>OX243841.2:26749226-28099226 GCA_945859575.2 Herminia tarsipennalis | reverse complement strand
TTGCAAATAGTCGGCCACCAGCTGCCGCAGGTAATCGGGCACTCCATGGAACCGGAGCGCCTCACCGATGCAGCCAAATGGCAGAGTATTGAAGGCGTTGGCGATGTCAAGCGATACCGCCAATGAAACCCCGCCGCCGAGGACTGCCTCCTCAGCCGCAGAATGGCATCGACCGTCGAACGCCCGGCACGAAAGCCGTACTGGGCATCGGACAGATCGGGGCCGACCTCGCGCAAGTGGCGGACGATACGGGTAGCGAGAATTCTGTCAAGCAACTTCCCCGCCTCGTCCAGCAGCACGATAGGCCTGAAGGCCGCGACCGAATCGGGAGATCTACCCGGCTTCGGTAGGAGAACCAGCTTCCCCGTTTTCCAACAGTCAGGGAACCGTCCGGACGCCAGGCAAACGTCGAACAGCCCCCTGAGGCGGTCTCCCATGTGGTTGAGGACCAGGGCCAACACTCGGGCAGGAATCCCGTCAGGCCCGGGGGCGGTACTCTTCGAACGAATCCGAAGTACAGCCGCCCCCACCTCCGCCTCCGTGACGGGCGGAACACTGGACTCGGCCTCCCGGTCGTCGGTCTCAGAGACCATTGCCGGTGGCGTGTGCTCCGCACGTTGCGGGAAAAGGGCCTCAACCACTTCCACGAGGAAGCTGGGCTGGAGAGTCTCTGTAAGGGGGGGGCCCGACGAACGGAGCTTATTCAGCGCCGCTCTGTAGGGGCGACCCCAAGGGTCACGATCTAGACCCTCCAGCATCTCCTGTCTCGCCGTCTCCTTCGCGCGGCAGATGGCCAGCTTGAATGCGTCCCTCGCATTGCGATACGCTTCAAAGAGCTGGTCCTCCCTCTCTACGTCGCGGTGACGCCGTCGACTGCGGGTGTAGATCCTCCGGGCACGAATACAGGCCGCACGGAGTTCCGCCAACTCTGGGGACCACCAGTAGACCTCCTTCCTCGGAGGACGACGTCGGAAACGTGGCATGGCCGCATCGCAAACCTGCGTAAACGCATCGCGAATGCGGACAGCCGTGACGTCGATGTCCTCGGTCTGAGGTGGTGAGGACGACCACGATTGAACGATAGCCGCCTCCTCCAGCAGTTCCCTGTCGAGTCGACCCACAGCCCACCGCGGGAATCGGGATTGTCTGACCGCGCCGTGACCCCTACTGGCGCCCTGGGACCGGGAGAGCTCAAACCGGATATACAAGTGATCCGAGAGCGTCTCAACCTCAGCCAGTACGCGCCAGTTCCTTACACGTGCCTCGACACCAGGGGTAGCGAACGAAAGGTCCACTATCGACCCCCCCTGGCGCCGAACGCACGTATTGGTGGTGCCCCTGTTCAGCAAACAGAGGCCCACCGCAGCCGCCCATTCTTCTACCGCCGTTCCGCGTGCGTCTGTCCTGGGAGATCCCCACGCCAAGGATTTGGCGTTAAAATCCCCCAGCACCACGACGTGGCGAGGTGCTAACCGCCGTATCGAGGCTTCCAGGCTAGTCAGGAAAACCTCAAAATCAGCCAGACTCCGGTTTGGGGAGAAGTACACGCCGTAAAGCGTGAGTCCCCCCCAGTCGGCAGCAACATATCCCGTACCCTTATCTCTGAGCGACAAGGGCGGGGAATGGAGCGCAGCGGAGCTGACGATGGCCACGGAGCCGTCCCGGTCACCCATCCAATTCGGACGAGGAGGAACGTAATAGGGCTCCGCGGCTACGGCAACAGCAATCGACCACTCTGCCATGGTTTGCAGGAAAAGATCCTGCGCGCCGGCAGAATGGTTGAGATTCGCCTGGAGGAGGGAAAAGCACTCACTGTCCATTACTGGACTCCGGTACTACATCCTCCTCCATTCGCGCTGGCGGCGGTGTGCGAGGGGCAGCCTTGGCCGATTGGCTACCCCCCGGGCGTGGCTTAGAAGCCTGCGGGGGTTTGCACCCCTCCCGTCCCATGAGGTGATTGGCAGGCAAATTGCCCGCCGCACACGCTGGACAGTGGGGGGCAGCGGAACAGTCCGCCGCCTTGTGCCCCGGGCGACCGCAACGGAAGCAGAGTCCGCCGCAGTCGAAGCAACTATTGCATTTTGGACGCATATGTCCCGTCGCCATGCACTTAAAGCAGCGCGCGGGTCTCGCCGGCAGGATCGTAACCCTGGCGGCGCTGAAGCCCACGAGCAGCCTCCCTGCATCGGCCAATAATTTGGCCGCGGCAACGGGGCACTGCGCCCACACTGCAAAGGCGCCTCCGGGGCCGGGGCGAATGGCGCCGACCCTGATGGAGTCGGGAGCGCATTGGGTCCTAGTCCCAATAGCCTCCCGAACGTCCTGAGCCGAGACCGAGTCATCCAAGCCCGAAATACGCATTTCTGCGCACTTCGTGGGCCTGGCGACTCTTACGCCTTCCTCCCCAGCAATTACACCCCGCAGCTTCTCGGCGAAGAAGTCCGCGTTTTTGCCTCCGTCTGGACCCGGGAACTCGAGAATCCGAGCTCCCGTCTGCGAGGGGCGGGTGGTTGCACCCAGACCCCCGAGATCGGAGGCGGTGAGGGTGGTCTTCACCTTCGCGAAAATCGCCGCATAGGAGACTCCACGCTCCTGTGCCTCCGGTGACACCGTGACAACCACGGCGGCCGTTTTCGGCACTTGGAGTTTCGGCCTCCTGGCCACGCCTTCTCGGGCAGCTGCGCTTGGAGCAGCCTTCTTCCCCTTACGTCTGCGCCGCGACCTCTTGCTCACCTTTTGCCAGCCCTCGTTGGCGGACACGAGGGGGGCGGGAGCAGGTGCGGGTGCAGGGGCAGGGGGGGCACGAGCCTCAACCTTCCGGGCGCGTGGAACGACCGAAGGGGCGGGAGATGGGCATGGACAATAAGTCTATGGTGTTAACATTTATTTCTATAAAAAAAAAAAAAAAAAAAAACCTAACCTAACCTAACCTAACCTAACCTAACCTAACCTAACCTAACCTAACCTAACCTTTTTTTTTTTTTTTTTTTTTAAGGCCGTAAAAAATGCCTAACGCACACCTCCAGCACCCGGGGCAGACGCTGGAGGTAGTGTGGGACCTGCCCCCACTAAAAAATCGGCCGTGTACCGTCGCGCCACCTGCGCGAACGGGCCGCCGGAATCTGCTATACCATCGGCGGCCAATTCAGTGGCAGTGCCCGGCGCGGCGAGATGCCGGGCACTCCTACTCCGGCGGCGTCCTGGGGTACACTGCAGGACGCCGACGTCGCGGAAGGCTACGAGTGGGGGGAAAAGGCCCCGTCAACCCCCATCCGCGGCCCCACCATTAGGGCGGCATCAGGCGCAGATGGTCGCGCCGACGCCGCCCGGTTCGCCGGCGACGAAGCGGATCAGCAAGGGAGTCCTCCTCCCTGCGTCGCTCCGCCGCCTCCTTCTGCGAGATGACATCCTCGCAAAAGGATGCGACCGCGTTCCAAGACGTCTCGCTGCGGACCATAGATGACACCACGGTCGGCAGCGAGAGGTCACGACCCACCACTGCGGTGAGGACTCGACGTTGCTGCTCCCAGGCAGGGCACTGCTCGAGAGTGTGCTGCGCCGAGTCCTCACCGCAATCGTAGTGATGACAGTCGGGACGCGATTCCCTCCGCGCAACCGAATGCAGGTACTTTCCGAAGCACCCATGCCCGGAAAGAACCTGCACCAGCCGGAAGGAAAGGGTCCCGTGCTGCCTCACCGCCCACTCCTCAAGGACCGGCTGGAGCGCCTCCACGGTTCGGAAACCGGCACGTGGAGCCTCCAGCCGGGACCTCCACCGGGCCATGATGTCCCGGTGGGCCTGACTGCGCCAGGCGCGCAGTTGTACGGGCATGGGGCAAGAGCCCCCAGCCCGGACCTCCGCCGCCTGCCAGTAGACGTCGGCGAGTACTTCCGCATCCAGATCCCACGGGGGAGTTCCGGCCAACGCGCACGCCGCATCGGTGGACACCGTGCGGTAACCGCGTATGGCCCGGACCGCCATGGTTCGTTGGGGTCTCCACAAACGAACCCTATTCTGGGCGGACAGGGTCTCCGCCCACACGGGCGCGCCGTAAAGCGCCATCGACCGTACCACCCCCATGTAAAGCCGTCGGCTTGAGGCACTGGGACCGCCAAGGTTCGGCAAAAGCCGACCCAGGGCGGCAGCAGTAGCCTCAAGTTTGGGCACAAGGATGCGAAAATGCTCGTCGAAGAGCCATCGCCCATCCAACACCAACCCCAGATATTTCATCTGGGGGCGTATCGGTACGAGGACCGAGTTGACGACCAAGGAGGCGCCAGCGGGTGGACCGCGACGGGGCCCATGGAACAACAGGGCCTCCGTCTTTTCAAGCGCCACTCTCAACCCCAGCGCCTCGATGCGCCCGACCATTCGGGAAACCCCTAGGGTGGCCAGGCGCGCCGCCTCCTCGTAATTACGTGCCCGGGCTGTGACGAGCGTGTCGTCGGCGTAACAGAGTACGCTGAGCCCGGGTGGGAAGTTTCCTCGCAGGGCCCAATCGTATCCCATGTTCCACAAGAGCGGTCCTAAGACCGACCCCTGAGGAACACCGCACGACATTGCCCTGCGCCTCACTTCTCCTTCACGATCCTCGTACAGGACACACCGGCCTTGCAAATAGTCGGCCACCAGCTGCCTCAGGTAATCGGGCACTCCATGGAACCGGAGCGCCTCACCGATGCAGCCAAATGGCAGAGTATTGAAGGCGTTGGCGATGTCAAGCGATACCGCCAATAAAACCCCGCCGCCGAGGACTGCCTCCTCAGCCGCGGCCCTCAGACGCAGAATGGCATCGACCGTCGAACGCCCGGCACGAAAACCGTACTGGGCATCGGACAGATCGGGGCCGACCTCGCGCAAGTGGCGGACGATACGGGTAGCGAGAATTCTCTCAAGCAACTTCCCCGCCTCGTCCAGCAGCACGATAGGCCTGAAGGCCGCGACCGAATCGGGAGATCTACCCGGCTTCGGTAGGAGAACCAGCTTCCCCGCTTTCCAACAGTCAGGGAACCGTCCGGACGCCAGGCAAGCGTCGAACAGCCCCCTGAGGCGGTCTCCCATGTGGTTGAGGACCAGGGCCAACACTCGGGCAGGAATCCCGTCAGGCCCGGGGGCGGTACTCTTCGAACGAATCCGAAGTACAGCTGCCCCCACCTCCGCCTCCGTGACGGGCGGAACACTGGGCTCGGCCTCCCGGTCGTCGGTCTCAGAGACCATTGCCGGTGGCGTGTGCTCCGCACGTTGCGGGAAAAGGGCCTCAACCACTTCCACGAGGAAGCTGGGCTGGAGAGTCTCTGTAAGGGGGGGGCCCGACGAGCGGAGCTTATTCAGCGCCGCTCTGTAGGGGCGACCCCAAGGGTCACGATCTAGACCCTCCAGCATCTCCTGTCTCGCCGTCTCCTTCGCACGGCAGATGGCCAGCTTGAATGCGTCCCTCGCATTGCGATACGCTTCATACAGCTGGTCCTCCCTCTCTACGTCGCGGTGACGCCGTCGACTGCGGGTGTAGATCCTCCGGGCACGAATACAGGCCGCACGGAGTTCCGCCAACTCTGGGGACCACCAGTAGACCTCCTTCCTCGGAGGACGACGTCGGAAACGTGGCATAGCCGCATCGCAAACCTGCGTAAACGCATCGCGAATACGGACAGCCGTGACGTCGATGTCCTCGGTCGGAGGTGGTGAGGACGACCACGATTGAACGATAGCCGCCTCCTCCAGCAGTTCCCTGTCGAGTCGACCCACAGCCCACCGCGGGAATCGGGATTGTCTGCCCGCCGCGTGACCCCTACTGGCGCCCTGGGACCGGGAGAGCTCAAACCGGATATACAAGTGATCCGAGAGCGTCTCAACCTCAGCCAGTACGCGCCAGTTCCTTACGCGTGCCTCGACACCAGGGGTAGCGAACGAAAGGTCCACTATCGACCCCCCCTGGCGCCGAACGCACGTATTGGTGGTGCCCCTGTTCAGCAAACAGAGGCCCACCGCAGCTGCCCATTCCTCTACCGCCGCTCCGCGAGCGTCCGTCCTGGGAGATCCCCACGCCAAGGATTTGGCGTTAAAATCCCCCAGCACCACGACGTGGCGAGGTGCTAGCCGCCGTATCGAGGCTTCCAGGCTAGCCAGGAAAACCTCAAAATCAGCCAAACTCCGGTTTGGGGAGAAGTACACGCCGTAAAGCGTGAGTCCCCCCCAGTCAGCAGCAACATATCCCGTACCCTTATCTCTGAGCGACAAGGGCGGGGAATGGAGCGCAGCGGAGCTGACGATCGCCACGGAGCCGTCCCGGTCACCCATCCAATTCGGACGAGGAGGAACGTAATAGGGCTCCGCGGCTACGGCAACAGCAATCGACCACTCCGCCATGGTTTGCAGGAAAAGATCCTGCGCGCCGGCAGAATGGTTGAGATTCGCTTGGAGGAGGGAAAAGCACTCACTGTCCATTACTGGACTCCGGTACTACATCCTCCTCCATTCGCGCTGGCGGCGGTGTACGAGGGGCAGCCTTGGCCGATTGGCTACCCCCCGGGCGTGGCTTTGGAGCCTGCGGGGGTTTGCACCCCTCCCGTCCCATGGCGTGGTTGGCAGGCAAATTACCCGCCGCACACGCTGGACAGTGGGGGGCAGCGGAACAGTCCGCCGCCTTGTGCCCCGGGCGACCGCAGCGGAAACAAAGTCCGCCGCAGTCGAAGCAACTAGTGCACTTCGGACGCATGTGTCCCGTCGCCATGCACTTGAAGCAGCGCGCGGGTCTCGCCGGCAGGATCGTAACCCTGGCGGCGCTGAAGCCCACGAGCAGCCTCCCTGCATCAGCCAATAATTTGGCCGCGGCAACGGGGCACTGCGCCCAAACCGCAAAAGCACCTCCGGGGCCGGGGCGAATGGCGCCGACCCTGATGGAGTCAAGAGCGCATTGGGTACGGGTCCCAATAGCCTCCCGAACTTCCTGGGCCGTGACCGAGTCATCCAGTCCCGAAATACGCATTTCTGCGCACTTCGTGGGCCTGGCGACTCTTACGCCTTCTTCCCCAGCAATCATACCCCGCAGCTTCTCCGCGAAGAAGTCTGCGTTCTTGCCTCCGTCTGGGCCTGGGAACTCGAGGATCCGAGCTCCCGTCTGCGAGGGCCGGGTGGTAGCTCCCAGACCCGCGAGGTCGGAGGCGGTGAGATTTCTCTTCACCCTCGCAAATATCTCCGCATAGGAGACTCCGCGCTCCTGTGCCTCCGGCGACACCGTGACAACCACGGCGGCCGTTTTCGGCACTTGGAGCTTCGGCTTCCTAGCCACGACTCCTTTGGCAGCATTTGGGGCAGCCTTCTTCCCCTTTCTTCTGCGGCGCGACCTTTTGCTCACCGTCTGCCAGCCCTCGTTGGCGGAGGCGAGGGGGGCGGGAGCAGGTGCGGGTGCAGGGGCACGAGCCTTAACCTCCTGGGCGCGTGAAGCGACCGAAGGGGCGGACGATGGTGCCGCCGTCGAACCCTTGGCAGGCTGGGGGCCTACCTGGGGTGTGGCTGGAGGGGCCGTAGCCCGTGCCGTCTTCTGCTTGGGCGCAGACGCCGCGCGTGTCGCGTAGGTCCCAACGCGTCCCCCGGAACAGGGTAGGGGCGTCGGAGCGGTAGCCGTGTATGGCTTTGCGACCGGCGGTGTGCGAGAGGTCGGCACCGGAGGCAATCTTGCCTCCAGACTCCCGATGCGAGCAGCGATCTTGGACTCGAATGAGCCCATTAACTGCCGCAACTGCGCCTCAATGCCTCCAGGAGAGGTGGAAGGCTGCTTCTTGCCCGGACTGGTCAAAACAGCCCGGGGTGGACCGGCTTGGGAGGAGACCAAGTCAGCCCGCAATCTGGCGAGCTCGGCGCGGAGCTCTGCCATGTCCGACCGCAAGGTTGTGTTCTCCGAGCGCAACTGCTGTATCTCCCTGCTGGTGGCGTCTGTTCGACCAGCCAGGTCGTCCACCACTACAAGCAGTTTTGCGCCTGCCTCTTTAAGGCCCCGCACAAAGGAGCCCTTTAAATTGGTGGATTTGGTAGCCACCTCGTAAATCGCGGCTACCGCATCCCCGGCCCTCGCCTTGAGTTCCGACGTAGTAGGAGGGGATTCAAGGTCCCCCCCCGACCGTCGGTCCTCGGCGAGGAGCTGCACCACCCGGTCTTCGGCGGTGCGCTCACCCTCCGTGCGCGTGCGTAGGTATTTCTCCCTACTGGAGAACACTGACCCACCAATTCCTCCTCTGCGGGAGGTCGGAATTTTGCTAGGAGTCTGAGAGACCCCCGGCACTTCCCGTTGCGGCGAACGGCTGCGGTTACGCTTCTGGGAAGCCCAGAGCCTACCTGGCTGCTCGCCACAGACAATACCACCTTCGTGGACTTCGGTATCCTCCATTACGTCCACGTCCGTAATGGAGGACTCAGAAGCGGTCAAAGACCCCGTACGTGGGACTTTCGGCGGCAACGGGGACGGACCCCCACTCGCCTTAGCCCGACTCGTTGTCTTGCGACCCTTCCTTGAGCCTGCAATGCGACTCGATGTTCGCAGCGCGACCTTCGCGCTGTTTTCGGTGCCGGATTTACCGCTCGGCACAGGGCGGGTGCGTCGTTGGGTGTCCCCCCCAGAGTACGTGGGACAGACGGAGCCGACTGGCTCCGCAAGGGATTCCCCGAGCGAAGTGCGCTCGGGACCCTCCTGGGTAGATTTACTCGTATTAACCACCGACATGATTTTAAGTTTATAGACCTCCGTCTGGGTAGCCCTCGGGACTGAGATCCCCTCAGCCATTCATCCCATTGCCGGGCACCACAAGCGTGGGATTAGGGTATTTTTTAAAGGGGTTTACTTCCCCGCGGCCCACGAAGCGTGGACCCCCGTTCCTGTCAATTCAGGGTTACGGGTCGGGCCGGTCGGTGGTCTGTATCAGACCGTGTCCACCATCTATAAATAGACAGCGAACCCGCCGCCCCTTGCCCTTCTTCCGAAAGGCTCAGGAATGAGCCAAGACCTTCCCTGTTTGCCCGGCGGCAATGTAAAAGCAAAAGCACGCCGAGCCCACCACATCACTCCACTGTTTCCCCCCAGCAGGAAACAAAATAAAACAAATCAAAATGTAAAAATAAAAGATGAAAAGAAACAAAATAAAAGGTGTAAAAATAAAAAGTAAAATTGCAAGAAAATAAATAAACCAAAATAAATTAAAAGTAAAACAATATAAAACAAAATAGAAGAAAACAAAATAAAACTAGAGGGGCACAGGGAGAAACGCCCCGAGTGGCCCGAATACGGGCCCCTCTCTTTGCCAGAACATTAGCCGTCCGGCGATCAAAAAGCGATCACCGTCCGTTGCCCAGGGTGCACCACGAGGAGGTTTTCCGGCACTTAGCACCCCAACCTAACCTAACCTAACCTAACCTAACCTAACCTAACCTAACCTAACCTAACCTAACCTAACCTAACCTAACCTAACCTAACCTAACCTAACCTAACCTAACCTAACCTAACCTAACCTAACCTAACCTAACCTAACCTAACCTAACCTAACCTAACCTAACCTAACCTAACCTTTTTTTTTTTTTTTTTTTTTTTTTTTTTTTTTTTTTTTTTTTTTTTTTTTTTTTTTTTTTTTAATGGCCGTAAAAAATGCCTGAACGCACACCTCCAGCACCCGGGGCAGACGCTGGAGGTAGTGTGGGACCTGCCCCCACTAAAAAATCGGCCGTGTACCAACTCGCCGCCTTCACACGGATAGGCCGCCGGTATTAGCTATTTCTTCGGCGGACCCACCCAGCGGCATAGCCCCATCGGGTAATCCTGCTCCTGCGGCGTCCTGGGTACACACAGAACGCCGCCATCGCGAAAGGCCGCGAGCGTGGGAAACTTCCCCGTCCATCACGCTCACAGCCCCACCAAGCGACGTCACGCGCGACTGCGCCTCGACGTCGCTCGGTTCGCCGGCGACGGGGCAGGCTAGCCCCGTCACCTCCCCCCACGAGATAGAGTCCTCGCAGGAAGGTGCGACCGCGTCGTAGACCCCCCACCGCGCAACACATCCGGTACCCCTATCACTGACGACAGGGGCGAGGAGCGAGCACGACTAAGGGAGTCCGTTAGGTGTAAGGGGGAGAGGCCTGGGAAGGCGCTTCGTCCACACCTTCGTCCATTCGCACCGGAGCCTGGGTGCTAGGGCCAGTGCTTGATTGGCTGGGCCCAGCGGGCGATTGGCGTGTGGCTTTGGGGGGCCTACACCCGTCTCGCCCAATCATGTGATCGGCGGGCTGGTTGCCCGCCGCACACGCGGGGCAGTGAGGGGCGGCAGTACATCCTGCCGCCAAATGCCCCGGTTGACCGCAACGGTAACATAAACCGCTGCAGTCGAACGCGCTGGTGCATTTATTGCGCATGTGCCCTGCGGCCATGCACCGGAAGCACTTCGCGGGTCTTGCCTCAAGTATTGCGACCTTCGCCGCAGAGAATCCTATGAGAAGCCGGCCCGTCTCCGCCAGGATCTTGGCTGAAGCCACGGGGCAACGTGCCCACGCTGCACCTACACCCCCGGGGCCAGATCGGATTTCGCCGACCCTAATGGACCCAGTAGGACATTGAGTCTTACGCTCGATGGCCTCCCGAACATCCTCTGGCGTTATTGAATCGTCCAGGCCAGAAATGCGCATCTCCGCGCACTTCATGGGCCTGGCGATCCTCACGCCATCTTGCCCCTCCGATAGGCCCCGTAGGGTCTCCGCCACTAAATCCGCCAATTTGGAGCCCTCCACTCCGGGAACCTCCAGGAGGCGAGCCCCAGTTTGGGAGCCACGGAATGTTACAGCTACGCCGCCCAGGTGGGGGATGAGCTTGTCTCTCGCTTTGCGGAATAAATCCGCATATGTTATGCCGCGGCGCTCCGCCTCCGGCGACAGCGTCACCATGACGGCAGCCGTTTTCGGCGGAGTCAACCGTGGCTTGCTCCGACTAGGTTTCGCCGGGGTGGCCTCCTGTGCAGGTGGGGCCGTGGCGATGGCAGCGGCTTGCCTTCTCTTACGGCGCTTCGATTTCCTGCCTCCTGGTGTTTGCCATTGCTCGTTTGAGGGGGCAGGGGCGGAAACCGGTGTTGACTCGGGTGCGTCAACCGGAGCCGTGTGCACACTTGGCGCTTTCACGCGGCGCGCACGTTTGGAGGCTCTTTGGGGTTGGGAACTTTCACTTTTCGAGTTCTCGGGAGCTTTGGAAAGCTGAGCCGCTTGGGCCTGGACTGGCGTACCCCCAGGGGCAGTAACTACAGTACAGGATGCGGCGCCATTTCCCGTGCAGGGTATCGATGCCTGGGGCACAGCCGCTTGCCCCCTAGGGGGTCTCGACCCGGACGCTAGCGGCGGTCGACAACTCGACTCAGGGGGCAGACGCGCCTTGATGCTCTCAAGGCGCGCATCCATAAGGCCCCCAACGACCACCGTAAGTTGCCTAAGCTGCGCGTCCGAAAACACGCAAGGCTGCTCTTCCCCTATTGTGGACCTTGCTGCCAATCCGGCCGGGACAGAACCGGCCGGAAAATTGACTTGGGCCGGGACAGAACCGGACCCCGTCACCACGGAATCGGACCGCAGCTGAGCGACCTCAGCGCGTAGCTCTCCCAGTTCTTTTTCCATACGATCGCAACTAGCTCGCAACCTTTCGGATTCCGCATCAGCAACGGCGGCGCGTTCGAAAAGCGCGTTCACGACCTCCCTCAAAATCTGGGCCGACTCTCGAAGGCCCTTTACGAAGGTGCCCTTAAGATTTTTGCTCTTACTGGCAACCTTCACAATCACCGACACAGAGTCGGCCGCCGCTCGGATGAGTTCCGAACCGGTTCTCGTGGCGTTATCCCCTCCCGAAGATTGAAGTCTCTCCAGGAGCTGATCAATTTGGTCCTCCGCAACCAACTCTCCCTCTGTACGGGTGCGAGCGTATGCGTCCCGTCTGCTAAAAACAGATGACGACGTTCCAGCTTGGGTGTTGTTCGCAGACGTCGTGCCAGCAGGTGTTTGTGGGCGGGACGACGGTGTGGTAGCACGCGTTCCCGCCGCTGATCCTCCCCTCTGGGAAGAGCGGACCTTCCTGGGGACTCGAAAGACCAACTCAGGAGGGTCATTTTCCTCATCAGGTGATGCGCCACGCTTCTGTTGTCGAGCGCGGGGGTCACCTACCGGTGTTCCATGGCCGGACCTTTCTACGTCACTATCAAGAGAGGACTCGGATCCGAACCTTCCCGATTGTAGTAAGCTATCGAGTGACGCCGACGTAATTGACGTCCTCGACCCACTAAGCTGGCCTAACACGACCGCTTCATGAGGCAAACGGTCCTCACTACTCGCCAACACGGTCCTTTCTCCACTCCTTTGTGCATCCTCTCCCTTTCCTTGATCCTTCTTCTTTAAGGGCGTTGTGCTCCCTTTCTTGTTGAACATATTTTTAAGTTTGTCATTATCCATAGTAATCCCACGAGTATGGGGGAAATAAAGGTCCACCCGGGCAGTGCCCCCTGTACCCGGGTAAGCGTAAATTTGTATCCCAACTGGGGGGTCCGCAGGTGCCCCAGCTGGGGGTAGCGCTTGGAACCGAACATCCCATCGGCCATGCATCCTCTGGTCACGCTCCGCAACACAGGATTCGGGGATTTTTTATAGAGGTTGTCATCCTCGCGGCCCAGGCGACCAAGCCAAGACCCTCGTTCCCGTTCAAAGCCGTAAGACATGTCTACGACACTCCTACTAAGGATTACGAGATTCCGACGGTGGCAGAAAGAAGATCTCCCCGCCCGCTCGACGGCAGTGTGAGTGCACGTCAAGCCCGTCCTCCGAGCAGCCCAGGAATGGGCCACCCCCTACTCTGCCAGAACATTAGCCGTGTGACGGTGGTTTCGCGAAACGCGAATCCACCGGCACACGTTGCCCAGGGTGCACCACGAGGAGGTTTTCCGGCACTTAGCACCCCAACCTAACCTAACCTAACCTAACCTAACCTAACCTAACCTAACCTAACCTAACCTAACCTAACCTAACCTAACCTAACCATTTTTTGACTTTTTAATTTAATTACGATTAAATTTTGACAATTTTTGACTTTGAACAAGTCTGCTTACTCAGCACTCGGTCTAGGGTGAATTTTTTGTTTCGTAAGAGGTACCTTGCCGTGCCAACTACCTACCCTTGATCCCTGGTCGCTTATAATTGACGTTTTCCCCGGAAAATAGTGGAAAAACCTTCAAAAATTCCCTAATTTTTCGGTTTTTTGAAGATTTTTTGAATTTTTTCTACGAACACTGATCCCGTTCTAAACGTCATCCTGTAGCGCTCGGCGAGACGCATCTCTGGACACCTCGTTTGTTATCCTCCGCCACCTGGAAATCAAAAAATTCATATACCTACTTGTTTGTTTCCTCTAAAATCCACCTATACCCTAACAAAACATTGAATTTTAGTTATAATTTTTAAGGTTTTTTGAATTTTATTTAGGTTTTTTGTTCTATAGGTATTGATATTAGGGTTGTTTTGTATTCCGGGAGCTAGCGCGCACCCCGTGCTAAAAAATTTTTTGACATTTTTTGAAAATTTTTTGACTTTTTAATTTAATTACGATTAAATTTTGACAATTTTTGACTTTGAACAAGTCTGCTTACTCAGCACTCGGTCTAGGGTGAATTTTTTGTTTCGTAAGAGGTACCTTGCCGTGCCAACTACCTACCCTTGATCCCTGGTCGCTTATAATTGACGTTTTCCCCGGAAAACAGTGGAAAAACCTTCAAAAATTCCCTAATTTTTCGGTTTTTTGAAGATTTTTTGAATTTTTTCTACGAACACTGATCCCGTTCTAAACGTCATCCTGTAGCGCTCGGCGAGACGCATCTCTGGACACCTCGTTTGTTATCCTCCGCCACCTGGAAATCAAAAAATTCATATACCTACTTGTTTGTTTCCTCTAAAATCCACCTATACCCTAACAAAACATTGAATTTTAGTTATAATTTTTAAGGTTTTTTGAATTTTATTTAGGTTTTTTGTTCTATAGGTATTGATATTAGGGTTGTTTTGTATTCCGGGAGCTAGCGCGCACCCCGTGCTAAAAAATTTTTTGACATTTTTTGAAAATTTTTTGACTTTTTAATTTAATTACGATTAAATTTTGACAATTTTTGACTTTGAACAAGTCTGCTTACTCAGCACTCGGTCTAGGGTGAATTTTTTGTTTCGTAAGAGGTACCTTGCCGTGCCAACTACCTACCCTTGATCCCTGGTCGCTTATAATTGACGTTTTCCCCGGAAAATAGTGGAAAAACCTTCAAAAATTCCCTAATTTTTCGGTTTTTTGAAGATTTTTTGAATTTTTTCTACGAACACTGATCCCGTTCTAAACGTCATCCTGTAGCGCTCGGCGAGACGCATCTCTGGACACCTCGTTTGTTATCCTCCGCCACCTGGAAATCAAAAAATTCATATACCTACTTGTTTGTTTCCTCTAAAATCCACCTATACCCTAACAAAACATTGAATTTTAGTTATAATTTTTAAGGTTTTTTGAATTTTATTTAGGTTTTTTGTTCTATAGGTATTGATATTAGGGTTGTTTTGTATTCCGGGAGCTAGCGCGCACCCCGTGCTAAAAAATTTTTTGACATTTTTTGAAAATTTTTTGACTTTTTAATTTAATTACGATTAAATTTTGACAATTTTTGACTTTGAACAAGTCTGCTTACTCAGCACTCGGTCTAGGGTGAATTTTTTGTTTCGTAAGAGGTACCTTGCCGTGCCAACTACCTACCCTTGATCCCTGGTCGCTTATAATTGACGTTTTCCCCGGAAAATAGTGGAAAAACCTTCAAAAATTCCCTAATTTTTCGGTTTTTTGAAGATTTTTTGAATTTTTTCTACGAACACTGATCCCGTTCTAAACGTCATCCTGTAGCGCTCGGCGAGACGCATCTCTGGACACCTCGTTTGTTATCCTCCGCCACCTGGAAATCAAAAAATTCATATACCTACTTGTTTGTTTCCTCTAAAATCCACCTATACCCTAACAAAACATTGAATTTTAGTTATAATTTTTAAGGTTTTTTGAATTTTATTTAGGTTTTTTGTTCTATAGGTATTGATATTAGGGTTGTTTTGTATTCCGGGAGCTAGCGCGCACCCCGTGCTAAAAAATTTTTTGACATTTTTTGAAAATTTTTTGACTTTTTAATTTAATTACGATTAAATTTTGACAATTTTTGACTTTGAACAAGTCTGCTTACTCAGCACTCGGTCTAGGGTGAATTTTTTGTTTCGTAAGAGGTACCTTGCCGTGCCAACTACCTACCCTTGATCCCTGGTCGCTTATAATTGACGTTTTCCCCGGAAAACAGTGGAAAAACCTTCAAAAATTCCCTAATTTTTCGGTTTTTTGAAGATTTTTTGAATTTTTTCTACGAACACTGATCCCGTTCTAAACGTCATCCTGTAGCGCTCGGCGAGACGCATCTCTGGACACCTCGTTTGTTATCCTCCGCCACCTGGAAATCAAAAAATTCATATACCTACTTGTTTGTTTCCTCTAAAATCCACCTATACCCTAACAAAACATTGAATTTTAGTTATAATTTTTAAGGTTTTTTGAATTTTATTTAGGTTTTTTGTTCTATAGGTATTGATATTAGGGTTGTTTTGTATTCCGGGAGCTAGCGCGCACCCCGTGCTAAAAAATTTTTTGACATTTTTTGAAAATTTTTTGACTTTTTAATTTAATTACGATTAAATTTTGACAATTTTTGACTTTGAACAAGTCTGCTTACTCAGCACTCGGTCTAGGGTGAATTTTTTGTTTCGTAAGAGGTACCTTGCCGTGCCAACTACCTACCCTTGATCCCTGGTCGCTTATAATTGACGTTTTCCCCGGAAAACAGTGGAAAAACCTTCAAAAATTCCCTAATTTTTCGGTTTTTTGAAGATTTTTTGAATTTTTTCTACGAACACTGATCCCGTTCTAAACGTCATCCTGTAGCGCTCGGCGAGACGCATCTCTGGACACCTCGTTTGTTATCCTCCGCCACCTGGAAATCAAAAAATTCATATACCTACTTGTTTGTTTCCTCTAAAATCCACCTATACCCTAACAAAACATTGAATTTTAGTTATAATTTTTAAGGTTTTTTGAATTTTATTTAGGTTTTTTGTTCTATAGGTATTGATATTAGGGTTGTTTTGTATTCCGGGAGCTAGCGCGCACCCCGTGCTAAAAAATTTTTTGACATTTTTTGAAAATTTTTTGACTTTTTAATTTAATTACGATTAAATTTTGACAATTTTTGACTTTGAACAAGTCTGCTTACTCAGCACTCGGTCTAGGGTGAATTTTTTGTTTCGTAAGAGGTACCTTGCCGTGCCAACTACCTACCCTTGATCCCTGGTCGCTTATAATTGACGTTTTCCCCGGAAAATAGTGGAAAAACCTTCAAAAATTCCCTAATTTTTCGGTTTTTTGAAGATTTTTTGAATTTTTTCTACGAACACTGATCCCGTTCTAAACGTCATCCTGTAGCGCTCGGCGAGACGCATCTCTGGACACCTCGTTTGTTATCCTCCGCCACCTGGAAATCAAAAAATTCATATACCTACTTGTTTGTTTCCTCTAAAATCCACCTATACCCTAACAAAACATTGAATTTTAGTTATAATTTTTAAGGTTTTTTGAATTTTATTTAGGTTTTTTGTTCTATAGGTATTGATATTAGGGTTGTTTTGTATTCCGGGAGCTAGCGCGCACCCCGTGCTAAAAAATTTTTTGACATTTTTTGAAAATTTTTTGACTTTTTAATTTAATTACGATTAAATTTTGACAATTTTTGACTTTGAACAAGTCTGCTTACTCAGCACTCGGTCTAGGGTGAATTTTTTGTTTCGTAAGAGGTACCTTGCCGTGCCAACTACCTACCCTTGATCCCTGGTCGCTTATAATTGACGTTTTCCCCGGAAAACAGTGGAAAAACCTTCAAAAATTCCCTAATTTTTCGGTTTTTTGAAGATTTTTTGAATTTTTTCTACGAACACTGATCCCGTTCTAAACGTCATCCTGTAGCGCTCGGCGAGACGCATCTCTGGACACCTCGTTTGTTATCCTCCGCCACCTGGAAATCAAAAAATTCATATACCTACTTGTTTGTTTCCTCTAAAATCCACCTATACCCTAACAAAACATTGAATTTTAGTTATAATTTTTAAGGTTTTTTGAATTTTATTTAGGTTTTTTGTTCTATAGGTATTGATATTAGGGTTGTTTTGTATTCCGGGAGCTAGCGCGCACCCCGTGCTAAAAAATTTTTTGACATTTTTTGAAAATTTTTTGACTTTTTAATTTAATTACGATTAAATTTTGACAATTTTTGACTTTGAACAAGTCTGCTTACTCAGCACTCGGTCTAGGGTGAATTTTTTGTTTCGTAAGAGGTACCTTGCCGTGCCAACTACCTACCCTTGATCCCTGGTCGCTTATAATTGACGTTTTCCCCGGAAAACAGTGGAAAAACCTTCAAAAATTCCCTAATTTTTCGGTTTTTTGAAGATTTTTTGAATTTTTTCTACGAACACTGATCCCGTTCTAAACGTCATCCTGTAGCGCTCGGCGAGACGCATCTCTGGACACCTCGTTTGTTATCCTCCGCCACCTGGAAATCAAAAAATTCATATACCTACTTGTTTGTTTCCTCTAAAATCCACCTATACCCTAACAAAACATTGAATTTTAGTTATAATTTTTAAGGTTTTTTGAATTTTATTTAGGTTTTTTGTTCTATAGGTATTGATATTAGGGTTGTTTTGTATTCCGGGAGCTAGCGCGCACCCCGTGCTAAAAAATTTTTTGACATTTTTTGAAAATTTTTTGACTTTTTAATTTAATTACGATTAAATTTTGACAATTTTTGACTTTGAACAAGTCTGCTTACTCAGCACTCGGTCTAGGGTGAATTTTTTGTTTCGTAAGAGGTACCTTGCCGTGCCAACTACCTACCCTTGATCCCTGGTCGCTTATAATTGACGTTTTCCCCGGAAAATAGTGGAAAAACCTTCAAAAATTCCCTAATTTTTCGGTTTTTTGAAGATTTTTTGAATTTTTTCTACGAACACTGATCCCGTTCTAAACGTCATCCTGTAGCGCTCGGCGAGACGCATCTCTGGACACCTCGTTTGTTATCCTCCGCCACCTGGAAATCAAAAAATTCATATACCTACTTGTTTGTTTCCTCTAAAATCCACCTATACCCTAACAAAACATTGAATTTTAGTTATAATTTTTAAGGTTTTTTGAATTTTATTTAGGTTTTTTGTTCTATAGGTATTGATATTAGGGTTGTTTTGTATTCCGGGAGCTAGCGCGCACCCCGTGCTAAAAAATTTTTTGACATTTTTTGAAAATTTTTTGACTTTTTAATTTAATTACGATTAAATTTTGACAATTTTTGACTTTGAACAAGTCTGCTTACTCAGCACTCGGTCTAGGGTGAATTTTTTGTTTCGTAAGAGGTACCTTGCCGTGCCAACTACCTACCCTTGATCCCTGGTCGCTTATAATTGACGTTTTCCCCGGAAAACAGTGGAAAAACC
Source organism: Herminia tarsipennalis (assembly GCA_945859575.2). Lineage (NCBI taxonomy): Eukaryota > Metazoa > Arthropoda > Insecta > Lepidoptera > Erebidae > Herminia > Herminia tarsipennalis. The sequence continues at coordinate 28,080,625 of OX243841.2, read as the reverse complement.
TTCAAAAATTCCCTAATTTTTCGGTTTTTTGAAGATTTTTTGAATTTTTTCTACGAACACTGATCCCGTTCTAAACGTCATCCTGTAGCGCTCGGCGAGACGCATCTCTGGACACCTCGTTTGTTATCCTCCGCCACCTGGAAATCAAAAAATTCATATACCTACTTGTTTGTTTCCTCTAAAATCCACCTATACCCTAACAAAACATTGAATTTTAGTTATAATTTTTAAGGTTTTTTGAATTTTATTTAGGTTTTTTGTTCTATAGGTATTGATATTAGGGTTGTTTTGTATTCCGGGAGCTAGCGCGCACCCCGTGCTAAAAAATTTTTTGACATTTTTTGAAAATTTTTTGACTTTTTAATTTAATTACGATTAAATTTTGACAATTTTTGACTTTGAACAAGTCTGCTTACTCAGCACTCGGTCTAGGGTGAATTTTTTGTTTCGTAAGAGGTACCTTGCCGTGCCAACTACCTACCCTTGATCCCTGGTCGCTTATAATTGACGTTTTCCCCGGAAAACAGTGGAAAAACCTTCAAAAATTCCCTAATTTTTCGGTTTTTTGAAGATTTTTTGAATTTTTTCTACGAACACTGATCCCGTTCTAAACGTCATCCTGTAGCGCTCGGCGAGACGCATCTCTGGACACCTCGTTTGTTATCCTCCGCCACCTGGAAATCAAAAAATTCATATACCTACTTGTTTGTTTCCTCTAAAATCCACCTATACCCTAACAAAACATTGAATTTTAGTTATAATTTTTAAGGTTTTTTGAATTTTATTTAGGTTTTTTGTTCTATAGGTATTGATATTAGGGTTGTTTTGTATTCCGGGAGCTAGCGCGCACCCCGTGCTAAAAAATTTTTTGACATTTTTTGAAAATTTTTTGACTTTTTAATTTAATTACGATTAAATTTTGACAATTTTTGACTTTGAACAAGTCTGCTTACTCAGCACTCGGTCTAGGGTGAATTTTTTGTTTCGTAAGAGGTACCTTGCCGTGCCAACTACCTACCCTTGATCCCTGGTCGCTTATAATTGACGTTTTCCCCGGAAAATAGTGGAAAAACCTTCAAAAATTCCCTAATTTTTCGGTTTTTTGAAGATTTTTTGAATTTTTTCTACGAACACTGATCCCGTTCTAAACGTCATCCTGTAGCGCTCGGCGAGACGCATCTCTGGACACCTCGTTTGTTATCCTCCGCCACCTGGAAATCAAAAAATTCATATACCTACTTGTTTGTTTCCTCTAAAATCCACCTATACCCTAACAAAACATTGAATTTTAGTTATAATTTTTAAGGTTTTTTGAATTTTATTTAGGTTTTTTGTTCTATAGGTATTGATATTAGGGTTGTTTTGTATTCCGGGAGCTAGCGCGCACCCCGTGCTAAAAAATTTTTTGACATTTTTTGAAAATTTTTTGACTTTTTAATTTAATTACGATTAAATTTTGACAATTTTTGACTTTGAACAAGTCTGCTTACTCAGCACTCGGTCTAGGGTGAATTTTTTGTTTCGTAAGAGGTACCTTGCCGTGCCAACTACCTACCCTTGATCCCTGGTCGCTTATAATTGACGTTTTCCCCGGAAAACAGTGGAAAAACCTTCAAAAATTCCCTAATTTTTCGGTTTTTTGAAGATTTTTTGAATTTTTTCTACGAACACTGATCCCGTTCTAAACGTCATCCTGTAGCGCTCGGCGAGACGCATCTCTGGACACCTCGTTTGTTATCCTCCGCCACCTGGAAATCAAAAAATTCATATACCTACTTGTTTGTTTCCTCTAAAATCCACCTATACCCTAACAAAACATTGAATTTTAGTTATAATTTTTAAGGTTTTTTGAATTTTATTTAGGTTTTTTGTTCTATAGGTATTGATATTAGGGTTGTTTTGTATTCCGGGAGCTAGCGCGCACCCCGTGCTAAAAAATTTTTTGACATTTTTTGAAAATTTTTTGACTTTTTAATTTAATTACGATTAAATTTTGACAATTTTTGACTTTGAACAAGTCTGCTTACTCAGCACTCGGTCTAGGGTGAATTTTTTGTTTCGTAAGAGGTACCTTGCCGTGCCAACTACCTACCCTTGATCCCTGGTCGCTTATAATTGACGTTTTCCCCGGAAAACAGTGGAAAAACCTTCAAAAATTCCCTAATTTTTCGGTTTTTTGAAGATTTTTTGAATTTTTTCTACGAACACTGATCCCGTTCTAAACGTCATCCTGTAGCGCTCGGCGAGACGCATCTCTGGACACCTCGTTTGTTATCCTCCGCCACCTGGAAATCAAAAAATTCATATACCTACTTGTTTGTTTCCTCTAAAATCCACCTATACCCTAACAAAACATTGAATTTTAGTTATAATTTTTAAGGTTTTTTGAATTTTATTTAGGTTTTTTGTTCTATAGGTATTGATATTAGGGTTGTTTTGTATTCCGGGAGCTAGCGCGCACCCCGTGCTAAAAAATTTTTTGACATTTTTTGAAAATTTTTTGACTTTTTAATTTAATTACGATTAAATTTTGACAATTTTTGACTTTGAACAAGTCTGCTTACTCAGCACTCGGTCTAGGGTGAATTTTTTGTTTCGTAAGAGGTACCTTGCCGTGCCAACTACCTACCCTTGATCCCTGGTCGCTTATAATTGACGTTTTCCCCGGAAAATAGTGGAAAAACCTTCAAAAATTCCCTAATTTTTCGGTTTTTTGAAGATTTTTTGAATTTTTTCTACGAACACTGATCCCGTTCTAAACGTCATCCTGTAGCGCTCGGCGAGACGCATCTCTGGACACCTCGTTTGTTATCCTCCGCCACCTGGAAATCAAAAAATTCATATACCTACTTGTTTGTTTCCTCTAAAATCCACCTATACCCTAACAAAACATTGAATTTTAGTTATAATTTTTAAGGTTTTTTGAATTTTATTTAGGTTTTTTGTTCTATAGGTATTGATATTAGGGTTGTTTTGTATTCCGGGAGCTAGCGCGCACCCCGTGCTAAAAAATTTTTTGACATTTTTTGAAAATTTTTTGACTTTTTAATTTAATTACGATTAAATTTTGACAATTTTTGACTTTGAACAAGTCTGCTTACTCAGCACTCGGTCTAGGGTGAATTTTTTGTTTCGTAAGAGGTACCTTGCCGTGCCAACTACCTACCCTTGATCCCTGGTCGCTTATAATTGACGTTTTCCCCGGAAAACAGTGGAAAAACCTTCAAAAATTCCCTAATTTTTCGGTTTTTTGAAGATTTTTTGAATTTTTTCTACGAACACTGATCCCGTTCTAAACGTCATCCTGTAGCGCTCGGCGAGACGCATCTCTGGACACCTCGTTTGTTATCCTCCGCCACCTGGAAATCAAAAAATTCATATACCTACTTGTTTGTTTCCTCTAAAATCCACCTATACCCTAACAAAACATTGAATTTTAGTTATAATTTTTAAGGTTTTTTGAATTTTATTTAGGTTTTTTGTTCTATAGGTATTGATATTAGGGTTGTTTTGTATTCCGGGAGCTAGCGCGCACCCCGTGCTAAAAAATTTTTTGACATTTTTTGAAAATTTTTTGACTTTTTAATTTAATTACGATTAAATTTTGACAATTTTTGACTTTGAACAAGTCTGCTTACTCAGCACTCGGTCTAGGGTGAATTTTTTGTTTCGTAAGAGGTACCTTGCCGTGCCAACTACCTACCCTTGATCCCTGGTCGCTTATAATTGACGTTTTCCCCGGAAAATAGTGGAAAAACCTTCAAAAATTCCCTAATTTTTCGGTTTTTTGAAGATTTTTTGAATTTTTTCTACGAACACTGATCCCGTTCTAAACGTCATCCTGTAGCGCTCGGCGAGACGCATCTCTGGACACCTCGTTTGTTATCCTCCGCCACCTGGAAATCAAAAAATTCATATACCTACTTGTTTGTTTCCTCTAAAATCCACCTATACCCTAACAAAACATTGAATTTTAGTTATAATTTTTAAGGTTTTTTGAATTTTATTTAGGTTTTTTGTTCTATAGGTATTGATATTAGGGTTGTTTTGTATTCCGGGAGCTAGCGCGCACCCCGTGCTAAAAAATTTTTTGACATTTTTTGAAAATTTTTTGACTTTTTAATTTAATTACGATTAAATTTTGACAATTTTTGACTTTGAACAAGTCTGCTTACTCAGCACTCGGTCTAGGGTGAATTTTTTGTTTCGTAAGAGGTACCTTGCCGTGCCAACTACCTACCCTTGATCCCTGGTCGCTTATAATTGACGTTTTCCCCGGAAAATAGTGGAAAAACCTTCAAAAATTCCCTAATTTTTCGGTTTTTTGAAGATTTTTTGAATTTTTTCTACGAACACTGATCCCGTTCTAAACGTCATCCTGTAGCGCTCGGCGAGACGCATCTCTGGACACCTCGTTTGTTATCCTCCGCCACCTGGAAATCAAAAAATTCATATACCTACTTGTTTGTTTCCTCTAAAATCCACCTATACCCTAACAAAACATTGAATTTTAGTTATAATTTTTAAGGTTTTTTGAATTTTATTTAGGTTTTTTGTTCTATAGGTATTGATATTAGGGTTGTTTTGTATTCCGGGAGCTAGCGCGCACCCCGTGCTAAAAAATTTTTTGACATTTTTTGAAAATTTTTTGACTTTTTAATTTAATTACGATTAAATTTTGACAATTTTTGACTTTGAACAAGTCTGCTTACTCAGCACTCGGTCTAGGGTGAATTTTTTGTTTCGTAAGAGGTACCTTGCCGTGCCAACTACCTACCCTTGATCCCTGGTCGCTTATAATTGACGTTTTCCCCGGAAAATAGTGGAAAAACCTTCAAAAATTCCCTAATTTTTCGGTTTTTTGAAGATTTTTTGAATTTTTTCTACGAACACTGATCCCGTTCTAAACGTCATCCTGTAGCGCTCGGCGAGACGCATCTCTGGACACCTCGTTTGTTATCCTCCGCCACCTGGAAATCAAAAAATTCATATACCTACTTGTTTGTTTCCTCTAAAATCCACCTATACCCTAACAAAACATTGAATTTTAGTTATAATTTTTAAGGTTTTTTGAATTTTATTTAGGTTTTTTGTTCTATAGGTATTGATATTAGGGTTGTTTTGTATTCCGGGAGCTAGCGCGCACCCCGTGCTAAAAAATTTTTTGACATTTTTTGAAAATTTTTTGACTTTTTAATTTAATTACGATTAAATTTTGACAATTTTTGACTTTGAACAAGTCTGCTTACTCAGCACTCGGTCTAGGGTGAATTTTTTGTTTCGTAAGAGGTACCTTGCCGTGCCAACTACCTACCCTTGATCCCTGGTCGCTTATAATTGACGTTTTCCCCGGAAAACAGTGGAAAAACCTTCAAAAATTCCCTAATTTTTCGGTTTTTTGAAGATTTTTTGAATTTTTTCTACGAACACTGATCCCGTTCTAAACGTCATCCTGTAGCGCTCGGCGAGACGCATCTCTGGACACCTCGTTTGTTATCCTCCGCCACCTGGAAATCAAAAAATTCATATACCTACTTGTTTGTTTCCTCTAAAATCCACCTATACCCTAACAAAACATTGAATTTTAGTTATAATTTTTAAGGTTTTTTGAATTTTATTTAGGTTTTTTGTTCTATAGGTATTGATATTAGGGTTGTTTTGTATTCCGGGAGCTAGCGCGCACCCCGTGCTAAAAAATTTTTTGACATTTTTTGAAAATTTTTTGACTTTTTAATTTAATTACGATTAAATTTTGACAATTTTTGACTTTGAACAAGTCTGCTTACTCAGCACTCGGTCTAGGGTGAATTTTTTGTTTCGTAAGAGGTACCTTGCCGTGCCAACTACCTACCCTTGATCCCTGGTCGCTTATAATTGACGTTTTCCCCGGAAAATAGTGGAAAAACCTTCAAAAATTCCCTAATTTTTCGGTTTTTTGAAGATTTTTTGAATTTTTTCTACGAACACTGATCCCGTTCTAAACGTCATCCTGTAGCGCTCGGCGAGACGCATCTCTGGACACCTCGTTTGTTATCCTCCGCCACCTGGAAATCAAAAAATTCATATACCTACTTGTTTGTTTCCTCTAAAATCCACCTATACCCTAACAAAACATTGAATTTTAGTTATAATTTTTAAGGTTTTTTGAATTTTATTTAGGTTTTTTGTTCTATAGGTATTGATATTAGGGTTGTTTTGTATTCCGGGAGCTAGCGCGCACCCCGTGCTAAAAAATTTTTTGACATTTTTTGAAAATTTTTTGACTTTTTAATTTAATTACGATTAAATTTTGACAATTTTTGACTTTGAACAAGTCTGCTTACTCAGCACTCGGTCTAGGGTGAATTTTTTGTTTCGTAAGAGGTACCTTGCCGTGCCAACTACCTACCCTTGATCCCTGGTCGCTTATAATTGACGTTTTCCCCGGAAAACAGTGGAAAAACCTTCAAAAATTCCCTAATTTTTCGGTTTTTTGAAGATTTTTTGAATTTTTTCTACGAACACTGATCCCGTTCTAAACGTCATCCTGTAGCGCTCGGCGAGACGCATCTCTGGACACCTCGTTTGTTATCCTCCGCCACCTGGAAATCAAAAAATTCATATACCTACTTGTTTGTTTCCTCTAAAATCCACCTATACCCTAACAAAACATTGAATTTTAGTTATAATTTTTAAGGTTTTTTGAATTTTATTTAGGTTTTTTGTTCTATAGGTATTGATATTAGGGTTGTTTTGTATTCCGGGAGCTAGCGCGCACCCCGTGCTAAAAAATTTTTTGACATTTTTTGAAAATTTTTTGACTTTTTAATTTAATTACGATTAAATTTTGACAATTTTTGACTTTGAACAAGTCTGCTTACTCAGCACTCGGTCTAGGGTGAATTTTTTGTTTCGTAAGAGGTACCTTGCCGTGCCAACTACCTACCCTTGATCCCTGGTCGCTTATAATTGACGTTTTCCCCGGAAAATAGTGGAAAAACCTTCAAAAATTCCCTAATTTTTCGGTTTTTTGAAGATTTTTTGAATTTTTTCTACGAACACTGATCCCGTTCTAAACGTCATCCTGTAGCGCTCGGCGAGACGCATCTCTGGACACCTCGTTTGTTATCCTCCGCCACCTGGAAATCAAAAAATTCATATACCTACTTGTTTGTTTCCTCTAAAATCCACCTATACCCTAACAAAACATTGAATTTTAGTTATAATTTTTAAGGTTTTTTGAATTTTATTTAGGTTTTTTGTTCTATAGGTATTGATATTAGGGTTGTTTTGTATTCCGGGAGCTAGCGCGCACCCCGTGCTAAAAAATTTTTTGACATTTTTTGAAAATTTTTTGACTTTTTAATTTAATTACGATTAAATTTTGACAATTTTTGACTTTGAACAAGTCTGCTTACTCAGCACTCGGTCTAGGGTGAATTTTTTGTTTCGTAAGAGGTACCTTGCCGTGCCAACTACCTACCCTTGATCCCTGGTCGCTTATAATTGACGTTTTCCCCGGAAAACAGTGGAAAAACCTTCAAAAATTCCCTAATTTTTCGGTTTTTTGAAGATTTTTTGAATTTTTTCTACGAACACTGATCCCGTTCTAAACGTCATCCTGTAGCGCTCGGCGAGACGCATCTCTGGACACCTCGTTTGTTATCCTCCGCCACCTGGAAATCAAAAAATTCATATACCTACTTGTTTGTTTCCTCTAAAATCCACCTATACCCTAACAAAACATTGAATTTTAGTTATAATTTTTAAGGTTTTTTGAATTTTATTTAGGTTTTTTGTTCTATAGGTATTGATATTAGGGTTGTTTTGTATTCCGGGAGCTAGCGCGCACCCCGTGCTAAAAAATTTTTTGACATTTTTTGAAAATTTTTTGACTTTTTAATTTAATTACGATTAAATTTTGACAATTTTTGACTTTGAACAAGTCTGCTTACTCAGCACTCGGTCTAGGGTGAATTTTTTGTTTCGTAAGAGGTACCTTGCCGTGCCAACTACCTACCCTTGATCCCTGGTCGCTTATAATTGACGTTTTCCCCGGAAAATAGTGGAAAAACCTTCAAAAATTCCCTAATTTTTCGGTTTTTTGAAGATTTTTTGAATTTTTTCTACGAACACTGATCCCGTTCTAAACGTCATCCTGTAGCGCTCGGCGAGACGCATCTCTGGACACCTCGTTTGTTATCCTCCGCCACCTGGAAATCAAAAAATTCATATACCTACTTGTTTGTTTCCTCTAAAATCCACCTATACCCTAACAAAACATTGAATTTTAGTTATAATTTTTAAGGTTTTTTGAATTTTATTTAGGTTTTTTGTTCTATAGGTATTGATATTAGGGTTGTTTTGTATTCCGGGAGCTAGCGCGCACCCCGTGCTAAAAAATTTTTTGACATTTTTTGAAAATTTTTTGACTTTTTAATTTAATTACGATTAAATTTTGACAATTTTTGACTTTGAACAAGTCTGCTTACTCAGCACTCGGTCTAGGGTGAATTTTTTGTTTCGTAAGAGGTACCTTGCCGTGCCAACTACCTACCCTTGATCCCTGGTCGCTTATAATTGACGTTTTCCCCGGAAAACAGTGGAAAAACCTTCAAAAATTCCCTAATTTTTCGGTTTTTTGAAGATTTTTTGAATTTTTTCTACGAACACTGATCCCGTTCTAAACGTCATCCTGTAGCGCTCGGCGAGACGCATCTCTGGACACCTCGTTTGTTATCCTCCGCCACCTGGAAATCAAAAAATTCATATACCTACTTGTTTGTTTCCTCTAAAATCCACCTATACCCTAACAAAACATTGAATTTTAGTTATAATTTTTAAGGTTTTTTGAATTTTATTTAGGTTTTTTGTTCTATAGGTATTGATATTAGGGTTGTTTTGTATTCCGGGAGCTAGCGCGCACCCCGTGCTAAAAAATTTTTTGACATTTTTTGAAAATTTTTTGACTTTTTAATTTAATTACGATTAAATTTTGACAATTTTTGACTTTGAACAAGTCTGCTTACTCAGCACTCGGTCTAGGGTGAATTTTTTGTTTCGTAAGAGGTACCTTGCCGTGCCAACTACCTACCCTTGATCCCTGGTCGCTTATAATTGACGTTTTCCCCGGAAAATAGTGGAAAAACCTTCAAAAATTCCCTAATTTTTCGGTTTTTTGAAGATTTTTTGAATTTTTTCTACGAACACTGATCCCGTTCTAAACGTCATCCTGTAGCGCTCGGCGAGACGCATCTCTGGACACCTCGTTTGTTATCCTCCGCCACCTGGAAATCAAAAAATTCATATACCTACTTGTTTGTTTCCTCTAAAATCCACCTATACCCTAACAAAACATTGAATTTTAGTTATAATTTTTAAGGTTTTTTGAATTTTATTTAGGTTTTTTGTTCTATAGGTATTGATATTAGGGTTGTTTTGTATTCCGGGAGCTAGCGCGCACCCCGTGCTAAAAAATTTTTTGACATTTTTTGAAAATTTTTTGACTTTTTAATTTAATTACGATTAAATTTTGACAATTTTTGACTTTGAACAAGTCTGCTTACTCAGCACTCGGTCTAGGGTGAATTTTTTGTTTCGTAAGAGGTACCTTGCCGTGCCAACTACCTACCCTTGATCCCTGGTCGCTTATAATTGACGTTTTCCCCGGAAAATAGTGGAAAAACCTTCAAAAATTCCCTAATTTTTCGGTTTTTTGAAGATTTTTTGAATTTTTTCTACGAACACTGATCCCGTTCTAAACGTCATCCTGTAGCGCTCGGCGAGACGCATCTCTGGACACCTCGTTTGTTATCCTCCGCCACCTGGAAATCAAAAAATTCATATACCTACTTGTTTGTTTCCTCTAAAATCCACCTATACCCTAACAAAACATTGAATTTTAGTTATAATTTTTAAGGTTTTTTGAATTTTATTTAGGTTTTTTGTTCTATAGGTATTGATATTAGGGTTGTTTTGTATTCCGGGAGCTAGCGCGCACCCCGTGCTAAAAAATTTTTTGACATTTTTTGAAAATTTTTTGACTTTTTAATTTAATTACGATTAAATTTTGACAATTTTTGACTTTGAACAAGTCTGCTTACTCAGCACTCGGTCTAGGGTGAATTTTTTGTTTCGTAAGAGGTACCTTGCCGTGCCAACTACCTACCCTTGATCCCTGGTCGCTTATAATTGACGTTTTCCCCGGAAAACAGTGGAAAAACCTTCAAAAATTCCCTAATTTTTCGGTTTTTTGAAGATTTTTTGAATTTTTTCTACGAACACTGATCCCGTTCTAAACGTCATCCTGTAGCGCTCGGCGAGACGCATCTCTGGACACCTCGTTTGTTATCCTCCGCCACCTGGAAATCAAAAAATTCATATACCTACTTGTTTGTTTCCTCTAAAATCCACCTATACCCTAACAAAACATTGAATTTTAGTTATAATTTTTAAGGTTTTTTGAATTTTATTTAGGTTTTTTGTTCTATAGGTATTGATATTAGGGTTGTTTTGTATTCCGGGAGCTAGCGCGCACCCCGTGCTAAAAAATTTTTTGACATTTTTTGAAAATTTTTTGACTTTTTAATTTAATTACGATTAAATTTTGACAATTTTTGACTTTGAACAAGTCTGCTTACTCAGCACTCGGTCTAGGGTGAATTTTTTGTTTCGTAAGAGGTACCTTGCCGTGCCAACTACCTACCCTTGATCCCTGGTCGCTTATAATTGACGTTTTCCCCGGAAAATAGTGGAAAAACCTTCAAAAATTCCCTAATTTTTCGGTTTTTTGAAGATTTTTTGAATTTTTTCTACGAACACTGATCCCGTTCTAAACGTCATCCTGTAGCGCTCGGCGAGACGCATCTCTGGACACCTCGTTTGTTATCCTCCGCCACCTGGAAATCAAAAAATTCATATACCTACTTGTTTGTTTCCTCTAAAATCCACCTATACCCTAACAAAACATTGAATTTTAGTTATAATTTTTAAGGTTTTTTGAATTTTATTTAGGTTTTTTGTTCTATAGGTATTGATATTAGGGTTGTTTTGTATTCCGGGAGCTAGCGCGCACCCCGTGCTAAAAAATTTTTTGACATTTTTTGAAAATTTTTTGACTTTTTAATTTAATTACGATTAAATTTTGACAATTTTTGACTTTGAACAAGTCTGCTTACTCAGCACTCGGTCTAGGGTGAATTTTTTGTTTCGTAAGAGGTACCTTGCCGTGCCAACTACCTACCCTTGATCCCTGGTCGCTTATAATTGACGTTTTCCCCGGAAAATAGTGGAAAAACCTTCAAAAATTCCCTAATTTTTCGGTTTTTTGAAGATTTTTTGAATTTTTTCTACGAACACTGATCCCGTTCTAAACGTCATCCTGTAGCGCTCGGCGAGACGCATCTCTGGACACCTCGTTTGTTATCCTCCGCCACCTGGAAATCAAAAAATTCATATACCTACTTGTTTGTTTCCTCTAAAATCCACCTATACCCTAACAAAACATTGAATTTTAGTTATAATTTTTAAGGTTTTTTGAATTTTATTTAGGTTTTTTGTTCTATAGGTATTGATATTAGGGTTGTTTTGTATTCCGGGAGCTAGCGCGCACCCCGTGCTAAAAAATTTTTTGACATTTTTTGAAAATTTTTTGACTTTTTAATTTAATTACGATTAAATTTTGACAATTTTTGACTTTGAACAAGTCTGCTTACTCAGCACTCGGTCTAGGGTGAATTTTTTGTTTCGTAAGAGGTACCTTGCCGTGCCAACTACCTACCCTTGATCCCTGGTCGCTTATAATTGACGTTTTCCCCGGAAAACAGTGGAAAAACCTTCAAAAATTCCCTAATTTTTCGGTTTTTTGAAGATTTTTTGAATTTTTTCTACGAACACTGATCCCGTTCTAAACGTCATCCTGTAGCGCTCGGCGAGACGCATCTCTGGACACCTCGTTTGTTATCCTCCGCCACCTGGAAATCAAAAAATTCATATACCTACTTGTTTGTTTCCTCTAAAATCCACCTATACCCTAACAAAACATTGAATTTTAGTTATAATTTTTAAGGTTTTTTGAATTTTATTTAGGTTTTTTGTTCTATAGGTATTGATATTAGGGTTGTTTTGTATTCCGGGAGCTAGCGCGCACCCCGTGCTAAAAAATTTTTTGACATTTTTTGAAAATTTTTTGACTTTTTAATTTAATTACGATTAAATTTTGACAATTTTTGACTTTGAACAAGTCTGCTTACTCAGCACTCGGTCTAGGGTGAATTTTTTGTTTCGTAAGAGGTACCTTGCCGTGCCAACTACCTACCCTTGATCCCTGGTCGCTTATAATTGACGTTTTCCCCGGAAAACAGTGGAAAAACCTTCAAAAATTCCCTAATTTTTCGGTTTTTTGAAGATTTTTTGAATTTTTTCTACGAACACTGATCCCGTTCTAAACGTCATCCTGTAGCGCTCGGCGAGACGCATCTCTGGACACCTCGTTTGTTATCCTCCGCCACCTGGAAATCAAAAAATTCATATACCTACTTGTTTGTTTCCTCTAAAATCCACCTATACCCTAACAAAACATTGAATTTTAGTTATAATTTTTAAGGTTTTTTGAATTTTATTTAGGTTTTTTGTTCTATAGGTATTGATATTAGGGTTGTTTTGTATTCCGGGAGCTAGCGCGCACCCCGTGCTAAAAAATTTTTTGACATTTTTTGAAAATTTTTTGACTTTTTAATTTAATTACGATTAAATTTTGACAATTTTTGACTTTGAACAAGTCTGCTTACTCAGCACTCGGTCTAGGGTGAATTTTTTGTTTCGTAAGAGGTACCTTGCCGTGCCAACTACCTACCCTTGATCCCTGGTCGCTTATAATTGACGTTTTCCCCGGAAAATAGTGGAAAAACCTTCAAAAATTCCCTAATTTTTCGGTTTTTTGAAGATTTTTTGAATTTTTTCTACGAACACTGATCCCGTTCTAAACGTCATCCTGTAGCGCTCGGCGAGACGCATCTCTGGACACCTCGTTTGTTATCCTCCGCCACCTGGAAATCAAAAAATTCATATACCTACTTGTTTGTTTCCTCTAAAATCCACCTATACCCTAACAAAACATTGAATTTTAGTTATAATTTTTAAGGTTTTTTGAATTTTATTTAGGTTTTTTGTTCTATAGGTATTGATATTAGGGTTGTTTTGTATTCCGGGAGCTAGCGCGCACCCCGTGCTAAAAAATTTTTTGACATTTTTTGAAAATTTTTTGACTTTTTAATTTAATTACGATTAAATTTTGACAATTTTTGACTTTGAACAAGTCTGCTTACTCAGCACTCGGTCTAGGGTGAATTTTTTGTTTCGTAAGAGGTACCTTGCCGTGCCAACTACCTACCCTTGATCCCTGGTCGCTTATAATTGACGTTTTCCCCGGAAAACAGTGGAAAAACCTTCAAAAATTCCCTAATTTTTCGGTTTTTTGAAGATTTTTTGAATTTTTTCTACGAACACTGATCCCGTTCTAAACGTCATCCTGTAGCGCTCGGCGAGACGCATCTCTGGACACCTCGTTTGTTATCCTCCGCCACCTGGAAATCAAAAAATTCATATACCTACTTGTTTGTTTCCTCTAAAATCCACCTATACCCTAACAAAACATTGAATTTTAGTTATAATTTTTAAGGTTTTTTGAATTTTATTTAGGTTTTTTGTTCTATAGGTATTGATATTAGGGTTGTTTTGTATTCCGGGAGCTAGCGCGCACCCCGTGCTAAAAAATTTTTTGACATTTTTTGAAAATTTTTTGACTTTTTAATTTAATTACGATTAAATTTTGACAATTTTTGACTTTGAACAAGTCTGCTTACTCAGCACTCGGTCTAGGGTGAATTTTTTGTTTCGTAAGAGGTACCTTGCCGTGCCAACTACCTACCCTTGATCCCTGGTCGCTTATAATTGACGTTTTCCCCGGAAAATAGTGGAAAAACCTTCAAAAATTCCCTAATTTTTCGGTTTTTTGAAGATTTTTTGAATTTTTTCTACGAACACTGATCCCGTTCTAAACGTCATCCTGTAGCGCTCGGCGAGACGCATCTCTGGACACCTCGTTTGTTATCCTCCGCCACCTGGAAATCAAAAAATTCATATACCTACTTGTTTGTTTCCTCTAAAATCCACCTATACCCTAACAAAACATTGAATTTTAGTTATAATTTTTAAGGTTTTTTGAATTTTATTTAGGTTTTTTGTTCTATAGGTATTGATATTAGGGTTGTTTTGTATTCCGGGAGCTAGCGCGCACCCCGTGCTAAAAAATTTTTTGACATTTTTTGAAAATTTTTTGACTTTTTAATTTAATTACGATTAAATTTTGACAATTTTTGACTTTGAACAAGTCTGCTTACTCAGCACTCGGTCTAGGGTGAATTTTTTGTTTCGTAAGAGGTACCTTGCCGTGCCAACTACCTACCCTTGATCCCTGGTCGCTTATAATTGACGTTTTCCCCGGAAAACAGTGGAAAAACCTTCAAAAATTCCCTAATTTTTCGGTTTTTTGAAGATTTTTTGAATTTTTTCTACGAACACTGATCCCGTTCTAAACGTCATCCTGTAGCGCTCGGCGAGACGCATCTCTGGACACCTCGTTTGTTATCCTCCGCCACCTGGAAATCAAAAAATTGCCCCCCCACCCTCCCAGTTGTCGCTTAGGTATATCACCTCGGCTCAGTACACCCATACATTTTGGTAGCAAAAAATTTTTGTAAATAATTCTTTTTTTGACTTTGTCGGCTGGTTTCCAGCCAAGACAACCTAGAACAGGACTAGACGTCTGATACATGATGTCCAACTCCGCCTCATGGACATGTTGAGAAAGACGACGACAAACTCTTGTTTTTAAATATTTTGCCAAATTTGTGCTGTTATTGCTTTTAAACTTAAACGTATTAACCTATAGGACATTATACATCTTAAACATATTATACACTTATACAATTATATTTAGTTTTAAGACTGGGTTTATTGACCCAAATATTTTTAAATTGCCAATATATTGCTATTTTTGTTTTAACGTATTAGCTTATAAGGACAGTTATATCATAAATATATTTTACAATTTTACAACTTTTACAATAATAAATTAGTTTAAGACTGGGTCTATTGACCCCAAATTAGTTTACAAATTTTAACTACTGCAATCACAATTATGTACCGCACACCGGCTCATGAGAAGAACCAGGAGAGGGAACTTTTACCAGCGTGTCTATCAGACAAAGGCAGTGCAGGACCCTCGCTCATGACAAGGCCACAGAATGTCCGGAAGTCAATTGAAACAATAGAGAAGGCAGCTGCAACATCAGGGAAAGGGCACCCTCAACCACAAAAAGGAACAACAAAACCGGTATTAAGATCCGAAACCGTGACAAAGGGTAAAATAACTCAGCCTACAATAAGCCCAGTAAGAACACCGGGTGAAGCAAAAAGGACTTACCCAAACAGAGCAGCTGAAGCCACTGCAATATACAAAAAGGGCCTAGAAAATTTGAATCTCTTCAAAAACCTCCGAAAGGACATCAAGGAGGAAATCAAGAAGACTCTGGACAGGCTTTACCAACTAGCATCATTGGCCCCTGTGGCAAGAAACCTACAGGAAGAGCTGGAGATAAAATCAAGAAGCGGTACAGTAACAGAAGATACTCCAACAAAGGAAGAGACAGAAAACGAAGATAAAACGCCTGTGAAGAATAAAAAGGAAGACCAAATACTTTTAAAACTAGAGGAAAACAATAGCCTCCTTATGGAAAACAAGGAAAGGATGGAAGAACTAAAAGCTATGATGGAAGAAAGAAAGGAAACACTGGAGAGGACCACCTACGCACATGTGGCGACTGCTAAGCCTGCGGCCAGACTAATTCCTGAGCCAAGGGCATTGCACTCAGTAGTCGTCACATCAGAAAATGACATGGAAACTGGAGAGGAAGTGTTGGAAAAGATCAGGAAAGCGGTTGATGCGAAGGAAGGCTGGATTAAAGTTGAGAAAGTAAGGAAAGCAAAGGACAGGAAAATAATTGTGGGGTGTGAAACGGAAGAAGAAAGGAGGAAGCTGCGAGAGAGGCTTGAAAAAGCAGGAGCCCATCTCGTTGTCGAAGAGGTGAAGAACAAGGACCCGCTTCTGGTTCTAAAGGACGTTCTTTCAATACATAGTGATGACGATGTATTGAAGGCCCTCTGGAACCAGAACCGGGGGGTTTTCCATGGCCTCGACAACGAAAAGGACAGGATAAAGGTCAAATATAGGAAAAGAACGAGAAATCCGCATGCTGGCCACGTAGTTCTGGAAGTTTCCCCCACAATTTGGAAAAGAGCAACAGAGGCCGGGAAACTGAGAGTGGACCTCCAGCACGTGCATGTGGAAGACCAGTCCCCGCTCGTCCAATGCTCCAGGTGCTTGGCATACGGACATGGCCGCAGGTTCTGCAAAGATCCTGAGGATCTCTGCAGTCACTGCAGCGGACCGCACCTCCGCACAGAATGCCCGGGCGTTGCAGCCGGAGAGCCACCTGAGTGCATAAATTGCAAAAAATCAGGGCTGGATAATAGCGCGCATAACGCATTTAGCAGGGAGTGCCCAGTGCGCAGGAAATGGGACAGCATAGCAAGGGCCTCGGTGTCGTACTGCTAATGTTGTCCCAGAGCATTCTTTCAGGTACGAAAACATAGCGATAGACTGCAAAACCGTGAATGAACCACATCATAATAAGTATGACAGGCTTCCATTCACGGACAACGCAGCAAAGACGCACTACCTGAAGGAATGCCTTACAAATACAGCTAAGTCCCTAATGCACAAACAGCACAAACCGAAATTCATAGTTTTAGTTCTATTCCTCCAAAAAGACACAAAGTTACCTCTCTTAAAAATTAGTTTAAAATATATAAATAAAGAAAACAACAAAAATAAAATTAGGAAATGTATGAATCGGTATATAATAAACCATATATTTAGAACTCATACAAATTGGATAATTAAAAATATAAATATGTAAAATCAGTAGACAGATAAATGCAGATAATAAAGTAAAGTAAATATAAAAAGTATAGAATATAAACAGATAAATATAGATAAAAAGTAAAGATAGATAATTATAATAAAAAAGATAATATGGTCAGTTCCGACCTCAACAAAAAACAAAAATCCCAACATACATAACAAAACAAAAAGGGCAAACACAGGCTCCGATCATGTTGGAGGAATCATTGATTAACATACTAAAAAAAAAAAAAAAAAAAAAAAAAACCTAACCTAACCTAACCTAACCTAACCTAACCTAACCTAACCTAACCTAACCTAACCTAACCTAACCTAACCTAACCTAACCTAACCTAACCTAACCTAACCTAACCTAACCTAACCTAACCTAACCTAACCTAACCTAACCTAACCTAACCTAACCTAACCTAACCTAACCTAACCTAACCTAACCTAACCTAACCTAACCTAACCTAACCTAACCTAACCTAACCTAACCTAACCTAACCTTTATTAAATTTATACATTTATTACTACTATATGGTGTTATTATACAAATAGTGTAGTATCTGGTTCTTATTTTTAGTTTATTATTAAATTGACGTGTCCCTCCTACCAAAATGATGCCTGGAATCAGGACCCCAATGAAGACGCGGACGGAAGAAAGAGTAAGCTCACCGCCAATTAAAAGTGACGAGAGGGCAGGCCCCTCAAAGCGAGTAGAGATTAAGGGTGTGACCGTCCGAAAAAGTGTAGGGGAATGGGAGTCTGGGAAAACCGGCCCCCAAAATACCCAAAACATTCAGAAAACCCCTGAGACAAAAAGCCAAACGCCAGAAAACAGGGAGCCAAAGCGAAAAACGGCTGCGCCGAAATTATCCCAGAAGGGACCAGAGTCGGCCGGTCAGCTAAAAACTACCTGTTCTCCAAACAGCGACGCAAAATACAAAAATAAGACAACGGAGGCCCATGCATGCCTAACAAAAGCAAAAGTCTTACTAAACTCGTCCCGAAACCTCAAATCCGACATAAAAAATGATTTGAGTCAGGTCATAGAAAGACTTTACCGCCTTGTAAAAGATGCAGAAGAGGAAAAAGGACAAGGTGCAGGAAAAGCTGAAGAAGAGGCAAAGAAGACCACGCCCTCGCCCGATACGCAAAACTCCTCAGTTGCCAATGAGCTTATCCAGAAGATGGAGGATCACAGCAGGCTCATCAGGGAAAGCAACGCGCAAATTAAAATGCTACAAAGTGAGTTGGGTAAACACGCAGAAGCCATGGAGAGGTTGACGACATACGCGAGTGTGACGGCAGGGCCGGCGAAGGGTCGCACGCAACCCCAGCCGCAGACCACGTTGCACTCGATTGTCATCACCTCCAAGGACGAAAAGGAAACGGGAGAGGAAGTGCTAGACAGGGTGAGAAAAGCGGTAAAGGCAAAAGAAGGGGGAATAGAAATAGAAAAGATTAGAAAAGCGAAGGATAGAAAAATAATAATGGGATGCCGATCGCTGGAGGAAAGAGAAAGGGTCAAAGAGAGGATAAACAGGAACGGTGAAAAGCTGGTGGTAGAGGAGGTGGAAAACAAAAACCCACTAGTGATCCTCAAAGACGTGATGGCCTATAACACCGATGAGGACATAGTCACGGCTCTCAAAAATCAAAATAGGACATTAGTGGAGGGACTAAGAGAGGAAGACCAAAAGATCGAGGTCAGGTTCAGGAAGAGAACTAGAAACCCCCTCCAATGCCA
The DNA here is from genome assembly GCA_945859575.2 of Herminia tarsipennalis. Taxonomy (NCBI): domain Eukaryota; kingdom Metazoa; phylum Arthropoda; class Insecta; order Lepidoptera; family Erebidae; genus Herminia; species Herminia tarsipennalis. The sequence goes on along the minus strand of OX243841.2, from coordinate 28,061,870 downwards.
TATTATTGCAAGAGTTTCCCCTGTGCTCTGGAGCAGGATGACAGCGAGGGGCAAAATTAATGTGGATCTGCAGAAGATCGAAGTTGAAGATCAATCTCCTCTGATCCAATGCACCATCTGTTTGGGCTATGGTCACAGCCGGCGCCACTGCAGAGAGACGGCAGAAAAGTGCAGCCACTGTGGTGGACTGCACCTAAAAACACAATGCGCGGAATGGCTTGCTGGAGTTGCGCCAACTTGCATCAACTGCACCAAAGCCAAAGTTGATAATGTAGGACACAGCGCCTTTAGCAGAGAGTGCGTAATTAGGAGGAGGTGGGACGCCATGGCTAGGGCAACAGTAGCCTATTGCTAAGGTGGTCCCAATCACAAAGGAAAGCCCAGCAGAACAAAGACCATACTCCGTTGTTCAAGCGAACCTGCAAAGGAAAGAGCTAGCAACGTACGACCTTTTTATTGAAGCGAGCAAAAGAAAAATGGCCTTTGCGCTGCTTCAAGAACCATACGTCGGTGGAGTCGGTAGAATGAGGAACTACCCAGGCGCCAGGATATACCAGTATGACAGGGCGAGTGAAGGGCCGAATAAGGCAGCAATAGCTGTCCTCGACAGTAACTTGGCAGTCACCCAATGCCCGGACTTGACCACGCCGAATATCGTCGTGGTACAGATACGGACTGGCGCCTGGACAATGACAGTGGTCTCCTTTTATTTTGAACCGAGCGCACCTATCGGGCCGTACCTGGAGCAGCTAAAAAAGATAGAGGAGAAACTGGGCCCCTCCAAAATACTCATAGGCGGTGATGCTAACGCGAAAAGCACCTGGTGGGGGAGCAGAAAAACGGATTCTCGGGGAGAAGAAATGATAGGGACCATGCACGAACTGGGCCTGCAGGTGCTCAACGAGGGCGATACCCCTACTTTTTACACGGTGAGGGGAAACACCGTATATGCCAGTGCCGTAGATGTAACGGCCTGCTCAGTGGACTTACTAGACCTCGTTGAGGACTGGAAAGTCGACGATAGCGTCGCGAGCTCCGACCACAACGCGATCACATTTAACATAAGTCTTACAAAATCTGAAAATATACAAATACATCGCACTACTAGAATATATAATAGCAAAAAAGCTAACTGGTCCCAGTTTCGTGAGAAACTGGGCCAGTTAGCAGTAAACAAAATTGACATAGCAAAAATCGAAAATGAAGGACAAATAGACAGACTGACAGACAAATACACAGAGGCAATAAAATTGGCATGCGAGCAAAGCATGCCAAAAAAGAAACAAAATTTAAAAAATAACTTACCGTGGTGGTCGGAAGAACTCGCGGCGCTGAAGAAGGCGATGATTATCCGAAGACGCAGGATCCGCTGGGCAGCACCGGTCCGTAGAGCTGCAGTCATCGATGAGTACCTGCAAGCAAAAAATGTGTACGAAGAGGAGGTCAAAAAAGCACAAATAAAAAGCTGGAAGGGCTTCTGTGAGAAACAGGACCGGGAAGGTATGTGGGAGGGAATCTACAGGGTGATAGGACGAACAACAAAGAGACAGGAAGACCCACCATTGGTTCGGGGAGATTCCACACTCAGCGAAGAGGACTCCGTTAGACTACTGGCTGAGACTTTTTACCCGGAGGATGAGGAGCTGCTCGACACCGAAGCTCACCGACGAATCAGACTGAGAGCGAGCCAAGTAAACGAGTGCTGTCAGAATGAAACTCGTGACGCGCCGTTTACCATGGAGGAGCTAAAATCCGCAGCAAACTCGTTTAACCCTAAAAAAGCCCCTGGAGCGGATGGACTCACCGCAGACATTTGCCTCAACGCCATTATGCTTGATCCGGAGTCTTACCTAGAACTGGCAAACAAATGCCTAGCATTAGGCTATTTCCCTAAGTCCTGGAAGGTGGCAACGGTGGTCGTCCTTCGGAAGCCTGGAAAAGACGACTATACGAATCCAAAATCCTACAGACCTATCGGACTACTGCCAGTGATGGGTAAGATACTGGAAAAAATGCTGATGTCGAGGGTCAAATTTCATATCCTGCCCCGAATTAGTCCGAACCAATACGGGTTTATGCCCCAAAAGGGGACAGAGGACGCCCTCTATACTCTTGTGGAACGGATCCGGGGGAAGCTTCGTGAGAAGAAGCTTATCACGATCGTTTCGCTGGATATAGAGGGTGCCTTTGACAGCGCCTGGTGGCCAGCTATAAGGGTACGCCTGGCGGAGGAGGGCTGTCCAGTAAACGTCCGACGGGTGCTTGATAGTTACCTCCGAGAACGCGAAGTGCGGGTCCGATATGCAGGCCAGGAACACGCGAGAAGAACCCATAAAGGATGCGTTCAGGGGTCGATAGGAGGGCCCATTTTGTGGAACCTGTTGCTGGACCCCCTTCTGAGGCAATTGGAGGAACATGGGCACTACTCCCAGGCCTTCGCGGATGATGTGGTCCTTGTCTTCGACGGAAACTCGGGAGAAGACGTCCAGAGACGAGCCAATGCCGCCCTGGCGTATGTTCAGGAGTGGGGTAGTCAGAACAAACTTAAGTTTGCGCCGCACAAGACCCAGGCGATGATTGTGACAAACAAGTTGAAATATGACACTCCACTACTGAGAATGGGCGGGGTAGACATTGGCACGTCACGGGACATAAAGATCTTAGGCCTAATTATTGACGAAAAGCTAACTTTTAATAAGCATGTGCGTGAAGCTGTCAAGAAGGCGCAGTCAATATATAAAGCACTATCAAGAGCAGCAAAGATCAGCTGGGGCCTCCATCCAGAGATTATAAGGACCATATATACCGCAGTCGTTGAACCGACCATATTGTACGCAGCAAATGTTTGGGCACCTGCGTCAAACAAAATTGGGGTCCAAAAACAGCTCAACCTGGCCCAAAGAGGCTTTGCGCAGAAGCTCTGTCGAGCGTACCGGACCGTCTCACTCAACGCTGCGCTGGTCCTGGCCGGGATACTCCCACTCGACCTAAGAGCTCGCGAAACGGCAGCCCTGTACGAGGCGAGAAAGGGGGTGCCGCGTCCGGAACTGACGGGCAGAGAGATAGAGACGATGGTGACTCACAAAGCCAATCCGCACCCGGCTGACCATGTGAGCATGCCGATCACCGACCTGGTACAACCGGAAGATGTGGCAGCACACACCAACCAAGCAGTCCAAATTTACACCGACGGTAGTAGGATTGATGGCAAGGTGGGCGCTGCACTATCCATTTGGGTCGATGCAGCAGAACGCCGAGCCATCAAGCTTAAATTATCGGACAACTGTACGGTGTACCAGGCTGAGCTGCTCGCCATATGCAGGGCGACGGAAGAGATCGCTAAGCGCACCGAGACCAGCTTCGGCGTGTTTAGTGACTCACGCGCTGCTCTTCTGGCAGTAACCAACTGGGGAATCCCCCACCCACTCGCGGTTAAAGCCCGGCAGAACTTGCGAGGGGCCTTTGCCCAGAACAAGGTAGTGTCCTTGTTCTGGATAAGGGCCCACGTAGGTCACGCCGGAAACGAGAGGGCGGATCAATTGGCCAGGGAAGCTGCGGAGAAGCTTAAATGTTCTCCCCACTACGAACGACAACCGATTTCGTTCATCAAGCGTCAAATCCGCTTGGAGTCGCTTGATGAATGGAATCGGAGGTACAGAGAAGGAGAAACTGCCTCTACGACCAAACGGTTCTTTCCGGATGTGGTAGAGGCACATACAATTCTGCAGAAAATTAAATTGACGCCGACGCTGACTCAAGTGTTCACGGGGCATGGCGGGTTCTCCGAATACTTAAACCGGTTTAAGTGTAAGGAGGACCCATCGTGCATCTGTGAGCCTGGAGTCGATGAGACAATCCTGCACATTATATGTAGCTGCCCAATTTACGCCGTGGACAGGTACAATACAGAGCAGAAAATCGGAAAACACATAAGTCAGGGAAACCTAAATTTACTTGTGGCTGATGGAATTATTAGGCAACAGTTTTTGGAATTCTGCTTAAGGATAACAAGTAAAGTAATAAATAGGAATAAGTTGTAAAAAATAATGTTTTTACATATTTTAAGTAATATTGTTTTAAAAAACATTAGACTAAGAATAGAATGTAATAAATATAAGTTAAGTTAAGTCATCCAGTATTGTACCTAGATATAAGATTATTTTGTTAAAAAATTTTAAAAAATAAAGAAAGACAATGGCCCTGAAAAATAAATATCAGGGGGTGGAAGGAGGGATAAAAAACCTAACCTAACCTAACCTAACCTAACCTAACCTAACCTAACCTAACCTAACCTAACCTAACCTAACCTAACCTAACCTAACCTAACCTAACCTAACCTAACCTAACCTAACCTAACCTAACCTAACCTAACCTAACCTAACCTAACCTAACCTAACCTAACCTAACCTAACCTAACCTAACCTAACCTAACCTAACCTAACCTAACCTAACCTAACCTAACCTAACCTAACCTAACCTAACCTAACCTAACCTAACCTAACCTAACCTAACCTAACCTAACCTAACCTAACCTTTTTTTTTTTTTTTTTTTTTTTTTTTTTTTTTATTTTTTTTTTTTTTTTTTTTTTTTTTTTTAATAACTCCTGTCACGTAATTAGCACAACAACAGTTCAAATAAAATTAAGACCGCAGAGACGAGACCTACATCCTGATACCCCACACGCGAGGATCGGACCAGCCGTTGTGGAGATAACACATTCCTTTGTTCTTCGTGTGACGTCACAACGGGTGATTTCATCGATACGTAGCCTACACGTTGGAACCAAATCACAACGTCACCCGTCAAATGAAATTGACAACTGTCAGTATCAAGTGACAGACGTCATTCGGAACTGACATCTGTCATTATCAAGTGACAGTCGCCAAACATCAAAACCTTCGCGAAGACCACTGAGCTGAACCTAGTTATTCGAAGCAGACGACCAGCAGGAAGAACACCACCCCGAATACTTACCAGCCTAGCTCCAGGATCACCACAAGTATCTCTCACCATCAACACCACCCCAATCAGTCCCAGCCCCTGAATCCCGTCTCCATCACTGAACTCAACATCCCCCACCAACCGACTTACCTAATCTCATCGGGAAAAAGTCTCCCCCACATAAGTCAACGAACCACCACCAGGCCCGCAATACAAGCTCACCAACCTGACTTTCCACGTCCCCCCCCCCAGTAATATATCTCAACGTCCCGAACGGTTGGAAAGACTAAACCCCCACGTGTAAGGATTCATCTTGCTTGGCGAAACTAGCCGCTCCCAACAACAACCTGACCCACGTGCTGCCGCCCCATCACATCTTGGTCCCCCCTCAACAAAAGAGGCCCCTACGGACTTCAACGTCCCCACCCCTCCAGAATACCAAACACCCTCGAGAGGGGGCTCTATCTTCACGGGACAACTAGCCCCTACCAGAACTACGAACTTCTCCCCCATACCCCCCCCCCCCCGCTCATATTTCTGAAATTTTGATCTTTCACAATCATCCAGGAATAAAAGTAACCACTCCCCCCCCATCCACCCACCATAACCAACCCCCCCCCTAACCACCGTTTTAAATTTGTACTTTTTTGAAGTTTCTAGAAAAATCCCCCCCCCCTCCCTTCCCCCCCTTAAACTACAAAACCCCTCGGGCCATATCTCTTAAACCAGACCACCTAGGAAGCCAAGAGTGGTACCGTTAGACTCGGGACAAAAGGGCCCAAAATCTGGCCCCGGCCGTTATTTAATATTTCCCCCTCCCCTAGAATTAATCTAAAAATACTCAATTTTCAAAACCTCTCAGGCCATAGCTACCAAACTAGACCACCTAGACAACCAAGAGTGGTATCGTTAGATTCGGAATAAAAGGGCCCAAAATCTGGCCACGGCCGTTTTGCAAAATCCCCCCCCCCACCTACAATTTTATCAAAAATTTCAAAAATTTTAAAAAAATCTCAACTATTGAAACCCTCTGGTCATAACTTTGGTGCCTGAACCCCCAGAGAGTCAAGAGAGACCTTGTCAAAATTAAAGTACTCCTACGGCTTAACCCTACACCCGTCCCCCCTCCCTCCAAAACCCCTTCAGAGATAGCTCCGGCACGAGAGCTCCTAGAAGGCCAAGTGTGGTACCATCTAAATCGAAAGAAGCAGGCCGAAAAATCGGTCCCAACACTTTTCACCGATTACCATCAAACATCAAACGACAGACGCAGGTCAGTGTACTCAGACACAAATTGCGTAGATAATTTTAGTTCATAGAAATTAGCAGTAATATAAGAAGAAGAAAATGGCAGACAAAGGAAACACCAAGTCACCAACAACGCAGGCAGCCTCCAAACATCAAAAGAAAGCTGAAACAAAACACACCAAGACGTCACAGAACAAAAGCAAACTGACGCCAATAAGAGGAACACAGAGGACGCTGAGACAAAAAGTGCTCACAAGAGCAACTATTGAAAACACACAAACCATAGAGACTGCGGCACCAGCCAGCCCCCACCAGCAAGCAGAAACATCAGTAACATCACCACAAGGTAGCCCATTGGACAACATCCAGCACAGGTTACTTAAAGGTCACGATATCGAGGAAGACTTAACCTCCCAACCACTATCGGATGATGATGCGAGCTCCGTGGCATCTTACCCGGACTCCTACCCCGAATCACTGTTGTCTCAAACATCCAACCTTAACCGCAAAAGTCTGCTCTTTACGAGCAAGCGAGGAATTGGGGTCGAAATGGATGTAGCGACAAGGGAAGCTAACAAAATGCTGCTGGACGGGAAGACTGCGATTGAAGAGGCAGGAAACATGAAGAGGGAATGCAAAACAACTGCACTCGAAAGCTTACAGGGCCTCTATGAAACGATCCTCTCTCTCTCCGAATCCCGAGCACGGCATAAGTACAACATGGAAAGGGAGCGCTCAAACCACGCAAGAGAGCTAGTGAGGATCGAGAGAGCCCACACGAAACAAATAGCCCTACTAACTCAGGAGTTACTAAAGTTAAACACCACCACCTCGACTAACCACCAAGAAATCACAGACGTGAGAAAATGGCTAGAGTTCGAAACTAGAGAGCCATTCCAGAGAATAAAAGCCCTATCAGAACAGCTGCCAAAAATAGACATTAGAACATCACACATCACAGAAAGACTGAACCAACCATCACAGTTAGAGGGAACAACCGCTACAGAAGCCCTCCTGAAAGAAATGCAAAGTCTAACAAAAGTGACACAAAGCCTCACTGCCCAAATTGAATCAACGAACCAAGGGCTCAGGAGAGTACAAACGGACATGACAGACCTCAAAAATAGGAAGCCCATAGAGATTGAACATCTTCAACCTACGATTCCTCCCAAACTCGAAGAGGACATCGTTCACATAAAGAATGGGCTAAACACCATTGAGAACACGGTCAAAACCGTTAATTCGCACCTGAATACTCCACCACCGTTGATTGAAATGGGCCAGCACCTCCAACCCATAAATGAAAGATTAAAAGCCGTATCATCAGAGCTGAGGACGATGCGAGAAGAGAAAAAAGAAACGCCAACCCAATCAATAAACATGAGCCTAGGCACAGAAATGGCCATCACTGAACTTATCAAGAACCAAGTGACTACCCAAAACCCAACCTATGCCCAGCAAGTCAAATCAAAACCGCCCCCCCAAAGAAGACCAAACCACTCACTAATAATCTCATCCACAGACGTATCCAAAACTAGCGAAAACGTACTGTCAGCAATCAGAAGCACGCTCGACATGAAAAATAGCGGAGCTAGAGTGGATAGGATTAGAAAAGTGAAGAACCAAAAAGTCGTAATAACATGCGACACGAAAGACGACTTAAAATTAATAAAAGACAAAATAGCATCCAACAAAACTCTAAAGACCGAGACAGCCAGAACCACCAACCCACTTATTATAGTGAGGGATGTAATGGCATACCACACGGACGGGGAATTGGTGTCACATATCCTAGCGCAAAATAAACAAATACTGCAAGGAGTAGAAACCAAAGACCAACTCATCAGAGTCAAATACAGAAAGAGGGCACGCAACTCACACGAATGCCACCCCGTCCTAGAGGTAACACCACAGTTACACAAAAACATCATAGAAACTGGAAAGCTCTACATAGATCTGCAAAGAAGACCAGTAGCAGACCACTCTCCGCTCATACAATGCGCCCGTTGCCTGGGTTTCGGGCACACAAAAGCGCTGTGTCAAGAGAAGGAAGACCGCTGCAGCTACTGTGGAGAACTTCACGTCTGGGATAAGTGCCCAAGCAGATTAGAAGGCAAACAACCTAACTGCCACAACTGTTCGAAAACCTCTAAAAAACCAGGAGCACTACAACCAGAAGGAAGGCATACGGCCCACAGCAATGAGTGCCCGGAGCGCCAGAAGTGGGATGCTATAGCACGCACAAAAATATCATACCTGTGCTAAGGATGACCATAATACCCCCCAATCCACACCACCCCAAAATAATAACAAACAACTGAAAATAATACAGGCTAACCTCCAAAGATCGAAATTGGCAACTTCAGAGCTAATGCAGGTAGCGGAAACTGAGGGAATAACGGTTGCGCTGATCCAGGAGCCCTACGTAGGAAGGACAGGCATAGTTAAACAAAACCCGGGCACCACAATCATACAGTGCACGCTAAACCGAAACAAACCAATCAAAGCAGCGGTTGTAATCTTTGGAAACAAACTAGAAGTCACACACGATCCACAGATGGTAACAGAAACGGAGGTACCAGTGCAAGTCAATATAGGAACCAAAACTATAGGACTCATATCAGTTTACTTCGAGGGAGACCAGAACATTGGCCCCTATATTGATAGATGCAAAACCATCATGAAAAAACTCCCCACAAACAACATAATTATAGGAGGGGATGTAAACGCCTGGAGCCACTGGTGGGGCAGCACAACAGAAGACACGAGAGGCGAGGAGTATAGTGGTTTTCTCGACGAAATGGACCTACACATCTTGAATGAAGGCAACACGCCAACATTTGAAACAAACAGAAGAGGCAAACTTTACACCAGTATCGTAGACGTCACAGCCTGTAGCAGTTCACTCTTGGGAAAAATTCACAATTGGGATGTCAACAGAAATCTAATAACATCGGACCACAATGCCATAACATTCAATCTAAAACTAGAAAAGCCCCTCAAAACTCTTAAGCCTATCTCAACCAGAATATACAACACAAAAAAAGCCAACTGGGAAAAAATGAGAACTACTTTTAACACAGCGCTAAACAAAAACAACGTAACTTTAGACGCAATAAACACCATCAACACACCACAAGACTTGGAAAAAATGACAATGAAGTACATAAGCAGCATTCACGAGGCATGCGAAGACACAATCCCAAAGCTGGGGACCTACAAAGGGAAATCCACACCTCCCTGGTGGTCCCTTGAGCTTAACAAAGTAAAACAGGAAGTTCTTCGCAAAAAGCGCCGTATAAGGAATGCTGCAAAATGCCGCATAGAAATTGTCATACATGAGTACCAGGAGGCTAAACTAAAATATAACACCATGGCAGAGGAAGCCCAAACGACCAGTTGGAAAGACTTCTGCGCCGTCCAGGACAAGGAGAGCATGTGGGACGGCATATATAGAGTCATCCGAAAAACATCAAAAAGGCAAGAAGACATACTCCTACGTGACTCTTTTGACAAGACGCTAAGCCCTGTTGAATCAGCTAACCTCTTGGCCAAAACCTTTTATCCAGACGACACAACGGACACAGACACTGCCTACCACACTGAAGTAAGAAACACAACAAAATTATCCCGACAAACCCCTGCCGCATACCCGCATCCAGACGACCCCCCTTTCACTCCGGCGGAACTGGACGCAGTGCTAGCAGCACTAAACCCGAAAAAAGCACCCGGACCGGATGGGCTCACAGCGGACATTTGCACGGAAGCTATCACAGCGAACAAGGAGTTATTCATGGCAATGGCAAACAAATGCATGAGTCTAGAATACTTCCCGAACCAATGGAAAAAAGCTCACGTCGTAATACTAAAGAAACCAGGCAAGGAGGATTACACACAACCAAAATCATACCGACCCATAGGACTGTTGTCAATACTCGGAAAAATCCTAGAGAAAATGATGGTAGGTCGCATACAATGGCACACCCTCCCAACACTCAACAAGAACCAGTACGGGTTTATGCCTCAACGAAGCACAGAAGATGCCCTCTACGACCTAGTGAAACATCTAAAAGACGAGATGGCAAGCAAGAAAACAGTGCTGATCGTCTCCTTGGATATTGAGGGAGCCTTCGACAATGCCTGGTGGCCATCACTCAAACACCAGCTGGTCAACAAAAACTGCCCCAAAAATATATACGGCATGACATGCTCTTACCTCGAGGACAGAAGTGTGACAGTCAACTACGCCAGAGCAAAAAGCGAAAAGAACACCACGAAAGGCTGTGTACAAGGGTCAATAGGAGGGCCGACGTTCTGGAATTTAATATTGGATTCCCTCCTGCATGCCCTAACAACAGCAGGAGTGAGATGCCAGGCCTTCGCAGATGACGTCGTCCTCACTTTCTCAGACCAATCAATACCCAACATCGAAAACACAGCCACAAAAACACTACAGAAGGTGGTAGACTGGGGCAAGCAAAACAAGCTAAACTTCGCACCGCACAAAACATTTGCAATGCTGCTAACGAAGAAGCTGAAGCTCGTGAAACCCCGAATTTACATGGCCGGAAAAGAAATAACGCTAGTTGATGAAATAAAAATACTGGGCCTCACCATAAACAAAAGCCTCACATTCAACACACACGTTGCTGCAATCTGCAAAAAAGCAGCAGACGTTTACAAACAACTTGCATGTGCGGCAAAAGTGACGTGGGGCCTAAATCCCGAGGTAACCAGAACAATATACGTCTCCGTTATCGAACCCATCATGACCTACGCGGCGAGCGCCTGGGCGTCGGCAACAGAATACGAAATGAACAAAAAAATCCTAAACTCTATCCAAAGAGGATTCGCTCTTAAAATCTGCAGGGCGTATAGAACAGTGTCACTCACATCGGCACTAGTCCTAACGGGGCTACTACCGCTGGATCTCAGAATCCAGGAAGCAGCTAATCTCTTCAAAATCAAAAAAAGCTTATCGACCGATTACCTACCACCTGGAAAGCAGCTCGAAAAACGAATGGACTTTAGGGAATTTCCACACCCATCCCAGCAAACAACATTCGAATTTGAGCTGTTAGAGAGAATAGACTCCGAAATAAGAGAATCCCTGAAAATTGCTGGCCCTGAAATATACACCGATGGCAGTAAAATAGAAGGGAAAACAGGAGCGGCGCTCACGTGGTGGGAAGACGGAGTCGAGCAAAAACACGAAACCTTCAGTTTAGACCCAGCGTGCACCGTATTTCAGTCGGAATTGTACGCCTTACACAAGGCAGTGGAGCTTGCAAAATCTAGCAACAACGAAACTATCAACATACTGAGTGACTCAAGATCTTCACTCGAATTATTAAGCAACCCGAGTTACACACTTCCGATAGCAAACAAAATAAAACACAACGCACAACACATAAAACAAACTGGAAGAAACATCAGAGTGTTCTGGCTAAGAGCGCACGTTGGCACGGCAGGAAACGAAAGAGCCGACGAACTAGCGAAAACAGCAGCAATAGCGCCTAAACCACTACCTGACTACGACCTGGTCCCACTATCCTACGCCAAGAGAAAAATACGAGAAGAAAGTATCGCGAAATGGCAAGACAGATACAACATCTCAACAACAGGGCAAGTAACCAAAAACTTTTTACCAAAGGTGAACGCAGCATACCGCTTGGTCAGATCAACCAAACTGTCACCAACCCACATTCAACTCTTGACGGGACATGGCGGCATAGCCAATTATCTCCACAGATTCAAATTAATAAACAGCCCAGGATGTGAGTGCGATGCCGAAATATGCGAAACAGTATGGCACTTGTTACTTGAGTGTCCGCGATTCATAGCGGCCAGAATGGACCTTGAAAATTTCAACCCACAAAAAGACCTTATAATAACATACACAACAGAGGCAAAAAAAGAACTGCGGAACAGGATCCCTAGCAAGAGAGGCAACGATGTCACAAACGCCATAAGAACAATGGCGTCCACCCTTACAAATGGAATACCGGATGCAAAAAAAGGGAAATGCCAAAGACTTCTAGTCGATGAGGCTTTCATGAACCATTTCGGAGCCATAGTGATGGCAGCAAAAATGACGGACGCCAAAGAGGTACTGCTGATCGGTGACATCAACCAACTGCCATATATAGAAAGGGACAACCTATTCCAGATCAAGTTTCACAGACCAGACCCGTCTATTAAAACCCAAGAGCAGTACTGTTCCCATAGATGCCCGATGGACGTAGCATACGCGCTAAGGAAAATATACGACGGCATATACACCACAAACCTCATAACAGAGTCAATGACACTCGAATCTTTGACCGGAGCGACGATCCCTAAGAGCCAGCCAAAAACCCTATTCCTCACTTTCACACAAGAGGAGAAAAAGGACCTAATTGAAGAACAATGCGGCACTGGCGAAGGATCCAAAATACTGACCATTCACGAGGCGCAGGGACTCTGTTATGAAAATGTAATAATATACAAAAGAACTTCGAAACAGCTCCCTCTGCATGACAGCGTACCACACGCTCTAGTAGCCATTTCCCGACACACAAGGACGTTGGCTTACTATACGGACAACCTGGAGGACGCTATCTGCAGACTAATACTAGACGCCAAGTCAGCAAGTGGAAAAACCAAAAGGCAGTACATAATGAAAACCGCAATCCATCATAGAGACACTAACCTTATAAATAAACTTACTAAACTAGACAAATAACAAAAAAAAAAAAAAAAAAAAAAAAAAAAAAAATCTAATAATAAAAAGAAAAATACATAAAAAATAAAACTATATATAGTTATACGTATTTTTAAGTTGTGTCGAGGGGTTTCGCGTATACCTGTGCATAAGTTCAAATGAAAACACTCTTACAGTAAATTGTGGACTACATACGTGTGCGCGGAACAAATCGATACAAGCAAATCGCAATTTGTGCCTGAGTGAACAGGTTAAAAATGACAAGAATTCTTGAAACAATTAAAATCAATATTATTAAAATAAAAAAAAGGCATGGACAATAAGTCTATGGTGTTAACATTTATTTCTAAAAAAAAAAAAAAAAAACCTAACCTAACCTAACCTAACCTTTTTTTTTTTTTTTTTTTTTTTTTTTTTTTTTTTTTGGCGGGAAAAATTCCTGTCGAACACCTCCACCATCCGGGGAAGACGGTGGAGGTAGTGTGGGGTTTGCACCCACTAAAACACCCGCCGTGTATCTCCCACCACCTTCGCGAACGGGCCGCCGGAATTTGTTATGCCGTCGGCGGCCCGCCCAGTGGCAATGCCCGGACGCGATGTTGTTGCGTTCCGGGCATTTCACACCTACGCGGCCCCTGGATACACACAGGGTGCCGCGCCTCCACGGAAGGCCGCGGGCGGGGCAGATTACCCCGTACGCCCGCCCGCAGCCCCACCTAAGGCGGCATCAGGCGCAGATATGCGCGCCGACGCCGCCCGGTTCGCCGGCGACGGAGCGGATCCGCCAGGGAGCTCTCTTCCCTGACGCGCTCCGCCGCCTCCTTCTGCGAGATGATGTCCTCGCAGAAGGATGCGACCGCATTCCACGACCCCTCGCTTCGGACCATGGACAGAACCACGGCCGGCAGCGAGAGGTCACTTCCGACCACTGCGGTGAGAACTCGACGTTGCCCCTCCCAAGCTGGACAATGCTGGAGGGTGTGCTGCGCCGAGTCCTCACCGCAGTCGCAGTGGTGGCAGGCGGGACTCGGTTCCCTCCTAGCAACCGTGTGCAGGTACTTCCCGAAGCAGCCGTGCCCGGAAAGGACCTGCACTAGCCGGAAGGAAAGGGTCCCGTGCTGCCGCCCTGCCCACTCCTCCAGGACCGGCTGGAGCGCCTCCACGGTTCGAACACCTGCCCGTGGAGCCTCCAGCCGGCCCTGCCACCGGGCCATGATTGCCCGGTGTGCCTCACCGCGCCAAGCGCGTAGCTCCTCGGGCAGAGGCACCGAACCCCCTGCCCGAACAGCCACCGCCCGCCGATACACTTTGGCGAGCACTTCCGCCTCTAAATCCCACGGGGGTGTGCCGGCCAATGCGCACGCCGCCTCTGTAGACACCGTGCGGTATCCGCGTATGGCCCTGACCGCCATGGTCCGCTGGGGTCTCCCTAAGCGGACCCTATTCTGGGCGGTCAGGGACGCCGCCCACACGGGTGCGCCGTACAGAGCCATTGACCGCACCACCCCCGTGTACAACCGTCTACTCGAGGCACTAGGCCCGCCCAGGTTCGGCAACAGCCTCCCCAGTGCGGTCGCCGTAGCCTCGAGCTTGGGCGCCAAAATGCGGAAGTGCTCGTCGAAGAGCCACCGCCCGTCTACCACTAGGCCCAGATACTTCATCTGGGCCCGGACCTGTACGAGAACCGAGCCGACGGCAATCGAGGCGCCAGCAGGTGGACCGCGACGGGGCCCATGGAATAATAGGGCCTCCGTCTTGGAAAGGGCCACCCTAAGCCCCAGCGCCTCGATGCGCCCGACCATTCGTGAAATCCCTAGGTTGGCCAGGCGCGCCGCCTCCTCAAAATTCCCACCCCGGGCCGTGATGAGGGTGTCATCCGCATAGCAGATGACCCCTATCCCAGGGGGGAAACCACACCGCAGGGCCCAGTCGTAGCCAATGTTCCACAAGAGGGGCCCCAATACAGAGCCCTGTGGAACACCGCACGAGACGTCCCTGCGGATTACTTCTCCCTCTCGGTCCTCGTACAGAATCCTTCGGCCTTCGAGGTAGTCTGCCACTAGCTGCCTCAGGTACACGGGCACTCCATGATACCGGAGCGCCTCTCTGATGCAGCTGAATGGCAGAGACCCGAAGGCGTTGGCGATATCGAGCGATACCGCCAACATCACTCCTCCACCGGCGACGGCCTCCTCCGATGCGGCCCTCAGGCGCAGAATGGCCCCAATGGTCGAGCGCCCAGCACGAAAGCCGTACTGAGCGTCCGACAGATTGGGGCCGACCTCGTTCAAATGCCGGACGATGCGGGTAGCGAGAATCCTCTCCAGCAACTTCCCCGCCTCGTCCAGCAACACGATAGGCCTGTAGGCCGCAATTGAGTCGGGAGGCCGTCCCGGCTTCGGGAGGAGCACCAGCTTCCCTGCCTTCCAGCAGTCAGGGAACCGTCCGGACGCCAGGCACACGTCGAACAGTCCCCTGAGGCGGTCCCCTATGTGGTCGAGGGTCAGGGCCAATACCCGGGCGGGAATCCCATCCAGCCCAGGGGCGGTGTTCTTCGAACGCATTCGAAGAACAGCCGCGCCCACCTCCGCTTCGGTGACAGGCGGCACAGTTGTGTCGGCCTCCCGGTCATCGGTCTCATCCTCGGAGACCATCGCCGGGGGCGCGTGCTCTGCCTGCAGCGGGAATAGGCCCTCGACCACTTCCGCAAGGAAGCTGGGCTGGAGAGTCTCGGTAAGGGGGGGGCCCGCCGAGCGGAGCTTGTTCAGCGCCGCTCGATATGGGCGACCCCAGGGGTCACGGTCGAGACCCTCCAGCATCTCCTCTCTCGCCCTCTCCTTGGCGCGACAGATAGCCAGCTTAAAGGCGTCCCTCGCTTGGCGATACGCCTCATAAAGCTGGCTCTCCTCCTGGACATCGCGGTGACGAGTCCGGCTGCGGGTATAGGACCTCCGCGCACTGATGCAAGCGGCGCGGAGGGAGGCAAGCTCCTGGGACCACCAATACACCCCCTTCCTCGGGGGGCGACGTCGTGAGCGGGGCATGGCCGCATCGCAGATCTGCGTAAACACATCGCGAATGCGGCCAGCCATGACGTCCACCTCCTCGGTCGGAGGTGGAGACGACCACGATGCCACGATGGCCGCCTCTTCCAGCAGGTCCCTGTCCAACGCACCCACAGTCCACCGCGGAAACCGAGGCGTTCTGCGCGCCGTGTGACCCCTAACTGAGTCCTGGTTCCTGGAAGACCGGGAGAGCTCCAATCGGATATATCGGTGATCCGAGAGCGTCTCAACCTCATCCAGGACGACCCAGTTCCTTACTCGCGCTTCGACGGCAGGGGTAGCGAACGAAAGGTCCACTATCGACCCCCCCTGCTGTCGAACGCACGTATTGGTGGCGCCTCTGTTTAGGAGACAGAGACCCACCGACGCCGCCCACTCCTCAACCGCCGAACCGCGGACGTCCGTGCTGGGTGACCCCCACGCCGTAGATTTGGCGTTGAAGTCCCCCAGCACCAGCACGTGGCGAGGTGCCAACCGCCGTATCGAGGTCTCCAGGTTGGTAAGGAAGACCTCGAAATCGGCAAAACTCCGGTTTGGGGAGAAGTATACTCCGTAGAGCGTAACCCCTCCCCAGTCGGCAGCAACATATCCCGAACCCTTGTCTCTGATCGACAAGGGCAGGGAATGAAGCGCAGCGGAGCTGACGATTGCCACGGAGCCGTCCCGGTCACCCGCCCAGTTCGGGCGGGGAGGAACAAAGTAGGGCTCCGCGGCTACGGCGACACCTATCGACCACTCCGCCATGGCCTGCAGGAGAAGGTCCTGGGCAGCGGCGGAGTGGTTGAGGTTCGTCTGGAGGATGATGGAGGAGTTACCGCTGTCCATTTAGGAGTGCGGCACTACATCCATCCCCTCCACCTCAGTTGGTGGCTGAGCTCCGGGGGCAGCCTGGGTCGATTGGCTGCTGCCCGGGAGTGGCTTGGAAGCCTTGGGGGGCTTACATCCCTTCCGCCCTACCATATGATTGGCGGGCAGATTGCCCGCCGCACACATGGGGCAGTAGGGGGCGGCAGAGCATTCCGCCGCCCTATGTCCCGGTTGACCGCAGCGATAGCACATTGTGCTGCAGTCAAAACCGCTGGTGCACCTGGGTCGCAAGTGCCCCGTGGCCATACACTTGTAGCACCTAGTAGGCCTCTCCTCCAGGACAGTGATCCTAGCGGAAGAGAAGCCTACAAGGAGCCGGCCCGCGTCGGCCAGGGTTTTGGCCGAAGCGACGGGGCAGCGCACCCAAGCTGCACCCACTCCACCGGGACCGGGGCGGATGGCGCCGACCTTCACGGATCCGGAGGCACATTGAGTTTTTGTCTCAATGGCCTCTCGGATATCTTCGGTCGTGATCGAGTCATCCAGGCCCGAAACGCGCAGCTCTGCGCATTTCATGGGCCTGGCGATCTTTACTCCCTCCTTCCCCTTGGTAAGCCCCCGCAGCGTCTCCGCCACGAAGTCCGCCACCCTCGCGCCGTCTTGACCGGGACACTCTAAGATTCTGGCCCCGGTCTGGGCGTGGCGGAAGGAGACCCCCGCGCCAAGATTGTTGGCGTTAAGGGTCACCCTCGCCTGGCGGAAAATCTCAGCGTAGGAGACGCTTCCACTCCTCTCCGCCTCCGGCGACAGCGTCACGACGACAGCTGCCGACTTAGGCGGAGTAAGTTTAGGCTTCCTCTTGCCACTTTTGTGGGCCTGAGCTGGCAGAACAGCCTCGGCTTGCGCCTTCTTCTTTTTATTTTTTTCTCTGCGCTTTCCACGCCCGACCGTCTGCCACTTCTCACCAGGGGGAGGGGTTGTGACGGCAGCTGGCGCACTGGATACAGCCGCACCCCGCGCACCCCTTAGTGCCCGCTGAAGGAGGGATTGTGGTTGAGTAGCCCTCCGTTCCTGTAGTGTGGGAGTGGTCGTCGTGGGCTGCACCACTTTCTTAGCCGGCTGAGAAGCCAGTGCATGGTGCGCCTTACTCAGAGCGACCTTCGGCGCAGCTGCTCCAGCGAATGACTCCACGCGTCCCCCGGAGCAGGGTAGGGGCGTGGGAGATGTGGCCGTATACCCCTGTGGGGGTTTCGTCCTACTCGCCGCAAGCGGCGGCCGGCAGCTTGGCTCGGGGGGGAGACGCTCCTTAATGGTTTCTAGCCTCGCGTCTAGCAACCCCCCAAACATAATCATTAATTGCCGGCATTGCGCCTCTGTGAAGGTGTTTGCCGGCTGCTCTTCAGCCACTGGAGCGGTTTGAGCCTTACAGGCCAACGCTGAAGAGGCCTGTGTCGGGGGAGTCGTGGCCGAAGAGACCTGCACCGCATGGCCGGGAGTGGATGATGTAGCCGGGGTGGAGCCAACTCTTGCCGATTGTATGTCGGCCCTCAACTGGGCCAGCTCTGCTCGAAGTTCGCCCAACTGACCTTCCAGGCGAGCGTTGTCCGCCAATAGCCGCAGCACAGTATCTGACTCAGTGGCCGTAGCACGCTGAGCCAGCGTTTCCACTACCTCCGTCAATATGGAGGCAGATTCCTTTAGGCCCTTGCTGAAGGTGCCCTTGAGGTTCCTCGACTTGGTAGCAACCTGCACTATCAAGGCAACAGACTTAGTGGCGGTCTGAATGAGGTCCGAGGCGGTTTTTGGGGTACTATCCCCTCCCACCGCGCGTAAATTCTCTAAAATCTGCCCCACTTGATCTTCCGCAACCATCTCCCCCTCCGTACGACCGCGCATGTACAACTCCCGTCGGGAAAACACAGCAGACGCACCTGCCAAATTAGGCTCTTTAGTCTTCTCAGACGCTGGTGTTTGGGGGCGAGAGAAGGGCGTCAATGAGCGTGTTCTTGCCCCCGAACCTCCTCTATTGGAGGACCTCACCTTCCGAGGGACTCTAAAGTCTACCTCAGGGAGGTCCTCATCATCGCCGGGTGAACGATTGCGCTTTTGCCGTTCTGTAGCGCGTCCTTTCCAGCTTGCCCGAGCTTGGTTCCCCAACAGCTCCGTCGCTTCATTCAAGTCGCTGATGGAGGACACTGAGCCACGTCGACTCCTGCGTGTTAAGCTCTCCGTGGACCCGGTGAGCGCTGGAGACCTCGACCTCGATATTATGGACTCCTCCGCCATTGAAGCTGGCACACGTCCTGCCTGCTTTTGGGGCGCGACCTTCGCGCCATTCTTGGTGCCGGATTTACAGCTCGGCGACGGGCTGTTTTGTCGTGGGTTGTCCCCCCCAGAGTACGTGGGACTGACGGAGCCGACTGGCTCCGCAAGGGATTCCCCGAACGAAGAGCGTTCGGGACCCTCCTGGGTAGAATTACTGTAATCCTTGACCTGCGACATGATTTTTCAGTTTCAAGACCTGCGTCTAGGTAGCCCTTGGGACTGAGATCCCCTCAGCCATTCATCCCATTGCCAGGCACCACAAGCGTAGGATTAGGGTATTTTTTAAAGGGGTTTACTTCCCCGCAGCCCACAAAAGTGGGCTTCCGTTCCTGTCAGTTCAGGGTTACGGGTCGGGCCGGCCGGTGGTCTGTATCAGACCGTGTCCACCATCTATAAATAAATGGTGAACCCGTCGCCCCTCGCCTTTCGTCCGAAAGGCCCAGGGATGGCACCCTCCTACTCTGCCAGAACATTAGCCGTGTGACGGTGGTTTCGCGAAAAGCCGCGAATCCACCAGCACACGTTGCCCGGGGTGCACCACGGGGAGGTTTTCCGGCAAACAGCACCCCAACCTAACCTAACCTAACCTTTTTTTTTTTTTTTTTTTTTTTTTAAGGCCGTAAAAAATGCCTAACGCACACCTCCAGCACCCGGGGCAGACGCTGGAGGTAGTGTGGGACCTGCCCCCACTAAAAAATCGGCCGTGTACCAGCTCGCCGCCTTCACACGGATAGGCCGCCGGAATTAGCTATTTCTTCGGCGGACCCACCCAGCGGCATAGCCCCAATGGGCATTCCTGCTCCTGCGGCGTCCTGGGTACACACAGAACGCCGCCATCGCGAAAGGCCGCGAGCGTGGGAAACTTCCCCGTCCATCACGCCCACAGCCCCACCAAACGACGTCACGCGCGGCTGCGCCTCGACGTCGCTCGGTTCGCCGGCGACGGGGCAGACTAGCCCCGCCGCCTCCCCCCACGGGATAAAGTCCCCGCAGGAGGATGCGACCGCGTCCTGGACCCCCTATCGCGCAACGCATCCGGTACCCCTATCACTGACGACAGGGGCGCGGAGCGAGCATGGCTAAGGAGTCCGTTAGGTGGAGGGTGTAGAGGCATGGGAAGGCGCCTCGTCCCCACCCTCCTCCATTCGCACCGGAGCCTGGGTGCAGGGGTCGGCCGCAGCTCGGCCTGTCCCCGCGGGCGGCCTTGCAGCCTTGGGGGGCTTGCAGCCTGCCCTTCCCATCATGTGGTTGGCGGGCAAATTGCTCGCCGCGCACACGGGGCAGTGGGGAGCGGCGGAACACGCCGCTGCCGTATGCCCCGGTTGACCGCAGCGGAAACAAAGTCCGCTGCAGTCAAAGCTGCTGGTGCATTGAGGGCGCAAGTGCCCCGCGCCCATGCACTGGAAGCACCTCGTGGGCCTCGCCTCGAGGACGGTGATCCTCGCGGCTGAGAAACCCACGAGGAGTCGGCCCGCCTCTGCCAAAATTTTGGCTGCAGCAACGGGGCAACGCGCCCATGCCGCACCAACTCCGCCGGGGCCGGGGCGGATTGCACCGACTCTCACGGTTCCGGGAGTGCATTGAGCTTTTTTCGCTATCGCCTCCCGGACCTCCTCAGGAGTTACAGAATCGTCCAGGCCAGAAATACGCATCTCTGCGCACTTGACTGGCCTGGCGACCTTGACGCCGGCCTGCTCCTGGGTAATCTCTCTAAGATACCCCGCCACGATATCTGCAACTTTGGCGCCGTCTTGACCGGGGCACTCGAGCAATCGAGCCCCGGTCTGGGAGCGTCGGACGCTCACTTCAACGCTTTGGTTGGCGGCGGTGAGCCGCGCCTTCGTCTCGCGGAAGAGGTCCGCATAGCTTATGCCGTTGCGCTCCGCCTCCGGCGACACCGTCACCAGGACGGCGGCCGTTTTCGGCGGAGACAGTTTCGGCCTCTTCCTGCCGCTACGTCTTGTCGGAGTGACCTCCTGCGTAGAAGCGACGATAGCGGCCCTCTTCTTCCTCCGGCGCGATCCCTTGCTCTCCGCCACCTGCCATTCCTCACCAGAGGGGCCAGTGGCGGGTGCAGATGCTGACACCGGGAGACGGATCTGAGCCGTTGGGGCGTTTGAGGTGCCCGCTACGGCAGCACGAGATGCCCTTTTTGGCGCACGCTGCAGCGTGGGATGGGGATCTCCACCCTTCGGCCGCACACCGTCCCGTGGCGTTCCTCGGCCTGTCGGCACTGAGGCAACAACCGCGGCAAGGGTCCCGGCGCGTCCCCCTGTACGGGGTAGAGGCACCGATGGTGCCTGCGATGGCCCTTGGGGGGCCTTTGGCCTAGACGCTGCGAGCGGCGGCCGACAGCTAGGCTCCGGGGGAAGACGCGCCTTAATGCCTTCAAGGCGTGCATCAATTAGACCCCCTATGAGAAGACTGAGCTGCCTCATCTGAGCCTCCGTGAAGGTGGCGTCTGACAGCTGCTCACTACCCCCCACGTTAACCAGGACAGATCCAGATTCGGCCGCTCCAAAATCGGCCCGCCATGCTAGCATGTCTGCGCGAAGTGCCTTCACCTCTGCCTCTAGACGGGAATTGTCAGCCCGCAACTTCTCCAATTCCACCTGTGTGGCGGTGAAACTCTCGACCACCTCCTTTAGCACGGAGGCAGACTCCCTCAAGCCCTTAGCAAAGGTACCCTTTAGGTTCTTGCTTTTGGCTGCCACCATTGCAATGACCTTTACCGATGCGGTCGCCGAATCTACGAGCTCCGTCACGGTTTTCGGGGCAATAGCCCCTCCCGAAGAACAAAGCCCGCCCAACAGCTGCTGAACCTGGTCTTCCGCAACCTGTTCCCTTTCTGTTCGGCCTCGATTATAGGCCTCCCGCCTAGAGAAAACGCTGGATGTTGAAGGGACCGGCGTCACATTGGCAGCCGTCTTTGCAGGGGGTGTCTGCGGCCGAGCAAACCTAGCCACAGATCCCCCTCTTTGGGAGGAGTGAACCTTCCTAGGGACATCAAGGTCAACCTCAGGAAGGTTCTCACCGTCTCCGGGAGAGGCTCCACGCTTCGGCTGCCGAGCGCGGCACTCATCCACCAACTGATCCATATCGCTAAGCGCTGAGCTTAGCGAGGATTCTGAGCCGAACCGGCCAGAGCGCAACAGACTGTCCAGTGACGCAGACGTCACTGAGATTCTGGAACTGCTCAAAAGGCCGGACTCCGCCACTTCTTGGGGTAAACTGCCCCCACTCATTGCTGCGTCCTTTCCTTCTCCATCAGTAACCACATCTTTCAACACGAGCCTTGGGCTCCTCCTCTTATTAAAAATATTTTTGAGTTTATTTTCATCCATTCTTATTCCCACGAGTATGGGGGAAATAACGGTCCACCCGGGCAGTGCCCCCTGTACCCGGGTAAGCGTAAATTTGTATCCCAACTGGGGGGTCCGCAGGTGCCCCAGCTGGGGGTAGCGCTTGGAACCGAACATCCCATCGGCCATGCATCCTCTGGTCACGCTCCGCAACACAGGATTCGGGGATTTTTTATAGAGGTTGTCATCCTCGCGGCCCAGGCGACCAAGCCAAGACCCTCGCCCCCGCTCGGAGCCGTGAGACATGTCCACGACACTCCTAATCGGGATTACGATATCCGACGGTGGCAGAAAGAAGATCTCCCCGCCCGCTCGACGGCAGTGTGAGTGCACGTCAAGCCCGTCCTCCGGGCAGCCCAGAGATGGGCCACCCCCTACTCTGCCAGAACATTAGCCGTGTGACGGGGGTTTCGCGAAAAGCCGCGAATCCACCGGCACACGTTGCCCAGGGTGCACCACGAGGAGGTTTTCCGGCACTTAGCACCCCAAGGACGGCTTGGCAGCCTTGGTGGGCTTGGCAGCCCTGGGAGGCTTGCAATCCGCCCTTCCCATCATATGGTTGGCGGGCAGGTTGCCCGCCGCGCACGCGGGGCAGTGGGGAGCGGCGGAACACGCCGCTGCCGCATGCCCCGGTTGACCGCAGCGGAAACAAAGTCCGCTGCAGTCAAAGCCACTGGTGCATTGCGGGCGAAGATGTCCCGCGCCCATGCACCGATAACACCTCGCGGGTCTCGCCTCGAGGACAGTGATCCTCGCGGCAGAGAAACCCACGAGGAGCCGGCCCGCCTCTGCTAATGTTTTGGCCGCGGCTACCGGGCAACGCGCCCACGCCGCACCAACTCCGCCGGGGCCGGGGCGAATCGCACCGACCCTCACGGTTCCGGGAGAGCACTGAGTCTTCAGCTCAATTGCCTCCCGGACAGCCTCGGACGTGATTGAGTCGTCCAGGCCGGAGACGCGCAACTCCGCGCACTTTGTCGGCCTGGCGACCCTTACACCCTCCTCGCCCCCCGCAAGACGCCTCAGCGTCTCCGCCACTAAGTCGGCCTTCTTCGGGCCCTCCGTCCCCGGAAACTCGAGGAGCCGGGCCCCGGTCTGTGAGCGGCGGAAGCTCACTTCGACGCCCCCAGCTGCCAGAAGAGCGGCCCTCGCCCCGCTGAAAAGGTTGGCGTACGTAACGCCTCGACTTTCCGCCTCCGGCGACACCGTCACGAGAACGGCGGCCGTTTTCGGCGGAGATAGTTTTGGCTTTCGCCTAACCTTATCCCTGACCAGAGTAGCCTCCCGCACAGAAGCGGCGGAAGCGGCCTCCTTATGCTTCCGGCGCCGCGACCTCCTACTCTCCGCCGTTCGCCATTCCTCACCAGAGGGGGCAGAGGCGGGGGCAGACGCTGGCGCCGGGGGACAGACCTGGGTGGCTGGAGCCTCCGAGGTGCCCGCTATGGAAGCTCGGGGTGCTCCTCTCAACGTACGCTGCGGCGGGGGATCTTCACCCCGCGGCCGCGCACCTTGCCCTGAGGCAGCCACTGTAGCAAAAGACCCGGCGTGGCCTTTTTTACGGGGTGGTGCCGGGGGTGGCATCTTTGGCCCCTGAGGGGGCTTATGCGCCGCAAGCGGCGGCCGGCAGCTCGGTTCCGGGGGCAAGCGCGCCTTGATTCCCTCAAAGCGCGCATCGAAGAGGCCCCCGAAAAGAAGTGCGAGCTGCCTCATCTGCGCCTCCGTAAAGGAGTCGTCAGATGGGCGCCCTTCACTATGAGCCCCAGCAGAATCAACCAACCCCGGGGCAAAACCGGCTCTGGCCGACGCAAAGTCGGCACGTAATTTTGCTACTTCAGCACGTAGCTTGCCCAACTCCTCTTCCATGCGGATGTTGCTCGCCCGCAGCCTTTCCGATTCCGCCTCGGTTGCAGTGACACGCTCGAACAGCGCATCCACCACTTCCCCCAAAACCTGGGCGGACGTCCGCAGGCCTTTTGCGAATGTGCCCTTAAGATTTTTGCTCTTAGTGGCAACATTCACAATAACCGACAAGGAGGTGGCCGCCGCCTTTACAAGCTCCGATCCGGTTTTCGGGGCACTATCCCCTCCCACAGATCGAAGTTCCTCCAGGAACCCGTCCACCTGGTTCTCGGCGACCAGTTCTCCCTCCGTGCGGGTGCGGACATAGGCCTCGCGTCTACTGAAAGGTGACGACGAACCAGCCAAGGTGTTATCGGCCGGTGTTGACGTCGTCGGAGTTTGTGGACGGGACAACGGTGTCTTAGCACGCGTTCCCGCCGCTGATCCCCCCCTCTGAGAGGTGCGCACCTTCCTAGGGGCCTTAAATACCACCTCAGGCGGGTCGTTGTCGCTACCCGGAGATGCAACACGCTTCTTTTGAACAGCGCATCGCTCGCCAACGGTCAGAGTCTCTGGACGGAGACCTTCCCTACCCATCACTTGTTCCACATCGCTAATCGCCGAGCTTATGGAGGAGTCGGAGTCGGCCGACCGCAACAAGCTTTCCAGTGACGCCGATGTCACTGACGTCCTCGACCCGCTAAATTGGCCGAGATCGGCCACATCCGGAGGCGACCGCAGCGGAAACAGAGTCCGCCGCAGTCGAAGCAACTAGTGCACTTCGGACGCATGTGTCCCGTCGCCATGCACTTGAAGCAGCGCGCGGGTCTCGCCGGCAGGATCGTAACCCTGGCGGCGCTGAAGCCCACGAGCAGCCTCCCTGCATCAGCCAATAATTTGGCCGCGGCAACGGGGCATTGCGCCCAAACCGCAAAAGCGCCTCCGGGACCGGGGCGAATGGCGCCGACCCTGATGGAGTCAAGAGCGCATTGGGTACGGGTCCCAATAGCCTCCCGAACCTCCTGGGCGGATACCGAGTCATCCAAGCCCGAAATACGCATTTCTGCGCACTTCGTGGGCCTGGCGACTCTAACGCCTTCCTCCCCAGCAATAATCCCTCGCAGCTTCTCAGCAAAGAAGTCCGCGTTTTTGCCTCCGTCCGGGCCCGGGAACTCGAGGATCCGAGCTCCCGTCTGCGAGGGCCGGGTGGTAGCACCCAGACCCGCGAGGTCGGAGGCGGTGAGATTTCTCTTCACCGACGCGAAGATCTCCGCATAGGAGACCCCACGCTCCTGTGCCTCCGGCGACACCGTGACAACCACGGCGGCCGTTTTCGGCACTTGGAGCTTAGGCTTCTTAGCCACGACTGTTTGGGCAGCTGCATTTGGGGCAGCCTTCTTCCCCTTTCTTCTGCGCCGCGACCTTTTGCTCACCTTCTGCCAGCCCTCGTCAGCGGGGACGAGGGGGGCGGGAGCAGGTGCGGGCGCAGGGACACGAGCCTTCTGGGCACGTGGAGCGACCGACAGCGCGGGAGATGGTGCCGCCGTCAAAACCTGGGGTGGCTGGGGGCCTCCCCGGGACTGGGCTGGCGTCCTCTCGACCGCTGGAGGGGCCGTAGCTCGTGCCGTCTTCTGCTTGGGCGCAGACGCCGCGCGTGTCGCGTAGGTCCCAACGCGTCCCCCGGAACAGGGTAGGGGCGTCGGAGCGGTAGCCGTGTACGGCTTTGCGACCGGCGGTGTGCGGGAGGTCGGCACCGGAGGCAATCTTGCCTCCAGACTCCCGATGCGGGCAGCGATTTTCGACTCAAAAGAGCCCATCAGCTGCCGCAACTGCGCCTCAATACCTCCGGAGGAGGGTGAAGGTTTAAGGGCCTTCTGGCAAGTGCCTTTCAACCCTTTGGAAATTTTGGACACCTCCGTGATGGCAGCGAGAGCTGCTTTGAGTTTGGTGTCCAACTCCTTAGTAGACGGGTCTTCGTCGTCTACTGCTCTGTGCGTGATGGAACTCGGCAATGGCCTCTCCGTTCGCACTCTATTAATGAGCTCGGATACACGGAGCTCAGCCGTTTTGTTTTTTTCTTCGTCGGCGCGAAGGGCGTCAGCTTTTTCGCGGCGGGCTTTCCCAATACCCACATACTGGCCCGTAGTGGGTGGCCGGCCTCTGCCGCGTTTTACAGCTGGCGTTAAAGGTGCCGCGGAGTCTTCCGAGGTCGAGCCCGACCCCACACAGCTACGCCATAATCTCTGCGGGGTATCGCTCTCGGCGTCACTCCCGCTCTCTCTTACAGATTTATCACCTACCGAAGATGAGCGACTTCGGCTTCGGCCACACTCAACACCCTCTTCTTGGACTTCGGTATCCTTCTTAGGAACCGCACTGCGGTTCGAAGATCGAAGCGCGACCTTCGCGCTTTTCTCGGTGCCGGATTTACCGCTCGGCACAGGGCGGATGCGTCGTTGGGTGTCCCCCCCAGAGTACGCGGGACAGACGGAGCCGACTGGCTCCGCAAGGGATTCCCTGAGCGAAGTGCGCTCAGGACCCTCCTGGGTAGTTATATTTGCATTTACCTTCGACATTATTTTTAAGTTTATAGACCTGCGTCTGGGTAGCCCTCGGGACTGAGATCCCCTCAGCCATTCATCCCATTGCCGGGCACCACAAGCGTGAGATTAGGGTATTTTTTAAAGGGGTTTACTTCCCCGCAGCCCACAAAGTGTGAGCCCCCGTTCCTGTCAGTTCAGGGTTACGGGTCGGGCCGGTCGGTGGTCTGTATCAGACCGTGTCCGCCATCTATAAATAGATGGTGAACCCGCCGCCCCTCGCCCTTCCTACGAAAGGCCCAGGGATGGACCAAATCCTCCCCCGTTTGCCCGGCGGCAACGCAATAGCGAAAGCACGCCGAATCCGCCACATAACTCCACTGTTTCACCCCCTCCAGTGGGAAAACAAACAATACAAAAACAATACCAAAATGTAAAAGAAAAGTGGAAAACCAAAAACAAAACCAAAGTGTAAAAGAAAAGTGGAAAACCAAAAACAAAAAGTAAAATATAAAAATAAAAAATGTTAAAATGGATATTGTAAAAATAAATAAACCAAAACAAAAAATAAAAAGTGCAACAAAATAAAATAAAATAAAACAAAACACGAGGGGGCACAGGGAGAAACGCCCCGAGTGGCCCGAATACGGGCCCCTCTTTTTGCCAGAACATTAGCCGTCCGGCGATCAAAAAGTGATCACCGTCCGTTGCCCAGGGTGCACCACGAGGAGGTTTTCCGGCACTTAGCACCCCAACCTAACCTTTTTTTTTTTTTTTTTTTTTTTTTTTTTTATGGCCGTAAAAAATGCCTAACGCACACCTCCAGCACCCGGGGCAGACGCTGGAGGTAGTGTGGGACCTGCCCCCACTAAAAAATCGGCCGTGTACCAACTCGCCGCCTTCACACGGATAGGCCGCCGGAATTGACTATTTCTTCGGCGGGCCCACCCAGCGGCATAGCCCCATCGGGCATTCCTGCTCCTGCGGCGTTCTGGGTACACACAGAACGCCGCCATCGCGAAAGGCCGCGAGCGTGGGAATCTTCCCCGTCCATCACGCCCACAGCCCCACCAAACGACGTCACGCGCGACTGCGCCTCGACGTCGCCCGGTTCGCCGGCGACGGGGCAGACTAGCCCCGCCGCCTCCCCCCACGAGATGAAGTTCCCGCAGGAGGATGCGACCGCGTCCTGGACCCCCTATCGCGAAACGCATCCTGTACAATTGGCCTACTCGGCGGTCGTACACCCTTATAGCTATAATGGCTTGCGAGAAACGTTCGCTCTCTACGTAAGCGCACTCACACAGGCACATCTGCGCCTTATCGGATGCAAGGAGGCGGGGTCCTTGTTTTTTTTTAGTGCATTGCGTTGTTGTTGTGCATATTTCGAGCTGATTAGACAGTTGTAAATACATACTAATAAAGGATTGTGGCTTTTGTTGTAAGCGCGCTTTTTGCAGTTGCGCGAAATAGCAATGAATTATTTTATTGTAATACATACAAATCTACATTAATATTATAAATAGTTTATTTATATATTTATTCGTTTGTGTTGTTGAAATTGTAAAGAGGTAGTTTAAAGCTTGGAGAGGAATATAGTATATTTTGCCTCAATACTATTATACATATGGAATTGTGGACGGAGGTACGGGAAACTGTTAGCTTTTAATATTTTTATGAATTACGTTTTGATTTTTAATCTATATTTTCAAAAAATATGAGTTAGTAGAGGGGTTTAAAACTAGTGCCTGTAATTTATGAACTAGAACCTATTTTCGACGTTTTATATTGTGCGATGTTTTAGTATGATTCTGTTAAGTAGGATTATCGAAATTATTTAATTTAATTTTTGTATTTTTTTTTTGCATTTTTGATACATATCCATACTAATATTATAAATGCTAAAGTAACTCTGTCTGTCTGGCTGTCTGTTAGGCTTTCACGCTCAAACAGCTATACCGATTTAGATGAAATTTGGTATAGAGATAGTTTGAGTCCCTGGGACATCCACGCGCTTAAGCTAGTAATATATGTTTCAATAATGCGAAATGATCGTTTTGTAACAAATATGTTACAAAACGATCATATATATTTTTCAAATATGAATTTAAGTTATTTACGTCTTCATTTTGGCTTGCCCCACGTCAGTATTTAAGAGGTAATTTGATGCAACTATGAGTTCTATGATTAATCTATACTTATACTTTTTGAGAGTTTGTTTTTATGTTTGAACACGATAATCTCGGGAGCTATTGGGTCAAATTGAAAAAAATATGTTACTGTTGGATAGCCTATATATCGAGGAAGGCTATAGGCTATATAACATCACGCTACAATCAATAGGAGCAGAGCAGCAATGTAAAATGTTAAAAAACGAGGAAAATTGAAGCTGACGGAGTTTGCTGGTCTTCGTCTGCTTCAGACAGCTAGTATGCTATATATAGTTGTTCCCAGTGATTGATTCGCGTGATAAGAATCCTACATCCTTCACCTGTTTTAAAACCTATATTATTTTGTAAGTATTTTATCTAAATTTAATTTCAAATAATCATTGGATTGATTTAACGAAATAAAGATATTTGAAATTTAAAATTTAAATCGGGCTAGTAGTTTCAGGGTTAACCTCTACATACAACTTTAACTCTTTAATATTAATAGTATGTATGGTTTTAATTCAGCAAGTTATATTTAATTTTTAACCACTAATTATTTTAATAGAAATAAATGTATTACCTGGAATGAGGGCAAGAAATAAGGAAACGAGTAAATTGTTTTATTAATTTTATGGATCAGTCAAACAATTCCATTACACATTTAGTACTTAATTATACTTTCAATTGTGGATGAGGTATGCAAACTAAAACAATAACGATATATTTTTAATATTAAATTATTATTTTACCATGCTATATAGTCATCAAAGTGCTTAATTACCAATTATTTATCAATAAATATTATAGTAATAACGTCTTAGTTAGTGATAATAGTCAGTTTCATTAAATTTTTAAATTTACTGCCTCTGTGGCGCGGTGGGAGTGTTTCCGACTGCTACGTAAGAGGTCGTGGGTTCGATTCCCACACGGGACACCAATTTGTGTAATCCACAAATTGTTGTTCCGAGTCTGGGTGTACTTTGTGTCCGTGACTTGTATGTTTGTTAAGACCCCGCGACACAGGGCTTGTACCCACGACTGCGGGAGTCGTCTTTTTCAAATTAAGTAACAATGTATGAATTAATGTATTATCTCAGATGCTAGCTTATATTTATTACAGTAAAATAACCAATAAGTTTAATTTAGAATACATTTTAAAATAATTACAAACATTTATTTTCAATACAATCTATTGGCTCTTCCGTCAATAAATATTAACTCTCCTGGAACATCAGCACCCACATATTAACAATAATTCGTCCTCACATCATCACACTTCCAGATTCACATTTCTGGGCTTGTATCTAGTATTTATTTTAAAAAAATCGTCTGAAAATTTAGCGTGTGATAAATCATAACCTCTGTACTCTCGAGCGAAACGCACTCCTGCTTCTTCTAGGTCCTGGCCTAATTTTTGTAGCGGAATAATGCACACATTTCTTATAGCCTGCATGCCGCAGTCAAATAGTCTAGCGAACGTCGACGTCTTGGTAAATGGCTGCACTTTGTATGTGCTAACCATTTTCGTTACGCGATCCGACGTTAAAAGAGTCCTCCTCAGCATCCCGCTTTATCCAACGTCACGCTGTAAGCTCTCTGAAAAAAAATAACAAGTTAAAATAAATGTATAAAAGGTCTTCGATACCAATTCATTAAAAGTTTGAATGAATAGAACAGTAAGTCAAGCACATTTTTAAAAATGTGTTATTTCATTATACCTACTTAATATTATTTTTTTACAAATCAACAGACAATGAACGAGTTGTTACTGATAAAATTAGATAATAGTTCTTAAACAGTTGAAATATGATTGAAAATAGAATATGCGTTATTATGAGAAGCTATCGTTTGCGAAAACAAATCCGCATGCAAACTATTATCAATCCTATTCGATTGATTTTAAAGATGATAATTGCCATAAGCGTTTCCAGTTTTAGGACATTTACTGTGCGTAGGTATCATGAACCTATTTTTTCGGCAAATATATTTATGGCACCTGGAATTACCGAACCGTGGGAAAGCAAAAACTTATTGCATGCAAACTATTTTCAGTTCTTGTGTAACGATTTAAAGACGATAATCGATAAAAGGATTCTCAGTTTTACAACTTTTACTATGGGGATCATAAATCTATTCTTTTATCAACACAATATACGTTTTATGATGCCTAAAATTTACTAAAACGTGGGAAGAAAACCATTTATTTTGTCAAAAGTAAGAATGAGGATTTTCAATACTTCAAAAAATTGAACATAATTTATTTTGTTTAAACATAAATATTTTAAAAAGAATTATACATGACATCTTTAATGTGAGAAAAATAAAAATGAAACACTATGATTTAATAAGGGTGGATTTAAGTATAAATCATAGAAAAAAAAATTAAGTGTATATAAGCACGTAATTCCTACTCTTCACATATCAGTAGAGACAGCCTTTTATATGTTGCCACTCGTTATATAAAATAGTTTTTGTTCCGATTAGTACTACGTTTCGTTAATATATTTCAGATTAATTGAAGGAGTAAAAGTCTAGTTCCAAGATGTTCACCTTTAAAAAATATGCGAATTAGCAAGTGACTCAGAACGCCACGTTTAAAGTAAACTAAATGTAAATATTATTGGACATCAAAAAATATAAATGAACTTTTACTTTACATTGATTTATGAAAAAAACAACGGTTTATGAATTTATAATAAATCATTTTTATTATTATTTATTTGTTGAATAATCATAAGTAGTTCTAAACCTATGTATGATAATAAAATATTTAAATATATTTTTTAAAATAAAATTACTTATTTTCTTGTCATTTCGGTAGTATATTAGTGGAATGATTTTTCGACAATCATCGTTATATTTGAATATATTTACATAAATGTTTAATAAATTATGCACTTAAATCTTTCTCACCCATTGCACCGGCTATTAACAAAAACCATTTAATAGTTATTGTTTTTTTAAAAATTATATACGAAATAAATACATTTCGTAAAATTCAAATAATAAGTTTATATATTTAAAATATTAGGAATAAATAACTGCGATTGATGAAATAACTAACCCTAATGTCTGCCATCATCATTGAGAATATTATTATATTATAACAACGAAACAAACCTTAGCTATGAAATTAACCATCGTCTTCGGAAATATTGATTATATTATTATTTGGTCTCCCTCAATTACTTTTTAACCAATAGCCAATTCTATTGTTAAACATAATTTATAATTATTGTAATAAAATATACGAGTAATTTGAATTTGACTTACCGTAACATTGGTAAAGGTTTGAATCCTTGGCCATGAAGATCCAAAATTTTATTCACGGTTTAATTTTCGGTTAATTGTGAAAACTCAATGAGGTCAGCAAGAAAGCATCCAACAGTTCAGTAAAATACAGCCACCGTAGGTAAACAGATGAAGAAGAAACTGTCCACTAATTCACACCACAAGTCAACGAGAGTTCTATCAGTAGTCAACGAAGTGGCAATCGGAATCCGTAAACAGAACAAGTCGTGAGCAAAATAGAGTAAACATGCGCGCGTCATCATACAAGGAAATGCAAATTGCAACTAAGTTAACAAACATGTTTTATGTTCCCGTTGGTTAAGGTGTGGACCTTAGCCCCGTCCTAATTGGTTGAAAGTAAAATGTGGGAGTGGTTTTTGCATTTGTGTGTGTGACCGAACCGTTGTG
Source organism: Herminia tarsipennalis (assembly GCA_945859575.2). NCBI lineage: Eukaryota > Metazoa > Arthropoda > Insecta > Lepidoptera > Erebidae > Herminia > Herminia tarsipennalis. Next base: position 28,029,187 of record OX243841.2, on the reverse strand, counting down.
AACCGCTCATAGCAAAATATTTTCAGGTGGTCGAGCATCAAGTGGGCCGATTGTACCCCTGTCACTGACGACAGGGGCGAGGAGCGAGCACGTCTAAGGGAGTCCGTTAGGTGGAGGGTGGAGAGGCTTGAGAGGGCGCCTCGTCTTCACCCTCCTCCATCCGCACCGGAGCCTGGGTGCTGGGGTCGGCCACAGCTCGGCCCGTCCCCGAGGGCGGCTTGACACCCTTGGGGGGCTTTGCAGCCTTGGGGGGCTTGCAGCCTGCCCTTCCCATCATGTGGTCGGCGGGCTGGTTGCCCGCCGCGCACACGGGGCAGTGGGGAGCGGCATTACACGCCGCTGCCGTATGCCCCGATTGACCGCAGCGGAAACAGAGTCCGCTGCAGTCTAGGCTGCTGGTGCATTGAGGGCGCAGGTGCCCTGCGTCACATTGGCAGCCGTCTTTGCGGGGGGTGTCTGCGGCCGAGCAAACCTAGCCACAGATCCCCCTCTTTGGGACGAGTGAACCTTCCTAGGGACATCAAGGTCAACCTCAGGAAGGTTCTCACAGTCTCCGGGAGAGGCTCCACGCTTTTGCTGTCGAGCGCGGCACTCATCCACCAACTGGTCTATTTCGCTAACCGTTGAGCTTAGCGACGATTCCGACCCAAACCGGCCCGAGCGCAACAAACTCTCCAGCGACGCAGAGGTCACCGAAGTCCTGGAACCGCTCAGCCGGCCGGACTCAGCCACTTCTCGGGGCAAACTGCCCCCACTCTTTGCTGCGTTCTCTCCTTCTCTATCAGCAACAACATCTTTATTCACGAGCCTCGGGCTCCTCCTCCGATTAAAAATATTTGTAAGTTTTGAATCATCCATAATGAATCCCACGAGTATGGGGGAAATAAAGGTCCACCCGGGCAGTGCCCCCTGTACCCGGGTAAGCGTAAATTTGTATCCCAACTGGGGGGTCCGCAGGTGCCCCAGCTGGGGGTAGCGCTTGGAACCGAACATCCCATCGGCCATGCATCCTCTGGTCACGCTCCGCAACACAGGATTCGGGGATTTTTTATAGAGGTTGTCATCCTCGCGGCCCAGGCGACCAAGCCAAGACCCTCGCCCCCGCTCGGAGCCGTGAGACGTGGCCACGACACTCCTAATCGGGATTACGATATCCGACGGTGGCAGAAAGAAGATCTCCCCGCCCGCTCGACGGCAGTGTGAGTGCACGTCAAGCCCGTCCTCCGGGCAGCCCAGAATGGGCCACCCCCTACTCTGCCAGAACATTAGCCGTGTGACGGTGGTTTCGCGAAACGCCGCGAATCCACCGGCACACGTTGCCCAGGGTGCACCACGAGGAGGTTTTCCGGCACTTAGCACCCCACCCCAACCTAACCTAACCTAACCTAACCTAACCTAACCTAACCTTTTTTTTTTTTTTTTTTTTTTTTTTTTTTTTTTTTTTTTTTTTTTTTTTTTTTTTTTTTGGCGGGAAAAATTCCTGACGAACACCTCCACCATCCGGGGAAGACGGTGGAGGTAGTGTGGGGTTTGCACCCACTAAAAAACCCGCCGTGTATCTCCCGCCACCTTCGCGAACGGGCCGCCGGAATTTGTTATGCCGTCGGCGGCCCACCCAGTGGCAATGCCCGGACGCGATGTTGTTGCGTTCCGGGCATTTCACACCTACGCGGCCCCTGGATACACACTGGGTGCCGCGCCTCCACGGAAGGCCGCGGGCGAGGCAGATTACCCCGTACGCCCGCCCGCAGCCCCACCTAAGGCGGCATCAGGCGCAGATATGCGCGCCGACGCCGCCCGGTTCGCCGGCGACGGAGCGGATCCGCCAGGGAGCTCTCTTCCCTGACGCGCTCCGCCGCCTCCTTCTGCGAGATGACGTCCTCGCAGAAGGATGCGACCGCATTCCACGACCCCTCGCTTCGGACCATGGACAGAACCACGGCCGGCAGCGAGAGGTCACTTCCGACCACTGCGGTGAGAACTCGACGTTGCCCCTCCCAAGCTGGACAATGCTGGAGGGTGTGCTGCGCCGAGTCCTCACCACAGTCGCAGTGGTGGCAGGCGGGACTCGGTTCCCTCCTAGCAACCGTGTGCAGGTACTTCCCGAAGCAGCCGTGCCCGGAGAGGACCTGCACTAGCCGGAAGGAAAGGGTCCCGTGCTGCCGCCCCGCCCACTCCTCCAGGACCGGCTGGAGCGCCTCCACGGTTCGAACACCTGCCCGTGGAGCCTCCAGCCGGCCCTGCCACCGGGCCATGATTGCCCGGTGTGCCTCACCGCGCCAAGCGCGTAGCTCTTCGGGCAGAGGCACCGAACCCCCTGCCCGAACAGCCACCGCCCGCCGATACACTTCGGCGAGCACTTCCGCCTCCAAATCCCACGGGGGTGTGCCGGCCAATGCACACGCCGCCTCTGCAGACACCGTGCGGTATCCGCGTATGGCCCTGACCGCCATGGTCCGCTGGGGTCTCCCTAAGCGGACCCTATTCTGGGCGGTCAGGGACGCCGCCCACACGGGTGCGCCGTACAGAGCCATTGACCGCACCACCCCCGTGTACAACCGTCTACTCGAGGCACTAGGCCCGCCCAGGTTCGGCAACAGCCTCCCCAGTGCGGTCGCCGTAGCCTCGAGCTTGGGCGCCAAAATGCGGAAGTGCTCGTCGAAGAGCCACCGCCCGTCTACCACTAGGCCCAGATACTTCATCTGGGCCCGGACCTGTACGAGGACCGAGCCGACGGCAATCGAGGCGCCAGCAGGTGGACCGCGACGGGGCCCATGGAATAATAGGGCCTCCGTCTTGGAAAGGGCCACCCTAAGCCCCAGCGCCTCGATGCGCCCGACCATTCGGGAAATCCCTAGGTTGGCCAGGCGCGCCGCCTCCTCAAAATTCCCACCCCGGGCCGTGATGAGGGTGTCATCCGCATAGCAGATGACCCCTATCCCAGGGGGGAAACCACACCGCAGGGCCCAGTCGTAGCCAATGTTCCACAAGAGGGGCCCCAAGACAGAGCCCTGTGGAACACCGCACGAGACGTCCCTGCGGATTACCTCACCCTCTCGGTCCTCGTACAGAATCCTTCGGCCTTCGAGGTAGTCTGCCACTAGCTGCCTCAGGTACGCGGGCACTCCATGATACCGGAGCGCCTCTCTGATGCAGCTGAATGGCAGAGACCCGAAGGCGTTGGCGATATCGAGCGATACCGCCAACATCACTCCTCCACCGGCGACGGCCTCCTCCGATGCGGCCCTCAGGCGCAGAATGGCCCCAATGGTCGAGCGCCCAGCACGAAAGCCGTACTGAGCGTCCGACAGATCGGGGCCGACCTCGTTCAAATGCCGGACGATGCGGGTAGCGAGAATCCTCTCCAGCAACTTCCCCGCCTCGTCCAGCAACACGATAGGCCTGTAGGCCGCAATTGAGTCGGGAGGCCGTCCCGGCTTCGGGAGGAGCACCAGCTTCCCTGCCTTCCAGCAGTCAGGGAACCGTCCGGACGCCAGGCACACGTCGAACAGTCCCCTGAGGCGGTCCCCTATGTGGTCGAGGGTCAGGGCCAATACCCGGGCGGGAATCCCATCCAGCCCAGGGGCGGTGTTCTTCGAACGCATTCGAAGAACAGCCGCGCCCACCTCCGCTTCGGTGACAGGCGGCACAGTTGTGTCGGCCTCCCGGTCATCGGTCTCATCCTCGGAGACCATCGCCGGGGGCGCGTGCTCTGCCTGCAGCGGGAATAGGCCCTCGACCACTTCCGCAAGGAAGCTGGGCTGGAGAGTCTCGGTAAGGGGGGGGCCCGCCGAGCGGAGCTTGTTCAGCGCCGCTCGATATGGGCGACCCCAGGGGTCACGGTCGAGACCCTCCAGCATCTCCTCTCTCGCCCTCTCCTTGGCGCGACAGATAGCCAGCTTAAAGGCGTCCCTCGCTTGGCGATACGCCTCATAAAGCTGGCTCTCCTCCTGGACATCGCGGTGACGAGTCCGGCTGCGGGTATAGGACCTCCGCGCACTGATGCAAGCGGCGCGGAGGGAGGCAAGCTCCTGGGACCACCAATACACCCCCTTCCTCGGGGGGCGACGTCGTGAGCGGGGCATGGCCGCATCGCAGATCTGCGTAAACACATCGCGAATGCGGCCAGCCATGACGTCCACCTCCTCGGTCGGAGGTGGAGACGACCACGATGCCACGATGGCCGCCTCTTCCAGCAGGTCCCTGTCCAACGCACCCACAGTCCACCGCGGAAACCGAGGCGTTCTGCGCGCCGTGTGACCCCTAACTGAGTCCTGGTTCCTGGAAGACCGGGAGAGCTCCAATCGGATATATCGGTGATCCGAGAGCGTCTCAACCTCATCCAGGACGACCCAGTTCCTTACTCGCGCTTCGACGGCAGGGGTAGCGAACGAAAGGTCCACTATCGACCCCCCCTGCTGTCGAACGCACGTATTGGTGGCGCCTCTGTTTAGGAGACAGAGACCCACCGACGCCGCCCACTCCTCAACCGCCGAACCGCGGACGTCCGTGCTGGGTGACCCCCACGCCGTAGATTTGGCGTTGAAGTCCCCCAGCACCAGCACGTGGCGAGGTGCCAACCGCCGTATCGAGGTCTCCAGGTTGGTAAGGAAGACCTCGAAATCGGCAAAACTCCGGTTTGGGGAGAAGTATACTCCGTAGAGCGTAACCCCTCCCCAGTCGGCAGCAACATATCCCGAACCCTTGTCTCTGATCGACAAGGGCAGGGAATGAAGCGCAGCGGAGCTGACGATTGCCACGGAGCCGTCCCGGTCACCCGCCCAGTTCGGGCGGGGAGGAACAAAGTAGGGCTCCGCGGCTACGGCGACACCTATCGACCACTCCGCCATGGCCTGCAGGAGAAGGTCCTGGGCAGCGGCGGAGTGGTTGAGGTTCGTCTGGAGGATGATGGAGGAGTTACCGCTGTCCATTTAGGAGTGCGGCACTACATCCATCCCCTCCACCTCAGTTGGTGGCTGAGCTCCGGGGGCAGCCTGGGTCGATTGGCTGCTGCCCGGGAGTGGCTTGGAAGCCTTGGGGGGCTTACATCCCTTCCGCCCTACCATATGATTGGCGGGCAGATTGCCCGCCGCACACATGGGGCAGTAGGGGGCGGCAGAGCATTCCGCCGCCCTATGTCCCGGTTGACCGCAGCGATAGCACATTGTGCTGCAGTCAAAACCGCTGGTGCACCTGGGTCGCAAGTGCCCCGTGGCCATACACTTGTAGCACCTAGTAGGCCTCTCCTCCAGGACAGTGATCCTAGCGGAAGAGAAGCCTACAAGGAGCCGGCCCGCGTCGGCCAGGGTTTTGGCCGAAGCGACGGGGCAGCGCACCCAAGCTGCACCCACTCCACCGGGACCGGGGCGGATGGCGCCGACCTTCACGGATCCGGAGGCACATTGAGTTTTTGTCTCAATGGCCTCTCGGATATCTTCGGTCGTGATCGAGTCATCCAGGCCCGAAACGCGCAGCTCTGCGCATTTCATGGGCCTGGCGATCTTTACTCCCTCCTTCCCCTTGGTAAGCCCCCGCAGCGTCTCCGCCACGAAGTCCGCCACCCTCGCGCCGTCTTGACCGGGACACTCTAAGATTCTGGCCCCGGTCTGGGCGTGGCGGAAGGAGACCCCCGCGCCAAGATTGTTGGCGTTAAGGGTCACCCTCGCCTGGCGGAAAATCTCAGCGTAGGAGACGCTTCCACTCCTCTCCGCCTCCGGCGACAGCGTCACGACGACAGCTGCCGACTTAGGCGGAGTAAGTTTAGGCTTCCTCTTGCCACTTTTGTGGGCCTGAGCTGGCAGAACAGCCTCGGCTTGCGCCTTCTTCTTTTTATTTTTTTCTCTGCGCTTTCCACGCCCGACCGTCTGCCACTTCTCACCAGGGGGAGGGGTTGTGACGGCAGCTGGCGCACTGGATACAGCCGCACCCCGCGCACCCCTTAGTGCCCGCTGAAGGAGGGATTGTGGTTGAGTAGCCCTCCGTTCCTGTAGTGTGGGAGTGGTCGTCGTGGGCTGCACCACTTTCTTAGCCGGCTGAGAAGCCAGTGCATGGTGCGCCTTACTCAGAGCGACCTTCGGCGCAGCTGCTCCAGCGAATGACTCCACGCGTCCCCCGGAGCAGGGTAGGGGCGTGGGAGATGTGGCCGTATACCCCTGTGGGGGTTTCGTCCTACTCGCCGCAAGCGGCGGCCGGCAGCTTGGCTCGGGGGGGAGACGCTCCTTAATGGTTTCTAGCCTCGCGTCTAGCAACCCCCCAAACATAATCATTAATTGCCGGCATTGCGCCTCTGTGAAGGTGTTTGCCGGCTGCTCTTCAGCCACTGGAGCGGTTTGAGCCTTACAGGCCAACGCTGAAGAGGCCTGTGTCGGGGGAGTCGTGGCCGAAGAGACCTGCACCGCATGGCCGGGAGTGGATGATGTAGCCGGGGTGGAGCCAACTCTTGCCGATTGTATGTCGGCCCTCAACTGGGCCAGCTCTGCTCGAAGTTCGCCCAACTGACCTTCCAGGCGAGCGTTGTCCGCCAATAGCCGCAGCACAGTATCTGACTCAGTGGCCGTAGCACGCTGAGCCAGCGTTTCCACTACCTCCGTCAATATGGAGGCAGATTCCTTTAGGCCCTTGCTGAAGGTGCCCTTGAGGTTCCTCGACTTGGTAGCAACCTGCACTATCAAGGCAACAGACTTAGTGGCGGTCTGAATGAGGTCCGAGGCGGTTTTTGGGGTACTATCCCCTCCCACCGCGCGTAAATTCTCTAAAATCTGCCCCACTTGATCTTCCGCAACCATCTCCCCCTCCGTACGACCGCGCATGTACAACTCCCGTCGGGAAAACACAGCAGACGCACCTGCCAAATTAGGCTCTTTAGTCTTCTCAGACGCTGGTGTTTGGGGGCGAGAGAAGGGCGTCAATGAGCGTGTTCTTGCCCCCGAACCTCCTCTATTGGAGGACCTCACCTTCCGAGGGACTCTAAAGTCTACCTCAGGGAGGTCCTCATCATCGCCGGGTGAACGATTGCGCTTTTGCCGTTCTGTAGCGCGTCCTTTCCAGCTTGCCCGAGCTTGGTTCCCCAACAGCTCCGTCGCTTCATTCAAGTCGCTGATGGAGGACACTGAGCCACGTCGACTCCTGCGTGTTAAGCTCTCCGTGGACCCGGTGAGCGCTGGAGACCTCGACCTCGATATTATGGACTCCTCCGCCATTGAAGCTGGCACACGTCCTGCCTGCTTTTGGGGCGCGACCTTCGCGCCATTCTTGGTGCCGGATTTACAGCTCGGCGACGGGCTGTTTTGTCGTGGGTTGTCCCCCCCAGAGTACGTGGGACTGACGGAGCCGACTGGCTCCGCAAGGGATTCCCCGAACGAAGAGCGTTCGGGACCCTCCTGGGTAGAATTACTGTAATCCTTGACCTGCGACATGATTTTTCAGTTTCAAGACCTGCGTCTAGGTAGCCCTTGGGACTGAGATCCCCTCAGCCATTCATCCCATTGCCAGGCACCACAAGCGTAGGATTAGGGTATTTTTTAAAGGGGTTTACTTCCCCGCAGCCCACAAAAGTGGGCTTCCGTTCCTGTCAGTTCAGGGTTACGGGTCGGGCCGGCCGGTGGTCTGTATCAGACCGTGTCCACCATCTATAAATAAATGGTGAACCCGTCGCCCCTCGCCTTTCGTCCGAAAGGCCCAGGGATGGCACCCTCCTACTCTGCCAGAACATTAGCCGTGTGACGGTGGTTTCGCGAAAAGCCGCGAATCCACCAGCACACGTTGCCCGGGGTGCACCACGGGGAGGTTTTCCGGCAAACAGCACCCCAACCTAACCTAACCTAACCTTTTTTTTTTTTTTTTTTTTTTTTTAAGGCCGTAAAAAATGCCTAACGCACACCTCCAGCACCCGGGGCAGACGCTGGAGGTAGTGTGGGACCTGCCCCCACTAAAAAATCGGCCGTGTACCAGCTCGCCGCCTTCACACGGATAGGCCGCCGGAATTAGCTATTTCTTCGGCGGACCCACCCAGCGGCATAGCCCCAATGGGCATTCCTGCTCCTGCGGCGTCCTGGGTACACACAGAACGCCGCCATCGCGAAAGGCCGCGAGCGTGGGAAACTTCCCCGTCCATCACGCCCACAGCCCCACCAAACGACGTCACGCGCGGCTGCGCCTCGACGTCGCTCGGTTCGCCGGCGACGGGGCAGACTAGCCCCGCCGCCTCCCCCCACGGGATAAAGTCCCCGCAGGAGGATGCGACCGCGTCCTGGACCCCCTATCGCGCAACGCATCCGGTACCCCTATCACTGACGACAGGGGCGCGGAGCGAGCATGGCTAAGGAGTCCGTTAGGTGGAGGGTGTAGAGGCATGGGAAGGCGCCTCGTCCCCACCCTCCTCCATTCGCACCGGAGCCTGGGTGCAGGGGTCGGCCGCAGCTCGGCCTGTCCCCGCGGGCGGCCTTGCAGCCTTGGGGGGCTTGCAGCCTGCCCTTCCCATCATGTGGTTGGCGGGCAAATTGCTCGCCGCGCACACGGGGCAGTGGGGAGCGGCGGAACACGCCGCTGCCGTATGCCCCGGTTGACCGCAGCGGAAACAAAGTCCGCTGCAGTCAAAGCTGCTGGTGCATTGAGGGCGCAAGTGCCCCGCGCCCATGCACTGGAAGCACCTCGTGGGCCTCGCCTCGAGGACGGTGATCCTCGCGGCTGAGAAACCCACGAGGAGTCGGCCCGCCTCTGCCAAAATTTTGGCTGCAGCAACGGGGCAACGCGCCCATGCCGCACCAACTCCGCCGGGGCCGGGGCGGATTGCACCGACTCTCACGGTTCCGGGAGTGCATTGAGCTTTTTTCGCTATCGCCTCCCGGACCTCCTCAGGAGTTACAGAATCGTCCAGGCCAGAAATACGCATCTCTGCGCACTTGACTGGCCTGGCGACCTTGACGCCGGCCTGCTCCTGGGTAATCTCTCTAAGATACCCCGCCACGATATCTGCAACTTTGGCGCCGTCTTGACCGGGGCACTCGAGCAATCGAGCCCCGGTCTGGGAGCGTCGGACGCTCACTTCAACGCTTTGGTTGGCGGCGGTGAGCCGCGCCTTCGTCTCGCGGAAGAGGTCCGCATAGCTTATGCCGTTGCGCTCCGCCTCCGGCGACACCGTCACCAGGACGGCGGCCGTTTTCGGCGGAGACAGTTTCGGCCTCTTCCTGCCGCTACGTCTTGTCGGAGTGACCTCCTGCGTAGAAGCGACGATAGCGGCCCTCTTCTTCCTCCGGCGCGATCCCTTGCTCTCCGCCACCTGCCATTCCTCACCAGAGGGGCCAGTGGCGGGTGCAGATGCTGACACCGGGAGACGGATCTGAGCCGTTGGGGCGTTTGAGGTGCCCGCTACGGCAGCACGAGATGCCCTTTTTGGCGCACGCTGCAGCGTGGGATGGGGATCTCCACCCTTCGGCCGCACACCGTCCCGTGGCGTTCCTCGGCCTGTCGGCACTGAGGCAACAACCGCGGCAAGGGTCCCGGCGCGTCCCCCTGTACGGGGTAGAGGCACCGATGGTGCCTGCGATGGCCCTTGGGGGGCCTTTGGCCTAGACGCTGCGAGCGGCGGCCGACAGCTAGGCTCCGGGGGAAGACGCGCCTTAATGCCTTCAAGGCGTGCATCAATTAGACCCCCTATGAGAAGACTGAGCTGCCTCATCTGAGCCTCCGTGAAGGTGGCGTCTGACAGCTGCTCACTACCCCCCACGTTAACCAGGACAGATCCAGATTCGGCCGCTCCAAAATCGGCCCGCCATGCTAGCATGTCTGCGCGAAGTGCCTTCACCTCTGCCTCTAGACGGGAATTGTCAGCCCGCAACTTCTCCAATTCCACCTGTGTGGCGGTGAAACTCTCGACCACCTCCTTTAGCACGGAGGCAGACTCCCTCAAGCCCTTAGCAAAGGTACCCTTTAGGTTCTTGCTTTTGGCTGCCACCATTGCAATGACCTTTACCGATGCGGTCGCCGAATCTACGAGCTCCGTCACGGTTTTCGGGGCAATAGCCCCTCCCGAAGAACAAAGCCCGCCCAACAGCTGCTGAACCTGGTCTTCCGCAACCTGTTCCCTTTCTGTTCGGCCTCGATTATAGGCCTCCCGCCTAGAGAAAACGCTGGATGTTGAAGGGACCGGCGTCACATTGGCAGCCGTCTTTGCAGGGGGTGTCTGCGGCCGAGCAAACCTAGCCACAGATCCCCCTCTTTGGGAGGAGTGAACCTTCCTAGGGACATCAAGGTCAACCTCAGGAAGGTTCTCACCGTCTCCGGGAGAGGCTCCACGCTTCGGCTGCCGAGCGCGGCACTCATCCACCAACTGATCCATATCGCTAAGCGCTGAGCTTAGCGAGGATTCTGAGCCGAACCGGCCAGAGCGCAACAGACTGTCCAGTGACGCAGACGTCACTGAGATTCTGGAACTGCTCAAAAGGCCGGACTCCGCCACTTCTTGGGGTAAACTGCCCCCACTCATTGCTGCGTCCTTTCCTTCTCCATCAGTAACCACATCTTTCAACACGAGCCTTGGGCTCCTCCTCTTATTAAAAATATTTTTGAGTTTATTTTCATCCATTCTTATTCCCACGAGTATGGGGGAAATAACGGTCCACCCGGGCAGTGCCCCCTGTACCCGGGTAAGCGTAAATTTGTATCCCAACTGGGGGGTCCGCAGGTGCCCCAGCTGGGGGTAGCGCTTGGAACCGAACATCCCATCGGCCATGCATCCTCTGGTCACGCTCCGCAACACAGGATTCGGGGATTTTTTATAGAGGTTGTCATCCTCGCGGCCCAGGCGACCAAGCCAAGACCCTCGCCCCCGCTCGGAGCCGTGAGACATGTCCACGACACTCCTAATCGGGATTACGATATCCGACGGTGGCAGAAAGAAGATCTCCCCGCCCGCTCGACGGCAGTGTGAGTGCACGTCAAGCCCGTCCTCCGGGCAGCCCAGAGATGGGCCACCCCCTACTCTGCCAGAACATTAGCCGTGTGACGGGGGTTTCGCGAAAAGCCGCGAATCCACCGGCACACGTTGCCCAGGGTGCACCACGAGGAGGTTTTCCGGCACTTAGCACCCCAAGGACGGCTTGGCAGCCTTGGTGGGCTTGGCAGCCCTGGGAGGCTTGCAATCCGCCCTTCCCATCATATGGTTGGCGGGCAGGTTGCCCGCCGCGCACGCGGGGCAGTGGGGAGCGGCGGAACACGCCGCTGCCGCATGCCCCGGTTGACCGCAGCGGAAACAAAGTCCGCTGCAGTCAAAGCCACTGGTGCATTGCGGGCGAAGATGTCCCGCGCCCATGCACCGATAACACCTCGCGGGTCTCGCCTCGAGGACAGTGATCCTCGCGGCAGAGAAACCCACGAGGAGCCGGCCCGCCTCTGCTAATGTTTTGGCCGCGGCTACCGGGCAACGCGCCCACGCCGCACCAACTCCGCCGGGGCCGGGGCGAATCGCACCGACCCTCACGGTTCCGGGAGAGCACTGAGTCTTCAGCTCAATTGCCTCCCGGACAGCCTCGGACGTGATTGAGTCGTCCAGGCCGGAGACGCGCAACTCCGCGCACTTTGTCGGCCTGGCGACCCTTACACCCTCCTCGCCCCCCGCAAGACGCCTCAGCGTCTCCGCCACTAAGTCGGCCTTCTTCGGGCCCTCCGTCCCCGGAAACTCGAGGAGCCGGGCCCCGGTCTGTGAGCGGCGGAAGCTCACTTCGACGCCCCCAGCTGCCAGAAGAGCGGCCCTCGCCCCGCTGAAAAGGTTGGCGTACGTAACGCCTCGACTTTCCGCCTCCGGCGACACCGTCACGAGAACGGCGGCCGTTTTCGGCGGAGATAGTTTTGGCTTTCGCCTAACCTTATCCCTGACCAGAGTAGCCTCCCGCACAGAAGCGGCGGAAGCGGCCTCCTTATGCTTCCGGCGCCGCGACCTCCTACTCTCCGCCGTTCGCCATTCCTCACCAGAGGGGGCAGAGGCGGGGGCAGACGCTGGCGCCGGGGGACAGACCTGGGTGGCTGGAGCCTCCGAGGTGCCCGCTATGGAAGCTCGGGGTGCTCCTCTCAACGTACGCTGCGGCGGGGGATCTTCACCCCGCGGCCGCGCACCTTGCCCTGAGGCAGCCACTGTAGCAAAAGACCCGGCGTGGCCTTTTTTACGGGGTGGTGCCGGGGGTGGCATCTTTGGCCCCTGAGGGGGCTTATGCGCCGCAAGCGGCGGCCGGCAGCTCGGTTCCGGGGGCAAGCGCGCCTTGATTCCCTCAAAGCGCGCATCGAAGAGGCCCCCGAAAAGAAGTGCGAGCTGCCTCATCTGCGCCTCCGTAAAGGAGTCGTCAGATGGGCGCCCTTCACTATGAGCCCCAGCAGAATCAACCAACCCCGGGGCAAAACCGGCTCTGGCCGACGCAAAGTCGGCACGTAATTTTGCTACTTCAGCACGTAGCTTGCCCAACTCCTCTTCCATGCGGATGTTGCTCGCCCGCAGCCTTTCCGATTCCGCCTCGGTTGCAGTGACACGCTCGAACAGCGCATCCACCACTTCCCCCAAAACCTGGGCGGACGTCCGCAGGCCTTTTGCGAATGTGCCCTTAAGATTTTTGCTCTTAGTGGCAACATTCACAATAACCGACAAGGAGGTGGCCGCCGCCTTTACAAGCTCCGATCCGGTTTTCGGGGCACTATCCCCTCCCACAGATCGAAGTTCCTCCAGGAACCCGTCCACCTGGTTCTCGGCGACCAGTTCTCCCTCCGTGCGGGTGCGGACATAGGCCTCGCGTCTACTGAAAGGTGACGACGAACCAGCCAAGGTGTTATCGGCCGGTGTTGACGTCGTCGGAGTTTGTGGACGGGACAACGGTGTCTTAGCACGCGTTCCCGCCGCTGATCCCCCCCTCTGAGAGGTGCGCACCTTCCTAGGGGCCTTAAATACCACCTCAGGCGGGTCGTTGTCGCTACCCGGAGATGCAACACGCTTCTTTTGAACAGCGCATCGCTCGCCAACGGTCAGAGTCTCTGGACGGAGACCTTCCCTACCCATCACTTGTTCCACATCGCTAATCGCCGAGCTTATGGAGGAGTCGGAGTCGGCCGACCGCAACAAGCTTTCCAGTGACGCCGATGTCACTGACGTCCTCGACCCGCTAAATTGGCCGAGATCGGCCACATCCGGAGGCGACCGCAGCGGAAACAGAGTCCGCCGCAGTCGAAGCAACTAGTGCACTTCGGACGCATGTGTCCCGTCGCCATGCACTTGAAGCAGCGCGCGGGTCTCGCCGGCAGGATCGTAACCCTGGCGGCGCTGAAGCCCACGAGCAGCCTCCCTGCATCAGCCAATAATTTGGCCGCGGCAACGGGGCATTGCGCCCAAACCGCAAAAGCGCCTCCGGGACCGGGGCGAATGGCGCCGACCCTGATGGAGTCAAGAGCGCATTGGGTACGGGTCCCAATAGCCTCCCGAACCTCCTGGGCGGATACCGAGTCATCCAAGCCCGAAATACGCATTTCTGCGCACTTCGTGGGCCTGGCGACTCTAACGCCTTCCTCCCCAGCAATAATCCCTCGCAGCTTCTCAGCAAAGAAGTCCGCGTTTTTGCCTCCGTCCGGGCCCGGGAACTCGAGGATCCGAGCTCCCGTCTGCGAGGGCCGGGTGGTAGCACCCAGACCCGCGAGGTCGGAGGCGGTGAGATTTCTCTTCACCGACGCGAAGATCTCCGCATAGGAGACCCCACGCTCCTGTGCCTCCGGCGACACCGTGACAACCACGGCGGCCGTTTTCGGCACTTGGAGCTTAGGCTTCTTAGCCACGACTGTTTGGGCAGCTGCATTTGGGGCAGCCTTCTTCCCCTTTCTTCTGCGCCGCGACCTTTTGCTCACCTTCTGCCAGCCCTCGTCAGCGGGGACGAGGGGGGCGGGAGCAGGTGCGGGCGCAGGGACACGAGCCTTCTGGGCACGTGGAGCGACCGACAGCGCGGGAGATGGTGCCGCCGTCAAAACCTGGGGTGGCTGGGGGCCTCCCCGGGACTGGGCTGGCGTCCTCTCGACCGCTGGAGGGGCCGTAGCTCGTGCCGTCTTCTGCTTGGGCGCAGACGCCGCGCGTGTCGCGTAGGTCCCAACGCGTCCCCCGGAACAGGGTAGGGGCGTCGGAGCGGTAGCCGTGTACGGCTTTGCGACCGGCGGTGTGCGGGAGGTCGGCACCGGAGGCAATCTTGCCTCCAGACTCCCGATGCGGGCAGCGATTTTCGACTCAAAAGAGCCCATCAGCTGCCGCAACTGCGCCTCAATACCTCCGGAGGAGGGTGAAGGTTTAAGGGCCTTCTGGCAAGTGCCTTTCAACCCTTTGGAAATTTTGGACACCTCCGTGATGGCAGCGAGAGCTGCTTTGAGTTTGGTGTCCAACTCCTTAGTAGACGGGTCTTCGTCGTCTACTGCTCTGTGCGTGATGGAACTCGGCAATGGCCTCTCCGTTCGCACTCTATTAATGAGCTCGGATACACGGAGCTCAGCCGTTTTGTTTTTTTCTTCGTCGGCGCGAAGGGCGTCAGCTTTTTCGCGGCGGGCTTTCCCAATACCCACATACTGGCCCGTAGTGGGTGGCCGGCCTCTGCCGCGTTTTACAGCTGGCGTTAAAGGTGCCGCGGAGTCTTCCGAGGTCGAGCCCGACCCCACACAGCTACGCCATAATCTCTGCGGGGTATCGCTCTCGGCGTCACTCCCGCTCTCTCTTACAGATTTATCACCTACCGAAGATGAGCGACTTCGGCTTCGGCCACACTCAACACCCTCTTCTTGGACTTCGGTATCCTTCTTAGGAACCGCACTGCGGTTCGAAGATCGAAGCGCGACCTTCGCGCTTTTCTCGGTGCCGGATTTACCGCTCGGCACAGGGCGGATGCGTCGTTGGGTGTCCCCCCCAGAGTACGCGGGACAGACGGAGCCGACTGGCTCCGCAAGGGATTCCCTGAGCGAAGTGCGCTCAGGACCCTCCTGGGTAGTTATATTTGCATTTACCTTCGACATTATTTTTAAGTTTATAGACCTGCGTCTGGGTAGCCCTCGGGACTGAGATCCCCTCAGCCATTCATCCCATTGCCGGGCACCACAAGCGTGAGATTAGGGTATTTTTTAAAGGGGTTTACTTCCCCGCAGCCCACAAAGTGTGAGCCCCCGTTCCTGTCAGTTCAGGGTTACGGGTCGGGCCGGTCGGTGGTCTGTATCAGACCGTGTCCGCCATCTATAAATAGATGGTGAACCCGCCGCCCCTCGCCCTTCCTACGAAAGGCCCAGGGATGGACCAAATCCTCCCCCGTTTGCCCGGCGGCAACGCAATAGCGAAAGCACGCCGAATCCGCCACATAACTCCACTGTTTCACCCCCTCCAGTGGGAAAACAAACAATACAAAAACAATACCAAAATGTAAAAGAAAAGTGGAAAACCAAAAACAAAACCAAAGTGTAAAAGAAAAGTGGAAAACCAAAAACAAAAAGTAAAATATAAAAATAAAAAATGTTAAAATGGATATTGTAAAAATAAATAAACCAAAACAAAAAATAAAAAGTGCAACAAAATAAAATAAAATAAAACAAAACACGAGGGGGCACAGGGAGAAACGCCCCGAGTGGCCCGAATACGGGCCCCTCTTTTTGCCAGAACATTAGCCGTCCGGCGATCAAAAAGTGATCACCGTCCGTTGCCCAGGGTGCACCACGAGGAGGTTTTCCGGCACTTAGCACCCCAACCTAACCTTTTTTTTTTTTTTTTTTTTTTTTTTTTTTATGGCCGTAAAAAATGCCTAACGCACACCTCCAGCACCCGGGGCAGACGCTGGAGGTAGTGTGGGACCTGCCCCCACTAAAAAATCGGCCGTGTACCAACTCGCCGCCTTCACACGGATAGGCCGCCGGAATTGACTATTTCTTCGGCGGGCCCACCCAGCGGCATAGCCCCATCGGGCATTCCTGCTCCTGCGGCGTTCTGGGTACACACAGAACGCCGCCATCGCGAAAGGCCGCGAGCGTGGGAATCTTCCCCGTCCATCACGCCCACAGCCCCACCAAACGACGTCACGCGCGACTGCGCCTCGACGTCGCCCGGTTCGCCGGCGACGGGGCAGACTAGCCCCGCCGCCTCCCCCCACGAGATGAAGTTCCCGCAGGAGGATGCGACCGCGTCCTGGACCCCCTATCGCGAAACGCATCCTGTACAATTGGCCTACTCGGCGGTCGTACACCCTTATAGCTATAATGGCTTGCGAGAAACGTTCGCTCTCTACGTAAGCGCACTCACACAGGCACATCTGCGCCTTATCGGATGCAAGGAGGCGGGGTCCTTGTTTTTTTTTAGTGCATTGCGTTGTTGTTGTGCATATTTCGAGCTGATTAGACAGTTGTAAATACATACTAATAAAGGATTGTGGCTTTTGTTGTAAGCGCGCTTTTTGCAGTTGCGCGAAATAGCAATGAATTATTTTATTGTAATACATACAAATCTACATTAATATTATAAATAGTTTATTTATATATTTATTCGTTTGTGTTGTTGAAATTGTAAAGAGGTAGTTTAAAGCTTGGAGAGGAATATAGTATATTTTGCCTCAATACTATTATACATATGGAATTGTGGACGGAGGTACGGGAAACTGTTAGCTTTTAATATTTTTATGAATTACGTTTTGATTTTTAATCTATATTTTCAAAAAATATGAGTTAGTAGAGGGGTTTAAAACTAGTGCCTGTAATTTATGAACTAGAACCTATTTTCGACGTTTTATATTGTGCGATGTTTTAGTATGATTCTGTTAAGTAGGATTATCGAAATTATTTAATTTAATTTTTGTATTTTTTTTTTGCATTTTTGATACATATCCATACTAATATTATAAATGCTAAAGTAACTCTGTCTGTCTGGCTGTCTGTTAGGCTTTCACGCTCAAACAGCTATACCGATTTAGATGAAATTTGGTATAGAGATAGTTTGAGTCCCTGGGACATCCACGCGCTTAAGCTAGTAATATATGTTTCAATAATGCGAAATGATCGTTTTGTAACAAATATGTTACAAAACGATCATATATATTTTTCAAATATGAATTTAAGTTATTTACGTCTTCATTTTGGCTTGCCCCACGTCAGTATTTAAGAGGTAATTTGATGCAACTATGAGTTCTATGATTAATCTATACTTATACTTTTTGAGAGTTTGTTTTTATGTTTGAACACGATAATCTCGGGAGCTATTGGGTCAAATTGAAAAAAATATGTTACTGTTGGATAGCCTATATATCGAGGAAGGCTATAGGCTATATAACATCACGCTACAATCAATAGGAGCAGAGCAGCAATGTAAAATGTTAAAAAACGAGGAAAATTGAAGCTGACGGAGTTTGCTGGTCTTCGTCTGCTTCAGACAGCTAGTATGCTATATATAGTTGTTCCCAGTGATTGATTCGCGTGATAAGAATCCTACATCCTTCACCTGTTTTAAAACCTATATTATTTTGTAAGTATTTTATCTAAATTTAATTTCAAATAATCATTGGATTGATTTAACGAAATAAAGATATTTGAAATTTAAAATTTAAATCGGGCTAGTAGTTTCAGGGTTAACCTCTACATACAACTTTAACTCTTTAATATTAATAGTATGTATGGTTTTAATTCAGCAAGTTATATTTAATTTTTAACCACTAATTATTTTAATAGAAATAAATGTATTACCTGGAATGAGGGCAAGAAATAAGGAAACGAGTAAATTGTTTTATTAATTTTATGGATCAGTCAAACAATTCCATTACACATTTAGTACTTAATTATACTTTCAATTGTGGATGAGGTATGCAAACTAAAACAATAACGATATATTTTTAATATTAAATTATTATTTTACCATGCTATATAGTCATCAAAGTGCTTAATTACCAATTATTTATCAATAAATATTATAGTAATAACGTCTTAGTTAGTGATAATAGTCAGTTTCATTAAATTTTTAAATTTACTGCCTCTGTGGCGCGGTGGGAGTGTTTCCGACTGCTACGTAAGAGGTCGTGGGTTCGATTCCCACACGGGACACCAATTTGTGTAATCCACAAATTGTTGTTCCGAGTCTGGGTGTACTTTGTGTCCGTGACTTGTATGTTTGTTAAGACCCCGCGACACAGGGCTTGTACCCACGACTGCGGGAGTCGTCTTTTTCAAATTAAGTAACAATGTATGAATTAATGTATTATCTCAGATGCTAGCTTATATTTATTACAGTAAAATAACCAATAAGTTTAATTTAGAATACATTTTAAAATAATTACAAACATTTATTTTCAATACAATCTATTGGCTCTTCCGTCAATAAATATTAACTCTCCTGGAACATCAGCACCCACATATTAACAATAATTCGTCCTCACATCATCACACTTCCAGATTCACATTTCTGGGCTTGTATCTAGTATTTATTTTAAAAAAATCGTCTGAAAATTTAGCGTGTGATAAATCATAACCTCTGTACTCTCGAGCGAAACGCACTCCTGCTTCTTCTAGGTCCTGGCCTAATTTTTGTAGCGGAATAATGCACACATTTCTTATAGCCTGCATGCCGCAGTCAAATAGTCTAGCGAACGTCGACGTCTTGGTAAATGGCTGCACTTTGTATGTGCTAACCATTTTCGTTACGCGATCCGACGTTAAAAGAGTCCTCCTCAGCATCCCGCTTTATCCAACGTCACGCTGTAAGCTCTCTGAAAAAAAATAACAAGTTAAAATAAATGTATAAAAGGTCTTCGATACCAATTCATTAAAAGTTTGAATGAATAGAACAGTAAGTCAAGCACATTTTTAAAAATGTGTTATTTCATTATACCTACTTAATATTATTTTTTTACAAATCAACAGACAATGAACGAGTTGTTACTGATAAAATTAGATAATAGTTCTTAAACAGTTGAAATATGATTGAAAATAGAATATGCGTTATTATGAGAAGCTATCGTTTGCGAAAACAAATCCGCATGCAAACTATTATCAATCCTATTCGATTGATTTTAAAGATGATAATTGCCATAAGCGTTTCCAGTTTTAGGACATTTACTGTGCGTAGGTATCATGAACCTATTTTTTCGGCAAATATATTTATGGCACCTGGAATTACCGAACCGTGGGAAAGCAAAAACTTATTGCATGCAAACTATTTTCAGTTCTTGTGTAACGATTTAAAGACGATAATCGATAAAAGGATTCTCAGTTTTACAACTTTTACTATGGGGATCATAAATCTATTCTTTTATCAACACAATATACGTTTTATGATGCCTAAAATTTACTAAAACGTGGGAAGAAAACCATTTATTTTGTCAAAAGTAAGAATGAGGATTTTCAATACTTCAAAAAATTGAACATAATTTATTTTGTTTAAACATAAATATTTTAAAAAGAATTATACATGACATCTTTAATGTGAGAAAAATAAAAATGAAACACTATGATTTAATAAGGGTGGATTTAAGTATAAATCATAGAAAAAAAAATTAAGTGTATATAAGCACGTAATTCCTACTCTTCACATATCAGTAGAGACAGCCTTTTATATGTTGCCACTCGTTATATAAAATAGTTTTTGTTCCGATTAGTACTACGTTTCGTTAATATATTTCAGATTAATTGAAGGAGTAAAAGTCTAGTTCCAAGATGTTCACCTTTAAAAAATATGCGAATTAGCAAGTGACTCAGAACGCCACGTTTAAAGTAAACTAAATGTAAATATTATTGGACATCAAAAAATATAAATGAACTTTTACTTTACATTGATTTATGAAAAAAACAACGGTTTATGAATTTATAATAAATCATTTTTATTATTATTTATTTGTTGAATAATCATAAGTAGTTCTAAACCTATGTATGATAATAAAATATTTAAATATATTTTTTAAAATAAAATTACTTATTTTCTTGTCATTTCGGTAGTATATTAGTGGAATGATTTTTCGACAATCATCGTTATATTTGAATATATTTACATAAATGTTTAATAAATTATGCACTTAAATCTTTCTCACCCATTGCACCGGCTATTAACAAAAACCATTTAATAGTTATTGTTTTTTTAAAAATTATATACGAAATAAATACATTTCGTAAAATTCAAATAATAAGTTTATATATTTAAAATATTAGGAATAAATAACTGCGATTGATGAAATAACTAACCCTAATGTCTGCCATCATCATTGAGAATATTATTATATTATAACAACGAAACAAACCTTAGCTATGAAATTAACCATCGTCTTCGGAAATATTGATTATATTATTATTTGGTCTCCCTCAATTACTTTTTAACCAATAGCCAATTCTATTGTTAAACATAATTTATAATTATTGTAATAAAATATACGAGTAATTTGAATTTGACTTACCGTAACATTGGTAAAGGTTTGAATCCTTGGCCATGAAGATCCAAAATTTTATTCACGGTTTAATTTTCGGTTAATTGTGAAAACTCAATGAGGTCAGCAAGAAAGCATCCAACAGTTCAGTAAAATACAGCCACCGTAGGTAAACAGATGAAGAAGAAACTGTCCACTAATTCACACCACAAGTCAACGAGAGTTCTATCAGTAGTCAACGAAGTGGCAATCGGAATCCGTAAACAGAACAAGTCGTGAGCAAAATAGAGTAAACATGCGCGCGTCATCATACAAGGAAATGCAAATTGCAACTAAGTTAACAAACATGTTTTATGTTCCCGTTGGTTAAGGTGTGGACCTTAGCCCCGTCCTAATTGGTTGAAAGTAAAATGTGGGAGTGGTTTTTGCATTTGTGTGTGTGACCGAACCGTTGTGAACCGCTCATAGCAAAATATTTTCAGGTGGTCGAGCATCAAGTGGGCCGATTGTACCCCTGTCACTGACGACAGGGGCGAGGAGCGAGCACGTCTAAGGGAGTCCGTTAGGTGGAGGGTGGAGAGGCTTGAGAGGGCGCCTCGTCTTCACCCTCCTCCATCCGCACCGGAGCCTGGGTGCTGGGGTCGGCCACAGCTCGGCCCGTCCCCGAGGGCGGCTTGACACCCTTGGGGGGCTTTGCAGCCTTGGGGGGCTTGCAGCCTGCCCTTCCCATCATGTGGTCGGCGGGCTGGTTGCCCGCCGCGCACACGGGGCAGTGGGGAGCGGCATTACACGCCGCTGCCGTATGCCCCGATTGACCGCAGCGGAAACAGAGTCCGCTGCAGTCTAGGCTGCTGGTGCATTGAGGGCGCAGGTGCCCTGCGTCACATTGGCAGCCGTCTTTGCGGGGGGTGTCTGCGGCCGAGCAAACCTAGCCACAGATCCCCCTCTTTGGGACGAGTGAACCTTCCTAGGGACATCAAGGTCAACCTCAGGAAGGTTCTCACAGTCTCCGGGAGAGGCTCCACGCTTTTGCTGTCGAGCGCGGCACTCATCCACCAACTGGTCTATTTCGCTAACCGTTGAGCTTAGCGACGATTCCGACCCAAACCGGCCCGAGCGCAACAAACTCTCCAGCGACGCAGAGGTCACCGAAGTCCTGGAACCGCTCAGCCGGCCGGACTCAGCCACTTCTCGGGGCAAACTGCCCCCACTCTTTGCTGCGTTCTCTCCTTCTCTATCAGCAACAACATCTTTATTCACGAGCCTCGGGCTCCTCCTCCGATTAAAAATATTTGTAAGTTTTGAATCATCCATAATGAATCCCACGAGTATGGGGGAAATAAAGGTCCACCCGGGCAGTGCCCCCTGTACCCGGGTAAGCGTAAATTTGTATCCCAACTGGGGGGTCCGCAGGTGCCCCAGCTGGGGGTAGCGCTTGGAACCGAACATCCCATCGGCCATGCATCCTCTGGTCACGCTCCGCAACACAGGATTCGGGGATTTTTTATAGAGGTTGTCATCCTCGCGGCCCAGGCGACCAAGCCAAGACCCTCGCCCCCGCTCGGAGCCGTGAGACGTGGCCACGACACTCCTAATCGGGATTACGATATCCGACGGTGGCAGAAAGAAGATCTCCCCGCCCGCTCGACGGCAGTGTGAGTGCACGTCAAGCCCGTCCTCCGGGCAGCCCAGAATGGGCCACCCCCTACTCTGCCAGAACATTAGCCGTGTGACGGTGGTTTCGCGAAACGCCGCGAATCCACCGGCACACGTTGCCCAGGGTGCACCACGAGGAGGTTTTCCGGCACTTAGCACCCCACCCCAACCTAACCTAACCTAACCTAACCTAACCTAACCTAACCTTTTTTTTTTTTTTTTTTTTTTTTTTTTTTTTTTTTTTTTTTTTTTTTTTTTTTTTTTTTGGCGGGAAAAATTCCTGACGAACACCTCCACCATCCGGGGAAGACGGTGGAGGTAGTGTGGGGTTTGCACCCACTAAAAAACCCGCCGTGTATCTCCCGCCACCTTCGCGAACGGGCCGCCGGAATTTGTTATGCCGTCGGCGGCCCACCCAGTGGCAATGCCCGGACGCGATGTTGTTGCGTTCCGGGCATTTCACACCTACGCGGCCCCTGGATACACACTGGGTGCCGCGCCTCCACGGAAGGCCGCGGGCGAGGCAGATTACCCCGTACGCCCGCCCGCAGCCCCACCTAAGGCGGCATCAGGCGCAGATATGCGCGCCGACGCCGCCCGGTTCGCCGGCGACGGAGCGGATCCGCCAGGGAGCTCTCTTCCCTGACGCGCTCCGCCGCCTCCTTCTGCGAGATGACGTCCTCGCAGAAGGATGCGACCGCATTCCACGACCCCTCGCTTCGGACCATGGACAGAACCACGGCCGGCAGCGAGAGGTCACTTCCGACCACTGCGGTGAGAACTCGACGTTGCCCCTCCCAAGCTGGACAATGCTGGAGGGTGTGCTGCGCCGAGTCCTCACCACAGTCGCAGTGGTGGCAGGCGGGACTCGGTTCCCTCCTAGCAACCGTGTGCAGGTACTTCCCGAAGCAGCCGTGCCCGGAGAGGACCTGCACTAGCCGGAAGGAAAGGGTCCCGTGCTGCCGCCCCGCCCACTCCTCCAGGACCGGCTGGAGCGCCTCCACGGTTCGAACACCTGCCCGTGGAGCCTCCAGCCGGCCCTGCCACCGGGCCATGATTGCCCGGTGTGCCTCACCGCGCCAAGCGCGTAGCTCTTCGGGCAGAGGCACCGAACCCCCTGCCCGAACAGCCACCGCCCGCCGATACACTTCGGCGAGCACTTCCGCCTCCAAATCCCACGGGGGTGTGCCGGCCAATGCACACGCCGCCTCTGCAGACACCGTGCGGTATCCGCGTATGGCCCTGACCGCCATGGTCCGCTGGGGTCTCCCTAAGCGGACCCTATTCTGGGCGGTCAGGGACGCCGCCCACACGGGTGCGCCGTACAGAGCCATTGACCGCACCACCCCCGTGTACAACCGTCTACTCGAGGCACTAGGCCCGCCCAGGTTCGGCAACAGCCTCCCCAGTGCGGTCGCCGTAGCCTCGAGCTTGGGCGCCAAAATGCGGAAGTGCTCGTCGAAGAGCCACCGCCCGTCTACCACTAGGCCCAGATACTTCATCTGGGCCCGGACCTGTACGAGGACCGAGCCGACGGCAATCGAGGCGCCAGCAGGTGGACCGCGACGGGGCCCATGGAATAATAGGGCCTCCGTCTTGGAAAGGGCCACCCTAAGCCCCAGCGCCTCGATGCGCCCGACCATTCGGGAAATCCCTAGGTTGGCCAGGCGCGCCGCCTCCTCAAAATTCCCACCCCGGGCCGTGATGAGGGTGTCATCCGCATAGCAGATGACCCCTATCCCAGGGGGGAAACCACACCGCAGGGCCCAGTCGTAGCCAATGTTCCACAAGAGGGGCCCCAAGACAGAGCCCTGTGGAACACCGCACGAGACGTCCCTGCGGATTACCTCACCCTCTCGGTCCTCGTACAGAATCCTTCGGCCTTCGAGGTAGTCTGCCACTAGCTGCCTCAGGTACGCGGGCACTCCATGATACCGGAGCGCCTCTCTGATGCAGCTGAATGGCAGAGACCCGAAGGCGTTGGCGATATCGAGCGATACCGCCAACATCACTCCTCCACCGGCGACGGCCTCCTCCGATGCGGCCCTCAGGCGCAGAATGGCCCCAATGGTCGAGCGCCCAGCACGAAAGCCGTACTGAGCGTCCGACAGATCGGGGCCGACCTCGTTCAAATGCCGGACGATGCGGGTAGCGAGAATCCTCTCCAGCAACTTCCCCGCCTCGTCCAGCAACACGATAGGCCTGTAGGCCGCAATTGAGTCGGGAGGCCGTCCCGGCTTCGGGAGGAGCACCAGCTTCCCTGCCTTCCAGCAGTCAGGGAACCGTCCGGACGCCAGGCACACGTCGAACAGTCCCCTGAGGCGGTCCCCTATGTGGTCGAGGGTCAGGGCCAATACCCGGGCGGGAATCCCATCCAGCCCAGGGGCGGTGTTCTTCGAACGCATTCGAAGAACAGCCGCGCCCACCTCCGCTTCGGTGACAGGCGGCACAGTTGTGTCGGCCTCCCGGTCATCGGTCTCATCCTCGGAGACCATCGCCGGGGGCGCGTGCTCTGCCTGCAGCGGGAATAGGCCCTCGACCACTTCCGCAAGGAAGCTGGGCTGGAGAGTCTCGGTAAGGGGGGGGGCCGCCGAGCGGAGCTTGTTCAGCGCCGCTCGATATGGGCGACCCCAGGGGTCACGGTCGAGACCCTCCAGCATCTCCTTTCTCGCCCTCTCCTTGGCGCGACAGATAGCCAGCTTAAAGGCGTCCCTCGCTTGGCGATACGCCTCATAAAGCTGGCTCTCCTCCTGGACATCGCGGTGACGAGTCCGGCTGCGGGTATAGGACCTCCGCGCACTGATGCAAGCGGCGCGGAGGGAGGCAAGCTCCTGGGACCACCAATACACCCCCTTCCTCGGGGTGCGACGTCGTGAGCGGGGCATGGCCGCATCGCAGATCTGCGTAAACGCATCGCGAATGCGGCCAGCCATGACGTCCACCTCCTCGGTCGGAGGTGGAGACGACCACGATGCCACGATGGCCGCCTCTTCCAGCAGGTCCCTGTCCAACGCACCCACAGCCCACCGCGGAAACCGAGGCGTTCTGCGCGCCGTGTGACCCCTAACTGAGTCCTGGTTCCTGGAAGACCGGGAGAGCTCCAATCGGATATATCGGTGATCCGAGAGCGTCTCAACCTCATCCAGGACGACCCAGTTCCTTACTCGCGCTTCGACGGCAGGGGTAGCGAACGAAAGGTCCACTATCGACCCCCCCTGCTGTCGAACGCACGTATTGGTGGCGCCTCTGTTTAGGAGACAGAGACCCACCGACGCCGCCCACTCCTCAACCGCCGAACCGCGGACGTCCGTGCTGGGTGACCCCCACGCCGTAGATTTGGCGTTGAAGTCCCCCAGCACCAGCACGTGGCGAGGTGCCAACCGCCGTATCGATGTCTCCAGGTTGGTAAGGAAGACCTCGAAATCGGCAAAACTCCGGTTTGGGGAGAAGTATACTCCGTAGAGCGTAACCCCTCCCCAGTCGGCAGCAACATATCCCGAACCCTTGTCTCTGATCGACAAGGGCAGGGAATGAAGCGCAGCGGAGCTGACGATTGCCACGGAGCCGTCCCGGTCACCCGCCCAGTTCGGGCGGGGAGGAACAAAGTAGGGCTCCGCGGCTACGGCGACACCTATCGACCACTCCGCCATGGTCTGCAGGAGAAGGTCCTGGGCAGCGGCGGAGTGGTTGAGGTTCGTCTGGAGAATGATGGAGGAGTTACCGCTGTCCATTTAGGAGTGCGGCACTACATCCATCACCTCCACCTCAGTTGGTGGCTGAGCTCCGGGGGCAGCCTGGGTCGCTTGGCTGCTGCCCGGGAGTGGCTTGGAAGCCTTGGGGGGCTTACATCCCTTCCGCCCTACCATATGATTGGCGGGCAGATTGCCCGCCGCACACATGGGGCAGTAGGGGGCGGCAGAGCATTCCGCCGCCCTATGTCCCGGTTGACCGCAGCGATAGCACATTGTGCTGCAGTCAAAACCGCTGGTGCACCTGGGTCGCAAGTGCCCCGTGGCCATACACTTGTAGCATCTAGTAGGCCTCTCCTCCAGGACAGTGATCCTAGCGGAAGAGAAGCCCACAAGGAGCCGGCCCGCGTCGGCCAGGGTCTTGGCCGAAGCGACGGGGCAGCGCACCCAAGCTGCACCTACTCCACCGGGACCGGGGCGAATGGCGCCGACCTTCACGGATCCGGAGGCACATTGAGTTTTTGTCTCAATGGCCTCTCGGATATCTTCGGTCGTGATCGAGTCATCCAGGCCCGAAACGCGCAGCTCTGCGCATTTCATGGGCCTGGCGATCTTTACGCCCTCCTTCCCCTTGGTAAGCCCCCGCAGCGTCTCCGCCACGAAGTCCGCCACCCTCGCGCCGTCTTGACCGGGACACTCTAAGATTCTGGCCCCGGTCTGGGCGTGGCGGAAGGAGACCCCTGCGCCAAGATTGTTGGCGTTAAGGGTCACCCTCGCCTGGCGGAAAATCTCCGCGTAGGAGACGCTTCCACTCCTCTCCGCCTCCGGCGACAGCGTCACGACGACAGCTGCCGACTTAGGCGGAGTAAGTTTAGGCTTTCTCTTGCCACTTTTGTGGGCCTGAGCTGGCAGAACAGCCTCGGCTTGCGCCTTCTTCTTTTTATTTTTTTCTCTGCGCTTTCCACGCCCGACCGTCTGCCACTTTTCACCAGGGGGAGGGGTTGTGACGGCAGCTGGCGCACTGGATACAGCCGCACCCCGCACACCCCTAAGTGCCCGCTGAAGGAGGGATTGTGGTTGAGTAGCCCTCCGTTCCTGTAGTGTGGGAGTGGTCCTAGTGGGCTGCACCACTTTCTTAGCCGGCTGAGAAGCCAGTGCATGGTGCGCCTTACTCAGAGCGACCTTCGGCGCAGCTGCTCCAGCGAATGACTCCACGCGTCCCCCGGAGCAGGGTAGGGGCGTGGGAGATGCGGCCGTATACCCCTGTGGGGGTTTCGTCCTACTCGCCGCAAGCGGCGGCCGGCAGCTTGGCTCGGGGGGGAGACGCTCCTTAATGGTTTCTAGCCTCGCGTCTAGCAACCCCCCAAACATAATCATTAATTGCCGGCATTGCGCCTCTGTGAAGGTGTTTGCCGGCTGCTCTTCAGCCACTGGAGCGGTTTGAGCCTTACAGGCCAACGCTGAAGAGGCCTGTGTCGGGGGAGTCGTGGCCAAAGAGACCTGCACCGCATGGCCGGGAGTGGATGATGTAGCCGGGGTGGAGCCAACTCTTGCCGATTGTATGTCGGCCCTCAACTGGGCCAGCTCTGCTCGAAGTTCGCCCAACTGACCTTCCAGGCGAGCGTTGTCCGCCAATAGCCGCAGCACAGTATCTGACTCAGTGGCCGTAGCACGCTGAGCCAGCGTTTCCACTACCTCCGTCAATATGGAGGCAGATTCCTTTAGGCCCTTGCTGAAGGTGCCCTTGAGGTTCCTCGACTTGGTAGCAACCTGCACTATCAAGGCAACAGACTTAGTGGCGGTCTGAATGAGGTCCGAGGCGGTTTTCGGGGTACTATCCCCTCCCACCGAGCGTAGATTCTCTAAAATCTGCCCCACTTGATCTTCCGCAACCATCTCCCCCTCCGTACGACCGCGCATGTACAACTCCCGTCGGGAAAACACAGCCGACGCACCTGCCAAATCAGGCTCTTTAGTCTTCTCAGACGCTGGTGTTTGGGGGCGAGAGAAGGGCGTCAATGAACGTGTTCTTGCCCCCGAACCTCCTCTATTGGAGGACCTCACCTTCCGAGGGACTCTAAAGTTTACCTCAGGGAGGTCCTCATCATCGCCGGGTGAACGATTGCGCTTTTGCCGTTCTGTAGCGCGTCCTTTCCAGCTTGCCCGAGCTTGGTTCCCCAACAGCTCCGTCGCTTCATTCAGGTCGCTGATGGAGGACACTGAGCCACGTCGACTCCTGCGTGTTAAGCTCTCCGTGGACCCGGTGAGCACTGGAGACCCCGACCTCGATATTATGGACTCCTCCGCCATTGAAGCTGGCACACGTCCTGCCTGCTTTTGGGGCGCGACCTTCGCGCCATTCTTGGTGCCGGATTTACAGCTCGGCGACGGGCTGTTTTGTCGTGGGTTGTCCCCCCCAGAGTACGTGGGACTGACGGAGCCGACTGGCTCCGCAAGGGATTCCCCGAACGAAGAGCGTTCGGGACCCTCCTGGGTAGAATTACTGTAATCCTTGACCTGCGACATGATTTTTCAGTTTCAAGACCTGCGTCTAGGTAGCCCTTGGGACTGAGATCCCCTCAGCCATTCATCCCATTGCCAGGCACCACAAGCGTAGGATTAGGGTATTTTTTAAAGGGGTTTACTTCCCCGCAGCCCACAAAAGTGGGCTCCCGTTCCTGTCAGTTCAGGGTTACGGGTCGGGCCGGCCGGTGGTCTGTATCAGACCGTGTCCACCATCTATAAATAAATGGTGAACCCGTCGCCCCTCGCCTTTCGTCCGAAAGGCCCAGAGATGGCACCCTCCTACTCTGCCAGAACATTAGCCGTGTGACGGTGGTTTCGCGAAAAGCCGCGAATCCACCAGCACACGTTGCCCGGGGTGCACCACGGGGAGGTTTTCCGGCAAACAGCACCCCAACCTTTTTTATGGCCGTAAAAAATGCCTAACGCACACCTCCAGCACCCGGGGCAGACGCTGGAGGTAGTGTGGGACCTGCCCCCACTAAAAAATCGGCCGTGTACCAACTCGCCGCCTTTACACGGATAGGCCGCCGGAATTGACTATTTCTTCGGCGGACCCACCCAGCGGCATAGCCCCATCGGGCATTCCTGCTCCTGCGGCGTCCTGGGTACACACAGAACGCCGCCATCGCGAAAGGCCGCGCGCGTGGGAAAATTCCCCGTCCATCACGCCCACAGCCCCACCAAGCGACGTCACGCGCAACTGCGCCTCGACGTCGCCCGGTTCGCCGGCGACGGGGCAGACTATCCCCGCCGCCTCCTCCCACGGGCTGAATTTCCCGCAGAAGGTTGCGACCGCGTCCTGGACCCCCTACCGCGCAACACATCCGGTACCCCTATCACTGACGACAGGGGCGAGGAGCGAGCACGGCTAAGAGAGTCCTTTAGGTGGAGGTTGGGGAGGCTTGAGAGGGCACCTCGTCCTCAACCTCCTCCATCCGCACCGGAGCCTGGGTGCTGGGGTCGGCCGCAGATCGGCTCTTCCCCGCGGGTGGCTGGGCAGCCTTGGGGGGCTTGCAGCCTGCCCTTCCCATCATATGGCCGGCGGGCTGGTTGCCCGCCGCGCACACGGGGCAGTGGGGAGCGGCAGAACACGCCGCTGCCGTATGCCCCGGTTGACCGCAGCGGAAACAGAGTCCGCTGCAGTCTAAGCTGCTGGTGCATTTAGGGCGCAGATGCCCTGCGCCCATGCACCTGTAGCACCTCGCGGGCCTCGCCTCAAGGATGGTGATCCTTGCGGCAGAGACACCCACGAGGAGCCGGCCCACCTCTGCCAGAACTTTGGCCGCAGCGACCGGGCAACGCGCCCACGCCGCACCAACTCCGCCGGGGCCGGGGCGGATCGCGCCGACCTTCACGGTTCCGGGAGAGCATTGAGCCTTCTGCTCTATTGCCTCCCGGACCTCCTCGGACGTTACGGAGTCGTCCAGGCCGGAGACGCGCAACTCCGCGCACTTCATCGGCCTGGCGACTCTTACGCCCTCCTCGCCTCCCGCAATACGCCTGAGCGTTTCCGCCACCAGGTCGGCCTTCTTTGCGCCCTCCGCCCCCGGAACTTCGAGAAGTCTAGCTCCTGTCTGCGAGCGGCGGAACCTGACCTCTACGCCCCCAGCAGCTAAGAGAGCGGCCTTCGCGTTACTAAAGAGGCTGGCGTAAGTAACGCCTCTGCTCTCCGCCTCCGGCGACACCGTCACAAGAACGGCGGCCGTTTTCGGCGGAGACAGCTTTGGCCTCTTCCTGCCCCTTTTTACCGGACCGGCCTCCTGCGAGGAGGGGGCGGCAGCGACAACCTGCACAGAGGACGCCGCAGCGGCTCTCTCTTTCTTCTGGCGCCGCGATTTCTTGCTCCCCGCCGTTTGCCATTCCTCACAAGAGGTGGCAGTGGCGGGAGCAGGCGCAGGCGCCGGGCGATGGACCTGAGCCGCTGGGGTGCACGAGGCATCCACTACGGCTCCTCTCGGTGCACGCTGCTGCGGGGGTTTGGAATCTCCCCTCCGCGGCCGCACACCTTGGTCACCCGGTCTTGAGGCAACCGCTGCTGCAAAAGACCCGGCCCGTACCCCTGTGCGGGGTGGTGGCGGTTTTTGACTTTTTAATTTAATTACGATTAAATTTTGACAATTTTTGACTTTGAACAAGTCTGCTTACTCAGCACTCGGTCTAGGGTGAATTTTTTGTTTCGTAAGAGGTACCTTGCCGTGCCAACTACCTACCCTTGATCCCTGGTCGCTTATAATTGACGTTTTCCCCGGAAAATAGTGGAAAAACCTTCAAAAATTCCCAAATTTTTCGGTTTTTTGAAGATTTTTTGAATTTTTCCTACGAACACTGATCCCGTTCTAAACGTCATCCTGTAGCACTCGGCGAGACGCATCTCTGGACACCTCGTTTGTTATCCTCCGCCACCTGGAAATCAAAAAATTCATATACCTACTTGTTTGTTTCCTCTAAAATCCACCTATACCCTAACAAAACATTGAATTTTAGTTATAATTTTTAAGGTTTTTTGAATTTTATTTAGGTTTTTTGTTCTATAGGTATTGATATTAGGGTCGTTTTGTATTCCGGGAGCTAGCGCGCACCCCGTGCTAACAAATTTTTTGACATTTTTTGAATATTTTTTGACTTTTTAATTTAATTACGATTAAATTTTGACAATTTTTGACTTTGAACAAGTCTGCTTACTCAGCATTCGGTCTAGGGTGATTTTTTTGTTTCGTAAGAGGTACCTTGCCGTGCCAACTACCTACCCTTGATCCCTGGTCGCTTATAATTGACGTTTTCCCCGGAAAATAGTGGAAAAACCTTCAAAAATTCCCAAATTTTTCGGTTTTTTGAAGATTTTTTGAATTTTTTCTACGAACACTGATCCCGTTCTAAACGTCATCCTGTAGCACTCGGCGAGACGCATCTCTGGACACCTCGTTTGTTATCCTCCGCCACCTGGAAATCAAAAAATTCATATACCTACTTGTTTGTTTCCTCTAAAATCCACCTATACCCTAACAAAACATTGAATTTTAGTTATAATTTTTAAGGTTTTTTGAATTTTATTTAGGTTTTTTGTTCTATAGGTATTGATATTAGGGTCGTTTTGTATTCCGGGAGCTAGCGCGCACCCCGTGCTAACAAATTTTTTGACATTTTTTGAATATTTTTTGACTTTTTAATTTAATTACGATTAAATTTTGACAATTTTTGACTTTGAACAAGTCTGCTTACTCAGCACTCGGTCTAGGGTGAATTTTTTGTTTCGTAAGAGGTACCTTGCCGTGCCAACTACCTACCCTTGATCCCTGGTCGCTTATAATTGACGTTTTTCCCGGAAAATAGTGGAAAAACCTTCAAAAATTCCCAAATTTTTCGGTTTTTTGAAGATTTTTTGAATTTTTTCTACGAACACTGATCCCGTTCTAAACGTCATCCTGTAGCACTCGGCGAGACGCATCTCTGGACACCTCGTTTGTTATCCTCCGCCACCTGGAAATCAAAAAATTCATGTACCTACTTGTTTGTTTCCTCTAAAATCCACCTATACCCTAACAAAACATTGAATTTTAGTTATAATTTTTAAGGTTTTTTGAATTTTATTTAGGTTTTTTGTTCTATAGGTATTGATATTAGGGTCGTTTTGTATTCCGGGAGCTAGCGCGCACCCCGTGCTAACAAATTTTTTGACATTTTTTGAATATTTTTTGACTTTTTAATTTAATTACGATTAAATTTTGACAATTTTTGACTTTGAACAAGTCTGCTTACTCAGCACTCGGTCTAGGGTGAATTTTTTGTTTCGTAAGAGGTACCTTGCCGTGCCAACTACCTACCCTTGATCCCTGGTCGCTTATAATTGACGTTTTCCCCGGAAAATAGTGGAAAAACCTTCAAAAATTCCCAAATTTTTCGGTTTTTTGAAGATTTTTTGAATTTTTTCTACGAACACTGATCCCGTTCTAAACGTCATCCTGTAGCACTCGGCGAGACGCATCTCTGGACACCTCGTTTGTTATCCTCCGCCACCTGGAAATCAAAAAATTCATATACCTACTTGTTTGTTTCCTCTAAAATCCACCTATACCCTAACAAAACATTGAATTTTAGTTATAATTTTTAAGGTTTTTTGAATTTTATTTAGGTTTTTTGTTCTATAGGTATTGATATTAGGGTCGTTTTGTATTCCGGGAGCTAGCGCGCACCCCGTGCTAACAAATTTTTTGACATTTTTTGAATATTTTTTGACTTTTTAATTTAATTACGATTAAATTTTGACAATTTTTGACTTTGAACAAGTCTGCTTACTCAGCACTCGGTCTAGGGTGAATTTTTTGTTTCGTAAGAGGTACCTTGCCGTGCCAACTACCTACCCTTGATCCCTGGTCGCTTATAATTGACGTTTTCCCCGGAAAATAGTGGAAAAACCTTCAAAAATTCCCAAATTTTTCGGTTTTTTGAAGATTTTTTGAATTTTTTCTACGAACACTGATCCCGTTCTAAACGTCATCCTGTAGCACTCGGCTAAACGCATCTCTGGACACCTCGTTTGTTATCCTCCGCCACCTGGAAATCAAAAAATTCATATACCTACTTGTTTGTTTCCTCTAAAATCCACCTATACCCTAACAAAACATTGAATTTTAGTTATAATTTTTAAGGTTTTTTGAATTTTATTTAGGTTTTTTGTTCTATAGGTATTGATATTAGGGTCGTTTTGTATTCCGGGAGCTAGCGCGCACCCCGTGCTAACAAATTTTTTGACATTTTTTGAATATTTTTTGACTTTTTAATTTAATTACGATTAAATTTTGACAATTTTTGACTTTGAACAAGTCTGCTTACTCAGCACTCGGTCTAGGGTGAATTTTTTGTTTCGTAAGAGGTACCTTGCCGTGCCAACTACCTACCCTTGATCCCTGGTCGCTTATAATTGACGTTTTCCCCGGAAAATAGTGGAAAAACCTTCAAAAATTCCCAAATTTTTCGGTTTTTTGAAGATTTTTTGAATTTTTTCTACGAACACTGATCCCGTTCTAAACGTCATCCTGTAGCACTCGGCGAGACGCATCTCTGGACACCTCGTTTGTTATCCTCCGCCACCTGGAAATCAAAAAAATCATATACCTACTTGTTTGTTTCCTCTAAAATCCACCTATACCCTAACAAAACATTGAATTTTAGTTATAATTTTTAAGGTTTTTTGAATTTTATTTAGGTTTTTTGTTCTATAGGTATTGATATTAGGGTCGTTTTGTATTCCGGGAGCTAGCGCGCACCCCGTGCTAACAAATTTTTTGACATTTTTTGAATATTTTTTGACTTTTTAATTTAATTACGATTAAATTTTGACAATTTTTGACTTTGAACAAGTCTGCTTACTCAGCACTCGGTCTAGGGTGAATTTTTTGTTTCGTAAGAGGTACCTTGCCGTGCCAACTACCTACCCTTGATCCCTGGTCGCTTATAATTGACGTTTTCCCCGGAAAATAGTGGAAAAACCTTCAAAAATTCCCAAATTTTTCGGTTTTTTGAAGATTTTTTGAATTTTTTCTACGAACACTGATCCCGTTCTAAACGTCATCCTGTAGCACTCGGCGAGACGCATCTCTGGACACCTCGTTTGTTATCCTCCGCCACCTGGAAATCAAAAAAATCATATACCTACTTGTTTGTTTCCTCTAAAATCCACCTATACCCTAACAAAACATTGAATTTTAGTTATAATTTTTAAGGTTTTTTGAATTTTATTTAGGTTTTTTGTTCTATAGGTATTGATATTAGGGTCGTTTTGTATTCCGGGAGCTAGCGCGCACCCCGTGCTAACAAATTTTTTGACATTTTTTGAATATTTTTTGACTTTTTAATTTAATTACGATTAAATTTTGACAATTTTTGACTTTGAACAAGTCTGCTTACTCAGCACTCGGTCTAGGGTGAATTTTTTGTTTCGTAAGAGGTACCTTGCCGTGCCAACTACCTACCCTTGATCCCTGGTCGCTTATAATTGACGTTTTCCCCGGAAAATAGTGGAAAAACCTTCAAAAATTCCCAAATTTTTCGGTTTTTTGAAGATTTTTTGAATTTTTTCTACGAACACTGATCCCGTTCTAAACGTCATCCTGTAGCACTCGGCGAGACGCATCTCTGGACACCTCGTTTGTTATCCTCCGCCACCTGGAAATCAAAAAATTCATATACCTACTTGTTTGTTTCCTCTAAAATCCACCTATACCCTAACAAAACATTGAATTTTAGTTATAATTTTTAAGGTTTTTTGAATTTTATTTAGGTTTTTTGTTCTATAGGTATTGATATTAGGGTCGTTTTGTATTCCGGGAGCTAGCGCGCACCCCGTGCTAACAAATTTTTTGACATTTTTTGAATATTTTTTGACTTTTTAATTTAATTACGATTAAATTTTGACAATTTTTGACTTTGAACAAGTCTGCTTACTCAGCATTCGGTCTAGGGTGATTTTTTTGTTTCGTAAGAGGTACCTTGCCGTGCCAACTACCTACCCTTGATCCCTGGTCGCTTATAATTGACGTTTTCCCCGGAAAATAGTGGAAAAACCTTCAAAAATTCCCAAATTTTTCGGTTTTTTGAAGATTTTTTGAATTTTTTCTACGAACACTGATCCCGTTCTAAACGTCATCCTGTAGCACTCGGCGAGACGCATCTCTGGACACCTCGTTTGTTATCCTCCGCCACCTGGAAATCAAAAAATTCATATACCTACTTGTTTGTTTCCTCTAAAATCCACCTATACCCTAACAAAACATTGAATTTTAGTTATAATTTTTAAGGTTTTTTGAATTTTATTTAGGTTTTTTGTTCTATAGGTATTGATATTAGGGTCGTTTTGTATTCCGGGAGCTAGCGCGCACCCCGTGCTAACAAATTTTTTGACATTTTTTGAATATTTTTTGACTTTTTAATTTAATTACGATTAAATTTTGACAATTTTTGACTTTGAACAAGTCTGCTTACTCAGCACTCGGTCTAGGGTGAATTTTTTGTTTCGTAAGAGGTACCTTGCCGTGCCAACTACCTACCCTTGATCCCTGGTCGCTTATAATTGACGTTTTCCCCGGAAAATAGTGGAAAAACCTTCAAAAATTCCCAAATTTTTCGGTTTTTTGAAGATTTTTTGAATTTTTTCTACGAACACTGATCCCGTTCTAAACGTCATCCTGTAGCACTCGGCGAGACACATCTCTGGACACCTCGTTTGTTATCCTCCGCCACCTGGAAATCAAAAAATTCATATACCTACTTGTTTGTTTCCTCTAAAATCCACCTATACCCTAACAAAACATTGAATTTTAGTTATAATTTTTAAGGTTTTTTGAATTTTATTTAGGTTTTTTGTTCTATAGGTATTGATATTAGGGTCGTTTTGTATTCCGGGAGCTAGCGCGCACCCCGTGCTAACAAATTTTTTGACATTTTTTGAATATTTTTTGACTTTTTAATTTAATTACGATTAAATTTTGACAATTTTTGACTTTGAACAAGTCTGCTTACTCAGCACTCGGTCTAGGGTGATTTTTTTGTTTCGTAAGAGGTACCTTGCCGTGCCAACTACCTACCCTTGATCCCTGGTCGCTTATAATTGACGTTTTCCCCGGAAAATAGTGGAAAAACCTTCAAAAATTCCCAAATTTTTCGGTTTTTTGAAGATTTTTTGAATTTTTTCTACGAACACTGATCCCGTTCTAAACGTCATCCTGTAGCACTCGGCGAGACGCATCTCTGGACACCTCGTTTGTTATCCTCCGCCACCTGGAAATCAAAAAATTCATATACCTACTTGTTTGTTTCCTCTAAAATCCACCTATACCCTAACAAAACATTGAATTTTAGTTATAATTTTTAAGGTTTTTTGAATTTTATTTAGGTTTTTTGTTCTATAGGTATTGATATTAGGGTCGTTTTGTATTCCGGGAGCTAGCGCGCACCCCGTGCTAACAAATTTTTTGACATTTTTTGAATATTTTTTGACTTTTTAATTTAATTACGATTAAATTTTGACAATTTTTGACT
The DNA here is from genome assembly GCA_945859575.2 of Herminia tarsipennalis. Lineage (NCBI taxonomy): Eukaryota > Metazoa > Arthropoda > Insecta > Lepidoptera > Erebidae > Herminia > Herminia tarsipennalis. Next base: position 27,992,907 of record OX243841.2, on the reverse strand, counting down.
TTGAACAAGTCTGCTTACTCAGCACTCGGTCTAGGGTGAATTTTTTGTTTCGTAAGAGGTACCTTGCCGTGCCAACTACCTACCCTTGATCCCTGGTCGCTTATAATTGACGTTTTCCCCGGAAAATAGTGGAAAAACCTTCAAAAATTCCCAAATTTTTCGGTTTTTTGAAGATTTTTTGAATTTTTTCTACGAACACTGATCCCGTTCTAAACGTCATCCTGTAGCACTCGGCGAGACGCATCTCTGGACACCTCGTTTGTTATCCTCCGCCACCTGGAAATCAAAAAATTCATATACCTACTTGTTTGTTTCCTCTAAAATCCACCTATACCCTAACAAAACATTGAATTTTAGTTATAATTTTTAAGGTTTTTTGAATTTTATTTAGGTTTTTTGTTCTATAGGTATTGATATTAGGGTCGTTTTGTATTCCGGGAGCTAGCGCGCACCCCGTGCTAACAAATTTTTTGACATTTTTTGAATATTTTTTGACTTTTTAATTTAATTACGATTAAATTTTGACAATTTTTGACTTTGAACAAGTCTGCTTACTCAGCACTCGGTCTAGGGTGAATTTTTTGTTTCGTAAGAGGTACCTTGCCGTGCCAACTACCTACCCTTGATCCCTGGTCGCTTATAATTGACGTTTTCCCCGGAAAATAGTGGAAAAACCTTCAAAAATTCCCAAATTTTTCGGTTTTTTGAAGATTTTTTGAATTTTTTCTACGAACACTGATCCCGTTCTAAACGTCATCCTGTAGCACTCGGCGAGACGCATCTCTGGACACCTCGTTTGTTATCCTCCGCCACCTGGAAATCAAAAAATTCATATACCTACTTGTTTGTTTCCTCTAAAATCCACCTATACCCTAACAAAACATTGAATTTTAGTTATAATTTTTAAGGTTTTTTGAATTTTATTTAGGTTTTTTGTTCTATAGGTATTGATATTAGGGTCGTTTTGTATTCCGGGAGCTAGCGCGCACCCCGTGCTAACAAATTTTTTGACATTTTTTGAATATTTTTTGACTTTTTAATTTAATTACGATTAAATTTTGACAATTTTTGACTTTGAACAAGTCTGCTTACTCAGCACTCGGTCTAGGGTGAATTTTTTGTTTCGTAAGAGGTACCTTGCCGTGCCAACTACCTACCCTTGATCCCTGGTCGCTTATAATTGACGTTTTCCCCGGAAAATAGTGGAAAAACCTTCAAAAATTCCCAAATTTTTCGGTTTTTTGAAGATTTTTTGAATTTTTTCTACGAACACTGATCCCGTTCTAAACGTCATCCTGTAGCACTCGGCTAAACGCATCTCTGGACACCTCGTTTGTTATCCTCCGCCACCTGGAAATCAAAAAATTCATATACCTACTTGTTTGTTTCCTCTAAAATCCACCTATACCCTAACAAAACATTGAATTTTAGTTATAATTTTTAAGGTTTTTTGAATTTTATTTAGGTTTTTTGTTCTATAGGTATTGATATTAGGGTCGTTTTGTATTCCGGGAGCTAGCGCGCACCCCGTGCTAACAAATTTTTTGACATTTTTTGAATATTTTTTGACTTTTTAATTTAATTACGATTAAATTTTGACAATTTTTGACTTTGAACAAGTCTGCTTACTCAGCACTCGGTCTAGGGTGAATTTTTTGTTTCGTAAGAGGTACCTTGCCGTGCCAACTACCTACCCTTGATCCCTGGTCGCTTATAATTGACGTTTTCCCCGGAAAATAGTGGAAAAACCTTCAAAAATTCCCAAATTTTTCGGTTTTTTGAAGATTTTTTGAATTTTTTCTACGAACACTGATCCCGTTCTAAACGTCATCCTGTAGCACTCGGCGAGACGCATCTCTGGACACCTCGTTTGTTATCCTCCGCCACCTGGAAATCAAAAAAATCATATACCTACTTGTTTGTTTCCTCTAAAATCCACCTATACCCTAACAAAACATTGAATTTTAGTTATAATTTTTAAGGTTTTTTGAATTTTATTTAGGTTTTTTGTTCTATAGGTATTGATATTAGGGTCGTTTTGTATTCCGGGAGCTAGCGCGCACCCCGTGCTAACAAATTTTTTGACATTTTTTGAATATTTTTTGACTTTTTAATTTAATTACGATTAAATTTTGACAATTTTTGACTTTGAACAAGTCTGCTTACTCAGCACTCGGTCTAGGGTGAATTTTTTGTTTCGTAAGAGGTACCTTGCCGTGCCAACTACCTACCCTTGATCCCTGGTCGCTTATAATTGACGTTTTCCCCGGAAAATAGTGGAAAAACCTTCAAAAATTCCCAAATTTTTCGGTTTTTTGAAGATTTTTTGAATTTTTTCTACGAACACTGATCCCGTTCTAAACGTCATCCTGTAGCACTCGGCGAGACGCATCTCTGGACACCTCGTTTGTTATCCTCCGCCACCTGGAAATCAAAAAATTCATATACCTACTTGTTTGTTTCCTCTAAAATCCACCTATACCCTAACAAAACATTGAATTTTAGTTATAATTTTTAAGGTTTTTTGAATTTTATTTAGGTTTTTTGTTCTATAGGTATTGATATTAGGGTCGTTTTGTATTCCGGGAGCTAGCGCGCACCCCGTGCTAACAAATTTTTTGACATTTTTTGAATATTTTTTGACTTTTTAATTTAATTACGATTAAATTTTGACAATTTTTGACTTTGAACAAGTCTGCTTACTCAGCACTCGGTCTAGGGTGAATTTTTTGTTTCGTAAGAGGTACCTTGCCGTGCCAACTACCTACCCTTGATCCCTGGTCGCTTATAATTGACGTTTTCCCCGGAAAATAGTGGAAAAACCTTCAAAAATTCCCAAATTTTTCGGTTTTTTGAAGATTTTTTGAATTTTTTCTACGAACACTGATCCCGTTCTAAACGTCATCCTGTAGCACTCGGCGAGACGCATCTCTGGACACCTCGTTTGTTATCCTCCGCCACCTGGAAATCAAAAAATTCATATACCTACTTGTTTGTTTCCTCTAAAATCCACCTATACCCTAACAAAACATTGAATTTTAGTTATAATTTTTAAGGTTTTTTGAATTTTATTTAGGTTTTTTGTTCTATAGGTATTGATATTAGGGTCGTTTTGTATTCCGGGAGCTAGCGCGCACCCCGTGCTAACAAATTTTTTGACATTTTTTGAATATTTTTTGACTTTTTAATTTAATTACGATTAAATTTTGACAATTTTTGACTTTGAACAAGTCTGCTTACTCAGCATTCGGTCTAGGGTGATTTTTTTGTTTCGTAAGAGGTACCTTGCCGTGCCAACTACCTACCCTTGATCCCTGGTCGCTTATAATTGACGTTTTCCCCGGAAAATAGTGGAAAAACCTTCAAAAATTCCCAAATTTTTCGGTTTTTTGAAGATTTTTTGAATTTTTTCTACGAACACTGATCCCGTTCTAAACGTCATCCTGTAGCACTCGGCGAGACGCATCTCTGGACACCTCGTTTGTTATCCTCCGCCACCTGGAAATCAAAAAATTCATATACCTACTTGTTTGTTTCCTCTAAAATCCACCTATACCCTAACAAAACATTGAATTTTAGTTATAATTTTTAAGGTTTTTTGAATTTTATTTAGGTTTTTTGTTCTATAGGTATTGATATTAGGGTCGTTTTGTATTCCGGGAGCTAGCGCGCACCCCGTGCTAACAAATTTTTTGACATTTTTTGAATATTTTTTGACTTTTTAATTTAATTACGATTAAATTTTGACAATTTTTGACTTTGAACAAGTCTGCTTACTCAGCACTCGGTCTAGGGTGAATTTTTTGTTTCGTAAGAGGTACCTTGCCGTGCCAACTACCTACCCTTGATCCCTGGTCGCTTATAATTGACGTTTTCCCCGGAAAATAGTGGAAAAACCTTCAAAAATTCCCAAATTTTTCGGTTTTTTGAAGATTTTTTGAATTTTTTCTACGAACACTGATCCCGTTCTAAACGTCATCCTGTAGCACTCGGCGAGACACATCTCTGGACACCTCGTTTGTTATCCTCCGCCACCTGGAAATCAAAAAATTCATATACCTACTTGTTTGTTTCCTCTAAAATCCACCTATACCCTAACAAAACATTGAATTTTAGTTATAATTTTTAAGGTTTTTTGAATTTTATTTAGGTTTTTTGTTCTATAGGTATTGATATTAGGGTCGTTTTGTATTCCGGGAGCTAGCGCGCACCCCGTGCTAACAAATTTTTTGACATTTTTTGAATATTTTTTGACTTTTTAATTTAATTACGATTAAATTTTGACAATTTTTGACTTTGAACAAGTCTGCTTACTCAGCACTCGGTCTAGGGTGATTTTTTTGTTTCGTAAGAGGTACCTTGCCGTGCCAACTACCTACCCTTGATCCCTGGTCGCTTATAATTGACGTTTTCCCCGGAAAATAGTGGAAAAACCTTCAAAAATTCCCAAATTTTTCGGTTTTTTGAAGATTTTTTGAATTTTTTCTACGAACACTGATCCCGTTCTAAACGTCATCCTGTAGCACTCGGCGAGACGCATCTCTGGACACCTCGTTTGTTATCCTCCGCCACCTGGAAATCAAAAAATTCATATACCTACTTGTTTGTTTCCTCTAAAATCCACCTATACCCTAACAAAACATTGAATTTTAGTTATAATTTTTAAGGTTTTTTGAATTTTATTTAGGTTTTTTGTTCTATAGGTATTGATATTAGGGTCGTTTTGTATTCCGGGAGCTAGCGCGCACCCCGTGCTAACAAATTTTTTGACATTTTTTGAATATTTTTTGACTTTTTAATTTAATTACGATTAAATTTTGACAATTTTTGACTTTGAACAAGTCTGCTTACTCAGCACTCGGTCTAGGGTGAATTTTTTGTTTCGTAAGAGGTACCTTGCCGTGCCAACTACCTACATTTGATCCCTGGTCGCTTATAATTGACGTTTTCCCCGGAAAATAGTGGAAAAACCTTCAAAAATTCCCAAATTTTTCGGTTTTTTGAAGATTTTTTGAATTTTTTCTACGAACACTGATCCCGTTCTAAACGTCATCCTGTAGCACTCGGCGAGACGCATCTCTGGACACCTCGTTTGTTATCCTCCGCCACCTGGAAATCAAAAAATTCATATACCTACTTGTTTGTTTCCTCTAAAATCCACCTATACCCTAACAAAACATTGAATTTTAGTTATAATTTTTAAGGTTTTTTGAATTTTATTTAGGTTTTTTGTTCTATAGGTATTGATATTAGGGTCGTTTTGTATTCCGGGAGCTAGCGCGCACCCCGTGCTAACAAATTTTTTGACATTTTTTGAATATTTTTTGACTTTTTAATTTAATTACGATTAAATTTTGTCAATTTTTGACTTTGAACAAGTCTGCTTACTCAGCACTCGGTCTAGGGTGAATTTTTTGTTTCGTAAGAGGTACCTTGCCGTGCCAACTACCTACCCTTGATCCCTGGTCGCTTATAATTGACGTTTTCCCCGGAAAATAGTGGAAAAACCTTCAAAAATTCCCAAATTTTTCGGTTTTTTGAAGATTTTTTGAATTTTTTCTACGAACACTGATCCCGTTCTAAACGTCATCCTGTAGCACTCGGCGAGACGCATCTCTGGACACCTCGTTTGTTATCCTCCGCCACCTGGAAATCAAAAAATTCATATACCTACTTGTTTGTTTCCTCTAAAATCCACCTATACCCTAACAAAACATTGAATTTTAGTTATAATTTTTAAGGTTTTTTGAATTTTATTTAGGTTTTTTGTTCTATAGGTATTGATATTAGGGTCGTTTTGTATTCCGGGAGCTAGCGCGCACCCCGTGCTAACAAATTTTTTGACATTTTTTGAATATTTTTTGACTTTTTAATTTAATTACGATTAAATTTTGACAATTTTTGACTTTGAACAAGTCTGCTTACTCAGCACTCGGTCTAGGGTGAATTTTTTGTTTCGTAAGAGGTACCTTGCCGTGCCAACTACCTACCCTTGATCCCTGGTCGCTTATAATTGACGTTTTCCCCGGAAAATAGTGGAAAAACCTTCAAAAATTCCCAAATTTTTCGGTTTTTTGAAGATTTTTTGAATTTTTCCTACGAACACTGATCCCGTTCTAAACGTCATCCTGTAGCACTCGGCGAGACGCATCTCTGGACACCTCGTTTGTTATCCTCCGCCACCTGGAAATCAAAAAATTCATATACCTACTTGTTTGTTTCCTCTAAAATCCACCTATACCCTAACAAAACATTGAATTTTAGTTATAATTTTTAAGGTTTTTTGAATTTTATTTAGGTTTTTTGTTCTATAGGTATTGATATTAGGGTCGTTTTGTGTTCCGGGAGCTAGCGCGCACCCCGTGCTAACAAATTTTTTGACATTTTTTGAATATTTTTTGACTTTTTAATTTAATTACGATTAAATTTTGACAATTTTTGACTTTGAACAAGTCTGCTTACTCAGCACTCGGTCTAGGGTGAATTTTTTGTTTCGTAAGAGGTACCTTGCCGTGCCAACTACCTACATTTGATCCCTGGTCGCTTATAATTGACGTTTTCCCCGGAAAATAGTGGAAAAACCTTCAAAAATTCCCAAATTTTTCGGTTTTTTGAAGATTTTTTGAATTTTTTCTACGAACACTGATCCCGTTCTAAACGTCATCCTGTAGCACTCGGCGAGACGCATCTCTGGACACCTCGTTTGTTATCCTCCGCCACCTGGAAATCAAAAAATTCATATACCTACTTGTTTGTTTCCTCTAAAATCCACCTATACCCTAACAAAACATTGAATTTTAGTTATAATTTTTAAGGTTTTTTGAATTTTATTTAGGTTTTTTGTTCTATAGGTATTGATATTAGGGTCGTTTTGTATTCCGGGAGCTAGCGCGCACCCCGTGCTAACAAATTTTTTGACATTTTTTGAATATTTTTTGACTTTTTAATTTAATTACGATTAAATTTTGACAATTTTTGACTTTGAACAAGTCTGCTTACTCAGCACTCGGTCTAGGGTGATTTTTTTGTTTCGTAAGAGGTACCTTGCCGTGCCAACTACCTACCCTTGATCCCTGGTCGCTTATAATTGACGTTTTCCCCGGAAAATAGTGGAAAAACCTTCAAAAATTCCCAAATTTTTCGGTTTTTTGAAGATTTTTTGAATTTTTTCTACGAACACTGATCCCGTTCTAAACGTCATCCTGTAGCACTCGGCGAGACGCATCTCTGGACACCTCGTTTGTTATCCTCCGCCACCTGGAAATCAAAAAATTCATATACCTACTTGTTTGTTTCCTCTAAAATCCACCTATACCCTAACAAAACATTGAATTTTAGTTATAATTTTTAAGGTTTTTTGAATTTTATTTAGGTTTTTTGTTCTATAGGTATTGATATTAGGGTCGTTTTGTATTCCGGGAGCTAGCGCGCACCTCGTGCTAACAAATTTTTTGACATTTTTTGAATATTTTTTGACTTTTTAATTTAATTACGATTAAATTTTGACAATTTTTGACTTTGAACAAGTCTGCTTACTCAGCACTCGGTCTAGGGTGAATTTTTTGTTTCGTAAGAGGTACCTTGCCGTGCCAACTACCTACATTTGATCCCTGGTCGCTTATAATTGACGTTTTCCCCGGAAAATAGTGGAAAAACCTTCAAAAATTCCCAAATTTTTCGGTTTTTTGAAGATTTTTTGAATTTTTTCTACGAACACTGATCCCGTTCTAAACGTCATCCTGTAGCACTCGGCGAGACGCATCTCTGGACACCTCGTTTGTTATCCTCCGCCACCTGGAAATCAAAAAATTCATATACCTACTTGTTTGTTTCCTCTAAAATCCACCTATACCCTAACAAAACATTGAATTTTAGTTATAATTTTTAAGGTTTTTTGAATTTTATTTAGGTTTTTTGTTCTATAGGTATTGATATTAGGGTCGTTTTGTATTCCGGGAGCTAGCGCGCACCCCGTGCTAACAAATTTTTTGACATTTTTTGAATATTTTTTGACTTTTTAATTTAATTACGATTAAATTTTGACAATTTTTGACTTTGAACAAGTCTGCTTACTCAGCACTCGGTCTAGGGTGATTTTTTTGTTTCGTAAGAGGTACCTTGCCGTGCCAACTACCTACCCATGATCCCTGGTCGCTTATAATTGACGTTTTCCCCGGAAAATAGTGGAAAAACCTTCAAAAATTCCCAAATTTTTCGGTTTTTTGAAGATTTTTTGAATTTTTTCTACGAACACTGATCCCGTTCTAAACGTCATCCTGTAGCACTCGGCGAGACGCATCTCTGGACACCTCGTTTGTTATCCTCCGCCACCTGGAAATCAAAAAATTCATATACCTACTTGTTTGTTTCCTCTAAAATCCACCTATACCCTAACAAAACATTGAATTTTAGTTATAATTTTTAAGGTTTTTTGAATTTTATTTAGGTTTTTTGTTCTATAGGTATTGATATTAGGGTCGTTTTGTATTCCGGGAGCTAGCGCGCACCCCGTGCTAACAAATTTTTTGACATTTTTTGAATATTTTTTGACTTTTTAATTTAATTACGATTAAATTTTGACAATTTTTGACTTTGAACAAGTCTGCTTACTCAGCACTCGGTCTAGGGTGAATTTTTTGTTTCGTAAGAGTTACCTTGCCGTGCCAACTACCTACCCTTGATCCCTGGTCGCTTATAATTGACGTTTTCCCCGGAAAATAGTGGAAAAACCTTCAAAAATTCCCAAATTTTTCGGTTTTTTGAAGATTTTTTGAATTTTTTCTACGAACACTGATCCCGTTCTAAACGTCATCCTGTAGCACTCGGCGAGACGCATCTCTGGACACCTCGTTTGTTATCCTCCGCCACCTGGAAATCAAAAAATTCATATACCTACTTGTTTGTTTCCTCTAAAATCCACCTATACCCTAACAAAACATTGAATTTTAGTTATAATTTTTAAGGTTTTTTGAATTTTATTTAGGTTTTTTGTTCTATAGGTATTGATATTAGGGTCGTTTTGTATTCCGGGAGCTAGCGCGCACCCCGTGCTAACAAATTTTTTGACATTTTTTGAATATTTTTTGACTTTTTAATTTAATTACGATTAAATTTTGACAATTTTTGACTTTGAACAAGTCTGCTTACTCAGCACTCGGTCTAGGGTTAATTTTTTGTTTCGTAAGAGGTACCTTGCCGTGCCAACTACCTACATTTGATCCCTGGTCGCTTATAATTGACGTTTTCCCCGGAAAATAGTGGAAAAACCTTCAAAAATTCCCAAATTTTTCGGTTTTTTGAAGATTTTTTGAATTTTTTCTACGAACACTGATCCCGTTCTAAACGTCATCCTGTAGCACTCGGCGAGACGCATCTCTGGACACCTCGTTTGTTATCCTCCGCCACCTGGAAATCAAAAAATTCATATACCTACTTGTTTGTTTCCTCTAAAATCCACCTATACCCTAACAAAACATTGAATTTTAGTTATAATTTTTAAGGTTTTTTGAATTTTATTTAGGTTTTTTGTTCTATAGGTATTGATATTAGGGTCGTTTTGTATTCCGGGAGCTAGCGCGCACCCCGTGCTAACAAATTTTTTGACATTTTTTGAATATTTTTTGACTTTTTAATTTAATTACGATTAAATTTTGACAATTTTTGACTTTGAACAAGTCTGCTTACTCAGCACTCGGTCTAGGGTGAATTTTTTGTTTCGTAAGAGGTACCTTGCCGTGCCAACTACCTACCCTTGATCCCTGGTCGCTTATAATTGACGTTTTCCCCGGAAAATAGTGGAAAAACCTTCAAAAATTCCCAAATTTTTCGGTTTTTTGAAGATTTTTTGAATTTTTTCTACGAACACTGATCCCGTTCTAAACGTCATCCTGTAGCACTCGGCGAGACGCATCTCTGGACACCTCGTTTGTTATCCTCCGCCACCTGGAAATCAAAAAATTCATATACCTACTTGTTTGTTTCCTCTAAAATCCACCTATACCCTAACAAAACATTGAATTTTAGTTATAATTTTTAAGGTTTTTTGAATTTTATTTAGGTTTTTTGTTCTATAGGTATTGATATTAGGGTCGTTTTGTATTCCGGGAGCTAGCGCGCACCCCGTGCTAACAAATTTTTTGACATTTTTTGAATATTTTTTGACTTTTTAATTTAATTACGATTAAATTTTGACAATTTTTGACTTTGAACAAGTCTGCTTACTCAGCACTCGGTCTAGGGTGAATTTTTTGTTTCGTAAGAGGTACCTTGCCGTGCCAACTACCTACCCTTGATCCCTGGTCGCTTATAATTGACGTTTTCCCCGGAAAATAGTGGAAAAACCTTCAAAAATTCCCAAATTTTTCGGTTTTTTGAAGATTTTTTGAATTTTTCCTACGAACACTGATCCCGTTCTAAACGTCATCCTGTAGCACTCGGCGAGACGCATCTCTGGACACCTCGTTTGTTATCCTCCGCCACCTGGAAATCAAAAAATTCATATACCTACTTGTTTGTTTCCTCTAAAATCCACCTATACCCTAACAAAACATTGAATTTTAGTTATAATTTTTAAGGTTTTTTGAATTTTATTTAGGTTTTTTGTTCTATAGGTATTGATATTAGGGTCGTTTTGTATTCCGGGAGCTAGCGCGCACCCCGTGCTAACAAATTTTTTGACATTTTTTGAATATTTTTTGACTTTTTAATTTAATTACGATTAAATTTTGACAATTTTTGACTTTGAACAAGTCTGCTTACTCAGCACTCGGTCTAGGGTGAATTTTTTGTTTCGTAAGAGGTACCTTGCCGTGCCAACTACCTACATTTGATCCCTGGTCGCTTATAATTGACGTTTTCCCCGGAAAATAGTGGAAAAACCTTCAAAAATTCCCAAATTTTTCGGTTTTTTGAAGATTTTTTGAATTTTTTCTACGAACACTGATCCCGTTCTAAACGTCATCCTGTAGCACTCGGCGAGACGCATCTCTGGACACCTCGTTTGTTATCCTCCGCCACCTGGAAATCAAAAAATTCATATACCTACTTGTTTGTTTCCTCTAAAATCCACCTATACCCTAACAAAACATTGAATTTTAGTTATAATTTTTAAGGTTTTTTGAATTTTATTTAGGTTTTTTGTTCTATAGGTATTGATATTAGGGTCGTTTTGTATTCCGGGAGCTAGCGCGCACCCCGTGCTAACAAATTTTTTGACATTTTTTGAATATTTTTTGACTTTTTAATTTAATTACGATTAAATTTTGACAATTTTTGACTTTGAACAAGTCTGCTTACTCAGCACTCGGTCTAGGGTGATTTTTTTGTTTCGTAAGAGGTACCTTGCCGTGCCAACTACCTACCCTTGATCCCTGGTCGCTTATAATTGACGTTTTCCCCGGAAAATAGTGGAAAAACCTTCAAAAATTCCCAAATTTTTCGGTTTTTTGAAGATTTTTTGAATTTTTTCTACGAACACTGATCCCGTTCTAAACGTCATCCTGTAGCACTCGGCGAGACGCATCTCTGGACACCTCGTTTGTTATCCTCCGCCACCTGGAAATCAAAAAATTCATATACCTACTTGTTTGTTTCCTCTAAAATCCACCTATACCCTAACAAAACATTGAATTTTAGTTATAATTTTTAAGGTTTTTTGAATTTTATTTAGGTTTTTTGTTCTATAGGTATTGATATTAGGGTCGTTTTGTATTCCGGGAGCTAGCGCGCACCCCGTGCTAACAAATTTTTTGACATTTTTTGAATATTTTTTGACTTTTTAATTTAATTACGATTAAATTTTGACAATTTTTGACTTTGAACAAGTCTGCTTACTCAGCACTCGGTCTAGGGTGAATTTTTTGTTTCGTAAGAGGTACCTTGCCGTGCCAACTACCTACCCTTGATCCCTGGTCGCTTATAATTGACGTTTTCCCCGGAAAATAGTGGAAAAACCTTCAAAAATTCCCAAATTTTTCGGTTTTTTGAAGATTTTTTGAATTTTTTCTACGAACACTGATCCCGTTCTAAACGTCATCCTGTAGCACTCGGCGAGACGCATCTCTGGACACCTCGTTTGTTATCCTCCGCCACCTGGAAATCAAAAAATTCATATACCTACTTGTTTGTTTCCTCTAAAATCCACCTATACCCTAACAAAACATTGAATTTTAGTTATAATTTTTAAGGTTTTTTGAATTTTATTTAGGTTTTTTGTTCTATAGGTATTGATATTAGGGTCGTTTTGTATTCCGGGAGCTAGCGCGCACCCCGTGCTAACAAATTTTTTGACATTTTTTGAATATTTTTTGACTTTTTAATTTAATTACGATTAAATTTTGACAATTTTTGACTTTGAACAAGTCTGCTTACTCAGCACTCGGTCTAGGGTGAATTTTTTGTTTCGTAAGAGGTACCTTGCCGTGCCAACTACCTACCCTTGATCCCTGGTCGCTTATAATTGACGTTTTCCCCGGAAAATAGTGGAAAAACCTTCAAAAATTCCCAAATTTTTCGGTTTTTTGAAGATTTTTTGAATTTTTTCTACGAACACTGATCCCGTTCTAAACGTCATCCTGTAGCACTCGGCGAGACGCATCTCTGGACACCTCGTTTGTTATCCTCCGCCACCTGGAAATCAAAAAATTCATGTACCTACTTGTTTGTTTCCTCTAAAATCCACCTATACCCTAACAAAACATTGAATTTTAGTTATAATTTTTAAGGTTTTTTGAATTTTATTTAGGTTTTTTGTTCTATAGGTATTGATATTAGGGTCGTTTTGTATTCCGGGAGCTAGCGCGCACCCCGTGCTAACAAATTTTTTGACATTTTTTGAATATTTTTTGACTTTTTAATTTAATTACGATTAAATTTTGACAATTTTTGACTTTGAACAAGTCTGCTTACTCAGCACTCGGTCTAGGGTGAATTTTTTGTTTCGTAAGAGGTACCTTGCCGTGCCAACTACCTACCCTTGATCCCTGGTCGCTTATAATTGACGTTTTCCCCGGAAAATAGTGGAAAAACCTTCAAAAATTCCAAAATTTTTCGGTTTTTTGAAGATTTTTTGAATTTTTTCTACGAACACTGATCCCGTTCTAAACGTCATCCTGTAGCACTCGGCGAGACGCATCTCTGGACACCTCGTTTGTTATCCTCCGCCACCTGGAAATCAAAAAATTCATATACCTACTTGTTTGTTTCCTCTAAAATCCACCTATACCCTAACAAAACATTGAATTTTAGTTATAATTTTTAAGGTTTTTTGAATTTTATTTAGGTTTTTTGTTCTATAGGTATTGATATTAGGGTCGTTTTGTATTCCGGGAGCTAGCGCGCACCCCGTGCTAACAAATTTTTTGACATTTTTTGAATATTTTTTGACTTTTTAATTTAATTACGATTAAATTTTGACAATTTTTGACTTTGAACAAGTCTGCTTACTCAGCACTCGGTCTAGGGTGAATTTTTTGTTTCGTAAGAGGTACCTTGCCGTGCCAACTACCTACCCTTGATCCCTGGTCGCTTATAATTGACGTTTTCCCCGGAAAATAGTGGAAAAACCTTCAAAAATTCCCAAATTTTTCGGTTTTTTGAAGATTTTTTGAATTTTTTCTACGAACACTGATCCCGTTCTAAACGTCATCCTGTAGCACTCGGCGAGACGCATCTCTGGACACCTCGTTTGTTATCCTCCGCCACCTGGAAATCAAAAAATTCATATACCTACTTGTTTGTTTCCTCTAAAATCCACCTATACCCTAACAAAACATTGAATTTTAGTTATAATTTTTAAGGTTTTTTGAATTTTATTTAGGTTTTTTGTTCTATAGGTATTGATATTAGGGTCGTTTTGTATTCCGGGAGCTAGCGCGCACCCCGTGCTAACAAATTTTTTGACATTTTTTGAATATTTTTTGACTTTTTAATTTAATTACGATTAAATTTTGACAATTTTTGACTTTGAACAAGTCTGCTTACTCAGCACTCGGTCTAGGGTGAATTTTTTGTTTCGTAAGAGGTACCTTGCCGTGCCAACTACCTACATTTGATCCCTGGTCGCTTATAATTGACGTTTTCCCCGGAAAATAGTGGAAAAACCTTCAAAAATTCCCAAATTTTTCGGTTTTTTGAAGATTTTTTGAATTTTTTCTACGAACACTGATCCCGTTCTAAACGTCATCCTGTAGCACTCGGCGAGACGCATCTCTGGACACCTCGTTTGTTATCCTCCGCCACCTGGAAATCAAAAAATTCATATACCTACTTGTTTGTTTCCTCTAAAATCCACCTATACCCTAACAAAACATTGAATTTTAGTTATAATTTTTAAGGTTTTTTGAATTTTATTTAGGTTTTTTGTTCTATAGGTATTGATATTAGGGTCGTTTTGTATTCCGGGAGCTAGCGCGCACCCCGTGCTAACAAATTTTTTGACATTTTTTGAATATTTTTTGACTTTTTAATTTAATTACGATTAAATTTTGACAATTTTTGACTTTGAACAAGTCTGCTTACTCAGCACTCGGTCTAGGGTGAATTTTTTGTTTCGTAAGAGGTACCTTGCCGTGCCAACTACCTACCCTTGATCCCTGGTCGCTTATAATTGACGTTTTCCCCGGAAAATAGTGGAAAAACCTTCAAAAATTCCCAAATTTTTCGGTTTTTTGAAGATTTTTTGAATTTTTTCTACGAACACTGATCCCGTTCTAAACGTCATCCTGTAGCACTCGGCGAGACGCATCTCTGGACACCTCGTTTGTTATCCTCCGCCACCTGGAAATCAAAAAATTCATATACCTACTTGTTTGTTTCCTCTAAAATCCACCTATACCCTAACAAAACATTGAATTTTAGTTATAATTTTTAAGGTTTTTTGAATTTTATTTAGGTTTTTTGTTCTATAGGTATTGATATTAGGGTCGTTTTGTATTCCGGGAGCTAGCGCGCACCCCGTGCTAACAAATTTTTTGACATTTTTTGAATATTTTTTGACTTTTTAATTTAATTACGATTAAATTTTGACAATTTTTGACTTTGAACAAGTCTGCTTACTCAGCACTCGGTCTAGGGTGAATTTTTTGTTTCGTAAGAGGTACCTTGCCGTGCCAACTACCTACCCTTGATCCCTGGTCGCTTATAATTGACGTTTTCCCCGGAAAATAGTGGAAAAACCTTCAAAAATTCCCAAATTTTTCGGTTTTTTGAAGATTTTTTGATTTTTTTCTACGAACACTGATCCCGTTCTAAACGTCATCCTGTAGCACTCGGCGAGACGCATCTCTGGACACCTCGTTTGTTATCCTCCGCCACCTGGAAATCAAAAAATTCATATACCTACTTATTTGTTTCCTCTAAAATCCACCTATACCCTAACAAAACATTGAATTTTAGTTATAATTTTTAAGGTTTTTTGAATTTTATTTAGGTTTTTTGTTCTATAGGTATTGATATTAGGGTCGTTTTGTATTCCGGGAGCTAGCGCGCACCCCGTGCTAACAAATTTTTTGAATATTTTTTGACTTTTTAATTTAATTACGATTAAATTTTGACAATTTTTGACTTTGAACAAGTCTGCTTACTCAGCACTCGGTCTAGGGTGAATTTTTTGTTCCGTAAGAGGTACCTTGCCGTGCCAACTACCTACCCTTGATCCCTGGTCGCTTATAATTGACGTTTTCCCCGGAAAATAGTGGAAAAACCTTCAAAAATTCCCAAATTTTTCGGTTTTTTGAAGATTTTTTGAATTTTTTCTACGAACACTGATCCCGTTCTAAACGTCATCCTGTAGCACTCGGCGAGACGCATCTCTGGACACCTCGTTTGTTATCCTCCGCCACCTGGAAATCAAAAAATTCATATACCTACTTGTTTGTTTCCTCTAAAATCCACCTATACCCTAACAAAACATTGAATTTTAGTTATAATTTTTAAGGTTTTTTGAATTTTATTTAGGTTTTTTGTTCTATAGGTATTGATATTAGGGTCGTTTTGTATTCCGGGAGCCAGCGCGCACCCCGTGCTAACAAATTTTTTGACATTTTTTGAATATTTTTTGACTTTTTAATTTAATTACGATTAAATTTTGACAATTTTTGACTTTGAACAAGTCTGCTTACTCAGCACTCGGTCTAGGGTGAATTTTTTGTTTCGTAAGAGGTACCTTGCCGTGCCAACTACCTACCCTTGATCCCTGGTCGCTTATAATTGACGTTTTTCCCGGAAAATAGTGGAAAAACCTTCAAAAATTCCCAAATTTTTCGGTTTTTTGAAGATTTTTTGAATTTTTTCTACGAACACTGATCCCGTTCTAAACGTCATCCTGTAGCACTCGGCGAGACGCATCTCTGGACACCTCGTTTGTTATCCTCCGCCACCTGGAAATCAAAAAATTCATATACCTACTTGTTTGTTTCCTCTAAAATCCACCTATACCCTAACAAAACATTGAATTTTAGTTATAATTTTTAAGGTTTTTTGAATTTTATTTAGGTTTTTTGTTCTATAGGTATTGATATTAGGGTCGTTTTGTATTCCGGGAGCTAGCGCGCACCCCGTGCTAACAAATTTTTTGAATATTTTTTGACTTTTTAATTTAATTACGATTAAATTTTGACAATTTTTGACTTTGAACAAGTCTGCTTACTCAGCACTCGGTCTAGGGTGAATTTTTTGTTCCGTAAGAGGTACCTTGCCGTGCCAACTACCTACCCTTGATCCCTGGTCGCTTATAATTGACGTTTTCCCCGGAAAATAGTGGAAAAACCTTCAAAAATTCCCAAATTTTTCGGTTTTTTGAAGATTTTTTGAATTTTTTCTACGAACACTGATCCCGTTCTAAACGTCATCCTGTAGCACTCGGCGAGACGCATCTCTGGACACCTCGTTTGTTATCCTCCGCCACCTGGAAATCAAAAAATTCATATACCTACTTGTTTGTTTCCTCTAAAATCCACCTATACCCTAACAAAACATTGAATTTTAGTTATAATTTTTAAGGTTTTTTGAATTTTATTTAGGTTTTTTGTTCTATAGGTATTGATATTAGGGTCGTTTTGTATTCCGGGAGCCAGCGCGCACCCCGTGCTAACAAATTTTTTGACATTTTTTGAATATTTTTTGACTTTTTAATTTAATTACGATTAAATTTTGACAATTTTTGACTTTGAACAAGTCTGCTTACTCAGCACTCGGTCTAGGGTGAATTTTTTGTTTCGTAAGAGGTACCTTGCCGTGCCAACTACCTACCCTTGATCCCTGGTCGCTTATAATTGACGTTTTTCCCGGAAAATAGTGGAAAAACCTTCAAAAATTCCCAAATTTTTCGGTTTTTTGAAGATTTTTTGAATTTTTTCTACGAACACTGATCCCGTTCTAAACGTCATCCTGTAGCACTCGGCGAGACGCATCTCTGGACACCTCGTTTGTTATCCTCCGCCACCTGGAAATCAAAAAATTCATATACCTACTTGTTTGTTTCCTCTAAAATCCACCTATACCCTAACAAAACATTGAATTTTAGTTATAATTTTTAAGGTTTTTTGAATTTTATTTAGGTTTTTTGTTCTATAGGTATTGATATTAGGGTCGTTTTGTATTCCGGGAGCTAGCGCGCACCCCGTGCTAACAAATTTTTTGACATTTTTTGAATATTTTTTGACTTTTTAATTTAATTACGATTAAATTTTGACAATTTTTGACTTTGAACAAGTCTGCTTACTCAGCACTCGGTCTAGGGTGAATTTTTTGTTTCGTAAGAGGTACCTTGCCGTGCCAACTACCTACCCTTGATCCCTGGTCGCTTATAATTGACGTTTTCCCCGGAAAATAGTGGAAAAACCTTCAAAAATTCCCAAATTTTTCGGTTTTTTGAAGATTTTTTGAATTTTTTCTACGAACACTGATCCCGTTCTAAACGTCATCCTGTAGCACTCGGCGAGACGCATCTCTGGACACCTCGTTTGTTATCCTCCGCCACCTGGAAATCAAAAAATTCATATACCTACTTGTTTGTTTCCTCTAAAATCCACCTATACCCTAACAAAACATTGAATTTTAGTTATAATTTTTAAGGTTTTTTGAATTTTATTTAGGTTTTTTGTTCTATAGGTATTGATATTAGGGTCGTTTTGTATTCCGGGAGCTAGCGCGCACCCCGTGCTAACAAATTTTTTGACATTTTTTGAATATTTTTTGACTTTTTAATTTAATTACGATTAAATTTTGACAATTTTTGACTTTGAACAAGTCTGCTTACTCAGCACTCGGTCTAGGGTGATTTTTTTGTTTCGTAAGAGGTACCTTGCCGTGCCAACTACCTACCCTTGATCCCTGGTCGCTTATAATTGACGTTTTCCCCGGAAAATAGTGGAAAAACCTTCAAAAATTCCCAAATTTTTCGGTTTTTTGAAGATTTTTTGAATTTTTTCTACGAACACTGATCCCGTTCTAAACGTCATCCTGTAGCACTCGGCGAGACGCATCTCTGGACACCTCGTTTGTTATCCTCCGCCACCTGGAAATCAAAAAATTCATATACCTACTTGTTTGTTTCCTCTAAAATCCACCTATACCCTAACAAAACATTGAATTTTAGTTATAATTTTTAAGGTTTTTTGAATTTTATTTAGGTTTTTTGTTCTATAGGTATTGATATTAGGGTCGTTTTGTATTCCGGGAGCTAGCGCGCACCCCGTGCTAACAAATTTTTTGACATTTTTTGAATATTTTTTGACTTTTTAATTTAATTACGATTAAATTTTGACAATTTTTGACTTTGAACAAGTCTGCTTACTCAGCACTCGGTCTAGGGTGAATTTTTTGTTTCGTAAGAGGTACCTTGCCGTGCCAACTACCTACCCTTGATCCCTGGTCGCTTATAATTGACGTTTTCCCCGGAAAATAGTGGAAAAACCTTCAAAAATTCCCAAATTTTTCGGTTTTTTGAAGATTTTTTGAATTTTTTCTACGAACACTGATCCCGTTCTAAACGTCATCCTGTAGCACTCGGCGAGACGCATCTCTGGACACCTCGTTTGTTATCCTCCGCCACCTGGAAATCAAAAAATTCATATACCTACTTGTTTGTTTCCTCTAAAATCCACCTATACCCTAACAAAACATTGAATTTTAGTTATAATTTTTAAGGTTTTTTGAATTTTATTTAGGTTTTTTGTTCTATAGGTATTGATATTAGGGTCGTTTTGTATTCCGGGAGCTAGCGCGCACCCCGTGCTAACAAATTTTTTGACATTTTTTGAATATTTTTTGACTTTTTAATTTAATTACGATTAAATTTTGACAATTTTTGACTTTGAACAAGTCTGCTTACTCAGCACTCGGTCTAGGGTGAATTTTTTGTTTCGTAAGAGGTACCTTGCCGTGCCAACTACCTACCCTTGATCCCTGGTCGCTTATAATTGACGTTTTCCCCGGAAAATAGTGGAAAAACCTTCAAAAATTCCCAAATTATTCGGTTTTTTGAAGATTTTTTGAATTTTTTCTACGAACACTGATCCCGTTCTAAACGTCATCCTGTAGCACTCGGCGAGACGCATCTCTGGACACCTCGTTTGTTATCCTCCGCCACCTGGAAATCAAAAAATTCATATACCTACTTGTTTGTTTCCTCTAAAATCCACCTATACCCTAACAAAACATTGAATTTTAGTTATAATTTTTAAGGTTTTTTGAATTTTATTTAGGTTTTTTGTTCTATAGGTATTGATATTAGGGTCGTTTTGTATTCCGGGAGCTAGCGCGCACCCCGTGCTAACAAATTTTTTGACATTTTTTGAATATTTTTTGACTTTTTAATTTAATTACGATTAAATTTTGACAATTTTTGACTTTGAACAAGTCTGCTTACTCAGCACTCGGTCTAGGGTGAATTTTTTGTTTCGTAAGAGGTACCTTGCCGTGCCAACTACCTACCCTTGATCCCTGGTCGCTTATAATTGACGTTTTCCCCGGAAAATAGTGGAAAAACCTTCAAAAATTCCCAAATTTTTCGGTTTTTTGAAGATTTTTTGAATTTTTTCTACGAACACTGATCCCGTTCTAAACGTCATCCTGTAGCACTCGGCGAGACGCATCTCTGGACACCTCGTTTGTTATCCTCCGCCACCTGGAAATCAAAAAATTCATATACCTACTTGTTTGTTTCCTCTAAAATCCACCTATACCCTAACAAAACATTGAATTTTAGTTATAATTTTTAAGGTTTTTTGAATTTTATTTAGGTTTTTTGTTCTATAGGTATTGATATTAGGGTCGTTTTGTATTCCGGGAGCTAGCGCGCACCCCGTGCTAACAAATTTTTTGACATTTTTTGAATATTTTTTGACTTTTTAATTTAATTACGATTAAATTTTGACAATTTTTGACTTTGAACAAGTCTGCTTACTCAGCACTCGGTCTAGGGTGAATTTTTTGTTTCGTAAGAGGTACCTTGCCGTGCCAACTACCTACCCTTGATCCCTGGTCGCTTATAATTGACGTTTTCCCCGGAAAATAGTGGAAAAACCTTCAAAAATTCCCAAATTTTTCGGTTTTTTGAAGATTTTTTGAATTTTTTCTACGAACACTGATCCCGTTCTAAACGTCATCCTGTAGCACTCGGCGAGACGCATCTCTGGACACCTCGTTTGTTATCCTCCGCCACCTGGAAATCAAAAAATTCATATACCTACTTGTTTGTTTCCTCTAAAATCCACCTATACCCTAACAAAACATTGAATTTTAGTTATAATTTTTAAGGTTTTTTGAATTTTATTTAGGTTTTTTGTTCTATAGGTATTGATATTAGGGTCGTTTTGTATTCCGGGAGCTAGCGCGCACCCCGTGCTAACAAATTTTTTGACATTTTTTGAATATTTTTTGACTTTTTAATTTAATTACGATTAAATTTTGACAATTTTTGACTTTGAACAAGTCTGCTTACTCAGCACTCGGTCTAGGGTGAATTTTTTGTTTCGTAAGAGGTACCTTGCCGTGCCAACTACCTACCCTTGATCCCTGGTCGCTTATAATTGACGTTTTCCCCGGAAAATAGTGGAAAAACCTTCAAAAATTCCCAAATTATTCGGTTTTTTGAAGATTTTTTGAATTTTTTCTACGAACACTGATCCCGTTCTAAACGTCATCCTGTAGCACTCGGCGAGACGCATCTCTGGACACCTCGTTTGTTATCCTCCGCCACCTGGAAATCAAAAAATTCATATACCTACTTGTTTGTTTCCTCTAAAATCCACCTATACCCTAACAAAACATTGAATTTTAGTTATAATTTTTAAGGTTTTTTGAATTTTATTTAGGTTTTTTGTTCTATAGGTATTGATATTAGGGTCGTTTTGTATTCCGGGAGCTAGCGCGCACCCCGTGCTAACAAATTTTTTGACATTTTTTGAATATTTTTTGACTTTTTAATTTAATTACGATTAAATTTTGACAATTTTTGACTTTGAACAAGTCTGCTTACTCAGCACTCGGTCTAGGGTGAATTTTTTGTTTCGTAAGAGGTACCTTGCCGTGCCAACTACCTACCCTTGATCCCTGGTCGCTTATAATTGACGTTTTCCCCGGAAAATAGTGGAAAAACCTTCAAAAATTCCCAAATTTTTCGGTTTTTTGAAGATTTTTTGAATTTTTTCTACGAACACTGATCCCGTTCTAAACGTCATCCTGTAGCACTCGGCGAGACGCATCTCTGGACACCTCGTTTGTTATCCTCCGCCACCTGGAAATCAAAAAATTCATATACCTACTTGTTTGTTTCCTCTAAAATCCACCTATACCCTAACAAAACATTGAATTTTAGTTATAATTTTTAAGGTTTTTTGAATTTTATTTAGGTTTTTTGTTCTATAGGTATTGATATTAGGGTCGTTTTGTATTCCGGGAGCTAGCGCGCACCCCGTGCTAACAAATTTTTTGACATTTTTTGAATATTTTTTGACTTTTTAATTTAATTACGATTAAATTTTGACAATTTTTGACTTTGAACAAGTCTGCTTACTCAGCACTCGGTCTAGGGTGAATTTTTTGTTTCGTAAGAGGTACCTTGCCGTGCCAACTACCTACCCTTGATCCCTGGTCGCTTATAATTGACGTTTTCCCCGGAAAATAGTGGAAAAACCTTCAAAAATTCCCAAATTTTTCGGTTTTTTGAAGATTTTTTGAATTTTTTCTACGAACACTGATCCCGTTCTAAACGTCATCCTGTAGCACTCGGCGAGACGCATCTCTGGACACCTCGTTTGTTATCCTCCGCCACCTGGAAATCAAAAAATTCATATACCTACTTGTTTGTTTCCTCTAAAATCCACCTATACCCTAACAAAACATTGAATTTTAGTTATAATTTTTAAGGTTTTTTGAATTTTATTTAGGTTTTTTGTTCTATAGGTATTGATATTAGGGTCGTTTTGTATTCCGGGAGCCAGCGCGCACCCCGTGCTAACAAATTTTTTGACATTTTTTGAATATTTTTTGACTTTTTAATTTAATTACGATTAAATTTTGACAATTTTTGACTTTGAACAAGTCTGCTTACTCAGCACTCGGTCTAGGGTGAATTTTTTGTTTCGTAAGAGGTACCTTGCCGTGCCAACTACCTACCCTTGATCCCTGGTCGCTTATAATTGACGTTTTCCCCGGAAAATAGTGGAAAAACCTTCAACAATTCCCAAATTTTTCGGTTTTTTGAAGATTTTTTGAATTTTTTCTACGAACACTGATCCCGTTCTAAACGTCATCCTGTAGCACTCGGCGAGACGCATCTCTGGACACCTCGTTTGTTATCCTCCGCCACCTGGAAATCAAAAAATTCATATACCTACTTGTTTGTTTCCTCTAAAATCCACCTATACCCTAACAAAACATTGAATTTTAGTTATAATTTTTAAGGTTTTTTGAATTTTATTTAGGTTTTTTGTTCTATAGGTATTGATATTAGGGTCGTTTTGTATTCCGGAAGCTAGCGCGCACCCCGTGCTAACAAATTTTTTGACATTTTTTGAATATTTTTTGACTTTTTAATTTAATTACGATTAAATTTTGACAATTTTTGACTTTGAACAAGTCTGCTTACTCAGCACTCGGTCTAGGGTGAATTTTTTGTTTCGTAAGAGGTACCTTGCCGTGCCAACTACCTACCCTTGATCCCTGGTCGCTTATAATTGACGTTTTCCCCGGAAAATAGTGGAAAAACCTTCAAAAATTCCCAAATTTTTCGGTTTTTGAAGATTTTTTGAATTTTTTCTACGAACTCTGATCCCGTTCTAAACGTCATCCTGTAGCACTCGGCGAGACGCATCTCTGGACACCTCGTTTGTTATCCTCCGCCACCTGGAAATCAAAAAATTCATATACCTACTTGTTTGTTTCCTCTAAAATCCACCTATACCCTAACAAAACATTGAATTTTAGTTATAATTTTTAAGGTTTTTTGAATTTTATTTAGGTTTTTTGTTCTATAGGTATTGATATTAGGGTCGTTTTGTATTCCGGGAGCTAGCGCGCACCCCGTGCTAACAAATTTTTTGACATTTTTTGAATATTTTTTGACTTTTTAATTTAATTACGATTAAATTTTGACAATTTTTGACTTTGAACAAGTCTGCTTACTCAGCACTCGGTCTAGGGTGAATTTTTTGTTTCGTAAGAGGTACCTTGCCGTGCCAACTACCTACCCTTGATCCCTGGTCGCTTATAATTGACGTTTTTCCCGGAAAATAGTGGAAAAACCTTCAAAAATTCCCAAATTTTTCGGTTTTTTGAAGATTTTTTGAATTTTTTCTACGAACACTGATCCCGTTCTAAACGTCATCCTGTAGCACTCGGCGAGACGCATCTCTGGACACCTCGTTTGTTATCCTCCGCCACCTGGAAATCAAAAAATTCATATACCTACTTGTTTGTTTCCTCTAAAATCCACCTATACCCTAACAAAACATTGAATTTTAGTTATAATTTTTAAGGTTTTTTGAATTTTATTTAGGTTTTTTGTTCTATAGGTATTGATATTAGGGTCGTTTTGTATTCCGGGAGCTAGCGCGCACCCCGTGCTAACAAATTTTTTGACATTTTTTGAATATTTTTTGACTTTTTAATTTAATTACGATTAAATTTTGACAATTTTTGACTTTGAACAAGTCTGCTTACTCAGCACTCGGTCTAGGGTGAATTTTTTGTTTCGTAAGAGGTACCTTGCCGTGCCAACTACCTACCCTTGATCCCTGGTCGCTTATAATTGACGTTTTCCCCGGAAAATAGTGGAAAAACCTTCAACAATTCCCAAATTTTTCGGTTTTTTGAAGATTTTTTGAATTTTTTCTACGAACACTGATCCCGTTCTAAACGTCATCCTGTAGCACTCGGCGAGACGCATCTCTGGACACCTCGTTTGTTATCCTCCGCCACCTGGAAATCAAAAAATTCATATACCTACTTGTTTGTTTCCTCTAAAATCCACCTATACCCTAACAAAACATTGAATTTTAGTTATAATTTTTAAGGTTTTTTGAATTTTATTTAGGTTTTTTGTTCTATAGGTATTGATATTAGGGTCGTTTTGTATTCCGGGAGCTAGCGCGCACCCCGTGCTAACAAATTTTTTGACATTTTTTGAATATTTTTTGACTTTTTAATTTAATTACGATTAAATTTTGACAATTTTTGACTTTGAACAAGTCTGCTTACTCAGCACTCGGTCTAGGGTGAATTTTTTGTTTCGTAAGAGGTACCTTGCCGTGCCAACTACCTACCCTTGATCCCTGGTCGCTTATAATTGACGTTTTCCCCGGAAAATAGTGGAAAAACCTTCAAAAATTCCCAAATTTTTCGGTTTTTGAAGATTTTTTGAATTTTTTCTACGAACACTGATCCCGTTCTAAACGTCATCCTGTAGCACTCGGCGAGACGCATCTCTGGACACCTCGTTTGTTATCCTCCGCCACCTGGAAATCAAAAAATTCATATACCTACTTGTTTGTTTCCTCTAAAATCCACCTATACCCCAACAAAACATTGAATTTTAGTTATAATTTTTAAGGTTTTTTGAATTTTATTTAGGTTTTTTGTTCTATAGGTATTGATATTAGGGTCGTTTTGTATTCCGGGAGCTAGCGCGCACCCCGTGCTAACAAATTTTTTGACATTTTTTGAATATTTTTTGACTTTTTAATTTAATTACGATTAAATTTTGACAATTTTTGACTTTGAACAAGTCTGCTTACTCAGCACTCGGTCTAGGGTGAATTTTTTGTTTCGTAAGAGGTACCTTGCCGTGCCAACTACCTACCCTTGATCCCTGGTCGCTTATAATTGACGTTTTTCCCGGAAAATAGTGGAAAAACCTTCAAAAATTCCCAAATTTTTCGGTTTTTTGAAGATTTTTTGAATTTTTTCTACGAACACTGATCCCGTTCTAAACGTCATCCTGTAGCACTCGGCGAGACGCATCTCTGGACACCTCGTTTGTTATCCTCCGCCACCTGGAAATCAAAAAATTCATATACCTACTTGTTTGTTTCCTCTAAAATCCACCTATACCCTAACAAAACATTGAATTTTAGTTATAATTTTTAAGGTTTTTTGAATTTTATTTAGGTTTTTTGTTCTATAGGTATTGATATTAGGGTCGTTTTGTATTCCGGGAGCTAGCGCGCACCCCGTGCTAACAAATTTTTTGACATTTTTTGAATATTTTTTGACTTTTTAATTTAATTACGATTAAATTTTGACAATTTTTGACTTTGAACAAGTCTGCTTACTCAGCACTCGGTCTAGGGTGAATTTTTTGTTTCGTAAGAGGTACCTTGCCGTGCCAACTACCTACCCTTGATCCCTGGTCGCTTATAATTGACGTTTTCCCCGGAAAATAGTGGAAAAACCTTCAAAAATTCCCAAATTTTTCGGTTTTTTGAAGATTTTTTGAATTTTTTCTACGAACACTGATCCCGTTCTAAACGTCATCCTGTAGCACTCGGCGAGACGCATCTCTGGACACCTCGTTTGTTATCCTCCGCCACCTGGAAATCAAAAAATTCATATACCTACTTGTTTGTTTCCTCTAAAATCCACCTATACCCTAACAAAACATTGAATTTTAGTTATAATTTTTAAGGTTTTTTGAATTTTATTTAGGTTTTTTGTTCTATAGGTATTGATATTAGGGTCGTTTTGTATTCCGGGAGCTAGCGCGCACCTCGTGCTAACAAATTTTTTGACATTTTTTGAATATTTTTTGACTTTTTAATTTAATTACGATTAAATTTTGACAATTTTTGACTTTGAACAAGTCTGCTTACTCAGCACTCGGTCTAGGGTGAATTTTTTGTTTCGTAAGAGGTACCTTGCCGTGCCAACTACCTACATTTGATCCCTGGTCGCTTATAATTGACGTTTTCCCCGGAAAATAGTGGAAAAACCTTCAAAAATTCCCAAATTTTTCGGTTTTTTGAAGATTTTTTGAATTTTTTCTACGAACACTGATCCCGTTCTAAACGTCATCCTGTAGCACTCGGCGAGACGCATCTCTGGACACCTCGTTTGTTATCCTCCGCCACCTGGAAATCAAAAAATTCATATACCTACTTGTTTGTTTCCTCTAAAATCCACCTATACCCTAACAAAACATTGAATTTTAGTTATAATTTTTAAGGTTTTTTGAATTTTATTTAGGTTTTTTGTTCTATAGGTATTGATATTAGGGTCGTTTTGTATTCCGGGAGCTAGCGCGCACCCCGTGCTAACAAATTTTTTGACATTTTTTGAATATTTTTTGACTTTTTAATTTAATTACGATTAAATTTTGACAATTTTTGACTTTGAACAAGTCTGCTTACTCAGCACTCGGTCTAGGGTGATTTTTTTGTTTCGTAAGAGGTACCTTGCCGTGCCAACTACCTACCCTTGATCCCTGGTCGCTTATAATTGACGTTTTCCCCGGAAAATAGTGGAAAAACCTTCAAAAATTCCCAAATTTTTCGGTTTTTTGAAGATTTTTTGAATTTTTTCTACGAACACTGATCCCGTTCTAAACGTCATCCTGTAGCACTCGGCGAGACGCATCTCTGGACACCTCGTTTGTTATCCTCCGCCACCTGGAAATCAAAAAATTCATATACCTACTTGTTTGTTTCCTCTAAAATCCACCTATACCCTAACAAAACATTGAATTTTAGTTATAATTTTTAAGGTTTTTTGAATTTTATTTAGGTTTTTTGTTCTATAGGTATTGATATTAGGGTCGTTTTGTATTCCGGGAGCTAGCGCGCACCCCGTGCTAACAAATTTTTTGACATTTTTTGAATATTTTTTGACTTTTTAATTTAATTACGATTAAATTTTGACAATTTTTGACTTTGAACAAGTCTGCTTACTCAGCACTCGGTCTAGGGTGAATTTTTTGTTTCGTAAGAGGTACCTTGCCGTGCCAACTACCTACCCTTGATCCCTGGTCGCTTATAATTGACGTTTTCCCCGGAAAATAGTGGAAAAACCTTCAAAAATTCCCAAATTTTTCGGTTTTTTGAAGATTTTTTGAATTTTTTCTACGAACACTGATCCCGTTCTAAACGTCATCCTGTAGCACTCGGCGAGACGCATCTCTGGACACCTCGTTTGTTATCCTCCGCCACCTGGAAATCAAAAAATTCATATACCTACTTGTTTGTTTCCTCTAAAATCCACCTATACCCTAACAAAACATTGAATTTTAGTTATAATTTTTAAGGTTTTTTGAATTTTATTTAGGTTTTTTGTTCTATAGGTATTGATATTAGGGTCGTTTTGTATTCCGGGAGCTAGCGCGCACCCCGTGCTAACAAATTTTTTGACATTTTTTGAATATTTTTTGACTTTTTAATTTAATTACGATTAAATTTTGACAATTTTTGACTTTGAACAAGTCTGCTTACTCAGCACTCGGTCTAGGGTGAATTTTTTGTTTCGTAAGAGGTACCTTGCCGTGCCAACTACCTACATTTGATCCCTGGTCGCTTATAATTGACGTTTTCCCCGGAAAATAGTGGAAAAACCTTCAAAAATTCCCAAATTTTTCGGTTTTTTGAAGATTTTTTGAATTTTTTCTACGAACACTGATCCCGTTCTAAACGTCATCCTGTAGCACTCGGCGAGACGCATCTCTGGACACCTCGTTTGTTATCCTCCGCCACCTGGAAATCAAAAAATTCATATACCTACTTGTTTGTTTCCTCTAAAATCCACCTATACCCTAACAAAACATTGAATTTTAGTTATAATTTTTAAGGTTTTTTGAATTTTATTTAGGTTTTTTGTTCTATAGGTATTGATATTAGGGTCGTTTTGTATTCCGGGAGCTAGCGCGCACCCCGTGCTAACAAATTTTTTGACATTTTTTGAATATTTTTTGACTTTTTAATTTAATTACGATTAAATTTTGACAATTTTTGACTTTGAACAAGTCTGCTTACTCAGCACTCGGTCTAGGGTGATTTTTTTGTTTCGTAAGAGGTACCTTGCCGTGCCAACTACCTACCCTTGATCCCTGGTCGCTTATAATTGACGTTTTCCCCGGAAAATAGTGGAAAAACCTTCAAAAATTCCCAAATTTTTCGGTTTTTTGAAGATTTTTTGAATTTTTTCTACGAACACTGATCCCGTTCTAAACGTCATCCTGTAGCACTCGGCGAGACGCATCTCTGGACACCTCGTTTGTTATCCTCCGCCACCTGGAAATCAAAAAATTCATATACCTACTTGTTTGTTTCCTCTAAAATCCACCTATACCCTAACAAAACATTGAATTTTAGTTATAATTTTTAAGGTTTTTTGAATTTTATTTAGGTTTTTTGTTCTATAGGTATTGATATTAGGGTCGTTTTGTATTCCGGGAGCTAGCGCGCACCCCGTGCTAACAAATTTTTTGACATTTTTTGAATATTTTTTGACTTTTTAATTTAATTACGATTAAATTTTGACAATTTTTGACTTTGAACAAGTCTGCTTACTCAGCACTCGGTCTAGGGTGAATTTTTTGTTTCGTAAGAGGTACCTTGCCGTGCCAACTACCTACCCTTGATCCCTGGTCGCTTATAATTGACGTTTTCCCCGGAAAATAGTGGAAAAACCTTCAAAAATTCCCAAATTTTTCGGTTTTTTGAAGATTTTTTGAATTTTTTCTACGAACACTGATCCCGTTCTAAACGTCATCCTGTAGCACTCGGCGAGACGCATCTCTGGACACCTCGTTTGTTATCCTCCGCCACCTGGAAATCAAAAAATTCATATACCTACTTGTTTGTTTC
This sequence comes from Herminia tarsipennalis, assembly GCA_945859575.2. Classification (NCBI taxonomy): domain Eukaryota; kingdom Metazoa; phylum Arthropoda; class Insecta; order Lepidoptera; family Erebidae; genus Herminia; species Herminia tarsipennalis. Next base: position 27,963,616 of record OX243841.2, on the reverse strand, counting down.
CTCTAAAATCCACCTATACCCTAACAAAACATTGAATTTTAGTTATAATTTTTAAGGTTTTTTGAATTTTATTTAGGTTTTTTGTTCTATAGGTATTGATATTAGGGTCGTTTTGTATTCCGGGAGCTAGCGCGCACCCCGTGCTAACAAATTTTTTGACATTTTTTGAATATTTTTTGACTTTTTAATTTAATTACGATTAAATTTTGACAATTTTTGACTTTGAACAAGTCTGCTTACTCAGCACTCGGTCTAGGGTGAATTTTTTGTTTCGTAAGAGGTACCTTGCCGTGCCAACTACCTACCCTTGATCCCTGGTCGCTTATAATTGACGTTTTCCCCGGAAAATAGTGGAAAAACCTTCAAAAATTCCCAAATTTTTCGGTTTTTTGAAGATTTTTTGAATTTTTTCTACGAACACTGATCCCGTTCTAAACGTCATCCTGTAGCACTCGGCGAGACGCATCTCTGGACACCTCGTTTGTTATCCTCCGCCACCTGGAAATCAAAAAATTCATATACCTACTTGTTTGTTTCCTCTAAAATCCACCTATACCCTAACAAAACATTGAATTTTAGTTATAATTTTTAAGGTTTTTTGAATTTTATTTAGGTTTTTTGTTCTATAGGTATTGATATTAGGGTCGTTTTGTATTCCGGGAGCTAGCGCGCACCCCGTGCTAACAAATTTTTTGACATTTTTTGAATATTTTTTGACTTTTTAATTTAATTACGATTAAATTTTGACAATTTTTGACTTTGAACAAGTCTGCTTACTCAGCACTCGGTCTAGGGTGAATTTTTTGTTTCGTAAGAGGTACCTTGCCGTGCCAACTACCTACCCTTGATCCCTGGTCGCTTATAATTGACGTTTTCCCCGGAAAATAGTGGAAAAACCTTCAAAAATTCCCAAATTTTTCGGTTTTTTGAAGATTTTTTGAATTTTTTCTACGAACACTGATCCCGTTCTAAACGTCATCCTGTAGCACTCGGCGAGACGCATCTCTGGACACCTCGTTTGTTATCCTCCGCCACCTGGAAATCAAAAAATTCATATACCTACTTGTTTGTTTCCTCTAAAATCCACCTATACCCTAACAAAACATTGAATTTTAGTTATAATTTTTAAGGTTTTTTGAATTTTATTTAGGTTTTTTGTTCTATAGGTATTGATATTAGGGTCGTTTTGTATTCCGGGAGCTAGCGCGCACCCCGTGCTAACAAATTTTTTGACATTTTTTGAATATTTTTTGACTTTTTAATTTAATTACGATTAAATTTTGACAATTTTTGACTTTGAACAAGTCTGCTTACTCAGCACTCGGTCTAGGGTGAATTTTTTGTTTCGTAAGAGGTACCTTGCCGTGCCAACTACCTACCCTTGATCCCTGGTCGCTTATAATTGACGTTTTCCCCGGAAAATAGTGGAAAAACCTTCAAAAATTCCCAAATTTTTCGGTTTTTTGAAGATTTTTTGAATTTTTTCTACGAACACTGATCCCGTTCTAAACGTCATCCTGTAGCACTCGGCGAGACGCATCTCTGGACACCTCGTTTGTTATCCTCCGCCACCTGGAAATCAAAAAATTCATATACCTACTTGTTTGTTTCCTCTAAAATCCACCTATACCCTAACAAAACATTGAATTTTAGTTATAATTTTTAAGGTTTTTTGAATTTTATTTAGGTTTTTTGTTCTATAGGTATTGATATTAGGGTCGTTTTGTATTCCGGGAGCTAGCGCGCACCCCGTGCTAACAAATTTTTTGACATTTTTTGAATATTTTTTGACTTTTTAATTTAATTACGATTAAATTTTGACAATTTTTGACTTTGAACAAGTCTGCTTACTCAGCACTCGGTCTAGGGTGAATTTTTTGTTTCGTAAGAGGTACCTTGCCGTGCCAACTACCTACCCTTGATCCCTGGTCGCTTATAATTGACGTTTTCCCCGGAAAATAGTGGAAAAACCTTCAAAAATTCCCAAATTTTTCGGTTTTTTGAAGATTTTTTGAATTTTTTCTACGAACACTGATCCCGTTCTAAACGTCATCCTGTAGCACTCGGCGAGACGCATCTCTGGACACCTCGTTTGTTATCCTCCGCCACCTGGAAATCAAAAAATTCATATACCTACTTGTTTGTTTCCTCTAAAATCCACCTATACCCTAACAAAACATTGAATTTTAGTTATAATTTTTAAGGTTTTTTGAATTTTATTTAGGTTTTTTGTTCTATAGGTATTGATATTAGGGTCGTTTTGTATTCCGGGAGCTAGCGCGCACCCCGTGCTAACAAATTTTTTGACATTTTTTGAATATTTTTTGACTTTTTAATTTAATTACGATTAAATTTTGACAATTTTTGACTTTGAACAAGTCTGCTTACTCAGCACTCGGTCTAGGGTGAATTTTTTGTTTCGTAAGAGGTACCTTGCCGTGCCAACTACCTACCCTTGATCCCTGGTCGCTTATAATTGACGTTTTCCCCGGAAAATAGTGGAAAAACCTTCAAAAATTCCCAAATTTTTCGGTTTTTTGAAGATTTTTTGAATTTTTTCTACGAACACTGATCCCGTTCTAAACGTCATCCTGTAGCACTCGGCGAGACGCATCTCTGGACACCTCGTTTGTTATCCTCCGCCACCTGGAAATCAAAAAATTCATATACCTACTTGTTTGTTTCCTCTAAAATCCACCTATACCCTAACAAAACATTGAATTTTAGTTATAATTTTTAAGGTTTTTTGAATTTTATTTAGGTTTTTTGTTCTATAGGTATTGATATTAGGGTCGTTTTGTATTCCGGGAGCTAGCGCGCACCCCGTGCTAACAAATTTTTTGACATTTTTTGAATATTTTTTGACTTTTTAATTTAATTACGATTAAATTTTGACAATTTTTGACTTTGAACAAGTCTGCTTACTCAGCACTCGGTCTAGGGTGAATTTTTTGTTTCGTAAGAGGTACCTTGCCGTGCCAACTACCTACCCTTGATCCCTGGTCGCTTATAATTGACGTTTTCCCCGGAAAATAGTGGAAAAACCTTCAAAAATTCCCAAATTTTTCGGTTTTTTGAAGATTTTTTGAATTTTTTCTACGAACACTGATCCCGTTCTAAACGTCATCCTGTAGCACTCGGCGAGACGCATCTCTGGACACCTCGTTTGTTATCCTCCGCCACCTGGAAATCAAAAAATTCATATACCTACTTGTTTGTTTCCTCTAAAATCCACCTATACCCTAACAAAACATTGAATTTTAGTTATAATTTTTAAGGTTTTTTGAATTTTATTTAGGTTTTTTGTTCTATAGGTATTGATATTAGGGTCGTTTTGTATTCCGGGAGCTAGCGCGCACCCCGTGCTAACAAATTTTTTGACATTTTTTGAATATTTTTTGACTTTTTAATTTAATTACGATTAAATTTTGACAATTTTTGACTTTGAACAAGTCTGCTTACTCAGCACTCGGTCTAGGGTGAATTTTTTGTTTCGTAAGAGGTACCTTGCCGTGCCAACTACCTACCCTTGATCCCTGGTCGCTTATAATTGACGTTTTCCCCGGAAAATAGTGGAAAAACCTTCAAAAATTCCCAAATTTTTCGGTTTTTTGAAGATTTTTTGAATTTTTTCTACGAACACTGATCCCGTTCTAAACGTCATCCTGTAGCACTCGGCGAGACGCATCTCTGGACACCTCGTTTGTTATCCTCCGCCACCTGGAAATCAAAAAATTCATATACCTACTTGTTTGTTTCCTCTAAAATCCACCTATACCCTAACAAAACATTGAATTTTAGTTATAATTTTTAAGGTTTTTTGAATTTTATTTAGGTTTTTTGTTCTATAGGTATTGATATTAGGGTCGTTTTGTATTCCGGGAGCTAGCGCGCACCCCGTGCTAACAAATTTTTTGACATTTTTTGAATATTTTTTGACTTTTTAATTTAATTACGATTAAATTTTGACAATTTTTGACTTTGAACAAGTCTGCTTACTCAGCACTCGGTCTAGGGTGAATTTTTTGTTTCGTAAGAGGTACCTTGCCGTGCCAACTACCTACCCTTGATCCCTGGTCGCTTATAATTGACGTTTTCCCCGGAAAATAGTGGAAAAACCTTCAAAAATTCCCAAATTTTTCGGTTTTTTGAAGATTTTTTGAATTTTTTCTACGAACACTGATCCCGTTCTAAACGTCATCCTGTAGCACTCGGCGAGACGCATCTCTGGACACCTCGTTTGTTATCCTCCGCCACCTGGAAATCAAAAAATTCATATACCTACTTGTTTGTTTCCTCTAAAATCCACCTATACCCTAACAAAACATTGAATTTTAGTTATAATTTTTAAGGTTTTTTGAATTTTATTTAGGTTTTTTGTTCTATAGGTATTGATATTAGGGTCGTTTTGTATTCCGGGAGCTAGCGCGCACCCCGTGCTAACAAATTTTTTGACATTTTTTGAATATTTTTTGACTTTTTAATTTAATTACGATTAAATTTTGACAATTTTTGACTTTGAACAAGTCTGCTTACTCAGCATTCGGTCTAGGGTGATTTTTTTGTTTCGTAAGAGGTACCTTGCCGTGCCAACTACCTACCCTTGATCCCTGGTCGCTTATAATTGACGTTTTCCCCGGAAAATAGTGGAAAAACCTTCAAAAATTCCCAAATTTTTCGGTTTTTTGAAGATTTTTTGAATTTTTTCTACGAACACTGATCCCGTTCTAAACGTCATCCTGTAGCACTCGGCGAGACGCATCTCTGGACACCTCGTTTGTTATCCTCCGCCACCTGGAAATCAAAAAATTCATATACCTACTTGTTTGTTTCCTCTAAAATCCACCTATACCCTAACAAAACATTGAATTTTAGTTATAATTTTTAAGGTTTTTTGAATTTTATTTAGGTTTTTTGTTCTATAGGTATTGATATTAGGGTCGTTTTGTATTCCGGGAGCTAGCGCGCACCCCGTGTTAACAAATTTTTTGACATTTTTTGAATATTTTTTGACTTTTTAATTTAATTACGATTAAATTTTGACAATTTTTGACTTTGAACAAGTCTGCTTACTCAGCACTCGGTCTAGGGTGAATTTTTTGTTTCGTAAGAGGTACCTTGCCGTGCCAACTACCTACCCTTGATCCCTGGTCGCTTATAATTGACGTTTTCCCCGGAAAATAGTGGAAAAACCTTCAAAAATTCCCAAATTTTTCGGTTTTTTGAAGATTTTTTGAATTTTTCCTACGAACACTGATCCCGTTCTAAACGTCATCCTGTAGCACTCGGCGAGACGCATCTCTGGACACCTCGTTTGTTATCCTCCGCCACCTGGAAATCAAAAAATTCATATACCTACTTGTTTGTTTCCTCTAAAATCCACCTATACCCTAACAAAACATTGAATTTTAGTTATAATTTTTAAGGTTTTTTGAATTTTATTTAGGTTTTTTGTTCTATAGGTATTGATATTAGGGTCGTTTTGTATTCCGGGAGCTAGCGCGCACCCCGTGCTAACAAATTTTTTGACATTTTTTGAATATTTTTTGACTTTTTAATTTAATTACGATTAAATTTTGACAATTTTTGACTTTGAACAAGTCTGCTTACTCAGCACTCGGTCTAGGGTGAATTTTTTGTTTCGTAAGAGGTACCTTGCCGTGCCAACTACCTACATTTGATCCCTGGTCGCTTATAATTGACGTTTTCCCCGGAAAATAGTGGAAAAACCTTCAAAAATTCCCAAATTTTTCGGTTTTTTGAAGATTTTTTGAATTTTTTCTACGAACACTGATCCCGTTCTAAACGTCATCCTGTAGCACTCGGCGAGACGCATCTCTGGACACCTCGTTTGTTATCCTCCGCCACCTGGAAATCAAAAAATTCATATACCTACTTGTTTGTTTCCTCTAAAATCCACCTATACCCTAACAAAACATTGAATTTTAGTTATAATTTTTAAGGTTTTTTGAATTTTATTTAGGTTTTTTGTTCTATAGGTATTGATATTAGGGTCGTTTTGTATTCCGGGAGCTAGCGCGCACCCCGTGCTAACAAATTTTTTGACATTTTTTGAATATTTTTTGACTTTTTAATTTAATTACGATTAAATTTTGACAATTTTTGACTTTGAACAAGTCTGCTTACTCAGCACTCGGTCTAGGGTGATTTTTTTGTTTCGTAAGAGGTACCTTGCCGTGCCAACTACCTACCCTTGATCCCTGGTCGCTTATAATTGACGTTTTCCCCGGAAAATAGTGGAAAAACCTTCAAAAATTCCCAAATTTTTCGGTTTTTTGAAGATTTTTTGAATTTTTTCTACGAACACTGATCCCGTTCTAAACGTCATCCTGTAGCACTCGGCGAGACGCATCTCTGGACACCTCGTTTGTTATCCTCCGCCACCTGGAAATCAAAAAATTCATATACCTACTTGTTTGTTTCCTCTAAAATCCACCTATACCCTAACAAAACATTGAATTTTAGTTATAATTTTTAAGGTTTTTTGAATTTTATTTAGGTTTTTTGTTCTATAGGTATTGATATTAGGGTCGTTTTGTATTCCGGGAGCTAGCGCGCACCCCGTGCTAACAAATTTTTTGACATTTTTTGAATATTTTTTGACTTTTTAATTTAATTACGATTAAATTTTGACAATTTTTGACTTTGAACAAGTCTGCTTACTCAGCACTCGGTCTAGGGTGAATTTTTTGTTTCGTAAGAGGTACCTTGCCGTGCCAACTACCTACCCTTGATCCCTGGTCGCTTATAATTGACGTTTTCCCCGGAAAATAGTGGAAAAACCTTCAAAAATTCCCAAATTTTTCGGTTTTTTGAAGATTTTTTGAATTTTTTCTACGAACACTGATCCCGTTCTAAACGTCATCCTGTAGCACTCGGCGAGACGCATCTCTGGACACCTCGTTTGTTATCCTCCGCCACCTGGAAATCAAAAAATTCATATACCTACTTGTTTGTTTCCTCTAAAATCCACCTATACCCTAACAAAACATTGAATTTTAGTTATAATTTTTAAGGTTTTTTGAATTTTATTTAGGTTTTTTGTTCTATAGGTATTGATATTAGGGTCGTTTTGTATTCCGGGAGCTAGCGCGCACCCCGTGCTAACAAATTTTTTGACATTTTTTGAATATTTTTTGACTTTTTAATTTAATTACGATTAAATTTTGACAATTTTTGACTTTGAACAAGTCTGCTTACTCAGCACTCGGTCTAGGGTGAATTTTTTGTTTCGTAAGAGGTACCTTGCCGTGCCAACTACCTACCCTTGATCCCTGGTCGCTTATAATTGACGTTTTCCCCGGAAAATAGTGGAAAAACCTTCAAAAATTCCCAAATTTTTCGGTTTTTTGAAGATTTTTTGAATTTTTTCTACGAACACTGATCCCGTTCTAAACGTCATCCTGTAGCACTCGGCGAGACGCATCTCTGGACACCTCGTTTGTTATCCTCCGCCACCTGGAAATCAAAAAATTCATATACCTACTTGTTTGTTTCCTCTAAAATCCACCTATACCCTAACAAAACATTGAATTTTAGTTATAATTTTTAAGGTTTTTTGAATTTTATTTAGGTTTTTTGTTCTATAGGTATTGATATTAGGGTCGTTTTGTATTCCGGGAGCTAGCGCGCACCCCGTGCTAACAAATTTTTTGACATTTTTTGAATATTTTTTGACTTTTTAATTTAATTACGATTAAATTTTGACAATTTTTGACTTTGAACAAGTCTGCTTACTCAGCACTCGGTCTAGGGTGAATTTTTTGTTTCGTAAGAGGTACCTTGCCGTGCCAACTACCTACCCTTGATCCCTGGTCGCTTATAATTGACGTTTTCCCCGGAAAATAGTGGAAAAACCTTCAAAAATTCCCAAATTTTTCGGTTTTTTGAAGATTTTTTGAATTTTTTCTACGAACACTGATCCCGTTCTAAACGTCATCCTGTAGCACTCGGCGAGACGCATCTCTGGACACCTCGTTTGTTATCCTCCGCCACCTGGAAATCAAAAAATTCATATACCTACTTGTTTGTTTCCTCTAAAATCCACCTATACCCTAACAAAACATTGAATTTTAGTTATAATTTTTAAGGTTTTTTGAATTTTATTTAGGTTTTTTGTTCTATAGGTATTGATATTAGGGTCGTTTTGTATTCCGGGAGCTAGCGCGCACCCCGTGCTAACAAATTTTTTGACATTTTTTGAATATTTTTTGACTTTTTAATTTAATTACGATTAAATTTTGACAATTTTTGACTTTGAACAAGTCTGCTTACTCAGCACTCGGTCTAGGGTGAATTTTTTGTTTCGTAAGAGGTACCTTGCCGTGCCAACTACCTACCCTTGATCCCTGGTCGCTTATAATTGACGTTTTCCCCGGAAAATAGTGGAAAAACCTTCAAAAATTCCCAAATTTTTCGGTTTTTTGAAGATTTTTTGAATTTTTTCTACGAACACTGATCCCGTTCTAAACGTCATCCTGTAGCACTCGGCGAGACGCATCTCTGGACACCTCGTTTGTTATCCTCCGCCACCTGGAAATCAAAAAATTCATATACCTACTTGTTTGTTTCCTCTAAAATCCACCTATACCCTAACAAAACATTGAATTTTAGTTATAATTTTTAAGGTTTTTTGAATTTTATTTAGGTTTTTTGTTCTATAGGTATTGATATTAGGGTCGTTTTGTATTCCGGGAGCTAGCGCGCACCCCATGCTAACAAATTTTTTGACATTTTTTGAATATTTTTTGACTTTTTAATTTAATTACGATTAAATTTTGACAATTTTTGACTTTGAACAAGTCTGCTTACTCAGCACTCGGTCTAGGGTGAATTTTTTGTTTCGTAAGAGGTACCTTGCCGTGCCAACTACCTACCCTTGATCCCTGGTCGCTTATAATTGACGTTTTCCCCGGAAAATAGTGGAAAAACCTTCAAAAATTCCCAAATTTTTCGGTTTTTTGAAGATTTTTTGAATTTTTTCTACGAACACTGATCCCGTTCTAAACGTCATCCTGTAGCACTCGGCGAGACGCATCTCTGGACACCTCGTTTGTTATCCTCCGCCACCTGGAAATCAAAAAATTCATATACCTACTTGTTTGTTTCCTCTAAAATCCACCTATACCCTAACAAAACATTGAATTTTAGTTATAATTTTTAAGGTTTTTTGAATTTTATTTAGGTTTTTTGTTCTATAGGTATTGATATTAGGGTCGTTTTGTATTCCGGGAGCTAGCGCGCACCCCGTGCTAACAAATTTTTTGACATTTTTTGAATATTTTTTGACTTTTTAATTTAATTACGATTAAATTTTGACAATTTTTGACTTTGAACAAGTCTGCTTACTCAGCACTCGGTCTAGGGTGAATTTTTTGTTTCGTAAGAGGTACCTTGCCGTGCCAACTACCTACCCTTGATCCCTGGTCGCTTATAATTGACGTTTTCCCCGGAAAATAGTGGAAAAACCTTCAAAAATTCCCAAATTTTTCGGTTTTTTGAAGATTTTTTGAATTTTTTCTACGAACACTGATCCCGTTCTAAACGTCATCCTGTAGCACTCGGCGAGACGCATCTCTGGACACCTCGTTTGTTATCCTCCGCCACCTGGAAATCAAAAAATTCATATACCTACTTGTTTGTTTCCTCTAAAATCCACCTATACCCTAACAAAACATTGAATTTTAGTTATAATTTTTAAGGTTTTTTGAATTTTATTTAGGTTTTTTGTTCTATAGGTATTGATATTAGGGTCGTTTTGTATTCCGGGAGCTAGCGCGCACCCCGTGCTAACAAATTTTTTGACATTTTTTGAATATTTTTTGACTTTTTAATTTAATTACGATTAAATTTTGACAATTTTTGACTTTGAACAAGTCTGCTTACTCAGCACTCGGTCTAGGGTGAATTTTTTGTTTCGTAAGAGGTACCTTGCCGTGCCAACTACCTACATTTGATCCCTGGTCGCTTATAATTGACGTTTTCCCCGGAAAATAGTGGAAAAACCTTCAAAAATTCCCAAATTTTTCGGTTTTTTGAAGATTTTTTGAATTTTTTCTACGAACACTGATCCCGTTCTAAACGTCATCCTGTAGCACTCGGCGAGACGCATCTCTGGACACCTCGTTTGTTATCCTCCGCCACCTGGAAATCAAAAAATTCATATACCTACTTGTTTGTTTCCTCTAAAATCCACCTATACCCTAACAAAACATTGAATTTTAGTTATAATTTTTAAGGTTTTTTGAATTTTATTTAGGTTTTTTGTTCTATAGGTATTGATATTAGGGTCGTTTTGTATTCCGGGAGCTAGCGCGCACCCCGTGCTAACAAATTTTTTGACATTTTTTGAATATTTTTTGACTTTTTAATTTAATTACGATTAAATTTTGACAATTTTTGACTTTGAACAAGTCTGCTTACTCAGCACTCGGTCTAGGGTGAATTTTTTGTTTCGTAAGAGGTACCTTGCCGTGCCAACTACCTACATTTGATCCCTGGTCGCTTATAATTGACGTTTTCCCCGGAAAATAGTGGAAAAACCTTCAAAAATTCCCAAATTTTTCGGTTTTTTGAAGATTTTTTGAATTTTTTCTACGAACACTGATCCCGTTCTAAACGTCATCCTGTAGCACTCGGCGAGACGCATCTCTGGACACCTCGTTTGTTATCCTCCGCCACCTGGAAATCAAAAAATTCATATACCTACTTGTTTGTTTCCTCTAAAATCCACCTATACCCTAACAAATCATTGAATTTTAGTTATAATTTTTAAGGTTTTTTGAATTTTATTTAGGTTTTTTGTTCTATAGGTATTGATATTAGGGTCGTTTTGTATTCCGGGAGCTAGCGCGCACCCCGTGCTAACAAATTTTTTGACATTTTTTGAATATTTTTTGACTTTTTAATTTAATTACGATTAAATTTTGACAATTTTTGACTTTGAACAAGTCTGCTTACTCAGCACTCGGTCTAGGGTGAATTTTTTGTTTCGTAAGAGGTACCTTGCCGTGCCAACTACCTACCCTTGATCCCTGGTCGCTTATAATTGACGTTTTCCCCGGAAAATAGTGGAAAAACCTTCAAAAATTCCCAAATTTTTCGGTTTTTTGAAGATTTTTTGAATTTTTTCTACGAACACTGATCCCGTTCTAAACGTCATCCTGTAGCACTCGGCGAGACGCATCTCTGGACACCTCGTTTGTTATCCTCCGCCACCTGGAAATCAAAAAATTCATATACCTACTTGTTTGTTTCCTCTAAAATCCACCTATACCCTAACAAAACATTGAATTTTAGTTATAATTTTTAAGGTTTTTTGAATTTTATTTAGGTTTTTTGTTCTATAGGTATTGATATTAGGGTCGTTTTGTATTCCGGGAGCTAGCGCGCACCCCGTGCTAACAAATTTTTTGACATTTTTTGAATATTTTTTGACTTTTTAATTTAATTACGATTAAATTTTGACAATTTTTGACTTTGAACAAGTCTGCTTACTCAGCACTCGGTCTAGGGTGAATTTTTTGTTTCGTAAGAGGTACCTTGCCGTGCCAACTACCTACCCTCGATCCCTGGTCGCTTATAATTGACGTTTTCCCCGGAAAATAGTGGAAAAACCTTCAAAAATTCCCAAATTTTTCGGTTTTTTGAAGATTTTTTGAATTTTTTCTACGAACACTGATCCCGTTCTAAACGTCATCCTGTAGCACTCGGCGAGACGCATCTCTGGACACCTCGTTTGTTATCCTCCGCCACCTGGAAATCAAAAAATTCATATACCTACTTGTTTGTTTCCTCTAAAATCCACCTATACCCTAACAAAACATTGAATTTTAGTTATAATTTTTAAGGTTTTTTGAATTTTATTTAGGTTTTTTGTTCTATAGGTATTGATATTAGGGTCGTTTTGTATTCCGGGAGCTAGCGCGCACCCCATGCTAACAAATTTTTTGACATTTTTTGAATATTTTTTGACTTTTTAATTTAATTACGATTAAATTTTGACAATTTTTGACTTTGAACAAGTCTGCTTACTCAGCACTCGGTCTAGGGTGAATTTTTTGTTTCGTAAGAGGTACCTTGCCGTGCCAACTACCTACCCTTGATCCCTGGTCGCTTATAATTGACGTTTTCCCCGGAAAATAGTGGAAAAACCTTCAAAAATTCCCAAATTTTTCGGTTTTTTGAAGATTTTTTGAATTTTTTCTACGAACACTGATCCCGTTCTAAACGTCATCCTGTAGCACTCGGCGAGACGCATCTCTGGACACCTCGTTTGTTATCCTCCGCCACCTGGAAATCAAAAAATTCATATACCTACTTGTTTGTTTCCTCTAAAATCCACCTATACCCTAACAAAACATTGAATTTTAGTTATAATTTTTAAGGTTTTTTGAATTTTATTTAGGTTTTTTGTTCTATAGGTATTGATATTAGAGTCGTTTTGTATTCCGGGAGCTAGCGCGCACCCCGTGCTAACAAATTTTTTGACATTTTTTGAATATTTTTTGACTTTTTAATTTAATTACGATTAAATTTTGACAATTTTTGACTTTGAACAAGTCTGCTTACTCAGCACTCGGTCTAGGGTGAATTTTTTGTTTCGTAAGAGGTACCTTGCCGTGCCAACTACCTACCCTTGATCCCTGGTCGCTTATAATTGACGTTTTCCCCGGAAAATAGTGGAAAAACCTTCAAAAATTCCCAAATTTTTCGGTTTTTTGAAGATTTTTTGAATTTTTTCTACGAACACTGATCCCGTTCTAAACGTCATCCTGTAGCACTCGGCGAGACGCATCTCTGGACACCTCGTTTGTTATCCTCCGCCACCTGGAAATCAAAAAATTCATATACCTACTTGTTTGTTTCCTCTAAAATCCACCTATACCCTAACAAAACATTGAATTTTAGTTATAATTTTTAAGGTTTTTTGAATTTTATTTAGGTTTTTTGTTCTATAGGTATTGATATTAGGGTCGTTTTGTATTCCGGGAGCTAGCGCGCACCCCGTGCTAACAAATTTTTTGACATTTTTTGAATATTTTTTGACTTTTTAATTTAATTACGATTAAATTTTGACAATTTTTGACTTTGAACAAGTCTGCTTACTCAGCACTCGGTCTAGGGTGAATTTTTTGTTTCGTAAGAGGTACCTTGCCGTGCCAACTACCTACCCTTGATCCCTGGTCGCTTATAATTGACGTTTTCCCCGGAAAATAGTGGAAAAACCTTCAAAAATTCCCAAATTTTTCGGTTTTTTGAAGATTTTTTGAATTTTTTCTACGAACACTGATCCCGTTCTAAACGTCATCCTGTAGCACTCGGCGAGACGCATCTCTGGACACCTCGTTTGTTATCCTCCGCCACCTGGAAATCAAAAAATTCATATACCTACTTGTTTGTTTCCTCTAAAATCCACCTATACCCTAACAAAACATTGAATTTTAGTTATAATTTTTAAGGTTTTTTGAATTTTATTTAGGTTTTTTGTTCTATAGGTATTGATATTAGGGTCGTTTTGTATTCCGGGAGCTAGCGCGCACCCCGTGCTAACAAATTTTTTGACATTTTTTGAATATTTTTTGACTTTTTAATTTAATTACGATTAAATTTTGACAATTTTTGACTTTGAACAAGTCTGCTTACTCAGCACTCGGTCTAGGGTGAATTTTTTGTTTCGTAAGAGGTACCTTGCCGTGCCAACTACCTACCCTTGATCCCTGGTCGCTTATAATTGACGTTTTCCCCGGAAAATAGTGGAAAAACCTTAAAAAATTCCCAAATTTTTCGGTTTTTTGAAGATTTTTTGAATTTTTTCTACGAACACTGATCCCGTTCTAAACGTCATCCTGTAGCACTCGGCGAGACGCATCTCTGGACACCTCGTTTGTTATCCTCCGCCACCTGGAAATCAAAAAATTCATATACCTACTTGTTTGCTTCCTCTAAAATCCACCTATACCCTAACAAAACATTGAATTTTAGTTATAATTTTTAAGGTTTTTTGAATTTTATTTAGGTTTTTTGTTCTATAGGTATTGATATTAGGGTCGTTTTGTATTCCGGGAGCTAGCGCGCACCCCATGCTAACAAATTTTTTGACATTTTTTGAATATTTTTTGACTTTTTAATTTAATTACGATTAAATTTTGACAATTTTTGACTTTGAACAAGTCTGCTTACTCAGCACTCGGTCTAGGGTGAATTTTTTGTTTCGTAAGAGGTACCTTGCCGTGCCAACTACCTACCCTTGATCCCTGGTCGCTTATAATTGACGTTTTCCCCGGAAAATAGTGGAAAAACCTTCAAAAATTCCCAAATTTTTCGGTTTTTTGAAGATTTTTTGAATTTTTTCTACGAACACTGATCCCGTTCTAAACGTCATCCTGTAGCACTCGGCGAGACGCATCTCTGGACACCTCGTTTGTTATCCTCCGCCACCTGGAAATCAAAAAATTCATATACCTACTTGTTTGTTTCCTCTAAAATCCACCTATACCCTAACAAAACATTGAATTTTAGTTATAATTTTTAAGGTTTTTTGAATTTTATTTAGGTTTTTTGTTCTATAGGTATTGATATTAGGGTCGTTTTGTATTCCGGGAGCTAGCGCGCACCCCGTGCTAACAAATTTTTTGACATTTTTTGAATATTTTTTGACTTTTTAATTTAATTACGATTAAATTTTGACAATTTTTGACTTTGAACAAGTCTGCTTACTCAGCACTCGGTCTAGGGTGAATTTTTTGTTTCGTAAGAGGTACCTTGCCGTGCCAACTACCTACCCTTGATCCCTGGTCGCTTATAATTGACGTTTTCCCCGGAAAATAGTGGAAAAACCTTCAAAAATTCCCAAATTTTTCGGTTTTTTGAAGATTTTTTGAATTTTTTCTACGAACACTGATCCCGTTCTAAACGTCATCCTGTAGCACTCGGCGAGACGCATCTCTGGACACCTCGTTTGTTATCCTCCGCCACCTGGAAATCAAAAAATTCATATACCTACTTGTTTGTTTCCTCTAAAATCCACCTATACCCTAACAAAACATTGAATTTTAGTTATAATTTTTAAGGTTTTTTGAATTTTATTTAGGTTTTTTGTTCTATAGGTATTGATATTAGGGTCGTTTTGTATTCCGGGAGCTAGCGCGCACCCCGTGCTAACAAATTTTTTGACATTTTTTGAATATTTTTTGACTTTTTAATTTAATTACGATTAAATTTTGACAATTTTTGACTTTGAACAAGTCTGCTTACTCAGCACTCGGTCTAGGGTGAATTTTTTGTTTCGTAAGAGGTACCTTGCCGTGCCAACTACCTACATTTGATCCCTGGTCGCTTATAATTGACGTTTTCCCCGGAAAATAGTGGAAAAACCTTCAAAAATTCCCAAATTTTTCGGTTTTTTGAAGATTTTTTGAATTTTTTCTACGAACACTGATCCCGTTCTAAACGTCATCCTGTAGCACTCGGCGAGACGCATCTCTGGACACCTCGTTTGTTATCCTCCGCCACCTGGAAATCAAAAAATTCATATACCTACTTGTTTGTTTCCTCTAAAATCCACCTATACCCTAACAAAACATTGAATTTTAGTTATAATTTTTAAGGTTTTTTGAATTTTATTTAGGTTTTTTGTTCTATAGGTATTGATATTAGGGTCGTTTTGTATTCCGGGAGCTAGCGCGCACCCCGTGCTAACAAATTTTTTGACATTTTTTGAATATTTTTTGACTTTTTAATTTAATTACGATTAAATTTTGACAATTTTTGACTTTGAACAAGTCTGCTTACTCAGCACTCGGTCTAGGGTGAATTTTTTGTTTCGTAAGAGGTACCTTGCCGTGCCAACTACCTACATTTGATCCCTGGTCGCTTATAATTGACGTTTTCCCCGGAAAATAGTGGAAAAACCTTCAAAAATTCCCAAATTTTTCGGTTTTTTGAAGATTTTTTGAATTTTTTCTACGAACACTGATCCCGTTCTAAACGTCATCCTGTAGCACTCGGCGAGACGCATCTCTGGACACCTCGTTTGTTATCCTCCGCCACCTGGAAATCAAAAAATTCATATACCTACTTGTTTGTTTCCTCTAAAATCCACCTATACCCTAACAAATCATTGAATTTTAGTTATAATTTTTAAGGTTTTTTGAATTTTATTTAGGTTTTTTGTTCTATAGGTATTGATATTAGGGTCGTTTTGTATTCCGGGAGCTAGCGCGCACCCCGTGCTAACAAATTTTTTGACATTTTTTGAATATTTTTTGACTTTTTAATTTAATTACGATTAAATTTTGACAATTTTTGACTTTGAACAAGTCTGCTTACTCAGCACTCGGTCTAGGGTGAATTTTTTGTTTCGTAAGAGGTACCTTGCCGTGCCAACTACCTACCCTTGATCCCTGGTCGCTTATAATTGACGTTTTCCCCGGAAAATAGTGGAAAAACCTTCAAAAATTCCCAAATTTTTCGGTTTTTTGAAGATTTTTTGAATTTTTTCTACGAACACTGATCCCGTTCTAAACGTCATCCTGTAGCACTCGGCGAGACGCATCTCTGGACACCTCGTTTGTTATCCTCCGCCACCTGGAAATCAAAAAATTCATATACCTACTTGTTTGTTTCCTCTAAAATCCACCTATACCCTAACAAAACATTGAATTTTAGTTATAATTTTTAAGGTTTTTTGAATTTTATTTAGGTTTTTTGTTCTATAGGTATTGATATTAGGGTCGTTTTGTATTCCGGGAGCTAGCGCGCACCCCGTGCTAACAAATTTTTTGACATTTTTTGAATATTTTTTGACTTTTTAATTTAATTACGATTAAATTTTGACAATTTTTGACTTTGAACAAGTCTGCTTACTCAGCACTCGGTCTAGGGTGAATTTTTTGTTTCGTAAGAGGTACCTTGCCGTGCCAACTACCTACATTTGATCCCTGGTCGCTTATAATTGACGTTTTCCCCGGAAAATAGTGGAAAAACCTTAAAAAATTCCCAAATTTTTCGGTTTTTTGAAGATTTTTTGAATTTTTTCTACGAACACTGATCCCGTTCTAAACGTCATCCTGTAGCACTCGGCGAGACGCATCTCTGGACACCTCGTTTGTTATCCTCCGCCACCTGGAAATCAAAAAATTCATATACCTACTTGTTTGTTTCCTCTAAAATCCACCTATACCCTAACAAAACATTGAATTTTAGTTATAATTTTTAAGGTTTTTTGAATTTTATTTAGGTTTTTTGTTCTATAGGTATTGATATTAGGGTCGTTTTGTATTCCGGGAGCTAGCGCGCACCCCGTGCTAACAAATTTTTTGACATTTTTTGAATATTTTTTGACTTTTTAATTTAATTACGATTAAATTTTGACAATTTTTGACTTTGAACAAGTCTGCTTACTCAGCACTCGGTCTAGGGTGAATTTTTTGTTTCGTAAGAGGTACCTTGCCGTGCCAACTACCTACCCTTGATCCCTGGTCGCTTATAATTGACGTTTTCCCCGGAAAATAGTGGAAAAACCTTCAAAAATTCCCAAATTTTTCGGTTTTTTGAAGATTTTTTGAATTTTTTCTACGAACACTGATCCCGTTCTAAACGTCATCCTGTAGCACTCGGCGAGACGCATCTCTGGACACCTCGTTTGTTATCCTCCGCCACCTGGAAATCAAAAAATTCATATACCTACTTGTTTGTTTCCTCTAAAATCCACCTATACCCTAACAAAACATTGAATTTTAGTTATAATTTTTAAGGTTTTTTGAATTTTATTTAGGTTTTTTGTTCTATAGGTATTGATATTAGGGTCGTTTTGTATTCCGGGAGCTAGCGCGCACCCCGTGCTAACAAATTTTTTGACATTTTTTGAATATTTTTTGACTTTTTAATTTAATTACGATTAAATTTTGACAATTTTTGACTTTGAACAAGTCTGCTTACTCAGCACTCGGTCTAGGGTGAATTTTTTGTTTCGTAAGAGGTACCTTGCCGTGCCAACTACCTACCCTTGATCCCTGGTCGCTTATAATTGACGTTTTCCCCGGAAAATAGTGGAAAAACCTTCAAAAATTCCCAAATTTTTCGGTTTTTTGAAGATTTTTTGAATTTTTTCTACGAACACTGATCCCGTTCTAAACGTCATCCTGTAGCACTCGGCGAGACGCATCTCTGGACACCTCGTTTGTTATCCTCCGCCACCTGGAAATCAAAAAATTCATATACCTACTTGTTTGTTTCCTCTAAAATCCACCTATACCCTAACAAAACATTGAATTTTAGTTATAATTTTTAAGGTTTTTTGAATTTTATTTAGGTTTTTTGTTCTATAGGTATTGATATTAGGGTCGTTTTGTATTCCGGGAGCTAGCGCGCACCCCGTGCTAACAAATTTTTTGACATTTTTTGAATATTTTTTGACTTTTTAATTTAATTACGATTAAATTTTGACAATTTTTGACTTTGAACAAGTCTGCTTACTCAGCACTCGGTCTAGGGTGAATTTTTTGTTTCGTAAGAGGTACCTTGCCGTGCCAACTACCTACATTTGATCCCTGGTCGCTTATAATTGACGTTTTCCCCGGAAAATAGTGGAAAAACCTTCAAAAATTCCCAAATTTTTCGGTTTTTTGAAGATTTTTTGAATTTTTTCTACGAACACTGATCCCGTTCTAAACGTCATCCTGTAGCACTCGGCGAGACGCATCTCTGGACACCTCGTTTGTTATCCTCCGCCACCTGGAAATCAAAAAATTCATATACCTACTTGTTTGTTTCCTCTAAAATCCACCTATACCCTAACAAAACATTGAATTTTAGTTATAATTTTTAAGGTTTTTTGAATTTTATTTAGGTTTTTTGTTCTATAGGTATTGATATTAGGGTCGTTTTGTATTCCGGGAGCTAGCGCGCACCCCGTGCTAACAAATTTTTTGACATTTTTTGAATATTTTTTGACTTTTTAATTTAATTACGATTAAATTTTGACAATTTTTGACTTTGAACAAGTCTGCTTACTCAGCACTCGGTCTAGGGTGAATTTTTTGTTTCGTAAGAGGTACCTTGCCGTGCCAACTACCTACATTTGATCCCTGGTCGCTTATAATTGACGTTTTCCCCGGAAAATAGTGGAAAAACCTTCAAAAATTCCCAAATTTTTCGGTTTTTTGAAGATTTTTTGAATTTTTTCTACGAACACTGATCCCGTTCTAAACGTCATCCTGTAGCACTCGGCGAGACGCATCTCTGGACACCTCGTTTGTTATCCTCCGCCACCTGGAAATCAAAAAATTCATATACCTACTTGTTTGTTTCCTCTAAAATCCACCTATACCCTAACAAAACATTGAATTTTAGTTATAATTTTTAAGGTTTTTTGAATTTTATTTAGGTTTTTTGTTCTATAGGTATTGATATTAGGGTCGTTTTGTATTCCGGGAGCTAGCGCGCACCCCATGCTAACAAATTTTTTGACATTTTTTGAATATTTTTTGACTTTTTAATTTAATTACGATTAAATTTTGACAATTTTTGACTTTGAACAAGTCTGCTTACTCAGCACTCGGTCTAGGGTGAATTTTTTGTTTCGTAAGAGGTACCTTGCCGTGCCAACTACCTACCCTTGATCCCTGGTCGCTTATAATTGACGTTTTCCCCGGAAAATAGTGGAAAAACCTTCAAAAATTCCCAAATTTTTCGGTTTTTTGAAGATTTTTTGAATTTTTTCTACGAACACTGATCCCGTTCTAAACGTCATCCTGTAGCACTCGGCGAGACGCATCTCTGGACACCTCGTTTGTTATCCTCCGCCACCTGGAAATCAAAAAATTCATATACCTACTTGTTTGTTTCCTCTAAAATCCACCTATACCCTAACAAAACATTGAATTTTAGTTATAATTTTTAAGGTTTTTTGAATTTTATTTAGGTTTTTTGTTCTATAGGTATTGATATTAGGGTCGTTTTGTATTCCGGGAGCTAGCGCGCACCCCGTGCTAACAAATTTTTTGACATTTTTTGAATATTTTTTGACTTTTTAATTTAATTACGATTAAATTTTGACAATTTTTGACTTTGAACAAGTCTGCTTACTCAGCACTCGGTCTAGGGTGAATTTTTTGTTTCGTAAGAGGTACCTTGCCGTGCCAACTACCTACCCTTGATCCCTGGTCGCTTATAATTGACGTTTTCCCCGGAAAATAGTGGAAAAACCTTCAAAAATTCCCAAATTTTTCGGTTTTTTGAAGATTTTTTGAATTTTTTCTACGAACACTGATCCCGTTCTAAACGTCATCCTGTAGCACTCGGCGAGACGCATCTCTGGACACCTCGTTTGTTATCCTCCGCCACCTGGAAATCAAAAAATTCATATACCTACTTGTTTGTTTCCTCTAAAATCCACCTATACCCTAACAAAACATTGAATTTTAGTTATAATTTTTAAGGTTTTTTGAATTTTATTTAGGTTTTTTGTTCTATAGGTATTGATATTAGGGTCGTTTTGTATTCCGGGAGCTAGCGCGCACCCCGTGCTAACAAATTTTTTGACATTTTTTGAATATTTTTTGACTTTTTAATTTAATTACGATTAAATTTTGACAATTTTTGACTTTGAACAAGTCTGCTTACTCAGCACTCGGTCTAGGGTGAATTTTTTGTTTCGTAAGAGGTACCTTGCCGTGCCAACTACCTACCCTTGATCCCTGGTCGCTTATAATTGACGTTTTCCCCGGAAAATAGTGGAAAAACCTTCAAAAATTCCCAAATTTTTCGGTTTTTTGAAGATTTTTTGAATTTTTTCTACGAACACTGATCCCGTTCTAAACGTCATCCTGTAGCACTCGGCGAGACGCATCTCTGGACACCTCGTTTGTTATCCTCCGCCACCTGGAAATCAAAAAATTCATATACCTACTTGTTTGTTTCCTCTAAAATCCACCTATACCCTAACAAAACATTGAATTTTAGTTATAATTTTTAAGGTTTTTTGAATTTTATTTAGGTTTTTTGTTCTATAGGTATTGATATTAGGGTCGTTTTGTATTCCGGGAGCTAGCGCGCACCCCGTGCTAACAAATTTTTTGACATTTTTTGAATATTTTTTGACTTTTTAATTTAATTACGATTAAATTTTGACAATTTTTGACTTTGAACAAGTCTGCTTACTCAGCACTCGGTCTAGGGTGAATTTTTTGTTTCGTAAGAGGTACCTTGCCGTGCCAACTACCTACCCTTGATCCCTGGTCGCTTATAATTGACGTTTTCCCCGGAAAATAGTGGAAAAACCTTCAAAAATTCCCAAATTTTTCGGTTTTTTGAAGATTTTTTGAATTTTTTCTACGAACACTGATCCCGTTCTAAACGTCATCCTGTAGCACTCGGCGAGACGCATCTCTGGACACCTCGTTTGTTATCCTCCGCCACCTGGAAATCAAAAAATTCATATACCTACTTGTTTGTTTCCTCTAAAATCCACCTATACCCTAACAAAACATTGAATTTTAGTTATAATTTTTAAGGTTTTTTGAATTTTATTTAGGTTTTTTGTTCTATAGGTATTGATATTAGGGTCGTTTTGTATTCCGGGAGCTAGCGCGCACCCCGTGCTAACAAATTTTTTGACATTTTTTGAATATTTTTTGACTTTTTAATTTAATTACGATTAAATTTTGACAATTTTTGACTTTGAACAAGTCTGCTTACTCAGCACTCGGTCTAGGGTGAATTTTTTGTTTCGTAAGAGGTACCTTGCCGTGCCAACTACCTACCCTTGATCCCTGGTCGCTTATAATTGACGTTTTCCCCGGAAAATAGTGGAAAAACCTTCAAAAATTCCCAAATTTTTCGGTTTTTTGAAGATTTTTTGAATTTTTTCTACGAACACTGATCCCGTTCTAAACGTCATCCTGTAGCACTCGGCGAGACGCATCTCTGGACACCTCGTTTGTTATCCTCCGCCACCTGGAAATCAAAAAATTCATATACCTACTTGTTTGTTTCCTCTAAAATCCACCTATACCCTAACAAAACATTGAATTTTAGTTATAATTTTTAAGGTTTTTTGAATTTTATTTAGGTTTTTTGTTCTATAGGTATTGATATTAGGGTCGTTTTGTATTCCGGGAGCTAGCGCGCACCCCGTGCTAACAAATTTTTTGACATTTTTTGAATATTTTTTGACTTTTTAATTTAATTACGATTAAATTTTGACAATTTTTGACTTTGAACAAGTCTGCTTACTCAGCACTCGGTCTAGGGTGAATTTTTTGTTTCGTAAGAGGTACCTTGCCGTGCCAACTACCTACCCTTGATCCCTGGTCGCTTATAATTGACGTTTTCCCCGGAAAATAGTGGAAAAACCTTAAAAAATTCCCAAATTTTTCGGTTTTTTGAAGATTTTTTGAATTTTTTCTACGAACACTGATCCCGTTCTAAACGTCATCCTGTAGCACTCGGCGAGACGCATCTCTGGACACCTCGTTTGTTATCCTCCGCCACCTGGAAATCAAAAAATTCATATACCTACTTGTTTGTTTCCTCTAAAATCCACCTATACCCTAACAAAACATTGAATTTTAGTTATAATTTTTAAGGTTTTTTGAATTTTATTTAGGTTTTTTGTTCTATAGGTATTGATATTAGGGTCGTTTTGTATTCCGGAAGCTAGCGCGCACCCCGTGCTAACAAATTTTTTGACATTTTTTGAATATTTTTTGACTTTTTAATTTAATTACGATTAAATTTTGACAATTTTTGACTTTGAACAAGTCTGCTTACTCAGCACTCGGTCTAGGGTGAATTTTTTGTTTCGTAAGAGGTACCTTGCCGTGCCAACTACCTACCCTTGATCCCTGGTCGCTTATAATTGACGTTTTCCCCGGAAAATAGTGGAAAAACCTTCAAAAATTCCCAAATTTTTCGGTTTTTTGAAGATTTTTTGAATTTTTTCTGAGAACACTGATCCCGTTCTAAACGTCATCCTGTAGCACTCGGCGAGACGCATCTCTGGACACCTCGTTTGTTATCCTCCGCCACCTGGAAATCAAAAAATTCATATACCTACTTGTTTGTTTCCTCTAAAATCCACCTATACCCTAACAAAACATTGAATTTTAGTTATAATTTTTAAGGTTTTTTGAATTTTATTTAGGTTTTTTGTTCTATAGGTATTGATATTAGGGTCGTTTTGTATTCCGGGAGCTAGCGCGCACCCCGTGCTAACAAATTTTTTGACATTTTTTGAATATTTTTTGACTTTTTAATTTAATTACGATTAAATTTTGACAATTTTTGACTTTGAACAAGTCTGCTTACTCAGCACTCGGTCTAGGGTGAATTTTTTGTTTCGTAAGAGGTACCTTGCCGTGCCAACTACCTACCCTTGATCCCTGGTCGCTTATAATTGACGTTTTCCCCGGAAAATAGTGGAAAAACCTTCAAAAATTCCCAAATTTTTCGGTTTTTTGAAGATTTTTTGATTTTTTTCTACGAACACTGATCCCGTTCTAAACGTCATCCTGTAGCACTCGGCGAGACGCATCTCTGGACACCTCGTTTGTTATCCTCCGCCACCTGGAAATCAAAAAATTCATATACCTACTTGTTTGTTTCCTCTAAAATCCACCTATACCCTAACAAAACATTGAATTTTAGTTATAATTTTTAAGGTTTTTTGAATTTTATTTAGGTTTTTTGTTCTATAGGTATTGATATTAGGGTCGTTTTGTATTCCGGGAGCTAGCGCGCACCCCGTGCTAACAAATTTTTTGACATTTTTTGAATATTTTTTGACTTTTTAATTTAATTACGATTAAATTTTGACAATTTTTGACTTTGAACAAGTCTGCTTACTCAGCACTCGGTCTAGGGTGAATTTTTTGTTTCGTAAGAGGTACCTTGCCGTGCCAACTACCTACCCTTGATCCCTGGTCGCTTATAATTGACGTTTTCCCCGGAAAATAGTGGAAAAACCTTCAAAAATTCCCAAATTTTTCGGTTTTTTGAAGATTTTTTGAATTTTTTCTACGAACACTGATCCCGTTCTAAACGTCATCCTGTAGCACTCGGCGAGACGCATCTCTGGACACCTCGTTTGTTATCCTCCGCCACCTGGAAATCAAAAAATTCATATACCTACTTGTTTGTTTCCTCTAAAATCCACCTATACCCTAACAAAACATTGAATTTTAGTTATAATTTTTAAGGTTTTTTGAATTTTATTTAGGTTTTTTGTTCTATAGGTATTGATATTAGGGTCGTTTTGTATTCCGGGAGCTAGCGCGCACCCCGTGCTAACAAATTTTTTGACATTTTTTGAATATTTTTTGACTTTTTAATTTAATTACGATTAAATTTTGACAATTTTTGACTTTGAACAAGTCTGCTTACTCAGCACTCGGTCTAGGGTGAATTTTTTGTTTCGTAAGAGGTACCTTGCCGTGCCAACTACCTACCCTTGATCCCTGGTCGCTTATAATTGACGTTTTTCCCGGAAAATAGTGGAAAAACCTTCAAAAATTCCCAAATTTTTCGGTTTTTTGAAGATTTTTTGAATTTTTTCTACGAACACTGATCCCGTTCTAAACGTCATCCTGTAGCACTCGGCGAGACGCATCTCTGGACACCTCGTTTGTTATCCTCCGCCACCTGGAAATCAAAAAATTCATATACCTACTTGTTTGTTTCCTCTAAAATCCACCTATACCCTAACAAAACATTGAATTTTAGTTATAATTTTTAAGGTTTTTTGAATTTTATTTAGGTTTTTTGTTCTATAGGTATTGATATTAGGGTCGTTTTGTATTCCGGGAGCTAGCGCGCACCCCGTGCTAACAAATTTTTTGACATTTTTTGAATATTTTTTGACTTTTTAATTTAATTACGATTAAATTTTGACAATTTTTGACTTTGAACAAGTCTGCTTACTCAGCACTCGGTCTAGGGTGAATTTTTTGTTTCGTAAGAGGTACCTTGCCGTGCCAACTACCTACCCTTGATCCCTGGTCGCTTATAATTGACGTTTTCCCCGGAAAATAGTGGAAAAACCTTCAAAAATTCCCAAATTTTTCGGTTTTTTGAAGATTTTTTGAATTTTTTCTACGAACACTGATCCCGTTCTAAACGTCATCCTGTAGCACTCGGCGAGACGCATCTCTGGACACCTCGTTTGTTATCCTCCGCCACCTGGAAATCAAAAAATTCATATACCTACTTGTTTGTTTCCTCTAAAATCCACCTATACCCTAACAAAACATTGAATTTTAGTTATAATTTTTAAGGTTTTTTGAATTTTATTTAGGTTTTTTGTTCTATAGGTATTGATATTAGGGTCGTTTTGTATTCCGGGAGCTAGCGCGCACCCCGTGCTAACAAATTTTTTGACATTTTTTGAATATTTTTTGACTTTTTAATTTAATTACGATTAAATTTTGACAATTTTTGACTTTGAACAAGTCTGCTTACTCAGCACTCGGTCTAGGGTGAATTTTTTGTTTCGTAAGAGGTACCTTGCCGTGCCAACTACCTACCCTTGATCCCTGGTCGCTTATAATTGACGTTTTCCCCGGAAAATAGTGGAAAAACCTTCAAAAATTCCCAAATTTTTCGGTTTTCTGAAGATTTTTTGAATTTTTTCTACGAACACTGATCCCGTTCTAAACGTCATCCTGTAGCACTCGGCGAGACGCATCTCTGGACACCTCGTTTGTTATCCTCCGCCACCTGGAAATCAAAAAATTCATATACCTACTTGTTTGTTTCCTCTAAAATCCACCTATACCCTAACAAAACATTGAATTTTAGTTATAATTTTTAAGGTTTTTTGAATTTTATTTAGGTTTTTTGTTCTATAGGTATTGATATTAGGGTCGTTTTGTATTCCGGGAGCTAGCGCGCACCCCGTGCTAACAAATTTTTTGACATTTTTTGAATATTTTTTGACTTTTTAATTTAATTACGATTAAATTTTGACAATTTTTGACTTTGAACAAGTCTGCTTACTCAGCACTCGGTCTAGGGTGAATTTTTTGTTTCGTAAGAGGTACCTTGCCGTGCCAACTACCTACCCTTGATCCCTGGTCGCTTATAATTGACGTTTTCCCCGGAAAATAGTGGAAAAACCTTCAAAAATTCCCAAATTTTTCGGTTTTTTGAAGATTTTTTGAATTTTTTCTACGAACACTGATCCCGTTCTAAACGTCATCCTGTAGCACTCGGCGAGACGCATCTCTGGACACCTCGTTTGTTATCCTCCGCCACCTGGAAATCAAAAAATTCATATACCTACTTGTTTGTTTCCTCTAAAATCCACCTATACCCTAACAAAACATTGAATTTTAGTTATAATTTTTAAGGTTTTTTGAATTTTATTTAGGTTTTTTGTTCTATAGGTATTGATATTAGGGTCGTTTTGTATTCCGGGAGCTAGCGCGCACCCCGTGCTAACAAATTTTTTGACATTTTTTGAATATTTTTTGACTTTTTAATTTAATTACGATTAAATTTTGACAATTTTTGACTTTGAACAAGTCTGCTTACTCAGCACTCGGTCTAGGGTGAATTTTTTGTTTCGTAAGAGGTACCTTGCCGTGCCAACTACCTACCCTTGATCCCTGGTCGCTTATAATTGACGTTTTCCCCGGAAAATAGTGGAAAAACCTTCAAAAATTCCCAAATTTTTCGGTTTTTTGAAGATTTTTTGAATTTTTTCTACGAACACTGATCCCGTTCTAAACGTCATCCTGTAGCACTCGGCGAGACGCATCTCTGGACACCTCGTTTGTTATCCTCCGCCACCTGGAAATCAAAAAATTCATATACCTACTTGTTTGTTTCCTCTAAAATCCACCTATACCCTAACAAAACATTGAATTTTAGTTATAATTTTTAAGGTTTTTTGAATTTTATTTAGGTTTTTTGTTCTATAGGTATTGATATTAGGGTCGTTTTGTATTCCGGGAGCTAGCGCGCACCCCGTGCTAACAAATTTTTTGACATTTTTTGAATATTTTTTGACTTTTTAATTTAATTACGATTAAATTTTGACAATTTTTGACTTTGAACAAGTCTGCTTACTCAGCACTCGGTCTAGGGTGAATTTTTTGTTTCGTAAGAGGTACCTTGCCGTGCCAACTACCTACCCTTGATCCCTGGTCGCTTATAATTGACGTTTTCCCCGGAAAATAGTGGAAAAACCTTCAAAAATTCCCAAATTTTTCGGTTTTTTGAAGATTTTTTGAATTTTTTCTACGAACACTGATCCCGTTCTAAACGTCATCCTGTAGCACTCGGCGAGACGCATCTCTGGACACCTCGTTTGTTATCCTCCGCCACCTGGAAATCAAAAAATTCATATACCTACTTGTTTGTTTCCTCTAAAATCCACCTATACCCTAACAAAACATTGAATTTTAGTTATAATTTTTAAGGTTTTTTGAATTTTATTTAGGTTTTTTGTTCTATAGGTATTGATATTAGGGTCGTTTTGTATTCCGGGAGCTAGCGCGCACCCCGTGCTAACAAATTTTTTGACATTTTTTGAATATTTTTTGACTTTTTAATTTAATTACGATTAAATTTTGACAATTTTTGACTTTGAACAAGTCTGCTTACTCAGCACTCGGTCTAGGGTGAATTTTTTGTTTCGTAAGAGGTACCTTGCCGTGCCAACTACCTACATTTGATCCCTGGTCGCTTATAATTGACGTTTTCCCCGGAAAATAGTGGAAAAACCTTCAAAAATTCCCAAATTTTTCGGTTTTTTGAAGATTTTTTGAATTTTTTCTACGAACACTGATCCCGTTCTGAACGTCATCCTGTAGCACTCGGCGAGACGCATCTCTGGACACCTCGTTTGTTATCCTCCGCCACCTGGAAATCAAAAAATTCATATACCTACTTGTTTGTTTCCTCTAAAATCCACCTATACCCTAACAAAACATTGAATTTTAGTTATAATTTTTAAGGTTTTTTGAATTTTATTTAGGTTTTTTGTTCTATAGGTATTGATATTAGGGTCGTTTTGTATTCCGGGAGCTAGCGCGCACCCCGTGCTAACAAATTTTTTGACATTTTTTGAATATTTTTTGACTTTTTAATTTAATTACGATTAAATTTTGACAATTTTTGACTTTGAACAAGTCTGCTTACTCAGCACTCGGTCTAGGGTGAATTTTTTGTTTCGTAAGAGGTACCTTGCCGCCCCCCCACCCTCCCAGTTGTCGCTTAGGTATATCACCTCGGCTCAGTACACCCATACATTTTGGTAGCAAAAAATTTTTTTGTAAATAATTCTTTTTTGACTCTTGTCGGCTGCTTTCCAGCCAAGACAACCTACAACAGGACTAGACGTCTGATACATGATGTCCAACTCCGCCTCATGGACATGTTGAGAAAGACGACGACAAACTCTTGTTTTTAAGTATTTTGCCAAATTTATGCTGTTATTGCTTTTAAACTTAAACGTATTAACCTATAGGACATTATACATCTTAAACATATTATACACTTATACAATTATATTTAGTTTTAAGACTGGGTTTATTGACCCAAATATTTTTAAATTGCCAATATATTGCTATTTTTGTTTCAACGTATTAGCTTATTAGGACAGTTTATATTACAATTATATTATACACTTTTACAACTTATACAAAAATACTTTAGCTTTAAGACTGGGTTTATTGACCCCTTTTAATTTACAAACTGTAACTTACTAGAATCACAATCATGTACCGCACACCGGCTCATGAAAAGAACCAGGAGAGGAAACTTGGAGTGTGTCTATCAGACAATGGCAGTGCAGGACCCTCACTCACGACAAGGCCACAGAATGTCCGGAAGTCTATCGAAACCATAGAAAAGGCAGCTGCAACATCAGGGAAAGGGCACCCTCAACAACAAAAAGGGACAATAAAACCGGTGTTAAGATCCGAAACCGTCACAAAGGGCAAAACAACTCAGCCTACAAAAAGCCCCGTAAGAACACCAGGTGAGGTAAAAAGAACCTACCCAAACCGAGTAGCCGAAGCCACTGCAGTCTACAAAAAGGGCCTGGAAAACCTGAACCTTTTCAAAAACCTCCGGAAGGACGTAAAGGAGGAGATAAAGAAGACTCTGGACAGACTTTACCAACTCGCAACATTGGCCCCTGTAGCAAGAAACCTACAGGAAGAGCTGGAAGTGAAAATAAGAACCGGTACAGCAACAGAAGATACTCCAACAGAGGAAGAGACAGGAAATGAAGAGAAAACGCCTGTGAGGAACAAAAGGGAAGACCAAATACTTATAAAACTGGGGGAAAACAACAGCCTCCTCATCGAAAACAGGAAAAGGATGGAAGAATTAAAAGCAATGATGGAAGAAAGAAAGGAAACACTGGAGAGGACCACCTACGCACATGTGGCGACTACTAAGCCTGCGGCCAGACTAATGCCTGAGCCAAGGGCATTGCACTCAGTAGTCGTCACATCGGAAAATGAAATGGATACTGGAGAGGAAGTGTTGGAAAAAGTTAGGAAAGCTGTTGATGCGAAGGAAGGCTGGATAAAAGTGGAGAAAGTAAGGAAAGCAAAGGACAGGAAAATAATTGTGGGGTGTGAAACGGAAGAAGAAAGGAGGAAGCTGAGAGAGAGGCTTGAAAAAGCAGGAGCCCATCTTGTTGTCGAAGAGGTGAAGAACAAGGACCCGCTTCTGGTTCTAAAGGACGTCCTTTCGATACATAGTGATGACGATGTATTGAAGGCCCTTTGGAACCAGAACCGGGGGGTTTTCCATGGCCTCGACAACGAGAAGGACAGGATAAAGGTCAAATACAGGAAAAGAACAAGGAATCCTCATGCTGGCCACGTAGTTCTGGAAGTTTCCCCCACAGTTTGGAAAAGAGCAACAGAGGCCGGGAAACTGCGAGTGGACCTCCAGCACGTGCATGTGGAAGACCAGTCCCCGCTCGTCCAATGCTCCAGGTGCTTGGCATACGGACATGGCCGCAGGTTCTGCAAAGATCCTGAGGATCTCTGCAGTCACTGCAGCGGACCGCACCTCCGCACAGAATGCCCGGGCGTTGCAGCCGGAGAGCCACCTGCGTGCATAAACTGTAAAAAATCAGGGCTGGATAATAGCGCGCACAACGCATTTAGCGGGGAGTGCCCAGTGCGCAGGAAATGGGACAGCATAGCAAGGGCCTCGGTGTCCTACTGCTAATGTTGTCCCAGAGCATTCTTTCAGGTACGAAAACATAGTGATAGACTGCAAAACCGTGAATGAACCACATCATAATAAGTATGACAGGCTTCCATTCACGGAAAACACAGCAAAGACGCACTACCTGAAGGAAGCTCCTAGAAATACAGTTAAGCCCATAATAATGCACAAAGAGCACAACGAGGAAACCATAGCTGTAGTTCTGTTCCTCCTAAAAGATATTTACTTACCCATCTGTAACATTAGCTCAAAAGACAAACATAACAAACAATATAAAACTAAAATTAGGAATGTATGAACCTGTATATGCTAAATCATATGTTAAGAAGTCATACAAATTAGATAATTAAAAACATAAATATGTAAAAAAGTAGATAGATAAATATAAATAGTAAAGTAAAGTAAATATAAATAGTATAGAATATAAACAGCTAAATATAGATAAACAAGTAAAGACGGATAAATAAAATAAAAAGATAATATGGTCAGTTCCGACCTTACCAAAAACAAAATCCCAACCTAAATAACAAACAAAAAGGCAAACACAGGCTCCGACCATGTTGGAGGAATCATTGATTAAATTTATAAAAAAAAAAAAAAAAAACCTAACCTAACCTAACCTAACCTTTTTTTTTTTTTTTTTTTTTTTTTTTTTTAAGGCCGTAAAAAATGCCTAACGCACACCTCCAGCACCCGGGGCAGACGCTGGAGGTAGTGTGGGACCTGCCCCCACTAAAAAATCGGCCGTGTACCGTCGCGCCACCGGCGCGAACGGGCCGCCGGAATCTGCTATACCATCGGCGGCCAATTCAGTGGCAGTGCCCGGCGCGGCGATATGCCGGGCACTCCTACTCCGGCGGCGTCCTGGGGTACACTGCAGGACGCCGACGTCGCGGAAGGCTACGAGTGGGGGGAAAAGGCCCCGTCAACCCCCACCCGCGGCCCCACCATTAGGGCGGCATCAGGCGCAGATGGTCGCGCCGACGCCGCCCGGTTCGCCGGCGACGAAGCGGATCAGCAAGGGAGTCCTCCTCCCTGCGTCGCTCCGCCGCCTCCTTCTGCGAGATGACGTCCTCGCAAAAGGATGCGACCGCGTTCCAAGACGTCTCGCTGCGGACCATAGATGACACCACGGTCGGCAGCGAGAGGTCACGACCCACCACTGCGGTGAGGACTCGACGTTGCTGCTCCCAGGCAGGGCACTGCTCGAGAGTGTGCTGCGCCGAGTCCTCACCGCAATCGCAGTGATGACAGTCGGGACGCGATTCCCTCCTCGCAACCGAATGCAGGTACTTTCCGAAGCACCCATGCCCGGAAAGAACCTGCACCAGCCGGAAGGAAAGGGTCCCGTGCTGCCTCACCGCCCACTCCTCAAGGACCGGCTGGAGCGCCTCCACGGTTCGGAAACCGGCACGTGGAGCCTCCAGCCGGGACCTCCACCGGGCCATGATGTCCCGGTGGGCCTGACTGCGCCAGGCGCGCAGTTGTTCGGGCATGGGGCAAGAGCCCCCAGCCCGGACCTCCGCCGCCTGCCAGTAAACGTCGGCGAGTACTTCCGCATCCAGATCCCACGGGGGAGTTCCGGCCAACGCGCACGCCGCATCGGTGGACACCGTGCGGTAACCG
Source organism: Herminia tarsipennalis (assembly GCA_945859575.2). Taxonomy (NCBI): domain Eukaryota; kingdom Metazoa; phylum Arthropoda; class Insecta; order Lepidoptera; family Erebidae; genus Herminia; species Herminia tarsipennalis. Next base: position 27,931,774 of record OX243841.2, on the reverse strand, counting down.
CGTATGGCCCGGACCGCCATGGTTCGTTGGGGTCTCCACAAACGAACCCTATTCTGGGCGGACAGGGTCTCCGCCCACACGGGCGCGCCGTAAAGCGCCATCGACCGTACCACCCCCATGTAAAGCCGTCGGCTTGAGGCACTGGGACCGCCAAGATTCGGCAAAAGCCGACCCAGGGCGGCAGCAGTAGCCTCAAGTTTGGGCACAAGGATGCGAAAATGCTCGTCGAAGAGCCATCGCCCATCCAACACCAACCCCAGATATTTCATCTGGGGGCGTATCGGTACGAGGACCGAGTTGACGACCAAGGAGGCGCCAGCGGGTGGACCGCGACGGGGCCCATGGAACAACAGGGCCTCCGTCTTTTCAAGCGCCACTCTCAACCCCAGCGCCTCGATGCGCCCGACCATTCGGGAAACCCCTAGGGTGGCCAGGCGCGCCGCCTCCTCGAAATTCCGTGCCCGGGCTGTGACGAGCGTGTCGTCGGCGTAACAGAGTACGCTAAGCCCGGGTGGGAAGTTTCCTCGCAGGGCCCAATCGTATCCCATGTTCCACAAGAGCGGTCCTAAGACCGACCCCTGAGGAACACCGCACGACATTGCCCTGCGCCTCACTTCTCCTTCACTATCCTCGTACAGGACACACCGGCCTTGCAAATAGTCGGCCACCAGCTGCCTCAGGTAATCGGGCACTCCATGGAACCGGAGCGCCTCACCGATGCAGCCGAATGGCAGAGTATTGAAGGCGTTGGCGATGTCAAGCGATACCGCCAATAAAACCCCGCCGCCGAGGACTGCCTCCTCAGCCGCGGCCCTCAGACGCAGAATGGCATCGACCGTCGAACGCCCGGCACGAAAGCCGTACTGGGCATCGGACAGATCGGGGCCGACCTCGCGCAAGTGGCGGACGATACGGGTAGCGAGAATTCTCTCAAGCAACTTCCCCGCCTCGTCCAGCAGCACGATAGGCCTGAAGGCCGCGACCGAATCGGGAGATCTACCCGGCTTCGGTAGGAGAACCAGCTTCCCCGTTTTCCAACAGTCAGGGAACCGTCCGGACGCCAGGCAAGCGTCGAACAGCCCCCTGAGGCGGTCTCCCATGTGGTTGAGGACCAGGGCCAACACTCGGGCAGGAATCCCGTCAGGCCCGGGGGCGGTACTCTTCGAACGAATCCGAAGTACAGCCGCCCCCACCTCCGCCTCCGTGATGGGCGGAACACTGGGCTCGGCCTCCCGGTCATCGGTCTCAGAGACCATTGCCGGTGGCGTGTGCTCCGCACGTTGCGGGAAAAGGGCCTCAACCACTTCCACGAGGAAGCTGGGCTGGAGAGTCTCTGTAAGGGGGGGGCCCGACGAGCGGAGCTTATTCAGCGCCGCTCTGTAGGGGCGACCCCAGGGATCACGATCTAGACCCTCCAGCATCTCCTGTCTCGCCGTCTCCTTCGCGCGGCAGATGGCCAGCTTGAATGCGTCCTTCGCATTGCGATACGCTTCATACAGCTGGTCCTCCCTCTCTACGTCGCGGTGACGCCGTCGACTGCGGGTGTAGATCCTCCGGGCACGAATACAGGCCGCACGGAGTTCCGCCAACTCTGGGGACCACCAGTAGACCTCCTTCCTCGGAGGACGACGTCGGAAACGTGGCATGGCCGCATCGCAAACCTGCGTAAACGCATCGCGAATGCGGACAGCCGTGACGTCGATGTCCTCGGTCGGAGGTGGTGAGGACGACCACGATTGAACGATAGCCGCCTCCTCCAGCAGTTCCCTGTCGAGTCGACCCACAGCCCACCGCGGAAATCGGGATTGTCTGCCCGCCGCGTGACCCCTACTGGCGCCCTGGGACCGGGAGAGCTCAAACCGGATGTACAAGTGATCCGAGAGCGTCTCAACCTCAGCCAGTACGCGCCAGTTCCTTACGCGTGCTTCGATACCAGGGGTAGCGAACGAAAGGTCCACTATCGACCCCCCCTGGCGCCGAACGCACGTATTGGTGGTGCCCCTGTTCAGCAAACAGAGGCCCACCGCAGCCGCCCATTCTTCCACCGCCGTTCCGCGAGCGTCCGTCCTAGGAGATCCCCACGCCAAGGATTTGGCGTTAAAATCCCCCAGCACCACGACGTGGCGAGGTGCTAGCCGCCGTATCGAGGCTTCCAAGCTAGCCAGGAAAACCTCAAAATCGGCCAGACTCCGGTTTGGGGAGAAGTACACGCCGTAAAGCGTGAGTCCCCCCCAGTCGGCAGCAACATATCCCGTACCCTTATCTCTGAGCGACAAGGGCGGGGAATGGAGCGCAGCGGAGCTGACGATCGCCACGGAGCCGTCCCGGTCACCCATCCAATTCGGACGAGGAGGAACGTAATAGGGCTCCGCGGCTACGGCAACAGCAATCGACCACTCTGCCATGGTTTGCAGGAAAAGATCCTGCGCGCCGGCAGAATGGTTGAGATTCGCCTGGAGGAGGGAAAAGCACTCACTGTCCATTACTGGACTCCGGTACTACATCCTCCTCCATTCGCGCTGGCGGCGGTGTACGAGGGGCAGCCTTGGCCGATTGGCTACCCCCCGGGCGTGGCTTTGGAGCCTGCGGGGGTTTGCACCCCTCCCGTCCCATGACGTGGTTAGCAGGCAAATTACCCGCCGCACACGCTGGACAGTGGGGGGCAGCGGAACAGTCCGCCGCCTTGTGCCCCGGGCGACCGCAGCGGAAACAAAGTCCGCCGCAGTCGAAGCAACTAGTGCACTTCGGACGCATGTGTCCCGTCGCCATGCACTTGAAGCAGCGCGCGGGTCTCGCCGGCAGGATCGTAACCCTGGCGGCGCTGAAGCCCACGAGCAGCCTCCCTGCATCAGCCAATAATTTGGCCGCGGCAACGGGGCACTGCGCCCAAACCGCAAAAGCACCTCCGGGGCCGGGGCGAATGGCGCCGACCCTGATGGAGTCAAGAGCGCATTGGGTACGGGTCCCAATAGCCTCCCGAACTTCCTGGGCCGTGACCGAGTCATCCAGTCCCGAAATACGCATTTCTGCGCACTTCGTGGGCCTGGCGACTCTTACGCCTTCTTCCCCAGCAATCATCCCCCGCAGCTTCTCCGCGAAGAAATCTGCGTTCCTGCCTCCGTCTGGGCCTGGGAACTCGAGGATCCGAGCTCCCGTCTGCGAGGGCCGGGTGGTTGCACCCAGACCCCCGAGATCAGAGGCGGTGATGGTCCTCTTCACCCTCGCAAATATCTCCGCATAGGAGACTCCGCGCTCCAGTGCCTCCGGCGACACCGTGACAACCACGGCGGCCGTTTTCGGCACTTGGAGCTTCGGCTTCCTAGCCACGACTCCTTTGGCAGCATTTGGGGCAGCCTTCTTCCCCTTTCTTCTGCGACGCGACCTTTTGCTCACCGTCTGCCAGCCCTCGTTGGCGGAGACGAGGGGGGCGGGAGCAGGTGCGGGTGCAGGGGCACGAGCCTTAACCTCCTGGGCGCGTGGAGCGACCGAAGGGGCGGACGATGGTGCCGCCGTCGAACCCTTGGCAGGCTGGGGGCCTACCTGGGGTATGGCTGGAGGGGCCGTGGCTCGTGCCGTCTTCCTCTTGGGCGCAGACGCCGCGCTTGTCGCGTAGGTCTCGACGCGTCCCCCAGAACAAGGTAGGGGCGTCGGAGCAGTAGCCGTGTACGGCTTTGCGACCGGCGGTGTACGGGAGGTCGGTGCCGGAGGCAGCCTTGCCTCCAGACTCCCGATGCGGGCAGTGATCTTGGACTCAAAAGAGCCCATGAGCTGCCGCAACTGCGCCTCGATTCCTCCAGAGGATGGAGAAGGCTGCGTCTTGCCCGGGCTGGCCAGAACAGCCCGGGGTGGACCGGCTTGGGAGGAAGCCAAGTCGGCCCGCAATCTAGCGAGCTCGGCGCGGAGCTCCGCCATGTCGGATCTCAGAGTCGCGTTCTCCTTACGCAACTGCTGCAACTCTCTGTTGGTGGCATCCGATCGACCAGCCAGGTCGTCCACCACCACCAGCAGCTTGGCACCTGCCTCTTTAAGGCCGCGCACAAAGGGGCCCTTGAGGTTAGTAGATTTTGTGGCTACCTCATAAATAGCAGCCACAGCATCTCCGGCACTCGCCTTGAGTTCCATCGTAGTAGGAGGGGATTGAAGGTCCCCCCCCGACCGTTGGTCCTCGGCGAGGAGCTGCGCCACCCGATCTTCGGCGTTGCGCTCTCCCTCCGTACGCGTGCGCAGGTACTTCTCCCTGTTGGAGAACACTGATCCGCACATTCCTCCTCTGCGGGCGGTCGGAATCTTGCTAGGGGTCTGGGAGACCCCCGCCATATCCCGTTGCGGCGAGCAGCTTCGGTTACGCTTCTGGGAAGCCCAGAGCCTACCTGGCCGCTCGCCACACACTACACCCTCGTCGTGGACTTCGATGTCCTCCATTACGTCCACGTCCGTAATGGAGGACTCTGAAGCGGTCAGAGACCCCGTCCGCGGGACTTTAGGCGGCAACGGGGATGGACCCCCACTCGCCTTAGCCCGACTCGGTGTCTTGCGACCCTTCTTTGAGCCTGCAATGCGACTCGAAACCTAACCTTTTTTTTTTTTTTTTTTTTTTTTTTTTTTTTTTTTTTTTATGGCCGTAAAAAATGCCTAACGCACACCTCCAGCACCCGGGGCAGACGCTGGAGGTAGTGTGGGACCTGCCCCCACTAAAAAATCGGCCGTGTACCAACTCGCCGCCTTCACACGGATAGGCCGCCGGAATTGACTATTTCTTCGGCGGACCCACCCAGCGGCATAGCCCCATCGGGCATTCCTGCTCCTGCAGCGTCCTGGGTACACACAGAACGCCGCCATCGCGAAAGGCCGCGAGCGTGGGAAACTTCCCCGTCCATCACGCCCACAGCCCCACCAAGCGACGTCACGCGCAGCTGCGCCTCGACGTCGCCCGGTTCGCCGGCGACGGGGCAGACTATCCCCGCCGCCTCCTCCCACGGGTTGAATTTCCCGCAGAAGGTTGCGACCGCGTCCTGGACCCCCTACCGCGCAACGCATCCGGTACCCCTATCACTGACGACAGGGGCGAGGAGCGAGCACGGCTAAGAGAGTCCTTTTAGGTGGAGGGTGTAGGGGCACGGGAAGGCGCCTCGTCCCCACCCTCCTCCATCCGCACCGGAGCCTGGGCGCGAGGAGCTCGGCCAGTCCCCGCAGGCGGCTTTGCGGCCTTGGGAGGCTTACAGCCCGCCCTCCCCATCATATGGTTGGCGGGCTGATTGCCCGCCGCGCACACAGGGCAGTGGGGAGCGGCATCACACGCCGCTGCCGCATGCCCCGGTTGACCACAGCGGAAACAAATTCCGCTGCAGTCAAAACTACTGGTGCATTGCGGGCGCAAGTGCCCCGCGCCCATGCACCGGTAGCACCTCGCGGGCCTCGCCTCGAGGATGGTGATCCTCGCGGCGGAGAAACCCACGAGGAGCCGGCCTGCCTCTGCCAAAATTTTGGCCGCAGCAACGGGGCAACGCGCCCACGCCGCACCAACTCCTCCGGGGCCAGGGCGGATCGCGCCGACCCTCACGGTTCCGGGAGAGCATTGAGCCTTCCGCTCTATCGCCTCCCGGACCTCCTCAGACGACACTGAGTCATCCAGGCCAGAGATGCGCAACTCTGCGCACTTCATTGGCCTAGAGACCCGGACGCCTTCTTCGCCTCCAGCGAGACGCCTGAGCGTTTCCGCCACGAGGTCGGCCTTCTTCGCGCCCTCTGCCCCTGGAACCTCAAGGAGCCGGGCCCCGGTTTGTGAGCGGCGGAAGCTCACTTCTATGCCACCAGCAGCTAGAAGGGCAGACTTTGCGCCGCTAAATAGGCTGGCGTAGGTGACCCCTCTACTTGCCGCCTCCGGCGACACCGTCACAAGGACGGCGGCCGTTTTCGGCGGAGACAGCTTCGGCCTCTTTCTTCCGCTACGTCTCGTTGGAGCGATCTCCTGCGTATTAACAACGATAGCGGCTCTCTTCTTTTTCCGGCGCGATCCCTTGCTCTCCGCCACCTGCCATTCCTCACCAGAGGGGCCAGTGGCGGGTGCAGACGCTGACACCGGAAGACGGGCCGGAGCCGTTGGGGCGTTTGAGGCGCCCGCCACGGTAGCACGTGGTGCCCTTTTTGGCGCACGCTGCAGCGGGGGATGGGGATATCCACCCTTCGGCCGCACACCGTCCCGTGGCGTTCCTCGGCCTGTCGCCCCTGAGGCAACAACCGCAGCAAGTGTCCCGGTACGTCCCCCTGTACGGGGTAGAGGCACCGAAGGTGCCTGCGATCGCTCTTGGGGGACCTTGGGCCTAGACACTGCGAGCGGCGGCCGACAACTCGGCTCAGGGGGCAGACGCGCCTTGATGCTCTCAAGGCGCGCATCCATCAGGCCCCCGAAGACCACCGTCAGTTGCCTAAGCTGCGCGTCCGAAAACACGCAGGGCTGGTCTTCTCCTATGGCGGACCTCGCTGTCGACCCGACCGGGACAGAACCGGCCAACGAATCGACTTGGGCGAGGATAGAGCCGGTCCCCGTCGCCACGGGGTCGGGCCGCAGCTGAGCGACCTCAGCGCGTAGCTCTCCCAGTTCCTTTTCCATACGGTCGCAGCTAGCTCGCAACCTTTCGGATTCCGCCTCTGCAACGGCAGCGCGTTCGAAGAGCCCGTTCACTACCTCCCTTAGTATCTGGGCGGATTCTCGAAGGCCCTTTGCGAAGGTGCCCTTAAGGTTTTTACTTTTAGTGGCAACCTTCACAATTACCGACACTGAATCGGCCGCCGCTCGGACGAGTTCCGAACCGGTTCTCGGGGTGTTATCCCCTCCCGAAGATCTTAGTCCCTCCAGGAGCTGATCAATTTGGTCCTCCGCGACCAACTCACCCTCTGTACGGGTACGAGCATATGCGTCCCGCCTGCTGAAAACAGATGACGACGTTCGAGCTTGGGTGTTGTCCGCTGACGTCGTTCCAGCAGGTGTTTGTGGGCGGGACGACGGCGTGTTCGCACGCGTTCCCGCCGCTGATCCCCCTCTTTGGGAGGGGCGGACCTTCCTGGGGGCCTTAAAGACCAACTCAGGAGGGTCATTTTCATCACCCGGTGATGCGCTTCGCTTTTTTTGTAAAGCGCGACGGCCATCCGAAGTTGTTGCACCGGACCTATCCACGTCCAGATCACTGTTCAAAGAAGACTCGGAGCCGAATCTTCCTGATTGCAGCAAGCTGTCCAACGACTCGGATCCAATGGATGACACTGATCCGCCAAACCGCTCACTGCCACTTCTTGGTCTATCTTTGTCTTCTTTCTCTTTTTCTTTCTCCAGGAGCCTTAAGCTCCTTCTTCCATCATCGTTGTTTTTTTTATTATTGTTAAATTCAGCCATTTGAGTCCCACGAGTGTGGGGGAAATAAAGGTCCACCCGGGCAGTGCCCCCTGTACCCGGGTAAGCGTAAATTTGTATCCCAACTGGGGGGTCCGCAGGTGCCCCAGCTGGGGGTAGCGCTTGGAACCGAACATCCCATCGGCCATGCATCCTCTGGTCACGCTCCGCAACACAGGATTCGGGGATTTTTTATAGAGGTTGTCATCCTCGCGGCCCAGGCGACCAAGCCAAGACCCTCGCCCCCGCTCGGAGCCGTGAGACGTGGCCACGACACTCCTAATCGGGATTGCGATATCCGACGGTGGCAGAAAGAAGATCTCCCCGCCTGCTCGACGGCAGTGTGAGTGCACGTCAAGCCCGTCCTTCGGGCAGCCCAGGAATGGGCCACCCCCTACTCTGCCAGAACATTAGCCGTGTGACAGTGGTTTCGCGAAAGCCGCGAATCCACCGGCACACGTTGCCCAGGGTGCACCACGAGGAGGTTTTCCGGCACTTAGCACCCCAACCTAACCTAACCTAACCTAATTTTTTTTTTTTTTTTTTTTTTTTTTTCGTTTGGAAAATCGCCGGATACCACCCCATCGAGGGCACGACGAGATGGTTATGTCGGAGTCGAACCGACTAAAAACCACACGGTGTTCCTTCTGCGGGAGGTCTTTAAGGTCGCGGTCAGGGTGACTCTTGCGAAAGATTCCTCGACCCTCGACAGACCATGGCTGCCGTTTGAATGTATGGCTGCCTCGTCTTGATAGTAAGAGGGGATTCCTTGCCCCTCACCTCATTTTGTAGAGAGGCGCGCGTGGAACACGACGCGCCGCCGTCTCGGGCCTGTTCTGGTCGAGTGGCCTGGTGCCCTCCAAGCCACTCGCAGGCCAGCACTCATGGGGGCTGGAGGTCGTTGCGTAGCCTCCGGCGCCCGGTGCGTCTGCTGCGGGATGGGAGTGTGGTGCTGTTCTCCCTGTCCCTCTCCGCCGCTTCCTTTGCGTTCATCACCGCCTCGCAGAAGGCAGCGGCAGACTCCCAGGCGCTTTCGCTCATAGTGATCGCTTGTGCGAGGGTTGGGAGCGTAATTATGCTGGCGCCGATATTCATCGCGAGATCTTGGCGCTGTCCCGCCCACGCTGAACATTCCGCTAGGGTATGCAGCGCCGTGTCCTCGCGGCTGTCTTCGCAGTGGTGGCACTCCGGTGTCGGCTCACGGCCAATGCGACACAGGTACTTGCCGAAGCATCCATGCCCCGATAATACCTGCGTCAGTCTGAAAGTTAGGGCCCCATGGCGCCTCTCCAGCCACTCTTCTAATATCGGTGCTAATGCAGACACCGTGGCGTGACCCGCTTTTGGTTGCGCCAATCGCGCTCTCCAGTCGTCCAACAACGTTTCTTTAAGCAGCGCCCGCTGCGCCGATATCTCTTGCGGGACTGGGCGCAGATCATTCACCTGTGCGCTTTTGAACCTAACCTAACCTAACCTAACCTAACCTTTTTTTTTTTTTTTTTTTTTTATGGCCGTAAAAAATGTCTAACGCACACCTCCAGCACCCGGGGCAGACGCTGGAGGTAGTGTGGGACCTGCCCCCACTAAAAAATCGGCCGTGTACCAACTCGCCGCCTTCACACGGATAGGCCGCCGGAATTGACTATTTCTTCGGCGGGCCTACCCAGCGGCATAGCCCCATCGGGCATTCCTGCTCCTGCGGCGTCCTGGGTACACACAGAACGCCGCCATCGCGAAAGGCCGCGAGCGTGGGAAACTTCCCCGTCCATCACGCCCACAGCCCCACCAAACGACGTCACGCGCGGCTGCGCCTCGACGTCGCTCGGTTCGCCGGCGACGGGGCAGACTAGCCCCGCCGCCTCCCCCCACGAGATGAAGTTCCCGCAGGAGGGTGCGACCGCGTCCTGGACCCCCTGCCGCGCAACGCATCCGGTACCCCTATCACTGACGACAGGGGTGAGGAGCGAGCATGGCTAAGGAGTCCGTTAGGTGGAGGGTGTAGGGGCATGGGAAGGTGCCTCCTCCCCACCCTCCTCCATCCGCACCGGAGCCTGGGCGCGAGGAGCTCGGCCCGTCCCAGCGGGCGGCTTTGCGGCCTTGGGAGGCTTACAGCCCGCCCTCCCCATCATGTGGGTAGCGGGCTGGTTGCCCGCCGCACACACGGGGCAGTGAGGAGCGGCGGAACACGCTGCCGCCGTATGCCCCGGTTGACCGCAGCGGAAACAGAGTCCGCTGCAGTCAAAGCCACTGGTGCATTGCGGGCGAAGATGCCCCGCGCCCATGCACCGGTAGCACCTCGTGGGCCTCGCCTCGAGGATAGTGATCCTCGCGGCAGAGAAACCCACGAGGAGCCGGCCCGCCTCTGCTAACAATTTAGCCGCGGCTACCGGGCAACGCGCCCACGCCGCACCAACTCCGCCGGGGCCAGGGCGAATCGCACCGACCCTCACGGTTCCGGGAGAGCACTGAGTCTTTAGCTCAATTGCTTCCCGGACAGCCTCGGACGTGACTGAGTCGTCCAGGCCAGAGACGCGCAACTCCGCGCACTTCATCGGCCTGGCGACCCTTACACCATCCTCTCCTCCTGCTAGACGTCTCAGCGTCTCCGCTACGAAATCGGCCTTCTTGGCGCCCTCCGTACCCGAAACCTCGAGGAGTCGGGCCCCGGTCTGTGAGCGGCGGCAGCTCACCTCCACGCCCCCAGCTGCCAAAAGAGCCGCCCTTGCCCCACTGAAAAGGCTGGCGTACGTAACGCCTCTGCTTTCCGCCTCCGGCGACACCGTCACTAGGACGGCGGCCGTTTTCGGCGGAGACAGTTTCGGCTTTCGCCTAACTTTTTCTTTTGCCGGGGCAACCTCCTGCACAGTAACGGCGGGAGTGGCCTTCCTCTTCTGTCGACGCCGAGATTTTCTACTCTCCGCCGTTCGCCATTCTTCATTAGAAGGCGCAGAGGTGGGGGCAGGCGCTGGCGCCGGGGGACCAACCCGGGCCGTTGGGGCGCTTGAAGCTACGGCAGCTCGGGGTGCCCCTCTCGAGGCACGCTGCGGCGGAGGAATTGAGTCTCCACCCCGCGGCTGAGCACCTCGGTCTACCGGCCCGGCGCGTCCCCCTGTTCGGGGTGGTGGCGCCGGGGATGCCATCAGTGGCCCCTGGGGGGTCTTCGGCTTGGGAACCGCGAGCGGCGGCCGACAGCTCGGTTCCGGGGGCAGCCGCGCCTTGATGCCCTCAAGGCGCGCGTCCATGAGACCCCCGAAAAGTAGTGTGAGTTGCCTCATCTGCGCCTCTGTAAAAGAGTCGACAGATGGGCCATCGTTACTATGAGCCGGGACAGAACTGATTAAGGCTGGGGCAAAACTGGCTCGAGCCGAACCAAAATCGGCACGTAATTGTGCTATTTCGGCTCGGAGCGCCTTCAGCTCTTTCTCGAGGCGGGCGTTGTCAGCCCGCAACCTCTGAGTCTCCGCCTCATTGGCGGTGGAGCGCTCAAATAGCGCCTCCACCACTTCCTTCAAAACCGAGGCGGACTCTTTCAGGCCCTTGGCGAAGGTGCCTTTGAGGTTCTTACTCTTTTGTGCTACGTTTTTGATGACCTCCACGGAGGAGGTCGCCGAGCGCATGAGCTCTTCCGCGGTTTTAGGGGAGCTAACCCCTCCCAACGAGCAGAGCCCACCTAACAGCTGCTGGACCTGTTCCTCGGCAACTTTTTCCCCCTCCGTGCGACCTCTGTTGTAGGCCTCCCTTCTTGAGAACACGCCGGACGTTGGAACGACACGTATGACATCGGCGGCCAGCACTGCAGGGGGTGTCTTCGGGCGAGCGAACCTCGCCACAGATCCCCCCCTTTGGGAAGAATGAACTTTCCTGGGGACCTCGAGGTCAACCTCAGGAATGTTCCCATCGTATCCAGGAGATGCGCCGCGCTTTTGTTGTTGAGCGCGGGGTTCTTCAGCTGTCAACACCTCTGGACCAGTACCTGACCCACCCACCAACAGGTCTATGTCGCTAGCAGAGCTAAGCGAAGATTCGGAGCCGAACCGGCCCGAGCGCAACAGGCTATCCAGTGACCCAGACGTCACCGAAGTTCTGGAACCGCTCAAAGGGCCGGCCTCCGCCACTTCTCGGGGCAAACTGCCCCCACTCCTTGCTGCGTCCTCTCCAGACACATCTTTTTTCACGAGCCTTGGGCTCCTCCTCCTATTAAAAATATTTTTAAGTTTCGAATCATCCATTTTGATCCCACGAGTATGGGGGAAATAAAGGTCCACCCGGGCAGTGCCCCCTGTACCCGGGTAAGCGTAAATTTGTATCCCAACTGGGGGGTCCGCAGGTGCCCCAGCTGGGGGTAGCGCTTGGAACCGAACATCCCATCGGCCATGCATCCTCTGGTCACGCTCCGCAACACAGGATTCGGGGATTTTTTATAGAGGTTGTCATCCTCGCGGCCCAGGCGACCAAGCCAAGACCCTCGCCCCCGCTCGGAGCCGTAAGACATGTCTACGACACTCCTAATCGGGATTACGAGATTCCGACGGTGGCAGAAAGATGATCTCCCCGCCCGCTCGACGGCAGTGTGAGTACACGTCAAGCCCGTCCTCCGGGCAGCCCAGGAATGGGCCACCCCCTACTCTGCCAGAACATTAGCCGTGTGACGGTGGTTTCGCGAAACGCCGCGAATCCACCGGCACACGTTGCCCAGGGTGCACCACGAGGAGGTTTTCCGGCACTTAGCACCCCAACCTAACCTAACCTAACCTTTTTTTTTTTTTTTTTTTTTTTCCTTTGGCGGGAAAAATTCCTGACGAACACCCCCACCGTCCAGGGAAGACGGTGGAGGTAGTGTGGGGTTTGCACCCACTAAAAAACCCGCCGTGTATCGCTCGCCACCTACGCGAACGGGCCGCCGGAATGTGTTATACCGTCGGCGGCCCGCCCAGTGGCAATGCCCGGACGCGATGTTGTTGCGTTCCGGGCATTTCACACCCACGCGGCCCCTGGATACACACAGGGCGCCGCGCCTCCACGGAAGGCCGCGGGCGGGGCAGATTACCCCGTACGCCCGCTCGCAGCCCCACCTAAGGCGGCATCAGGCGCAGATATGCGCGCCGACGCCGCCCGGTTCGCCGGCGACGAAGCGGATCCGCCAGGGAGCTCTCTTCCCTGACGCGCTCCGCCGCCTCCTTCTGCGAGATGATGTCCTCGCAGAAAGATGCGACCGCATTCCACGACCCCTCGCTCCGGACCATGGATAGAACCACGGCCGGCAGCGAGAGGTCACTTCCGACCACTGCGGTGAGAACTCGACGTTGCTCCTCCCAAGCAGGACAATGCTGGAGGGTGTGCTGCGCCGAGTCCTCACCGCAGTCGCAGTGGTGGCAGGCGGGACTCGGTTCCCTCCTAGCAACCGTGTGCAGGTACTTCCCGAAGCACCCGTGCCCGGAGAGGACCTGCACTAGCCGGAAGGAAAGGGTCCCATGCTGCCGCCCCGCCCACTCCTCCAGGACCGGCTGGAGCGCCTCCACGGTTCGAACACCTGCCCGTGGAGCCTCCAGCCGGCCCTGCCACCGGGCCATGATTGCCCGGTGTGCCTCACCGCGCCAAGCGCGTAGCTCCTCGGGCAGAGGCACCGAACCCCCTGCCCGAACAGCCACCGCCCGCCGATACACTTCGGCGAGCACTTCCGCCTCCAAATCCCACGGGGGTGTGCCGGCCAATGCGCACGAAGCCTCTGCAGACACCGTGCGGTATCCGCGTATGGCCCTGACCGCCATGGTCCGCTGGGGTCTCACTAAGCGGACCCTATTCTGGGCGGTCAGGGACGCCGCCCACACGGGAACCTAACCTAACCTAACCTTTTTTTTTTTTTTTTTTTTATGGCCGTAAAAAAATGCCTAACGCACACCTCCAGCACCCGGGGCAGACGCTGGAGGTAGTGTGGGACCTGCCCCCACTAAAAAAAAAAAAAAAAAAATCGGCCGTGTACCAACTCGCCGCCTTCACACGGATAGGCCGCCGGAATTGACTATTTCTTCGGCGGACCCACCCAGCGGCATAGCCCCATCGGGCATTCCTGCTCCTGCGGCGTTCTGGGTACACACAGAACGCCGCCATCGCGAAAGGCCGCGAGCGTGGGAAACTTCCCCGTCCGTCACGCTCACAGCCCCACCAAACGACGTCACGCGCGACTGCGCCTCGACGTCACACGGTTCGCCGGCGACGGGGCAGACTAGCCCCGCCGCCTCCCCCCACGAGATGAATTTCCCGCAGGAGGGTGCGACCGCGTCCTGGACCCCCCACCGCGCAACGCATCCGGTACCCCTATCACTGACGACAGGGGCGAGGAGCGAGCACGGCTAAGGAGTCCGTTAGGTGGAGGGTGTAGAGGCATGGGAAGGCGCCTCCTCCCCACCCTCCTCCATCCGCACCGGAGCCTGGGCGCGAGGCGCTCGGCCAGTTCCCGCAGGTGGCTTTGCGGCCTTGGGAGGCTTACAGCCCGCCCTCCCCATCATGTGGTTGGCGGGCAGATTGCCCGCCGCACACACGGGGCAGTGGAGAGCGGCAGAACACGCCGCTGCCGTATGCCCCGGTTGATTGTAATTGAGTCGTCCAGGCCGGAGACGCGCAACTCCGCGCACTTTGTCGGCCTGGCAACCCTTACGCCCTCCTCGCCCCCCGCAAGACGCTTCAGCGTCTCCGCCACTAAGTCGGCCTTGCTCGGGCCCTCCGTCCCCGGAAACTCAAGGAGCCGGGCCCCGGTCTGTGAGCGGCGGAAGCTCACTTCCACGCCCCCAGCTGCTAGAAGAGCGGCCCTCGCCCCGCTGAATAAGCTGGCGTAGGTGACCCCTCTGTGCTCCGCCTCCGGCGACACCGTCACCAGGACGGCTGCCGTTTTCGGCGGAGTAAGTTTTGGCTTTCGCCTCACTTTCTCCCTTGCCGGGGCAACCTCCTGCACGGGAGCGGCGGGAGTGGCCTTCTTCTTCTGCCGGCGCCGCGATTTCCTACTCTCCGCCGTTCGCCATTCCTCACCAGAGGGGGCAGAGGCGGAAGCAGACCCCGGCGCCGGGGGACAGGCTTGGGCCGTTGGGACGCCTGAGGCGCCCACTACGGCGGGACGGATTGCTTTTGTCGGCGCACGCTGCGCGGGCTGGGAGTCTTCACTCCGCAGCCGCGCACCTCGGTCGCCCGGCCCTGAGGCAACCACTGCCGCAAAAGACCCAGCGCGTCCCCCTGTTCGGGTTGGTGGCACCGGGCGCTGCCCCTGCGGGGGTTTGGGCGCCGCGAGCGGCGGCCGACAGCTCGGTTCCGGGGGCAGCCGCGCCTTGATGCCCTCAAGGCGAGCGTCTAAGTGGCCCCCGATAAGAAGTGAGAGCTGCCTCATCTGCGCCTCCGTAAAGGAGTCGTCCGATGGGCGCTCTTCACTATGGGCCGGGACAGAACCGGCCCGCACAGCCCTGTCTAAGGCCGGGGCAGAACCGGCACTAGCCGATCCTAAATCGGCACGCATCTGCGCTGAATCGGCGCGAAGAGCTTTCAGCTCTTCCTCCAGACGGGCGTTGTCAGCGCGCAACTTCTGCGTCTCAGCCTCATTGGCGGTGAAGCGCTCAAACAGCGCCTCCACCACCTCCTTCATAGTCGAGGCGGACGCTTTCAGGCCCTTGGCGAACGTGCCTTTAAGGTTTTTGCTCTTCTGAGCTACGTTCGCTATCACTTTCAAGGAGGTGGCCGCCGACTCCATGAGCTCCGCCACGGTCTTCGTGGAGCTCACTCCCCCCGACGGGCGGAGTTCATCCAATAGCTGCTGGACCTGCTCCTCAGCAACTACTTCACCCTCCGTGCGGCCTCTGTTGTAGGCCTCCCGCCTGGAAAACACACCGGACGTAGGAACGTTCGGTGCCGTCACCGCAGGAGGGGGTGTCTTCGGGCGAGCGAACCTCGCCACAGACCCCCCTCTTTGGGAAGAATGAACCTTCCTGGGTGCCTCAACCTCAGGAAGGTTTCCGTCACCTCCGGGAGATGCGCCGCGCTTTTGTTGTTGAGCGCGGCGGTGCTCAGCTGACAGGGTCTGTGGACCCACCAAGTCCATATCGCTGACTGAGCTCAGCGATGAATCGGAGCCGAACCGGCCCGAGCGCAACAGGCTATCCAGTGACCCAGACGTCACCGAAGTTCTGGAACCGCTCAAAGGGCCGGCCTCCGCCACTTCTCGGGGCAAACTGCCCCCACTCCTAGCTGCGTCCTCTCCCTCTCTTTCAGCAACTACGTCTTTTAACACGAGCCTTGGGCTCCTCCTCCTATTAAATATGTTTTTAAGTTTTGAATCGTCCATATTTGATCCCACGAGTATGGGGGAAATAAAGGTCCACCCGGGCAGTGCCCCCTGTACCCGGGTAAGCGTAAATTTGTATCCCAACTGGGGGGTCCGCAGGTGCCCCAGCTGGGGGTAGCGCTTGGAACCGAACATCCCATCGGCCATGCATCCTCTGGTCACGCTCCGCAACACAGGATTCGGGGATTTTTTATAGAGGTTGTCATCCTCGCAGCCCAGGCGACCAAGCCAAGACCCTCGCCCCCGCTCGGAGCCGTGAGACGTGGCCACGACACTCCTAATCGGGATTACGATATCCGACGGTGGCAGAAAGAAGATCTCCCCGCCCGCTCGACGGCAGTGTGAGTGCACGTCAAGCCCGTCCTCCGGGCAGCCCAGAAATGGGCCGCCCCCTACTCTGCCAGAACATTAGCCGTGTGACGGTGGTTTCGCGAAAAGCCGCGAATCGACCGGCACACGTTGCCCAGGGTGCACCACGAGGAGGTTTTCCGGCACTTAGCACCCCTTGGCAACCTAACCTTTTTTTTTTTTTTTTTTATGGCCGTAAAAAATGCCTAACGCACACCTCCAGCACCCGGGGCAGACGCTGGAGGTAGTGTGGGACCTGCCCCCACTAAAAAATCGGCCGTGTACCTACTCGCCGCCTTCACACGGATAGGCCGCCGGAATTTGCTATTCTTCGGCGACCCACCCAGCGGCATAGCCCCATCGGGCATTCCTGCTCCTGCGGCGTCCTGGGTACACACAGAACGCCGCCATCGCGAAAGGCCGCGAGCGTGGGAAACTTCCCCGTCCATCACGCCCACAGCCCCACCAAGCGACGTCACGCGCGACTGCGTCTCGACGTCGCCCGGTTCGCCGGCGACGGGGCAGACTATCCCCGCCGCCTCCCCCCACGAGATGAACTTCCCGCAGGAGGGAGCGACCGCGTCCTGGACCCCCTACCGCGCAACGCATCCGGTACCCCTATCACTGACGACAGGGGCGAGGAGCGAGCACGGCTAAGGGAGTCCATTAGGTGGAGGGTGGGGAGGCTTGAGAGGGCGCCTCTTCTTCGCCCTCCTCCATCCGCACCGGAGCCTGGGTGCAGGGGTCGGCTGCACCTTGGGCCGTCCCCGCGGGCTTCTTTGCAGCCTTTGGAGGCTTACAGCCCGCCCTCCCTATCATGTGGTTGGCGGGGAGATTGCCCGCCGCGCACACGGGGCAGTGGGGAGCGGCTGAACATGCCGCTGCCGCATGCCCCGGTTGACCGCAGCGGAAACAAAGTCCGCTGCAGTCAAAACTACTGGGGCATTGCGGGCGCAAGTGCCCCGTGCCCATACATCGGTAACACCTCGCGGGTCTCGCGTCGAGAACAGTGATTCTCGCCGCGGAGAAACCCACGAGGAGCCGGCTTGCTTCGGCCAAAACTTTGGCTGCGGCGACGGGGCAACGCACCCACGCCGCACCAACTCCACCGGGGCCGGGGCGGATCGCGCCGACCTTCACGGTTCCGGGAGAGCACTGAGTCTTCAGCTCAATTGCCTCCCGGACAGCCTCGGGCGTAATTGAGTCGTCCAGGCCGGAGACGCGCAACTCCGCGCACTTTGTCGGCCTGGCAACCCTTACGCCCTCCTCGCCCCCCGCAAGACGCTTCAGCGTCTCCGCCACTAAGTCGGCCTTGCTCGGGCCCTCCGTCCCCGGAAACTCAAGGAGCCGGGCCCCGGTCTGTGAGCGGCGGAAGCTCACTTCCACGCCCCCAGCTGCTAGAAGAGCGGCCCTCGCCCCGCTGAATAAGCTGGCGTAGGTGACCCCTCTGTGCTCCGCCTCCGGCGACACCGTCACCAGGACGGCTGCCGTTTTCGGCGGAGTAAGTTTTGGCTTTCGCCTCACTTTCTCCCTTGCCGGGGCAACCTCCTGCACGGGAGCGGCGGGAGTGGCCTTCTTCTTCTGCCGGCGCCGCGATTTCCTACTCTCCGCCGTTCGCCATTCCTCACCAGAGGGGGCAGAGGCGGAAGCAGACCCCGGCGCCGGGGGACAGGCTTGGGCCGTTGGGACGCCTGAGGCGCCCACTACGGCGGGACGGATTGCTTTTGTCGGCGCACGCTGCGCGGGCTGGGAGTCTTCACTCCGCAGCCGCGCACCTCGGTCGCCCGGCCCTGAGGCAACCACTGCCGCAAAAGACCCAGCGCGTCCCCCTGTTCGGGTTGGTGGCACCGGGCGCTGCCCCTGCGGGGGTTTGGGCGCCGCGAGCGGCGGCCGACAGCTCGGTTCCGGGGGCAGCCGCGCCTTGATGCCCTCAAGGCGAGCGTCTAAGTGGCCCCCGATAAGAAGTGAGAGCTGCCTCATCTGCGCCTCCGTAAAGGAGTCGTCAGATGGGCGCTCTCCACTATGGGCCGGGACAGAACCGGCCCGCACAGCCCTGTCTAAGGCCGGGGCAGAACCGGCACTAGCCGATCCTAAATCGGCACGCATCTGCGCTGAATCGGCGCGAAGAGCTTTCAGCTCTTCCTCCAGACGGGCGTTGTCAGCGCGCAACTTCTGCGTCTCAGCCTCATTGGCGGTGAAGCGCTCAAACAGCGCCTCCACCACCTCCTTCATAGTCGAGGCGGACGCTTTCAGGCCCTTGGCGAACGTGCCTTTAAGGTTTTTGCTCTTCTGAGCTACGTTCGCTATCACTTTCAAGGAGGTGGCCGCCGACTCCATGAGCTCCGCCACGGTCTTCGTGGAGCTCACTCCCCCCGACGGGCGGAGTTCATCCAATAGCTGCTGGACCTGCTCCTCAGCAACTACTTCACCCTCCGTGCGGCCTCTGTTGTAGGCCTCCCGCCTGGAAAACACACCGGACGTAGGAACGTTCGGTGCCGTCACCGCAGGAGGGGGTGTCTTCGGGCGAGCGAACCTCGCCACAGACCCCCCTCTTTGGGAAGAATGAACCTTCCTGGGTGCCTCAACCTCAGGAAGGTTTCCGTCACCTCCGGGAGATGCGCCGCGCTTTTGTTGTTGAGCGCGGCGGTGCTCAGCTGACAGGGTCTGTGGACCCACCAAGTCCATATCGCTGACTGAGCTCAGCGATGAATCGGAGCCGAACCGGCCCGAGCGCAACAGGCTATCCAGTGACCCAGACGTCACCGAAGTTCTGGAACCGCTCAAAGGGCCGGCCTCCGCCACTTCTCGGGGCAAACTGCCCCCACTCCTAGCTGCGTCCTCTCCCTCTCTTTCAGCAACTACGTCTTTTAACACGAGCCTTGGGCTCCTCCTCCTATTAAATATGTTTTTAAGTTTTGAATCGTCCATATTTGATCCCACGAGTATGGGGGAAATAAAGGTCCACCCGGGCAGTGCCCCCTGTACCCGGGTAAGCGTAAATTTGTATCCCAACTGGGGGGTCCGCAGGTGCCCCAGCTGGGGGTAGCGCTTGGAACCGAACATCCCATCGGCCATGCATCCTCTGGTCACGCTCCGCAACACAGGATTCGGGGATTTTTTATAGAGGTTGTCATCCTCGCAGCCCAGGCGACCAAGCCAAGACCCTCGCCCCCGCTCGGAGCCGTGAGACGTGGCCACGACACTCCTAATCGGGATTACGATATCCGACGGTGGCAGAAAGAAGATCTCCCCGCCCGCTCGACGGCAGTGTGAGTGCACGTCAAGCCCGTCCTCCGGGCAGCCCAGAAATGGGCCGCCCCCTACTCTGCCAGAACATTAGCCGTGTGACGGTGGTTTCGCGAAAAGCCGCGAATCGACCGGCACACGTTGCCCAGGGTGCACCACGAGGAGGTTTTCCGGCACTTAGCACCCCTTGGCAACCTAACCTTTTTTTTTTTTTTTTTTTTTTTTTATGGCCGTAAAAAATGCCTAACGCACACCTCCAGCACCCGGGGCAGACGCTGGAGGTAGTGTGGGACCTGCCCCCACTAAAAAATCGGCCGTGTACCTACTCGCCGCCTTCACACGGATAGGCCGCCGGAATTTGCTATTCTTCGGCGACCCACCCAGCGGCATAGCCCCATCGGGCATTCCTGCTCCTGCGGCGTCCTGGGTACACACAGAACGCCGCCATCGCGAAAGGCCGCGAGCGTGGGAAACTTCCCCGTCCATCACGCCCACAGCCCCACCAAGCGACGTCACGCGCGACTGCGTCTCGACGTCGCCCGGTTCGCCGGCGACGGGGCAGACTATCCCCGCCGCCTCCCCCCACGAGATGAACTTCCCGCAGGAGGGAGCGACCGCGTCCTGGACCCCCTACCGCGCAACGCATCCGGTACCCCTATCACTGACGACAGGGGCGAGGAGCGAGCACGGCTAAGGGAGTCCATTAGGTGGAGGGTGGGGAGGCTTGAGAGGGCGCCTCTTCTTCGCCCTCCTCCATCCGCACCGGAGCCTGGGTGCAGGGGTCGGCTGCACCTTGGGCCGTCCCCGCGGGCTTCTTTGCAGCCTTTGGAGGCTTACAGCCCGCCCTCCCTATCATGTGGTTGGCGGGGAGATTGCCCGCCGCGCACACGGGGCAGTGGGGAGCGGCTGAACATGCCGCTGCCGCATGCCCCGGTTGACCGCAGCGGAAACAAAGTCCGCTGCAGTCAAAACTACTGGGGCATTGCGGGCGCAAGTGCCCCGTGCCCATACATCGGTAACACCTCGCGGGTCTCGCGTCGAGAACAGTGATTCTCGCCGCGGAGAAACCCACGAGGAGCCGGCTTGCTTCGGCCAAAACTTTGGCTGCGGCGACGGGGCAACGCACCCACGCCGCACCAACTCCACCGGGGCCGGGGCGGATCGCGCCGACCTTCACGGTTCCGGGAGAGCAATGAGTCTTCTTTTCTATTGCCTCCTGGACCTCCTCAGGTGTCACAGAATCATCCAGGCCAGAAATACGCACCTCTGCGCATTTTACTGGCCTGGCGATCTTGACGCCATCGATGATCCCTGGGGGGGCTTTGGCCTAGAAGCCGCCAGTGGCGGCCGACAACTTGGCTCCGGGGGCAGGCGCGCCCTGATGCTCTCCAGGTGCGCGTCGATAAGGCCCCCGAAGAGGAGACTGAGCTGTCTCATCTGGGTCTCCGTGAAGGAGTCGTCAGATGGCAGTTCTCTGTGCTGGGTTGGCACCGCCCTCACCTTAGCCGGAGCAGAACCGGTTCTGACGGATCCCAAGTCAGCCCGCAGCTGAACCATCTCGATGCGGAGCGCCTTTAACTCTCCCTCCAAGCGGGTATTATCAGCCCGTAACTTCTCAGTCTCCACCTCGGTGGCAGTGGAGCGCTCAAACAGCGCCTCCACTACCTCCTTCAGCATCGCAGCAGACTCTCTTAAGCCCTTGGCAAAGGTACCCTTGAGGTTTCTGCTTTTGGAGGCCACATTTGTAATGACCTCTACGGAACGCGTCGCCAAACTCTTGAGTTCCTCTGCGGTTTTCGGGGCACTAACCCCTCCCGCAGAATGGACCTCACCTAAAAACTCTTGGACCTGGTCCGCAGCAACCAGTTCCCCTTCCATGCGGCCACGATTATAGGCCTCCCGCCTGGAAAACACGCCAGCTGTTGAAGCGCCCGGCGTGATATTGGCAGTCGTCACTGCAGGGGGTGTCTTCGGGCGAGCAAACCTCGCCACAGATCCCCCTCTTTGGGAGGAGTGAACTTTTCTGGGGACATCAAGGTCAACCTCAGGAAGTTTCACACCGTCTCCGGGAGAAGCACCGCGCTTCTGTTGTCTAGAGCGATACTCATCAGTATGCCGCGCCTCTGGACCGATGCCAAACTCACCCCCCAATTGGTCCATATCGCTAACCGATGAGCTTAGCGAGGATTCCGAACCGAACCGGCCCGAGCGCAATAGACTATCCAGTGACGCAGACGTCACTGAGGTTCTAGAACGACTCAAAAGACCGGACTCAGCCACTTCTCGGGGCAAACTGCCCTCACATCTTCCTGCGTCCTCTCCCTCTCTCTCTGTTACCGTCTCTTTTTCTACGAGCCTTGGGCTCCTCCTCCTATTAAAAATGTTTTTCAACTTGTTTTCATCCATGCTGTTCCCACGAGTATGGGGGAAATAAAGGTCCACCCGGGCAGTGCCCCCTGTACCCGGGTAAGCGTAAATTTGTATCCCAACTGGGGGGTCCGCAGGTGCCCCAGCTGGGGGTAGCGCTTGGAACCGAACATCCCATCGGCCATGCATCCTCTGGTCACGCTCCGCAACACAGGATTCGGGGATTTTTTATAGAGGTTGTCATCCTCGCGGCCCAGGCGACCAAGCCAAGACCCTCGTTCCCGTTCAAAGCCGTAAGACATGTCTACGACACTCCTACTAGGGATTACGAGATTCCGACGGTGGCAGAAAGAAGATCTCCCCGCCCGCTCGACGGCAGTGTGAGTGCACGTCAAGCCCGTCCTCCGGGCAGCCCAGGGATGGGCCACCCCCTACTCTGCCAGAACATTAGCCGTGTGGCGGTGGTTTCGCGAAACGCCGCGAATCCACCGGCACACGTTGCCCAGGGTGCACCACGAGGAGGTTTTCCGGCAATTAGCACCCCTTGGCAACCTAACCTAACCTAACCTTTTTTTTTTTTTTTTTTGCGAACGGGCCGCCGGAATTCGTTATACCGTCGGCGGCCCGCCCAGTGGCAATGCCCGGACGCGATGTTGTTGCGTTCCGGGCATTTCACACCTACGCGGCCCCTGGATACACACAGGGCGCCGCGCCTCCACGGAAGGCCGCGGGCGGGGCAGATTACCCCGTACGCCCGCCCGCAGCCCCTCCCAGCGCCCAGCCTCCGTCTTAGATAGGGCCACCCTAAGCCCCAGCGCCTCGATGCGCCCGACCATCGACACATGAAGAAGTCTGCGTTCTTGCCTCCGTCTGGGCCTGGGAACTCGAGGATCCGAGCTCCCGCCTGCGAGGGCCGGGTGGTAGCACCCAGACCCGCGAGGTCGGAGGCGGTGAGATTTCTCTTCACCCTCGCCGCATCTCCGCATAGGAGACTCCGCGCTCCTGTGCCTCCGGCGACACCGTGACAACCACGGCGGCCGTTTTGGGCACTTGGAGCTTCGGCTTCCTAGCCACGACTCCTTTGGCAGCATTTGGGGCAGCCTTCTTCCCCTTTCTTCTGCGGCGCGACCTTTTGCTCACCGTCTGCCAGCCCTCGTTGGCGGAGGCGAGGGGGGCGGGAGCAGGTGCGGGTGCAGGGGCACGAGCCTTAACCTCCTGGGCGCGTGAAGCGACCGAAGGGGCGGACGATGGTGCCGCCGTCGAACCCTTGGCAGGCTGGGGGCCTACATGGGGTGTGGCTGGAGGGGCCGTAGCCCGTGCCGTCTTCTGCTTGGGCGCAGACGCCGCGCGTGTCGCGTAGGTCCCAACGCGTCCCCCGGAACAGGGTAGGGGCGTCGGAGCGGTAGCCGTGTATGGCTTTGCGACCGGCGGTGTGCGAGAGGTCGGCACCGGAGGCAATCTTGCCTCCAGACTCCCGATGCGAGCAGCGATCTTGGACTCGAATGAGCCCATTAACTGCCGCAACTGCGCCTCAATGCCTCCAGGAGAGGTGGAAGGCTGCTTCTTGCCCGGACTGGTCAAAACAGCCCGGGGTGGACCGGCTTGGGAGGAGACCAAGTCAGCCCGCAATCTGGCGAGCTCGGCGCGGAGCTCTGCCATGTCCGACCGCAAGGTTGTGTTCTCCGAGCGCAACTGCTGTATCTCCCTGCTGGTGGCGTCTGTTCGACCAGCCAGGTCGTCCACCACTACAAGCAGTTTTGCGCCTGCCTCTTTAAGGCCCCGCACAAAGGAGCCCTTTAAATTGGTGGATTTGGTAGCCACCTCGTAAATTGCGGCTACCGCATCCCCGGCCCTCGCCTTGAGTTCCGACGTAGTAGGAGGGGATTCAAGGTCCCCCCCCGACCGTCGGTCCTCGGCGAGGAGCTGCACCACCCGGTCTTCGGCGGTGCGCTCACCCTCCGTGCGCGTGCGTAGGTATTTCTCCCTACTGGAGAACACTGACCCACCAATTCCTCCTCTGCGGGAGGTCGGAATTTTGCTAGGAGTCTGAGAGACCCCCGGCACTTCCCGTTGCGGCGAACGGCTGCGGTTACGCTTCTGGGAAGCCCAGAGCCTACCTGGCTGCTCGCCACAGACAATACCACCTTCGTGGACTTCGGTATCCTCCATTACGTCCACGTCCGTAATGGAGGACTCAGAAGCGGTCAAAGACCCCGTACGTGGGACTTTCGGCGGCAACGGGGACGGACCCCCACTCGCCTTAGCCCGACTCGTTGTCTTGCGACCCTTCCTTGAGCCTGCAATGTGACTCGATGTTCGCAGCGCGACCTTCGCGCTGTTTTCGGTGCCGGATTTACCGCTCGGCACAGGGCGGGTGCGTCGTTGGGTGTCCCCCCCAGAGTACGCGGGACTGACGGAGCCGACTGGCTCCGCAAGGGATTCCCCGAGCGAAGTGCGCCCGGGACCCTCCTGGGTAGTTATAATTGTATTAGCCACCGACATATTAAAGTTTATAGACCTCCGTCTGGGTAGCCCTCGGGACTGAGATCCCCTCAGCCATTCATCCCATTGCCGGGCACCACAAGCGTGGGATTAGGGTATTTTTTAAAGGGGTTTACTTCCCCGCAGCCCACAATGTGTGAGCCCCCGTTCCTGTCAATTCAGGGTTACGGGTCGGGCCGGTCGGTGGTCTGTATCAGACCGTGTCCGCCATCTATAAATAGACAGCGAACCCGCCGCCCCTCGCCCTTCTTCAGAAAGGCCCAGGGATGGACCAAAACCTCCCCTGTTTGACCGGCGGCAATGCAAAAGCAAAAGCACGCCGAGCCCGCCACATCACTCCGCTGTTTCCCCCCCAGCAGGAAACAAAATAAAACATAAAAGAAAAAAAAAAGCAAATTGTAAAATTAAAGGGTAAAAACCAAAACAAAAGGTGTAAAAATAAATATTGGAATAAAATAAAATAAATAAACCGAAATAAAACAAAAGTAAAACAAATAAAATAAAACTTCACCGATCACCGTCCGTTGCCCAGGGTGCACCACGAGGAGGTTTTCCGGCACTTAGCACCCCAACCTAACCTAACCTAACCTTTTTTTTTTTTTTTTTTTTTTAAGGCCGTAAAAAATGCCTAACGCACACCTCCAGCACCCGGGGCAGACGCTGGAGGTAGTGTGGGACCTGCCCCCACTAAAAAATCGGCCGTGTACCGTCGCGCCACCTGCGCGAACGGGCCGCCGGAATCTGCTATACCATCGGCGGCCAATTCAGTGGCAGTGCCCGGCGCGGCGAGATGCCGGGCACTCCTACTCCGGCGGCGTCCTGGGGTACACTGCAGGACGCCGACGTCGCGGAAGGCTACGAGTGGGGGGAAAAGGCCCCGTCAACCCCCACCCGCGCAACGCCCCACCATTAGGGCGGCATCAGGCGCAGATGGTCGCGCCGACGCCGCCCGGTTCGCCGGCGACGAAGCGGATCAGCAAGGGAGTCCTCCTCCCTGCGCCGCTCCGCCGCCTCCTTCTGCGAGATGACGTCCTCGCAAAAGGATGCGACCGCGTTCCAAGACGTCTCGCTGCGGACCATAGATGACACCACGGTCGGCAGCGAGAGGTCACGACCCACCACTGCGGTGAGGACTCGACGCTGCTGCTCCCAGGCAGGGCACTGCATCTAGACCCTCCAGCATCTCCTGTCTCGCCGTCTCCTTCGCGCGGCAGATGGCCAGTTTGAATGCGTCCCTCGCATTGCGATACGCTTCATACAGCTGGTCCTCCCTCTCTACGTCGCGGTGACGCCGTCGACTGCGGGTGTAGATCCTCCGGGCACGAATACAGGCCGCACGGAGTTCCGCCAACTCTGGGGACCACCAGTAGACCTCCTTCCTCGGAGGACGACGTCGGAAACGTGGCATGGCCGCATCGCAAACCTGCGTAAACGCATCGCGAATACGGACAGCCGTGACGTCGATGTCCTCGGTCGGAGGTGGTGAGGACGACCACGATTGAACGATAGCCGCCTCCTCCAGCAGTTCCCTGTCGAGTCGACCCACAGCCCACCGCGGAAATCGGGATTGTCTGCCCGCCGCGTGACCCCTACTGGCGCCCTGGGACCGGGAGAGCTCAAACCGGATGTACAGGTGATCCGAGAGCGTCTCAACCTCAGCCAGTACGCGCCAGTTCCTTACGCGTGCTTCGATACCAGGGGTAGCGAACGAAAGGTCCACTATCGACCCCCCCTGGCGCCGAACGCACGTATTGGTGGTGCCCCTGTTCAGCAAACAGAGGCCCACCGCAGCCGCCCATTCTTCAACCGCCGTTCCGCGAGCGTCCGTCCTGGGAGATCCCCACGCCAAGGATTTGGCGTTAAAATCCCCCAGCACCACGACGTGGCGAGGTGCCAGCCGCCGTATCGAGGCTTCCAGGCTAGCCAGGAAAACCTCAAAATCAGCCAAACTCCGGTTTGGGGAGAAGTACACGCCGTAAAGCGTGAGTCCCCCCCAGTCGGCAGCAACATATCCCGTACCCTTATCTCTGAGCGACAAGGGCGGGGAATGGAGCGCAGCGGAGCTGACGATCGCCACGGAGCCGTCCCGGTCACCCATCCAATTCGGACGAGGAGGAACGTAATAGGGCTCCGCGGCTACGGCAACAGCAATCGACCACTCTGCCATGGTTTGCAGGAAAAGATCCTGCGCGCCGGCAGAATGGTTGAGATTCGCCTGGAGGAGGGAAAAGCACTCACTGTCCATTACTGGACTCCGGTACTACATCCTCCTCCATTCGCGCTGGTGGCGGTATACGAGGGGCAGCCTTGGCCGATTGGCTACCCCCCGGGCGTGGCTTAGAAGCCTGCGGGGGTTTGCACCCCTCCCGCCCCATAAGGTGATTGGCGGGCATGTTGCCTGCCGCACACGCTGGGCAGTGAGGGGCAGCGGAACAGTCCGCCGCCTTGTGCCCCGGGCGACCGCAGCGGAAACAAAGTCCGCCGCAGTCGAAGCAGCTCTTACACTTTGGACGCATGTGTCCCGTCGCCATGCACTTAAAGCAGCGCGCGGGTCTCGCCGGCAGGATCGTAACCCTGGCGGCGCTGAAGCCCACGAGCAGCCTCCCTGCATCAGCCAATAATTTGGCCGCGGCAACAGGGCACTGCGCCCAAACCGCAAAAGCCCCTCCGGGGCCGGGGCGAATGGCGCCGACCCTGATGGAGTCGGGAGCGCATTGGGTCCGAGTCCCAATAGCCTCCCGAACGTCCTGGGCCGTGACCGAGTCATCCAAGCCCGAAATACGCATTTCTGCGCACTTCGTGGGCCTGGCGACTCTTACGCCTTCCTCCCCAGCAATTACACCCCGCAGCTTCTCAGCGAAGAAATCTGCGTTCTTGCCTCCGTCTGGGCCCGGGAACTCGAGAATCCGAGCTCCCGTCTGCGGGGGGCGGGTGGTTGCACCCAAACCCCCAAGATCGGAGGCGGTGAGACTGGTCTTCACCTTTGCAAAAATACCCCAACCTTTTTTTTTTTTTTTTTTTTTTTTTTGGCCGTAAAAAATGCCTAACGCACACCTCCAGCACCCGGGGCAGACGCTGGAGGTAGTGTGGGACCTGCCCCCACTAAAAAATCGGCCGTGTACCAACTCGCCGCCTTCACACGGATAGGCCGCCGGAATTAGCTATTTCTTCGGCGGGCCCACCCAGCGGCATAGCCCCATCGGGCATTCCTGCTCCTGCGGCGTCCTGGGTACACACAGAACGCCGCCATCGCGGAAAGCCGCGAGCGTGGGAAACTTCCCCGTCCATCACGCCCACAGCCCCACCAAACGACGTCACGCGCGGCTGCGCCTCGACGTCGCTCGGTTCGCCGGCGACGGGGCAGACTAGCCCCGCCGCCTCCCCCCACGGGATAAAGTCCCCGCAGGAGGATGCGACCGCGTCCTGGACCCCCTATCGCGCAACGCATCCGGTACCCCTATCACTGACGACAGGGGCGAGGAGCGAGCACGTCTAAGGGAGTCCGTTAGGTGGAGGGTGAAGAGGCTTGAGGAGGTGCCTCATCTTCACCCTCCTCCATCCGCACCGGAGCCTGGGTGCGAGGAGCTGGGCCCGTCCCCGCGGGCGGCTTTGCGGCCTTGGGAGGCTTACATCCCGCCCTCCCCATCATGTGGTTGGCGGGAAAATTGCCCGCCGCACACACGGGGCAGTAGGGAGCGGCGGAACACGCCGCCGCTGTATGCCCCGGTTGACCGCAGCGGAAACATAGTCCGCTGCAGTCTAAGCTGCTGGTGCATTTAGGGCGCAGGTGCCCCGCACCCATGCACCTGTAGCACCTCGCGGGCCTCGCCTCAAGGATAGTGATCCTTGCAGCAGAGACACCCACGAGGAGCCGGCCTGCCTCTGCCAAAATTTTCCCGCAGCAACGGGGCAACGCGCCCACGCCGCACCAACTCCTCCGGGGCCAGGGCGGATCCCGCCGACCCTCACGGTTCCGGGAGAGCATTGAGCCTTCCGCTCTATCGCCTCCCGGACCTCCTCAGACGACACTGAGTCATCCAGGCCAGAGATGCGCAACTCTGCGCACTTCATTGGCCTAGAGACCCGGACGCCTTCTTCGCCTCCAGCGAGACGCCTGAGCGTTTCCGCCACGAGGTCGGCCTTCTTCGCGCCCTCTGCCCCTGGAACCTCAAGGAGTCGGGCCCCGGTTTGTGAGCGGCGGAAGCTCACTTCTACGCCACCAGCAGCTAGAAGGGCAGACTTTGCGCCGCTAAATAGGCTGGCGTAGGTGACCCCTCTACTTGCCGCCTCCGGCGACACCGTCACAAGGACGGCGGCCGTTTTCGGCGGAGTTAATTTTGGCCTCCGCCTAACTTTCTCCCTTGCCGGGGCCGCAGCCTGCACGGAAGCGGCGATAGCAGCCCTCTTCTTCTTCCGGCGCGATCCCTTGCTCTCCGCCACCTGCCATTCCTCACCAGAGGGGCCAGTAGCGGGTGCAGACGCTGACACCGGAAGACGGACTTGAGCCGTTGGGGCGTTTGAGGCGCCCGCCACGGCAGCACGTGGTGCCCTCTTTGGCGCACGCTGCGGCACGGGATGGGGATCTCCACCCTTTGGCCGCACACCGTCCCGTGGCGTTCCTCGGCCTGTCGGTCCTGAGGCAACAACGGCAGCAAGGGTCCCGGCGCGTCCCCCTGTACGGGGTAGAGGCACCGAAGGTGCCTGCGATGGCCCTTGAGGGACCTTCGGCCTCGACGATGCGAGCGGCGGCCGACAGCTCGGCTCAGGGGGCAGACGCGCCTTGATGCTTTCAAGGCGCGCATCCATCAGGCCCCCGACGACCACCGTCAGTTGCCTAAGCTGCGCGTCCGAAAACACGCAGGGCTGGTCTTCTCCTATGGCGGACCTCGCTGCCGACCCGACCGGGACAGAACCGGCCAAAGAATTGACTTGAGCGGGGATAGAGTCGGTCCCCATCACCACAGAGTCGGACCGCAGCTGAGCGACCTCAGCGCGTAGCTCTCCCAGTTCCTTTTCAAAGCGAACGCAACTAGCTCGCAACCTTTCGGATTCCGCCTCAGCAACGGCGGCGCGTTCAAAAAGCCCGTTCACTACCTCCCTTAGTATCTGGGCGGATTCTCTAAGGCCCTTTTCGACTCAAAAGAGCCCATCAGCTGCCGCAACTGCGCCTCAATACCTCCGGAGGAGGGTGAAGGCTGCGTTTTCGCAGGACTGGCCAAAACAGCCCGCGATGAACCGGGTCTAGAGGAGGCTAGGTCGGCCCGCAGTCTGGCGAGCTCGGCGCGGAGCTCCGCCATGTCCGACCGCAGAGTGGCGTTCTCTGAGCGCAACTGCTGTATCTCCCTGGTGGTGGCTTCCGTGCGACCGGCCAGGTCGTCCACCACTACGAGCAGTTTAGCGCCCGCCTCCTTAAGGCCGCGCACAAAGGGGCCCCTTCAAATTAGTGGATTTGGTAGCCACCTCGTAAATCGCGGCTACCGCATCCCCGGCCCTCGCCTTGAGTTCCGACGTAGTAGGAGGGGATTCAAGGTCCCCCCCCGACCGTTGGTCCTCGGCGAGGAGCTGCACCACCCGGTCTTCGGCGGTGCGCTCGCCCTCCGTGCGCGTGCGCAGGTATTTCTCCCTGCTGGAGAAAACAGAGCCACTGGCTCCTCCCCTACGCGCTGTAGGTATTTTGCTGAGGGTCTGGGAGACCCCCGGCACCTCCTGCGGCGGCGAGCGGCTGCGGCCACGCTTCTGGGAAACCCAGAGCCTGCCTGGCTGCTCGTCACGCACCGCTTTGTCGTCGTGGACTTCAGTAGCCTCCATTACGTCCACGTCCGTAATGGAGGACTCCGAGGCGGTCAAAGAGCCCGTACGCGGGACCTTAGGCGGCAACGGGGATGGAGCCCCACTCGCCTTAGCCCCTCTCACGGTCTTACGACTCTTCTCGCGAACCGCAGAAATACGGCTCGAGGTTCGGAGCGCGACCTTCGCGCTCTTCTTTGTGCCGGATTTACCGCTCGGCAACGGGCGGATGTGTCGTTGGTTGTCCCCCCCAGAGTACGCGGGACTGACGGAGCCGACTGGCTCCGCAAGGGATTCCCCGAGCGAAGTGCGCTCGGGACCCTCCTGGGTAGATTCTGCTGAAACTTGGACCTTCGACATAATGTTGAGTTTCGAGACCTCCGTCTGGGTAGCCCTCGGGACTGAGATCCCCTCAGCCATTCATCCCATTGCCGGGCACCACAAGCGTGGGATTAGGGTATTTTTTAAAGGGGTTTACTTCCCCGCAGCCCACAAAGCGTGGACCCCCGGTCCTGTCAATTCAGGATTACGGGTCGGGCCGGTCGGTGGTCTGCATCAGACCATGTCCGCCATCTGTAAATAGATGGTGAACCCGCCGCCCCTTGCCCTTCCTCCGAAAGGCCCAGGGATGGACCAAAACCTCCCCTGATTGCCCGGCGGCAACGCAATAGCGAGAGCACGCCGAGCCCGCCACATTTCTCCACTGTTTTCCCCCCCAGCAGGAAAACAAAAGCAAAATAAAAAGAAGTGTAAAAAGTAAAGGTGTAAAAATAAAATAAAGCAAAACAAAATAGACAGTAAAACAAAATAAAACAAAATAAAATAAAATAAAACAAAATAAAACAAGAGGGGGCACAAGGAGAAACGCCCCGAGTGGCCCGAATACGGGCCCCTCTCTTTGCCAGAAGCCGTCCGGCGATCAAAAAGTGATCACCGTCCGTTGCCCAGGGTGCTCCACGAGGAGGTTTTCCGGCACTTAGCACCCCAACCTAACCTAACCTAACCCAGTTATAATTTTTAAGGTTTTTTGAATTTTATTTAGGTTTTTGTTCTATAGGTATTGATATTAGGGTTGTTTTGTATTCCGGGAGCTAGCGCGCACCCCGTGCTAACAAATTTTTTGACATTTTTTGAATTTTTTTTTTTTGACTTTTTAATTTAATTACGATTAAATTTTGACAATTTTTGACTTTGAACAAGTCTGCTTACTCAGCACTCGGTCTAGGGTGAATTTTTTGTTTCGTAAGAGGTACCTCGCCGTGCAAACTACCTACCCTCGATCCCTGGTCGCTTATAATTGACGTTTTCCCCGGAAAATAGTGGAAAAACCTTCAAAAATTCCCTAATTTTTCGGTTTTTTGAAGATTTTTTGAATTTTTTCTACGAACACTGATCCCGTTCTAAACGTCATCCTGTAGCACTCGGCGAGACGCATCTCTGGACACCTCGTTTGTTATCCTCCGCCACCTGGAAATCAAAAAATTCATATACCTACTTGTTTGTTTACCTCTAAAATCCACCTATACCCTAACAAAACATTGAATTTTAGTTATAATTTTTAAGGTATGCCAAGATTCAATATAGGTACTGAAGCATCGGCTGAAGCACAACAAACAATTGAAACAAATTTTATGAATATATTTATTATTTAATATCAGTGAGCTTGCTATGAAATGAAATTCTCAAATAACTACATAGAATCATTATTTATTAGATACCATTTATTCTCCCTAAGAACATAGTTCATTTTCATGAGAATCTTAAATATAATTATCTAGACTGTTAAGTAGTGCATAATAGTTATTACATCACAATTTCAATAACCTGTAACCAATCTGTACTCTCTGTTTAGTAAAGGAACATTGTAGCAATGTATTAACTAGCCACTGCAAGGCTTGTATTTTTGCTAGGTGCTACCGGCTTGCAGAAAAATTTAGTAAGAACCTTGTCATTGACACAGAGTGTCAAAAAATAAAACAATCCCCTTTTTGATTGGTATTAGGTGTTGTTTAATGCAATATAGGTATTTACACAGGATTACATTTTAATGGGTACCAATCTCAAGCGGATACAATAGGGTCGTGCTATACGATGGTTCGCGTGATGATATTATTACCATTCACTTTCTGCTATTAGCTCAGTAATGAGACATTAAAAACTAACCTAAGTTTCTCTATCGCTGGTGGTTAACGAAAAAATGGAACGGATTACCTCATACGCTACTGCTAGCTTGAGTGATGGCAGCCTTTCTGGAGTTATATTTGTCTTAAACTGCTCTACGCTTGACCTCCTGCGGAAAGGCAGCCTCCAACGACAGCGTTAACCAGACTTCATGCAATGTATATCATGACAGCGACAGATGGTTAAGCAAATGTATCCACAGATCGATACCAAATTGGATCGATGCTTCATGTGATGAATCAAATGATCATCAAAAGCGAGTAGAGAGAAAATAATAAGATACAATAATAAAGAAAAAAAGAAAGAACCCATCTGAAACAAAACAAGCTTTGTTTAGAAGAATAACCAATACTACCAATACAGCTGCGAGTCGGATAAAAATAAGTTATACTCACGAGGACGTTATGCACAATATTTATGGCATTGATCGCCTCTCCCAAATCCCACCAACAAATTAAATAAGGAATCTCTGAAACGAAAACAACATGTGAGGTTACGCTGAAAATGGTTTTGGAAATAACTATTTCCGAAATATTACAATTCCATTATCACAACTCACCTCACGAGCAGAACAGGATTAAATTATTTTAACATCACTTAAGATGTATAAAATTTAGTTCGATTACATCAAACTTTTACTTTAGGATCGTACATCTCATAAAGTGTTCGAAGACAACCAACGACAATGACCTCTTCATTGACCCAATGACAATCTACGTTCCGATACAACAATATTGGCATAGAAACTTTACAAGATAATATTTAAATATTTATTCCAACATTTATCATAATATTTATTTTGGATTAGTAATAAATATTTAAATAATATTTCAGATGCTTTCTATAAATATAGAAAAGAATTCAAATCGATTATTGATTTGACAAGATACAATACTAATAAGTTTAATAAGGATTTACGCTAGATGGCGTACTCCTTTAAACATAATATTCAGTTTTTGGTACCTACCTATAACCTAAGTTTACATCTGTTTCTAGTGATAGGTATACCCATGGTTACACTTTACCAACTATATTTTAAATTGATCAATGTTTATTTAGTTCAATTATATAATTCACTAGTAAGTTTTAAGTAAGAAATTTTATCTTAATGATGTTTCTATTACTTTGTTTTGTGCATTTTGAGTATATTCAACATTGGTTTTTGCCGCACTACTTCAGACCACCTATCAGACATTCCAAATGTGATTTTCCAACTTCAATATAAATAATGTGACATATTATAAGTGGAATGCATCAGTTTGTTTTACATAGAGCACCAGGTAATGATACTATTGTCGAACAAAAATAATCTTCAACTTTCCACACTGCGTAGGTACACTTCACGCCGAGTCTGGTTGACCCAAACATTGCACAGACCACTTTAATTTTAGGACATCTCTGAGTTCTGTATGTTTAATCTTCTCTCTCAATTCCAAGCTGTGATAAATGTTTTGAAAAACAATATTATGCATGTATTATTAAATCTTTTGTCACACATTGCATTTCACTCGATTTTTGCGTTTATTTTGTTGCCACACCATATTTAGTTAGTTAATTAAAAAAACACCAAACATGCATTATTCGTAATTAATAATTGAAATTAAAATACGCAAAATTGTAAATGGTCTAACTTTCAAATTGTTAAGTTTTTGACATGTTGAGGTTATTACCATATAGTATGACCATTAGTGCTGTGCACTCCCTGAGGTATGCGCGCGGTGAGACGGGGGGGTTAGAATCGGCTGCTGCGCTGTCAGTGCGCCGTCAACGCTTGTGACGGCAGGTAGTGTTATTTGTATCGGACTGTCTATGTCAGACGCACACGAGATAAATATTCAAAGATGGGTCGTGCGTTATCTCGTGATATGAAGACTGTCATTTTTAAGGTGGCTGAATATTTTAAGAAAAGAAAAGCAGACAAAGAAAGCTTTGAATTTAAAAATGACGTGAATATTGCTAAAATCGTTGCGGAGGCTACGGGATACAGCAAAAGAACCGTACATAATGTGATTTCTGCGGGCTATTTATCAATTGAAAATTCAAGCCAATTAAAATTTCAATCGCCAAAAAAACCAAAAGTTCTAAAGAAAAAACACGTTGTGGATGATTTTGACCTTGGAGTTATCAGAAGAAAAATTCATCAGTTTTACGAAGTTGAAAAAAAAATACCAAGTGTCCGTAAGTTACTATCAAGTTTGAGACAGGATGGCATATTGAATTGTGGACGGGAATATTTAAGACAGCTTTTACACAAAATGGGCTACCGTTACAAAAAATGCAAATCAAAGAGACATCTCCTTATAGAGCAGCCTAATATTACAGTGTGGCGGAAAAAATATCTTACACAAATCAGAAATTACAGAACGGAAAACCGAAACATATATTTTCTTGATGAAACATACATCAACGCCAGTCACCATGCCAGCAAATGTTGGCAATCATCGTCAGAACCCGGTATTCATGCTGATATTGGGAAAGGACGGCGACTAGTAATACTCCACGCTGGGTGTCGAAATGGCTTAGTGGATGATACATTGACTATATTCAAATCCGATGCTAGAACCGGTGACTATCATGGAGATATGAGCGGACCTACTTTTTATAAGTGGGTAGATGAAAAGTTAAAAGATAAGTTGCTGCCGAATTCTGTGGTTGTAATGGACAACGCGTCTTACCACAGCGTTCAGATTGAGAAGAAACCAACTATATCAAGCCTCAAAAGTGAAATGCAGAACTGGTTGCTACGCCATAATGTAGAATTTTCAGGAACCATGTCAAAGGCTCAACTGCTACTTCTTATCAAAAATACACAAAAAGAACCCGTGTATAGAATTGACGAACTCCTGAAAGCCAGTGGACACACTGTTCTGCGTTTACCTCCGTACCATCCAGATTTAAATCCAATCGAGTTGGTCTGGGCTGATATTAAAAACAACATAGCCCAAAACTATATTAATTCTTCTCTAGACGAAAAGATAATCTTATTGGATAAATTGTTTTCGGAATTCACGGCGGAAAAATGGCAGAAATGCGACGATCATGTCCAGAAAAATGAAAATGATTACTGGAGTCGCGATAGTAGGTTCGATAATGTTATCGATTCATTCATAATAAATTTGCAAGACTCTGATTCAAGTTCCGGTGGCGAAGAGGAAGATGAAGATGATGACGAAATGGAAGATGAAGTTGAAACAGAATCTATGTCAGAATAACTTTCGTTAGAATATATAATTGTTTGTAAATATAAAAAATGTTTAATAAAACAAGTCCTGTTGTGAATTATAACTTTCAATTCTTATTTATCACCTGCATATTTTTAATAAAATATGAGTATATTTGGGTTACATTTTAATCAACAAAGTAAGTATATATTACAGATAGATAGCCTCCGACCAACGCAACGTCCCGCCACAAGTCTTGCCTTAGAAATGCAAACTGATATCGTAAGATCTGTCCGACATGTATCGACCTCATGTGAACTCATGCACTTTTTTCTTCGCCCCCCACCTCGCCGTGCATACCTCAGGGAGTGCACAGCACTAATGGCCACACTATAGTTAAACTAGGGTGATCGAAAGACTAATCTATGGACCAAATATGATCATCGATTAAGCGATGAACCTCGTTTTGTAATAAAGATTTTCGTAGATCCATGGTTTAAACTAGGATTTTCGTCAAACCAGGTTTAGGCCAGCTTTTGGAATAAGGCGGACCGTGTCTATCAGATTTCAATTACAAATTACGGCTAAACAATGCAATATTAATAAGAGCTATTGTGCTAGAGATATTGTATAACCATATAGAAGTGTAATAACAATACTATTTACACGTACTTTTAACAAATAATGGAATTATATTAAAAAAACATCGCGACCTCAGAGACAAGTTTTTAGTGTCTTGTCGCTGAACTAATTACGACAATGAATTTAGAATTAAACAAACTTATAAGGCACGAAAGATAAGTGAAAATGTCTTATAAATCACTTTGTTATTTTACATTTCGATATTCATAACAATTAATATACTATATAAATCAATTTCACTAATTAAAAGTTAAAGATACTATTTGCGTTGTAATCTCTATGGTGATGGACAATTCTATAACGAAGTTAAAAATTCTCTTTGGATATTAATTCGTTCTTTGTTCGTTCTATCTAGTGACATGAGACGGACAATGTTACAAGATAAGGAATCAATGTTGCAAGTTAAAGAACTAAATTAAAACTATTATTTTCGTATCGATTATACTAAACACAAATAAAAAATAATGGGTATTATCTGTCCCGCACATCGATCTTGCTAGGTTTTATTTAAAAAAAACGTCGTTTTATCTGTATTTTCAGGCAATGAAAAACTGCTACAATATCATTAGAATACGACGGTAAATTTCGCCGCGATTTCCTTTGTTTTAATAGCTTAAGTGGGAAACGAAGACGAAGAATACGAAGGTAAATTTGGCCGCGATTCCCATTGTTTAAATAGCTTAGGTGGGAAACGGGTGATCCCAAAGTAGATAACCGCGTTTCAAATCCGAATGAAATATATCTTTTTTTATTTTATGATATTTTTCCCTTTTTTATTTTAACTTTTGATTTTTGTTTTTTGATTTGTGCTTTATTATTCCATATTTTTTTATTATTATGTCGGTAAGATCGAAAAATATTATTCAAATTTCATCAGTATGTCATTTGATAATCTAAATATAATTTCCAAAAAAACACCATTTACCAAAAAAAAGACCAGTGTAGGGTTCCGCAACCGTTGCCGTACGAAAAAATCCGATTTGAATAATTGCACCAGCAGCAGAGCGTACGTTCATGGCACGTCGGGCGGTCCCGAAATCAGAAGACCCCGGGTTGAGACCAGATGATTATTTTTTCCCTTTTTAGGGAACCCTAAAAGGGAAAAAAATAATGATCTGGATTCAACCCGAGGTAGCCAAAATGGTAAAAAGGGAACCCTTATAGTTTCGCCATGTCCGTCCGTCCGTCCGTCCGCACCTTTGTTCAGAGAGAGTGCTAGGAGGCTGTAATTTTGCATGAATACACATATTACTGACGCCGACATAGTAAAAGAATAAAATCTGGAAAAACCTTTTTTTAGGTTAGGTACCTCCCATATAAGTGAGGGTGTGATTTTTTTTCTCATCTACCCCATCGTGTGGGATATCATTAGATAGGCCTTCAAAAAACGTTTAGGGGTTGGTAAGACGATTTTTAGATTGACTTTAATTCAGGGATTCGTTTGTAAAATATTAAGCTTTAAAGTGCAAATTATTGTTAGAGTATTATTAGACCCCCCTCTGCCAGCTAAATAGTTGATGTTGGGTATGTGAAAAAAATCACGGTAGAAGTATATATAGTGAAATTAAAAGGAAAACTATCACAGTTAAGTAGGCTTTACAAGTTTACGAGTAACAGTAACAAAATTTTTGTACAAATTCCATTGAAAAATATTATTATGTAGATACTGAAACAAAAACAACAGAAAACCCACTTCTTAAGCCATATTATTCAGGTGCATTGTGCATGGCCCGACATGCACTTGCCCGGTTTTTAAGCTATTGCATAGCTTCTATCGCGGGCCTTGAGCGTGGAGACCAGAAATTCCGTAACTAAATTAACCTAACACCCCCCACTCCGACTGGCACAGCGGTGATACTTTTTAGATTTTTTTTATTATTTTACTTAAATATTTTTTTTTTTAAATATATTTTTTATTAAAAAAAAATTACTAAAAAAAAATTTAAATATTTTTTTTGTTGTTTTTTTAGTTGAAAAAAAATGCTATGCAATAGCTTTACCGTGGCAGTACCCGAATGCCACAGTTTATTTTTTTGCGTTTTGATTTGTCATTTATTATTTCATACATAAGGCCTACTTAGTTGTGATAGTTTTCCTTTTAATTTTACTTTGAATACTGCCTCAAAAACGGAACTCTTATAGTAGAACGTTATGTGCGTTTGTCTGTCTGTCTGTCTGTCCGTATGTCACAGG
The DNA here is from genome assembly GCA_945859575.2 of Herminia tarsipennalis. Lineage (NCBI taxonomy): Eukaryota > Metazoa > Arthropoda > Insecta > Lepidoptera > Erebidae > Herminia > Herminia tarsipennalis. The sequence continues at coordinate 27,893,637 of OX243841.2, read as the reverse complement.
CATTTCACTCAAAAACTACACAATGAATATTGGTGAAATGGTGTCTTGTATTAGCCGCTACTTAGTTTGATAGCATCCGTTTTTGCCATTTTGGCTACGGAACATTGAAAATACCGAGCGAAGCTCGGTCATCCAGGTACTTAGAGTATAAGTACCGTAGTGCTATTACTTATTGTGTGGTATAAGCGGGATAGACTCAAAAATAAGACGTTTTTATTCCAGCAATAGGTATAATGAATGAGTACTCCGTCGATGATAAAGCTAGCGACGGTGACGTTCATATTGGAAATAAAAAAGCAAACGCTGTATTTACAGTCCGTCAAATCTAAGAAGTACCGTTTGACAGTTCTGACAATTGAATGATAGGGATGGGATGAAAAAATCGATTACTATAATATCCGAACTTTAAGAGATCGATTACTATAATATCCGAATTTTAAGAAATCAATTGTTATAATTAAATAAAAGAAATGTTTAGGATATTTTTTTATTCACTACTAGTACTAGTATCGTCGTCTTCGTCATCATCGTCATTTAAATTAATGACCAGTTGATTGTCCATTACATTATCAAAGTGTACGTCTCTTTCGAAGTCGTCCATTATTATTTTCTTTGTTTTTTGTACTACTTTACTCCAATCTTCCTGTGTAACTTGGGCACATGCTTCCTTTAATAAACCTTCCATTTTCTTGACACTGAAGGGTGGTTTTGTGTTGTGTCTTGCTGCATAACCTGTAAAACAATAATGTAACTATTTGATAGCAGACGAAAACCATTGTTTAAATTATAAATGTTAGAAGTACTCGTGTTATTATTATAATATTATAAAATATTACCTTTAACTTGGGCCCAAATCAGTTCAATGGCATTATATTGGCAATGGTACGGAGGAAGTCGTATGACTTTGTGCCCGTGCTCTTCGGCCAATTGGTCAATTACATATGTCGGTTTTGGTGGTTTATGCAATTTCACTAACTGTAATAATTCAGCTTTTAATAGTGACATGTCGGCATCCACTCCTTTTCTTTGCAGCCATGCCACCAAATCTGCTTTCTTATTGGCTGACGTAGGTGCTTTATCAATTTGCACAGAGTGGTATGGGGGCATTATCCATTATAATTGTGCTGTTAGGAGGGATATTCTGTAATAAATTTAAGAACCACTCTCGGAACCTTACTGCGTCCATTTCTTCATGATACTCTTTAGTGCTTTTGGATTGGAAAGCTAATAAAGAGTTTTCCACGAAGCCTGTAGACGCTGACCCAGCATGGCATATTATGAGGCGTCCACCTTTTCCTATCGGCACCTTCGAGCACGAAGCTTCAGAATCATCAGTCCATGTTTTCGGCACAGAATGGTTGGAATTTAGCCAGGTTTCGTCCAAAAATATTACATTATCCCAGTTTATAATTTGTTTAACTTCGCGCAGGAATGTTAGTCGCTGCATAATTATGTCATGTCGCTCCATAACAATTTTTCGTTTGTCAACTTTTTTGTATCTGAAGCCAATTCCTGTTATTACCGTTCTCAACGACTCTATGCTTCCCTTATACAGCCCGGCATCTTTTAAAGTTGCACATAACTTTGCCAATGTTGGAAATTCGCCTCTTGTAAAATACCCGTATATATGGTTTCTAATAGCATGACTATCGAATTCATCGATGCCTGTCACAGGTTTATTTCTTTTTCGTTTTTTCGGTGTGTGAAGTACGTTACTGTCACTCCCCGAAGGCCCATATTTTTCACTTAATATTTTGCCAACGGTGCGGCTACCAATACCGAGAGCTTCACCGACGCGATCCCGAACTTGTGTAACTGGCAGTAGAAGTCCACCATTTTGAGATTCACGCTCAAAATACTCGTGTAATTTCACCACCAATTCACGAGCCTGGCTGTTCAAAGTACGTCCTCTTTTCGACATTATTAATAAACACTTGCTTAGTTCGGAGTCCAGTATAAATATTGCCAAGGTAAACGGATAAAGAATGATCAGTCCAGAAAAGTAATAGCCAAGTCACAAATTGTAAAACACAAACGAGAAAGCAAGTACGCGCACAGTCAGCTTCCAAGATGGCGAGAGACTGCTGACGCCGAACCGACCGAGCGGACCGCGTGCGCTTGTAGTTGGCAGTGTTGCCAGAAAAAAAAAATTGTAGAGACTTGGACACCTGCGATTTTGCCTATTGACCTAAAAATAATTAAATTAATTTATTTTAGGGTATCTGTGTATTCAGTGCATTATGCGGTCGCGCAGTAACGTCGTTAATTTATAACATCAGGCAACAACATTTTTGTGAATGGGTTCTACATACCTTATTTTTATTAGTTTTAGACGTAGAAATAAGACTTAGAAGAAAAAATTGTAATTGTAAAATCAATGGATGTGCTTGTTAAAAATTTGTTTATTTCTCTGTAATATGCAAACCCATACTATCATACACAAAAATAAATGTAAAAAACACTATCCCTGACTCCATTTACTATTTCGACAGCGTTAGCGCGAGAAACCCCGACTTATTTGGGCGCGAAAATCAAAAATCGACAAATCGCTTTCGACAACTTTTTAAAGAAGCAAATATATTTGATTTATAAATACGTATTTTTGGTGAATGGGTTTTATCTCATATTTTACGATTACATAACTATTTAGTTATGTAATCGTAATATGTGAGATAAATCCCATTCACATGAAAAAATATTTGTTTGGTTGTCAAGTGTAATTTGTAAATAATACATTCGATTTTTCGTATATGTAAACGATTTTTTTGCATACAAGTGTATCCGAAGAGTCGCAACACTACGTGCAGTGACCTAACTACGTAACTTTGTAATGAGGTCAAGAATATAACTATTAGAAATTATTTACTGTGTAAATATGTGTTATTTTGCTTTGTTTGAAAGTTTTCAATTACATTTAGATATTAAGAATTGTACATTTTTAGATACAATAATGAAATCTTTCTAAATTCATGGTTTTATGAAAAAGGTTATCGAAACTGAATAATGTACGTATGAACAAAGTTGTTTCGGTTTGAAAAATATGAAACGTCAAACGGTACCTCTTAGATTTGATGGACTGTAATGGGGCTATTACCTAATTGATGTGTCAAGTAAAATGTATTGCACCCCCCTCCCCCTCCCGTTGTACAATCGGCCCACTTGATGCTCGACCACCTGAAAATATTTTGCTATGAGCGGTTCACAACGGTTCGGTCACACACACAAACGCAAAAACCACTCCCACATTTTACTTTCAACCAATTAGGACGGGGCTAAGGTCCACACCTTAACCAACGGGAACATAAAACATTTTAGTTAACTTAGTTGCAATTTGCACTTCCTTGTATGATGACGCGCGCATGTTTACTGTATTTTGCTCACGACTTGTTCTGTTTACGGGTTCCGATTGCCACTTCGTTGACTACTGATAGAACTCTCGTTGACTTGTGGTGTAAATTAGTGGACAGTTTCTTCTTCATCTGTTTACCTACGGTGGCTGTGTTTTACTGAACTGTTGGATGCTTTCTTGCTGACCTCAGTGAGTTTTCACAATTAACCGAAATTTAAACCGTGAATAAAATTTTGGATCTTCATGGCCAAGGATTCAAACCTTTACCAATGTTACGGTAAGTCAAATTCAAATTACTCGTATATTTTATTACAATAATTATAAATTATTTATGTTTAACAATAGAATTGGCTATTGGTTAAAAAGTAATTTGGGGAGACCAAATAATAATATAATCAATATTTCCGAAGACGATGGTTAATTTCATAGCTAAGGTTTGTTTCGTTGTTATAATATAATAATATTCTCAATGATGATGGCAGACATTAGGGTTAGTTATTTCATCAATCACAGTTTTTTATTCCTAATATTTTAAGTATATAAACTTATTATTTGAATTTTACGAAATGTATTTATTTCGTATATAATTTAAAAAAAAACAATAACTATTAATTGGTTTTGTTAATAGACGGTGCAATGGGTGAGAAAGATTTAAGGGCATAATTTATTAAACATTTATGTAAATGTATTCAAATATAACGATGATTGTCGAAAAATCATTCTACTAATTTACTACCGAAATTATAAGAAAATAAGTAATTTTATTTTAAAAAATATATTTAAATATTTTATTATCATACATAGGTTAGAACTACTTATGATTATTCAACAAATAAATAATAATAAAAATGATTTATTATAAATTCATAAACCTCATTTTCATAAATCAATGTAAAGTAAAAGTTCATTTATATTTTTTGATGTCCATTAATATTTACATTTAGTTTACTTTAAACGTGGCGTTCTGAGTCACTTGCTAATTCGTATATTTTTTAAAGGTGAACTTCTTGGAACTAGACTTTCACTCGTTCAATGAATCTGAAATATATTAACGAAACGTAGTACTAATCGGAACAAAAACTATTTTGTAGAACGAGTGGCAACATATAAAAGGCTGTCTCTACTGATATGTGAAGAGTAGGAATTTCGTGCTTTTATACACTTATATTTTTTTTCTATGATTTATACTTAAATTCACCCTTATTAAATCATAGTGTTTCATTTTTATTTTTCTCACATTAAAGATGTCATGTATAATTCTTTTTAAAATATTTATGTTTAAACAAAATAAATTATGTTCAATTTTTTGAAGTATTGAAAATCCTCATTCTTACTTTTGACAAAATAAATTGTTTTCTTCCCACGTTTTAGTAAATTTTAGGCATCATAAAACGTATATTGTGTTGATAAAACAATAGATTTATGATCCCCATAGTAAAAGTTGTAAAACTGAGAATCCTTTTATCGATTATCGTCTTTAAATCGTTACACAAGAACTGAAAATAGTTTGCATGCAATAAGTTTTTCCTTTCCCACGGTTCGGTAATTCCAGGTGCCATAAATATATTTGCCGAAAAAATAGGTCCATGATACCTACGCACAGTAAATGTCCTAAAACTGGAAACGCTTATGGCAATTATCATCTTTAAAATCAATCGAATAGGATTGATAATAGTTTGCATGCGAATTTGTTTTCGCAAACGGTAGCTTCTCATAATAACGCATATTCTATTTTCAATCATATTTCAACTGTTTAAGAACTGTTATCTAATTTTATCAGTAACAACTCGTTCATTGTCTGTTGATTTGTAAAGAAATAATATTAAGTATAATGAAATAACACATTTTTAAAAATGTGCTTGACTTACTGTTCTATTCATTCAAACTTTTAATGAATAGGTATCGAAGATCTTTTATACATTTATTTTAACTTGTTATTTTTTTTCAGAGAGCTTACAGCGTGGCGTTGGATAAAGCGGGATGCTAAGGAGGACTCTTTTAACGTCGGATCGCGTAACGAAAATGGTTAGCACATACGAAGTGCAGCCATTTACCAAGACGTCGACGTTCGCTAGACTATTTGACTGCGGCATGCAGGCTATAAGAAATGTGTGCATTATTCCGCTTAATTAGGTCAGGACCTAGAAGAAGCAGGAGTGCGTTTCGCTCGAGAGTACAGAGGTTATGATTTATCACACGCTAAATTTTCAGACGACTTTTTTAAAATAAATACTAGATACAAGCCCAGAAATGTGAATCTGGAAGTGTGAACGTGAGGACGAATTATTGTTAATATGTGGGGGTAGATGAGTGCTGATGTTCCAGGAGAGTTAATATTTATTGACGGAAGAGCCAATAGATTGTATTGAAATTAAATGTTTGTAATTATTTTAAAATGTATTCTAAATTAAACTTATTGGTTATTTTACTGTAATAAATATAAGCTAGCATCTGAGATAATACATTAATTCATACATTGTTACTTAATTTGAAAAAGACGACTCCCGCAGTCGTGGGTACAAGCCCTGTGTCGCGGCGTCTTAACAAACATACAAGTCACGGACACAAAGTACACCCAGACTCGGCACAACAATTTGTGGATTACACAAATTGGTGTCCCGTGTGGGAATCGAACCCACGACCTCTTGCGTAGCAGTCGGATACACTCCCACCGCGCCACAGAGGCAGTAAATTTAAAAAATTAATTAAACTGACTATTATCACTAACTAAGACGTTATTACTTTAATATTTATTGATAAAGTAATTGGTAATTAAGCACTTTGATGACTATATAGCATGGTAAAATAATATTTTAATATTAAAAATATATCGTTATTGTTTTAGTTTGCATACCTCATCCACAATTTAAAGTATAATTAAGTATTAAATGTGTAATGGAATTGTTTGACTGATCCATAAAATTAATAAAACAATTTACTCGTTTCATTATTTCTTGCCCTCATTCCAGGTAATACATTTATTTCTATTAAAATAATTACTGGTTAAAAATTAAATATAACTTGCTGAATTAAAACCATACATACTATTAATATTAAAGAGTTAAAGTTGTATGTAAAGGTTAACCCTGAAACTACTAGCCCGATTTAAATTTTAAATTTCAAATATCTTTATTTCGTTAAATCAATTCAATGATTATTTGAAATTAAATTTAGATAAAATACTTATAACAGAGAACTTACAAAATAATATAGGTTTTAAAACAGGTGAAGGATGTAGGATTCTTATCTCTCGAATCAAAATATACGCGAGCAAAGTCACTGGGAACAACTATATATAGCATACTAGCTGTCTGAAGCAGACGAAGACCAGCAAACTCCGTCAGCTTAAATTTTCCTCGTTTTTCAACATTTTACATTGCTGCTCTGCTCCTATTGATTGTAGCGTGATGTTATATAGCCTCTAGCCTTCCTCGATAAATAGGCTATCCAACAGTAACATATTTTTTTCAATTTGACCCAATAGTTCCCGAGATTATCGTGTTCAAACATACAAACAAACTCTCAAAAAATATAAGTATAGATTAATCATAGAACTCATAGTTGCATCAAATTACCTCTTAAATACTTACGTGGGGCAAGCCAAAATGAAGACGTAAATAACTTAAATACATATTTGAAAAATATTTATGATCGTTTTGTAACATATTTGTTACAAAACGATCATTTCGCATTATTGAAACATATATTACTAGCTTAAGCCCGCGGCTCCGCCCGCGTGGATGTCCCAGGGACTCAAACTATCTCTATACCAAATTTCATCTAAATCGGTATAGCTGTTTGAGCGTGAAAGCCTAACAGACAGCCAGACAGACAGAGATACTTTCGCATTTATAATATTAGTATGGATATGTATCAAAAATGCAAAATAATTTTACAAAAATTAAATTAAATAATTTCGATAATCCTACTTAACAAAATCATACTAAAACATACGCACAATATAAAACATCGAAAATAGGTTCTAGTTCATAAATTACAGGCACTAGTTTTAAACCCCTCTACTAACTCAAATTTTTTGAAAAGATAGATTAAAAATCAAAACGTAATTCATAAAAATATTAAAAGCTAACAGTTTCCCGTACCCCCGTCCACAATTCCATATGTATAATAGTATTGAGACAAAATATACTATATTCCTCTCCAAGCTTTAAACTACCTCTTTACAATTTCAACAACACAAACGAATAAATATATAAATAAACTATTTATAATATTAATGTAGATTTGTATGTATTTCAGCTATTTCGCGCAACTGAAAAAAGCGCGCTTACAACAAAAGTCACAATCCTTTCTTAGTATGTATTTACAACTGTCTAATCGGCTCGAAATATGCACAACAACAACGCAATGCACTAAAAAAAACAAGGACCCCACCTCCTTGCATCCGATAATGCGCAGATGTGCCTGTGTGAGTGCGCTTACGTAGAGAGCGAACGTTTCTCGCAAGCCATTATAGCCATAAGGGTGTACGACCGCCGAGTAGGCCGATTGTACGTAGGTACATTAGAATTTAATTAATAATTAAAATAGATGATGCAAATATAAAACCTAAGCCTACCCGTCTATACAAAACACGTGGGCTCCGAGTGGCAACGATCGCAACCATCGAGACGATTGGCTTCGCACCACGCGTTGTAGGAATACCATCACATAAACACACACACGCACAGGCATGGTCGTGCAGCACGCGCTCCGTGCACTACGGCTCAGCGCACGCTCGCTCGGCGCTGGCGCGAGTGGCGGCATCGGCGCTCGGCCGCCGGCACGCGGTGGCACCGGCGGCACTGGCCCGGCGGCCGCGTGCTGCGGGCCCGCCACCTTGCCGCCCTGCGCGCCGTGCCGCCCGCACCCGCCGCCGCCGTGCCGCGCGCACCATCCCACCTCAGTCGAAGGAATACGCATAGTTTGCTGCCCGCAGCGTCCCGCAAAGCCCCCTCCCTGCCCACCCGCCAATTGCACGCTCACGTGTAGTAATGTGACGCACCAGGTAATACCTACATCGCTTGATACAGTTATGTTAAGATATTTATGTGTTATGTAATTTACCCGATTACAATATATTTTACAGACTACGGTCTCGATGCAGTCCGAGGCATTGCCCCTCATAGCAGGCAGACAGGACTGTGTGGCTTGGAGACTGCAGCGCGCCGAGCGCTTGCGTCGACTGGACTACGAAGACGAGGTGGCAAGTCGCGCGAGCGAACCACTGCCGCCGCGCACCGCTCCACCCGCGCCCTACGCGCTCGGTGCCGAACGCGAACTGGCGCGCGCTACGGACGGGCGACTGTACGCGATTTCGAGTCCGCGCCCGCATAGCTCACCCATCGGAGACGTGCCGCCGTCGCGTCTAGTTACGCTCGAAGAATCAAACCCTACGTGTCATATAGGTGACGAATACGTTGACCCGTGCGCATATCAACCGCGCGTTTTCCTGGATATAAGCCGCAGCGTAACTGAGACCCCCAGCGCCAGCACCACCCCGAGTTCAGCGGGGCGTTGCGCTGCGACTTGCCCCCGCCAAGGCCGAGCTCCGCGAGCAGGCGACATGGATTGGTGCAAGAACCCGCCCTCGTACCCGGGTGCCCCGCAGCGATGTCGGCCTCTATCTATAGTCGAACGACTTCGTGCACGGCCGTCGCGCTTGGCGCCTCGTGGGCCTGGTAAGGGTGCGCGACGCCTGCACACGTCGGCTGCTGCGAGCGGAGCGACCGACGGCCTGCAGCAGCTGCAGCGGTCGAGGGAGCATTTGAAAGAGGTGGGGCGAGGTCGCGTCGTCGTAGGAAAATGTATGCCTCGGCCGAGTCGGGTGAACTGTCCGGAAGGTAAGCTAAATATGCGCGTCCTGGCTGGCACGACAGGAGTGCGCGTGCGCGTGTATCTGGACGGCGCCGACTGTAGCTCCGGCGATGATACGTGTACAGCGGCTAGCGGTTCTAAACCCCGTCATACCACAGATCAAAAACGTCACATACCTGGTCAAACACAAAATCCGAAAAAAAAAGATTCTTGGTTAACAATGAAAACATTTAAAAAAAAGTTTCCTGATAGTCCTGACTCCAAAACAACATGCCCTCCGCCACTCTGCGCTCCGCTCGAGCCTGCACCTGCGGCTCAGTCCCCCGCCGGCAAACCGAAGTGTCGCTGCACGTCGTCAATGGTTCTATTAACTAACACTGTAGTTACAGGCTCATACTTTTAGCGACTATGCCTGTGTGTTTGTGTATAATGTGAGTATAATTTTTAGACCGACAAAAATAAAATTATATCAAAAATAATACCTTCCTGTGTTACATTATTGTTGGTAACGGTATTGACTGAAAGATCATTAATTAATAGGTACCTTAGATAAAAGGTAAGTATAATTTGAAGAGTTAAATATTGGAGACTTGCGACCCGCCCCGGCTTCGCACGGGTGCATTGCTTATGTAAATATACCTACTACAGAATGTCCTTATACACAACGTTCACAGCTTTTTTGTCATTAGACAATACAAACATGTTTTGCTTAGAGGTTACTCTTGACAGCGCGACATATAATTGGCCATGTGAAAAACACTCAACGCTCAAATCTAATCCTGCAACGTTGAAAGGTTGACCCTGCGAACTATTAATGATCATTGCAAAAGATATCTTTACCGGAAATTGTAGGCGTTTAAATTGGAACTGTTCTCACGTGAAGATAATGAAAGCCTCATGTAAGTTTTAAACTCTAACTTATTAACGTGTGGCCAAAGGTTGGATCTTTTTAGGGAAGCATTTATTTCGTCCGCACGTGTTCCTCTAGTGACAACCGGTAGGTCGGTAATTGTACATCCACCCATAGGTGCATTTTTACTGCACAAATTATTAGTAAGTGCTGGAGTAAAAAATATTTACTTACTAAAGTAGGAACAAGATAATAGGTCACTTTTGACAGATATCAGTTTTATATTCATAGTGAGGTGACCTGCTTAAAAACATCGATTAAATGAATGAATCGATACAGACTTGAAACATATGTGAATTTTAAAAATGATCATGCGAATCCCTGTCCCATTATTATTTTTTCTTTCATAAATTAAAGGAGCAAAATAAGACAAGTACCTACGTAATTTAACAAAAAAATTGCTTTTATTCACTTGAACTATCGGAACTGCTATCTTCATCACTGCTGTCAGCACTCAGAGATATTATTAATTCATTTTCAATAATATTGTCTATTCTCACATCTCGTTCAAAATCTTGTAAAATTATTTTCTTTGTCTTCTCCACGACTTTTCGCCAGTCTTCTGTAGTGACTTCTGCACATGCAGTTTGTAGCAGAGTCATCATTTTAGCAGTACTGAAGGGTGGTTCAGTATTGTTCCGCGCTGCATGACCCTTTATTTGTGCCCAAATAAGCTCGATGGCGTTATACTGGCAATGGTAGGGAGGCAATCGAATAACTTCGTGTCCATGCTCTAGGGCTAGTTCATCGATTACATAGCGGAGCTTGGACGGCTTAGTTGCTTTTACCAGATTTAACAACTCAACTTTTAATAAAGTTGGACTTGCCTCCACACCATTTCTTACCAGCCACGAGACAATTTCTTGCTTTTTATTTGCTTGAGTTGGTGGTTTATCAACTTGTACAGAATGATACGGAGCATTGTCCATTATAATATTTTCGATGGGTTTTCTAAGCTGACTAGCAGCTTCTCAAACCACTCTTTAAAAACATCAAAGTTCATTTCCTCATGGTAATCTGTTGTAGTTTTAGAGGCGAATGCGAGGAGGCAGTCTGGAATAAAACCTTGAGAAGCTGATCCCGCGTGACATATAATAAGTCGGGCTCCTTTTCCCGATGGAACTTTTGAGGTGGAGGCCGCTGTATCATCGGTCCATGTCCGCGCAACCGTATGGTTCGCATTCAACCATGTTTCGTCAATAAACACGACATTGTCCCAATCCGTAATTTTATTTACCTGACGTAAGAATGTTATTCTCTTCAAAATAATATCGTAGCGTTCTAGCAGGATTTTCCGCTTGTCGGATTTTTTAAATCTAAAGCCAATCGATTTCAAAACCTTTGATAGAGACGATTTGCCTCCAAAAAATAAGCCTGCGCCTTTTAACGAACTCAATAGCTTTTCCCGTGTAGGATATTCTTTTCTCGAGTAATATCCATAAATGTGGTTGCGAATTGCAGCAGCATCAAAATTATCAACGTCAACAATTTTCTTGTCCCTCTTTCGTTTTTTCGGTGTACGTAAAGTATTATCTTCTGAGCCTGATGGTCCGTATTTCTCTTTCAGAATTTGAGTTACTGTCTTCTTCCCTATTCCCAATGCTTCGGCAACGCGTTCTCTCGGTGGTTTCAATGGTAAAAGAGGCCCATCGTTAACTGATTCACGTCCAAAATAATTGTACAATTTCAGCACTAGTTCGCGAGATTGACTGTTTAGAGTTTTCCCTCGTTTCGACATAGTAAGACTGTAATGTTTTTCTTGTTTAATAATCGTTAAGCAATCGGAGTCCAATTTATAGCCAGGTAAACGTAGTCAGTAAGATCAGTTCAATGAAAAAGCCGGATCAGAAGAAAATAACAGAGAGCACACCAAAAACGCACAGTCACTTCGCACAACAACAAAAGACTGCGTCATCATCATGTTATGGCGACATGACATGCGTCATCGACAGGCACTGGTGTTGCCAGCAACATCCACCTAAATTGCACCCAACATCAATGACCTTTCTATTTAGTTATTTTTTTGTATTTTCATAGTTAGTTAAAAGAATAATAAATATGTATAATTAGGTTTTATTAATATAATCACAACGTGGTTATAAATTTATGGTGATTTTTCTTCACAAGTAATCATTGCATTCGATTCAACTTACAATCCTATCAGCTTTCGATTTTTAGAGTAACATCCCTAGTGTTTAAAAAGAAAAAGGGTTGACTGACGCAACATTGTAACGACGTTCAGTTCTTTAGATCAGAAATTGTTTATTATGTTTAAAATGGTTTATTAGTGAAAGCAAATCGTAAAATTACTCGTATCGGTCATTATTACAATAAATATGTAAACGTAATTGAAAAAAGTTAAGCAATTGTGCAGTTCTTATTTTATGCCCGCCGTTACAAGGTTACGTTGTTGAATTTTGATGAAATGTCAAAAGTGACCTATTATCTTGTCCCTACTTTATTCGTTCGACTAAAAACAAAAGATTTTCAACAATAATCAACAACAAAAGATACCTATTCTATTCAGTTCTTCTATGAACTTAACTATAATTTTTAATAATTAAAAATGCTCGCGCTAATACTAAATTGCGTTAACTCTAAATTCAAATCAATGTCTTAATAGAAGAAATATTAAGAAAAATGGTTTTAAGCTAATCCTATCTAACCTAATGTAAGTATCGCCCTAAAAAGCACTTTTAAAACTCGCGCTAAAAAGCACGTTTTGTCTTAAAAAATAATTCACTTTTTTTATATTTATAGGCACGCGCCGCCCGACCCCCGGCCGTAACAACTACGTCCCTAAATTTTAAATTTGTAATATCTTCGGAAATATTCACTATTACATGCTGTAAAAAGCATATTGATCTATAATAAATGCACAATTTATTTTAAGGTACTTAATTGGATAAGGATTAATGCTGTATTGCTTAAAATCACTTCGTAAATAACCATTTTTTAGTAAAGGATAAAAAATGGTTATGGTGGGTTATCCCTAAGAGATAAACATAAATATCGCGGACTTTTTTGTTGAACTTTTTAAGGTGTACAATACTGTAGTACATTATTTTGGTCTATCTCGTAGGGTTCAGCCAGCGTTTGCAATATAAGCGCAAAAAAACGTGCTTATTTACGACATCACATTAGAAACCTCTAAATTTATCAGTGTTTCTCTACTATATTATGCATGTATTATACATATAAACCTTCCTTAAGAATCACTCTATCTATTAAAAAAAACTTCATCAAAATCCGTTGCGCAGTTTTAAAGATCTAAGCATACATAGGGACAGACAGACGGCGGATAGCGACTTTGTTTTATACTATGTAGTGATAAAAACAGGTGCGTAAAAACTTACGTAACTTGATTAAACTTCACTTAGGCTCATATCCTAATAAAATGAGAACCTAGTCAAACCCTTGTTCAAAAAGAGCAAAAAAGCTTAATAGAAAATTATAGACCGATACCTCTTTTATCAATATATAAAAAAAAAATAGAGAAAACTATATATAACAGATTATATCAATACCTAGAGAAATATAAAATTTTACGTCAAGGTCGAAAGGGATTTAGAAGAAATATGACTATCAATTTAGCAATTTATGATTTTCTCAAAACAGTTATTACCAGTGTAGATTCAAGAGAAGTAGAAAAAAATAAATTATAAAAATAAAAAAACCCACCTGCACAAAAAAGATGGAAACAAGATCCCCTACATAAGTATATAATTATGTAGGGGATCTTGTTTCCATATTTTTTGTGCAGGTGGGTATTTTTATTTTTATAATTTATTTTTTTATTTAATACTTTTTGGTAGTTGTAATATGTACCCGATGTAACAACTAACTCTTATCACAGCTATTGTCAAGTATTGAATATTGAAAAAAAGAATGGTTGCTAACTAACTTTTTTAGTATTACAGTCATAATCATATTATACCTTTTTGAAATGCTTAAGATGAGCCCTTTAATTTGATACCCATATTGCAGTATTCAAAACAACTTTTTTTACACCTCTTTATTTTGACATTTCACAGCCCCCACATTTTTTTTTATTTTAAATGTCACATATCTAAGAACACTCGGGCGATCAAGACGAATCTAATGACGTCTGAATTGTATAAAGCCGTTCAGTGGATTGTGAGATATCAGGTAATAAAGAATATTACATACATACATATCTACATACATACAAGATACGCGCGAAAAACATAACCCTTCTTAACAGTCGGGTAAAAAGAAAACAGTTCTGATTTTAAAACAGTGAAATTTATGTGATATCGTTTGTGGAACATTGAATTACCTTTAATACAAGTGTAATATACAATTTTATTTTAGTGACTATAAACTAAGTGCAGCGTTAATAGTACCTAATAACTTTCAATTTGGAATTTAAAAATACATATAAAATTAGCAAAGGCATAGTCTGAAGATCATCACTAACAGTCAAAGATGGATGGTTTCGAACGACAGTCAGACCAGGAGGCCTACTCTATTTCAACGAAAAACAAAGTTTCTATAGAATATTCGTGGCTTTCCTACCACAATTCTATTAGTTCACGAATTTCATTGAAACGAAAATTGTTTGACATATAAATTCTCTAAGCCTACTCTAATTCCGTATGCACCGAACGAAATTTAGAATTTGACAGGTGAATTATTCGGAATTATAACCTAAAATTGACGAAACCAAAAGTGCTACCGTTTGATTTTCGTCGTGGTACATTTTTAATAAGAATAAAGTTAAAAACAATTATTATGGCTGAAGATTATTTTTAATTGAAGCTACTCTGCCTAAAGAACGCTCATTGCGTGAACAAACCACCGTCGCTTGGGCAATTAATTATATATTGACATAATTTCCTGCTTAGATTTTGTAGGAAATTACAGACTAATTTCCGACTTTGAGTTTGTAAGAAATAACAGACTCAGTCAAGAAAAGAGACAAAGAAAAGAAATAATAATTCTTTGATTTCTTCTCTTATGAAGAAACTCAGTCAAAAGTGAAGAAATCAAATAAATATTAATAATCAATTCCTGCGAGCTAGATTTTTGTGCTCATCAAATAAATTGAGAAGTGCCTCGATGAGCTCGGAAGTTGCGAATCCCATGTAAGGAGCCATTTGGATCCTAAAATGATAACATTTTGAAGTTAATTGTCACTACAATTAACAACCGACCTAATTCTGTATCTGCTTATACGCAATGAGTAGGTACTTGCTACTTACCTGTAAATTGGTAGAATAGAAGCGATATTAAGTAGATATCTATTAGTCATATATGCATTACCCATATGGAAGATGGTAGCTAACCCTAAGAGTAGACTAGATAAATATGACACGACGTTTGGGAACAATCAACTATATAATATAATGATTGTGATATTAGTATTTACAGCAGGTTCAGTGTTGAATTTTGAGCTAGGCACTTTAGATAGTACCTACTTAGTTATGTTTTACATAACTAAGTAGGTACTATCTAAAGTACCTAGCTCATATATAAGAAAGTGAGAATACACAGGATAGGAAAAGAGAGGTAACAATTTTATTTTACAGTCAAATAAAATAGCAGATTATTTTTATTGCAGTTTAATTGATTTCAATATTTAGCTCAACAATGGTTCCTTATCTGGCATTGCCAAGTTGACTAGCAACAATTTGTAACTCAATATCAGCATCCGGTTCTTGTGATTCAACATCGGCAACAATATTTCTTTGATCTTTATCAAGTGTCCGGTTATAAATAACATGTCTTCTAAGATGCATAAAACAAGCTTGACATGAACAATCAGTCAGTGATATCTGTAAAACCACAATATTAAAAATAGATTACTAAACTTATCTAGTTTATTTTTAAAAACCCTAAGAATAAATAAAAAAGCTATTTTCATGTAAACATACCTGCTGATCCTGCCAAGGTGACTGGATTAGAATTAAGTAACACTTCAGCACAACAGTCCACGTAGCACACAGACTTCTATACTTATGACCACAACGGACAGGGACTTGCACACCGCAACACTCCTAACATAGTCTCCACTCCGATCACAATTTACGGCTTGCATGGCTAAGATAAAGAATACCTCACAAATGTAGTATTCATCAGTCATCTGAAAATGAATTATGTAAATTTAAACGTACGCCTCACGTATTTATAACTTTTGGTAAGAAAGTTCTATCATCTGAATGCACAAATATACAATCGACTAAACAATGCAGTCAAGGAAAATCACAATACTTACTGTGAATGGAGATATCTAATTGCTGATCAAAGGTGTAACTCTTGTATTTTGTACTAGGTCGTGATATCGATTTATCTTAGATAATGTTTATGTATTTTCCACTGGAACAACAATGGCTCTGAATTTCTATTTGTACCCATGGCAATAGCTCAACTTTCGTCGATTGGAAATTATAATACTCTTTGCTAGAATCCAAAGAAACAAAAAGAAACAGAACAAGTTCTAATGGTTTGATGAAAGTGGTTTGAAGATTTTTTTTGACAATGTCACAACGTTAGAGGATGTTCCATTTCTCCTATGAAATTGATCGTATATAAAAATATATTATTTTTAAATACTGATGTTGTATGAAGGCCAAATAAAACTAAAATCTAATTAATATTCAAATATCTTATTTAATGAACACAAAAAATAATAAAGAACATTTTTTTTTACATTTTTGATACGAATGTAGAGAAACGGTTTTTCTTAAGTAAAACGGAACGTAAAATGTTAATATTTTTGAGTACTGATTACTTTTTTTCTGGACTATTAATCTTGATCGTGTTTACATAGTTTAATAGGGAAAAAAATACATATTTTTTAAGATATCAATCAATTGACAAATCGACAAGGCACTTTTAGCTCTTAAAATACTAGTGTTGCCATTAGAAAAATAAAATAAAAGAAACTGTAAAATCTAGAGCTAGCAACAATAATCTAATCCATTCGTTCACGAAAATTGTCTGGAAAAAGAATTAGAGTAGGATTTGCCAAACTTCTTGGCAGTATATGATTAGGTATAAATGAGACAAAAGATGTAGTATAGTCTGGTTATAATTATCCAAAGGTGCATCTTATATACTAACGACTTCGTGTTGATAACAGATAGTAGAAACATTTAATAGATACTGAACGTGCGATAAGGAACATAAGATTGTGATGTAGATTGTAGATACAGCACAAAGATATTGTACTGTAACAGTACACCCCCCTTTAAAAAAAAATTATGGTAATAGTGTTTACAATATAAATTTGACCTAGACCTTACTAGTTATTTGCTGATGTATATAAATAATAATGCTATTGTACGCGGTGGAATTTGATGACGCCTGTTGTGGTGTGATTTGCTGACGTCTATAATTTTGACTTAGCTGTTGCACGAGTGTTTATTATTTTTTTCCGTTAAACTCTTCATTCTTCTGTCCAGTGTTTTCAATAAGCCGTAAATTAGGATCACGCCGATTGTTAAAATAATCTGTCCCATTGCAACATTTCTTGTCCACCGTAAGTCCTCCTGGATCAGGTTACGGAGTTGGTCCGCTTCGTTTTGATTGAGGCAATTGTCCGTATTGTATGTTATCTGGTCCTTAGAACTTTGATTTCCCATTTTAGATGTCTTGTTGTTACGAGTAGTTGTGAATTAATGGTATATGTTAAGATCTATGTTAATATATATACGAATAGCTTGCTTATATCAGCGATTTTTTATAGACGTACTACTGGCTTTACTTTACGTCCCGATCGTGTAGTGTACGTGTGTGAATGGCTGTCGCAATCCTTTGAATCTGGCACGTAGTTTGATTCGTCATTGATCATGAAAGCTGGTTTCAATCTATCAATTGATATCACTGTCTCTTTATCCCTAATTCTAATGCAAAATGTTTTATCTGTTTTACTAATTACTGGGTAGGGTCCTTCATACGGCGGTGTCAGGGCTTTCTTAATTCTATCACACCGAACAAATACGTGTGAGCATTCTTTGAGTTCGGGATGCACAAATATAGCTTGATTGTGTTTTTTTCTTTTCGGAATTGATGTCATTTGTGTGATGTCCTTTTGAATTTGTTTTACAAACTCTTCGTACGTTGATAACTGTGCTGCTGATGACTCAAAAAATCCTCCAGGGAGTCGTATTGGCGTTCCATATGTCATCTCTGCTGAACTATAACCTGTGTCTTCTCGCAAGCTACTCCGCAACCCGAGTAAAACTGTTGGAATTTCTTTTAACCAATTTTCGTTGGATTCTCTTGTCATTAACGCCGCCTTTAAAGTTCTATGAAATCTCTCTATCATTCCATTGGATTGTGGATGATAAGGTGTTGTCCTAATTTTATGTATTCCCAAAAATTGTGAGAGTGACTCAAATATTCTTGATTCAAACTGTCGGCCTTGATCCGTAGTAATGCGCAATGGACATCCAAAACGAGTAATCCATCCTTCGAAAAGTGTCTTGGCTACTGTTTCTGCAGTTATATCTTCTACCGGAAATATTTCGGGCCATGACGTACAACGATCTATGATTGTGATTAAATATCTCTTCCCTTGTAAAATCGGAAGTGGTCCGACGATGTCAATATGTAAATGTTCAAAACGTTGCGCTGTCATAAAT
This sequence comes from Herminia tarsipennalis, assembly GCA_945859575.2. Lineage (NCBI taxonomy): Eukaryota > Metazoa > Arthropoda > Insecta > Lepidoptera > Erebidae > Herminia > Herminia tarsipennalis. The sequence continues at coordinate 27,874,952 of OX243841.2, read as the reverse complement.
GTACCAGGAGGTGATATCGTATGTCGTTGTATTTTTGATTTTTGGCAGGCTATACATGATCTACACCAATTATTGATATCTTTGTTCATATACGGCCATAAATACCTTTGGGTTATCATTTTTCTCGTAGTTCTTTTTCCTGGATGGCTCATACCATGAATGGTATCGAAAATTTGTTTGCGAAAATGCTTTGGTAAGTAGGGGCGGCTTTTTCCAGTAGACGTGTCGCAGGTGATGTTTATTGTGGAACCCGGAAGCGTAATGTTTTTGAATTTTAATCTTTTATTGTCATGTAATTTACTTAGTTCATTATCTGTTGATTGACATTTTTCCAATTCAGCGTAATCGATAGGTGATGGCACGTATATTTCCTCTATTCGAGATAAGGCATCGGCGGTAATATTGTCACGTCCGCTTATGTGTTGAATGTTGGTACTGTATTGTGAAATGAAATCTAACTGCCGGACCCGTCGCGGTGTATCGTTTGATGATGGTTTTTGGGAGAATGCGTATGTCAAAGGTCGGTGATCCGTAAATATTGTAAATTCTCTTCCCTCGATTAATCTGTGAAAATGTTTGACGGCCATGTATATTCCTAACAGCTCTCTGTCAAACGTAGAATATTTTTGTTGAGTTTCGCTCAATTTTTGTGAAAAAAATCCTAATGGTTCCCAATTGCGTCCGGATTTTTGTTGTAAAACTCCACCAACGCAAGTAGCACTAGCGTCGGTCATGAGCGCTAGTGATGCGTTGCGGGAAGAATGCGCTGTTAACACTGCGTTTTTCATGCTTTCCTTGCATTTTTCGTAAGCTTTGTCTGCTTCCGTTGCCCAAAGAACAGGTGAATTATCGTTCTTTTTTGAACCATGTAGATATTCGTTTAAAATTCTTTGATTTTCCGCTGCGCGTGGAATATTACTTCTGTAGAAATTGACCATGCCCAAAAATCTTCTTAATTCTTGAATTGTTTTCGGTTTGGGAAATTCCATGATTGCTTTGTAATTTTCTTCGGTAGGGTATATTCCATGGCTCGTTATATGATAACCTAAGAAATCTATTTCCCTTCTGATAAATTCGCATTTTTCGAGATTAATGGTTATTCCATTCTCGTGTAAACGTTTGAAAACCGTTTCTAAATGCTGATAATGCAAATCTTCGTTGTCCGATGCGATGAGACAGTCGTCGACAAATATAAATACGAAGTTTAAATCTCTAAATAAGGAATCCATGAATCGTTGAAATGTTTGTGCCGCATTGCGTAATCCGAAAGGCATTCTTAAGTACTCAAAAAGTCCAAAAGGTGTGATGATGGCTGTTTTTTCTATATCTTTAACAGGAATACAATGGTATGCTTTACGTATATCTATCTTGCTTAGTATCTTCTTATTTTCTAATATGTATGTAAAGTCAGTTAATCTTGGTAGTGGGTATTTGTCCGGTACTGTCGTGCTATTGAGCATTCGATAGTCTCCGCACGGTCTCCATTCGCCATTTTTCTTTTTTACCATATGTAATGGGCTTGCCCATGGGCTATCTGACGGTCGGCAAATTCCGAGTTCTATCATATTTTGAAATTCCTTTTTGGCTATGTCGTATTTTTCTGGAGGTAATGGTCTTGCCCGAGCTGCGACGGGTGGTCCTGTAGTGATAATGTGATGTTCAATCTTATGTTTGGGCGCATTGCGGAGAGAGGACCCTTTCGTGATGTCTTCGTATTTGTTTAAAAGTTGCGTAATACGTGGATTCGTTCCCACTGCGATAGTACGAATTGTTTGTTGTGTCGCTTTTTCCGAAGTTACATGCGTTGTCAGCTCTGTAACTTTGTCGATAAGTTTGCGACCTGCTATGTCGACTAATAGTTTATAGTGCTCTAGAAAATCTGCTCCAATTATTGGTTGTGTAACATCGGCGATTACAAAATTCCATTTATAACATCGTTGTAGTCCTAAATTCAAGGTAAGCGTCTTCTCGCCGTAAGTCCTAATTTTAGTCCCATTTGCAGCGTATAGTGTGTATTGTTCATTTTGTAAAATTGAATGTCTCTGTTGCTTGCTAATGACTGAAATATTTGCGCCCGTGTCAATCAAAAACTTCATACCACTTTTTCGGTCGGTAATGGTGAGGCGATTGGATGGGTGAATTGCACAGAGTTTCGCCGTTGTCTGTGCTCTTATTCGTTTCCCTGGTTCCGTACGTAAGTCATTGGTTTCCAACCGCATGGTTTAATGCAGTTCTTTGCATATTTTCCGAATCTTTCGTGGTAGTAACAAAATCGATTTGCTCCTCTATAGTTTGTTCTCGGCCTCATAATTGGGAATTGTTGACGTTTCTTGAAATGATTGTGCGTGTTGGGTCAATAGCCATATTGACCTTGCTGAATTGCGTCAATATCTATCTGTAATTTTGCTAGCTGGGCTAAAATGCATGCTGTATTGTTGTCGTTTGAAGTGTCGTTGCTAACAGCTGATATTTCGGTTACTTTTGAATTCATTATTATTTTGTCTGCAATTTGGCTCAGTTTGTCAATTTCCATGTCTTCCGTAACTGCTAGAACCGTAGTAACTGATGTTGGTAAAAGCCTGAACCATAGTAGTTTAATTGTTTCGTCACTGATTTTTCCTCTCCCGAGGACTCGCATTTGACGTAATAACTGCGAAGGTTTTTGATCACCGAGTTCTGTCTCTGATATTAATTTTTGAAACTGTCGCTGTTCTGTTTCTTCGTAACAATAAATTAAACGTTCCTTGATGTTTTTGTATTTATCTGTAGTCGGTGGTGAAGTGATTAGGTCACTAACTTGTAGTATTTCTTCCTTGGATAACTTTGCTATTACTGTACAGTATTTGTATTCGTCTCCTTGCTTCTGTGGTGCTAATATGGCTTCTAGTTGCGTGAACCATAATCTTGGTTGGTCTTTCCAAAATTCCGGAATGCGGGATAAAACCGAGGTGCCAGCAGCTACTTCAAGTGTTCCTTGCTGATTTATGTTCGCCTTGCACGGTGATTGTGCCATGTTTCTTGCTGCGCATTCGTTCGTCGGGGTCACCAATTTGCCAAACTTCTTGGCAGTATATGATTAGGTATAAATGAGACAAAAGATGTAGTATAGTCTGGTTATAATTATCCAAAGGTGCATCTTATATACTAACGACTTCGTGTTGATAACAGATAGTAGAAACATTTAATAGATACTGAACGTGCGATAAGGAACATAAGATTGTGATGTAGATTGTAGATACAGCACAAAGATATTGTACTGTAACATAGGACATCAAACGAACCTTCGTTTAAATTTTGTTCGTTATAGAAAGTTCTTTTCGAAGAAAGCGGGTAAGGCCCCTGAACAATGTAACCATTCGGAAAAATAGAGCAAATGTATCTATCGATCCTATAGACTTATCATACGCTTCACCCCCATTTAACCTGCATTCAAGAAGCCTACTGGATCAACCAGAATTAGATAACGTAGAACTGTTCAGAGAAGAAATAGGAAAACTAAGAGAAGAAACACTAAGTGCGCACAATATGGGGGGGGCACAGCGCGATCTACCTGCCACCATATGATGACTTAGTCAAGTTTTCAGAAGATGAGTGCGGTATGGCAGATAATTCTGGTATTGACACAGTGGCCAGACAGTAGACATAGAACAAAGTGGCGTGCAATTGGAGACGCCTATGTCCAGCAGTGGACTGCGATAGGCTGATGATGAATAGGATTTCGACGAATTCTGGCTTTAACAGCATTAACAGCCTTTGTAGTTCGAACAGCACGCGGCCGCCCCGATCTTTTAGTATTCGACAGAGGAAGTGTTGTTGTATCCGTTGATACGATTACTGTATGAGTACGAGTACATAAAATCATAACAGTACGAGTACTGTTACGATTTTATGTACATTAAAACATAAAATCGTAACAGTACGAGTACTGTTACGATTTTATGTAACAGTACTTATGGCCGGGCTAGTTAGATAGAACAACGCGAGCAAAAATACCGGTGGAAAGTGCAGATTCCCATCCCCCTCAGTACCGCACCTCACCCCTCGCTCGTCCTTTCGCGTACCATTATAATTATTATTATAGCCTCTTTATTTCCATAATGAATAACTTATCAGAGAATGATGTATAAATATTACAAATTTATGTGCATGCATAAAACAATATAATATTAGAATTGATTTAAATAAATATTAAATTACAATCACATAATAAATAACTTCATATTTGATTAAATTCGAAGCTAAATTTCTAAATATTATTATTATTATTATTTAATTAATTTAAAATTACGAAAAAATATACAAAATAATATTTATTATAGTTCCATGGACCCCTTAACGGGTGAAGGCCTCCTCCAATCTTTTCCATGTTTGTCTGTCTTTTGCTTTCATGATCCAGTTTTCACCGGCTGTTCTTATTATTTCATCACCCCTGTTTTCTTTCGGTCTACCTCTTTTTCTTTTGTTTGTTGGTCCTTGCCAGGTAGTTACCCTATGTGTCCATTTTTCCTTGTCCATACGTGCAATATGACCCGCCCATTTACATTTCTGTTTTTGAGAATGTTCCAAAGCATCTATTACTTTTCTTGAATTTCTTATTTCCGCGTTTCTTTTTCTGTGTGTTCTTTGTATGTTTAATAAACTCCTTTCCATTGCTCTTTGACATACCTGTATATTGTTTTTTGTCTGATTATTGTATATCCATGTTTGGCAGCCATATAAGACAGGGTAGTAAGCACGAGTCCATTATTTTTTTCTTCAGTGTTATAGGGAGTTTTGATTTTAGGGTTTCTTTGTTGCTCCAGAATTTGTTCCATGTAATGTTAACTCGTCTTTTAACCTCATTTTCGTGTCTTGTCTTAGAGAAAGATACTTGTTGTCCCAGGTAAACATAGCTTTGAACATATTCTAAAGTATTGTTATTGACCCTTATTGTAATGTTGTGGTGGTTCGTCATGACTTTAGTCTTGGAAGCATTTAGTTCTAGGCCGACCGTATTGCTTACCTCATTTAGTTCAATGATCATTTTCTGTAAAAATAAATTATACTCTTCTCTGAAACAGCATCTGTTTCAGAGAAGAGTATAATGTCGTCCGCAAATCGAAGGTTACTGAGGAGTTTCCCATTTATATTTATTCCTTTCCTTTCCCAGCTCAGAGTTTTCATTAGGCTTTGGAGCACAGTTATAAAGATTCTAGGTGACAGGGGGTCACCCTGTCTGACGCCTCTACCAATGTTTATTTCAGGGCCGTGTCTCTCTAATTTTACACGACTTTTGCTTTTGTCGTAGATGTCCTTTATAAGATCTACAGTTTCCGATGGTACTTCGCACTCATATAGAGCCTTCCATATGCTTTTATGTGATATAGAGTCGAAAGCTTTGGCGTAGTCGATAAATGCTAGGTAGAGCGGTCTACTGTGCTCTGTATATTTCTCTATAATTTTAAAGTGTGGCAATGGTCTGTTGTTGAGAAGTTTTTCCTGAAACCTGCTTGTTCTTGTGGCTGAAATTTCTCTGTGAATATTGCTAGGCGATCTTCTAGACATGAAGCAAATAATTTGTACATATTTGGCTGTAAGCTTATTGGTCGATAGTTTCCAATATCAGCAGGGTCTCCTTTCTTGTAAAGTAGAATTATGTCCGATTGTGCCCATTCAATTGGTATTGTCCTGTCATTTAAGATCTTATTAAATAAAGTTGTTATGTAAGGTGCTAATATCGCTTTCCCTAGTTTAAGTGCTTCATTTGGGATTCCATCTGGTCCATTGGTTTTATCGGATTTTAGAGATTTAATTTTATTTATTACTTCATGTGTAGAGAAACTAGCCAGAGTAGTAGAGTTCCGGTTGGTCGTTTCGATTTCTGTAGCAGTATCTTTTGCCGAGTATAAGTTGTTGAAAAATGTTGTTGCCTTTTCTATTATATGAGATCTTGATAATATTTTCTTGTCAGTAGTGTCATCTTTAATATATGGTATCCATCGTTTTGTGTTATTAAGATTTTTAAGTCCTCTCTTTAAGCTACCGGTTGATTTGAGATTTGTTTTAATTTCTTTTATTCTGCGTTCTGTTCGTTCTCGTTTCATTAATTTGTAAATGTTTTTTTAGAGGTAGGTACGCTCGTCTTTTTCTTCTTTTGTTAGGGATTTCTTCTGAATCAATTTATTTCTTCTAGCAATAAGATATTTTATGTAAGCTGGGTGGTAGATGGTATTAAAACAACCGTATCAATAGCGAGTAACAAATTTATTAAATTCAGTGACCCTTATACATTGTCTCCGGAGAATCTTACTTGCGACTTTTAATTCGACGACAACGCCATCTCTTGACAGAAACATGAAACACGACTAAACATCCCGCCCAACATGGACGGAACGTCCTTAACACAGACTGATGCTAAGTATATAATACAATGGAAACACCTACCATAAATATATAAAACAATACGAAAGTGGTGGCGTTTCTGAGAACAGTGGACTGTATAGACTGTATATAATGTAAAATATAAATTATGAGCAAAACTTAACAACAGGTTGATCCAAATACACTGAACTTAACGAATTACTTATAAATTAGAGACTGTTACAACAGTAACATGGAAGTATACAATAAACTTAAATTACTTAACTAAATTCTTAATCAGTTATGGGAAGCACTATCAGTTTCGAAATAGGTCTTTTGATGACAGAACCTCGGCAACGCAAGGATACAACTCTTGTTACCTTGTCCGAGCCAGTATGTTTTTCTTCTATAAGACCATAGAGCCATCTAGCAGGTGGTAAATTATCTTCCATCACCAACACTACCTCACCTACCTTAGGTTCTACAGTTTGATGAGCCCATTTGTATCGTTGGTGAAATTGTACTAAATATTCGCGCGACCAGCGACGCCAAAAATCTTGGACCATTCGCTGGGTTAATTGCCAACGTCGCAGAATACCTATGTTGGATTTCTCGAAAGAAGATTCGGGAGCAAGCAGTAGAAGTTCCCCAATTAAGAAATGACCCGGGGTCAACGGACACGGATCTTCTGGACTGCAACTAATTGCTGAAATAGGCCTCGAATTGAGACAAGCCTCAATCTGGGTGAGCACTGTAGCCATTTCCTCAAAAGTGAGAGTGCTATTACCGATAACTCTCCTGAGATGATGCTTCGTGGACTTCACTCCAGACTCCCAAAGCCCTCCGAAATTCGGAGAGTGGGGTGGAATGAAGTGCCAGTCGGTACCATTGGTTGCTAGCCAATCTGCAATATCGGCAGCTACAGTCGACCTTTCGTGGTTGAAAAGAGCCTTTAACTCTCTGTTGGCCCCCACAAAGGTAGTACCGTTATCACTCCAAAGCTCTCCACAATGACCTCTTCGAGCCGTGAAGCGTTTGAAGGCTGCTAAAAATGCCTGGGATGTCATATCGCTCACAATCTCTAAATGTATGGCTCGAGTGGCCATACATACAAATAGACATATGTATCCCTTTGTGGAGTGATAACCGCGACCCTTTGAGGGCCTAACACTGATAGGACCTGCATAGTCCACACCACTTTTAAAGAAAGGCCGACTAGCATTGACTCGGGCAAATGGCAATTGCCCCATGAGAGGCGTAACAGCTCGAGCAGAGTAACGAATGCAAGGTACGCACTTACGTACATAATGACGAGCCAAACCCTTTGCGTTGATAATCCAGTATTTGGATCTCAAATAATTGAGAACTAACTGCGGTCCGCCGTGAAGAGTGCGCTCATGAGCATCGGCTATTAAAAGATTGGTCAAATGTGATTTGTGTGGGAGAAGCAGAGGATGCCTCGAGCATTCCTGAAGATCAGCTCTTTGCAATCTACCACCTAATCTCAACATTTTATCCTGATCGAGATAAGGATTCAGTGAGGTAAGTCTACTCTTTTTGTTAATTTTACCAGTTTTCTCTAAGCTATACATTTCTTCCTTAAAATACTTATTTTGACACATTTTAATGCATGTAAATAATGCTTGATTTATTTCCTTAAAAGTTAGATTAGTAGACTTCTTTGTAGATATTTTATAATTTTTAAATCTTTTACAGTACGCAATAATTCTAGTTAATTTTGTTAAAGACGAATATTTTGAAATTATTTCATCCTCCTCATCATTGATCGCTGTATTACATAACACATTTGATTGCTTTTCCTCCAGATTAGTACGCTTAATTTCCCCTTTATTGTAAGCTATTGTTTCATTCCATAACCAACTAGGACCCTTCATCCATAATTCCAGATTAGAACACTCATAAGGATTTACGCCACGTGATGCACAATCGGCAGGACTATCTTTAGATTGGATATGCGACCACTGATGTCTATCTGTGACGGTAAGTATATCAGCAACCCGATTTGCGACAAATGTCTTCCAGCGGCTGGGATGGCTACTCAACCAAGCAAGAACCACTGATGAGTCAGTCCAGGCATGAATATTTTCTTTAGGAATTCCCAAGGTGTCCGAAACTTCACAGAGAAGTTTTGAAAGCAGCACTGCGCCGCACAACTCCAAACGAGGTATCGAAACCTGTTTGACTGGGGCCACCTTGGTTTTGGATGCCACCAAACTGACATGAACATGGCCGCTGGAATCTATGCACCGTGTATAGACTACCGCTGCATAAGCGGTGTTAGAGGCGTCACTAAAACCTTGTAGTTCGAGATGAATGTCATGTTGACTTGTATGTATCCATCTTGGTAAGTGGAAATCACTTAAGTGATGAAGATTACTTCTGTAATTCAGCCAATCCTTTAGTAGATGATCTGGAAGCTCCTCGTCCCATCCAATCCCTGAAAGCCACAAGCGTTGTATAAACACCTTGGCAGTTATAATTACGGGAGCTAGCCAGCCAAGAGGGTCGAACAAACGGGCGATATCCGATATCACCTTTCGTTTGGTCACTGGGGTCTGCAATATAGGAAGTTGGACAGTGTATTGAAACTCATCAGTTTTTCGATTCCAAGTTAAGCCAAGAATTTTCATAATTTTGTCTATTTTAAATTCCACATTTTCGTTTACTGATTCAGATCTAGTTTTTAATTTGTCCATTAATTCATCATTATTACTGGTCCACTTCTGAAGCTGAAAACCCCCGCGTCCAAGCAACTGCTCCATGTCGTGATAAATTTGTTCCCCCTCTGCCACCGACTGACATCCCGACAAAAAATCATCGACGTAAAAGTCCTTAAGAATTCGATCGGCGACTAAAGGAAAATCCTCCCCTTCGTCTCGAGCAAGCTGCTGCAAAGACCGGATCGCCAGATAAGGTGCCGAAGACACACCGAAAGTAACACGCAACAAACGTAGATGTAGCAACTTTGAATCAGGGTTGTCACGCCAAAAAATGCGTTGATAATCTACATTATCTTCAGAAACCTTAATCTGGCGGTACATCTTGACGATGTCTGCTACTAAAGCTATGGGATGGCAACGCCATCTCATAATGATTTGACGTAAATCAGGTTGTAAGGTTGGGCCAACCATCAGATCATCGTTCAACGAAACTCCATTGCATCCCGAACAAGAAGCGTCGAAGACAACCCGAACCTTAGTAGTACATTTATCATCGCGTACTACTGCGTGATGCGGTAAATAAAACGCATTATTTTGCATTTCTGCTTGTGGGACTAATTCAATATGTCCTAATTGAATATACTCTTCAATAACAGAACAGTATTGTTTTTGCAGTTCTGGATTGCGTGACAACTTCCTTTCTAGCATATGGAACCTTTTGCGGGCCACATCCTCGGACCTACCATGAACGCATCCTGGGTTATCAGTCTTAAAGGGAAGTTTAACGATATACCGACCTTCCTTATCTCTGCTTGTAGTGTCAGTGAAAAACTTCTCACAATTTTGCTCTTCTTCAGTCAACAAGACGTTTTGAGCAGAAGGCTCTGATTCTAACTCCCAAAATCTTCGCAGTAGTCCACTTATGTCTGGCGACGCAACTGCGTTGCAACATATTGGAGGAGACCTAAGGGGTGTGTGCACCTCGCCAGATATGATCCACCCAAGTTTTGTCTTTTGAGCAATAGGCGTTCCAGGTGATCCCTTGACCACCCCGTCCTGTAGAACTTGACTTACTACAAGAGTGCTCAAAAGAAGATCAATTCTTCCAGGTTTGTCGAATGATGGATCAGCTAGTTCCAAAGCTGAAATTGCAGAATTAACTTGCACGATTCTTTTCTCAGGAAGCCGTGAAGTGAGTCTATTTAATACATAAGCATCGACATATAACACAAAAGAGGGATCTAGGCGTGATTGCAATTTTAATTTGACTATCCATTTGGAGGGCATTGAAACTCCTTCATCATCGCCTAGTCGAAATATGTCGGTGTGTGCAGATGTTTTCGTTAAACCGAGCAACTGGACTGCAGATTCCGTGACAAACGAAACCTGGGAGCCCTGATCGATCAGAGCTCTTAAAACTATAGCAGAACCAGTTTTTGACTCGATGTTGACTAAGGCTGTGGGTAACAGACCTTGGCTATGAACATCTGCAAAACCACAAATGGGCTTTGTACATTCGCTTTGATTGGAAGTAGCGGCTGCGGCTGCAACCACGAACTTCTTGTCCACTGAACTATCAGCTGGTTCAGCAGCATTATCGGTTGTTTTGAGGTGAAGTAGCGTGTGGTGTTTCTTTTTGCAAATATGACATTTAGTAGACAAACGGCATGTATAAACAGCGTGATTTTTACCCAAACAGTTAAAACATAGCTTATTGGCTTGGACAAACTCGCGACGAGCGACACAATCCTGCTTGGCGAATTGTTTGCAATTACACAACTTATGATCACCTGAACATAAAACGCAAACTTGAGAGGCGACATGAAAAGATTTAGCAGTACCTTTACGGCTACTATTGCTGGTTTGCTTATTAACTGGAGTATCTAAAAATTCTAATGAACGAAACCTTGATTCTAAAAACTCCTGAAACTCGGAAAACGTTGCTAAGTTGTCGTTAGTGCTAATTTTTGCTTCCCACAACTTTCTAGATTCGGTATCTAATTTTTCACACACAAAAAATATTACAATTGTATCCCAAGTACTTACATCAACACCTATGGTACGCAGACCATGCAAACAGTCGACTGTTGTGTCTAAAAGGTGCTTGATGGCAGTAGAAGATTCTTTAAGAATTGCAGGCTGCCTAGCAAAACGTTTAAGCATACCTTGAGATAGAAATTGTTTGTTATCATACCGCTTAGTTAAAGTAGACCAACATTTAGAATAATTACTAGCAGTTATTGGAGTATTTCGCAAAAGCTGTTCCGCTTCGCCTGATAAATGGTTTTTTAAATAGTGTAGTCTTTGAACATCGTCAATACATTAATTTTTGTGAATTAGGGATAAAAACAAATCTCTAAAGGAAATCCATTCGGTATACAATCCCGAAAAAATTGGCAGACTTATTTTTGGTAATCTAACATTTGTAGAAATTGGCGTAGATGTTGTAAGTAGTTGTTTTAATTCTGTTTTATAAGTTATATAAACCTCCTCTGTTACATCGAACAGTTCTTTCTGAAAATACGCATGCTCTAAATCATCATCGGTAGCTTCTTCTATAATACTCATAGGTGTATCATGAAATTGATTCCAATGTTGTTCCAATGATTCTAATCTTGTTTCAATATATGTTTGTGTCAGACGATCCTTTGGTGATTTTTTAAAATTACTTCTACCTTTTTCTATGATACTTTTATAGTTGACTTGTAGTTCAAATAAAGATTCCATTTTGAAGAAACTAAGTTAAGCTCTAATTTAACAAATTGTATCACCCAGCAAAACACTAAAAAACTATGTAACAACTATCTACGTTTTTACTAAGATAATGAACTAATCAAACGTCTAAAATAATTACAAGTTTATGGGCACAAACACGAAAAAATTACAAGTGTTTGCAAACAAATACAGGTCGATGCAAAATCGGGCATAGATTTGACGTCTGAACAATTTTTACTTAATTATTCTAAGTCTACAACTAAATTAAACTAACTAAAGCTAAATTTTACAAGTCCCAAATTTCACTATAATTTGTCTATGTTCCAAACTACACTAAAGTTTCTTGAATTCACTGGCAAACTGCTAAGTCTAATTTATGTAAATAATTCACTACTCAGTTTTATTTCTGCAAACCTCTCATAATCACGTCACTGGCCGATGTCAATAAATGTAACGTTCCAATATTGCAGGCTTCCCTCTCGCTTAGTCTCGTACCGCAGGTTTCAAACTTGCTGTTGTCCTCTAGCAACACCGACTGGTGGCGCCCTCTGGTGGTGGTGAAGGTAAATAGCGGCAACACACCTGCAGCCGCACTCCAATGGTCTCGGGGACAACACTCAAACGTCACGACACTTGTGCACGATTGCACTAAAGCACTACCGCGACGCGCGATTTAGCAAGGGGTCGTCCACACTAGCGCCTGGTAACGAAGCTATTGCACTCACAATAACCTTCGTCCGACTCGCATGGACCAAAAATGGTAGATGGTATTAAAACAACCGTATCAATAAATTCAGTGACCCTTATACATTGTCTCCGGAGAATCTTACTTGCGACTTTTAATTCGACGACAACGCCATCTCTTGACAGAAACATGAAACACGACTAAACACTGGGATAGTCTCCTGTTTTGTTATTGGTTTCTGTTGAATTGAATTTAAACTGGTGATTATTGTGTTTTTAATTTTATTGTATAAGGACTCTATGTTTTCATTCTCTTCAATTTGAATTTCGTTTATAGTTGTACTTAAGGTTTGTATGAATTGTTCTTTATCTTTTAAAGTATTGAGTTTGGTTACATCATTTTTTAAGTTTGCTCTACTTTTCTTTAACGGTGCTATCTGTAGTGTACTTCTTAAGAGTCTATGGTCGCTGGGAAACGTCAGATTTGATATGATTTCTAAGTTTGATACGTTTTCTATTTTGTTGGACAGTATATAATCGATTTGACTTCTTCTTTTCTTTGGCGAGAGCCATGTCCACATAGTTTTATTGTTCTTTTTGAATAAACTGTTTGTAATATATAGTTTGTTTTCCCAACAAAATTGGAGCAATCTTTCACCTCTTTTGTCTCTATTTCCGTAACAGTATTTGCCCAGTATTCTTTCTTCGCCTGGTACTCGCTGTCCAACACGGGCGTTAAAGTCGCCTAATATTATTTTCTGGTTATTATATTGACAGTGTGCAATCTGTAGTTGGTTGTAGAAGTTATTTATTTCTTTGTTGCTTGCATCAACAGTTGGCGCGTGTACTTGCACAATAGTGAGTTTTGTGTTGTCGAAATCGAGGTTTAATATGCAGATGCGTTCGGATACTCCAATGAAGCTCACAATATTTAGCTTATGTTGCTTTTTTATAAGAAATCCGACTCCATATTGACCTTTCGTTTCGCCGAAATAGCAGAAAATATGTTCGTTTTCTTCTATAATATTATATTCCATTCTTCTTATTTCAGCGAGCCCAATAATATCATATTTTATATTTAACATCGCTCTCTTAAAATCAAGTAGTCTTTCATCTGACAGTAGAGACTTTGCATTGTAGGTACAGATATAGAGATTTTGTAGTAAAGATGGAGGGTTGTTGTCTTTAGCCCCCGCGGTGACAAGCCGTATTGGGGGATGTAGAGGGGCTTTCTTTACTCGTTTTTTGATGGTGGGTATTTCTCAGTTGGCTCTTACCCTTTTTTCAGAGTTGTGTTGTACATGTAGGAGGCAATATTATTCGTCTTGTTTTTCTTTGGAATCTGTTTCACATTGCTTTCTTCGATTAAGGTGATTTGGTGCTCAGGGGATACTGACAGATTTCGTTTTTGGTTCCGTGTATCTCCTATGTACTTCCTATTTATGGAGCTATCTGGTAGTGTTATTATTTTGTCGTAGCGTAAAACAACATTTTTGCCCAGTTTGCGTTCCTTATCTACTTTTTCTTGTAATTCTTTACGCTTCATCAAAACTTCACGTGGAAAGTCTTCTTTGACATTAATTAATGAACCTTTCAGTGTTCCTTTTTTCTTTAAAATTTCGATCTTTCGTCCTAGTGTTGTAAATGTTATTATTAAAGGTCTTGTCTTGTTCTCTTTTTTGCCAACTCTTCTTACGGTTTCTATTTCAAATTGCTCGATAGAAATTCCCATTTTATTTTTTACGCAACGTAATAATATACTTTGCAATTCTTCGTATCCATGCTCGGTCTCTTCTACTCCATAGAATATCAGATTTTTCTTTCTAACCTGTCTTTCTAAGTAATCTATTGATTTTTGTTGATGGTTTATTTTTATTTCTAAGCTGTTTGTTCTATTTTCCATAATTGTAAATTTTTGGTTAATATTGTCATTTATAGCTTTAGTAATATTTTCTTGCATGCTTTTTATTTCCTGTTTTTGATTGTTTAGATCACATTGAATACCTTTTAAAATTTTCATAATTTCATCCATGTTTTGGTACCTACTTGTGGTGTCCTCTAGCGGTGAACAGATGTACTACAATCTAAGTGTGGACGTCTATTAGTGCTGTCAAGTTGATGCGCGTACACAGCTTGTTGGACGTCTAGTTCAGTCAACTGCCACTAGATGGCATATACATCGATATTGATTTAAGTGGTTATTTGCAGTTATATTTGTAGGTTATAATACAATCTTTATTCACTTTTTTACTACTTTCTTCGTTCTATGCACTAATAATTTGCGGATTGGCTTTCAGAGATATCGATAGTTTTATTTCCACTTTGATCTTGTTTGTATTAGCACTTGATACACAGTTGTTGTTACGAAGTTTGTTTTCCGGTATTTTGTCTATTATTTTGGCACTGTTATTAGTAATTTTAAAATTTTTACTATTGTTTAACGTTATTGCTTTGATTTTAACACTTAAATTGTGAAAATAAACACTTTAAATAATTTTAAACTTGAAAAATATTACGGAGCCGAGGTAAACACAAGCACAGCAGCGCCCTCTATTACCACCACCATTATAATGTCTACCAACATACAATTATAATAACATAACCCGCCTTTTTGCGCAGATGGGTAATAAAAACAAATATACAAACTAAATATATTATAAATGTGAAAGTAACTCTGTATGTCTGTTACGCTTTCACGCTAAACAGCTAAACCGATTTAGATGAAATTTTATATGTAGATAGTTCGAGTCCCGGGGAAAGACATAGGAAACATTTTTATCGCGATAACCAACATCCGCGCGGGCGGAGCCGAAAGTCGAAAGCTAGTACAAACTAAAAGATCGCGTCGCAAACAGGGTCGATACTCATGAACTTTTTAAAGGATTTTACGACATTCTATTTGAGACATTACACCATACCGTTTTCAAAGGTTTTTCAATTTCTTCATTTGGCAAAATTCAGATTTATTTTTCTTACAATCTATAAGCTAAGAAACATCTATTGTATATTTAGACGTTAAAATGAATGCCGCTTCGGATACACCATCCTCTACTTATTTTTATTTCATTGTTACAAAACTTTTGTAGGAATCCTAGAGTTGCCTACAGTGGTTTTTTTTAATAACTTTCAGAGGAAAAAGGCTGATTAAGTATAGAGGAACACAAAATAATTTCGAGGGCGCGAATTATATTAACGTAACAGCCCGTCTCTGCCCGATCTCGACCTGCCGAGCGCTCGAGTTGACTCACTATTACCTAATAGTGAGTCACCTACACATATTACAATTTAAGGTAAGATTGAATTTAGAAAGAGTACAGCAGCTATACTAATTCTAAATTTAATCAAGTGAATGAAGTTGACTTAATGATTTAAGTAAAAAATAAATGCTGAGTTTGACAAAATTGGAATTATTATGACACTCAGTCTCAGCGTATCGAAGACTTATTAATATCAACAAATGTAGGTAGGTAAGCTCCTCAGAGTATATACAAGGTTTTAAAAAAATATTTTTTTGTAATGCGCTACTTTTGTGATACTGATTAAACACACGAAATTCTTGCAGTAATTTTTTTAACACCCTAAATAATGTACTACTTACCTATCTACTTCCCACTATAGTCCAGAGACTAAGAGCTTCTTCGTTACATACCGGGAGCCGGTATGCTCCACAGAAGAGTTACCGCTTTGATGTCAGAATAGTATCTTTATATTAAAAGTGTTTTAAAGGTTGCAAATAAGTAGATTTTCTCAAGTAAACAGAACAATTTATTTGTTAAGTACATACTGATACACTTTTTTAAACTAAGTACTAACACCATATTTTTTTAATGCTTTAATTTATTAATTTACACTGTACTGATATGCATCAAGTAGCGCGTCCACCCGAAGTGACGGGAAGCGTGACCGAGTCACCGAGTCAGTAGCGCTCTGACGGCGCCTGCGGCGTGGCTCGGCTGCGCCATACCTGTCGTTTGGATACAAGCAGGACAATAGTTGTGTTACACTGGGTTTGGGTGGGTACTTACGGTTAGAGCTCTCTCATTTACTTTAATTAAAATATTTTTAATATCGATACCTCGGAGCCTAAAGTACAAAATCATAAAAAATAATACATCATTATAATGCTTAAATAAGTTAATATTTTAAATATTAACGTTTGAGCTATTCATTAATTGACTTAAATTATTGCGAAATAGCTGGCAAATAAGTCTAAATATGTAAAAATAAGTATCATGATTTTGACATAAACGGCGCCGAGGGTGGGACTCCAGCAATTGTTCGACAAGAAGTGACAGCAAAGACAGGACGGCCATGCACGTGCACCTCTCGCCTAATGATGGATCTAGGAACCAAATAATTTAGTTGATTTGTTATTTAATGCTGTTATATCGACGGCTGCGAACATCACAAAGAAACATTGCTTCAAGAAAAATACGCCTGGAATTGAGGTTCATTAGATTGTAGGTATCAAATAATTTGCCCTAAGTGAGGTACCTATGAAACCACAGGTAGTGCATAGATTTGAGGAATTTACATTGTACAGATTCCAGCAAATCTACATATTTGCTATAGTACGGGTTCCATATTACTCATACTCCAGCTGTGATATAAATAATGATATAAAACTATGTATATAAGTATTAACTAATTTGAAATCAGTTGTAGATCTCATCACAAATCCACACATTCGATATGCGTTCCTTGTTTTTGCGTCAATGTGCTGATCAAGATGTAATTTGCTATCAAGTAAAATTCCTTGGCCACAAACTAGTACTACGGGGACTTTGGACAAGGCGGTATTATTTAAATAGTAAATATAAGGAATGGGGTTTTTATTTTTACTAAATGAAATCAAAAAACACTTAGAAATACTCACGTATATTTATTATTGGACCACTTATAATTTATCTTTAATATGTATGTATTTAAAAATATATAAGTGCGTTTATCAGTTCTGCTTAGTTTGGGATTAGATAGTGTTGTGTGAGTTGTCCCAAGATTAATTTAAAAAAAATAATTAGAATGTCTGTTCAGATCTGGGCGACTGTATTAACGAATGGGGTTTTTATTTTTAGTAACTGAAATAAAAAAACACTTAGACACAGATATCATGAACATTTTGGGGGGTAGCTCAACAATATTGTCAGTCAAAAGATTGAAAAGAAGCGACGCTACCCACAATTGAGTAAACAGTGAATCGTTTAAAGTTTGTTTTGAAGGCTCGACATTACCACAATATGTGTACGCGTATGGATGTCGGTTCCGAGTCGAACCTTTTGTTTCCCGTAACACAGTGCATAGGGTGCTGGCAGTTTGGACATTATGTGAAGCTCTGTCCAACCTAAAAGAAAATATGCCCGAAATGTGGAGGTCATCACGACAATTGTGAAATAAAAATTTATATCTGTCTAAACTGTTTTGGTTCATACTTTGTTTTCGATAAACCATGACCTTTATACATTAAAGAAAAAAATATATGTACGAGAAATAATGGCCAATGACAACGTTACATACCGAAAAGCATTACAAATATATATCTTGAACAAAAAAGAAGAGAGGAAACTTCAAGAGGAGAATCATATTTCATCAGCCGGAGAGTCAAATACGAGTCAAAGTGACTCATGTATTGTGACCAATAAAAATGAAACATACTCTAGTATAGTGGTCAACAGGTCTTGAAATAAGATAAATCGATCATATGAAAAAAATATTGACTATATGTAAGTATTGTTTCTGTAAATGTAATAAAAAATAAAAAACTTGTTGTGACTCCGTGATTAATTATTTGTAAGGAATTAAGTCTAAATCTTGGATTTTCAGTTCAAACCAAGAATAAAGAATAAAACTCCTGTCATTCATTTTGTTTTTTGACAGCTGCCTTAAATATGCACGCGTTAACAACTATTTAAAATTAAAAATAAGTTTAGGCAACCGATGCTGGCGGAGATGCAGTGCTGGTAGGTAGAGGTGCGGCGTCGGCAGAGATGCGACGCCGGCAGATGTGGCATCAGTAGGCACCGATGCGGCGCCGGTAGGTAGAAGGTGCGACCCGTAAGTAGAGGCGCGGCGCCGGTAGGTAGAGGCGCGGCGCCGGTAAGTGGAAGCGCGGCGCCGGTAAGTGGAGGCGCGGCGCCGGAAGCATTTAAAATTTTAAAGGTTAACTTATTTTAAATTTAGGATTTACGCACATCCAGTTTCAAAATGTAGTACATACTTTACAAAGAACTCTATGCTTATCTTGTTGTCGTAGAAACCATAGGAAATATTTGTCGTCATCAGCCTATCGCAGTCCACTGCTGGACATAGGCCTCTCCAATTGCACGCCACTTTGTTCTATCTTCGGCTTCTCGCATCCAGCTCCTGCCAGCCGTTTTGCGTATATCATCACTCCACCTGGCTTGAGGGCGTCCTACACTACGTTTGCCAAGCCGCGGTCTCCACTCAAGAACTCGTTTACCCCAACGGTTGTCGGTTCTTCGGCTAATATGGCCAGCCCACTGCCACTTCAACTTGCTAATCCGGTGGGCTATGTCGATAACATTGGTTCTCTGCCGGATCACCTCATTTCTGATTTTGTCCCTAAGAGAAACTTCGAGCATAGCCCGTTCCATAGCCCGCTGAGCGACTTTGAACTTGTGGACCAGCCGTACCGTCAGTGTCCACGTTTCGGCTCCGTATGTCATGACGGGTAGGACGCACTGATTAAAGACTTTAGTCTTTAGACATTGTGGGATCGACGATGAGAAGACTTGACGTAGCTTACCAAACGCTGCCCAACCCAACCGAATTCTCCTGTTCACCTCGTCCTCGAAGTTGTTTCTACCTAACTGCAATGACTGCCCGAGGTACACATATTTTTGAACAACTTCGAGAACGGCGCCGTGCACCGCTATCGGTTCCGGTCGTACATGTTCATTGAACATGACCTTGGTTAAACAAGTTCATCCGTAGGCCGATGCGTACAGAAGAGTCAGCCAGGTCATTCAGCATCCGTTGTAGGTCCTGCAGCGTTTCCGCCATGATGACAATGTCATCTGCAAATCGCAAGTGAGAAATGTATTCACCATTGACGTTGATGCCCCGCCCTTTCCAGTGCAGCGTCTTGAACATATCTTCCATTGCATTTGTGAACAGTTTCGGGGAAATAACGTCCCCTTGCCTCACTCCTCGATGCAATGGTATAGGTTTTGTTTGCTGATTCTGTACTTGGACGGACATGGTGGCGGCTTCGTAGAGACATCTCATCACTTCGATATATCGCCAATCTACTTGGCATCGCTGCAGAGACTCCAGAACGGACCAGATTTCAATCGAGTCAAAGGCTTTCTCATAGTCCACGAATGCTAGACACAGGGGCTGATTATACTCCTGGGTCTTTTGTATAATCTGCCGCACTGTGTGGATGTGGTCTATGGTGCCATATCCGCTCCGAAATCCAGCCTGTTCCGGTGGTTGGAATTCGTCAAGTCTTCGCGCAAGGCGGTTCGTGATGACTCTTGAAAACAGCTTATAGACGTGGCTTAGAAGAGAAATAGGTCGGTAGTTCTTCAGCCGGGTCTTATCTCCTTTTTTGAAGAACAAGACGACTACACTTCTACTCCACGCCTCCGGAGTTCTCCCTTCAAACAGGACAGCATTAAAAAGCTTTTGGAGCTCCCTCAGTACGGGTTTACCTCCAGCTTTTAACAGCTCTGTTGTAACGCCATCCTCTCCAGGGGCTTTTCCATTTTTCAGCTGTTTAAGAGCCAGCACGATTTCGTCAATGTTGACTTCTGGCAGGTCTTCGGTGTAGTGGCGTGTTAGAGTGGCTCTAGGACCCTCATTTTCAGGATCAGGTCGAGATGCATGCGAAGCGTATAACCGGCCATAGAAGCCTTCCACTTCGGAGAGGACTGCCGGCTTCGAAGAAACGACTTCTCCACTTGCTGTGGTCAACTTCGTCAGGTGGCTTCTTCCAAGAGATTGTACGAACACTTTTGACCCCCGGTTCTGCTCGATCGCTCTTTTAATCAAAAGAGTGTTGGAGCACCGAAGGTCGTGTCGTATAAGCCTGTTGATCTCTTGGTTTAGAGCGCGCTTATCCGACGAAGTGACGGGTGGGTTTTCACGTCGTTCCTTCATTAGCCCTAAAGTCTTTTCCGAAAGCTTTGACTTCTTGCCCTTACGCTGCATTTCACAAAATCTCGTACCTTCTTCCCTGAGTATCCGAACCACATTTACGAGCTTCTGGTTTACGTCTGTTGTGGTTTCCATGGCAGCAAATCGGTTATTCAGGTTTGACTGGAACGCTTCGGATCCTATCATGGTTTGGAGCAAAGTAGGTCGGAGCCTGGACCTCATCAGACGGGCACGTTCCGCCTTGAAGTCGATATTCAGATAGCCTCGGACAAGGCGGTGATCACTACCGGTATTAAACCTGTTGATCACGGTGACGTCTCTGAATATATGCTTTTTGTCCGTCATGATGAAGTCGATCTCGTTTTTCGTCATAGTGTCGGGGCTTTGCCACGTCCACTTCCTTTGGGGCCGTTTCTTAAAAAAGGAGTTCATCAAGAAGAGCCCCTCCCGTTCGAGGAAGTTGACTAGCATTTGCCCCCCATGATTTCTGCTTCCAAATCCATGGGATCCTACTACCAATTCGCTGCAATTTTGTACTCCCACTTTAGCGTTGAAGTCCCCCATAACAACGTTGTAGTGGGTCTTAGTAGTGGAGTGGAGGGCCCTCGATATGTCATCGAACATATCCTCCACTTCGTCGTCTGGATGTGCCGAGGTCGGTGCGTACACTTGCACTACCTTGAGGCTATACCTCTCGGTGAGCTTAATAATGAGGTACGCTACCCTGTTCGACACGCTAGACATTTCCACAACGTTGTCAGAAAGGGACTTATTTACCAGAAACCCAACACCACCTTGGGATTTTTGGTCTCCCTCGCGGAAGTACATAAGGTGGCCTGACTCGAGGGTTATGGTGTCCTCTCCCTCTCTTCGGACTTCACTTAACCCGAGGATATGCCACCTAATCTTCCCAAGTTCCACCTCAAGTTGTGCCAGATGCGAGTCTAGCCGTAGCGTGCGTCCGTTATACGTCGCCAGGGTCAGTCGGTTGTGGTGGCCTTCCGTAGCCCGGAGATTCTTAGCACCCCCCGCCACGCCGTTACCGTGGACGCCACCATGTCCAGGAATAGCGTGACTGCCGGGAACTGGGGGCCGTGGCCTTAGTGCTTTGTGCATTGGGGGTAATGCCCATAATCGCCACGCTGGGCAGGCGGGTTGGCGATCGCAGGGCGTAGCTCTTGCATCAGTGACGCTGCTGCCCGTCACTGACCTATTACTTCAGCTACGCCTTAAATTGGGATGGTTATACCGCCACCAGCCGGTCGCCAGAGCCTCGTTCGTTGTACAGCAGGATGTACCGCGTGCAGGTGAGGTTGGCTTGGAGCGAAAGATGGTGATGCGCCCCCTTACATCCCGTAGAAACCATAGGAAATATTTGTCGACATGACAGATTTGATTTATCAAAAATAATTGTTTACAATAAGTATTACAGAGATATTTAAGAAGAAATTATGTTAAAAATGGCAAAATACAAACTAATGGAATATATACAGAAATGCCACGAAATAACACTACAAGGACATATATATATACGAGGTAAGAATTATCACTACCTACATAACGTATCGTTTAGGTTGACGTTTCTGATGTAAAATTCTTATTAGTTCTGCTTTCAATAAGGAAAGGATTAACATTCTCGCCATTATCACGAAGCCAGTTAATAATTTCATCTTTGGTGTTCGCTTGCGTTGGCATTTTATTTATTTGCCGTGAATGGTAGGGCGCGTTATCTATAAATATAATTGAATGTTCTTCCAGTAACATCAGCGTTTCCCTGAACCAATTTTCATAGACTTCTGCATTCATCTCTTCATGATAGTCGCCAGATTATTTTGATTTGAAAGCCAGTAGAGCATCTGCTACAAATCCTTTTGCAGTACCCGCGTCGCAAATTATTAGGGGTTCGCCCTTGCCTATAGGCACAGCCGAGGTCGATGCTGCAGTGTCGTCAGTCCACGATTTTGTCAAAGTATAATTGGCATTGAGCCAAGTCTCGTCGGTGAAAACCACATTCGACCAGTCTTCTATTTGATTGACTTTCCTTAGGAAGTCACATCGAGCCAGCGCTATGTCGTGGCGTTCTAATAAGATTTTTCTCTTATCAGACTTTTTGAAGTAGAATCCAATTTTTCTTAGCACTTTAGCTAGCGACGATTTTTGGCCACGGAACAAACCACTAACCCTCAGTGAAATCACCATTCTTCTTAAAGTTGGTATTTCCTTGCGTTGGTAGCAGTTGTATATATGACGACGAATGGCATCGGCGTCAAAATCGTCAATGCGTGTAACTCTACACGGCTGGCGTTTTTCTCCGGTGCAGACAGCTTATTTTGGTCCATACCACTGCTGCCGTAGGCTTCTTTGGTAATTTTTGTAACAGTTGGAACACTGATTCCTAAGGCGGCAGCAACGCGGTTTCGAACCTGCGCCATTGGTAGTAGCGGAGCACCATTGCGAAATTCCTTCTCAAAGTAATCTTGAAGGCGTCTCACAAACTCCCTCGATTGTCTTTTTAACACAGTTCCTTTCGCAATTTTAAGAGTTTACTTATGCTCAACTCAAGAATTTACGTATTAATACGGAGGAATATTAATACTCAACTCAAAGTATGATATTGTAAAAGAATACTCAACGAACCGAAAAACAGTGAATGTCACACAAGCGTCGCGTGGCAAGCACAGGTAGCGAGTGACAACAAAATGGCGCCCCGGGGTCAGCGCAAAGAGAATTAATACTTTGATGCGTTGCGTTATGGTATTGCTAGTGATAAACTGTTGATAATGCGCTTAAACGTTGTATTTTAATTTTAATGATCCTTTTATTTATATATATAAAAAACTAGTAAATGCATTATTAATATTTAGATTAAAAATTTTCGTCGTTTGCATTAAATCGACTGAAAGTTCTTAAACGATATCGATTTTGATTTCAAATCGAACCGCTAACGTATGAGCGCGTCACTATTTTTGATTTATCTCGAACTGTCAAAAAGAAAATAAACAAATGGACAGAGTATAGTTTAAAGTTGCTTACAGGCCGTAGCACTTGTGTGGGTGACCCCGCCCCTTGAGGCCCTTATGATTTAGAATATTTGCCACCACGTCGTCAGAGGTAGCTGATTAATTACTATAATTTTGTATTTGGTTTCGTTATGCGTTCTCGTAGGCGGGCAGTGCATGGCGCGTATATTGCGTTTTGTAATATCTTTAGTCAGTGGATAGGAATCTAGCACTGTGGGTCGCCATTACTAAAAATCTTTTTAACCCTTCCAGCTAAGCTAAATTGCTTGTGATTGGGGTGGGTTCACGGAATCACGTCGGTAGTAGGTTTAAGGGGTGGTATTCGAACCCGCGACCTCATATTCAGCAGTTTGGCGAAGCTCATGGGAATCACTAAAATTCGGAAAACTCACTATCACCCATAAGGAAACTCAAAAGTCGAACGACTGCACAGGACTATAAAAACAGCATTAAGGGCAAGAGGAAATACAACAAATTGGACAAAGGAGCTAGCTATTGTGTTATTCGGTATCCGTACAAGCAACCGGGTACTCGGCAGCCGAATTACTATACGGAACAACGATACAATTCCAGGAGCATTTTTTGAAACAAATGAAATGAAATGAAATATTTTTATTTGCTTAAAATGTAGGTACATAATAGGTGAAGCATTAAGATTACATTCGTTCCATATACATTTTGTCGCTTACGACGTGCAAATCTTACATAAATGTCAAAAACAAAAGATAAATGAATTAGACATGACTTATTTAACCAGGTCAGACAATGAGTAAAATGAGTTCTTTTCTAGTAACCAGGATTTCAATTTCTTATAAAATAAATGAAAGGGCAACAGTTTCATTTCCTCAGGCAAAGCATTAAAGATGCGCCCACACATTGCAGTGAAATTCTTTAAATACATTGTAGTCCTAGGTACTTTAGATAATACAATTCTATCTGGATTCCTTGTATTTCGATTATATAATTCATTGGCTTTTTTAAATAAAGTACATACATGGTAAGGTTAGAATTCGGTATCTTTTAAATAAAGGTTTGGACGATTCCCATGGAGGTATACCAGCTATGGCCCTGACACATTTTTTTTGAGTTAGAAATACTTTTTGAATGTCTGTCGAATTTCCCCAAATTACAAGACCATAGTTTAACACGGAGGATACGTATCCGTGGTAAGCTATCAATACGGCTTTTTCAGTGGAGATCATGCGCATTTTGTAAAGAACATACACATATACATTTATTTTATTGCAAATTTTGTCAACGTGTGATTTCCAGTTTAGGTGTCTATCCATGGCAATACCTAAAAATGTTGTCTCTTTGGTTTCTGTTATCTGCTGACATTTATAATTGATTTTAAGATCTTTATGCGGTCCACCATATGTACAGAATTGTATAAAATTTGTTTTATTAATATTGACCTGTAGATTATTATTGGTAAGCCATTTTATTATATTATTAATAGTATTATTTATATCAAGGGAATATTTATTAATGTCAGTTTTTTTATCACATGTCATTATCAAAGATACGTCGTCGGCAAATAAAATGCATGGATTAGTGGTTATATCAGGAAGGTCATTAATATATATTTAGAATAATAGAGGTCCGAGGACACTACTTTGAGGAACGCCGTAGTTGTTTGTTAGAAAGGTAGATCGAATTGCCTCTAATTCTTTGTTGCTATTTATATTTTCAATTTGGACACATTGCTTTCTATTTCTCAGATATGTTCTAAGCCATTCTTGTGGTGGTCCTCTAATACCATTACGATTAAGTTTTTCTAGTAGTGTTTTATGGCATACAAGGTCAAATGCCTTAGACATATCGAAGAAAATGACTGATACTACTTTATTGTTATCGATGCGTTCAATTACTTTAGACACTAAATCAAAACAGGCTGATGTAGTAGACTTACCTTTCTGGAAGCCGTACTGTTCCTGCCGTATAATATTATGCTTTTGCATGAAACTAGTAAGGCGTTTATGCATAGCTGTTTCAAAAATTTTTGATATTACTGGTATCAGTGATATTGGTCTGTAGTTCTCCAAGCTTGTCCTATCTCCCTTCTTATATATTATATATCGGTTTTACAACGGAAAGCCTTAGTTGGCTTGGAAAAGAACCATTTTTAAACGATCGATTGGTTAATTAAATGTGTTAAGATAGGTGTAATTTCCATTGCACAATGTTTTAAGATTTTTGTAGTAATTTCATCAGGACCAGCAGTGTCAGTGTTTCTTAAGGACATTATAATATTGTAAGTTTCCCGATCATTCAGTGGTTTCAAGAAAATGCTGGTGCTTACGGTAGTCTTGCAGGTATTATATGTAGAACAAGTAGCAATGTGGGTCGAGTTTGTGAAATATTCATTGAATGCATCCACTATGTCATGTGGGTTTCTTAGTATCATATTATTTTATTAATACTTGTTACCGTTTCAGTTTGTTTTCGAGGTTCTGATATCTGTTTTATAAGGTTCCAAGATGTTTTGCACACATTTTTTGAATTTGAAATCATATTAAGATTGTAGTTTTTTATTGACTGGTTGATGCAGTGTCGCAGAAGTTTAGAGTACGTTTTATATTTAATTACGGTTTTACTGCATTTATCCCTATAATATTTGTAGCGCAATGAGCGTTTGGTTTTACAGCTTATTTTTAAGCCTTTAGTTATCCATTTTAATCTCCGCAATTAATTAAAAATAAAGTATTCCAGTAATGGTATTTCTTTTGTTGTTATAGGAATGTTAAGTAGTTGCGCTGTGTTGTGATCTGAAATATTTAAATGTAACAATTCACCCGTTGCATATGGTATATTGCTAATTAAATGGTCGATGCATGAGCGTTTACGGGTAGGTTGGTCTATATGAAATTGTAAGTTATAGTTTTGAATCAGATCTTGTAAAAGTTTAGTTTCCTTATTCTTTGATTGTATGATGTCGATGTTGAGGTCCCTGACGAGCACTATTTTTTATTGTGTTTGGAAGTAATTTTATACAAGAGTTTTTCAAGTTTGTCAAAGAATAAGTTACTGTTCGAGTCAGGTGTTCTATATACGCAAATAATAAATACGTTTTGTTTGAACAGATCTATTGCACAGCATTCGAAATGTTTATCTATTGCATAGTCATTGCTAAAATTAGCCTGTCTGCAATATATCCCTTTCTTAATAAAAATACTGCTTAACAAAAAACCGAACAACCTACACAGAATGTGTTAAAGAGATAAAAGATAATATCGAACACATGACTTCCGTGCAAAAAAAAAAAAACAAAGTAAGAGCGACAAGATAATTGTGCATCCGCACTTATCAGAATGTTCACACGTATTCTTACGATGCGATCACATCCGTCCTAGCTTGACGCTCCCTACGACGGACCTTACCTAGTAATTAGTCGCAACGATAAAATATTTACAATAATGATAAACGGTCGTCAGAGAACCGTATCTATTGATCGATTAAAACCTGCCTTTATGATACACGACGAGGAGATAAAACAGCAAACTTACATAGATAGCGTAAAAATAAATACAAAACACAAGAAGCAAGCAGAGATAAAAACACGTTCAGGGCGAACACCACGTCGAACCGTGAGATTTCAACTATATTTTTTTTTTTTTTAATTCTTTATTTGCAATAAAGTTGGTACATCTGTGGTCTTATAAATTATTAAGTTCTTACAACTTTAGTCAATAGTACATATACATATCAACCCATATGATGGCCCACTGCTGGGCACGGGTCTCCCCAGTAGAACCTACTAGTATGTAGATCCTGGGGGTAATTGCCATAATCGCCACGCTTGGCGAGCGGGTTGGCGATCGCAGTAAGACTTTAAGTACGCAGAGGACGCTGCTGCCCGTTCTCCGGTGTGAAATCCCTTAGTCGCCTTGACGACACCCACGGGAAGAGATGGGGTGGTACTATTCTTAAGCCGGTACCACACGGCGCTAGTAGCGCCGTGTGGTAGTCAATAGTGAAATGCAAATATTATTTCATTTAAATAAGATTTCTGCTGAATTTGTTTCTTATTACCTTATGCATAATTTTTGTGTTTACAATACCCATTAACTTTACAATTTATAATTTTTATATATTTATTTTGTCTGTTATTATTTTTTTCTTAAGGGGGAATATCATAGAATAAGTTTATAGCAAATAAGAAACTCACGAACGTGATGTATTTATTATACTTCGTGATTAGTTATTATATTCTTTTAAATAATGCAAAATTAATATCACGCCCAAGCACGTACATGTAAGAATTGTGAAATTAACAGATTACCCCTACCTATTATTAAAAATTTATTTGTTTAGAATTTAGTATGAATAGTTTAGTTTTAACCAAAATATACTAGTCAATAACTAACATAAGATCTCGTCTCTTATTTAACTCACATTACATGGCATCTCGCTATAAAATATCGATATAGTTAGGTAAGTTTATGAATCTATCACCAATTTATTCAAGGAAAGGCGCGAGCAGGAGGTCTTATCTAATGTTCAAAGGACTCGGTTCTCCTGTCTCGACGATGTTTAACTTTCGTATAGATCGTTTCGTTACGTTAACGTAATCGACACGTTTGGGACGTTTGGCTTTCGACGATCGATCGCGATAAGCAATAAGCACATAGATGTGAGATCAACGTACATAGAGCGTGTCGCCGGCGAGCGTGAGCAGCTCGGCGCGATGCGGCGCGCGCGGCAGCAGCGCGCACACGGCGGCGCCGCCGTGCCGCGCGCGCTCCGCGCCCTCGGCCCCGACCTGCCCGCGAGCGCCGCTGCGCAGCGCCCACGTCCACACGCGCGGCGAGTACGCACCTGCCGGACTAGCCCGTCCCACACACAGCTATTAGTGCATTCGTTGCGTGCGTTAGTGTTCATGCGTCGATTACACCGTAGGTACGCATCGAAATTATTTTTTTTTACTAACTTAGGGTGCAAAAAGTACACTTGTGATATGTCGGTATTCCACATGTACATGCCAAGTTCGCAAACGGTAGGTATGCAAACATGGCAATAAAAACTCGCGGCCACTCTTTTCAAATTGGCAATTTAACAATATTTGAATGTTGATAAACCTAATATGGGTGTAAGGTGCTGCCACTAATATACTATACATCATGATAAAGGACTGATGCAAATGATATTATTTAAAAGTTGGAACATGAGATAAACTAAAATCAGCCTAAGAACATCGTAGGAGCATCTACCTACTTACAGTAAAGGTAAAAATTATATGTGCTTAAACATAGGCCAAAATAACTAACTGGTAACGAATGATTAATATAAAATATTAATTCTGATATCATAGGTCAGAGATGGCCACCATAAACACTGCTTTTTTTGGCAATCTAGACTCGACAATGCGGAAACACGCTTCGGAACACACATTGACTTATTTAAACAAAGTCTTACCTAACCAGGTACAGTTCGGATACCGCGGGCTGCACGTAGTGCGCAGGCGCCGAGGGCATGGCTGGCAGCGGCACGTGCCACACCGCCAGCGGCACGAGCGAGCGCGCGCACACGCGCGTGGCGCTGCCATCCGTGCACAGCGCCCACAGCCAGCGCTCGCCGTCTTCTAGCACCAGCCCCACGAGCGCTGCTCCCAGCGCGCACGAGCGGTCGGGCGGCGCGCAGGCGGCGCGCACAGCGGCTTCGTCCGGCTCCGGCGCCGGCTCGGCTGGCAGCGTACGCCGCGCGCGGTGCCGACGCACGCGCTCTGCTAACTCGCCCGGCTCGCCGGCCAGCAGCGGCGGCGGCCGCGGCTGCGCCACGGGCCAGCACGCCAGACCGCGCGCCGTACCGGCCACCAGCGTACGCCCGGCGCCCGACTCCGTTCCGATCACGAGCGCGTGCCTACAAACGGACGGTCGGTCAGTCGGGGGACGCGAATCGTCCCACCGTCGGTAGTAGCGCCGCTCACGTCATATGCGCTCCGCCCTCGTTGAAAATCCTCAGCAACGGCGCCGTCACCCCCGCGTACTCCGACTGCATCTCCTGTGTTCAAGGTCAGAGACTCGAGTCGGATCCGCGAGGAGCGCGAGTCCTCCTTGTTTCTATCTGTAGGTAGTTAGGTACCTGAGTGGCGGCGTTCAGCCATACGGTGGTGCAGGCGAGGCCGGGCGCAAGCAGCCGCAGCTCCAGCGAGAGATAGGCGTCGCCGTCGTCCGCCCAGCAGCCCGCGGCGCCCGGGCTGCATCGCACCCTGCTCGTCACGGTCCCGCCGCAGAGATCGTCTGCGAACCGACTAAACGGTTAGTTCGGCCGGTAGTATTTGTCGACGTGAGCGATGGACGCCCGATACGCAGCGAATGCCGCGATGTAGAACGCATACCGTCGAGACGAAACACCATCAGTTCCCAGTCGTCGACGAGCGCCAACGGGCCGGCCAGCAGTAGGCACGGCGCGGCGCGCGCCCAGTGAACGCGCGCGGCGCCTGCCCAGCCGCGCGCGCGCAGCTCCGTGCGCCAGGCGGGCACCCAGCAGCCTCGCACGCGCCGCCACACGGCGAGCGAGGCGTCGTCGGCGGCCAGCGCCAGAGCGGCGTGGTCGGGCGCCAGCGCCGCGTGCAGCAGCGCCCCGCCGCCCGCCGCCGCCGCGTGTCGCGCGCTCAGCGACCAGCCCGCGCACGCCGTCACGTACTCCTGACGCCACGACTCCGTCTCTGGAAGGCGGTCGGCTTAATCGTGAAAGTTTCTCGTAGTGCCGATTAACCTAGAACCACATTAACGGGAAGTAGGTAGTTATTATAACGACATATAAACGACAAAGGTAGTTATTGTATACTTAGGTTTTGATTCTTTAATTGTATTGATTTGGAAATTAGATATTTTTTTTAAACTGCTCCAAGGGATTGCAGATCTCATAGACTGAGATACGGCTGCAGATTCGCATCATTCATCGAGTATTGTAATAAAATCATGTTTTTATATACAATCATAAAAGGGGAAATATGTTTTGGCCAGTCCGCCAATCACATTTTGCCCGCTTTTTTTTTATATTATATTTTAGTTATTTGCTCGAAATGGCAATGTAAGCCTTACACTATCTAATAATAACAAAAATAATGAAAAGCAAATTGGAAACTAAAATTTTATTAACATAAAATGCAGTGTTCGACCAAGTTATTTACATTCACCAAGATGAATTGCAGTTGCCGTAACTATGATAAACTAGCGGCCCGCTTCGACTTCGCACGGACTTTTCCCCACCATCTGTACACATATTCGACTTTCCAGTCCATAAAATAGCTCCACAGTCCTGAGCATGGTCGCGTATCAAAGCTTAAAAGTCTAATAAAGACGTCTAATTGGTGGTTTCCTATCTAATCCCTCACATTTACAATACATATCACTAACCGTTCCGCCACCCATTAGACAGACACTCCGCCCCAGACAGCGCCCACTATTCTCAGTCCCTAATATTACGCTCTATATCTATTACATATCTTATATCTATTACACTCTCAACCAGTCCACTTTACCTTTGTCTAACTCATTTCAACAATCTTCTAAATTGAGTGATACAACAGTTGATATATTTACTTAAACTTACCGAGATTCCTGACTGCAGTCTATCAGCAAATAGAGACAATTGCTTAGACTGTAAGCCTTACAGACTATTGTACTGACCCACTTGAATATGGCCGCCGGTGGTCTTTTGTTCGACGTTTACATTTTAAAATGCCAAGAGTGGGGCAGTCAGTCTGAGTCGAATGGTGGAGTGAAAGGACTTCTTCGATGGACTTGTCTCTATTCAAAATCATGTGTGTAAGGTGTTAGCGTTGTTATAGTGTCAGTGTCGTGGTAGTATTGATATAGCTAGCTAGCTAGTAGTAGCGCTGTTATAGTTAGTGTCGTATTGCGTGTAATCAAAGTGATTTGAACAATAAGTTACTATATTTTGTTCGAGGTATTCGTGTACCTTATACCTACTGAGTCTGAAATAGGTAGGGGTTGCAACTTTGTATGAAACTTCGTCAGTTTTAAAGTTAGATCTGAACTGAATAGGTACCTACAATTTGTAGAAATTAGCCAATTTCGCTTTAATTGCACGTTTAGTGATATGTAGGTACTGTAAATGTGAGGGATTAGATAAGAAACCACGAATTAGACGTCTTTATTAGACTTCTAAGCTTTGATACCTATATGACCATGCTCAAGACTGTGGAGCTATTTTATGGACTGAAAGGTCAATTAAGTGTATAGATGATGGAGAAAGTTCGTGTGAAGGCGAAGCGTTGCGCTAGTTTATTATAATAATGGCAACTGCAGTTCACCTTAATGAATGTAAACCACTTGGTCTAATTACTGCATTTTATGATCATAAAATTTTATTTATCAAATTGACTTAAACTTTTCATTTTTTTATTATTATTGCAGTGTGGCTTTACGTTGCCATTTCAAGCAAATAATGAAAATAATGCTTTTTGTCAATTACTGCATTCTTCGTTATGGCCGGCTGCGGCCATGAGCGGAGCCCTAGGTACAGTGCGCATACAAGTTTATGAAAGAATGACAGTAAAGAAAATAGCGCATAACTTTAAAACGGATTGTTTAATACGATTTTCGCTTTATATATTTTTTTTTAAATAGCACTTGGCACCGCTGCTTAAAATTCATACAGTTAATTATTTAACACGTTATAAATGACACTCTGTATGCTAATAATTTTTAAGTTACAATAAATACCTAAAATAAGACTATAAAAAAAATAACAATAATTGTCGTTCAAATCCTGGCCATTAAACTAACGACGTGAACCCACTCCTAACACAAGCCCCCCTATTCCGACGTGAACCTACTCCTTGTTAGGCTCCTTGCAAACCATAGAGCTTAGCTGGAGGGGTTAACACGATTGCTAGTAATGTGGGACCACAATCCCATTACCTATCTATCTATCCATATTATCTATAAAAAAAAAATGTCTAAACAGAAAATCATAAATTATTTTGAAATTAATTTTAAATTACTTGTACTTATATCGCAAGATCAAATTTATTTGTCAGTCAAATATTCATTTACAGACTAATACCTTTTTTCTATCAATAATGTTTTTATAATATTTTAATTTTTTGATTTTGATTTCAATAATGATTTTGGTATGTGATTACTGATTATAGATACATGGAACCATACATAAAATGCTCTTGTTCATAAGAGCTGTCTTGTTTTTTAGTAAAGATATTTCTTGGTTGGTCTTCTACTGTTGTGTATTTGTATAAGAATATTTATTAACTTTTAAGCATAGTGTCTTTGTATGTTGTATAAAATGTAGGTTATGGTCAATACTTAGACCTAGAAATCGGGTAACATCTGCTTCTACACTTTGATTATTCATGTACTTAATTTGTTGACGTTTTAGAGCTATTTCTATAAGTCATTAATGTCATTTTACCAAGATTAATATTTAAATTATTTCTATATTTAATATATCATGTCCTGTAAATATAATAGTACTGGCATCAGCAAATAATATTGTCTTATGATTCGAAATTATAGGAAGCCCATTAATGTATATAATAAATAATAAAGGTCCCAGTATCCTGCCCTATGGAACACCAACTGACATTTTTCTGGAAGTAGGGAGATGAATAATTTAATTGATTCCTTTTTACTCGGTCATATACTCGATATTTGTGTTATTTGTGTTCTATTACTAATATAGTGTGTTCAACAATAAAAAAGTAGACACAGGTAGGAGATGGTGACGATGACTGGTTGTTTGGCCAGCCACCATTCACCGGACCTAACACTGTCTCCTGTTTCAATAACAGAAGTGTCCACATTTATAAGTGAGTTACTCCAATGGAAGTGTGCTAGCATGATTATCTACAAAATGGCTTCTACACAATATCTTCTTTTATAAATGATTGGAGCTTTCTTATCACTGTTTCTGGTTATGGTAAGACATCTATAATAGGCTAATCTCCAACTAGTCAAAACAACAACTCTTTCTCAACCTATAAAATGTCAAAATGCAGATTGCTTATGGAGATCTCATATAATAATATATATAATATAATAATATAATATAATATCTTGGGACAACTCATACGACGCTATCTGATCCCAAACTAAGCAGAGCTTGTACTATGGAAATCAGACAACTAATAAACATACATATATATTTCTAAATACATACATATTATAGATAAATAACACCCAGACACAGAATAAACCATCGTGCTCATCACACAAAGTTTTATCCTGGGTGGGGATCGAACCCACGACCTCTTGCGTAGCAGTCGGATACACTCCCACCGCGCCACAGAGGCAGTGTAAATACCGGCCATGGCCTTTTTATGATATGATTAATTAAAAATTACTCTTTCAGATTTTTTTTGTTTACTTATGAAACTAGAATAACTAATAAAATAAGAATTATTTAAGAAAACATAAAATGGTGTCATAATAAAAACTTTATAGGTATTCTATAAATAAATTAACAAAGGCCAACTTCACAGGTCATTACAACCACTTCATCACGCTGCACATTTTACATTGTTGCTGTATTATACAGCTATTTGAAGTCCAAATTAAGTACAAAATTATAGTTGAATGCATACAAAACAAATATATTAGGTTTCTGTATTTGTAATTCTATATGGTATATACTGTAGTTATTTCATATTGTATCCAATATTATTTATTCTAGGAATGGTGGGTTACTATAGATTAGAAACCAAGCGGGAACTAGCATTAGATACATACTTTATTAATATTATTATTAAACCACACTAGCAGCTTTGGGCTGATGAAGTTTGTTTCATTCTGCAACAACACAATTGGGCAAGAAGTGTTTCAGGGGGTTCAGTTTTATTCCGGGAATACAGGTTATCAATAGTGGTAATGTCATAATAGTTTGTTATTACTTATTTTATGTCTCAATAAGACTTCCTCTCCATCTGTGGTTTTCAAGAGTCATGAGGCCTACATTTATTAAGTATTGATCATAGCTTTTATTTTTTAAAAAGGCCACTAATTTAGTTGCTCTACATTTTTTTCATCTTTCTTAAAATAAGGGTCCCATACAACATAAGCATAGGTTAGGCATTATCTTAAATATCTTTTATACAGGTAGTTTTACAAATATATTAGGTTTCTGGATTTCTTTATTAGATACAACATTGAATTAGCTCTTTTCACAATGTTGATGATGTGAGTCCAAGTAGTTGTTCCAAGTATGCTCTGTTGACATGGCTGACATTTAATATTGCATTAGGATGTCCTGTAATGGTATTATAAATGGTGTTATGAAATAAATAAATATATTTTTTGGTCGTTAAGGAGCTGCACTGCATCTGAGCCAGGTATTGCAGTATCGTTAGTAAGATCCGGAGGGTCAGGTTAACTCACCGCCGAGCATGCGGTTAGTGACACGCGACGAGCATACGGTAGGAGGTACCGAGGCGCGGCGGCGGGCCGGGCGGCGCGGCGCGCAGCAGCAGGCGGCGCCAGAGCGCGGGCGCGGCAGCGGCGCAGCGCCACGCGCGGCACGCGGCGCCGCAGCGCGCCAGCTCGCGGCCGCCCAGGCGCGCGAACACCTCGCCCAGCACCACGCCGCAGCGCCGGCTCTCGTCTTGCCACAGCGGGCACTCCGCTTCCATCTTACCAGCTAACCTCCAAACTCTACGTTCCGATATTAACCGCACTCAATACTCTATCACTGTTTTCCACGTTATTGTAAAGTTACTTGTTTTTGTGTTTGCTTAGGACCCATTTAAAGGTACTCTGTCGTTTAAGATGGCATTAACAGATTTTTAAAGATAGAATCAGAATCCATTTGTTTACTCTTACGTGACAGTGATACTTGGTGATCCTCTTTGTCAAAATCAGATGTTTAGTTTGACAGAGTGACAGATTTGACTTTTGATAATTGACAGCACATGGGGTTGCAGGGTCAAAAAACCGTTACTATCGAAGAAATTAACGATATTATTGTTTTCAGCCAACGAAATCCGCGCGACACTATACTCCAATCCTCAGAACAGAAATAGAAATCATTATGTAGTGACAATTTATCAAGGGAACCTGTGTCGCCAAACTCACACAAATAAACCACTATTTATACACTGCACTACAAACAAACAATTCGTTTCGTTTTGTAGATTTTATTGAAGACAACTAGCAGAAATCACAGATTCTACATTTAAAATTAAACCTTACATATATATATATATATATATATATATATATATATATATATATATATATATATACTAGCCGTCCCGCGCAACTTCGTCTGCGTAAATTTTACCCGTTTTTGCAACATTTATCATTGCTGCTCAGCTCCTATATGTCGTAGCGTGATGTTATATAGCCTATAGCCTTTCTCAATAAATCGGCTCTATCCAACAGTAAAATATTTTTTCAGTGCAGCCCAGTAGTTCCTGAGATTATCGCGTTCAAACAAACAAACAAACTCTTAGGGATATGAAAAATAGATGTTGTCCGATTCTCAGACCTACCCAATATGCACACAAAATTTCATCAAAATCGGTCAAGGAGGAGTATGGCAACGAAAACTGTGACACGAGAATTTTATATATTAGATTTAATTCTGTAGAAAGTGTATACCCAGTTTATGTAAATCTATGGCTTGTACTATGGAAACCAGACAACTGATAAACATACATAAATATTTCTAAATACATACTTATTAACGATAAATATAACTCAGAGACAGAATAAACCACCGTGCTCATCACACAAAGTTTTATCCTGGGTGGGTATCGAACCCACGACCTCTTGCGTAGCAGTCGGATACACTCCAACCACGCCACTGAGGCAGTCAAAAATTAAGAATAACAATATTTTACCTGACCTTAATTGAGTTGTAGCAGGAATTAAGTTTACTTAAATTTTATCGACGACATGATTGTGGTATGTACTTAGGCATTTAGGTTCCAGGGAGGGGGAGGGGGGCAGCGGTTAGGCGAGGAAATAAAAGTGTTTTGAAAAAGCAGTACATGAATGTTTATAAAATATGAAACTAATGATATTAATTGACTACATGGCAGCCAACTCCTTCTTGGCGACAGCGTAGTACTCGGTGGTGGCGTCCTGCAGGTCCTTATCGCCGACCGCGGTGTCGAGCTCGGTGGCGGACGCAACCGGCTCCAGCTCGTCGCCGCCGCGCAGCTTGAGCCGGATCTCGCGCAGCCGCGCCTCCAGGATGCGCTCGCGCTTCGCCTCGCGCTCGAACACCTGTTGTTCATTACAAGCTATTTTTGTGTCGCCTCTATCTTAAATTATGTATTTTTTTTTAATTAACTTGTTGTTGTTTAACTTGTGTTATTGTAGTTATGTATACCAACTTCCTATAAGCTCATGTGTGCTTAGTACAATAGGTATTTATTACATTTTAACAATGCTCTTTTTGTTTTAAGAAAAAATAAATGTTTTAGTCATGAGTCATGATTCGCACATTACCACCCCTCGTGGATCGGCGCCTGAACATGTGCGTGCCGGTGACGACGACGTGGTCACTCGAGCTTGCCTGCGGTCATGTAGGTACTCACCGCTGTCAACAACCCCTTGTCGTGTCTGGCCGAAGTGGCGAGACTCGGTGACACCTCCATCATGTAAACATCTCCTTTGGCACTTCCACAAGCCACGATAGAACCCTGTGGGAAAACTTAACTTAAGTAACAAAATTAAGTTCAAATAGAGCATCAAATTTGATATGTCAAAGTCCATTCGAAATCTGAATAGTTAGCATTCTTTGTCAGAAGTGCCAATTAACGCAAGGAAGCAACCACAAGGGTTCCGCAGCCAAAAGGGCAAAAACGGAATCCTTATAGTTTTGTCATGTCCGTCCGTCCGTCCGTCCGTCCGTCTGTCTGTCTGTCCGTCCGTATGTCACAGGCATTTTACTCAAAGACTACTCAATGAATATTTAAGAAATTTGGTGAAATGGTGTCTTGTAGTAGCCGCTACATAATTTGATAGCTAAATAATAATAAAAAATAGTTTTAGGGGGGGGGGCACTCCATACATGTAATAGAAGCTGATTATTTTTTTTTAATAAACATTAAAGCGTGGCCCTTCATTCGACAGGTCATTTAAACCATTTTAAGCTGTCTAATAAACTTTTTTTGATTGAGTGAAAGTTTTTGGAAATAATTGCTCTGAAAGTTGCATTAGTGTCTCCACCCTTATCTTTAGAACCGTATGACCAAAAAATATGGAAAAAATCACAAAGGTAGCGTATCAAAATAAATAATTTAAACTAAAATTATTTCGGACATGATCGAATTTACCGTTATTGAGTTCAAGCTGAAAAACTGTGAAACTT
The DNA here is from genome assembly GCA_945859575.2 of Herminia tarsipennalis. NCBI lineage: Eukaryota > Metazoa > Arthropoda > Insecta > Lepidoptera > Erebidae > Herminia > Herminia tarsipennalis. Next base: position 27,837,094 of record OX243841.2, on the reverse strand, counting down.
GAACATACGCTCTTCTGCTGATGCATTTATTCGAGGCTGCGGAAACCCACACTGAGCATGGTCCGACATGCTTTTGCCCGATTTTTTTTCTTGTTAGTGTGGTAATTTTTATCGAGTGGTCCGATTATTAAAAATACTTAAAACCATAGCAATAATGTCAGTTAGGTTGCGGTGTGACAGAGTGGGGGTGGGGAGTAGGGAAGTGGGGAGTCCTGACCATTTCGTGCGGCTTGATGTGCACCAAGGGTTCGCGGCACAGCTGCACGGTTAGCACGGGCTCGTGCTGGCGCCGCAGCAGGTCCCACAGCGCCAGCGCGCCGTTGGCTTGCGCCAGCAGCAGCAGCGACAGGCGCGTGGGGCTCCAGGCGCCGTGCGTCACGGCGTGCCGCTGCGGCGGCGTCCACACCACGGCTGACTCCTTGCACTCCTCGCTAAACACGCGCGCCGTCCAGTCACCCACCGTCAGAAAGTTCTTCAGGAACCCGGGGTTGCGCTCTACCGTCCACACCGGCCCCAGGTGAGTATCGAACTGCGCAACGTATAAGATTTCACATAAACCTTCTATCTGCATACGTTTTAAAATAATCAGTGAACGAGATTAGGATCGGCGCACAGAACGATATTATCACAAACCAAAAAATAATTAGAAAGTTGCCATGTGAAATTGCCACGAATTGTATAATACTCGATTTTTCTTTTTTAAAAAGACAACTCTCACACTCCTTAGTGAGTGTGCCTACAAGAACGCGGGGGACTTTATGATGTACATCCAGACGTGGAACCACAATATGTGTGATGGCCCGTGCGAGATTCGAACCCACGACCTCTGGTTTTGCAATCAGGATCTAGTGACCCTAGTTGTAAGCACCGCTAGACCAACAGGCAGGTCACAACGCAATAAACATAGATATACTTATAGTTTAATTAATTACCCTGGCCGGCAGTTTGTCCAAATGCGTTTTCCCTTTTCTGTTGCCTCCAATAACTAAACCATTCTCTGTGCCCACCATGAAGCGAGTGGGAATGGTCGGCTCGAACTCCAAACAACTAATGCCCAGGGCTCGCGCCATGTTGGGCTCCTCGAAGGAGTACGTCACCGGATCGATGATCATCTCCTCGATAGGTTCGCTCATGTTGCGCAGGTCCCACCACTTGCAGACGCCGTCGGGCCCGCCCGAGAAGAACTCGTTGCCGCTCTTGGCGTTGATGAAGCGCACGTGGCGAACGTAGTCGCGGTGCGCCACGTGCGGCGGGCACTGTGCCACGGCCGAGCTGGTCGGCTCGCGCCGGTCCCACACCGCCACCTGCCCGTTGAGCTGCCCACCCGCCAGCTGCTCCGCGTGTCGCGGGTTGAACTGCAGGTCCAGCAACGCGTGCGTCGGCGTCAGCTTCGATACCGGCTCGTTCGCGTTTTCGGTGTCCCATATTAGCGAGTAGATGGGCTGGCGTAGGTTTCTATTCTGGTCCATATCCAGGTAGGTGACAGAAAACAGCTGGCCGCCGTCGGGCCGCCACGAGATGGAGGTGACGGGCCGCCGCGGCACCTCGCCTCTGTCGATGCCCGCGCCGTCGCGGTATACGTTCACCGTGCGGCAGCTGATGCGCTCTACGCCGGGCAACATCGGCAGTTCCGTGTAATATATTTTGTACATATCGATAGCGTTATTTTGTAACACGAGTTTTTCCATTCCCTGTAGACACAAATTTTTATAAAGGAATTTGAATTGTTAGTGAGTAAGAGAGGTTCAACTGAGTAGGGAGGATTCCCTATTGGCTCGCAAAATATTTTTTTCTTATAATTTGATTCAGCATAATTTTATTTGCACTAATAAGTGTTAGGCATAATCTTATTTCGCATAAATCCTTAAGCATAATTTTATTCTAGTCTAGACGTCGCGAGCGGCACGTAAACATCGAACGCATGTATATTTTATGCAGACATAAAATAGTAATAGTGTTCTCAGTGCATTTAATAAATTTGTGTAATGAGGCCTAATAGTGAACCCCCCTCAGGCTGAGAACGAAAACTTCATAAAATGACAACTTCCGAAAACGACAACTTCTTAAAACGCCTATTCTAAAAAAGACCAATTCCGAAAATGACATTTTCCCAAAAGGACAAATTCCGAAAATTACCACTTCCGAAAACAACCGCTTCTGAAAACGACCACTTCCGAAAATGACAACTTCCGAAAATGACAACTTCCAAAAATGACAACTTACCTACTAAGAAGTGTTATGTTGCTTGTGTTACAATGATTATAATGTATGCTCGAAATTTTTTTTTCTTCCAAACCTATCAAGTGAGATATCAAAAGAAAGGATTTTTGAAAGGTGATTCTATTATAGGTACAGTCAGTCAAGTTTTTAGGTTTTTTAAATTAATTACACTTGTTATTTGCTGTTGTAACAACTTTCAACTGCAGTAGGAAGAACGGTAATCAATTTACCGGTATTACTACTGATAAGGACTAATAATAGTATAGTAACACGGGAAACAAAGGAAACAACAGAGCGGTGTGACGGCAAGTCGGTCTCGTCGACCCTCTGTTGTGAAATATCATAACTAATAAATGGCAAATATAAACGTATTATGTTCTCGTAACAAAAAGTGGCCAAGTGCGAGTCGGACTCAACTATGAAGGGTTTCGTAGTAGCAAGTAATATCTGACTGAATGTAAATTTGAATTACTGTATGAATGACAAAGTTCCAGTTATCATTGTAATATGTTGTTATTTTAAGAAGTTATCGTTTTCGGAAGTTGTCATTTTATGAAGTTGTCGTTCTCAGCCTGAGGGTAGTGAACATATAAAAAAAAACCTTCGTGGATTATGGCAAAAAGATAGTGAAAGTGAAATATGAATCAAATTGTAATTAACGTAATATTACCACCTTTATCTAATGACTTGCAGTGATAGAAACCAACTCTCGCTAGATACTATACAACTCCCTTTTTTTTTTATGTGAAACGCAGTTTTTCGGCATTAACTCAATGAAGGTATGTACAACATCCGATGTCCGAAATAACTTTAGTTTATAGTATTTGCTACCTTTTTGATGTTTTTTTCATATTTTTTGGTCACACGGTTCAAAAGATAAGGGAGGGGGGGGACACAATTTATGCAACTTTCGGAGCGATTATTTCTACAAATATCGCTCAAAAAAGTTTAATAAAAACTAATGTTTTTAAAAGACCTGTCGAATTATGTGCCACACGTTATTTTCAGCTTCTATTACATGTACCTACCTCTTGAGTACGGAGGGTAAGTGGTAGAGCACCCCCCTAAAAATATTTATTTTTATTATTTAGCTATCCAACTAAGTAGCGGCACAGATTAATATTCACTGTATAGTCTTTGAGTATGAGTATTTGAGGTCTGGCAACACTGTTAACGTCAGACGTAGATTTTTGTTACTTGTTTAAAAAAAAAATACAATTTTGTAAATTCTACTAGATAATAATAAATAAAAAAGTATTAAACTAATATATGGTGTTTAACATAACGGTGGCAGCAGCACCTTACCTGCATATACAGTTTTTTAACAACTAGCGGCCCGCCCCGGCTTCGCGCGGACTTTTCCACTAAACATAACAACTTAAACGCAGTTTTCGTAAGATTTTTTTCTGAGAATAAAATATACTTAGCCTATGTTACTTCCTGATAATGCTTTTTTAAGAGACAGAATTTTTGAAATCGGTCCAGTAATTTTTGAGTTTATTCGTTACATACAAAAACACAAATCTTTCCTCTTTAAAGTATTTGTATACATTGTTATATTCCTCGCTAGAGAGCCCCGATAAACGCATGCGATCGCTGCTAATTATGAAGTGTTTTAAGGCTAAGGTCGGCCTTCAGCACCTGTCCGCCCAACGGCGAGACAAAGAGTTGCGAGTAGCGATTTTATCGTTCATTATGAAACATTTTGAAAAGAGGGGCTGCGAGTTTTACTCTGTTCTTTTCTCCGGCTATACCTATTGTTTGCGAATAGGCATTACATGTAAATGTAGATTCGACTTTTCACAAGTGTAGTATGTTGCTTCATAGTGAATAAAGAATTATTATTATTTATATTATTAAAATGCCTGTGACATACGGATGGACGGACAGACAGACAGACAGAAGGACATGACGAAACTATAAGGGTTCCGTATTTGCCATTTTGGCTACGTAACTCTAAAACGGTGTAGATAGATAGCAGGGCTCCGAAACGGTATATACAATATAGTTTTTGAAATGTTTCGAACATGGCAGTCCTTTGTTAATTGTGTATAACATTTCGTTCGGAAGGAAAACGAAACGAGAACGTTTTCAAAAACCGGTTTAATCCGCATGACTCCGACCACGCGCGGCGTGCGGCGACAAGTTTAATATGAACTCGTTTAATTATCTAAGTACCTACTGCATTTACACATTTCATGTCATCTTTAATGCCGATGCGCATTAATTGCCGTTATGTTCGTAGTGCATGCAATAATCGGTTAATTAGTACTCATCACGGATGGCTAAACTCACTGGACTTAGCGTTGATGACCACAGAGCACTACCTTTTTTTTCGTTTTGACAGTTCTGTAACATAGCAATCGGTTCTCGAGCAATGGACTACTTTTTTGTCTGAACTGAATCCTGAAATTTGACATCATATAGATGCTTCATCTATATGATGTCAAATTTCAGGTTTGGTTATTTATTGTTTTTATAGAGTGTTTCAAACCCTCAGAAAAGTTACTGGACCATAATTGTTTTTGAATTTTTGGTTATACTGATTCCGTTTCCATTAGGTTGCAGCTAGGCAGCTCCCGGCCACGAACACGAAGGGTTTCAAGAAGGCTTCAGCACCGTAGACCACGTGCATACTATACGGCAGAATGATCAAAAAACCGAAGAGAAGGTACACTCAGCCACAACTATCAAAACTCTGTAACGATGCTGTATAGACTGTATGACACCGCCATCGTGATCGTCAAGATTCAAGTTCACAAGACTAATCCAATAGTGCGGCTCTTCACTAACTCCCTTGAGGGCTCTGGATTGGACTGAACTGGGCACATATGTAACTTGTAATGTATCTTGCACCTTCAGTTAGTCACTGGAGCAGTTTAGCAGAATGCGAGCCTCAAGACATGTTCAACATAAATTTGGAAAAAACAAAGTTATGTTAAATAAAGCAAAGATAAGCCCAAAAAATACTTTAATCAATGTGTAAATTACGTAATAAAGACAGCTAAAGCTAAGCTTTTCTACAGGAAGTAGTAAAAATGTTGACTCTCCCTTCGCTATAGGTACATCTACCACAGAGCTGCGCTTGTTAAGAACTATCTAATAATAATAAATTGTCATCTGGACTACTTATAGATAGTCTTATTAATTAGTTCATATAAAAACCCTAGATAGAAAAAGTGTGTTATGTATGTCTCCAACAAAATAGTAGGTATAATATATAAATAATCATGGTTTTAAAAAGTTTAAATAATACCTTATTGAAAAATAATGCTACTATAATATTGAAAATTCAAAACATGGCTTATTTCACCCCCATTGACACTATGAATAATGACTAAAAATTAAATTTATAAGTAGCATTCCCGTATGTAGATGAATATAGTGAAGTTATTACAATGAAGTTGTTCATTGTATTATTTTCATTATATTCATCTACGAAATTTGTACGTCTGATCATTTAATGCATGGCAGGACAAACAGACACAATATTTAACCTGTGTTTCGCAAGTAAATTAAATTGAATTGAAAAAAAAAGAGTTAACACACACAAGCGGGTCGGCATTGGTCGGCTCAGTTGGGCGGCAAAATTAATATATTTAGATAAATGTACGGTAAAAAAGCCAATCGGCTTTGAAGAAGGACAGTTGCACGACACACGACAGGCCCAGCGACAGCGGGTGGAATAAATCGGCACTGGCTACAAATAACTAACCGATCGGCACTTGTTAATGTAACCGGCTATGTTGTTTGGCAAATACTGGCGAATTGACAGTGCCGACCCATTTATGTGTGTAGCATTCCTAAGTGGCAATGAGCTAGACATATTAGCTGAAGGACCGATGACCGCTAGAGCAAACGAGTTCTAGTGTTCTAGAGACCACGACTCGGTAAACGGAACATTGGACGACCTTTGGCTAGATGGACTGGCGACCTAAAGACCGTCTTTAGGTTATGGGGAAAATTTGAGGTGCCGTGGCATAAATTAAGGTAGGCCTATGTTCAGTAGTGGATCAATATAGGCTAATTGATTAATTTAAAATGTTTCGAAACATGAGTCTTTTAATTTATAGATTGAAATTAAAAAAAACAGAACACAACGTAGCTTATTACCTACGCTGTGTAACTTAACAGAGAGACAAACAAAAGAAAATGCGATCGATATCGTCAAATAATGCGACCGACAAAAAAAAAAAATATTTTTTGGATTTTTAGACTAAAACTGATAAACAATCCAGAAAAGGAAAATCGGCAAAAAAACGCTTTCAATTGATGATCGAAGGCCACTACGGATGCCTTGTTTTCGTTCCGTAGGAGATTAGTACAAAGACTGTAGCCATGTATTTATATATTCTAATGTAATATAATTTTATATTCTGTGCCTTTATATGTTTATCATCTATTTACATTAATAACAAAAAATGATTATTAAAATTTACTAACATATTTATTGCTATGTACTATACCTACATATTATTTATTTAATTAAGGATATACCATAATGGTTCAGTTCAGTTTTTTTTTCTTTTTTTTTTTTGTGGGTAGTCGAGGTGTCTACACATAATAAAAGAGCTCTGCAGTATTTTTAATTATTTAAATATATTAAAACATATATAAATGTTACCTGAACATTAAGTTTTATCTATCCTCTTTTGCACAACTATTTTTTTTAACATTTCTCCTTCTTCTATCACAAAACTGCACAATCACTACACCATCTGTCATCATGGACCTCTACACAAAATTGTTCAAGCATATGGACGAGCTTTCATCAACATTCACAACAAGAATGACCCAATATGAGGAGGACTTAAAGAATGCCAGCAGTGAACCGGCTGTCCATAAGAGTATAGCAAGTTTATCCCGGGAGTTCACCGACTTTAAATGCCTCATTTGGAAGACTTTGAGTGCGCTGAGGTCTCAAATGGAGTTGCTGGTGGTAGGACTGGATCGGCATGAAATGGCATCCCGTGGCAAGATTCTTCTGCTTCATGGTCTGTCTGAGGAGAGCGGCGGTGACCTTACACCTAAGGTAATTAAGATCTTCGCGGACAAGATGAACATGGACAAGGTTTCGCTGAAGGACATAGCGACCTGTCATCGTTTGGGGAGTAACACCACAAAACCGCGTCCAACATTGGTGAGGTTTGAAAGTCGAGCCCTGCGGACCGAAGTCTGGCGCAGTAAGTCTAAATTAAAAGACACTGGTATCACTATTTCGGAGTTTCTTACAAAGCCGAGGCATGAAGTTTTCATGAGCGCTCGGAAACTCTATGGAGTACGTCGCTGCTGGACATCTGATGGTAAGATCGTGGTACAAGTGTCGGACAACTCCAGACAAAAGATCGAGTCTGCAGGTGAGCTTAAACAACTTCTGCTCAAATTCCCAGCAACAGAATCGACGCAAGATCGGGCATCGAGTACAATCTCGCGTCCTCGCAGGCCGGCGAAATGATTTACTTTTATTATTATTTCAATGTAAGTTTATTTTTATTTGTAGGTTACATTAATTTTAGTTTGACAATTGTCACTTGACGTTTTGTTTATTTTTATTTGTCGTTTAGTAATATTAGTGTAAAAGCAATTGTGTAACTTTGAATATCGGCCTTTTTATCCAATGTGTGTAACTTTATCCTGCGAGTGCTTAGAGGATAGTCTAAATTTAAGTTTTTTTTTATTTTTTTTTATTATTTATAGACATATATATTTATATATATTATTTTATATATTTATAGTATGTTAGACGATGTTGAAGATAGTTTTGCGTCCTGTTGTTCTTCTTCTTCTTGTTCAAGTGTTAAGAGCTTCGCCAGTGCTTTTAGTGACGATGATTCAGTACTCCTCCGTGACCAATTATCTTCTATCTTTTCGTGTTGTCCCAAATATTTTAACGCTGTTCACATTAATGCTCAAAGCATTCACGCGCATTATTCAGATTTATTGTCGTCTTTTGACTCCGAGCTAGTCCATGCTGTCCTTGTTTCTGAAACTTTTCTTAAACCTGTCCTTCCTTCAACTCAATATTCTCTGCCGGGATATAAGCTGGTGCGTAATGACAGAACAGGCAAGGGGGGTGGGGGGGTTGCCTTCTACCTAAGAGGTGACATACCTTATAAATGTGTTGACCAGTCACCGAGTGAATATTCACAATCTGCTGAACATCTGTTTATCGAGCTCGACTTTAAACATTCAAAGGTATTGCTAGGTGTGTTCTACAGCCCTAACTGCCACATAGATTACTTTTCTGCTCTTGAAACCAAACTCGAATATTTCTCTTCGCTTTATGATCACTTTATAATCCTCGGAGACTTTAACACGTGTCTTTTGAAGGATGATCTACGTAGTCGCAAACTCTGTTCTCTTGTCTCTTCTGTCAATATGCAAATTCTTCCTTTAAATGCCACTCACAGAGCTCCTCACTGTACTCCTTCACTTCTAGATCTTATTCTTGTTTCTAACCCCAGTAAGGTAGTTACGTATGGACAGTTTCCCGCTTCTTTTTCTTATCATGACCTTATATATCTCTCGTATAAGATTCGTCCTCCTAAGCGCAAGAGTAAAATTCTCCTGCTTCGCAGCTTTAACAGCTTGGATCTGGAACGTTTGAGAGCTGATGTAAATAACATTGACTGGACTCCTATCTATAACTCCAACGTTCTTGATGATAAGGTGCTTATTTTTACTAACACCTTAACGGCCATTTACGACAAGCATGCACCAAAAAGAGTAGTAAGAGTTAGACATTTACCTGCACCATGGCTGTCTGAAAACATAAAAGCATTTATGGCTAAAAGGGATAAAGCCAAACGTAAATATAAAAAGTTCCCAACGGAAGATAACTGGCTGCTTTATAAAAAACTGCGTAACCGGTGCGGTCGTATGTGTAGAGATGCAAAGAGACGCCACATTCATGACTCCATTCAAAATCTCAATACAAAACAAGTATGGCAATTTCTTAGATCCCTTGGCATTCGTCAAACCTCCCCCAACAGTGGGAGCTATATAGACCTTAATGCACTTATTGCTTATTTTTCTAGCTCTCCTACTACCATTCCAGACAATATTAAATGCGCTACTTTATTACATCTTTCCAGTCTTCCATTGCCGACTAGTACTTCTTTCTCTTTTCATCCAGTCTTAGAAGAAGAAATTCAGAAATCTATCCAATCCATATCAACTAAAGCAGCAGGCGAGGATGGCATTCAACTGCAAATGCTTCTTCCCATTTTAGAATATATCACACCAATTATTTCTCACATTATAAACTTTTCTCTGTATTCAAACACTTTCCCTACATCATGGAAGAAGGCTCACGTTATTCCGTTGCCTAAAGTATAGAATCCATCCATACCATCTCAGTTTCGCCCTATTTCTATTCTTCCCATAATATCTAAGGTTCTTGAGAGTATTGTCTATAGCCAACTGTCTTTCTATCTCTCCTCTAACGGCCTGTTAAGCCCTTTTCAGTCTGGTTTTCGACGTGGTCACAGCACTGTAACTGCCCTTATTAAAATAACTGATGATATAAGACTGGCCATAGAAAACAAACAACTGACCATTATGGTTCTTTTGGATTTTAGCAGTGCCTTCAATTCAGTTGACTTTGACCTTCTCTTAGGCATCCTAGCTTCTCTGAATATTTCTTCTTCTGCAGTGTCCTGGTTTAATTCCTATCTTCGGGGTCGCTCACAGACTGTTCGCTGTGATGATCTTTTCTCTGAATGGCGAGATTTAACCACTGGCGTACCCCAAGGTGGTGTTCTCTCTCCTCTTCTCTTCTCCATTTTTATAAATGCTATTACAAATGTTTTATCTTCAAAGTATCATCTCTATGCAGACGATCTGCAACTGTATCGTCACTTTAAAGCTGATGAAATTACTGGTGCTGTTACTACAATTAATAATGACCTTGAAGAAGTAAGTTTATGGGCTAAAAAATTTGGCCTTCTAGTCAACCCAGATAAGTCTCAAGCTATTATTATTGGTGGCAGATATATGTTAAATTTGTTGGATCACCAGAATCTTCCTCAAGTGTTTTTTGATGGAGTTAATATACCGTTTACAAAAAGTGTAAAAAATCTTGGTGTCTTTATAGACTCAAATCTTTCATGGGATGTCCACATTACGGAAATAAGTAGGAAATTATTTTCCTCATTTCAATCTCTCAAACGTCTTCAGAAGTTCTTACCGTTCCAAACTAAAGTTACTCTTGCTCAATCTCTTCTACTTCCACACATAGACTATGCCGATGTTTGTTTTCTGGATGCTAGGGAGGAACTCGTTGACAAACTCGAACGTCTGCAGAATTTGTGTATCCGCTTTATTTTCGGATTACGTAAATACGACCATGTCTCCGAATCTCGGAAAAATCTAAAGTGGCTACCGATTCGGCAGCGTCGTAACTCACACATTCTTTCTCTTCTCTATACTATTCTTCACAATCCTAACTCTCCTTCCTATCTACGTGAACGCTTCAATTTTCTTGTTCCCAGGGGTAAACCCTGTCGTTCCGCCTCCTCTCTTCTATTGAGTACTCCCGCTCACAGCTCCAGCTGTTACGATAGCTCTTTCACCATAAAAGCGGTGAGGCTTTGGAATTCTCTTCCTCACCCTTTACGTGACAGCCTCTCTCTTAACGTTTTTAAAAAAAGGACAAAAGAATATTTTCACTCTATCTAATTAAGTATGTATTATAATATTTTATTTATGTAATATTAATATGTAAGTGTATGTATTATCTGGTATGTATATATATATTATATGTATTTATTTAGGTATACTTTATGATTTTGAAATAACATACGTTTATGTATGTAAGTATGTACTTACTGTTTATTTATACATATGGTTTAATTTCTATTTTTTCTTTTTTTTTTTGTTTTATTGTTACACTTCCGACTACTTTTATAAGTTTATCTTTCTACTATCTAGAGCTCAAAGGTTTGCTGGTAGAAAACTCAATTTTGAGTTAAGCTCGCCTTTGTACATATTTACTTTTATTTTGTATTTATTGTTTGTATATTTATTTTTCTGTGTACAATAAAGAATTTGAATTTGAATGGTTCGGACGTCACTTGGGATTCACACTGAAAACCAGCGCTGTGTTGTGGCTCATGCCACAACATGGCATTTAAGCCGAAATCTTGTTTGTCGCAGATACGACGTGCAAGCACCTACTCAGTTGTAATTTTATTGGTTTTTAAGTAGCTAATTGTATCTGTGGCAAATAAACGATTTTTCTTTCTTTCTTCTATAATGGTATTTACAACGCACTAAAAAAAACAAGGACACCGGCCCTTGCATCCGATAAGGCGCTGATGTGCCTGTGTGAGTGCGCTTATGTAGAGAGCGAACGTTTCTCATAGCCGCATGGGTGTACGACCGCCGAGTAGGCCGTTTGTACCTATTACTTTTGAAGTCGGTAATATTTTTTTGATAAAATGTTTTTTTTATGCTATTTGGTTACGTTGTATTTATTTTTAAACTCGGTGCTCGGTGCGGATGCTTTTTGTATAAAAAGTTATTATTTCTCAGTTTTTAGTGTGTTCGCAATCGGGAAGTCGCGGGTTCGAATCCTACCCACTACTGACGTGATCCCACTCCTGACACAAATCAGTGAACTAAGCTGTAGGGGTTAACAAGATTGCTAGTAATGTGGGACGGAAAAAAATATTTAAGTTACAATGACCTAATCCAAACTGCTAATTTCCTTTATAAAATACTAGCTTTCGCCCGCGGCTCCGCCCGCGTGGATGCCGGTTATCGCGATAAAAACTATCCTATCCTATCCTATATCCTATGTCCTTCCCCGAGACTCAAACTATCTCCATACCAAATTTCATCAAAATCGGTTCAGCGGTTTGAGCGTGAAAGCGTAACAGACAGACAGACAGACAGAGTTACTTTCACATTTATAATATTAGTATGGATTGCTTTGCCCGATGTAGGGCCGTTAATTTTTGAGAAGTTCACCTAATTCATGGCTTGATGTGATGAAAGCGAAGTGTCAGGTATCGTACGCGGTACTCAGATCGCAACCAAAAATATTAATTATTGAGTAGTTCCGCTAGTCATCATTATCAGTTAGACTTCATTAAATGGTGCTTTGTAAAGTAAATGCACGAATTACAAATGACTATAGTGCCTTTAACATTTGAAGAGAACGATTTAAATATTTCTTCATGTATGAAACTAATGCTGATTTTTTGTCCCTCCCTTATACCCACCCTCGATCTGTGAATCACCACGATTGAAATAGTAAGGATGCCCTTAATACAACAATCGAAATAGATTGACAGACCGCACTCAAAAAGAGAGTCCTGCAATTCAAAGTTAAACCAAGTGAATAAAGCTTAAACGATATTTATGCATACTTTTGCATATTGACAACTTGGCATCATGTTTTAAACATGATGTCAAATTATCAATAGGCGAAAGTATTGTTATGCCAAGCTAGTAACGCGAAAGTATTTCAGAACAAAAAAATGCCAATAAAGGGGGATCCCGAGTAGGTAGAGCACATTGAGAGGTACCGACCCCCGCGAGTGACATCACGCAATGAATGTACCCGTCGTCCTTCTCGGTCTTGCGGCGATACCGCTGCGTGCTTTCCGGATCCTGTACGTTGACGTCCTTCGGCCAGCCGCCCTCGGCGTGGTTAATGCCAGTGGTCGTGTACTCTGCCCTGCAACATGCAACAAGCAGAATTTCCACATACAATCACTAATTATTTCATTTATTTTTGACGTACAACTAACAATAACTCGCTTGTTTTTAAGGGTAATCGAGGTGCCAACACTTCGTAAAAAAAGGCTATGATATACCTATTTTAATTGTTTATATACAGTACGATGTTACATAAACATTAAAAGTAACATCTATCCTCTTTTGCACAATCATCACATCAACTGTCATTAAGGATTTCTACAACAATACAATTTTCACTAAGTTGTTCAAGTACATGGATGAACTATCTACCACATTTACATCACGAATGACCCAATATGAGGAGGATCTAAAGAATGTCAGCAGTGAGCCGGCTGTCAATAAGACCATGGCAAGTTTATTCCAGGAGTTCACTGACATTAAGTGTCTCATCTGGAAAACTATGAGTTTGCTGAAGTTTCAAATGGAGTTGCTGGTGGTAGGACTAGACTGGCATAAAAAGGCATCCCGTGACAAGGTTCTTCTGCTTCATTGGCTTTCTGAAGAGGAAGAGAGCAGTGGTGACCTTATACCGAAGGTGATCAAAATCTTCGTGGACAAGATGAACGTGGACAACTTTTATAAATTTTCGCGATTTGTACACATTATAAAATTATATATATTACTATTTTTCATTGCCCAACGTTTCGACAGGATTGCAAAGGCTCAGGCCACGGGTGGACTACCCGTGAACTAACTATCTGGCGCAGAAAGTCTAAATTGAAAGATACTGGTATCACTATTTCGAAATTTGTCACAAATTCGAGGCATGAAGTTTTTATGAACGCACGGAAACCCTATGGAATATGGCACTGCTGGACATCTGATGGGAAGATCGTGGTACAAGTGTCGGACAACTCCAGATAAAAGATGTGTCCCAGTGACAGAGTCGACGCGAGATCAAACTTCGCGCCCTCGAAGTCATCCCAATTTTTTTTTTAGCTTATTTACTAGCAATCCAGCCTATTTAAGACCAGGGTCAAGTATTTATTGTAACTACACTTTAACTGCATGTATTTTAAGTATTTTTATATGTTGAACGCGTAGCTTTAAAAATAACGACAAGTCAGTCTGCAGCCATTTTTACAACTCATTATTATAGACTGAGATCCGGCTGCAGATTCGCATCGTTCATTGAGTATTGTAATAAAATCATGTTTTTATATACAATCATAAAAGGGGCAATATGTTTTGGCCAGTCTGCCTATCAGATTTTGCCCGCAAGTATTTTTAATTAAATTAATATGAATCGACTTACTGGGAAAAAAACTTGTTATTGCAATGAAATACACTCTATAGAAATAGACGTAGAGAACTTAAAAAGCGATAGGTGCCTTTGCGCATTTGCCCGCAACCCCTTCGCAGCCAGGTGTAAGCAGGTAATATTTTTTACGTTATTACGTTCATGGCGTATTTTCATTTATATATCAAATTAAAGCTATTTATTTTCTGTACATGATAAGCTACCTCTGCCTATGCAAAAGTGCCCGCAGTCGGAGTTGCCTGCGATTAAAGTTTGTTTAGAGTGAGAAAGACTCATCGCTCTACATCATGTGTTAGACGAAGATGGCAATAGCCTGCTTTGCTGTCGTAATCAAGAATGCAGTAACTGACAAAAACCATTATTTTGGTTATTTTCTTGAAAAGGCAACGTAAGCCATACACAATGCAATAATAACAAAAAAAAAATGAAAAGCAAATTGGAAACTAAAACTGTATTAACATAAAATTTAGTAATTAGTCCAAGTTATTTAAATTCACCAAGATGAATTGCAGTTGCCATTATTATAATAAACTAGCGGCCCGCTTCGGCTTCACACGGACTTTCTCCATCATCTATACACGTAATTGACCTTCCAGTCCATAAATAGCTCCACATTCCTGAGCATGGTCGCGTAGGTATCGAAGCTTAGAAGTCTAATAAAGACGTCTAATTTGTGGTTTCTTATCTAATCCCTCACATTTACAGTACATATCACTAAACGGTCCGTCACCCATTAGACAGACACTACGCCCCAGACAGCGCCCACAATTTTGTCAGGACAGGGTAAACAATTTGGTATAATTACTGCATTTTATGTTCATAAAATGTTAGTTTCCAATTTGTATTTGTTATTATTGCATTAAAAAAACAAAAAGAATATTGCTGAATTTGTTATACCAACTCAGAACAGCTTTGAGATACTTGATGATGAAACCATTAATGCTCAGGAAATCAACAAACAAGAAAGAGTTTATGTTCCTAAACCAGAGCCTATATTTGTTACAGGCGTCATTAACATCGCAGCCCTTAAGAATGTACTAAACAAAATTCTAAACTAGGATCTTTATACCATGATCACACTCAGATCTGGACACATAATAAAAATCATGCCAAAAGACATCCAAACATGTAGTGCGAAATATTGTTAGCAGAGAAAATTTCATTGCTAACAATATTTCGCACTACACTTACCAGTTAAAAGGTGAAAAAGCATACCGAGTGGTTCTACGAGGATTTGACGCTTCACAAGATACAACAGAAATAACTAGAGGACTGGAACATATTGGGCATAAAGTAGGACAAATAGTCAACATTAGACATAGATCTACAAAAGAACCATTTCCTATATTCTATGTAGACCTAGAGCCACAGCGAAACAACAAAGAAATATTTATCGTCAGATATTTAAACTAAATGAAAATTTTAATTGAAGCACCTTATAAGAAAACGAAATTATACGATGTAAAAGATGTCAAAGATTCGGCCACACAAAACATCAATGTTTCAGACCTTTTCGATGCGTCAAATGTGGTAATGAACATCCTACAACACAATGTATAAAAAAACCTGACATTGAGGCTACCTGTGCAAATTGCAATGGAAAACACCCTGCCAGCTACAAAGGATGCAAAATCTACAAGAAATATAAAGAAAGAATATTAAAAGTTGCTCCTAAACCTAAACAAAAACAACCAATAATGAATCTCGACATTAACAAAATAGATAAATCCAAATTAGAACATGAATTTCAACAAAAAAATTCAAACAAAACTTATGCTAAAATTGTTAAAACAGGACATTAAACTCTACCTGCACAAACAACGATTTTAATAACTTCACTAATATTAAGGAGAGTATGCTAGAAAAACTACAACATACAATGACTACAACAATGGAAAAAATGTTGGACCGCATGGTGCAGTCAGTCAGCTGCCTTATAAAAAAAATAATCCAGAACCTCCGAGTAGATACTTGGAACGCCAATGGCTTGACGGACAGACGTCAAGAATTAGAAACTTTCCTGGAAATGGAGAAGATTGACATAGCACTAGTTTCAGAAACTAGACTCACATCTAAGTCTCCCATCGCTTTTAATAATTATAAAATCTATACAACAAACCACCCTTCCGGAAACAGCCACGGAGGAAGTGCAGTTATCATTAAAACAATATCAAACACTATTTGATATTAAAATATCGCACAGAGAAAATTCAGGCCACATTCATAGTTGTCCTAGAAAAACACAGTGAAACAGTTTTCTTTGCTGTCTACTGTCCCCCCAGACATACAATCTCACTTCAAGATTTCAAAGATTACTTCTCTACTCTTAGTACAAGATCTGTAAGTGCTGGCGACTGGAATGCAAAAAATCTACACTGGGGCTCCAGGTTGACTACTACAAGAGGACGGCAATTACACATAGTAACACAAGACATGAAACTGGATTACTGGTCTGGAGGAGAACCCACTTACTGGCCTACTGATAGAGATAGAATACCTGACATGGTATTCTACCGTCATTAATTTTAAAGGAGGTATAATGTAAGGTAGTAGATAATAAGGTTTCTAATAATTGTTAAGTAAAATAGTTAAGTATAATGTAGGTATATAGAAAATAAGTTGTGACGCGTCAGTCCGGAATAAATGCTTGCTGTGAGAACTGCGTATCATTGATGGACCCGATAAATATATTACATTGGCGACGAGGAAAATATTTCGAAGTATTACGCGTGTGATTGACACTGTTCGTATAAACAATACGTAGTTATTATAGTGGTTACGATGTCAATCGGTAAAATAAAAGAATTTGACGTGAAGTGTGGCACGTGGTCGTCGTACATTGACCGTTTGAAAATGTATTTTAAAGTGAACAATATATCTGAGGATATGAAACTGCCGATCCTTATTGCCTCAATTGGAGATGAGGGGTACGAGTTGATGGAGAACTTGGTGAGCCCGGATAAACCGGCTGATTCAATTTTTGCAAAGGTGGTGGAGTTGATGACGCAACATTTACAGCCGACGCCATCGGCACTGGCCGAGAGGTATCGATTCCGACAGAGGAGACAAAATATTACAGAGAATGTCACATCTTATGTTGCGGAGTTAAAAAGACTATCCCGCCATTGTAAATTTGCCGCCAGTTTGAATGAAAATCTGCGCGATCAGTTTGTATGCGGGTTAAAGAGTGACGTCATCCGACAACGTTTATTTGCTGAGAAGGACACACACTGCGTGACGTTCAGCGATGCAGTCAAATTAGCCACGTCATTGGCGGCGGCAGAACGAGACGCAGCATTCGTAGAAGGAACCGGGCGAGAAGCGGGTTTGAAGGAGGTCGGCGCGGTACACGTCATCACCGCGGACTCAGCGGCGGGACAGAGGCGCCGCAGCGGGGACGCAGCAGAGAGGAGCAGGCGTTTCATACCAGCTCGTACTGTGGATGACAACAAGCGGAATGTCGCATATTGCGGAGCTTGTGGGAGCCAATATCATAAATATGCACGTTGCCGGTTTCGCAACTATGTGTGCAGTAAATGTCGGCAAACAGGACATTTACAGAGGGTGTGTCCAGAGTGGGGTACATCGTCAGCATCGCGAGACTCGGAATCAGGAAGCGGCACCGGCGGCATCGACGCCGACGCGGCGCGATCGGCGCGGATTGCATTTTGGAGATGCGGCCGATTGCCACGAGGAGTGCGGCGGCGTGAGCGGGGACGTCGAATACGATTTACATCAATTATGTTTGAATGATTATAAGGCTGTAAGTATTTTTGTTACAATTGAAAATAAGGTGATACAAATGGAAATAGATACAGGCACGGCAATTTCTTGCGTTAGTAAATCTACCTACGACAAATATTTTTCGCATATATGTATAGAAAAAGTCAATACCGTTATGAATTATTACGATGGTTCACAAGTTAAGCCGATTGGAATAATTAAGCCTCTAGTCAGTCATAACGGCCATAATAAACAATTGGAGTTATTTATTTTTGAAAAGGGTACCACATCCTTGTTGGGTAGGCAGTGGCTCTCAGAATTGAACATAGGTATCCCTAAATTTCAATGTAATTTCGTGTCCAATAATAAAATAAATGAAAATATAAATTACGAAGTTTTAAAATTGGTAGACAGGTATAAAGAGTTGTTTAGCGGCGGGCTGGGACGATACACTGGGGGCAAGGCGACGTTACGCGTGCGAGAGGGCGCGGCGCCCGTGCTCCACCGCGCGCGGCCGCTGCCGTACGCGCTGCGCGAGCGCGTCGACACCGAACTCGACGCCATGCTGCGCGCCGGCGTCATCGAGCCCGTTGACTGCTCCGACTGGGCCTCGCCTTTGGTACCCGTCAATAAACCAGATGGTACGCTCCGAATTTGTGCGGATTATAAAGCTACGTTAAACCCGTCTTTACTGGTCGATCGGTTCCCACTTCCTAAGATAGATGACGTGTTAGTTAACTTGAATGGTAGTTTATATTATAGTAAAATTGATTTATCGTCAGCATATAATCAAATTGAATTAGACGAATCAAAAAAATACACCGTAGTCAATACTCACAAAGGTTTATTTCAATATAATAGATTAGTATATGGATTGTCATCTAGTGTGGGAATTTTTCAACGAATTATGACAAATTTACTTGGGGGTATTCCAAACGTACAGGTGTTCCTTGACGATGTGATTATTACCGGGAAATCAGGGGTAGACCATCTAAAGGCCCTACAGGCTGTTTTTCAACGCCTCAAAGAAAAAGGACTAAAACTAAAAAAAAGTAAGTGCGTATTTTTAGCGGAAGAGGTTACTTATTTAGGATATGTCGTTTCAAGGGATGGTATTAAGCCAGATAAATCTAAAATAGATGGAATTTTGAAAATGTCACAACCTAGTAATGTGTCAGAGCTACGTTCATTTTTGGGTACAGTTAATTTCTTGGGCAAGTTTATTAAAAACTTAAGTTTAATTTTGTATCCTCTATATAGGATTTTACGGAAAGATGTAGAATGGCATTGGTCGGTTGAATCTGAACAGACATTTAATCAGGTAAAAAGGATGCTGACAAGCGCAGATATTTTGGCTCATTACGAACCAGATAAGCCGTTGATAGTGACATGCGACGCGAGCGCGCGGGGAGTGGGCGCGGTGCTGACGCAGCCCGGGCCGCGCGGGACGGAGCGACCGGTCGCCTATGCTTCGCGGACACTTAACAGCGCTGAGACGAATTACTCACAGATTCACCGGGAGGCACTCGCTATTATTTTTTGTGTCAAGAAGTTTCATCAATATCTTTACGGTAGACATTTTATTTTGCGGACAGACCATAAGCCGTTGGTTTCAATATTCGGACACAATACGGGTATACCTAGTATGACGGCTAGTAGGATGCAGCGTTGGGCCATTATTTTGTCTGCATATGATTACGATATTGAGTATGTTAAAACTAGTGAGAATTATGCGGATAGCTTATCAAGGTTACCGGTAAAAGAGAATAACTGTACTAAAGAAATAATACCAGAACAGACTTATTTTCATTTCGTTCAGGATGCCTTGTGTTTGGATTACAAGGAGATAAAAAAACAAACTTTACGCGATCCTAATCTAGGTAGGATATTAAGTTTTATTAGAGATGGGTGGCCAGAAAAATGTGAAATAGTCGGGTTAAAACCATACTTTAACAGGAAAAGTGAACTGTACGAGGAAATGGGCTGTATCATGTGGGGTCATCGGGTTGTGATACCTGAAGGTTGTCGACGTAAGGTATTAGATATTTTACATGAACCCCATATGGGTATAGTTAAGTCCAAGGCTTTAGCGCGCAGCTATGTATGGTGGGCGGGTGTAGACGAGGCCGTGGAAGCGGTTTGTCGTGCGTGCACGGTGTGCGCAGCTCACGCTGATGCTCCACCAAGACAAGCGCCTAGACCATGGTCATGGCCGGGCCGGCCATGGGCTAGGATCCATTTAGATTTTATGGGACCTATTTCTGGTAAAACCTATTTAGTGGTGGTAGATGCTATGACCAAATGGATCGAAGTATTTCCGGTTCCTAGTACAGCAGCGGTAAAAACAATTGAACACTTGAATGAATTATGGTCCAGGTGGGGTATACCCAAACAATTAGTTAGCGATAACGGCCCACCGTTCACAAGTAAGGAGTTTGAGCAATTTCTCAAGCTTAACGGAATAGAACATGTCTTTACGGCACCGTATCATCCGGCATCAAACGGTGCTGCCGAAAACGCAGTTAAGACATTAAAACGCGTTGTGAAAAAGGCAATGATTGAACGAAAATGTATTAAAACTTCTCTTAATGATTTTCTGCTTTATTATCGAAATACTGAACATTGTATGTAGGGATGTAAGGGGGTGGGGGATGTAAGGGGGCGCATCACCATCTTTCGCTCCAAGCCAACCTCACCTGCACGCGGTACATCCTGCTGTACAACGAACGAGGCTCTGGCGACCGGCTGGTGGCGGTATAACCATCCCAATTTTAAGGCGTAGCTAAAGTAACAGGTCAGTGACGGGCAGCAGCGTCACTGATGCGAGAGCTACGCCCTGCGATCGCCAACCCGCCTGCCCAGCGTGGCGATTATGGGCATTACCTCCATATGCACCAAGCACAAAAGCCACGGCCCCCAGTTCCCGGCAGTCACGCTATTCCTGGACATGGTGGCGTCCACGGTAACGGCGTGGCGGGGGGTGCTAAGAATCTCCGGGCTACGGAAGGCCACCACAACCGACTGACCCTGGCGACGTATAACGGACGCACGCTACGGCTAGACTCGCATCTGGCACAACTTGAGGTGGAACTTGGGAAGATTAGGTGGCATATCCTCGGGTTAAGTGAAGTCCGAAGAGAGGGAGAGGACACCATAACCCTCGAGTCAGGCCACCTTATGTACTTCCGCGAGGGAGACCAACAATCCCAAGGTGGTGTTGGGTTTCTGGTAAATAAGTCCCTTTCTGACAACGTTGTGGAAATGTCTAGCGTGTCGAACAGGGTAGCGTACCTCATTATCAAGCTCACCGAGAGGTATAGCCTCAAGGTAGTGCAAGTGTACGCACCGACCTCGGCACATCCAGACGACGAAGTGACATATCGAGGGCCCTCCACTCCACCACTAAGACCCACTACAACGTTGTTATGGGGGACTTCAACGCTAAAGTGGGAGTACAAAATTGCAGCGAATTGGTAGTAGGATCCCATGGATTTGGAAGCAGAAATCATAGGGGGCAAATGCTACTCAACTTCCTCGAACGGGAGGGGCTCTTCTTGATGAACTCCTTTTTCAAGAAACAGCCCCAAAGGAAGTGGACGTGGCAAAGCCCCGACACTATGACGAAAAACGAGATCGACTTCATCATGACGGACAAAAAGCATATATTTAGAGACGTCACCGTGATCAACAGGTTTAATACCGGTAGTGATCACCGACTTGTCCGAGGCTCTCTGAATATCGACTTCAAGGCGGAACGTGCCCGTCTGATGAGGTCCAGGCTCCGACCTACTTTGCTCCAAACCATGATAGGATCCGAAGCGTTCCAGTCAAACCTGGATAACCGATTTGCTGCCATGGAAACCACAACAGACGTAAACCAGAAGCTCGTAAATGTGGTTCGGATACTCAGGGAAGAAGGTACGAGATTTTGTGAAATGCAGCGTAAGGGCAGGAAGTCAAAGCTTTCGGAAAGGACTTTAGGGCTAATGAAGGAACGACGTGAAAACCCACCCGTCACTTCGTCGGAAAAGCGCGCTCTAAACCAAGAGATCAACAAGCTTATACGACACGACCTTCGGTGCTCCAACACTCTTTTGATTAAAAGAGCGATCGAGCAGAACCGGGGGTCAAAAGTGTTCGTACAATCTCTTGGAAGAAGCCACCTGACGAAGTTGACCACAACAAGTGGAGAAGTCGTTTCTTCGAAGCCGGCAGTCCTCTCCGAAGTGGAAGGCTTCTATGGCCGGCTATACGCTTCGCATGCATCTCGACCTGATCCAGAAGATGAGGGTCCTAGAGCCACTCTAACACGCCACTACACCGAAGACCTGCCAGAAGTCAACATTGACGAAATCGTGCTGGCTCTTAGACAGCTAAAAAATGGAAAAGCCCCTGGGGAGGATGGCGTTACAACAGAGCTGTTAAAGGCTGGAGGTAAACCCGTACTGAGGGAGCTCCAAAAGCTCTTTAATGCTGTCCTGTTCGAAGGAAGAACTCCGGAGGCGTGGAGTAAAAGCGTAGTCGTCTTGTTCTTCAAAAAAGGAGATAAGACCCGGCTGAAGAACTACCGACCTATTTCTCTTCTGAGCCACGTCTATAAGCTGTTCTCAAGAGTCATCACGAACCGCCTTGCGCGAAGACTTGACGAATTCCAACCACCGGAACAGGCTGGATTTCGGAGCGGATATGGCACCATAGACCACATCCACACAGTGCGGCAGATTATACAAAAGACCCAAGAGTATAATCAGCCCCTGTGTCTAGCATTCGTGGACTATGAGAAGGCCTTTGACTCGATTGAAATCTGGTCCGTTCTGGAGTCTCTGCAGCGATGCCAAGTAGATTGGCGATATATCCAAGTGATGAGATGTCTCTACGAAGCCGCAACAATGTCCGTCCAAGTACAGAATCAGGAAACAAAACCTATACCATTGCATCGAGGAGTGAGGCAAGGGGACGTTATCTCCCCGAAACTGTTCACAAATGCAATGGAGGATATGTTCAAGACGCTGCACTGGAAAGGGCGGGGCATCAACATCAATGGTGAATACATCTCTCACTTGCGATTTGCAGATGACATTGTCATTATGGCGGAAACGCTGCAGGACCTGCAACTGATGCTGAATGACCTGGCTGACTCCTCTGTACGCATCGGCCTACGGATGAACTTGGATAAAACCAAGGTCATGTTCAATGAGTTCAGTTCACAGATATTCTGAAGTCATATATATCTAACAGAATGTTCAGAATAAGACAAATAGATGCATATTCAGAGCTTAAACCCATTAAAGCTGGAGTTCCACAGGGAAGTGTATTAGGTCCGGTTCTGTACTTATTATACACTTGTGATATTCCAGAAATAGAAAACAATACTCTTGCAACCTTTGCTGATGACACAGCCATTATGGCTGTAGGGGCAACTCACAAGGAAGCTTCAGAGAAACTACAAACTGCAGTCAATACCATCACGAAATGGACGAAGAAATGGCGGATAAAGCTCAATGAATCTAAATCAATGCACATAGATTTTACTAACAAAAAGACAAATTATCACCCGGTACTTATAAATAACCTGACTGTACCCTATGTAAATACTGCCAAATATTTGGGCATGACACTAGACACAAAGCTCCGCTGGAAGGCTCATGTCAAAAAGAAACGGAATGAATTAGAACTTCGTTACAAAAAGATGTACTGGTTACTGGGAAAACACTCAGCCTTATCAGTACACAACAAAATACTTTTGTACAAACAAGTCCTTATGCCAGTATGGACCTATGGTATCCAGTTGTGGGGATGTACCAAACAGAGCAACTCGCAGATGATTCAACGCTTTCAAAATAAAGTACTCAGAGGCATCGTAAACGCGCCCTGGTATATTAGAATGGACGATCTCCATCGGGACCTTAAATTGGACCTCGTCACCAATACTATAAAAAAAATAGCCGAAGCTCATGAACAACGACTTCATCACCATGTGAACATTGAGGCTATCCAGCTCCTCGACAACACGGACATAGTGAGAAGACTGAAAAGGACAAAACCTTTTGAGTTAGTGTAGTGACCATAATATAGTGTAACAGTGCAGTGCAGTGTAATTAAAGAACACAAGAACAAAGTGTCTTCATGTTATTAGAAACAATAAGAATGGTGTTAATGGACATGATCTTAAAATAATATTTTTAGTAGTTTACGTCAAACTCAAATTACTTATTAGTCTCTGTAGACTAGATTGTAATTACAATGGGGAACATCACGGTTCAACATTACAAAAAAAAAAAAAAAAATGTTCAATGAACATGTACTACCGGAACCGATAGCGGTGCACGGCGCCGTTCTCGAAGTTGTTCAAAAATATGTGTACCTCGGGCAGTCA
This sequence comes from Herminia tarsipennalis, assembly GCA_945859575.2. Lineage (NCBI taxonomy): Eukaryota > Metazoa > Arthropoda > Insecta > Lepidoptera > Erebidae > Herminia > Herminia tarsipennalis. Next base: position 27,812,807 of record OX243841.2, on the reverse strand, counting down.
TTGCAGTTAGGTAGAAACAACTTCGAGGACGAGGTGAACAGGAGAATTCGGTTGGGTTGGGCAGCGTTTGGTAAGCTACGTCAAGTCTTCTCATCGTCGATCCCACAATGTCTAAAGACTAAAGTCTTTAATCAGTGCGTCCTACCCGTCATGACATACGGAGCCGAAACGTGGACACTGACGGTACGGCTAGTCCACAAGTTCAAAGTCGCTCAGCGGGCTATGGAAAGGGCTATGCTCGGAGTTTCTCTTAGGGACAAAATCAGAAATGAGGTGATCTGGCAGAGAACCAAAGTTATCGACATAGCCCACCGGATTAGCAAGCTGAAGTGGCAGTGGGCTGGCCATATTTGCCGAAGAACCGACAACCGTTGGGGTAAACGAGTTCTTGAGTGGAGACCACGGCACGGCAAACGTAGTGTAGGACGCCCTCAGGCCAGGTGGAGTGATGATTTACGCAAAACGGCTGGCAGGAGCTGGATGCGAGAAGCCGAAGATAGAACAAAGTGGCGTGCAATTGGAGAGGCCTATGTCCAGCAGTGGACTGCGATAGGCTGATGATGATGATGATGATGATGATGATGAACATTGTACAACAGGCGAATCACCTGCGATGTTATTGACAGGCAGGCGGTTACGTACTCGGCTAGATTTACTAAAACCTGATAGAGAATCTAAAACTCAGTTACATAAACGTAAGCAAGTAGAAGCAGCTGGGGGTGGAAATAGGAAGTTAAATGCGGGGGATGACATCTGGTATCGTCAATACTTAAAGGGGGATAAATGGCTCCCCGGTAAAGTAACAGTCCTTATAGGCAGCACTGACTACACAGTAACCGATATCAACGGGCAGGTCATCCATAGACATCGACCAGTTAAGACGTAGGACGAGAAACTCATTGGCTTGTGACGTAAAGGCTAGTGAGGAAGATGAGGTATCTGGTGGAAAACAGGGTTCTCTAGAGTGTGAAGGCGGGTCGGATCAGTCAACGAGAGCAGTTTCATCAGAAACTCTCTCGGTCTCGCCGGCTAACAGTGTGGCTAAGGGGGAGGTGGAAAGCGAGAATAATAATAACAAGGTTCCCTTGGAGACCCGCTCTCCAAGTAAAGTATTGGATTCGCATCCGCCTGACCCAGTATCGCCCCAGCTTCGCCCACTACGACAATGTAGGATTAATAAACAAGTTAGATATAAGTATTAGTTTTAGTTAAGGATTTGCCAAACCTAAAGTAGTTATGTAAGATTTTTATAACTGTATTAGTTGGTAATTGTAAATAAATATATTGTATAAATTTAGTGTGAGGGAGTATAATGTAAGGTAGTAGATAATAAGGTTTCTAATAATTGTTAAGTAAAATAGTTAAGTATAATGTAGGTATATAGAAAATAAGTTGTGACGCGTCAGTCCGGAATAAATGCTTGCTGTGAGAACTGCGTATCATTGATGGACCCGATAAATATATTACAGGAGGATGGGCTAGGTCTTACCTTGACAAAGCGACAACATTTGCCGAACACTTTAGCAATGTATTTAATCCACACCCAGAAAGCTGTCGTGAAAAATAAAATAAAAAACTACTTAGAATCACCAAATCAAATGCGCTTAATTACAAAGCCCTAAAGAAATTTTAAAAATATCGTCATTTACGTTAAAGTATGGAGAATAAACTTAGATAACAAAAAATATATCCTCCATACATACATCTTTATACAATAAATAAAAAAAACAAACCGGCCATTTTTTCTATACCACCAGTCCTCGACATTTTCCTTGAATTTATCAATTTTGAATACGAAACAGTATGATATTTATACGCACCATTTTAACGCACACATTGTCTAGAAAATTTTAATATATAACAATATTAGAAATAATAAATAAATCAAATGAACTTAAGACTTATCTACGGCGAGATTTTATGTGTACACACTCACTGATAATGTGCAAACTTTAGATTGTCACCACGACCGCAGAATATAAAAAATGTTTACATTATTTGGTTTCATGGCCACGCTCACTGTACTCTTTGTACTATATAATACTGCTAACATAAAATAAAGCCAACGATTCTTTATTTAAAGCATATTTTTGAACGCATCGTAAGTGGGCACTTTGGGATTTGAACACTTTCCTGGACAGTGGAAGATAGCACAGGTAATATTGATTCCCAAGCTTGGTAAACCTCTGGAACAAACAAATTCATACAGATCCATCAGCCTGCTGCCAGTCATTGGAAAACTGTTTGAACAGATACTCCTTAACAGAATAAAAGTGCACTTAAATACCGTATTACCACAGCACTAATTCGGATTCTGTGAAAGTCATATGACAATCGAACATGTTCACCGTATTGTTGACATTACTAGTAGATGTTTAGAAAATAAATTATACTGCTCTGCAGTGTTTTTAGACATCGGTTAAGCTTTCGACAAGGTATAGCATGAGGGCCTTATCAACAAAAAAAGTCACTGCCCCACTGTTTCCTTCAGATACTAAAATCATACCTCGATAAGAGAAGCTTCCAAGTAAAATGCAATGATGACAGCTTTGGGACCTATTCTGTACCTCATCTTCACTGCAGATATTCCAACATGTTGTAATTAAACGACTTTGTAATTAATTACTTAGTTTTATTTAAACAGAACATTGCACATTACAGCAGTGGTGACGCAGATTCGCAATCACTCTCATCTGTTAATACCACAGACCTAATATTAATACGTAGTAAGAACGCGCCAATTTCAAATTACTACAACACTCTCTCCAAATTGCAGCGTTCCTTATTCTAATAGTTAATCAAATAATAGTAACAAACAAAAATAGGTAGTTATTTTATACATACATACTGTTACTGAACAAAGTATGACAGAATCAAGTTTTATAAGTACAGTTACATCTTACAAATACCTAATTTTCTTCTTAGATATTGAAATTTACTTTTAGCTAAGGGTTTAGTAAATATATCAGCCCTTTGTTCATTACTACTTATATACTTTAGAGCAATATCTTTACTTTCATATTTCTCTTTAACAAACTTGTATTTAATATCTATGTGTTTACATCGTTTATGATAATTTTCGTTCTTTATGACAGAGATTGCACTTTGATTATCTATGTTAAGTTTTACAGAATCCTGATTATATTCATCTATACCTAACAGAAGTCTCTTTAACCAAATAACTTCTTTTGTAGCACTACAGGCAGCCATAAACTCCGCTTCAGTTGTAGATAGTGCTATCGTTTGCTGACGTTGACTGGCCCAAGTAACAGCAGCACCATTCTTAATGAATAAATATCCTGTCATTGACCTTCTTGTTTCAGTATCATTAGCGTAGTCAGAATCACAATAACATTCTAGTATATTGTTGTGTGAAGGTGTATAGTACAGACCATAATCACTTGTTTCTTTGAGGTACTTCATTATCCGTTTTACTGCATTCCAGTGACTACTATTGTAACTATCCAAATATCGGCTGACTAGGCTAACTGCAAACATTATATCAGGCCTGCTGACTAAAGCTAGATGCATCAATGACCCCACAGCCTCTGTATATGAAATGTTTCTGTCTAGCTCTGATGTATTCTTTTCTAATTTGATACCTGTCTCTACTGGTGTACTGTTTCCATTGGCATTAATCATATTAAATTTATTTAGCAATTTTTGTATATATGTTGTCTGATGTAGAAATAGATAGTTTTCTCCTTTCTCAATTTCAAGGCCAACAAAGTTTTTAGGTTCACACACTTTTATTTGAAAATTTTCTTTTAAATCATCAATAACTTTGTTTAACACACTTTTATCCTTAGATATGATTAGTCCATCATCCACATACAGTATTAGGTACACTTTACTACCATTTAATTGACCAGTATAGATACACTTGTCTGAGTGACTATTGGTGAAACCAAATTTCTTTAAAACAGAATCAAATGTTTGATTCCAGCACCTGGGTGCTTGTTTTAACCCATATAATGACCTTTTAAGTTTACAGACATGCCCTTCAGGTACATCTAAACCATCTGGTGGATTCATATAGATATCTTCAGTTATGTTTCCATAGAGGAAAGCAGTTTTAACATCAAACTGTATCATTTGCAAGTTATCCTGACACACTTTAGAAAGCAAAACTCTTACAGAGTCATACCTGACAGTTGGTGAGAATGTTTCTGTGTAATCAACCTGATGTTACTGTGAGCATCCCATGGCACATAGCCTTGATTTATACAGTGGTCCTGATGGTGTGTCTTTCACTTTGAAAACCCACTTACAGCCAATCGTTTTCACTCCATCTGGTTTCTTCACCAACTCCCATGTTTCATTCTTATTGTGTGCTTGCAACTCTTCTTCTATAGACTTTTTCCACTTATCTTTATCCAGTGATGACAGAGCCTCCTGGTAAGTCATTGGTGTCTCATTTTCTTCGTGTTCTACACCTTGACAGAGGTAAGTATTAGATTCATGTTTTCTGTTTCCTAACTAGGTCCACTAATATTTATTTCTTTTTCAGGTACATACGCGGGATCATCATCGGAGAAGAATGATTCTTCATCATCATTATCGGATAATGTTACAGATGAGTTATCTAACTCTCTTGTGCTTATTTCATCAGCACATATTTTCTGTTAGTGGAACCATAGAATACTTTCTTTGTACAGAATTTTCCAGAAATACAACATCTCTACTGATAAGAATTTTTCTTGTTTTAGTATCTAATAGTCTGTAACCTTTGGTGACTTCTGAGTAGCCAATAAATATCATTTTACTTGCCTTAGGATCCAGTTTTTGACGTTTAGCATTTGGAACATGAACCATGACTTCACATCCAAAGATTCTAAGGTGTTTCAAATTTGGCTTCTTCCCGAACCATAACTCCTCAGGTGTAGCATATGAAATGGATCTTGTTGGACAGCGGTTCGTTATGTACGCAGCTGTCGCCACTGCTTCAGCCCAGTAGTATTTCTGTAAATTAGCATTAAGCAACATACAGCGAGCTCTCTCCATCAATGTTCGGTTCATACGCTCCGCTAACCCATTTTGTTGTAGGGTATATGGATTAGAAGTTTCATGTAAAATGCCACAATTTTGCATGTATTCAATAAACTCATTACTTAGATACTCTCTTCCATTATCAGTTCTTAATTTCTTTATTTTACATTCAAGTTCATTTTCCACAAATGCTTTGAATTCTTTAAATTTACTGAACACTTCAGATTTGTTTTTAAGTAAATAAATAAATACTTTCCTGGTATAGTCATCCACAAATGTGAGGAAATATTGCGCTCCTCCGACTGATTTTATCTCCAGTGGCCCACAGATATCGGAATGTATAAGTTCTAGAACCTTCTTAGCACGAGAACCTTCCTTAGGAAACGGCAGCCGAGACTGTTTTCCTTCTTGACAAAATTCACATATCATATCCAGCTTATTGTCGGTAAGCTTGACACCATCTGTACATTTGGAGAGTTTATTCAGATCAGTCATATTGAGATGAGCCATCCTTTGATGCCATAAGTAGCTGTCATTTTCCTTTGTATTACATGCATATGCTTGTGCACTATTTAAGTTTAGACGATACATGTTATTCACTAACTCACAAGCTACAACTTCTTCTTGAGATTTGTTGAATATTTTACAGCCTTCATTACTAAACTGTACAGAGCATTCTTTCTTTATCAGCTGACTCACAGAGAGAAGATTGCTTGCTAACTCAGGCACATTCAAGACATTGGTTACTTGTATGGTTTTTATTTGTCCTTTACTATTACATATAGGCAGATCTATTTTTCCACAGCTCTTCACTTTAAGCATTTTATCATCAGCAATACGTATGCTTGTAATTGGAGGTGATGATTCATCATATAGCCAGTCCTGCCTCATAGTCATATGCATGGATGCTCCTGAATCAACAAACCAGCTATTACTGTCATTTGCTGCAGCGGATGCCGAGAACACAGCGACATATCCAGTTTCTTTGCCTTGGTCCTTTTTCTTTGTTCTGCAATTTTTACTTATGTGACCATACCTGTTGCACTTGAAACAACGGGGACCTTTATTAGACTTCAGAGAATTCTCAAAATCCTTTTGTTTATATTTGCTTGGCTTACTTGCATACAATGCAACTGACTCGGAGCTCTTTATTTCCTGTAAGAGCTTAGTCTTCACAGAGTCTGCTGTAATTGGCACACCAGAACTTTCGAGGGCCATAATCATTGGCTTGTAGACTTCGGGTAATCCAGCAAGGAGCAAAGTACCCAGCCACTCATCATTGATGTCAAATGTTATGTTTCGAAGTTTATGTGCTGCACTCATTATTCTATTAACGTAATCTTCAACATTTTGACAATTTTCTAATGTTGTTGTAATCATGTCTCTCAATAAGCCCACGCGTCTTGTCAACCCCTTGTCGTCGAAAGCTTTTTGTAAATTGGTCCACACTTCTTTTGCCGTTTTTGCCTCTTGTATATGTATGTAATTCACTGAGCCAACCAACAATATAATTTTTGCCTTTGCTTTCAGGTCGAGCTTTGAATCAACAGGTTTGTCTTCATTTTCGATGCAGCTCCAGAGGTCTTCATGTTGTAAATATGTCATCACGGCAAATCTCCATGTATTGTAATTATCTCGACCAATTAACTTTTTGATAAGAGTCATTGCATTTGTAGACATTTTGTACGATATAAAAAAAGAAAATATTTTTCACACAAACCACGCGGCTTTTAGGTTAGGTCGTGTCGTTTTGATGACCGGTGACTTTCTTTTTCGTTATTTCACTGATATTACTTTTTACTGATACTTATTACAAACAGATTACAGTCTGGGCCCATAACCTGTTGTAATTAAACGACTTTGTAATTAAATACTTAGTTTTATTTAAACAGAACATTGCACATTACAGCAGTGGTGACGCAGATTCGCAATCACTCTCATCTGTCAATACCACAGACCTAATATTAATACGTAGTAAGAACGCGCCAATTTCAAATTACTACAACACAACAGATGATCAAACAATTACAGCGACATACGCTGATGACACCGCCGTGCTGTCCTCTCATAACGACCCAGTAGCTGCATCACACATTCTGCAAAGTCATGTAAATAAAATTGAATCATGACTTAAGCAATGGAGGATCAAAGCAAACGAAATTAAGTCTGCTCATGTAAATTTTACTCTTTCGAGAGACTTGTCCTCCGGTTAAGCTAAACAACAAAGAAATACCTTACTTGACTTATGGGATACAATCATGGGGAATAGCTAGCAAGAGTAACATCGACATACTGGAAAGATTCCAAAGTAAAGCACTAAGAACCATGTTCAGTATACCCCAATGTATTAGCAACAAATACATGTATCTTGACCTAGACATTACCACTGTTCGTGAGGTAATTGTCCAGGCAAGCCAAAAATGCCAGGAGAAACTAGCAACTCATACAAACGAACTCGCACTGGCCTTAAGGAGAGGGTGGACTACAGTACAATCGACTGAAGAGAAAAGGCATTCCCAGTTCCGCCCAAAGATTTGTGGACTGAGTCAAGAAGAGAGTTTGCTGGAAAGTTCAGCAATTGATTGGCCCTCGATGATAACAATATAATAATCAGGACATGTAGTTCCAGCAAAACAAGTGGCTTATTGTTTTCAAACAGATTGCCTGCCATAGTGCATAAAATACATAAAAAAAAAAATATTGCATTGGCATACCCAATGCAATATTTTTTTTTTTATGTATTTTATGCACTATGGCAGGCAATCTGTTACGCTTACGTAACCAATTCCAGCAATAATAATCATTTATTTGTTTATACATGTGTAGTAGTACAGTTACAGTAGTGTTAAATTTATGACAAGTTTCAACATGTTTTGCCATATAAATAGCATACAAAGTAAATATCAAAATCATTCAAAATAAAGGTATATAGCATTTTTCTAAAATAACATAATTCAAATACCAATATAGACAGTTAATAATCTATCTTTCGTTAAAATAAAATTACGAATAAATATATTCGTGTCAAAAAACTAAATATACTTACTATGTAAGTAAGTACTGTTATATAATAAAAGATTCAAGCTCTGTACATGCTTGTTTTGTAAATCAGATACTGACTGCGAATAAGGTAGACTACATAAAATAAACTTACAACCTACTTTTTCATGGATGTATGTAATAGTTTCTGTTAATTTAATTATGTCTCTCTTTGCGACTGAGAAGCTGTCACCATATAATACTATAACTGCTGACCTATTATCTAAGGTGGTATTATTTAATTTACTAATTGAATAACAAAAAAATTGATCCTGATGAACAATAATTTATGACCCTATCCTTGTGTGACCTATAATAAACCTGCTAAAATCTATACCTAATTGGTCAGAAAAAATCACAACTTTATTCAGAGTATGCTGGTCAGATAACAATCCGCAGTCAGAGTCAGACTTACTGCATTTACTGCTCTGCAACTGCCGTGTATTGGTGAGTGTGTTGTGTTGACCGACAAACGGTGGTAGTGAGCAATTGTAGCATAGGTTGTTTATAAGGGGCTAACACGCGCCAAACGCGTCTTTTTAACTCAAAATGCTGAAGAACCTACGGATTATACCGCTAATAAAAAAATACCACCAATAAGATCATTCTGTTCCTGTTCATCTTAATTAAACACAATTTTGAATTACTTGCTACTAGAATAAACAAACATTTTATGAACGTCTTTTTATTCCGATAGCGTGCAATGCCGTGTCAAGGAAGAATGCGTCAATAAATATATTTACACCATCGGATAGGAAATTAAAAAATATGCAAAATGGTCTTTTTCAAATATTTTTAAAACCAATATTGAGACTGTTTAGTAATATTTTAAAGAAATCTGTAAATCAACACCCGCGAGGCCCTTGGCGGGGGACGAGGCAGTCTGCGCCTGCAGCTCGTAACGGACGGACGTACGCTTCCGTTCCGTATTTTTTTTCTTTATTTTCCATTTTGTACAAATATTATCAATTAAACATGTAGTAAATAGACAAGGACTATAAAAAAAAATATATTTTAAAGTCATTTAATTAGTTTTTAGTGACTTTATGAATAATGTAAATATTTGCACATTTAAAGATTATGTGTGTAGATGGGTACAATCTTCTCAGATTTCAAGATGACTAGAACAAAACTATGGGAGGTATCACGTTAGGCGTGAAAAAACTTAAAAACTTTTATTTACCTGTCCTCTCTCTGTCTGTCATCAAATCTAGCAAGTTAAATTTGACTTACTTTCCGGTTTACGGTTGAGTTGAAAGTTTGCATACTAATGTAAGTCTGATGACAATACAACAATATGGTACCAACGGGCTGATCTGATGATGGAGTCAGTAGGTGTATAATGGAACTCCTCAACGGCGAACAGCACAAGCACCTAATTTTGTAAATGGACATAATTGTTATTGTCTGTTCTAAAATCCATCATGAGATGGCTGCTACACTCAGGGTTGACTCCTGGCAAGAGAACTCTCCAACGGTGAACCGCACATACACGAGATTTTGTATTATGTTTTTATTCATATAACCCGTTCTAAAGCGGCTACTTTATTATTATTAAACTGCGTTTCTCAACAATGCCATGAACATCCGCTTTGCTGCCGGCAATTATTAAAATTGGATTTTTTCATATGTAGTGCATTTATTTGTAATAACGGATGCGAAACCTTACTGGGCATGATCCGACATGCTCTTGTCCAGTTTTTGTTAGGTACCTATTTTGTTTTCGGTTTTTTTTTAGGATTTTTTTTATATTAACTACCGTACATCAGTAAGTAATCTAAAAATTAGATCGTAATAAAGTCTAATCGGTTTAGCTTGGTTATGGGTTTGGAATATTTCCCTTTAACACCGCACCCGTAGCTCGGATAAATAACCGATTGATGAAAGTTACAATGAGTGACACTCCGTTTTAGTTATTTTTGGTGTTATGAACAAGCATTTTATTTTACCCCCGACTTCATACGCGAGACTAAGCAACTATTGTCTCAGTGATTCTTGGCTTACCGAAACTGCTTACCTTGATTGATAGGTTAAAATTTTTGATGGTGTGAATCAGATATGTTTGTTACGTGTGATTGTATTTCATTTTATGTCATATTAATGATATTTATTTTAAAAAAAACATTCTTAATTTTATTTTATGGATTACCTATGGATACCCTTATTATTATTTAATACCTTATTTAACTTAAAACGTAACTTCTAACTAACACCTGATAATAATCTGTTTCTTAAACATAAATAAACAAATTAAGTTAAAATTGTGCACACAATAAAAAAGATATGAGCAAAATCGATCTAGAGATTATCACGATAATAAGGTAGTTCCAGTAAACTTTCGACAATTTTATACTACTTACTTAGTAGTAAAACAGTTGTGTACTACCAAGTTACCAACTCCTAGAATAAATTATTTTAGCGGGCCCTCAATTGGACAGACCTGCTTGTGCTAGGAAATATGTTTTTTAGAATACTATAAAAGGAAACGGAAAGTTTGTTGTCCGTCCGTCTGTCTGTGTCTTTGTCTGTCAAGCCCCTTTTTATCAACGCAATCAAAAGATACAGCCATTTATGCCACATATTGTAGCACTAGCAAAGGAAAACTCGCAACAGTCGCAGCTCGTAAAAATCGATCCCAGGTATAGCTGGATAGTTTGTATATAAAACATAAGATATAATACTTTTTCCCATAATAAACTATTATAAATCCTGTAAAAAGTGATATAATGGCCAAAACATCGGTTAGCGACTACTATTTTAATAATAAAAATATACTAATACCGACCACACACTAGGCGACCTGTTCTCGAAAATAAAAAATATTTTGTTGTAAAGTTATTGACCGAAGTAATAGCAATTTTTATTTTAAAAGGGGGTTTAAATCTATTTGGAATATTTTTTCGTCGAGTGCTACTAGGTTGATTTTTGCAATGGTGGAGATAGTGGTGATTTGGACCTTTTGATATTTTATACATAACAGGGACGAGTAGTCTGTGATAGTAGATTCATAGATAAATAAAAGTCTGAGTACTGCAGGTATAGTAGATAAAAATAACCATATTTGCTATATAGTTTTGTCTGATTTTAATAAGTAATTCTGATGGTATAAGGTGCCATACAATTATGACGTAAGACGATTTAGGTGAGAAAGGGGGTCGACTGTCTTATTTTTTTTTACAAGGAGGTGGGTCTTGATAATTCTTACGAAAAGAAACTTTAAAATAATATCAAAGTTGATGAATATTAATGAATTTGATAAATATTCTAAAAAATAAATTTATTTTGGAAATAAACATTAAAACAAACCTAACGAATATTCGTTTTTCCTTTAAATATTAAACAAGCGGGAAGGGGTTCAGAGTATTCTTATTTTTTCTCACATAGGTTATAGAAGGACTCTGGTAAAAGTCAAAACTAAACTGTCTAAAATTTTATACAATAACTATTTAAAAAAACGCGTAAGATTTTTTTTAAATATATTTTTCTCTAGAAATTATATTATCTTGATTTAAAGAAGCTTAGTCTGTGAAATGGTCGTGCAACCGGCGACTACCCTAGGTACTTACAAAATATTGTCATGACATCACAGAGTAATTAATATACTACTAATCATGGAACAGAAAAAACAGGTGGAAGTGCTATGCAACGAAATTACTATAGGAACCGTTGTCGCCAAACTCATACATATAAACCGATATTCGTATAATGAACTAACAACTCATTTGATTTGTCGTCTTAATTTTACTCATAACTAGCTTAACTCACGCATCCTACATCTGGAAATAAACCTTCATACTCTATTTAAAGGATCTATGTTGTTTTATCGCAGAAAGTATTTAGAACGTTTTGTAATCATAATTTCGATTGACAAATTAAATCCGCAACTCGACCATAAATGGCAGTATTCTTAGTCGAAGCAATTATGAATTTAATTACTTTATTCATAAGGTTGACAATCGTGTCATAGGTCTATATATATTGCTACTCGACCAGTGCACAACACATTGAATTTTGAATTACATTATCGATTTCGATAGATACCCGATTGCTTGTTTAATTAAAAAAAAAAATGTTTTTCTGGGAGTTCAGTAAAACTGTAAGAAGAATTGCGTAGTATTATTTAAAAATAAATTATATAATTACACTAGTCACTGACCAGTCGGACCCAAAGCCGGTAACCGTCAGGCACCGGTGGTACGAATATGTTTAATAATACTACTAGAAATACTCTTTTCCTAAATGAAAGAGTATTCTTTAGCTTATTCGTGCTAGTACGAATAACCAGTGGTGTCTGATGGAATAGGCTTTAGTTGGTACAAATACCCATATGTGGATTCCCAGCAGGGCCTTAACGGTCTGTATAATATACTACTTGCTTTAAATAAATGTGTTTTACATAAATTAATATCTCAAATAAATAAATATTTACCTGCTGCATGTTTTCAGAATTTCCATGACAAAATTCACGTATAATACGAATTAAATGCGCAATTCTGAATTAATTGTGAAAATCATCTTACATACTTGGGTTAAAATAAAAAAAATGCGTTATTTTGACTTTTTATTTATTGCCCTTGAAATAAAACACATTTGTTCTTTTTTAAGTAATATATATTTTAAGAGGTAGAAAATATGCCATACAAAGGGAAAACCTAAATACACTTATCTTTATAAGAAACTAGCTTTCGCCCGCGGCTCCGCCCGCGTGGATGTCGGTTATCGCGATAAAAACTGTCCTATGTCCTTCCCCGAGACTCAAACTATCTCCATATCAAATTTCATCTAAATCGGTTCAGCGGTTTGAGCGTGAAAGCGTAACAGACAGACAGACAGAGTTACTTTCACATTTATAATATTAGTATGGATTATCAAAAACGATGAATTGGCCAGTGGCACTAGAGTGGCATTGAAATGTTAGTTGTGCTGCCCTAAGGATGGGAACCGGCATGGCTGTTTTTGAATGATCTTACACACTGAAATGACCGGTTGGTCAATGCAATGCCTCAAACAGTATTAAAATTATATTAATAACGTTGTTAAAATTTGATTACATTTTTTATTTAAAGCACCTATACCATTCAATACACGTTATAAAATAAATTTCGTCTATGAATGTTAGGCAACCTTATAATGTAATTGTACTGTTAAGTTAAATAATAAATATTAAATTATTTTATTATATCGATACCCATCGATAAAACCAACATCCGACCCGACTACATCACTAATTGAGTAGCGAAGAACTTTCGAGAACGAAATAGTGAATACAATCAATCCAAATTAAACTTTAATTTAATAGCATAAGGTTGATTTTAACTAAGCGATCTTTTAAATTATTAGTACAATTAAATTAACTAAGATTTTATTAGAAAACTACTTATCGATGGTACGAAACACCTCCATTTTTAAGATTTTTTCTCCTGCTATAATTTTTGCACTCCAAAATGGAGCAATACGGTATAGTTAGGTAAAAACAAATTTGTCGCAAGACTACCAACTCGACGCGATGTTAGAACACGACTGGGACCAAGTAGCGCAGGAACGCTTAATTGTGGCACGCGTGCCACGCCCACTTCGCACTTCCACTTGTTTTTTCTGTTCTTTGCTACTAATATTAGGCAGAAATATTTTTTTGTTTTAGTCTTTGACAAATGCTAGTTTAATGTTTAAGAGTTGTGGGGTCTCCAGATGGCGCTAATCATAATTATGCGTCGAATGCCCAAGGTCATTGGCGAGTGTTAAAGCCTTTATCAGAGAGGTTAATTGTTCTGTTTCCTCTCTCGCTACTCTGGCTACCTCCTCATACTTGTTAATGTATACTTGAGTTTCTGTTTGGTGTTCAAGCATGAGAGTTGTTAGACTGGAGTGCAAGTTCGTGATTTGTGTGTTAAGCTCCTGTGTATGGCGGTCATACAATAACCTGCTGGCAATAATTTGATCTTTGCAGTTGTCCAAATCTGACTGCAGTCTTTTATGTTCCTTTGTCAATTTAGAATTAATTTTAGATAGTTCTAACTTTTCCTAGCTTATCACTTTGTTTTTTAATATTGCTTATTAATTTATTTAATTTTGAGTATTTTCTCTGTTTCTTGCGGCTAAGTAGATCAAGTTTTAAGTGCGACACCCACTTTACAGCTAAGAGCTCACCATACAGGTTCTGAGTCACGTTACTGTTTGTTGCCTGTATTGTGTGATTAAGGAAAACTATAGTCCTATGAGCTTAATTCATATCACGTTATAATTCAGTATTGTGACAGACACTTCACTACAGTCACTAATGTAATGTAGGCACATCTCTAGCGAGATGGGCCCTTCTCTAGTGACGTCTGGCGATGGCTGGATGCTTGTCTTTTGTCTACGGCTCAACTTGGTTCCGTTATGTTGACTCTGTAATTATCTTAATAAACCTTTATATATTACATAATATTTCAGTGGCGACGAGGATTAAAAGAACGTGCGTATGCTTATAGTTTGTAAATTTTTCCAAAAAAGTACAAAATGGCTATTGGAAAAATAGCACCTTTTGACCTTACGAATGACAGTTGGGAATTGTATGTCGACCGATTAGAACAATATTTTTTAATTAATGCGATAAAAGCGGAATTGCAAGTACCCACCTTGATAACGGTAATTGGGAGTGAGGCATATGAATTGATGGTGAATTTGTGTACGCCAGAGAAACCATCGGCAAAAACATATGACGATCTCACGCGACTTATGAGAAACCATCTTAATCCCAAACCGAGTCAGTTGGCGGAGAGGTTTAAATTCCAGCAGCAGATACAAAATAAGAACGAAAAAGTGTCGGCATACGTAGCTGAGTTAAAAAAAATGATTAAGAATTGTGGGTTTAAGGATTCGTTGGTAGAGAACTTAAGGGACCAGTTTATATGTGGGTTGAGGAATGATGATATCCGTCAAAAATTATTCACGGAGGACGACTCCATCACATTCGATAGAGCGTATACAATTGCGGTATCCATGGAGGCGGCGGAGACGAACGCGGCATTGGTAGAAGGCTGTACCAGAGGCAGGAGCGTTGGTGACAGTATACCAAGTGCAGTGAACTTCGTGGGGGTTTACAAAAAAGGAAGAGAAGGTGCTCAAACCGAGAAAGCTGACGGCAGCCACGGCTTTCGGGCGGTGCGTGATGTATGGACCACTAGCACGTCGAGGGGCAACGGGAAGCTTCGTAGAGTCACTGATCACGGAAATGAAAAGTGTAATGTGTGCGGTGGTAACCACGAGGAAAATGGTTGCAAATTTAGGTTGTATGTCTGCAAGGTATGCAACCGTGAAGGTCATTTAAAAAGGATGTGTCCTAAGTTGCGGAGAAATGTATCACTACACAACATAGAAGACGAGTATAGTACGAGTATGGACAGCCTGGGCAGTGATAGTGATGAGGTAGATTATGTAGTTGATAATTATTCCTTAGATTGTAGTGCTAAGTTGGTTGGACCATATAAAGTTGAGGTGAAGATTGAGAACAAACCTTTAAGCATGGAAATAGACACTGGCAGTGCTATATCCTGTATGACTTACAAATATTATAAAGACTTGTTCAGTCATTGTGGATTGAGGTCATGTAATTTACAATTAAGGTACTACACGGGGGAATTAGTGAGGCCCGTGGGAAAAATTAAGGTAAACGTACAGTATAAGAATAGGGAAAAAGCGTTGGATTTGTATGTAATACGAAATGGAAAAGATAATCTGTTAGGTAGGTGTTGGCTTAGTGAGTTATGTATATCTTTACCTACAACTAACTTGCATAATGTTACCAATGATAATAATTATTGTGACATAAAGGAATTTTATAAGATAAGAATGCAGCGGATGCTTTATCACGTTTACCAGTAGAGGGAGAAAAACATTTTAAAAAAGAATATACGTATTTAAATTTTGTGCAAATCTTCTTACCGCTTACTAGACGAAAAGTGGTAGATACGGTATGTAAGGATGAGTTGTTGCAAAAAATTATTAATTTTATTAAAACGGGATGGCCGAACGAATGTAAAGAGCAAGAATTGAAAGCCTACTTTGCAAGGCGCCATGAACTATATTTAGACAGGGGTTGTATAGTATGGGGCTACCGTGTGGTTATACCACATGAGTTGCAGGTATTGGTATTAAAGGAGTTACATTCAGGGCATTTAGGTATAGTCAAGGTGAAAGCCCTTGCACGAAGCATAGTTTGGTGGCCCGGCATTGATAGAGATATTGAAAATACTTGTAAACAGTGTGTGACGTGTTGTCTGGAGGGAACAGCACCACCAAAAGTACCACCACAATCATGGCCTTTTATTCCAGAACCTTGGTCGCGTTTGCATATAGATTTTTTAGGTCCATTTCGAGGCAATACCTTTTTAGTGCTTATAGATTCCACTAGTAAGTGGTTAGAAGTATTTTTAATGCCAAGAACGACAGCTACTTCGGTAATAAACGTGCTACGTTCTACGTTTGCGCGTTTTGGGTTACCTAAGGAAGTAGTGTCTGATAACGGTCCACCCTTTACTAGCAGAGAGTATCAGGCATTTATTGACAATAATGGCATTAAAGTAACATTCTCGGCAGCGTATCATCCTTCTTCGAATGGGTCAGCGGAAAATGCAGTCAAGTTGTGTAAGCGTGTGTGTTGAAATAGATGCAGCGTTACAAACGTATTTAATGATGTATAGGAATGTAGAGCATAGTACTACTGGTGTGTCACCAGCTATGTGACTACAACGTAGGTGTCTAAGAACGAGGTTAGACTTGCTTAGGGAGGATAGGCAAATTGAGTCGAGAGTACGCGAAGCGCAAAGTAGACAGAGATATTATGCCGGGGGTACCGACAGAGATTTAAATGTAGGGGACCCTGTCTGGGTAAAGGATCATACAGGGGGAAAGTGGCTAGGCGGTACTGTCAGAGAGAAAGTCGGTTCACGTAATTATGTTATTGATAGGGATGGTGGTTCCGTCTTTAAAAGGCATATAGACCATATTAAGAAAAGGAGAAGTAGTGACGGGGTATCAGCGATATCTGACGACCAAGTTAATTTGGTACCTGTGATATCTGATAGCCAAGTTAATTTGTCACTTCCCACTGTAGCAGGGTTGCTTCCAGGACGGGAAACGACTGGTGAAACGAATATGGGCACTGGGGTGGAGTGTAGTTCGAATGTGTCAAGCGATACGTGCGAACCGAGCACGCCTGGTGTACCGAGCACAGAGGAATCAGCGGTCGCGGATCAATTAGAAAAACCCGCAGAATCACCAGTGAACCGCCCCAAAAGGGAAAGATTAGATAGTACGTCGGTATGGTTGGGAAGAATTTGATTAAGTTATTTTTGTTTGGTATTTATTATTGTCGTTTAATGTATTAGTCTTTTAGTAATTATTATTGTTATTCTAATTAGTTATGTTATGTGAATAAGGGTGGAGGTGTAATGTAGGCACATCTCTAGCGAGATGGGCCCTTCTCTAGTGACATCTGTCGATGGCTGGATGCTTGTCTTTTGTCTACGGCTCAACTTGGTTCCGTTATGTTGACTCTGTAATTATCTTAATAAACCTTTATATATTACATATATTTCAACTAAAAGAGTTAATTTCCTGTTGAAGACGGCCACATTGTTCTTGAAGATCCAGGTTTGAACAAATGCTCTATACGTGTCCTATTCTTTAATACACACAATAGCACACTTTCAATTATCACTATTTGTCGAATTACTATAATTTGTGTGACAAATGTTTGAAATAATACGTTTAGTTTGGAACCTGAAATCATCATAAATAGAAGCAGAAACGTGATAAAAAATGCACAATTGGGACTAGCGTCGGTCGCGATTACTATACAAAATAATCCTTATGACTGATCCTTTGGATTGGTGTATAAAAAAGGAAAGTACGGTGCTTTTTCATACTAAACGGGTTCGATTCCCAAAGTATACCGCATATACTTTTGAGACACTCTGTATAATATATTTTCTAATGAAGACTTAAGAGAAAAAAAACGTTAGCTCAGATCGCAAGAGAATGATAAATTGAGTAGTTATCGCTCACCGGATTGTATTGACGTCGTGCTGCGAGAAGCACGGGCCCTGCTGGACGGCCTGGTTCACGGGGTTGCGCAGGATGTAGAACCTGTGCTCGGCCGCGTTCATATGGATGGAATCGCATAGCACCGGCGGCACCTCGCAGAACATCGGCTGGCGACCGAAGTCGTTGCGTATCTTCGTATATTGATACACTATATCCATTCTATACTCTTTTTATATAATACTAAATGTATAAGATAATTTATAAATAACTAGTAATAAATTGCTTTATAATCTGATTTATGACTCTTCTGACAGAAGACAGTTACTAAAACGAATTGTCAATGTCATTTTTATTTATTTTATTTATACGAAGACAAATTTAGTACATAGGCCACAAACTTTTTTTTTTCTGAATATACCTCGATACCACTAACCTCTGTCACAGTAAAGATAAAGTATACATTATGGAAACTACGAACAAACGTCCGAAACAGCACACTCACACAGACGCGCACATCTACGAGATCTCTAAGCGGTTTTCACGATGCTCTCAGTAGCGACTGCCGCCACTGAAAACTTTACTGCCGCGTCCAGACGAGTGGTCGCGTTTTACGTATATCACCTGCGTCACGACCGTCCGCAATCTTTTTAAAAATGTCACGATCGTGTTAGGTAGCATATGGCTGTATGAAATCGGCATCTTTAAGAACGGAGCTTTCATTTTTTAAACTCTTCTCAATGTAAGAATTATTTATTCTTATTTAATTGATATCGTATTATAGTCCGTCCGTGTGATCGATCGAAAACAAACGTGAAAATATTTATGAAACCAAGATGGCAGCTTATAGTATTTTCAAATACTTTGTCTTTTATTTGTTTTATATTAATGGAATCATTTCCAGAGTTTTTTATGGTGCCAAAGTCGATAGTAAAGTCAAAATGTAAGTCCAAGATGCGAAAATAAAATTTTAATTTTTTTGTCAGGGGTATCGTTTTATGGATTTCGAGGGTGCTAACACCGAAAGAGAGGTCAAAATGTATATCCATGATGGCGATTGCGAAAATTTTATTATTTCTGTAATGGATGTCGTTTTTATGGTGTCTTCGAAAATATTAAAAAAAAAAAAGGAATTTCGTTCCTGGTGGGGGAACCCGGTTGGGTTCCCCCACCAGGAACGAAATTCCTCTGCACACTTTTTTTAATAGAAATTAATCTAATTTAATAATTAATTCATAATAGAATAACAGTAATAACTACCTATATTCATATTAAAATTTATCAAAATCGGTTTAGTACTTTCAAAGATTTTCATTGCAAAATAATATTTATTAGTTTAAATAATAAAAAAACAATCTTAAAATATTCGAAGAGAGACCTATAGAACCAATTAAATAATAATAAAATACTAAAACTACAACACTACTACAAAGTTTGTAGTAGTGTTGTAGTTTTAGTATTTTATTTAACTTAACTTTATAGTTTAACTATAAGAGTGTCAACCCTAGCGCTCTAATGGAGCGTAGGTATTAACTTCAACAATTGGGCCTAGTTTCCGTACTGTATACATATTTTTACTGTGTTATTAGTCTAATTATTTGATTATTTTCATAATTTAGTGAACTGTAATTTATGTACATCTGGATCGAGGGCCCATTTTTAAAATCGTTGCAAAACGAAATAAGATTCGAAATAAGGCTCAATGATGGTATATCCGTATCATTAAGCGCTACCTTTGTGATTTTTTGGTTACATGGTTCAAAAGATAAGGGGTAGGGCAATTAGAGGAAGAGGGAGGCACAATCATGAAACTTTAGTAGCGATTGTTTCCAAAATAATAATAAATAATAATATCTTGGGACAACTCACACAACGCTATCTGATCCCAAACTAAGCAGAGCTTGTACTATGGCAACCAGACAACTGATAAACATACTTGTATATTTCTAAATACATACATAATAAAGATAAATAACACCCAGACACAGAATAAACCATCGTGCTCATGACACATAGTTTTATCCTGGGTGGGGATCGAACCCTGCGTCATATTTACTTATTCAAAAAAGTTTATTAAAAACCTCAAAATGTTTTACAAAAACCTTTCAAATGATGTACCACACGTTGATGTTTGTCAAACCACTTTTTTTTCAATTTCTGTTATATGGAGTGAAAAAGAAAGTGGTGTTATGTGAGGTTATAAAGATAGTTGGTGACTCGAACATAAAACTTTAAAAAACTACAGCTGGTATTGCAATTTTTTTTTTAAACGAAAATGAATTGCAAACCTTGTGTGTGTAGTATTAGTACTCTGGGGCTGTGTACAAAATTGTTGGTATGATTTAATGTTGAACTGAGAAATATATCTCATCAAAATAAATAGTTTATTGTACCTACTAAGGGTTTTTAATTTCATTTGAAGTGGATTTACATTAGTAAGAAACTTCGTTACAAATTTCTATAAAAAGTGCAAATTACTAAGTTTCTTGCTATGTAAAACCATTTCTCTTTAAAATCACCTTAATTCTAAAGAAAACACTCTCCCCAGGCCCTGCCACGTGGTACTTGGGGGCACATAATAGATGGGGATAATCGTTGAGAAAACTTTTTTCTGTGGAAGTTGACATTCATCTCGTAGAGTATATTTGTTCTGTGATCTCCAATCTCCATGGATAGTAATTTATTATCGTGATATCGGATATACTCATTGACTCAAATGTCAGTGAGAATAATAAATCAAATGTAATGTAGGTGACAAATGTACACATAGTAGGTAGGTACTATAAGAATAAAAAAATCCGGTCGTTTATAGCATGAGAGTAACATTAATTATGAATTAACTGAGCAAGCGATGTGGTTCGCTGCAGAGAGGCAGACGCAGGGGGATCGCAGCAGTCGCAGTTTGTGAGGAGCGCGGGGCGTGAGCGATATGGGCGAGTTCCCCATCTTCCAACTCCTGACGCTGTTGGCGCGCCAGGCTAGCGTGCCCATCGCCACCAAGATCAAGGTACACTCTCGCTATAGCTGCAGTTTACTGCTCATCCACTGTAAATATAATAAGTTATTGAAGCAACCATTTGCTTTTTGACTTCTTGAACACAAACGACAATGCTAAAAAAACCCAAAGCGAACAGACACAGGATATATTTTTTATCTTGTTAGTAGTATAAAGATATATCATTCGTGTGTGATTTCAATATTGATTTTTCTTTTTTTCACGTATGGCATGTACCTGTGATATTTTTTGTACCTGTTTATCTTTTTTGATGTCAATCAACTTTCTTTGCAATGATAATCCAAAGATGTACTGACCTTCGGGTACTATAATTGTCAGCAATGGCAAAAAAAAAAAAATTCTATACATTTCGTAGACAAGCCTTATAAATAGTATATTAATTTTCTCTCAAAAAGGTACATTAGTTTCCTCTATGGCTAACAATACAGAACTGAAACCTTAGTGAGAGCTGGAGTTTGTACTAGGTACGAAACCTGTGTGACAGAATGTCCAGGCTCTCTCATTAGGGTTTAAACATTGTATGGATCAGAGAAGACATGTGCAATACCTGTACTTAAAAATTAAATTAGGGAGCAAACTATAAGACAAAAAGTGTGTGTGTATATGTGTGTTTTTTTCCAGAGGTAAAAAATACTCTTCCATATCATCAGGGTTCTAGCTTGGGTATGTCAGACTCGATGTTATGGCTAACCCTATACCGACTGAAAACCTCCTCTGACTTCAACCTCTTATTCGCCCACGGTACCGCCGCTAGGCATCTTTTCCATCGTGCTACTTTCACGGATTCTTGTTTTCCGACCGTTTTCTTTCCAATCGACGGAGTTCCTGAAGAACTTCCGTCGCAAAAGCGCTCGTCGCTTGCTATGCTGCTTCCGATGAGAGCATAGCTTCTATCAAGGACACTGGCTGAATTTTCTTCGTAAGGGCCCCAGGTACTGCGTAGCAGGTCGAAACGAGGGCACGTAAAGGATACATTTATTTATTTATTTATTTTATTTTATTACTCAAGAAAACTTACAGCTATAATACAGATAGTGCTTAAAATAGATAAATAAGGCCAATTAAAAGTTTTCACAAATACATATAACAACATCAAGAAAGAATGGACAACAGACAAAGATGGACAAAACAAAGTTATTAACCGCATGTATACTATATAACACTAATACCGGATAATAACAATCATTATTTAAATAAATTTTTAAACTTAATTACTGTACTACTACATTAACAATTAAAAAAAAAAAATGATAAATCCTCGCCCTTATTACATTTATTTTAGTAACAAATAAATCCTGGCACAATAAATTATATGATCTGCAAGCCCTGATCAAGTATGCATTTTGTCAATACGTACACCACTACTGAAGGTATACGTAACCCTATTTCACTCAGAAATTCAGGACAATCTGTAATTTTATTTGCTAATTTACAAAGTAATGTTATGTCAGCTACATTTCTACGTTCATATAGCGGCAGCATATGGAATTTCTTGCATCTACTTAAATAGTTAAGTTGGTAACTGCTGCATTTAAATTGAATGTATCTCAAATTTTTTTTTTGAATGGACTCTACTCCATTAATATAAATACTGTAGTTCGGATTCCCAACCTGAGAACAATATTCAAGGTGACTGCGAACAAAGGTACAGTAGAGATTTTTTATTGTTTTAACGTTACTAAAATCGGCAGATATTCTCTGAATAAATCCTAATGCTTTAGACGCTTTATTTACAATTGTATCTATATGCGTATTAAAAATCATCTTTGAGTCAAAGATGACCCCTAAATCTCTTATAGGACTTAACTCTATTTATTAAAATATCGTCTAGTTTGTACTCAAAATGAATAGGTCTTGGTATGCGTGTGAAAGTACAAGTATAGCATTTATGGATATTTAAGTCAAGTTACTGCCGTGTGGTGCCGGCTTAAGAATAGTACCACCCCATCTCTTTCCGTGGGTGTCGTCAAGGCGACTAAGGGATTTCACTCCGGAGGACGGGCAGCAGCGTCCTCTGCGTACTTAAAGCCTTACTGCGATCGCCAACCCGCTCGCCAAGCGTGGCGATTATGGCAATTACCCCCAAAATCTACTGGGGAGACCCGTGCCCAGCAGTGGGCCATCATATGGGTTGATATAAGTCAAGTTTGTTTTTAATGCAATATGTCAAGAAATTATTTAGGTCATTTTGAAGACCAACAGCATCGTCAATATTTTTAATAACTCTAAAGATCATCATGTCGTCAGCAAATAAAATAATGTTGGAGTTAGTGAGAGATAAAGAGATGTCATTAATGTAGATGTTGAATAAAAGTGGGCCTAACAAGGAACCTTGCGGCACTCCTGAGGGTATGGTCCTCGTTCTTGACATGTAGCCATTAAGTACAATAGTTTGACATCTGTTTTTGATATATGAAGAGAACCATCTAAACAGGTTGCCTCTGATTCCTATATCCAGAAGTTTGCGCAATAGTGTTACATGATCCAGCCGATCAAACGCCTTGCTGTAATCCGTATAGACGATATCAACTTGTTCATTTTTATCCATAGCTTTAGTAATAAACTCCGTAGTTAGATTAAGATTAGTTGCAGTAGAACGCCCCTTCATGAAACCGCGCTGACGATCGCTAATAATGGGTCGGGTAAAAGCGTACAGTTGTTTATAGACAATCTTTTCCAACATTTTAGCAAATAGGCATAACTTAGAAACCAGCCTATAATTTTCTACTAAGTCACGGGGACCTTTTTTGTGTATTGGAGTAATATAGGCCGACTTCCAGATTTCAGGGACAATACCAAAAGTCAAAGAGCGGTTAAATAAAAGAAATATAGGACAAGTGAGACTAGAAGCACAATTAAGTATTACGACCGGTGGAATATCGTCAGGTCTCGCCAATGTACGTAGGTCTACGGCTTTGAGCAACTTATGAACCTCCTCTTCCGTCGTTTCAATTGTGTGCATGTGTGATATTGAGTCGGTGGACAGCATGTGTGTATTTTGTTCCAGGTTTCCTAAGAGATAATTATCTTGTATACGTGGTCTCCTATAATTAGAATCAAAATAATCACCGAATATATCACATACCTCCTCGCTGTTGGTAGACACGCGTTGGCCGTAAACCATAGATGAAGGATATATATTAATTTGTTTTTTTAGATTTAACGTACGACCAAAATGATTGAGGATTTTTTGTTATGTCCTGTTCAATTTTAGTGATATATTGGTCGTACATATCTCTCTCTAACTCTTTGGCACGTTGACGTAACAATACAAACGATTGGTAGTCCAAAATGTTACCGTACTTCTTATATTTCTTGTGAAATTTAGATTTTTCTCTTAAAATTTTTATTAGAGGTTGTTTATACCATAGTGCATATTTAGTGCTCGGGGTGACTATTTTGGATAGTATGAACTCATTCAATGTTGCTTTAAATTCAGAATAAAAATAGTTTACAGCATCATCAAGTGATCTAAAATTTATTTCAGTATGCCAATCGATATGGTTCAAACAGTTATTTATAGCATCACAGTCAGCCAACCGATATGAGTATCTAATACACTGCCTATACGCCCGTATAGGCAGTGTATGCAACTGCATTGAGTCAGATATTACGCAAAGAGCTTTATGGTGGGGGTCTTCGATCACCAGTGGGTCCGTACAACAAGTAACGGAGATATCACTATTCGACAGAATTAAGTCTAATATTCTGTTATTAGAATTGGCACATCCGTTAAATTGCAGCAAATTACATATGTTAAAGTTATCGAACAGACCCTGTTGCGCCTGACCAACGTGTTCGGAACGAATGAACGACCATCGTTATTAATTTGCCAATTAATGTTTCGTTAATTAAAATCACCTACTATTAAAAACTTGTCTCCTGGGTGCCTTTGAAATACATCAGTTAAATTATCTGAAAAATTTGTAAGCTGAACTGATGCGGTGTTGCCCAAGTTTAGGGAACAAATGTAAACAACACACACATGTAATTTAAAAAAGGCGCTCGGCCTTCTCGTATGCAATGTTGGAGTAACCCACAAGTCTTCAGCAGATGAACACCAATCCCTACGAACGTCGGCAACAAGCTCGCGTCGGACTGCGATAAGCATACCTCCGCCCAACGCTTGTCCTGTACTAAAATAGTTCCTATCACGCCTCCAAACTACATATCGGTCGTCAAACAATTCACTATCGTTTATATTCTTGATCAGCCAAGTTTCAGATAAACATATTATATCAAACGAATTAATACCAACATTTCTATAAAAAGTAGAGGTTTTTGTACGCAGTCCCCTAACATTCTGATAAAATATAATAATAGGCGCCATATTTAATAAAACGGGTAATTTGTAAAAGTTTAGCAAAAACAAAATATGGTTCATTCAATTTAAAGCAAAAACTGAAATCCTCATTTGTAGAAATTAATTGCAAAATCAAACAAATAGCAAGATTAATAAATTGCAAATAAGATTCAATGTAAATGTAGCTAACTTTGTCACAGAGCGATAAGCAAATAATAGGGTAGCGGCTGCGGATCGCACATAAAAAATGCATACCTGTGCTTCTCAACCTGTCGCAAATGCGAGAAGGCAAAACGACAGTCGCTTGATTCGGTAAATTTAACGTAAATACTTTTTTAAATCTTGTTCCCATTTGATATGATACGTTGGTGAGGTAGGATTCTTTTTGACGAGTTTCTTGCAACCAACAACCCAAATAAATGAAAAACCATGTTCCTTGGCAAGCGATTTTGCTTTGTTAAGCAATATTTTATTATCTAGAGTAAGATGATCATAGACATAAATTGGTTTATCACCTTGGGGACCTAGTTTATTATCATTAATTGTTGATTTGTATCTTTTAGCAGCCGCCACAAAATCGTTCTTGAAATAATTGATATGAATAGAACAAATAATGTTTTTATTCTTATCCCCGCTACGCATAGGTACCCTTGCCAAGTAATTGATTTGGTCCTTCGGGATGTTGCACCCAATAATCTCACCGATTTTTGAGAATATATTGAACAAATTTTCTGAATTTGAAAAAGGAACTCCCTTAATTTCGATGTTATTTATTCTAGACCGCTGCTCACTCTCCCGACGAAAAGCCTCGAGTTTCTCACAGCGATCCTTTAACCTAGAAGCCTCTTCTTGAGACTGCTTCAGGCAATCAACTTCTTGCTCCACTGTAGATGTAGAACACTTAAACATAGTTAATGACGATGAAATAACAAAATGAAAAATTGTGAATCACAAAAAGACGAATTTAACTCAGACTCGAACTCAGGCCCTCTTGCTTGTAAGACCGTAGGTTAAACCACCACGCTATCTTAGAGTGTATCTACGCAGTCGAAATTGGTAGATGTATGTTCAAAAACTTGTAGGTGAGAGTAGGTAGTTATGTTCGGAGTCACGATCGCTAATGAGGTCAAAGTCCAGTCCTTTGTTTATTTCGCACTTTGTGAGTGATGAATTTAAAACTTAACTGATTTTGGTTACACTAATTTACACTTTTCTGATGTTTATTATAAATTATCTAAAGTAAAAAGTTAACCATCTGATTGAGTAACACTCACTAGATATTTCCGTATAAGTCACTTGTAAAATATCTCACTTTTTGACGCCTTTTAAAAATTTTAATTACGGAGCAAGAAAGTAACACGTCTGACTTGCACTAGCGCATACACACAAGTGGAACATGCTCTGCATCTTCACCAACTCCTGGGCAGGACGAACACATTGGAGATACCTCGTATATTTAAAGAAGTATGCCCGATAGCACCCATGTCCTGAGATCATTTGTATCAGGTAGTAATTGACCGCACCATGATTACGGTTCAACCAGTCATCAAGTTGTGGAATAAGGCGGTAGGTCCATCTGCCTTTTGTACTGGTATCCCACTTTGATTGTCATCGTCGTATGCTATTTAGCCGTTCCTCCTTGCCAAGTTGTCTAGCGCTCAGTGTGGTCGTTACTTTACGGTGGTAAAGGGCTTTCCGTTCTTCGGCTAGTACTTCAATTTTCAGCATCCCGGCAATAACGTTTACAGCGTCGTCAGACACTGTGCGGAAAGCACTGGCAATTCTTAAAGCACTCAGCCGGTGCAATTTTCCTTCGTGCTTCCTGTATTTCAAGTGCATCTGCCCAGATGGGTATTCCGTTATTACTGACGTCTGTAGTAACATCCGTACTTACCGAACGGATGTTACTACAGACATCAGTAACGCCCTCTTTCTCTGCTTTGGGCCTCCTATGTTGGGGATCAGCCTTGATAAAGTCGCTTGACCACCGACGCTTTGGCACCCACGTGCTGTGCCTGTTGCTTGAAGTTAAGTCGGCCATCAATCATAGCCCCCAAATACCGAAGAGACGGCTGGGATGTGATTTCGTGTGCTCCGACTTGCAGTGTGATGGTTTCCAACCGCTTTCTACTAGTAATGTGTACTGCCTCAGTCTTGTGCTCAGCCAGCTTCACTCCAACTGTGTTCATCCAGCGGCTAATCTTTTCGATGGTAGCGTCAAAGGTGAATGTAATTTCTTCGAGATGCTTTGCAATAATCACTACGGCTACAGCGTCTGTATATGCCACAAGTTTGACTTCTTTTGGAAGTTCTAATTTTAATTATCCGTCATACATGACATTCCACAAAAGTGGGCCTAGAACCGTGCCCTGGGGTACTCCTCCAGTGACTTTGTATGTTTTCGGACCAGTCTTTGTGTCATATTTTAGGATTCTGTCAGTAAAGTAGCTTGCAGCCATCCTTCGTAAGTATGCTGGTACCTTCATTTCGTAAAGGGCTTTCATAATGCAATCCCATTGGGCGGAAATGAAGGCATTTTTTATGTCTAATGTTGCTACCAGGCAGTACTTCTTCGTACCTCCCTTCCATCTGGTTCCGGTGATTGCGTCCTTAGCTGAATTGACAACAACGCTAATTGCATCCAAGGTATAGTGTTCTTTCCGAAAGCCGTATTGGTTGCTAGCAAGAAGCGCCTCGACTGCTGCTTCGATCCTCCTGTGTATTATGCGTTCGAGTATTTTGCCAACTATATCCAACATGCAGAGCGGACGATAGGATGTTGGTTCTTCCGGAGGTTTCTTTCCTTTGGGGAGGAGGACTAGCCTCTGCTGTTTCCACATCGATGGGAACGTACCTTCTGTGAGGCATTTGTCAAGGAATATTGCAAGGGCTGCTTTAATGTCAGCTTTCAGTGCAATATTTGGAATTCCATCTAGGCCGGGAGTTTTCGTATTCCCTACTCTAGAGCATGCTTCGTACAGCTGATCTTCTGTAATGGGTGGAATTTCTTCTGTTTCGTATTGCTTATATAAAACAGAAGAAATTCCATCCATTACAAAAGATCAGCTGTTCGAAGCATGGTCTAATGTAGGGAATACGAAAACAGCATGTAGTTGCGTTTGATAAGGAAACAGAGTGGCAACGATCTTGTCTAAAAGTTTGGAACAAGTGGGCGATGGCATTGGCTGGCTTTTCTGATGAGTTATGACTACCCTATACGGTCTGCACCATAGGTCGTCATCTACCTCAAGGATCAGCTCATTCCAACATCGTCTTTTGCTGTCCTTGATGGCTTTGTTTAATCTTTGGCGAGTTTTACTAAAAAAAAAAAAAAAAAAATTCTCTTCATCAGATATTTTGCCATATTTTCAGCATTTCCATCGTTGATTGGTTCATCATTAAGAGCCACCATCAAAACTTAAGGATCGAAGGCACTTAACTTCCAGCCAATTGTCTTAGTTTTCCTGTGCATTCGTCCGGTGCTTTGTTAGGAGGATACTTCCCACAATAGTGCACAGTGATCACTGGCTGTGTAGATGTCCATCACCTCCCAAGAACAGTTTTCCTTCACTAGGCTGCTGGAGACGATGGTTAGGTCAACGATGGAGTTCACTTCTCCTCGGACAAACGCAGGTTTATCTCCACTGTTTAGCAACACTACATCCAGGCTGAACATTGCCTCTAGTAGAACCTTTCCTCGAGAGTTTGTCTCTTTACTGCCTCAGTCGACTGCCCAGGAGGTAAAGTCCCCTGCCATTGCAATAGGGGAATATTGGTTTGCATCTTCGGCCAGCCGATCTATAAAGTTCTTGAATTCGTCGAGTGAAAGGCTGGGCAGGGCATAGCAGCTGTAGAAATAAATTCCCCTAAGTTTTGCTACGACAAAACCGGCTTAATTATTATTAGCAGTACTCTGAAAGGTACATCCGCCACAGGCCCAAATCACACCTTTTGTGGTGCTATCTGTTTCCCATAATTGAATTGTGAGTTGTCTATATGGCTCCGAAATCAGAACAAGGACTGGATTTAGTTCTTGTACGGTCTGAATGAGCTAATGGTGTGCAGCCTTATAGTGATTGAGGTTTAGTTGCAGTATCTTCATAATTGTTTCTTTTTTCTCACCTTCTGGAGTGCCTCTTTGAAGACTAAGCATCTGCTGCTACCAGCAATGTGGGCACAATTTTCCGTGTTGCCTTTTTCGAGACATAAAGCACATCGAGCATCTTTTTTACAGGTGGCAGCTTTGTGTCCATCTTCTCCGCAGCTGGTACAGAGATTGGATCGGTCCACATTGCTCTTACACTTAGTGGCAAGGTGTCCATAGTGCCAGCACCTAAAACACTTGGTTGGTCTCTCCACAATTCTTATTCGGCAGTTGGCCCAGCCAATTCTGATTTTGCCGTGCAGTGTCACCGATGCAGTCTGTATACCACCATTGGTTTTGCACAGTGATCTGATGGAATCCAGAGTCAGTTCATCATTTTCTTCAGCCGCTTTCTGCAGGGCTTCAAGAACATCTTGTTTAGTCGTCGTGTTATCGAGGTCTCTTATTTCGATTTCCTCTTGCTGGCCCTTGCTTATGACTTCGGCTTCGTTTTCCAGGAGCTTAGCAATGGTTTTTTGTAACCCGTGACCTTTGTCTGTGCTCTGTTTAGTGAGGATGATCAACAGATCACCAGTCGCTGTCCTGCGGATTTTATCTACCGTTAAGCGGACTTGCTCATCGGGAACATCTTTCTTGACCCGAGTGAGTATATCCGCATACTTCTCTTTTTCTTTAGGCTGAACAATCAGTGCATTGGCCCTCCCCACAAATTGTATTGGCTTCTACTTTTGAGACTGCTTCTTCTCTTTATTAGATTTGACTGTCTGCCACTCTAATATCTTCTTGTCGGGTGTTTGTGTTGTATTATCAGCGAGTAGGGTGGGTCCTGTTCCCTTCATTTTCTTCGCGGTCTTGCTCCCCGATTCTCGTGATGTCCGCTCTTTTCGTTTAACCTTGCAAATATTACGTTTTCTTCCAGTGACAGACTCAGCATCAGCTTCGGGTTCACTGTCTATCGTCGTGGTCGTCTCAGTGATGCTCTGTACCCGAGGTGTTTTTATTTATTTTATTTTTATTTCTTCAGGATAACAAACAATTGCGCAACCATGCATAAGACTAACAATATTTCTTATAAAACAATTAGGTAATTACGCAACCAGCACCGCTATCCACAAAATAATACATTACAGAAAAATTTAAAAACAAGCAAAGAGTAACAAATAATTTAAATAAAACAAGCAAAGTTTAACCTGTATACTCTACGTCTAAACATGCGATATGGAGACAGTTATTATGTAAATTACCTGCAAATATCAGAAAGTTTTTCAGGAATACATTTTTTAAATTGACTGAGTGACAGAACGAATAGGTCAATATCAGCAAAGTAATCATTGTAACTCTTCATTAACCGCCTCAATGGCGCTCTTTCTCCTGCGTTGGTTCCGCTTCGCTTAATCTCTTGAAGGCATTGCCAATACTGGCCACCTTAGTTTTAATCTCCTTATGTACGTTGATTTTAGGTTGGACAAACTCCCTGAGCTCGCTAATTAACTTCTCTAGATGGTCCCACGCTTGCGTTCTTTTCATGTCCGCACTTACGTCTAGCTGCTTGTTGGGCCTCCTGGCCACTGTTACTTCTTTGATCATTTTGGTTTTTATTGGTATTTAGACTTATCATTATGTTCCCACGAGAACCTAGGGAAATTTCCGTCCACTCCAGCAGAGCCCGGTTGCTGGAGTAAGGCCACTAAATACGCCTGGGGTGGGACCCAGTGCCCCAGGGGAACCGTTTGCGATCGTCCGAGGGAGCTATTTAATTTCACTCCTACCCTCCACTCTTGCGAACGGCGAGCATTCTCCTATCCGCTGGTGGAGACGCGCCCGTTAGCAGTATCACCTCAGCCCCGAGGCCTGGTGTGTGTGTGTGTGTGTGCATGCGCATGCACTGCCATGCGTGGATGTGTTTAGAGATAATTTATCTGTGTATGTGTTGGTAAAGTCTACATTTTTTTTTGTCTCCTTGTAATCCAACAGTTGGTAACTTTTTTTGCAATCCATTTGAGACTTCAGATACAAGTTCACATTTTATTTTATTTGTTATATATAAAATTGCCAAAAAAGTAAAATATCGTAATCGGGAGGCTCACTGAGTGCTTGCGGTGCATAGTATCAAATTTGAAGGGTCGTAAGTGAGTTCGAAGAGAGTTGTGAGTACAATATTTAAGGATGAACATGTTGTGTATAGAGAGGACATTGCAGATTTTGTATAGATTTGAGGTGCGGGATTGTTACGGCAACATCCAGGGTGCCTTAAGGAGTCCACATTGCACACGTTCATGTCTACGAAGACATGTTTTGTCTATACAATTGTAATAGACTGGCAAAGAACGAGATAGGTACGTCGAAGTACACTTGTGCTCACAACATGTCGTTGATTTTTGAAGATAAATATTAGTTTGCGCACTCGAGAGGTAAGTGATGGGTATCCATTTTAAGGTTTCTGACTTTTAGTAGGTACATGAAACTCAGTTGGTCTCATAGATTATTTCGATGGTCATTGATAAAAACTTTTTAACAAAAAAATATTACCGACTTCAAAACTAAATACCTACAAGGCAAATAAAAAGCACAAAATAATACACCTAGGATAACAAAAACAAATTAAACATGTTGAAGTTGGTGCCATGAACTTCAACATGTTTAATTTGTTTTTGTTATCCTAGGTGTATTATTTTGTGCTTTTTATTTGTTGGTTTGTATTTCACTTAAGTTACAATAGACTTATGTCAACTGCTCAAATCCTTTTACAAAATATTGCTTGCCACGATGCAGGGCCGTTAGGTTGAGGAGTTCACTATCAGCTCTATTACATTGTGTAATAGTAGGTAGTATGACAAGAATAAAGTGCTACTCAATACCATATTAAAGTAACTAAATCGCAAACTGTGAAATATTGCTCATCATTTCTGGTCTTCATCATCAGTTCCACTTCACCAATTGGTGCTTTTTAAGAGTAAATGCACGAATCACTATGAAATATAAATCAAAATCACTGTAGGTTTGCCTTTAATATTTTAAGAGTTCCCTCAATTTTTCCAGGTCGTGATTTGATGACAATGGGACCAACTTGGAAGTATACCCTTTCAAACACAAAAATAAAATCAAATCGGTCCAGCCGTCTTTGCGTGATCGGTGAAAAAAGTAATAAAAATAATACAGTCGAATTGAGAACCTCCTCCTTTTAGAAGTCGGTTGAAAATAGGATCGATTGATATTAAAAAGTTTTGTTAAGAATTGGTATTTTTTTTTGCTGACTGTACCTTTATACAAAAAATGTGTATTTTATACTGTTATAAGCGTGAACGCCATATTTTAGCTACCACTCGTTTATTATGGTATGAAATAATAGGATAATATTGCCTGTTAAATAAACATCAAACTTATTTCATACCTACACGAAAAATGAATTCCTGGAAAGACAAATAGCTTATTTACACACGTAGCCATCGAATCTTAAGCTAAAATATTTTTAGAATGACACGTCTATAGATATATCATTAATTCTAAGCAACAACCTGTATCTGTTCGCTCTGGGTTTTTTGTCCAAACATTTTGAACATGGTCCTTCATCTAAACGAATGTCTCAAATTGTACACAGGTAAACAAGTGTACTCATAGCTGAATGCAAACGTCTGATAAGCCAAAATAAATTATAAGTCATCCCTAACATTTGAGCAGATCGCTGGAATCATAATTCCGTGCCGAAGGATCTGTATAGTTCGTCGGAGACAGTAGGTAAAGTTTGTGCGATAGCGCGGTTATTTTGTGTGCAGGAGTACGCGCGCGTGCACCCGCTGTTCAGCCGGCACGTGTGCATGCGCACGGGGCGCGTGTTCCGGAGCGCGCAGCTGCGCCTGCAGCTGTGGTCGCTGGCGCTGCAGCCCCCGCGGCACGCGCCGCACCTCTCCGACGCCGCCGCGCTCGACTATGGCGCTGAATTATTGGGTACCCGCGCCCGCACTACTTGCCTCTCTCTCTTGGTCACTCCTTTTGTGGAGACCCGGACTTCGATGATTCTGGACCGACACTTAATATTTATTTTCGTTCGCAGGTGAAGCCGTTATATTCTTACTGGGCGCGCTTATTATCATTTCAGAAGTCAATAGACAAGCGTACAATAAACATCTCAAGGTACGTAGAGTTGTGTGTCTAATAACCGCCTGTTAAATAATGTTTGTTTCAGAGTTGTTGAGTTAACTGGCTTATTTGACGCACTTCGATATGTCCCCGTCGTAATCGGCGTGGGCTCCTTCGCCAACTGAAGTCAAACATGTTTCGCGCTTGTTTATTCAGGGTATGGACCACAAGTCCCAGTGGATGGCGGTGATGCTGCAGCTGGAGGAGCTGCAGCGCGAGCTGACACTACAGCAGCAGGACCTCGACCGGCTCGCCGACGAGCTGCGCCGCCTCGCGCCGCACATGTTCCCGCCCGCGCCTGCGCCCGCGCCCGTCGCCACGACCGACACCACGACTGGCCAGCCGCCGGCCGCTACGGCCCCGCTGCCGGACCAACTGACGCCTGAAACATCTAAATTTTCCACGATTCCCTCCGATTCATTCAGATTACCGCTACAGACATAATAACTACAGCGGCGGTAGCCTAATGGCTAAGGCATCGGACTCACGATCATGAGGTCGCGGGTTCGAACCCTACCCATTATACTACCGACGTGAGCCCACTTCTAACACAAGCCGTTGAGCTTAGCTGGAGGGGTTAACAGTATTGCTAGTAATGTTAGACCACAATTCTACATTGCTAGTTATCTTAAAAACAATCCATTTTTAGAAACAATTCAAAAATAGTAACGCTTTTTAATTTGGTTGGATTTAATAATATGTAATTTTATAGAAATTAGAATGTCTGTTTGTATGTCAAAATTACAGTTTTTTTACTAAATGCTTAGAAAGTATATATTTTATTGTACTATAAGTACAAAAACGCAGTTTTTATTTTTTTGCCTGTCAGTTTGTACCGGCTAATCTTCAAAATGGCTGGACGGGTTTTGACTAGGCTTTCACTGTCAGACAGCAGGATGAAAGGAGTAATTTTATCATCACGCTAACGTCTATAGAGAGGAGAGCTGCACTAAAATTTTACGCGGACTAAGTCGTGGCCACAGCTAGTATTACATACCTACCATAATTGTACTACTTCGACTTGACGGAGCCTAAACAACAAGCCTCGTAGAGGTAGTGGTGGAGAGAGCGAGAGAGAACCAAAACTAATGTAAATTGAGTACCTACCTACACCACAAAGGCGCGCGCGCCGATGTGCTTCATTCGCCACGCGCACTTGCAAAATCGATAAATAATGTTTTAACTCTTACCGTTATTTTTTAATCATTGTTGAACGTAGACGTGGAACGTCACGCAGTCGGTACAATGTGGAGACTCTGCTTGTGCGCAGCGGCGGCGCTGACCTTCAGCAACAGTGACGGTCAGAATGCCTGCATCAACGCGCTCACCGGTGAGTGAACAACAACAGAACGGCTCCGTGTTTAACAATCTTCAATATTTAAGATTGTTGCAGACAGGGACAACAACTTACAACAATAAAAAAACCTTTCAACTGATCAAAATCCACCAGATTAATATTATTGTCCTAACTCTATATTATTTCATTTCTTTGTAATTGCATACAGTGTTCGCATCCAGAAGGATTTACACTTTCTAGAGTTTTTATTGTATCCACTAAGTTGGGACACTTATTATCACCGTATAAGGTACTTACCTATGAACCAAAACGACAGCAGCGTGATCGTATTGAGTGTTTCGCGATCATAAGGTCAGTACCTTATGATCGCGAAACACTCAATACGATCACGCTGCTGTCGTTTAGGTTGTAATGATCCTTAATAATATAACAAATTGAAAACATGAAACTGACGTAGATATTATTGAGCAAATTGGTTACACAACTCACAGGATAACGTTTAACTCCAAACTAATATTATAAATGTGAAAGTAACCTTCTGTCTCTCTGTTACGATATTTGGTATATATAGTTAGATAAGGAGCTGGGCTAGTTGTTATCAAGATACCTCTTTATATTTATACTAGCTTTCGCCCGCGGCTCTGCCCGCGCGTGTTAGAAGCTTGTAGGAACGTAGAGGTCGTAGAAGGCTGGAAAGAAGCTGATAATTATAAGAAAAGCTTTGATAGAATTGCTACGAATTGCCACAATTGTATGTATGTAAGGCTTGTACAGATATATAACTACAATATACTATTTCACGTCAGGAATATTAACTACTTGTGTGTCATTTGAGAATGTAACATAATGGGTCCAGTACCTACTTACTGAGGGATAATGGTTCTACAGAACAGTATCATAAATAAAAGACTTTGTTCTGTTCAAGAAATGTCAGGATGTATTTAATGTATCTGAGTGGTTTATTTGATGTAATGTGTGTGTATATTGTGTAAGGTTCCTATCACTCAGTTCAGTATTGTCAGGATATCTATTCAGGGTAATATAGAATAATACAAAGTAACAAATGGCAATCAGCATTATATTGTCAAATACAGTTCACTCTGGTTATATCAAGGAATTGGAGTAGGGAGGTATGCTAGTGTCACTTCCAAGAGGACCTATTGCCTAGGAAAAGAAGTAATAAGAAAACTATGCCGTCTCTTAATAAAACATTTGCCATGATTACATACATTTAATAATAATAATAATAACCATTTATTTCAGGCTACTAAGGCCCATATTATACAAATACATAAATAGAAAACTTATTAGAACTAATACATATTTAATTAAAAACTAAACACAAAGTTGAACACGCGACGGCGGCGACGGCGTCGACGGCGTCGTGTTTCGCTGCGAGGTGTCGCGTAACCTACCACGAAATTGTCGCTATGCGACACCCTTCGGCCAAAGGTCATGAAGTCTTCATGAAGGTGGACAGATGTTCCGCGGGCACTCGCACCATAAACGACTTAAAATTAACGTTATGGTTCGACTCCAATTTCTCCACCCTCAAGGTCAACTTGGTCTTTATTCTGGGGTACTCTACAAGTTCCTCAGTCTTTGTAGTGTGATGCAGATGAGATACATATAGCTGCGTCGTAGGTGTTGCCAGACGCAGCAACATATTGGGTCCCGTCACGCCGGTACCGCACTGGTTGCAGCTGGAGGGCTTCCTCTGCTTCTTTTCGACTTTTATGAAGCCCTCAGCGTCTATTTGCCCTTTTGTAGGGACTGGGGGTACGCTCTTCTTCTTCTCCCCTGTTTGAACCGCTGTTAGTTTCTTCTTCGCGGCAATATCGGCATACGCACGACTATGAGTAGACGTACTTACGCTTGTCTTGACCTCTTTCGGAGTCGAGAGGCGTACGGCGACGGCACGTGATGCGTTGTTGTCAACTTGTACAGTTAGTGACGCAATTTGACGCGGCGACTGAAAATTGCTGACCGATGCATTTAGCGCCTCGCGACAACTGTTCACTTTAGAGGCGTCAGGTGACCTACTTGCAGAAACAGCGTTGCGTAATAACACTACTTCGGCGCGTAGTTCATCCATGGTGTTTTCTGACACCTCCAGCTTGGTCAGTACCTCGGCCAGGCTTGTTTTCAGGAACATGATGTCCTTCAACAGCCGGGTGACGTCGACGTGGTCAAAACTGACGACGGGCAGTTTCCGGAGCTCTTTGGCCACGAGAGCCGGCACGTCGTCCGGATCAGTCTCTTTCAGCAAGGTGATGATGTCCTGGATGCTCTTCTCAGTTCCATCTCCCCTGCGGGGCGGCATCTGGTCAATTTTTCCAAGGGTTTGGAAAATCAACCTCTTGCCACTGCTAATCTCATCTTTCTTGAAGTTCGATTTGCAGATATGCAAAATGCTGATTTCGTCCATAGTGTTGATAGCATTTTGAATAAATGCCAACAGTTCGTTAGCTATAAGTTGCTGAGAACTCATAGTGACATATAGCGACTATAGCCGCACAATACGCGTACAGAGTAAGCACGTCCGCATCGGGGCGGGCATTGCACCGGACTGACTGGTATTGACCCGCATTCTTTTTTATTGGTAACACATCTCCAGAATTGCTTAACATCCTGTTTAATACATTTTTCGACTGTATTGAGGTAATTGTAGTAGCAGTCGTTCATTAAGGTCTTGCAGCTAAAGCGTAGTAAGTTAAATGCGTCATAATCTAGGGGGTTGCCGTACTTTTTGAAACGCCTGTGGTACTTGTCTTTGTCTTTCAACGAACGAATTAGAGAGTTTTTATTTCTCACTTTTTAGTGGGTTGGTTTGTAATTCACTTAAGTTACAATAGGCTTATGTCATCTGCTCAAATCCTTTTACGAAATATTGCTTGCCCCGATGCAGGGCCGTTAATTGTTGAGTTCACTATCAGCTTTATTACATTGTATAATAGTAGTATATCGAGATTAAAGTGCTACCTAATACCATATTAAAGTACTTAATTGAATCGCAAACTGTGAAATATTGAATAGGTCTGCTCGTAATTTTTGGTCTTCATCATCAGTTCCACTTAACCAATTGGTGTTTTTTAAGAGTAAATGCACGAATCACTATGAAATATACCTAAATCACTGTAGGTGTGCTTTTAATATTTTAAGAGTTCCCTCGATTTCTCCAGGATCCCATCATCAGATCGTGATCTGATGGCAATGAGACCAACTTGGAAGTGTTCCCTTTCAAACACAAAAACAATTTTTCAAATCGGTCCAGCCGTCTTTGCGTAATCGGTGAACAAACATACAAAAAAAAAAAAAAATACAAGGCAACTAAAAAGCAAAAAATAATATACCTAGAATAACAAAAACAAATTAAACATTTTGAAGTTGGTGCCGAATAAAACATAAAGACTACTATTTAATGGCACATTTGAAGTCGGTAATATTTTTTGTTAAAAAGTTTTTATACTTAGAGCCGTTGTACTATGTACGCTTACAGAGCCGACATTAGAAAGGATTAGATCTAAGAATCTGTAGTTTATATTCGGAATACTGTTGAACTGTTTCAAGAATAAGCATAGATTTCACGTCTTGAGCTGGCACTACATATATGTAAGTAGCCAATAGATTTCATCCAGGGGGTATTGGGAGTATTGAAATCGCCGATGGCAATAAAATCGAATTTGTCGTCTGATAGTAAAATTCTGTTTTAAAGATTAAAAAGCCTTTAGTTTCATTAGCTCCAGTTCAGGAGGTAGATAGCAAAGGCAAATAATAAAATATGTGTTGGTGGAGGTGTACTATCGACCCGTAGCCAAACATCTTCAGTTTCGCTTTCCCACTTAGTTAAACGAGTAATTTAGGGTTTTTACTGTTATTAATTGCAATTGCCACCCCGCCACCTTCAGAATTTTTTTATGCTCGTAGTAGAACGATCTTTACGAAATATATGTAGAATCTAAAAGTTCGGTCAAAAACACTATCATTGAAATTAGTTTCTGTGAGATAGATTTTATCGTAATCACAATTGAAAGTATTTAAGCGTAATTTGTCTAACTTACTCCTGACTCTGTTAACATTTTGATAGAAAATAATCATAATTAAGCAGTTTAAATACAGGCTTGCCGTGTGGTGCCGGCTTAAGAATAGTACCACCCCATCTCTTCCCGTGGGTGTCGTCAAGGCGACTAAGGGATTTCACTCCGGAGGACGGGCAGCAGCGTCCTCTGCGTACTTAAAGCCTTACTGCGATCGCCAACCCGCTCGCCAAGCGTGGCGATTATGGCAATTACCCCCAGGATCTACATACCAGTAGGTTCTACTGGGGAGACCCGAGCCCAGCAGTGGGCCATCATATGGGTTGATATGTAATACAGGGTATTGAACAATAATAAGAAAGAACAGTAAGAAAAAAAAAAATAATTACAGCTTATTCAGACAATCGGTATTTTTAATAAGAATGGGTTTAGATTCATCATTTTTGCGTACATATATTTTGCCATATTTTACTTATACTGTTTATTATTAGCAGTTTTCCTGGTTTCCGCATAAAGTAGTTTGTTTTGAGGAGATATATTTTCTATTATAGAATTTTATAAGCTACGGGTCTTAATCGCGTAAATATTTTATTTCTTAATATTGTGACTACGGGACATATTCTCGAGGTTACAAATCCTTTTGTTTAGCATATCTGATTGAAGATTGTTCTCGTTTTCCAATTATTATTATTATTTTTTATTATTTATTTAAATAACCAAGACTCATTAGGTTAGTAATACTTAAGAACTATGTTAGTAGATTATAAAATTTAAATTACGGCCGCACCATCCCATGAGAGATAGCACTGCAGTGATTCAGATATAAGCAGTCTAACCTGCTGGCAATCATGCTCAGAATGCTGTTACCACTGCTCACCAGGGATGCACATCGCTTTCGCATTATGGTATAAAAACAATCGACTTTAGCGTCCGCGAACATCCCGGAATCGCTACAGTAACGGGGCAGTCCCACCAGCACCCTGAATGCGTTGTTGAACTGAACTCGAAGGGCGTCATAAGCTTTTCGAGTATATCTAGCCCATAGGCTGCATGTGTAAAAAGTAGTGCAGTATGCACGAAAAAGCGTGATCTTTACGGCAAGCGAGCAGCGTGCAAACCTACGGGATAGCATGTTCGCTCTCACGGACAACGCCCTTCGATCTCGCTCAATATCGGCATCGTCGTTGAGGTCGGGTGTCAATATGTGACCAAGGTACTTAAATTTAAATACTCGCTGCAATTCATTGCCATTAAGTATCACCTGCGGAATATTTTCTATCTTATCTCCTCCGTCAAAGACCATGATCTCCGATTTTTCAACCGACTTCAAAAAGGAGGAGGTTCTCAATTCGTCTGTATGTTTTTTTTTTTTTTTTTTTTGTATGTTTGTTCACCGATTACGTAAAGACGGCTGGACCGATTTGAAAAATTGTTTTTGTGTTTGAAAGGGAACACTTCCAAGTTGGTCTCATTGCCATCAGATCACGATCTGATGATGGGATCCTGGAGAAATCGAGGGAACTCTTAAAATATTAAATGCACACCTACAGTGATTTAGGTATATTTCATAGTGATTCGTGCATTTACTCTTAAAAAAAACCAATTGGTGAAGTGGAACTGATGATGAAGACCAAAAATTACGAGCAGACCTATTAAATATTTCACAGTTTGCGATTCAATTAAGTACTTTAATATGGTATTGAGTAGCACTTTAATCTCGATATACTACTATTATACAATGTAATAAAGCTGATAGTGAACTCCTCAACAATTAACGGCCCTGCATCGGGGCAAGCAATATTTCGTATAAAAACTTTTTAACATAAGCCTATTGTAACTTATGTGAATTATAAACCAACCCACTAAAAAGTGAGAAATAAAAACTTTTTAACAAAAAATATTACCGACTTCAAAAATAAATACAAGGCAACTAAAAAGCAAAAAATAATATACCTAGAATAACAAAAACAAATTAAACATTTTGAAGTTGGTGCCATGAAATAGTAGTCTTTATGTTTTATTCGGCACCAACTTCAAAATGTTTAATTTGTTTTTGTTATTTTAGGTATATTATTTTTTGCTTTTTAGTTGCCTTGTATTTATTTTTGAAGTCGGTAATATTTTTTGTTAAAAAGTTTTTTTACAGTTATATGCCAGGCCATGTGACTGACAGGCATACGACTGACATTGAGAAACCAACTTTCTCAACCCACAGATCGACGAATTCAGCAGCACCATGTCGTCCGCATAACTGATATTATTGACGGCTATCCCATCAATGTAACAATTGACCCTGGTGCTGCTGAGCTCCTCGATTAGTTCGTTGATGTAAAGGTTAAAGAGCGTTGGTGAGCTTAATCCCCCCTGCCTAACTCCGCACTCTAACACATAGGGATGTGACAAAGCCCCAGCCCATCGTACATTATTGACTTGGTTTCCGTACCAGAACTTGAATATATATGACGTCATTTTGATGGGTTAATTGTGAGTTTAAGTTAGATTGTTCAGCACAGATAAAATCGGTGGTGGCAGTAAAATTATTTTCGATCTCCTGGACTAGGGATTAAACCTCAGATTGTTCTTTCTTATTTACATACACCTGAAGAGCCCACGAAAACTTGTCATTTGAATTTTGTGATCAAACAGTCGGCTTATTTTGTTCATGGTAACAGTTTCGTCCTCGGTCCTAACATAGGGTTCAACGACGGTATTGTGGTCCGTGGCGCATAGTAGACTACTATCAAGTGACATATTCGCGTACATCTCCTCGTTCTGTATG
Organism: Herminia tarsipennalis; assembly: GCA_945859575.2. NCBI lineage: Eukaryota > Metazoa > Arthropoda > Insecta > Lepidoptera > Erebidae > Herminia > Herminia tarsipennalis. The sequence continues at coordinate 27,771,082 of OX243841.2, read as the reverse complement.
ACTTGATGCTGGCGGACAGGAGTATTCGAGTTGTTTTTTCGGGTCTTAATCGCGTGAATAATTTAAGGTAAAATACCTTGTTTAATGCCCGACGTTTCGACCGTATTGCAACGGCCGTGGTCACTTAGACGTGGTAGACTTTGTTGATGTGTGTACATGACACGTTTCTTGATGTTGCCTAAAATAAACGGTATTTTTTTATTATTATTGTATTATTAACCCACTGGCTGGCATAGCGCCAAATAAATTACTGTACTGTTTTTATTTTCCAAACCTTCCATATTTTAAAAATACCTCATAGGAAAAATAACCTCTACATAAAACTCTTACTTACAGCTATTACTCAAGTAATAATATCGGTGACTAACTTTGCTTACTTCACTCATTTTTATAACTTTAAAATAGAAACTGTTACTTATGTAATTATTTTTACTTAAGTAACTGCTATTACTTGTTTATAAATACGGGGATTAGTATTTTTCACTTTTTTTAACAATTAGGTGAGTTTCTTTCCTTAAGATATATTCCCCACGACACAACGGCTGTTAGCGTCTTGACGAACCTTCCGTGACAGGTCATGCCAAGGCCGCCTGTATACTCGACCAGCTTCGTTCAATATTTACCCGTCGTCGGGTCGTGTATGTCATAGTGCAGAACAAATTAAAATGTAAGCATTGATGAAATTATTTTGTAACATTGAAAAGAAATCGATAATTACTCCACAAGGCGTTACTCGCTAGATGACCTCGCAAAAAAACAATTTATTTCGACGTGGGCTTATCATTCGGAAGTGATGGAATAGCAATAACAGTGTAACAATGACGTAGAGAGATGTAGGAGTCAGCTACTTTCACTCAGCGGTCGACACTATGTTCACGGATACTGTAAAGGTGAATAAACACGTGAGCAAAAAGGTCAGCATTTACTATTAACAGAACGTCGAGCATTCGCTGTAGTTAAATTTAATCGAACCACACTTCGAACATGACGCTTAATGTTTTCTATGAATATAATTTTAAAAACCCACGAACGTTCTCGGGACTTATAGTATTATTGTGTTGCCCCCCCGTAAGTAGTGTAATTTGTATCCTTTAACCCGTGGTTCTCTATTTGACCCATGTTGTGTTATTTCCAAAAAAATGATTTCACAAAAAGAGTTCTTAGAAACCTTAAATTAATTTAAAGACCCTGTCGAATGACGTGCTACACGTAGATGGTTCCTAATTTTTTTTCCGCTTCTGTTACAAGTGGCTGTGCCCCCTCCCCCCTAGAAATATTTATTTTTGTAAATAAGTTATCGAAGTATCAATCAGCCTGTATCGGTCCACAGCTGGACATAGGCCCCTCCTAACTTACGCCACAACACCGGTCCTCTGCCTTCCGCATCCAATTAATTTCAGCGACTTTCTTTAAGTCGTCAGTCCATCTGGCTGGGGGTCGTCCTACCTTACGTTTACCAAGTCGCGGTCTCCACTCTAAGACTCGTTTGCTCCATCAGCCATCCATACTTTGGGCACGGGGTCTCATCACGAAGAAACAGAAACGTAGGTCAAATAAATATCAACAGATGGGGTTATAAATATCGATTTGTTATTGAAGTTTTTAAAAACTTGGAATATCAGAAGATAGGTACTGAAAAATGTGTTTTACTATTTTTTTATTATTATGCTCACGGAAGAATCTCTTCCGTGATTATGCTATACAAGGGGTTGTAAAATAATAGGTTCTTACATCAAATTTCCATAACTTTTGAAAGTTTATCATATAGTCATAACTCTAGCGGAAATTATTTGTTGGCAATTATGATAGGCACAACTTATTCATTAAACTGGTTCAATCTAACAATAGATGGCACTATTTGGGAATTCCGATTCTGACCATACCTACGTTTTGTTGATATATTTTACTTATTTTTCGACGAGAAGAGAAGAGTGACATGAAGTTGTAGTAAATTACAACTAGAGATAAAAGAACTTGAGGCTTTTAAACCCCATAAAAGAACTAGACTCCTGTTCCATTGTCCATCATGTTCTGGGGGGAGGGGGTAACACCGGCCAAGAGTGAGTTAGTTCACGCGATGTGGCGAGTAGAGGAGAGGGGGTTAATAAGTACATAATCATATCCTCCACTTCCCCTCAACGCCTTAGGCAGGACCCGCTATTGAATGTGTCTTTTTACCCGACTACGGACGGTAATGTGTTTGACGTGTATGTATGTATGTATGTGTGTTCCTTTGTGGCACTATATAGAGGAAGCGCGTGGACCAATTTTGATGATTCATACGTCAATCGATTCGTATTCATCATGTAAAGTCATGACAGCAATCGAAATTCAAAATGGCGACAGCCAGACGCTATATTGTGATAGAGAAAAAAATAAAGTCAACAAACTACTAAACAAAGACTCAAGACTGACTCGTTGGTCTTGCGCCTAGTCGCTCGTCCGTGTTGTCGGTTTTGATGGGTTTCTGCCCTATGACTCCATTAACTTCTATCGGGCTTTAACTAGGGACCAGACTACTCGTCGATCCTGCGCCTTGCCCCACTCAAATTTTATGATTTTTTGACACATTTATGATACATCGATCCTGCGTCAAATCCTTCTTCAAATTACCAAAACCAACACAGCCGAAGTCCATGTTTTTGCGAACGAAAATAAATAAATTTAATTATAAATGCATTTTTAAAATAATAATCAAGGTCAGGTTATAAATAGGTACGTAGTTACAGCCAGCGGTTTTTCAAAGGCGCCGGCTAAAGTACGTCAAGCATGCATTGTGTGAAGCATGCCTTCTGTAGTGTCGTTATTTTATACCGCTGTCGGGCCAGTTGGGCGGTCGGGCGCTTAGACCAGTAATGCCGACGCATTGCCGACGCTACACTGCCCTAACGGTTATACGACACAACTTAAAATTTGTTACTTTTTGAATGAGCCTACTTAAAACGTGATTGTTTGGTAATAATGTTGTTTTAATAGACATTAATTTTTTATTATTTTTCGTATTGTTTATCCGAGGAACTTTCGGATCGGTCAAGGTTATCTTACAAATAGTAAATACGTAAATATTCTAAATAACATGGGACTAGACTATATTGTTTTTTATATTTGTGTTGATAGCAATCTACCCAACCTCCGAGTTAATGTCATTTTTCGATCGACGAATCGGTCCAACAGTGTGGTTCGTTTCCGAGTTTTGAGCAAATTTATAAAAAAAGGACATTAACGCTAAATCGAAAAATACTTGCATCAAAGCTAAACAATGTATTAACTTTTTTTTATTGAAAGCATTGTTTTCGAGATATGAGGAAATTCATAAAAAAAACAGTGTCCCTTTTTTATAAATTCACTCAAATAGCGATTTTATACTTTGTCCCACACATTATCTAGTATTTGCAAGTGCAAGTAGGTATGTGCATCTAAAAGACAGAAAGACTGCGCCTAGTACCACAGTCCTACACAGCTTGAGACGAAAATCCAACAAAATCGACATGACCGAAGAGGGACTAGGCGCAGGATCGACGAATCGGTCCTGCGCCTAGTCACAGTCCTGCAGTACGAAAATGCATTGCAATCGATATGACCGAGAAGGGAATAGGCGCAGGAACGACGAATCGGTCCTGCGCCTAGTCACAGTCCTACAATACGAAAATGCATTACAATCGACATGACCGAAGAGGGAATAGGCGCATGATCGACCAATCGGTCCTGCGCCTAATCATAGTCCTACAGTACCTACGAAAATGCATTACAATCGACATGACCGAAGAGGGAACAGACGCAGGATCGTCCCAATTGGTCCTGCGCCTAATCGAAGTCCTGCAGAATTCAGGACTAAAATCCAGCAAAATCTAAATGTCCGAAGAAGAACTCGATCGACTCTTGCGCCAAGATAATATTCGATATTTACAAATTAATGCATCAAAGAGGCCCCGCGAGACGTGCAGTTGTAGATATGCAATTTTCAAACTTAAGTCAATTACTAAAATTTTATATACAATGTCGCCGGACAGGCTCTTACCCGTTCAAACCGTGTTACAGGGTATTTTAAGCCGGCGTTCGGCCTATTATGGAACCCTTTCAAGGTGTAAGCCGTATAAATGGGTATATTTTTTACCAAATAACCCTATCAAAAACCGTTTCAACGAATATTCGAACGGTCCCTGCATGTGGGGTATCATCGTGTAGGTATTTTAAAATCATGATGAGGTTTCTAAATCATTTTTACATAAAATAACCGTTTAGGCTCCCCCCCCCCCGCTGGTGTCCATAGGTGACAGACGTGTTTTGAGTTAGCTCCTACAATTAAATCAATAAAAGTGCTAAAAGTGACTGTTTTAGCTTGAAAACTACACAATAGTTTGCCCAGAGTGACGCTTTATCAATTAGTGCAATTCAAGTTCGTGTTTTTTGAAGCATTAAGTGATAAATTGACAAATAGTTCTGCTGCGCGCCGTTAAAAAAATCAAAATTGCAAATATTCCACCGACGAAGAACAAAGGATTGGACTTTGCCCTCATTAGCGCCGAGACTGCTACTGTACCTATATCATCACTAATCAAAGTGAGGACAGATTTTTAACAACTGGTTCCTAAGTGAAACTGGCCGAATGCATTAACCCGTCGCTTAGCAAACTAACTAACAAACGATACACATTTATTCTTATTTCAATCTATGCGGTACGACTCTAAACAAAGTCGAAAAATTCAAGTACTTGGGCCACTGGGTCACTGAGAATCTAAAGGACAATGTAGATGTTGAAAGGGAGCGCAGAGCGCTGTCTGTCCGTTGCAACATGTTGGCTCGTAGGTTTGTATGGTGCACAGAGACTGTGAAAAGGACGCTTTTTAAAGCGTACTGTCAGTCCTTTTACACCTGCAGTCTGTGGGTTGACTATACGCAGCGGACATACAGTGATCTGCGCATCCAATACAATAATGCGTTTCGGGTGCTGATGGGACTGCCGCGTCATTGCAGCGCCTCCGCGATGTCCGCGGCGGCAGACACAGATGGCTTTGCGGCCATCATGCACAAACGGTGTGCTTCAATCATGCGCCGCACGCGCGACAGTCCCAACGTCATCCTACGTGTGCTGTCGGACCGGTGGGACTCTCCGGTGCTGGCTCGCTGGATACGGTTGCACGCAATCGTATAGCGCCCAGCACCGGCGGGTTGTTCACCCGTACCTACTACTTAGTTTATTATTAATTATGACTAACACTAGTTTATAAGCTCGCCATTGTACTACTAACAATATTAAGGATGTATGAGAAATCTGAAATAAATGATTATTATTATTATATTATTATTAGCACACGGCAGAAGAAGTACCCGGTTCGAATCTCAGTCAAGGATTCACTTTTTGTTATCACTTCGAAGCCTCAGTTACACGATCGAACCACTATTGGATGCAACCAGACTTTTTGCAGCAAATTGAATTAATTAATGTAATTTTCACATATTTTATAACATTGAATATTAATGCTATAATTCATATGCTCACTAAAGATAGCTAAAATAATAGAAAAACGGGACAAAAATATTGTAGAATGAAGATACTGTTGTAGAAGTAGGTAAATATAAAGGATCAAAAATGTACAAAACACCACCTGGTTCACCTAACAAATTTGCTAACCCATCTCGCTCCGAATCAGACATTCGTAAATTATGTGTAGATGAAAGATCGACGCCTGAACTAAATCTGAAGACAATAAATGTCACCCAGCGAGCAAAACACCGCCACCGCCCTACGGAAGATAATTTGCTAACACAATATGATCAGGAAACTTTCTCAGAAATTAAAGCTATGTTTGAGGAACTCAAAACACTGCAGAACCAAAGGTTTGAATTATTAAATTCAACTTTGATGTCAATTGTCACTCAAAATCTAGAGATACAAAAGTCTATGGACAATATATCAACTTAACATCAATCGCTACTTTTAAAAGTTGAGTGCCTAGATAAAGAGAATAAGGAGTACAAGAATAGAATAAGTACACTTGAAAGTCAACTTGATCTTCTTGAAAGAATGCACATAGTTCAAGCATCGAAATACGCAATATACCGCAGCAGGAGCACGAAAACAAAATTATGTTAAGCAATATAATCAAGTCCATTGGTTCATCTCTAACATTGGAATGTCCCATCGAAGAGACAGAAATAAGAAACATCTATCGCTCGAAATCTTCTCCTATAGTTGTTGACTTTACTACGGTCCAACGTAAAGAATCTATTATCTCACTTTACAAAACCTATAAACCTAAGGGATGTAAGGGGGCGCATCACCATCTTTCGCTCCAAGCCAACCTCACCTGCACGCGGTACATCCTGCTGTACAACGAACGAGGCTCTGGCGACCGGCTGGTGGCGGTATAACCATCCCAATTTAAGGCGTAGCTGAAGTAATAGGTCAGTGACGGGCAGCAGCGTCACTGATGCGAGCTACGCTCTGCGATCGCCAACCCGCCTGCCCAGCGTGGCGATTATGGATATTACCCCAAATGCACAAAGCACTAAGGCCACGGCCCCCAGATCCCGGCAGTCACGCTATTCCTGGACATGGTGGCGTCCACGGTAACGGCGTGGCGGGGGGTGCTAAGAATCTCCGGGCTACGGAAGGCCACCACAACCGACTGACCCTGGCCACGTATAACGGACGCACGCTACGGCTAGACTCGCATCTGGCACAACTTGAGGTGGAACTTGGGAAGATTAGGTGGCATATCCTCGGGTTAAGTGAAGTCCGAAGAGAGGGAGAGGACACCATAACCCTCGAGTCAGGCCACCTTATGTACTTCCGCGAGGGAGGCCAAAAATCTCAAGGTGGTGTTGGGTTTCTGGTAAATAAGTCCCTTTCTGACAACGTTGTGGAAATGTCTAGCGTGTCGAACAGGGTAGCGTACCTCATTATCAAGCTCACCGAGAGGTATAGCCTCAAGGTAGTGCAAGTGTACGCACCGACCTCGGCACATCCAGACGACGAAGTGGAGGATATGTTCGATCACATATCGAGGGCCCTCCACTCCACCACTAAGACCCACTACAACGTTGTTATCGGGGACTTCAACGCTAAAGTGGGAGTACAAAATTGCAGCGAATTGGTAGTAGGATCCCATGGATTTGGAAGCAGAAATCATAGGGGGCAAATGCTACTCAACTTCCTCGAACGGGAGGGGCTCTTCTTGATGAACTCCTTTTTCAAGAAACAGCCCCAAAGGAAGTGGACGTGGCAAAGCCCCGACACTATGACGAAAAACGAGATCGACTTCATCATGACGGACAAAAAGCATATATTCAGAGACGTCACCGTGATCAACAGGTTTAATACCGGTAGTGATCACCGACTTGTCCGAGGCTCTCTGAATATCGACTTCAAGGCGGAACGTGCCCGTCTGATGAGGTCCAGGCTCCGACCTACTTTGCTCCAAACCATGATAGGATCCGAAGCGTTCCAGTCAAACCTGGATAACCGATTTGCTGCCATGGAAACCACAACAGACGTAAACCAGAAGCTCGTAAATGTGGTTCGGATACTCAGGGAAGAAAGTACGAGATTTTGTGAAATGCAGCGTAAGGACAAGAAGTCAAAGCTTTCGGAAAAGACTTTAGGGCTAATGAAGGAACGACGTGAAAACCCACCCGTCACTTCGTCGGAAAAGCGCGCTCTAAACCAAGAGATCAACAGGCTTATACGACACGACCTTCGGTGCTCCAACACTCTTTTGATTAAAAGAGCGATCGAGCAGAACCGGGGGTCAAAAGTGTTCGTACAATCTCTTGGAAGAAGCCACCTGAAGAAGTTGACCACAGCAAGTGGAGAAGTCGGTTCTTCGAAGCCGGCAGTCCTCTCCGAAGTGGAAGGCTTCTATGGCCGGCTATACGCTTCGCATGCATCTCGACCTGATCCTGAAAATGAGGGTCCTAGAGCCACTCTAACACGCCACTACACCGAAGACCTGCCAGAAGTCAACATTGACGAAATCGTGCTGGCTCTTAAACAGCTGAAAAATGGAAAAGCCCCTGGAGAGGATGGCGTTACAACAGAGCTGTTAAAGGCTGGAGGTAAACCCGTACTGAGGGAGCTCCAAAAGCTTTTTAATGCTGTCCTGTTTGAAGGGAGAACTCCGGAGGTGTGGAGTAGAAGTGTAGTCGTCTTGTTCTTCAAAAAAGGAGATAAGACCAGGCTGAAGAACTACCGACCTATTTCTCTTCTAAGCCACGTCTATAAGCTGTTTTCAAGAGTCATCACGAACCGTCTTGCGCGAAGACTTGACGAATTCCAACCACCGGAACAGGCTGGATTTCGGAGCGGATATGGCACCATAGACCACATCCACACAGTGCGGCAGATTATACAAAAGACCCAGGAGTATAATCAGCCCCTGTGTCTAGCATTCGTGGACTATGAGAAGGCCTTTGACTCGATTGAAATCTGGTCCGTTCTGCAGTCTCTGCAGCGATGCCAAGTAGATTGGCGATATATCCAAGTGATGAGATGTCTCTACGAAGCCGCCACCATGTCCGTCCAAGTACAGAATCAGCAAACAAAACCTATACCATTGCATCGAGGAGTGAGGCAAGGGGACGTTATTTCCCCGAAACTGTTCACAAATGCAATGGAGGATATGTTCAAGACGCTGCACTGGAAAGGGCGGGGCATCAACATCAATGGTGAATACATCTCTCACTTGCGATTTGCAGATGACATTGTCATCATGGCGGAAACGCTGCAGGACCTGCAACGGATGCTGAATGACCTGGCTGACTCCTCTGTACGCATCGGCCTACGGATGAACTTGGATAAAACCAAGGTCATGTTCAATGAACATGTACTACCGGAACCGACAGCGGTGCACGGCGCCGTTCTCGAAGTTGTTCAAAAATATGTGTACCTCGGGCAGTCATTGCAGTTAGGTAGAAACAACTTCGAGGACGAGGTGAACAGGAGAATTCGGTTGGGTTGGGCAGCGTTTGGTAAGCTACGTCAAGTCTTCTCATCGTCGATCCCACAATGTCTAAAGACTAAAGTCTTTAATCAGTGCGTCCTACCCGTCATGACATACGGAGCCGAAACGTGGACACTGACGGTACGGCTGGTCCACAAGTTCAAAGTCGCTCAGCGGGCTATGGAACGGGCTATGCTCGGAGTTTCTCTTAGGGACAAAATCAGAAATGAGGTGATCCGGCAGAGAACCGAAGTTATCGACATAGCCCACCGGATTAGCAAGTTGAAGTGGCAGTGGGCTGGCCATATTAGCCGAAGAACCGACAACCGTTGGGGTAAACGAGTTCTTGTGTGGAGACCGCGGCTTGGCAAACGTAGTGTAGGACGCCCTCAAGCCAGATGGAGTGATGATATACGCAAAACGGCTGGCAGGAGCTGGATGCGAGAAGCCGAAGATAGAACAAAGTGGCGTGCAATTGGAGAGGCCTATGTCCAGCAATGGACTGCGATAGGCTGATGATGACAAAACCTATAACAAAATACGCCGTGACAAAAAGGAGCAACAATTTAACTCTACTTGCATTAATATACAAGGTGAATCAAGTAGAATTTATATGTCGGATTACTTATCAGCAAGGACTAGAAAGTTATTCTACACAGCACGCCTTCACGTTAGGAACAAGAAGCTCCTTGCAGCGTGGACCATGCATGGCAAGGTAGGTATACGTAAAACCCGAGGAAGGTTCAATGGCAGTGTGTATAGATAATGAGTCGAGCTTCTCGAATATTATTCTCTGACTATACGTTTATTACTTGAAACTAGATTTTTATTACTTAGAATTACAGTTTTATTACTAAGAATTAGATCTTCATTGTTATGCATGTATAATATTTCTAAGTCTATTAATTTTATCATTTTATTTTATTTTTTTACTTTATTGCATGTTTGTAAAGTTACTATGGTTACCAAGACACACACTCACATACACATAACTTACGCGATCTATTCACTTATTACTATGTCATATTATTGATTTTGATCTACTCGTATAATGCCATTAGCTTCTTACCAAATCTAAACTTAGAACTATACTATGAACTTACGTTTGCCACGACCCTTCGTGGCCTATTTGCATATTTTTATTAAGTCCTGGTAGAAAAATGCAAGCCGCACAGCCTCTAAGCCTAGATTTGGATGCATTAGAGATAGCTAGAGTAACTAATTGTGACATAGATGACGTTAGGAAACACATTTACACAGACAATTACACACTTAATATAATTTCTCAGAACATACGCAGTATTAACAAGAATATGTCGAACTTTTACACCCTCTTACAAAGATCAGAGATATTATGGGATATACTAGTGCTTTCAGAATGCTGGCTTCACTCAGGTAAGTCTATCCCTTCTCTAGATAATTACAATCATGCATCAACGATCTTGCACCAAACACAAAACGAAGGAGTGGTGATTTACTATAATAATAAATTAAAAGCATCAATTGAGGAACCCGTCTTACGCGATTCTAATTGCCTTGTTCTGACACTAAATACTGAAACTTATATAATTGGTATTTATCGTGCTCCGAGCCAAACTGACACCACCAACTTCATTACCTCACTTGACTCTCTACTCAAATGCCTTTCTAACTTTAAAAACATTATTCTATGTGGTGATATCAACATCGACATAACGCAAAATAGTACAGCTAAACGATCAAACGAATACTTAAACCTACTGGCTAGTCATGGTATGCTTTCTGGTCACAATGTACCCACTCACGGTCGCACTTGCCTCGATCACATGATGATTAAAACAAAAATGCAAGCCAAATGCCTTATATTTCAATCATCTATGTCCACGACCACGAAAGTGTTGCCGTTAGTTTCAGATTGCGAAATAGTCCAGTATTTTTCAATTGGGTTACTTATGTTGTTAATTTCCAACGGCTCGACGAGATCATGAACAATATTAACTTCCAACCTATTATAGACTGCACAGACGCTAACTCAGCTACTGACTTACTTGTATTTCACCTATCCACCGCTATAGAAAAAAGCTGTAGTATGTGTAAAATTCCTAATAGAAAAAGAGTAATTAAACCATGGATCACACCAGGGCTCTTACGTTGCATGAAAAACAGGGATCAATTATATAAAAAAAATAAACGCAACCCCTTCAGCGAAGTGCACAAAACTACTTATAAACGCTATAGAAATTTTTGCAATAATCTGATCAATAAAGTAAAAAGTAACTACGGAAGGAATGAGATTGAAAACGCTAAAGGTAACAAAAAACAGCTCTGGGAAGTTATAAAATAAATTAGCGGCACTTTTAATTTTGATGATCACTCTTCCGATCTCATAAAATCTGATAATCCCGAGAACAGCGTCAATGACATAAATCAATTCTTTGCCAATATTGGAAAGTCACTTGCTGACCAAATCGATTCTACAAACACAGTGTCCTCAGAGCCAGTTGTTGACTTCAACCCACCTTTGAATTCTTTTGTCTTATTTCCAACTGATGAAGAAGAGATACTTTACATCATAAATGGACTTAAAGATAAGTGTACCGCTGGCACTGATAAAATCAGCAGCAGAATAATTAAAAGGTACAAAAATCTCCTTGTGAATGTTATAACTCACATCTGTGAACTTTCACTGTCCAAAGGTGTCTTTCCTCAGGCATTTAAAATAGCACTTATTAGACCAATACACAAGAGTGGCAAAAGAGACTGTGTGGACAACTATCGGCCCATATCCATTCTTCCCACCTTGTCCAAGATCCTGGAGCGTCTAATTAATAAACGATTGGTCAACTATTTGGAGAGCAATAACCTTATTTCTCCTTCTCAATTTGGATTCCGCCAAGGTAGGTTTACCAATGATGCTGTGCATGAGTTATTGCACTCTATAGTTACAGGCTTGGATAGCAGGAAGAAATGTATTACAATTTTCTTGGATTTAGCAAAGGCTTTCGATACCGTGTCCATTACACACCTTATCAAGAAGCTTGAGTGTATAGGGGTAAGGGGAATACCGTTAAAATTACTTGAGGACTATCTAACAAATAGAAAGCAACGTGTTAAGATAAATCAAACATTAAGTGACGAAATATCTACAGTGTACGGTGTCCCACAAGGTAGCATCCTTGGACCTACCCTGTTCTTGGTGTACATTAATGAGCTCTGTCAACTTAATTTTGATAACGGCAAAATATTAACTTTTGCTGATGACACCGCCCTATTTTTCATAGGAGATACATGGGAGAGGTCTTTGACATTGCTCGGAAAGTTCTGGTACTGCACGTAAGTGCTTACAAGATAATATGCTGTCACTGAATCTCAATAAAACCAAATACATCGCTTTTGCTCATAGAATGAACTTACTCCTTGTATTACGAAATCTCCCCCGTGCCATTGTACCACTCTACAAAGAACCGTTAGTATTAAATACCTCGGCGTTACTATTGACCAATGTCTAACGTTTAAGCCTCATATAAAGGACCTGGTTTCCCGTGTGCGTAAACTCATCTATATCTTTAAAAATCTTCGATATTCGGCTGACAAACACATAATCAAAATGGTCTACTATGCCCTGTGTCGCTCACTGACTGATTATTGCATTGTATCATGGGGAGGTGCTGTTAAGACTCATATAATAGATGTGGAAAGAGCCCAACGGGCCATCCTCAAGGTGAGTGCTGGGCTCTCTTATCACTTCCCGACAGATGAGCTCTATAAAGCCTGGGATACTCTCACTGTGAGACAGTCTTTTATATTGAATACTGTCCTTAAGCAGCACTCACAGTTACAATACGACCCGAATTTGATCAAAGACAAACGTCGCAAGGGTAAAGTATGCCTACAATACGCCGCTAAGACTGCCTTAGCTCAAAATTTTTATTGTTTTCTCGGACCTTACTTATATAATAAATTAAATAATATTCTCAACATATACCCTCAACTAAAATTAAATTGTAAAGCATCGGTAACAACATTCCTCAAATCCCTTAATTATATCGAAACTGAAAAGCTATTATCACCTTAACAATTTATCTATTTTTGAATCAACACAAACACATGAACTTCTTCTCTATTACACACTCCACACACTAACACACACTTCTTATGAAAGCCTAAGTAACAGGTAAACTATTATATTTTTTATTTCATTGTTTTATATCTTTTACTTCATTGTTTTAACGAGCCTACTCTCATATTGTCATAATAATGATATATAAGATGTTTTGTAAAATGAATGTTTGTATCTTTGGGACTAGCTGCAGGAGGCCCCTGGTGACCTGTAATACAGGTTTTGTAAAAAAACCTACCAGGCCCCTGGTGACCTGTAATACAGGTTTTGTAAAAAAAACATACAACAGGCACCAGTCTCTCACAAAGACTTGATTCCTTAGCTCAAGCAAAATGTATACCTACTAGCTCTAAGTCATAACTTGTGAGAGAGAATAATAAATGTTTATTAAGTTTATTATTATTATAGGATAGACAGCGATTTAAAGTTTGTTATCAACTATTTTCACTAAAATTTTTGGTAGTTACTGTTATTACGTTACGTCTTTCAACTAACCACTAAAAGCATTAAATAAAAAATAAATTTTATAAAAGACACATTCAACATTATTTTTTTCCCCGTGTTTCAAGCAGGCGGGTTTTAGATTTTTACTTTTTCCTAAAATCTCTGTTAACGGTGCTTCGACACGGGATCACGGGGACAAAATTTTAAAACGTAGTAATTGTGTAGTTTTAAAACGTGTATATCTTACGAAGTATGGGGCGCAGACCTACCTACCTTTTTGTTCTCAAATTTCTGGTTTTTACGAGATCATTGTGATCACGAGGTCAAAACTTTGAACCTCTATATCTTACGAACTATAGGGCGCTAACCCACCTTGTTTGTACTCAAACTTCTTCATTTGACTATATCTACGTGATTGCAGGGTCAAAATTTTGAACTCCTATATCACACGAACTATAGGGGTAGACTCACCTTGTTAGTAATCACATAGATCTCATCAAAACATCAAGTTTGAGTACAAACATGGTGGGTCTACGACTTATAGTTCGTGTGATATAGGCGTTCAAAGTTTTGACCCCGTGATCACGTAGATCTTGTCAAAACAAGAAGTTTCGGTACAAACAAGATGGGTCTGCGCCCCATAGTTCGTAAGAGATAAGCGTTTAAAGTTTTGACCCTGTGATCACATAGATCTCATCAAAACATCAAGTTTGAGTACAAACATGGTGGGTCTACCACTTATAGTTCGTGAGATATAGGCGTTCAAATTTTTGACCCCACGTTTACGTAGATCTCGTCAAAACAAGAAGTTTCAGTACAAACAAGATGGGTCTGCGCCCCATAGTTCGTAAAATATAAGCGTTTAAAGTTTTGACCGCGTGATCACATAGATCTCAACAAAACAAGAAGTTTGAGTACAAACATGGTGGGTTTACGCCCTATAGTTCATATGTTATAGGAGCTCAAAGTTTTGAACCCGCGGTCACGTAGATCTCGTCAAAACAAGAAGTTTGTATACAAACAAGGTGGGTCTGCGCCCTATAGTTCGTAAGATATAGGCGTTAAAGTTTTGACACAAAGATCTTAACAAACCGGAACGAAAAATAATTAAAATGAAGTAGGAAATCCCGATTTTCATAAATTGTAGCTAAGAACACTCGATCAAGTCAATTTTCAATCAAAAAAAGTAAATCAAAATCGGTTCATTCGTTTGGAAGCTACGTTGCTACAGACAGGCACACAAATACATCAATAAGCAGATACGCGTTAAACTTATAACACTCCTCATTTTTGTCGAGGGTTAAAAAAGAGTTAAATACTCCCGATGTAGTCATTAATGAATATTTACAATAAAATTATTTAAGGACTCTGACAGTTACACTCTAAGGGTCGTATTATTAAAACGATCTCAAACGTAAGATCGACCTTGAACACGAGTTCGAGACTCCGTTCTATTTATTAGATTAATACAGAGAAAATAAGGCAAAAAAAATAATACTTTTGCCATTGATATCGTCACAGATAATATAATATATAATATCGTAAAATATCTTGTAACTTGTGACCGTTGATTATGTCAATTTTAATCCTAAATTGTGGATTTTGTGAAATTATGCATAATCTTTTCACGATTTCATTTAAATAAGTATAAAAAATGTTCTCTGACAATAAACCAAGACCAAAAAGATGATTGACGTGAGTATAACATTTTAGACAACGGTCACCCATCTAAGCACCGACTGTGATAAAGTTACTTAACTTACGCAAACATTATATCATATTAGAAGTAGGTTCAACTTTGAGGTGTACACCGACGAGTTACTTTAGCAATAACAAATTCGTTTAATGTAATTAAGTAGTGTGTCGTCGCCTATTGGGGTCAAATTACAATATTTTTGAGATCTGCAACACAGATCGAATGACGTCATCTAAGGCGATTTTCTGCGTTATTTGTACGGGCGCGATATCAGCCGAGATGCTATCAATACATGTCTATTAATTAGTGCCGATCCCAAGACGCCAACCGCACTTAGAAGGGAACTCAGGTCATATTGTTCTTAAGAACGAATCTGAGCTTCATCTATTAATACGAAACTAAGCGCGGCCGATGACCGCGTAGTAGCAAATAGCAACCAACTTTATTTCCAAGTAAACGCACGACCTTGAACAAACCAAGCGGAGGCCTCAATTTTCATCCATCGATGTTTTTACCGCCATCTTTTAGCGACTTTAGTAAGGAGGGCCATTAAAATCAATCAGCTGTAGCCTGAATCACTAGCTGTCGCTTGCTATGCACCACTGCTAATGCGTCTCCGTAAACGAGCCCGAAAACGAGCCCGAGTTAGGACGATCGCATTTCTTTGTATGGGATGAGGTATCTGTACTAGTATAGTATTATATTAACTGTGCTTTGGGCAAATATGCCCAGCCCATTGCCACTTCAGCGTGCTTAACCTACGTGCTATGTCGGTAACTTTGGTTCTTTGTCGGATGACATCGTAGCGAGACTCTATTGTTGAACAACTTCGAGCATCGACCCTTTGACATAAATTGGTTTCGGCATGACATGTTCATTAAACATGATTTTGTATTTTTTCCACATTCTATCGCAGCTCTATTGGTCTGGTATTGTGGTCCTGAATCTGGACGGTCAAGGGGGCGGTGTCTATACGGCATCGTTGCAGAGCATCCAGAATCGCCCAAATTTCGATGGAGTCGAAGGCTTTCTCGTAGTTCACAAAAGCCATACACAGCGGCTGATTGTACTCTTCGGTTTTCTGAACATTCTGGCGAACAGTATGAATGTGATCTACGGTGCTGAAGACTTTTTGAAACCCGGCTTGTTCCGTGGGCTGGAACTCGTCGAATTTTCTCGTGAGGCGGTTGGTGATAACTCTCGAGAACAACTTGTAGATGTGACTTAGGAGTGAGATAGGTCTGTAGTTCTTAAGCAAGGTTATATCACCGTTTTTTAAGAACAGAACTACCGCACTCCCGCTCCACGCTTGTGGTGTGTTAAGCCTTAGTGGATAACGGATTTAAAAAGGCTCGTGAGCTTTTTAGGAATGGGCTTTCCGCCCATTCTTAGAAGCTCTGTAGTAATTCCGTCATCACCTGGCGCTTAATTGTTCTTAAGAGGCTCGAGAGCTGCCTCGAGGCCGATATCCGGAATGTCCTCAGTGTCTCTGCCTGCCGACGTCGCATCTCTACCTACCGACGCCGCAACTCTGCCTACCGACGTCGCATCTCTGCCTACCGACGCCGCATCTCTGCCTGCCGACGCTGCATCTCTCTATACCGATTCCGCATCTCTCTCTACCGACGACTCCTAGGTTATTTTTAGTTTTAAGTAGTTTTAAGTTAAGTTTTGTAAATATAGTCCTTTATTCAATCTAAGCTTTCATTTCACTACAGTAGGTCGGACAATAGGCTTCATCATCCGCAGTCTCTCGGTCTTCAAATTGATATTTAGAGCGCCTCTGACCAGTTTGTGATCGCTTCCGGTATTAAGCCTATCGGACTAAGTAGCGACTCATACAAGACACATAAACTCCAAGTTTCATCTAAATAAGTTGTGCAGTTTTACAGTAAATTGCCTGTGACATACGGACGGACATGACGAAACTATGCACGCCCCCCCCCCCCCCTTATATACGCCTATGATAGCAGGTACGTTGCAGGCTTTTTAGAGAAGAGCAGGCTTTCTTACGGTTCCTAAGTGATATCGGTCCTGAAACTTCTGGCAACAACTGATTCCACACGTTCAACGATTCAAACAACCATCTGCTGATTGAAACGCACTGTGGTGGATTATAGTATTTTTATAATAATATAAAATAAATTGACACTTGACAGCTCGCGTCAAATCCTGAATCGCGATATAGAAGTTTTCACAGCTGCTAACTATAAATACAAGTTCCCAACGTTAACCGTCGGGCCGCGGCCCGCCAGGCACGATCACCTCGCCTGGTCCTCCCTTTGTGTTGGAGGGACTTAACACCTTGCCCTTCACAGGCATTTCTTGCCAATTACTTTATTAATACAATAATTGCATTTTTGAAAGATAGATTTTTTTTAAGTCTAGACTTAGGAACAAGCCCGAGACTTCCGTATGCCAAATCCGGGCCGGAATCGAACCACCTATCTGGACAATGATACTAGGCCTAAAAGTGCCTAGTATCGCGTTAGGTCGCTGCGACACTCAGCTGTTTGGGCTAGTCTAAACAATCCCTCAGATACCTTTACGTCGACGTATAAATAAAATGTGTTGTGTTGCGGTACGCAGGGCAGCAGACCGGTGAGGCGCGGCCGTACGCCTACGTGCTGCAGCCGCCGCAGCAGTACTTCACCATCGAGATCCCCAGCTTCCAGGTTTGTGGAAACAAATGAAGTCTTTGTGAGTCATCCTAACGCACCCGTGGACTAAATCTGTGAGGGAAGTCGTAAAAACACCAGGTGTGTCGGCCCCATACGCTACTAACTGCCTGTTTCAAGGGCGTACCCAGGATTATTTTCAACGGGGTTAACAAAGGCCATTATCAATTCTGTGTATTTAGTTACAGTTTTGCATTTCGGCGCACCCGTAGAGGGGGTCAACTTCGTTACGCAGCGTTGACTAACTCTGTTGCTGAAATTTACCCCACATCTTTCTGTTACATTTAGATTAGATTGAAACATGCTGAATGTGATCAAAGTAAAATTAGATTCAAAATATAGAGTAATAGAGAGACATGTCCGGCAGGGGTGCCGCACGGTGGGCACGTCGGTGTCGGTGTGCGAGCCGGGCGCGGCGCTGCGGCTGCTGGGGGCGGCGCGCGCGTTCGTGCGCCGCGCACCCGACCGACTCGGCCCCGCCACTGCCCACGTACTCGTTTTCTGCGGATAGACCGCCAGCGTCGACTACGCCAATGTTAATGCACTTATCGCTTAAAAATAATTCATATTCTCGCAGATCAATCTTGGTATAAGCAGTTTATTAAAGCAACTCAATGGTAAACTTGTCTGGGTCATACACAAAACGCGATATGACGAAAATATTTGAAATAAAACTTCTCGTATTATTATGAATCTTTGTTTTTCTTTAAACTTATTTATCTACATTCTTAAAAAAATATCACAAGAGATCAGTCTTCAATATTTTAGAAATAAATTACTTTTTTATTTTATGTACGTCAATGCGTCCTAATATAAATGAAATAAAATAAATAAACAAAAAAAAAAAACATCAAAATGAGGTCCTTCTTCACTTTAATACAAATCTTAATAAAAAAATAATTGCCAGTTACGTCCAAAAAAAAAAATATTAAAAATATATCAACAAAAAATATATTAAGCTCCTGTGGTCTTTTAACAAACTATCTTACTATTAAAATATATCCTCGCCGGAATCGTCGTTTTGACAAATTTATTCTTCTCCCTTGTGACCTATGCCTTTCGTTAAATATTACATCTGGTGTCAGTCTATCTGTCTGTGTGGTGTAAGTCCTGGGGAGTTGGGCTCACTCGGCCTATCAGGTGTCCTTGGTATCACGGGTGAATAAGGCATGGACATATTCTTAGATAAGTCTGAAGAGGCTGATGGTACTGCTCTCTCAAAGCAATAAGATGACAAACTGTGCTAAGACGAATCAGAAGTGGTTATATTTCGCGATTTACTAGACATTAACGAATTCCTTGTTTACTTTATCAGGATTTGGCCTATTTAATAATGTGGACAGATACATATACCAAGCAACTTAGTCTTCTCGCTTGGATGGCTTCAGGCTCTTTGACACTCCATTATATCTGATGGATTCCGAAGCTACCTTCGCAAGATTGAGTAGCACTATCCTAAATTAGTTGTTGAATATTAATTATAAGTATAATTAGTGACTCATTTATGTTGTAGATCTCAATTCCTTTACAATAGTTACCCAAACATGTCAACATTTAATCCAAACTGGCCACATCATGACCTCGTGCAACGTGATAGTCGTGTGCAGATGTAGTCTTCGACTTCATCAGGTGCATCTTTGTCGTGTCCCCGTTCTGAAAAGCATGATGAAATTGTAAAAGGATATTTTTAAAGTAATAAACTCGAATAAAACAGCTGTAAAACACTTATTTTTATAATTGCATTGAAATTTTATTACAATTTCATTTAATATTACATTACAAATAAATTATGTGACGAGGGTGTCACGCGTGCTGGACGCCGGCTACTGAACACAGCAGCTTACATGGTCATGGTGGATTGATATGCTATTGTTTACACCTGCAGCAGTAAATTATTTTATGTAAGTTAGGCAACCGGTAAACTGTTTCTTTTACAGTTCTTCGTTACGCATTAATTATGGTACATGAAATTGTTCATATTAGCGTTTAGAAAACAACTTGGCGTGTTTTCATAATAAATAGTTATTAAAACATAATAATCGGTGCAGAGTAGCGCGCGCAGCATGTCGGCGACGGCGTGCGTGTTGGTCGCGGCCGCGGCGCTCAGCGCCTGCGTTGCAGCGGACCCCGTCTGCAGTTCTGCATTGTACGGTGAGTCACTCTCGAGTGCTAGCTGGCAGCTTACTACGAGGCCTAAATCACGCCTATGAACACGGTTTCGCATTTGATTTCATTAAATCATAATTTCATTTCATCAAAAAAATTTTCATTAAACTGTGGTTTTATTTATTTGTGTAATAATAAAAAATACCACTATCGTATCGATGAACTAACGAGTTGAACGTTTAGTTCCGTAGAGCGAATGATATTCCCCGGTATCATCTCTGATAACATTATCATCACATATTTGCAGGCGTATTGAACGGCACAGCACATCACCTGCCCGAGCATTACTTGATGCCCCACATGCTCGACTGGGCCGTCAGCGTGAGTACCTACAATCTTACATAATCATTTAACTATGAGGCATTTACCAACGCTTTACTTCAGATGCGTCACAGTTTGTACAAGTCACATTATGTTCACGACGATATAGTTAGGACAATCGAATAAATCAAAGCTCATGAAAATTTTCTCACCCGTTGTTGAGTTACAGATGGTGTAACTAGCGCGACTTTTTATCCGCATCATTCAGTAGCTGACTTAACGTGGTGATTGGTCGGTACACAGGTGCCTCTGTTATGTGCGGGACAGCCGGTGTCGGGCCTGGAGGCGCGCGTGTGCTCGTGGCTGTCCGCGCCCAGCGTGCGCCTCGTGGACTGGGCCACGGCGCTGGTGCACGTGCCGCCGTGGCTGCCGACCTACTCCACCGTCAACGTCACCGTGTACTGCGGCGCGCAGCCGCAGGCGCCGTCCTCCACGCCGCCGGCCCCGAACCTCCAGAGCTCCTCGCCACTGACGCCACCCTCCTCGACCGAGGAACAATCGCTCAACCGTCTGCTCGGTGCTAAGACGTTGCGTCATTCATTAATCACACCCCTCTGGTCACGGAACTAATTAATTAACGAAAATCACGTTCGCCATTCTCAGAATCAGATTATATTATAATTATTACCACGATTACAAATAGTGTAACGGTGATATAAACGTTAAACTACAAGTGTTTCTAAATAATAATAATTATTTATGTTTAATTAATGAACAATTTTTTTTGAATGAGATATCATGTTCTCTCGAAAAAACAAATTGAGTACCTAGTTTCATAATTATATTACGAGGACAGAGAAGATTAGAAATGTGTTTGTTTGTTCATAACATAATAATTTTGTTAGCTATAATGGGTAAGTTATAACTTTAAAGAATCTAAAAAATTCATGTCGTTTGGAAATTGGAATGTTTCATTTTCAATCAGTGTTATGCAAAATCTCATTTTGTAAGTGTTTTTATTGTATTTCTTAAACAAATATTAATATTATTGTTCAACACGAGGGGCGTAGCTTGCCTTAGGCGGGCCCTGGCCGGGTCTGGTGTCCTGTGACCGGAGCGGCCAAACGACCAACGTGAGTCGCTCACGACGAAGCGACCTACGTACCGCGTGCGACCTAGGTTACTATATAATGTGTACATATGTGGTTTAACGCTTATTTATTTATTTATAATCGATTTCAAAAGATGATCAGATGTTTGTATTTTTTTATGTATAATTTATTTATTTTATATATTTATTTTGATTTGGGAAACAAACAGCTTGTATGTTTTACGTTACAAAAATTACATTGTTTAAGACTTAAGCCTAAATACAGTTTCCACATATAGGTACAACAATAAAAAGAAGCAACAAAATATTAAGTAACCTAATAGATTCAAGTTAACAATTTCTGTTATCAAAGCAATATAAAACTAAAACGATATAACATTAAAAACAATAGAATTCACAAATAAAATTAGGTTAAAAACTAAAAAGAACTTAACAAGTAATATCATGAGCTGAAAAGTCATTCGCAATAAGGGTACGAAACTCTTGAGACTGCAAAATATGTCTAATTGGTTTTTTCTAGTGAATTCATGAGCTTTTTTAAAAACACGAGGAAAATAAGCATTATAACGATAGTTAGTATCGACCACAGTGGAAGCCAGACATTGAGCATTTCTTAATTGTTTCTTAGGGACATATAACTCAATATTGTTCAGAAGATCAGGTGAATTAATGTTACTATTAGCAATATTGACCAACATGTCTGTGTCCGCTATTGATCTACGTAACTGGAGAGGAAGCATATGATGTCTTCGGCAGCGGGCTTCGTAGTTTGTATCATAGCACTTGGTGTTAAATTGTTGATATTTTAGAAACCGTTTTTGAACTGATTCTATTTGCTCAATGTAAATGTTATATTGGAGGTTCCACACCTGACAAGCATATTCCAAAATACTTCGTACGTACGAACAATAGAGTATTTTTAGAGCTTTTATACTCTTAAAATTTGAACCTGTTCTGATGATAAAACCAAGTGCCTTGGATGCCCTATTTACGATATTCTCTTTGTCACCACAAAGAGAATATCGTAAATAGGACATCCAAGGCGCGGATCTTGTTTACCCACCGGTAAACAGCAACTTTGAGTCGTGTATAACTCCCAGATCTTTTATTTGCTGTGCTCTTGAGACATTTTGACCTTTAAGCATGTAATTATATGTAATTGGGTTAGCTTTTCTAGTGAAACTAATAGCAAAGCACTTTGAGACATTAAGATCCAATTTGTTAGCAGCAAACTACTACCGTCTAGAAAGACGGTATAGATCTTCTTGCAACTGCAGGCAGTCTTCTGTATTGCGGATCTTCTTTACAATTTTCATGTCATCTGCATATAAAAGGAATTTCGAGTGCAAAAAGCATGCTTTAACATCATTGATGAAAATTATAAACAAGAGTGGCCCGACCAGGGAACTTTGAGAGACTCCAGAGGGAATGGAATGCCAGTCGGATTGAAATCCGTTAACGGATTTCAATCCGACTGCAGAGACTGCTAGACAACAACAGCCTGCGTGCGATTCTTTAGATAAGATCTAAACCAATTAAGGAGATGTCCGTACATTTTGGCCGCTTCCAATTTCGTTATTAGAATTCCGTGGTGGATACGATCAAAGGCCTTGCTATAGTCGGTAAATATTTAGTCCACTTGTCCACCGTTATCCATACCAGAAGATATCAGCTCATTCGAGTGGACCAAGTTTGTTGTAGTCGACCGTCTTGCAATAAATCCGTGCTGTTCGTTGATGATCGAATGTTCGATGGTTGCATAGAGTTGTTTGTAAATAATCCGCTCAAAAACTTTGCTGAAAATACAGAGTTTCGATATCGGCCTGTAATTTGAAATATCGTTCTTGTTGCCCTTTTTAAAGATTGGTGTAATAAAAGCACTTTTCCAGATCCTCGGAAATGTACTTTCAGCAAGGGAACGCCGAAAAATTAATTGTAACGGTACAACAAGACTACGCGAACTGTTAATAATAAAGATTGGAGAAAGTCCATCGGGTCCTGCACCCTTGTTGAGATCGAGCGACTGTAGTAACTTGTATAACTCATCAGCTTGGATGTTAATACTAGAGATAGAGCCACATGCACAGCTCTCTCGCGGTACGTAACTATTATTCACTAGTGACTCCGGGGGTAAGTAGGTGGACTGAAAATAGGTAGCAAATAGTTCGCACACTGATTGGCCACAGTCTGTTAATAATGGATGGCAAAGTGCCACCCCCTCCTCGCGAGGATTTGACGTACGACCAAAAAGTCTTTGAATTTCCTCCCGATATACTACTTTCTACATTATTCAAGTACTGATAATAGCATTCCTTTTCGATATTTTTAGCCTCAGTTCTAAGAAAAGAATAAGTCTTCAAAGTTACCATAGGTTTTAAATTTATTTAAAAAATTGCGTTTTTCTTTAAGGACTTTCTTCAGTGTTTTGTTGTGCCACGGAGGAGACCGCTGCCCATCTGATACCATTTTGGATGGAACAAACTTATCACGTAGAGAGAATAAGATGCTATAAAACGTATCAACAGCAGTTTCTATTGGACAATTCAAAAGTTGCTCCGGCCAAGGCACATCATCTAGACTGTTGCATATAGAGTTATAATCTCCCTTTGCGAAGTCAAACTTTTTGCGTTTGCTAGATGTCAGCTTGCTGTAAGATCGTAATGGTACGTTGATAATTAGGGCCTTATGGTGAGCGTCTTCTGGAACCAAGGGATCGTCACTGTGCTCAACTGTTATAATTTCGTTGGCAAAAACTAAGTCTAAAAGTCTTGTATTTATATTATATGCGTTATTGTATTGCTGTAGATTGAATTGTGTAATTATTTGCTTAAATAGTTGTAGGCTTTCACCTTGAACAAATGAGCATTCTAGATGTGTCAAAGGAGCTGAGGTGGACCATACTAGATTATGTAGATTAAAATCTCCTGCTATAATAAACTTGTCGCGTGGGTTATTCATGTAGATATTACTTAGTGTGTTTGATAAATTAGTTAGCTGCTGTGAAAATGTGTAACCCTGGTTTTGTGCAATTAGATATAAGACACATATATGAATGATTATTTTAGAAAATACTTTATACAAATTTAGCATTACGCTGATTGGCTTGTAGTTTTCTATTAGTTTCGTATCTCCTTTTTTATGTAAGAATGTAATTGTACTTTGAGTTCATTGTTTTGGTATTTGTTTCGTGTTCATTATTTCATTGCTTATATTGTCATCACCTGGTGATTTTTCATCTTTTTGTGGTTTAATTGCTATTTAATATACTTTTAAAATGACGAAGTGAAGTAATTCACTTCATCATTTTGAATGTATATTAAATTTGAAATAATTTAAGCCCAACCACAGCTCCGCATGTTTTGTAGATTTTGAAATATGACCAACACCTTGAGAGGCTCGCGTTAGAGGGTTGGATCAAGGGCTTGATGCAGAAGGCAGTATCTTTGGACACGATGTTGCTTTCTGCTGGTAGATTTTATTTATAAATGTATTTTTTTAATATATATTTAAAAATGTCATTTAAAAGTTGCCTATTACAATAGGTAAAGCCGTATTAAAGAACGCGGCAATAAAAACTTGTGGCCCCTCTTTTCAAATTGCCAATGTTTCTTTGTTTATAAACTGTACAATTGTAAAATGTAGAAATATATCTAATATACATAAAAATCGCGAAAGTTTAAAAACAATAACTGTATAATTATGTAGGTAAGGTACTACCACCATTATATTATACACCATATTAGAGGACTGAAGCAAAAACAAGGTATGAAAATATTAAAAGAACACATGAGTTTGAATATATCAACATCAACGGGTACAACATAGTAGTAGCATTCACTTACAATGTGAAAACTAATATGCTTAAAAATTGGCCAAATTTGGAATATTGGTAATTTTCATCTGATGATTCCATGCGCGAAAAGGGTGGAAGTATACTACTTCTGTGTACGTACTCTGGAAGTAGGTACAAATAATATAGATTGAGTTATTAAAATACGTGTATCTCTAAATGGTTTCTTTTCTGTCGAACACTGTTGGTATATTATACATACCATACGTTTTGAACACACATTTCAAAAACTGTAAGACTTGCAGAGCTGTGAGTTGGCTTAAATTGTCTCAAATTTAATATACCTACTTTAAAAATAATGAACACATTTCATATCAAAAACCCATAGTTTTAGGATTAAACAACAAAAACTGAAAAACGTCCAAATTTTATTGCAGTTTTTTGCGTATTACGCAATTAGCACAATTTTTTTTTTGAGTTTCTTATTCCTCTTACCAAAAATCCAGCTTTCCGGTTTTAGAGCTATTATTTGTAAAATTTGACTGGGATATTGTAATGATAGATTTATATAGCTCTTAACATAATATAAGCGGCACTTTTATTTTAAGTTTTAGTTTTGTGAAATATTTTTCATAAGACTAAGCTGTGACAGTCTTCCTTTTAATTTCATTATCTACACTACTACCGTGAATTTTTTCTCATACCCAATATCAACCATTTCGCCAGCAGGGAGGGGGGGGGGACACTTCTAACAAAAATTCGCACTTTAAAGCTTTATTTTATTTATTTAATATTCATTTACAAAAGAAAATAATATTTACACAGTAAAGATGCAAACATAAACTCATTCGAATTTTAATCAGTGTCGTCTGACTACGTCAGTAACCTCGGTATTTTAATTTATTTAATCTACACTATAAACACATTACAATACACATAATAGCGCATAAAACAACAATAATAAAAAAGAAGGTAGGCACAAAAAGTAACCAAGTGAGCAACAAATAGCGCACCGCATCGACCGGGCGCCTTGTTGCACATCATTTTTTAGTAAGTGGGTAGTCAATTTTTTTTTTTTTTTTCTCCGAAACTGCAACCTGGCAATCTGTGTTTAACACAATGAGCCACTCTTGTGTTGTACTATCGTACTGGTTATTTATGTAGTAACTTAAAGAAGGCTCCAGTGAACATTCCTCTATAGTATAACTATATAATGTTATTCATATCTGCTTATCAGAGAGCAGATACTGTGTCTTCTAAGTCTCGTATGTCTCACACTTCCTTCGCCTTCGAGTCTTGATGCTAGCTCATTGGTATGTGTTGATAACCTTTTTTGGTAATTTCTACTGAAGTTTGCTATTTCTTGCTTAATAGTTTTCATTTCCAGATCCATATATATGTATTTATTACTTATGTAATACGGGATATTTAACATGTTTCGTATGGCCTTACTTTGGAACCTTTCCAGGATTTCAATGTTGCTGTGGCTCGCTGTACCCCAAAGCTGTATGCCATAGGTCCATACGGGTTTTAAGATTGCTTTATATATTGCTAGTTTACTAGTGCTAGAGAGTCTTGAATTTCGTCCAATTAACCAATACATGGAACGCATACGGGCGTCAAGTTGTTTACGTCTATCATTGTTGTTAAGGTCTTTGTTAAATTTCTTTTTATCGCTACGATAGCCAGTGTTGTGCCAAATTTTCCTTAGTCGTCGTCTTTCGTTCACTTTGTCTTTAATCTGTTTTGGGTGATTATTTAATTTTGGGTACTTATTTTTAAAGATCGGTGTAGAGATTTTTGCCGCCAAATGAATTAGCTAGAAGGATTCTATACCCAATTCTATTTCCTCTGGTGTTTTTAAAGATATACTAAGATTTACCTTAGAGCTTATTATACTATTAAAAACATTCCAGTTCGTATTCCTATTATATAATTGAGGCGCAGTTTCAACCATCTGTACCTTACCACTAAAGTTCAAAATGACAGGCGTGTGGTCTGATGAGAGGTCAGTGCTTTCCTCAATGCAAATGTAGCATTGCGGAATGTTCTTGAGAATGTAAAAGTCTAGAAGATCAGGCAGTCTGTTGCAGTCAGTAGGCCAGTATGTAGGACTCCCGTGGCTAGAACAGTGGAGATTTAGGTCATTTAATGTACTCGTAGCATATAACTGCCTTCCTCTCGGTAGTGTTAGCTGGGATCCCCAGTAGACATGTTTCGCATTCCAGTCACCGCCGCATATAAACCGATTACCGAGTTTTTCAAAGTAAGTAGTGCAATCACTTTTAGTTATTATGTGTCTGGGTAAACTACGGACAATAAACTGCTGACAATGTGATATCTGAATGTCCATCTTTTACTTTTACAGATGTCGCTTGTATTTTTTCTGTGCGGTATTCTTCCAGTAGATAATGATTTATGTTTTTCCTGATTATAACTGCTGTACCACCATGGGAGTTACCTGACGGGTGATTTGTGAGGTATGTGTTAAAATTTTCAATATTTATGTAAGATTTCAAAGTCAGTCTTGTTTCTGAAATTAAAGCTACGTCGATCCTTTCAACGTTCAGGAAAAGCTTGAGTTCAGGTATTCGTTCAGTCAATCCGTTGGCGTTCCAAGTTACGACCCGAAGGTTTACGGACATTTTTGTAAGCATTTGGAGATAAGTTGGATCATACGATCCATCATGTTGTCGAGCATATTGCTCATGATGTTTTGGAATCGGTCGAACATTGTATCTAGGATATTTACAAAGTTGATCTGGTCTCCAGTATCCATATTTTTATTTGTTATAGGATAAGTCCTATTCTTGACGGTGTATGCATAAGTGTGTTTGTCGGTTGGCCGAGGCTGGTTTTTGTTTAAAGTGTTTGCTGTGTTTGTATTTTCAGATGTTTCTTGCGTGCTTTCAGTCTGTTTTTTGTTGTGATTGTTGGTTGACCTGGATGGTGTTTTTAATATAAGTTCTTTGTACTGTTTGTATTTTTTGCAGCCTTTATAGCTAGATGGGTGTTTTTCCTGGCAATTGGCGCATGTAGCCTCAGTATTTGGTGATTTAATGCATTCACTTGAAGGATGTGCCTGTCCACATTTCACACATCGGAAAGGTCTACAGCATTGGTTTTTGGAATGTCCAAACCTTTGACACCTTTTACATTGTAATATCTCTTTTTTCTTGTATGGCGCTTCAAAGGTAACTTTCATGTAGCCAAGTTTGTCGACTTTAAATATGCCTTTGTTGTTTTGTTTAGGTTCTAAGTCCACATAGAAAAGAGGGAGTGTGTCTTTAGTTTGTCTGTGCTTTACATTGACCACTTGCCTTACTTCATGTCCCAGCTCTTTGAGATTATTTTTTATATCTTCAGTATCTTCAGAGGAATGAAGCCCACGAAGGACCACCCTGTAGGATCGTTCACTTTTCAATTTGTATGTGTAATGACTTATGGCATTAGAAATGAAGTTTTCACGAATTATTTCATAGGTATCAATGTCACTAGGCATAATTTTAACTACGTGTCCTGATTTTAATGTAGTCATGGTATACATGTTGGTTTCTACTAGGTTGTTAAGAACGTGTTTAAGGGATGTTACATTAATCACCCCAGTTACAAATATGGGTTCAGGTTTTGGTGCTTTAGGTGCATACATTGGGGGTGTTGATTCAGTTGTATCTAGGATCTCGAACCGATTTTGTGTTGATACAGAGTATCTGGTTTTTGGTAGCTTTTTCGAGTTTTGATTTATGTCTAGACTCTTCTCTGACCTTTTTCTTTTAACTGCTGGCACTTGGTCTTTCTGCCAGATTTGTGTATTTTCAGTGTCTTTGGGTAATTTGGTCAAATTTTCACTTGCCATAGTTGAAAATTTGTTCATACTTCCAACTGAGTGGCTTCTTGATCTGTTAGTGAACAAACTTGGATGAATTGCTTGTTGTACCAATCTCTTCTGACCAGTTGTATTTACTGACGAAGAAGCCTGGGTACCCACTTCTACGCAGTCTTCAACACCTTGTTGGGCTTTCTTTTTCGGACCAGTAATATTTACTGCAGAGGCAGCCTGGGTTCCTACCACCTCACAGTCTTCGGTAACTAATTTCTCACTCACAGGCCCGGATACCTGTGAGCGCCGGGGGCTAGCCGGAGCATGGCAAAACACTTTCCTTATTGGTACTCATCATGATTGAAATATTTGGGAGATTAGATACAGTTGCTTCCCACACAACTGCACACAGTATTTTTTGAGGTGATTTAGTTCCTCAAGGCCTCTGTTTACCACCACAAGCAAGCTTGTGACATCGGGTTAATTACCGCCGCCCGGAACTCGGCGTTGTTGCTCGTTTAGCACCACCCGGGGGAGACGTGTAGGGTGGGCCTAGGAAAGGTGGTAATTCCTACGGACGTGAGCAACCCCCTCCCCCGGTAGTCAAATACTACAGCATATATACAGGTTGTTCTCAAGTTTGTTAAGTTATGTTTTGAATAAAATGCTGCTTCAATTTAGATTTTATGTTTTTTCTAGTTAAGTTGTCCTTAAGGGGTTTAGGTAGTTGGTTTATTAAATAAAGTACAATATATTTGAGTGTTTTTCTACCATACAAATTAGTGTATCTAGGAATTAAAAGTTTAGCGTTACTTGTACTAAGCGTTTCCATTTTATTTACGTTTTTTTGTCTAGTTATTTTTAATTTATTGTTAAAGAATTCTTCATTCAGTAATGTTAAGTTAATTTTTTGATGTATTGGTAAAATTTTGCAATAGTCAAATATTTCATTATATTTATTTTTAAATGATTTCATAATTTTGTGTGGGATAATTGTTTTAAGAATACGTAGTTGAAGTGCATATATTCGGTCAATGTGAGAGATTTATATATTCTTCCGTAACTCGACAATCCATAAGATATAATTGATTCGGCCAACGATTTATATAGCATTAGAAGCGTTTGGTAAGGTATTTTGTATTTTATTATAGAAAATGTTGCTAAAATGCATCTTAATTTAGAGCACACTTGGTTATTATGTTCTTTCCAATTCAAGATTCAAGTCCTAAATATGTTTGCTTACCAACCATCTCTAATGTGTTGCAGTCACAAGGCGTAACTGATTGTTTGTTGCTATTGTGAAAGCATTTATGTGAGTGCGCTGTTATCTTGGGTGTAAAGGATACGCGCTTTTGGCTGGAACTAATGTACATAAGTTTTGTCTTCTTTTCATTAAGCACTAGACCATGGTCATGCGACCATTTTGCCAGAACATCAAAATCTTCTTGAAGCCGGTCTTGTGCTTCACTTATACTGCGTCCTGCAGCTACAAGGCATGTATCATCTGCGAACTGGTAAATTTCACATTTTGTGATAACATTTGGCAGGCTATTCACATATGTGATGTAGTGCAACGGTCCTAAGACCGAACCTTGTGCCGTTCCGTCAGTTACTCTGACAACATTACTTGTCATTTCACCTACTTGGACCATAAATTTTCTATCCTTGAGATAGTCTTTTCACCAATCTAACAGTTTTCCTCTGATTCCGCTGTCATGAAGACATTCAATTAATTTATTGTGCCTAAGCGTATCAAAAGCCTTCCTATATCCAATAATTTTCAATAAATTACCTGACAGTTTGAAAACCTTACAATTGGCCCAATTAAAAAAAGCATTACATAAACTACTCGTTGACAAATGCTATTATAATATAAATGACTTTTTAAGTGACATAATATTGTAATTTTTTATTTATTCTCATGACTTGTTTTTATCTGTAATACAATTTAATTCACTAATGACATGTACTAATTTATGATTCAATTGACTACTGTAATACAATTTAATTATCCAATGACATCTACTAATTTGTAAGTCAATGTTTTAATAATCTAATTTAATATAATGCTCAATATTTGTATGTCTGGATGACAAAACGTAGCGCAACAATATTTATTTATAAGACCACATTGTATGTATTTACCTATGTTTTTACAAATAAATTATTTGATTGATTGATTGATTGATTGATTCCTATAATCGACAAATACTACCTACTATTTTACTATTTAACAACATTATAAAAATTATTATATTCATTAATTTTACATTACAATAAATATTTTCTAACAATCCTAAGTTTTGTTGGATATTAGTTCAAGATTAATGTTGCTTCCCAGCAAAGGCCTCCCCTAAAGCTTGCCACAGCGTACGACCGTGTGCCTTTCTTCTCCATGTTATGCCTGCTATACTTTTGATGTTGTCTTCCCATCTACGACACTGTCTCCGTTTCTTTCTGTTTTCTTCTCTTGGACACCACTCGGTTACATCCTTGAACCATTTATCATTTTTTTTCCTTATTATGTGGCCAGTATACCTCCGTTTTGGTTTTTTAATAGTATATTTCACCCCTGTAATTCCAGTTTGTTTGCGAATTGTTTCTTTAAATACAATAATTGCATTTGAAAGAAAAAAAAATGAAGTTCAGACCCAGGAATCGAACCCGAGACTTCCGATCGCTTTACCGGAGCGCGAAAGCCAAACCATCTAACCTGACCTATGTCACTAAACTTGAAATTACTCTTCCCTTGTTACATACGAGTTGAACCCTCGTGAGCGCCATCTAGCCATGTCCATAAGAACTATTATGACTTTTGTTATTGCTTCATAAATTTATAATTTTAATGAGACGTATACATTTTCCATCCATACCCTGTGTTTCTAATGCTACCCATATTTTTGAGTGTTTGAGTGAATTATTGTAATCTACGAAGGCCAAATAATAAGTTATGCCATCTTCATTACTTTTCTGGATAACCTGTTTTATGGTATGAATATGGTCTAGTCTTGAAAAGTCACTGCGGAATCCTGCTTGTTCCTTCGGTTGATTTACATCCAGAATCTTTGTTAGGCGTTCTAGTAGTACCTTAGAGAATATTTTGTATATGTTGGACATCAGGCTGATAGGTTTATAGTTAGCGAAATCATTTTTCTTTCCTTTTTTTATGTAGAAGTATTATGGTTGAAGATGTCCATTGACGAGGTATGTATTCTATTTGTAAAATTTAATGTAATATATCTGGGATGGTGTTTAGTGTTTTGACTGATGTCCCTATTAAGATCTCGTTACATATTCGCAGTCTTCGCCCGGTGCCTTTCCTCTTTTCTATGTATTAATTGCTTTTGAAACTTCTCACATTATATTTGGAATCTATTCCTCTTTTTTGTTCTTATATATAGCTGGTTTATTTGGCTTAGACTGCATTTCTACGTCACTATATAGGTCGCGGTAATAATGTGTTGCGATATTTAGTATTTCGATTCTGTTTGTCTTGTTTCTTTTAGTTCTTCGGTGTGTCATGTTTTCAATCCAATCTACGCTGTCTTTTATTTGTCGCCATGCTTTTTTCACACCGCCTGTTTTTTCTATGTAGTAGTTGATTGTTTCATTTCTTATTTTTTGTATTCGTAGTTTTATTTTTTTACTTAGCTTTACTATCTCCTGACTGTTGGAATTTCTATATGTAAGCAAGATCTTTCTTTGTTCAATTAAACTTCTGGCTACTGGTCCTAATTTATATTCTGTTCATTTGATATTTATTATATTATTCTTTATTCCTTTTAGATCTTCTTCTAGAGCATTATATTTTTCTTGAGTTTCAATTAGATTTAGTATTTGCATTAAATTGGTTTCTAAAGTGTTAAAAAAATTTGATCTGATTTATTTATTCATGAACAATTTTTACATTGTATTTGAATGTACTTATATGTCAATTATGATAAGGAACACAATAATAAAAATAATAGTATTAATAATAGGACAACAATAATAATTAAATTCGGACAATATTTATTAATTATATATTAGAATTATAATAACAATGAAAACTACACTCACCATTATTGTTATTAAACTTTCGCGATTTTTATACATATTAGTTATATTTCGGGACTTAATCGCGTGAATTATTTAAAGGTACGAACCTTTTATTTACCCGACGATGTTTCGATCGAATTGCACCGATCGTGGTCAGACGATCGGTGCGAAATATAACTAATTTACACTCACCATATAATGTTACTAAAACTTAAAGTCATCTGTAGAATAATAGCACTCTTTCAGCAAAAGGGTTGCCTATTTTTAAAAATATTTGAACTATCAATAGTTTTCCACTCAACTGGCAAAGAGTTAAATAGTTTAACTGCCTGATACCGACAGCTATGAATTGCCACATTTAATGTTGGTCGTAGAGAAGCCCTCAGATCTTTCCTTGAAAATGAAAATGAAATGAAAAAATATTTATTGCAGCAATAGATACAGTATTACATTAAATGCAAACATAGAATCATTCTTAATCTAAAGCTGGGTGGACATTTACTGCTGTGTTACTGTTGGTCTTCTCACTTGGCTAGCCTGTATCGAGGAGACCGTATCTTAACTGGTAGTATCTACCATTGTTACATTAATATTTTTTATAGTATTTCACAAGAAACATTTAAATTATGAAATAAAATTATACAAAACAAAAAAAAATATATATATCTCTGCGTTTAGAAATAAAAACAACTTGTTTAAATTCTTTTAAGTATTAACTAAGGTGCAGACTAATACAAAATAATTATTAAAAATGAGGCATGTGTGTAATAAAAATAGGTTTAGAGATAGATATATAAATGAAATTAATAAGTATATTATATCAATACATACCAAATCACATCTATGCTATAATTTGTAAGATCTCTTCAGTGTCATCGTAAGTTAGTGTATATAACCAGTTTGTTATGATTGTCTTTGCTTTATATGATGTTTTATTTTTTAAGTTACAATACTTGAGGACAGTATTATATACACGTACCCTTGCAAACAACCCAAACCGTTGAGCAAAAACTGTATTAACTGATGGTTTTGGTAGACGAAAAGTCCTACGCTTAATTAGTGCTGTGTACTCATTCGATGATAACACAGATTTATGCGTCGAAACAGATAATTTTAGAATATATAGTTGTCTGACGCTGAGGACGTTGCTTTCTCTGTAAACTTGGGTTGTTGGATAACGGAACGGCTTTTTAAGCATCACTTTTAAAACAGACCTTTGTGCTCTTTCAATTTGGAGTAGCGTAGTCTTGGCTGCTCCACCCCAGCATGTGACACAATACGTTAAAATGGATTGGCATATAGCAAAATATACAATTTTAAGGGTTTCCGTACCAGTTATGCTTCGTAGATGTTTGAAAAATAAGCAAGCAATAAGCTTCCGAACTCGGGCCGATAATGCCTCGATGTGCTTTTTAAATGATAATTTCTCATCTATGAAAACCCCAAGGTATTTAACAAAAACGGCTCTACTTAGTGATTCGCAAGTGCAGGTATTACCATCACAATAATGTGTTTTTATTACTGTTTGTGTTGGAGGGGCTGATGCGCCAGTTTTGTGAAAGCATATATATTGAGTCTTGGAGGTGTTCAGAGTGAGAAGGTTGTTTTGCAGCCATTTATGAATCTTTGCCATGCCATGTTCAGCGAAAGATAGGGCCTCAGTCCACGAGTTTCCGTGAAAAATTATTGCGGTGTCATCTGCATAGCATACTATTTCGGCATTTTCAATTTGTGCATTGTGTATATAGGTAATGTAAAGAGTGAATAAAGTGGGACCCAATATGCTGCCTTGTGGCACACCAAATGTCAGAGGTTTTGGTGTACTCAGAGACCTGCCAATCCTCACACACTGGATCCGCTCCGTCAGATAGCTTTTAAACCACTCGGAGGATAAACCTCTTACTCCCATATTATACATTTTCTTTTGGAGTAATGGAACGGAGACTGTGTCAAAGGCATTGGCCAGGTCAAGGAACACACCGATACAACATTGTTTATTATCAAGCCTAGAAGCCACTATTGACGTAAGCAGGGCTACCGCATCTTTAGTACTTTTACCTTTCCGGAAACCGAATTGTCGCGAGGATAATATGTTTTTCGGTGGTGTTAGTTTTGGTGAGAATGGTATTTGCAAGCCTTTGTCCTACGGTAGAGAAATGTTCGTTGCAGAGGTCAAGAGATGATTCCACATTATCGGGTGTCAGTAATTCAGTTGGGTCTTTGTTACTGCTAGCGAGGTTACAAAATCTTTTTATGGATTGCCAAAGCTTCTTAGGGTTTTTTTGATTTAGTTTAATTTTCTGGGTTTCATACTGTAGTTTAAGTTTTCGTAGGAGATTCACAAAAAACTTCTGGTATCTTGTGTAAGATAGCCTTAATATATGATTGTCGGGCTCAAGTTTTGCTCTTTGATGAAGCCTGGGGCCAGCCTATAATGAGACCTGGGGTGATCCAGGGTTTCAGATTATGTTGCGTTCTACTGAGCCTGACATCATGGGTATTTTTGCCTACTATGTTTGTCAAAATGTCCATAAATTTATTAGTTGCTTCATTGGCATTATTATGGTTAAAAACATTTAACCAGTCAACTTTAGTGAGCTCTATTTTAATAGCTTCTAAATTTATTTTTGATATAGTTCGGCTTAATCTATTAAGTGGCTTGTTTTTATTGAGATCAAGGCCAACTATAACACGATAATGATCAGTGATATCAGATTGACAAATAATACCTTTTGGAGTAATGTTTCCTAAAAACCCTGATATATAAATATGGTCAAGGCACGAATCATTTCGTGTGGGTTCTGTTATTACTGGTACTATACCATGTTCAGACAAGAAGCACTGGTATTCTAACGATTGAGTATTTGTGTTCATGATATTGATGTTAATGTCACCAGCGAGTATCGTAGGTAACCCATTTTTATTTCCGAAAAGTGTTTCTAGAGACAATAAGAAATTATCAATGTTTTGGGTAGACGGTGATCGATATATGGCAAATATATTAACAGTTTTATGGATTTTGATCCAAAGACAGTTCGCATCATCGACTGTGGACTTTGATACCGCCGCGTTCAAGATACCCTTTACGTAAACTACTACGCCGCTATTTTGGTTACTAATAATGTTAGTTTTGAACAAATCATATCCATTCAATATAGGAATAGTGGTAATATTATTAAGCCAACATTCAGTTAGAATTATTACGTCGTAAATAATATCTAAACGTTTCAAAGCGACTAAAAAATTATCGAAATTTTTATGAATGCTTCTAATATTGAAGGCAATTAATTGAAAATTATGATCGTTGCTAATGTAATCCTTGCATTTACCTATTTCAGTTACAACATAACAGTTTATTTTTAAAGAGTCTAAATCATTTTGTAATTCATGGGGAAAGATTATTCTTCCTTAAGAAAATGTATATTTAACCAATACGAACCACCATCTAGTTAACCAATTTGATCTCATACGTTTACTGAATAATTGTCTGTGTTCGAATTTCAATGGAATATAAAAAATAAAAATCTTTATTTAATATATTACGTTGAGATTTAGCATTATTGTTTTTAGAACTGTATAATATCTTGTGGAATTTACATGGCAAGGTAGTGTGTGTTAGTATTGATAGATACAATGTATTAGTACACATGAAATAGTTAAACCTCAATTTAATTACAAATTCTAGAAATAAAAATATAAATTCTAAACAAA
This sequence comes from Herminia tarsipennalis, assembly GCA_945859575.2. NCBI lineage: Eukaryota > Metazoa > Arthropoda > Insecta > Lepidoptera > Erebidae > Herminia > Herminia tarsipennalis. The sequence goes on along the minus strand of OX243841.2, from coordinate 27,734,326 downwards.
TAAAACATCTTAAAAATAAAAGTAAATAATTATAAAAAATACGAATACTTTCGTAGGAAATATTACTCACGAGTACGTTTAAAGATCGCTCTGCTGTATTATATATGAAAAAAGATGACCAACTTATATGAGCTGTTGTTATCAAGGGAGGTAGGCAGTATGCGATCCAGGTCATGTTGTGACCGGATGAGTATCGCAGATTTTCCCTCGCGTTGTCTGACGTAAATGGACCCCTGGCTACACCAGCAAAAGGCAAAACCGTGTTCCTTTGCACGGGTTCGGGTCTCGCGAAATAAATTCCTGTTTTCTTTAGTGAGCCTTTCATTCAGGTACAGCCTCACAGGTGTACCAGTAATCTCTAAATCTGTACTGGTTAGGGATCTTCTCACTTTGGTTGCTTTCAAAAACGCGGGTCGCGTTTATGTCGTCTTAGAAGCCGATTGATAACCGGCCGCGGTATTTTGCTGCCACCTTGAGGTAGAGTTGGTTGCACGGGGGTATGGCGAGGTCCAGTTCGAATGACCCAGTCTACGTCGTTTTCAATTCTCTCCGGGATTTCGATAACTTCTATCTCGTTCTGAGTTGGGCCTAAACGTTAAGTTCGTTTTGAAGGTGTTACACGGTTGCCTTTAAAGTCACAACTTCATGATCACGTTTCTCCAGATTTGTCAGGCGGGTTTCATTAGCGGTTATATTACGCACAAGTTCATCCATCCTATCGTGGCAGTGGCATAACGAGTTTGTGACCTCATCCAGTTTCGTTTTCAGAGATGATAATTCGCCGGTTAATCTGGAGATTGTCTCAGTGAGTTCTTTTATTTCAGAGATAGCGGCAGTGTCTTTTTTGCGCAAGGTCATTTTGGTTTTTATCTCCCATTTTTGTACACATGTAGGGTAGGTATTAAAGGGATTTTACTGACGGACAACACGCGCACTATTATTCTAGGTTTGACACTGTTTAATACAGTTTATCGAAAATTGCATAGTTCGTTGTTACGAAAATGACGTCACACGCTCGCAGGTGCGCTTGGGGTCACGAGAGGTCGTAGGTCACAAGCAGGTGCATTGTCGAGCTTGTGTGCGTAACCGATGCGCCGTAGTTTGCGTGCACGAACGTGTAAGTAGCGACCGATTCCACGAATAAAGATATTAACATTTTGGCGGGTTCGTGGTGTAAACAAACTTTTGGCGGGAACAGAGTTTTCGTTTTTCTAACGTAAATATGTAAGTAATACTGTCACTATCACAAAAACTTAGATGTCCGTTTTTATCACTTTCTGTTAAACATTCACCAAGATAATGTTTGTGCTTGAGTATAGTAGTACGAAGATATGAATTTATTCTTTAATTCACGGTTTATGGTAAGTTATTTAATTTTAATCGATTAAAATACACGGAGCTGACATTACTGACGGCACTAGTCTTGTGCTTAATCGTAATGCTCTTTGCGCTGGCGTTCCATATTTATCGGAATGTCGGACAACATCCATGAGAACCATTAAAATGTACAGACAAGGTAGGGGCAAAATTTTTAGGTTGTTTTTTGGGATTGGTAAAGTATTGTTAAAGGACATGTACCAAATACGGCCCATAGCGGACAGAAAGTTGTGAAACGTTAAAATTAAACAAATATTTTTTGAAATCTGTATGTGGTTTTCATTTTTTGATAAAACTTGGGGGAAAGATTTTAGTTTTAAAGATTAATATAATTTGATTCTTAGGTTACGGTAATGGCGGATAATTGTTTTATGTTGCCAGCTTTAAAAAGTCAAGCTTCAAACGTCGTTGTATCGACGTTTGTTAGGTAGAAATTGTAAATATCTTTATTACTTTAATATAAAACAATGTTTTTCAATTATTTTGGAAATATATTCGGTAAAAAAGTAATTTAATATAATTGTGTTGTATAATTATTTGGTCGCAATCGATTTTTGTTTAAAAATCGATAGTATAAATAATTTTTCAAAGCATTTGCAACACTTTTTTCATCTGTCATGTCATTCGTGTTGTTATTCATTTCATTCCATTTCATTCATTGATTTTATTATTTGGTGTTGTTAAAATGGCGGCAAACTGACCTGCCATTCAATTCGGTGCAATGCGCGCTTCGATACGGACGTGCTTACTCTGTACGCGTATTGTGCGGCTATAGTCGCTATACGTCACTATGAGTTCTCAGCAACTTATAGCAAACGAACTGTTGGCATTTATTCAAAATGCTATCGATACTATGGACGAAATCAGCATTTTGCAGATCTGCAAATCGAACTTCAAGGAAGATGAGATTAGCAGTGGCAAGAGGTTGATTTTCCAAACCCTTGGAAAAATCGACCAGATGCCGCCCCGCAGGAGAGATGGAACTGAGAAGAGCATCCAGGACATCATCACCTTGCTGAAAGGGACTGATCCGGACGACGTGCCAGCTTTCGTGGCCAAAGAGCTGCGGAAACTGCCCCCCGTCAGTTTTGACCACGTCGACGTCACCCGGCTGTTGAAGGACATCATGTTCTTGAAAACAAGCCTGGCCGAGGTACAGACCAAGCTGGAGGTGTCAGAAAACACCATAGGTGAACTACGCGCCGAAGTAGTGTTATTACGCAACGCTGTTTCTGCAAGTAGGTCACCTGACGCCTCTAAAGTGAACAGTTGTCGCGAGGCGCTAAATGCATCGGTCAGCAATTTTCAGTCGCCGCGTCAAGTTGCGTCACCGACTGTACAAGTTGACAACAACGCATCACGTGCCGTCACCGTACGCCTCTCGACTCCGAAAGAGGTCAAGACAAGCGTAAGTACGTCTACTCATAGTCGTGCTTATGCCGATATTGCCGCGAAGAAGAAACGAACAGCGGTTCAAACAGGGGAGAAGAAGAAGAGCGTGCCCCCAGTCCCTACAAAAGGGCAAATAGACGCTGAGGGCTTCATAAAAGTCGAAAAGAAGCAGAGGAAGCCCTCCAGCTGCAACCAGCGTGGTACCGGCGTGACGGGACCCAATATGTTGCTGCGTCCGGCAACACCTACGACGCAGCTATATGTGTCTCGTCTGCATCACACTACAAAGACTGAGGAACTTGTAGAGTACCTCAGAAAAAAGACCAAGTGGACCTTGAGGGTGGAGAAATTGGAGTCGCGCCATAACGTTAATTTTAAGTCGTTTATGGTGCGAGTGCCCGCGGAACATCTGTCCACCTTCATGAAGGAAGACCTTTGGCCGAAAGGTGTCGCATACCGACGATTTCGTGGCAGGTTACGCGACACCTCGCAGGGAAACACGACGCCGTCGCCGCTGTCTCGTGCTTAACTTTGTGTTTAGTTTTTTATTAAATATGTATTAGTCTAATAAGTTTTCTATTTATGTATTTGTATAATATGGGCCTTAGTAGCCTGAAAATAAATGGTTATTATTATTATTATTATTAGTTTTACAGTTCCGAGTTTAACGAGTTTATCTTGTATAAAATGAATTGAATATGTTATATTTGGGTAAGAACGAGACTTTGTGCAACTAACACAAGCCATTGAGCTTAGCTAGAGAGGTTAACGGGATTGCTAGTAATGTTTTTTGGTATGAAATCATTTCCATTTTAAATATCTCGTATCTCAATTCCACCAAGTTTTATGGGAAAAAGAATAATACAGGGTAATAGAGTAGTCATTTATCTTCAAAACAAACATCGTTTCGTGTGAGTCCTTTCTGGGCCTAAAATGTATGGACAAATGGACCACTCCTTTTGTATTTCTTTAAATTAGACTAACTTTTATTTTGTAATTAATTAGTTATTAATAATTAAAGTAGTGACTAGTATTATTAAAAATTGCCTTAATCAGTGTATAAAGTGAGTCGTCTCTGGAGAATGCACAAACTTGCCAATCATCACTGCCGCCAACGGATGAATTTTCAAAAGCTCATCTTAAAACCTGGGGAGTATTTGACTTATTTGATATTAACTAATACTCCACAAGCACATAAATACATGTCTCATCTGTGCATGAGCTTTGTCATTCTCTCACTGGCACCAGTTTTTATCTCTTTCCGCTTGACAAATTGTGGAAGCTGAATTGAAGACCTAAACAATTGGCCCCACACACTCGATTACACACAAAATTACTGTACAATTAGGCAACTAACACTATAGTCATACTATTTAGATATAAAACTTTGTATGTTAGTCTTCAACAGTTTAGTTACTAAGTTTTGAATTAGGTACATACCTACCTCATACCCAAAAACTTAAAAATCCACTAGAATTGTGAATCCACTATTGTGTTTCTTTTAGTCTTTATATTATATTTTTATTATTTTATTATCTTGCTGATATTCTATAGTTGAAATAATTTGTATTTCAAGTTCCCTTTGCATTTATTCTGTAATCTTATATAAATTATACCTACCCCCTTCTCATTTTTATTGTTTAAACTTTTTTCTTTCTTGTACTTAGCTTTGTTTATTGTGTGTTACAGGAGTCTAGTGGACTAATCTGACAATGAGCACACATATGATGACTCGCAGGGCAACAGCAAAGGACATGGAAAATAAATTAAAATTAGCGCTACTTGAATTGAAGAAATACAAAGAGGACAACACCCAACTGCTGTCTGTGAAGTAGAAATTGTGAGATTAAATGAGAAGGTAGCTGCACTGAAGAAACAACTTACAGAACTGGACTTACAAAACCTGGATCTTCTTGTCTAGTCTTCAACAGGAAATAAACTCTTTTAGTGACTGTAGTGAAGTGTTTTCAGAGTCTCTGAGTCACAATACTGAATTACAAGGTAAACTGAACGAAGCTCATAGGACTATAGTTTCCCTTAATCACACAATACAGGCAACAAACAGTAACGTGACTCAGAACCTCTATAGTGAGCTCTTAGGTGTAAAGTTGGTGTCGCACTTAAAACTTAAGTTACTTAGCCGCAAGAAACAGAGAAAATACTCAAAATTAAATAAATTACAATATTAAAAAACAAAGTGATAAGTTAGAAAAAGTTAAAACTTTATCTAAAATTAATTCTAAATTGACAAAGGAACATAAAAGACTGCAGTCGGATTTGGACAACTGCAAAGATCAAATTATTGCCAGCAGGTTAATGTATGACCGCCATACACAAGAGCTTAACACACAAATAACGAACTTGCACTCCCATCTAACAACTCTCATGCTTGAACACCAAACAGAAACTCAAGTATACATTAACAAGTATGAGGAGGTAGCCAGAGTAGCTAGAGAGGAAACAAAGCAATTAACCTCTCTGATTAAAAACAACCTATGCTACAATTGCTCACTACCACCGTTTGTCGGTCAACACAACACTCACACCAATACACGGCAATTACAGAACAGTAAATGCAGTGAGTCTGACTCTAACTGCAGATTGTTATCTGACCAGCATACTCTGAATATTACAGAAAATAAAGTTGTGATTTTTTCCGACCAATTAGGTATAGATTTTAGCAGGTTTATTAAAGGTCACACAAAGTATAGGGTCATAAATTATTGTTCACCAGGATCAAATTTTTGTAATTTAATTAGTAAATTAAATAATACCACCTTAGATAATAGGTCAACAGTTATAGTATTATATGGTGACAGCTTCTCAGTCACAAAGAGAGACATAATTAAATTAACAGAAACTATTACATACACCCATGAAAAAGTAGTTTGTAAGTTTATTTTATGTAGTCTACCTTATTCGCAGTCAGTATCTGATTTACAAAACAAGCATGTACAGAGCTTGAATCTTTTATTATATAACAGTACTTACTTACATAGTTAGTATATTTTGTTTTTTGACACGAATAAATTTATTCGTAATTTTATTTTAACGAAAGATGGAATGTATCTTTCCACATTCTACAAAAGACAACTTGCTAAGTTATTAGCATTTAATTTACACCCTGACCTAGGTACAAACAGTACTTTGCAGGATTCATTTAGTGTTAGCAGTTCTACTTTGAATGTTATTAAGACTCCTAGTTTAAACTAGTAAGTCAGACAATGGACAAGCCCACAGGTGGTCTAACTGTAGTTCACCAAAATATTCAAGGCTTATCCAGCAAAATAGAGGAACTCGAATTGTTCCTTAAAAAGCACAGTGTTGATATTTGTTGCTTAACTGAACATTGGTTGAAAACTAATGAACTGATATTTAATAATAGTTATTATTGTATGGTTAGTGCATTTATAAGAGAAAGGGCTATACATGGTGGGTCTATGAGATTTGTATGCAACAATGTTAAATGTAAGGAACGCAAGGATATAGTACATCTGTCTGTTGAGCGTACTATAGAATTATCATGTGTGGAGCTGGAGAGATATATTATAGTTTGTGCATATCGACCACCACTGAGTGATTTTAACTTATTTGAATCTGTAATGGAAGATGTGCTTAAAAGGGTAAGTTACGGTAATAAGCATATAGTAGTGTGTGGCGACTTCAATGTAAATTTACTTGAACAATCATCTTTGTCTACCAGATTAGTAAACCTATTTAAATCATTTAATTTAGTGTACTTATTTAATGAACCAACAAGAATTACATCACATTCTGCTACTTGCTTATATAAACTATTCTGCAACTGTAGTTATTTTAATGAGGTTATATTGAGTGATTTAACATCAGATCACTGTGGGCAGAAAGTCACTTTTCCCTCACACACAGTGGCCAAAATAGATAAGATCACATGTAGGCCAATGAGTACGGCTCGCTTAGAAAAATTCAATTCTAACGTTTCTGCTAATATTACCAGTATAGATTTCAGCCACTTTGATCCGAACTATCTTTACTCCTCAGTGTTTAATAACATCAAAAGTGAATACAATAATATATTTAAATCAAAAACTTTTTATAAGAATTCTAAACTTAGCTTTTGTGATTGGGCAACTACCGGCATTTATAAAAGTAGAGCTAAGTTATACGAGTTATATGGTATGAAACAATTTAATTTTGATCAAAACTTTATTATGTATGTGAGAAACTATTCAAAAACTTTTAAGAAAGCTTGTGCATGTGCCAAAGCTTTACTTATTAGTAGAAATATTAAAAAATCTGATAATAAAATAAAAGCCACTTGGAATATTATTAATTCGGAAAGCGGACGGGCAAAGCCTCGGGATAAAAGCTTTGAATTATTAATTAACAATAAGACTGTTACTGATAATTTAGACCTAGCACAAACCTTCAATGATTTCTTTGCTGACATACCACTAACCATAACCAGCTCCTTGAACGCTTGCCCAGATAAAGCCGAATCACTCTTGAGAGATAATGTGGATGAATGTACCATTTGCTTTTAAATATATACACCCCAGTGAAATAATTAAAATATTCAAGTCACTCAATTTAAAAAAATCTGCTGATTTATGGGGTATTCCAGTAAAATTAATTCACAGTATAAATACTGTATATCTATAATTTTTAATCAATGTGTTGATACCGGCATGTTTCCTGATCTGATGAAACATAGTAAAGTAATACCATTATTTAAATCCGGATCAAAGAATGACCCTAGTAATTTTAGACCAATATCCATCTTGCCAGCTATTAGTAAAATTTTTGAAAAGGCCATACTTATGCAGTTAGAATCACACTTTAATTTTAATAATCTACTGCATCCCGACCAATATGGTTTCACAAAGGGTCGCTCTACAATTGATGCGGGTACTAAGCTACTGAAACATATTTTTAGTGAAGTAATTTTTATAGGCATTTCTTGCCAAAGACTTTACAAATACAATAATTGCATTTTTAAAGATAGAAAAATTTGAATCTAGACTCAGGAATCGAACCCGAGACTTCCGTAGCCAAACCGGGGCCAGAAGCAAACCACCTATCTGGACTATGTTACTAGATATCAAATTCTTCTATCTCTTAATGCTTTTACGGGTTAGGCCCCCGTAGCGCCATCTAGTCGGAAGTTAAAGAACTATCACGGCTTTTGTTATTGCTTCGTTACAGAGAGCATTTTAACAAATTATGATGACGCAGGCCGAATATTGAAGTAATTTTTATAGGCATTTCTTGCCAAAGACTTTACAAATACAATAATTGCATTTTTAAAGATAGAAAAATTTGAATCCAGACTCAGGAATCGAACCCGAGACTTCCGTAGCCAAACCGGCTTCTGGCCCCGGTTTGGCTACGGAAGTCTCGGGTTCGATTCCTGAGTCTGGATTCAAATTTTTCTATCTTTAAAAATGCAATTATCATATTTTTAGTGCCTGGGAAAATTCACAGGATGCCATTGGAGTGTTCTGTGATCTTTCTAAAGCTTTTGATTGTGTGGCGCATAGGACACTTCTCCTGAAACTTAGGCATTACGGTATTAAAGGTACAGCGCTGGATCTACTTGCCTCTTACCTGAGTGAAAGAATTCAATATGTTGATATAGGCGGAGTAAGGTCGTCTGGATCGCCAATTAGTATGGGCGTGCCTCAGGGATCAATACCCGGTCCCTTCTTATTTTTGGTATATATTAATGATTTACCATTTTATATTAATAACTTTTGTGACATCATTCTATTTGCTGATGACACTTCTCTAATTTTTAAAATCGATCGTAAACTAGAAAAATTTGAGAAAATAAATAGAACACTCACACTAGTTCAAGATTGGTTTATAATTGCTATATTTATTGTGAGTCAATGAGAAGCGAGATGAAGGGTTGTAGATTATATTGACTTGACTTAATAGACTAGCTTAATAAATCTTAAACCTAAGTATTTATACACGTAAAAATATAGGAAGTAATATTATAATAGGAGGGCGATTTGTTTATTCAGCGCCTCTTAGCAGTACGTGTAGATTGCGTAATTTATAAATAATAAAATAGACAATTAGGAAGTGCAATCTAAACACGTACTGGTGTTTCATTATTTGGTATAGGAATATACTATGGCGACTGCCATAGATATTCCCCCTTTTGTAAAAAAATTATACATTTGTAAAAATTATACATTTAAAAATTGTAAAAATTATAAGTTGAAAATTGTACAAAAAAATTGAAATATCTTATTAATTATATCTATTTCCGACAGTCTTAAGCAGCAGGTTCAGGTTCTTCTCTATTTTTGCTCCGATTGCTCGGTAGATAAAGTATATACTGAGTATTAGTATTATTACAACTACGGTGAATATGGCCACCATGATCCACGTGCGGAGGTCTTGTAGGTCCCCAGATAGCTTTGAATGGAGTTTTCTAATCTCCTCTGGGATCGCGGCGTTGTTCTGCACCATATTCACGTGCTCTTTCTCGTGACTGCTTGTAGAACCCATTGTAGTTGGAAGTCTTGTAACTCGAATGAATGACTGTGGTTTTGCATATCTTTATATACTACGATTGGAATCTCACCGTTGGTCGGGAGATTCGTCCGGAACGTGTTTTATTCGGGCAGTTCTTATCTTCTAATTTTTTATCTTCTATGTTATTTCTAATCGTGCAATTTTGATCTCTTATCTCGTTGTCGTTTATCATAAAAGCTGGTTTGAGACGATCGATTGACACGGAGCTCTGTCGTCCGTTTATCCAGATCGTGAAAACCTTATCATTACGACTAATAACGAGATAAGGTCCATCATAGGGAGGTGTAAGACTTGGCCGTAAACGATCGCAACGTAAGAAAACATGTGTGCATACTGATAAGTGTGGATGCACAAATATCTTATCGTTCGTACTCTGCCTATGTGAAACGGAGGTTGCTTTTTTTATGTTTTCTTTGATTTCTTTCGCTTGTTCCGAAAAATGCTCCAGGTAGTCTTATTGTTGTACCGAGGACTAGTTCAGCTGCAGAGTATCCGGTATCTTGCCGTAGACTGGTACGGATACCGAGTAAAACAGTTGCAAGTTCTTTTGTCCAATTCGTTGTATTTCCTCTTGCTATTAATGCTGTTTTCAAAGTCCTGTGCAGTCGTTTTACCTTTGAGTTTGACTGTGGATGGTATGGTGTGGTTCGAATTTTCGTGATACCCATGAGTTTAGCCAAACTTTTGAATATTTCAGATTCAAACTGGCGTTCCTGGTCTGTGGTAATGTATTCAGGGCATCCAAATCGGGCTATCCATCCTTCATATACCATCCTAGATATAGTTTCTGCAGTTATATCGGCTATGGGAAAAGCCTCTGGCCATGAAGTACAGCGATCTATCATTGTTAATAGATAACGCTTATTTTGCGACGTAGGTAAAGGTCCTACTAAATCGATATGGAGATGAGCAAATCTTCCTGTCGGCATGAATTTACCTAGAGGTGATATTGTATGACGATGTATCTTCGCTCGTTGACATTGTAAACATTTCTCTGTCATCTCATTGATATCTTTGTTCATATTTTCCCATATGTACGAGTAGTTTGCTGAAATTAGTTTTCTTGTAGTGTTCTTTCCAGGATGGCTTAAGTTGTGAAAACTCTCGAAAATAGTTTTCCTAAATTTGAGGGGTATAAATGGGCGTTGCTTTCCTGTTGATGTATCACAGAAAATCTTGATATTCTTATCTCGGAAATGAATCAATTTGATATTTAACGATTTATTGGCTTGCAAACGTTCCAGCTCGTTATCCTTGCATTGCCATTGTCCTACCTCGTGCCAATCAATTACAGAAGGTAGGGATATCGTTTCGATAACTCGGGATAAAGCGTCAGCTACAACATTCATGTGGCCGCTTATGTGTTGAATATCTGTACAAAACTGTGATATATAATCCAAATATCTTATTCGTCTAGGGGTGTCATCCAATGATGGCTTCTTAACGAAAGCATGAATCAATGGCTTATGATCCGTGTAGACAGTAAATTCTCGTCCCTCAATTAATCTTCTGAAATGTTTTATAGCCATGTAGATACCGAGTAACTCTCTATCGTATGTAGAGTATTTCGTTTGGGCTTCACTTAGTGATTTTGAAAAGAACGCTATTGGTTCCCATTTTGCGTTTCTTCGCTGCTGTAGTACAGCGCCTACGCATTTCAGACTAGCATCAGTCATTACAGCGATTTGGGCGTTGCTATCAGGATATGCCAATGTAGTTATTTGACGAATGTCCTGTTTGCAGCATTCAAACGCGTGGTTAGCTTCAGTATTCCATTGTATAACAGTCTTGTCTTTTTTCTTGGAATTATGCAAGTATTTATTTAATGACGCCTGATGTTTCGCTGCGAGAGGCATACTACTTCGGTAGAAGTTAATCATACCCAAAAAACGTCGTAATTCCATCACCGTTTGTGGTTTAGGGTAATCGTTTATTGCTTGAATTTTGTCCGTAGTAGGCGTCAATCCTTGGCTCGTTACATGATAACCAAGGAAATCAATCTCTGCTTTGGCAAATTCGCATTTATTTGTGTTTATTGTTATGCCGTTTTCGTGTAAGCGCTTGAATACTTCTTCTAAGTGTTCGTAATGTAATTTAATATTATTTTTACAATCTGCCACAAAAATATCGTCCACGTAAATATATACGTAATCTAAGTCGCGAAATATGGAGTCCATAAATTTCTGGAAGGACTGTGCAGCGTTTCGTAGTCCGAATGGCATTCTTGTGAACTCAAAGAGTCCGAACGGGGTTATAATTGCCGTTTTCTCGGGTTCAGCTACGTTCAGCGCGTGAAATGCTTTTTTTATATCAATTTTACTGAATATCGCTTTTCCGCTTGCTATGTATGTAAAGTCGAGTAGTCTGGGTAAAGGGTACCTATCCGGTACTGTTATTTTGTTCAGTGCTCGGTAATCTCCGCACGCTCTCCATTCGCCATTCTTTTTCTTGACCAGATGAAGTGGCGATGCCCATTGGCTGCTTGACGGTCTGCAAATTCCCATATCCATCATGTTTTGGAATTCCTGTTTAGCAATCCTGTATTTGTCAGGAGGTAGCGGACGAGCTCGAGTAGCTACTGGAAAACCCTTTGTAATGATTTGATGCTGCACCTGATGTTTGGGAGGTTGGTTCATCGATCTAGGCTTAGTGTTACCTTCGTATTTCTCTAACAAGCACTTTATCGGTTCTGGTAGAGAAGAGTTTATCGATCGGATTGTTGCAATATTTGCTTTCAATAATCTTGCGGGCGTCTTAAGGCCTGTGTTTTTATCAATTAATTTTTGTCCGTGTATATCGACTAATAATTGATAATGTTCAAGAAAATCAGCTCCTAAAATTGGCATGTTAACGTCGGCAATGGTAAATGTCCATTTAAAACTTCGACGTAGTCCTAGGTTCAGCATTAAGGTGCGTTCACCATATGTGTTGATAGAGCTCCCATTGACAGCGAACAATTTGTATTCGCAGGCTCCGCTATTCTTGTCTGTGCGGTTTATAACAGATATGTTAGCACCCGTATCGACTAAGAATCTATAACCACTGTTAGAGTCAGTTATAGTTAGACGGTTTGATGGGTGAATTGCTCAGAGACCCGTCGCATTCTGTGCTAGTTCTAGTTTTCCGAATGCTGGTTGTTTTTGTTGTTCCATGAACATGGTTGCGTACATTTATACGCTTTTTGTTTGAAACGTCTGTGATAAAAACAAAGTCCATTACTCGCCATTCTATTTTTAGACCTTGACCGTGTATGCGAATTGTTACGTGAATGGAATCTGCCGCGTTGCAAAGGTCGGCGTGAGCGACCGTTTTGCAACTCATCAATTTCAATTCGCATAGCTGCAATCTGTGACGTCAGGCTTGTTATTAAATTAATTTCTGCGGTCGCCGATCGTGACGTACTTCTATTATATCGCATGTTTTCGTGGATTTTATCGGCGAGGTCGCATAATTTATCTAATCCTAACTCTTCGGATACTGCTATGATTGACGTAATTTCTGCTGGGAGTTGTCGAAACCACAGTAGGCGAATTGTATCTTCATTGATCTTGCCGCAGCCTGCTTCCTTCATTTGTCTTAACAATTGAGACGGTTTCTGATCTCCGAGGTCCATTTCTGAGAGGAGTTTGTGAAATCGTCGATGCTCGCTTTCTTCGTAACAGCTTATCAGTCGGTCCTTAATAGTGGTATATTGTTTTTCCGCTGGAGGGCTTGTCAGTATATCACTAACCTGGTGTATGACTTCTTTTGGTAATTTTGCTATTACCATGTTATATTTTGTACTCTTCCCCCTGTTTTTGAGGTGCCATAATTGCCTCGAACTGGGCGGACCATAGTCTTGGTGAGTCGGTCCAAAACTGTGGTAATTTTTCTGAGACGGATATCGCTGCTATCGTCTCAGCGCTAGCGTCGCCCTTGATAGGAGAAGCTGGTGGGACCATGGTAAATTTTTGTTATTCCGCGTAATACTGGCCTCTTGAAATTTTAGCTGGTGAGACCCGCTTGTGGGAAGCCAACAAAAATGTGCCGAAAACGTACTACACTAAATTGACCGATCCTATGCCTATTCTGGTAATCTATTGTTTCGCTAGATTCGCTGCTGAAAACCAAATTGGGTACCGATCGACTCGGAATTATATCAGCACTAGCTAGCAATAGATCACGTCGGGGTCACCAATTATAGCGTATTGCTATATTTATTGTGAGTCAATGAGAAGCGAGATGAAGGGTTGTAGATTATATTGACTTGACTTAATTGACTAGCTTAATAAATCTTAAACCTAAGTATTTATACACGTAAAAATATAGGAAGTAATATTATAATAGGAGGGCGATTTGTTTATTCAGCGCCTCTTAGCAGTACGTGTAGATTGCGTAATTTATAAATAATAAAATAGACAATTAGGAAGTGCAATCTAAACACGTACTGGTGTTTCATTATTTGGTATAGGAATATACTATGGCGACTGCCATAGTTTACAACGAACAACCTACTTCTAAATCCCAAAAAAACTAAATGTATTAAGTTTAGTTTGCCAAATGTGAAAAGTACTAATACGAGTATAATTTTAAATAATGAGGTGATTAGCTTTATCGACTAGACAGTTTTTTTGGGAATTACATTAGACAATAGGTTTACAGTGGGGCACCCAAATATCATGTCTCGCAGGAAAACTCAGTTCTGCAGCGTATGCTGTCAGCAAAGTTAGACAGCTTACGAACGTAGAAACCGCTCGACTAGTATATTTTGGTTATTTACACAGCGTCATGTTCTACGGCATATTGCTTTGGGACAAGGCGGCTGATATACAAACTATTTTTATTCTTCAAAAACGTGCAGTTCGTGCGATATATCAACTAGGAGCACGAGTTTCCCTTAGAGAAAAGTTTAAAGAGATAGGCATTTTGACAGTTGCATCACAATATATATATGCAAACGTGATGTTTGTAAAACAAAACTTACATTTATATAACAAAAATAATGATATTCACTCTGTGAATACAAGAAATAAGCACAACTTGGTAGGTCAATATCATAGGCTTAATAAAACTTATAACTAATTCATGGGACTAGGTGTCAAATTTTTCAATAAAATCTCAGTCAGCATATCGAGTCTACCAGTAAATAAATTAAAGAATGTAGTCAAGAGATGTAGTAGAGTCTTGTATGTATGTATGTAATATTCTTTATTACCTGATATCTTGCAATCCGCTGAACGGATTTATACAATTCACACGTCCGTCGTTAGATTCGTCTTAATCGCCCAAGTGTTCTTAGATAGGTGACGTTTTTGAAAAACAAACATAGCGGCTATGAGATGTCAAAATAAAGAGGTGTGAAAAAAAAAGTTGTTTTGAATACTACAATATGGGTATCAAATTAAAGAGCTTATCTTAGCATTTCAAAAAGGTATAACATGATTAAGACTGTTATACTTAAAACGTTAATTAGCCACCATTGTTTATTCAATTTTCAATACTTGACAATAGCTGCGATAAAAGTAAGTTGCTACATCGGTTACATCCTAAAACTACTAAAAAGTATGAAATAAAAAAACAAGCCTGCACAAAAAAGATGGAAACAAGATCCCCTACATAATTATACAATTTCATGCAGTCGGAGGCATTAATGAATCTCGATGAAAGGGCCTCCGACTGCATAATTAATGAATCATATCAAAAATATCAGATTTGTTTCGCTAATTAGTACTAGATGGCACTGTACTAAGAATTTAATAGCAAAACGTTATTTATTTGTAGTAGCAACTCTGAAATAATGTCACATTTAGTTGGGCTGCTCTCCACTTGAGGCGTTAGTTGCTATACAAAGTTCACTTCAAGATTTAACTTGTTTAACGGTTTTTAAAAATTACTTTTTTACTTAATTCACTTTATATCACTGTTTAAACATAACTGGCATTAATGAATCTCGATGAACTTAGTAAAGGGCCTCTGACTGCATGGAATTGTATAATTATGTAGGGGATCCTGTTTCCATCTTTTTTGTGCAGGCGGGTTTTTTTATTTTTATATTTTTTTTTCTATTTGGTTTCCTAAGATTCCACCAATTGACACCCATGTCCATTTTCTATTTTTTTCCCTTTAGTAGTAGCTATTCGGACTTCCGAGCTGTCAACATCGTAGTGATAACCTCCGATACAAATTTGACCTCGCAATTGACCCAATGTTGACACACAGTTGACCCACAGTTGGCCCATTGTCGACCCCACAGCTGAACCACTGTTGATGACCCCATTAACCCGTACGGTGGACCCCTCGATGGATCCCACATTGGCCCCATGTTAGACGCCTCTGTGAACCCCGCAATGAACCTCTCGGTGGAACCAGCATTAGAGGTACTAGTACTAGCTTAGGACCTTAGTAACGACGCCAACGGTTTAACTGCCATGCATTGAATAAAATTTCACGTCCAATCACTATGGAGTGTTGATGATTTTCGACGTTATCAATATTCACAAAAGTTAGAATGTTCATATTACTATTAACAGTAGATTGGCATATGGTAGTGATAAGGATAGCATAAACAGTATAAATACTCAGCACAAATGCTTACTACTAAATTAAAACGAAAGAGAATTTCCAACTAGCGAATTTCACGTCACATGAGCGGCTATACATCATATGCAAAGAAAACCAAAAATTAATTGAATTTAACGTTTTCAGGAACATTGTTTGAACTACTGCATCTACTCGGCTCAATCGCGAAATGAAATAACCCTTTCTTGCGCCCCACAACTATTTAACGTAACAGGACTACACACACGAGATAAAACATATAACGACGCATTACATACAACACTATACGGATAAGATTTGAACATTTTCGCTACGCTTACTAGCGACACTTATTTACTCGTTTACTGCATAGTTCAGTAACCACTTTTTCTCGAATGCGACAGTACTCGGCCTCAAAATGTTAATAAAACAAGAAAGACTCACCTGTGTCTATGAACAGTCCCTTAGGACAACTCACATATACCAGAGATCCGCGACGAAACCGGATATACCCGATCCGTAGACACAAAACGGCCAAACTGGACGTAGAATAACGTCCAACACATCCACACAACACACGAATATCACACGCGACAACTTTTTTTTTTTTTTGCTAACTATTTATGAGCACGCGTCTCCGTCCGGCTTACAGGTATTTCATCCCACTTCTGATGTAGGCTCAGGATGCCGCAGGTTATAGCTTGCCATCGTTCACGAACACCGGGAGATCACTAGGTTTAGATTTTACCATTATTATTTAAATTTAAATCTTAATTTCACCACAGATAATTTGATAAACGAAATAATACTAGACGCGTCTAAATTAAATAGCTAATAATTGATTCCACATATCACTATATGAAAAAATAAAATGATCGGGTCGGAAATTAGCGATTCGTCGGGCACGTGGTGCGCAAACGGCTCTCGTCGGCGAACTGCCTACAAGATGGCCGCCCCGCCATCACGTCCATGTGACGTTCCGCAAGAATGATCAACTACCCTCATTATTTTCCGACGTAAATGACAGTGAATGTCAAGTGTTGCCATATGTTGCGCCGTCATGTACTATAAATGTTGATAAACTTTCGCGATTTGTACACATTATTAAAATATATATATTACGGGTCTTAATCACGTGAATAATTTACCGTGGCCGTGGTCACGGGTAGACTGACAGACTGACAGTCTACCCGTGACCACGGCCGTTGCAATACGGTCGAAACGTCGGGCATTAAACAAGGTATTTTACCTTACATTATTCACGCGATTAAGACCCGTAATATATATATTTTAATAAAAAGTATACTGTATATGTATGTATGAATGTGAGTATTCCGACGAAGACGAATTGTATTTTTCATGTTCTTCAATTTTCTCGTCTACTCTCCTTGTTTCACTTAGTCCCATGATAACCTAGTTTACTGTTTCTAAAGCGAGTTACATTTCTAGTAAAGAATCGATAGATTTCAGTGCTCTTGTGTTAAGCGTTGTTGTGATAATTCTTACCTCGTATATATATATGTTCTTGTAGTGTTATTTCGTAGCATTTCTGTATATATCCCATTGTTTATGTATTTCGCCATTTTTAACTTAATATCTCTTATTATATATCTCTGTAATAATTATTGTAAACATTATTTTTGATAAATCAAATCTGTCATGTCGACAAATATTTCCTATGGTTTCTATGACAACAAGATAAGCATAGAGTTCTTTGTAAAATATGTACTACATTTTGAAACTGGCTATGAGTAAATCCTAAATTTAAAATAAAATACGCTTTAAAATTTTAAATGCTTCTTCGCAGAGAGGTTTCTTTATGAAGAAAAATCCGAAGAAAGGGCAGTGAAGAAAAAGCTCTCTAAAAGAGAAGTCCAACTCTCCAAAAGAAAATTCAGAGAAAAGACAACTCTCCAAAAGTGACCATTCCTACGACGTCGCGCCTCTACTACCTACCGGGCCGCCTCTCTTACATACCGGGCTGCACCTCTACGTCGCGTCGCACCTCTACCTGCCGACGTCGCGCCTCTACCTACCGGGCCGTACCTCTACCTACCGGCGCCGCGCCTCTACCTACTGGCGCCGCGCCTCTACCTACCAGCGCCGCGCCACAATACGGCAATACGGGCAGCAGACACACAATATTATTGACAATATGCAGTTTATTGTCAATATTATTTAATGTGTGCGGCTAGCCTCAGGATCGTATCTATCGTGGTCACGGGTCGACTGACCACGATCGGTGCAATTCGATCGAAACATCGGGTAAATAAAAGGTTCATACCTTTAAATAATTCACGCGATTAAGTCCCGAAATATATGTAACTAGCTGTCCCGCGCAACTTCGTATGCGTAAATTTTCCCCGTTTTTGCACCATTTTTCATTGTTGCTCCACTCCTATTGGTAGCATCGTGATGTTTTATAACCTAAAGCCTTCCTTTATAAATGGACTATGCAACAAAAAAAGAATTTTTCAAATCGGACCAGTAGTTCCTGAGATTAGCGCGTTTAAACAAACAAACAAACAAACAAACAAACTCTTCTGCTTTATAATATTAGTATAGATAGATATATACTTTCTTGAAATGAAATGAAATGATCTTTATTTGCGTGAAAGATGGTAGTGTACAAGGTGTTACATCAAATAAAAAATAATCATAAATTTCGTCGGTTAACCCAACATGCAAACAGTCCTCAATCAACACAATAACAACATATTCAATTTATTATATTACACATGTCACAATTTGAAGAGTTCATCTACCCTATATAAACATTTTTCTTGTAACCAATCCCTGAGCACTTTTTTAAATTTCTTATCTGGCAATTTTCTAATAGCCTTTGGGATTCCATTGAAATTCTGATTGCCATGATGTGACAATTTCTATGAGATAAAGTGGTTTTTCTTATAGGCATTACCATTGTTGGATCTCTTTTCCTGACTTTGGAATCTACATTACCCTCACATTTTTTAAATAAATATGCATGATGTCTAACGAAACAGCACACCTGTAATATGTATAGACCTGCTAGTGTGTGAAGTTATAGTTTTTTAAATAGGGGTTTACAAGATGTTAATGTCCCACCGGCACATATAGCATTAATACATTTCTTTTGGAGAACAAAAGCTACATTTACGTTTGATGAATTTCCCCAGAGTAGCTAACCACATCTTAAAACTGAAGCAACATAACCGTGATATGCAGTTAGTGCCGTTTTCTGCCCAGAGGCACACATGCAATCGCTCTGCAAAAAACATAATAGGTTCGTGATTGCACTAAAAAACTTAGGCGTACCTAAGTTTTTTTAGTGCAATCACGAACCTATTATGTTTTTTGCAGAGCGATTGCATGTGTGCCTTCCAGTTACAGTGTCTATCTAAAGTTAATCCCAGGAATTTTATTTCTTTATTTTTTTCTATAATTTCGCCCTTAAATGATAAATTACTATTATACTTTATTTTATCAAAATTATTATAATTGTGGAAGGTGACTTATATAATTTAGTTTTTGATATATTTACATGCAAGTTATTACTTTCTAGCCAGTTCGAAATTGATTCTACCTCAGCATTCAATACATTTTCATATTGCCTTGATTTGTCTTCATTTGCAATAACAATTGATACATCATCAGCGAACAAAACACGCTGGTGTTTTGTTATAGAGGGCAAATCATTTTTGTAGAGGAGAAACAGTAGAGGGCCCAGAATACTCCCCTGTGGCACGCCATAGCTATTGAATTGAGGGCTAGATCTGTAACTGGTTTGTATTAGGTCTTCGTTTAAGGATCTCAGCTCTACAAGCTCTTTGCGACCTGTTACAAGTAACTTTTTAGCCAATCAAGGACAAGTCCTCGTAAGCCATATCTTTCACATTTCTCGAGGAGCAATTTATGATGAACAAAATCAAAGGCTTTGCTCATGTCAAAGAATATTACTGTGACTAGTGTGCGTTTATCAATATGGTGAGTGACATTTTCAATCAATTTGAATGCAGCTAAGGTAGTGGATCTATTTTTCTGGAAGCCATTCTGTTCTTCCCTTATCTATATTTGATTAGAAAATCAGACAAGCGACTGTGCATTACTCTTTCAAACACTTTCGCAAATATTGGTATCAGCGTTATGGGGCGATAATTGATTATGTTAGATTTGCTATCTTTTTTGTATAAAGGTCTGACTACCGATAATTTTAATGTTCTTAAGTGTTTTTATGTAAAGGTCTCCCGTAATAACATTTTTTTGCGCATTTTTATGACTTTTTGATTAAGTATTATGTCAAGGGTCGCAAAGAATATATTAATATCACTATAAGGAGTCCTATATATGCATAAAATAATAATCGATGGAATTTGAATGCTGCATATTTCGAATGCCTTATCTATTGCGCAACTTATGTTAAAAGATTTATAATGTATATGTTTTCTGACAAGAATGTGATAGATAAGGGATATATTAATAGCTATTTACATAGATAAATATCAATCGTAATAAATAAATTCAGGTAAATATTATACCTGTGTACTAAGGGATGAATATGTTTGATGAATTTGTTTAGCCTGTCAATAAATCGTAGACTTATTGAACACTTTAATAAGGAATCCTAAATACCACTGTAATGTTGTTAACTGTAGAATATGTGACAGTATTTGTACATTAGAATAACAGAATACGTTATGGCAGAGTAAATTGACATTATAGAAGTAGCTACAGGTTGTTTATATTATAACAATAGCCATGGATGTGCAAGTAGCCATGTCTTTATGTCAATTGTATTTTTAGTAACCTGAACAATAATTTGTATCACGGAATAGGTTATGACAAAGTACAAGTACTTACAGTTTATGTTGTAATTAACATGTAAATTACTTAAGATGATTATAACACATTATAAAAGCACCACACAGTATTATAAATGAATTAAAACAATAAATATCCACTGGTCACAAATGTAGGTACTGCTTGAAACGTCAAATATTGTTGTTGTGATATTTCACTTCTTTTATTGAAAATTAAAAGGTAGTGTGTTTCATCTGTGTTATAGTTTTATTATTATTCCTTTATTTAAATAACATAATTCTGTGTATTAAATTATTTTATGGGTTAAAGTATAATAATTAGGAATATTTGCGAAGTACCCACATGTTCTTTAATATTCAGTGTATTTGTTCTATAAAAGGACTGACAGATTGTGATCGAGTCTCAGTCTGATTGCAACATTTGTGGATACAGGTACGATCCGATTCAGATTATATTTATTGCTGGTTCTTTTGTGCTGATATCCTATTATTGTGTATTATGTATAGATATTGACTAATAACAATATATTGCAATGTGATATGATTTGATGAATATTGCCTGGTGTGATACTTATCAGCTGTTCTACAGCGATATGGTCGTACATTGCAATAATGTTGTGAATTGGTTATGGTAGAAAGTATCTGTGCTATATTGTATTTAGGATGTATGAAATGTAGTACGGCAAATGTTTATTAGGAGACGGGCTATTATGAAACCTTTGATACAACTAGACCAAACAAGGTTGAAAATATATGATACTTGTCATTTATTCCTTTGTATTATTTACCTCCCTAATTTATTCTATTCCCTATTGATATATACTGATTGATAAGGTTAGATTGCAACTGATTGGGTATATAATCCAAATATCCTGACACAGTAGTAAGTGTAGTTCTACGATGAGTCGTAGTGGTCTACAATGAGTCGTAGTACTACTACGATGAGTCGTAGGACTTCTACAAGAAGGAGTCGTAGGACTTCTACGTAGTTCAACAATAAAAGCTTTAGTATTTTATTACAAATCGCTACGACCCCTATGTGAAATCTAACAAATGCATACCCCACCTCGTTTTTCATTGCACCTTGAGAATGAACTTACTAAGTGAAAGTTTTTCAGTAATATATTGGCTTCACTACCTGACATAACAAAGGTTTCTGTCAAACAGACAATGCTTAGATGAAATTGCTTTTGTAACAAATTATCTATACAAATCTCAAGGGCTTCGAGTTTATTTAAGAGACCGGCTATATGTTGATGTAAGATAGTTAATGACTTATTCTTAACATTGTGCTCGAAAAAACTGATGATCTATATTTTGTTTACTGCTTTTGAGAACCTTAAAGTAATATGGAATTGTTGTTTTTTTATAAATACAGCTAGCTGTATCCGAAGTAGAAGTGGTTACCTGTTCTATTTTCTTGAAATAAGATGGGATAGTGTCTTTTTTTGACAATGATTTAATGCCATTTTTATACATAGTTGTATTAGTTGTATTCTTTATGAAATTTAAATGATTTGATATAATTAATGTCATAGAATTTTGTGTCAATAATATAATTATTTTTTTGCATAAATAAGTCAAGTACTGAGACTGGTTAAACAGGATACAGTTATCTAGTTGTATAAAGTCACACATAGGAGATTTATTACATAATCACCTTAGGCTATTGTTATTTTTTTTTTCATTCAAATATTTATTTCGGATAGCACTTATTATCATAACATTACATGTTTGCAATAAGTTTAAAGCCTCAGATACGAGTGAATTAACTTTGAGGGGTTTGTATCATTTTCACCTACACAAATTACAACATGATTTTAGAATATCATCTGATTGTGCAAATAGTTTTATGATTGATGATATTTCAAAGTTTTCATAGCCATTATTGCAATTCCTAGATAATATCAACTTAATGGAAAGTCCTTTAGGTTGTTGACTTTCTAAAATCAATAACTGTGGTTTTATGCTATGACATGGTTTGTTACCATATTATGACTCTAGATTCGAGCCCGTGCTGTTGAGTTTTTGTGGAGATATATTTAACCGAGGTACTTGCGTAGAAAATTGAAGAGACTTTGTTTCTAATTGCTCAGTGAGAGTTCTTGGAGCAATACCTTCTTGCGGTGTCTGTAGGACTTGTGTAGAACATTGAAGAGACCTAGTCAATATTTATAGTTGGTCAGAGAGACTTTTAATTTTAAAGTCCGCTTCTTTCAGTTGCTGTTGGAGTTTCATAATTTTTGTTTTGCAAGATTTTTATATTGTTGCAGTCAGGAGTTTTTGGCGATAAAGACGTAGACGACGCACTTTCAACCTGTAGCGAGCATCTCCTTTTGATATTATTGAAGGGACTATTAGATAAAATGATGGCATAAGGATTTTAATGTTGTGTTTTCTGCTATCATTTTTTTTATTTGAGTGTGCAGGTCACTATTTTCTAACCCTGTGTTATCCAACTCATTTTTAGTACTAGCAAGTTTTTCTGTTAGCTATGATATAGTTTCCTTCAATTCGGTAATTGTTATCAACTGAGTTATTGTACTATCTACACTCTTGGACAATTTGTCTGGGCTAGTGATGATATATGATTCATCAGAAGGTGCATAGTATGAGAGTGCCTCCGAATCCACATCGTCAGATACATTTTGAGCCATATGTTCAGTTAGTTCTGAGATTAGCGCGTTTTAACAAACAAACAAACTCTTCCGCTTTATAATATTAGTATAGATAATATTATTAATGCATAGGTGTCTTTATTTGTCTGTTTGTTAGCTGACTAAACGGATGTTAATGAATTTTGGCAAGTCGATAGATGGTTAATAGTAATAATGGTCTCCTAAACAATTTAGGTTACGGCGGCCGATCTCATTAGAGACTAGGCAACTACGCAGGAGATATTATAATGCACAAGTGTATGCGCAGACACAAGTGCACTCTTTATTCCCTCACTCTCATAGTATAATATGACAGAAATCTGACACGACTGGAGAGAGATTAGGCGCAGGACCGACTGTGACAATGTTCTGAAACGGTCACCTATCTATGGACCGGCAGTGTCTCGATCTGCAGTGCTATTCCCAAAACATACAGCCTCGAGCACAGCGTTATCACAGCGACGAAAAACCCATTAGTATTCCGCTATGTTAAACCAGCGCTCAAGGCTGGAAGGGAGGGCGCACAACTACGCTAAATTGAGCTTGTTGACATTTATCTATACATTTATAGTAGTCATCGCATTCCGATCAAAATTACAGCGTCGAGTTAGCTTACAGCCTAGCTGACAGCCTCGATTTTGACTGTCGAATTTAAAAGCTACTATAGTAGAGATAGAATCCAATAATAACAATAAACATATCTATGACATCAAAAGTCTTTTGCACTGCAGAGTTGTTTTTGAGCCACCAAGACCCTAAACGAGATATTCCACAATGTAGCAATTGTCAACAATATGGGCACACAAGAAAATACTGTTTTAGGAAGCCCAGGTGTATAAAATGTGCCGGAGACCATACATCATCAAAGTGCGAACGTAAAGAAAGATCGGACTCAGTAAAATGTGTACTCTGTGAAGGCAACCATCCGGCAAACTATAAAGGCTGCGCAGTATATAAAGAACTTCAGAAAATCAAATATCCCACTCAACCAGCAAAACACCGACAGAAAACGCGCCTCGAACATCAACCAGACCACGTAGAAACCGCTACTAGGCAGCGAAACCAGCCATCATACAAGCAAGCATTGATACGCGATGAACACTTGCACCCACCTGCTAGTAAGCCGAGCCCAAATGAATCAACAGAAGTCCAATCTAATAGCAATGATATGAAAAAAATCTTAAATACTATGACACAACTAATGCAACAATTAACCGTAATGACAAATCTCCTAATGGAAATCATGACCAAACTGACAAATTCTGTTCATTAAAAATAGCCCTTTGGAATGCCAATGGGCTCTCACACCATGTCCTTGAAGTAGAGACATTTTTAAAAATAAACAAAATTGATATCTTACTAGTATCTGAAACACATTTTACAAATAAAAATTATCTCAGAATCTACAATTACAACTTCTATCAAACTATGCATCCTGATGGTAAAGCCCACGGAGGATCCGCAATTCTCATCAAGAATACTATCAAACATCA
This sequence comes from Herminia tarsipennalis, assembly GCA_945859575.2. Lineage (NCBI taxonomy): Eukaryota > Metazoa > Arthropoda > Insecta > Lepidoptera > Erebidae > Herminia > Herminia tarsipennalis. Next base: position 27,709,564 of record OX243841.2, on the reverse strand, counting down.
TGAGGCCGAACCATTTAAAACTCCTGAGATACAAGCCACAAGTGTAATTGTTGAGGATTGGCGTGGCCACTTGACTGTCACTGCACTTTATTCGCCCCCAAAACATGTAATCAAAAAAGAAAACTACATTAATTTCTTCAAAACCCTAGGACCAAGGTTTATAGCAGGTGGAGATTATAATTCCAAAAACACTCAATGGGGCTCTCGTTTAACAACTTTCAAAGGGCGACAATTACAGGCCGCTGTGAACGATTTACACCTAGAAACAATATCGAACGGGGAACCAACCTACTGGCCGACTGACCCGAAAAAAGTCCCAGACTTGATAGACTTCAGTGTCATAAAGGGGATTCCTAAAAATTGTTTCAAATGTTCTTCCCTCCAAGACCTCTCATCGGACCACAGTGTAGTTCTATTAGAGGTTTCTCAAAAAATCAGAAAAGTTAACCCCGTACCAAGGCGACACGATCGTAGGACCGACTGGGATTTATTTCGCGTATAGAGTCTGATATTAATTGCAACCTGCCTCTTAAAACAGAAGAAGACATTATGATAGCCGTAGAACACTTTAATGAGTGCGACCAAAATGCTGCATGGGATAGCACTCCAGCTGCCAAGAAGTACGTAGTAGTGAAGTAAGTAGTAAGTAGTCTGGTTCCCTACCAGACTGTTCGAAGCCTATCCGTGAATTAGTAGCTGAAAAAAGACAGGCCCGTAAATTATGGCAAACTACAAGATACAACAAAGACAAAACACGGCTAAACTATCTAACAGCTAAACTTAAAAAAGTAATGCTTGCAGAAAGAAATGAAAATGTACAAGACCATCTACGTAATCTGGACGCTACGGCGGCTAGTGACTATTCCCTTTGGAAAGCAACACAAAAACTCAAAAGACCCATTGCCACCAATCCACCGATACGCAGAAAGGACGGATCCTGGGCAAAAAGTGACGCAGAGAAAGGTGAAACCTTTGCCTTTCATCTAGCTGACGTCTTTGTACCAAACTCTACCCTGAACACATTGAAAACAACAAACAACAGTGAAGAAATTACTAATTTTCTTAGTGAACCTTATCAACTCGACCTGCCAATTAAAAAGATTAAGATATGTGAAGTCATAGAAACAATTAGAAATCTAAAACAAAATAAAGCCCCAGGATACGATTTGATTACTGCAAAAATACTCCGTGAAATACCTAAAATAGCAATACGTTTTTTAACGAACCTGTATAACTGTATACTGATCAGAGGAATCTTTCCACCGCAATGGAAAATAGCTCAAATTAAAATGATCCTTAAACCTGGTAAAGCCCCTGAAGATGCATCTTCCTACAGACTGATCAGTGTACTACCTATATTGTCAAAAGTTATGGAAATACTATTTCTTAAGCGACTAAACTTAGTTATAGCAGAAAATAAAATCATACCTGACCACCAATTTGGTTTTAGAAAAAATCATGGCACAATAGAACAAGTGCATAGATTGGTAGAGGAGATCCATAAGGCTTTTGAAAACAAGAAATATTGCTGCGCTGCATTTCTAGACGTATCCCAGGCCTTTGACAGAGTTTGGCACAAAGGTTTATTGTTCAAAATAAAAAAACAACTGCCAACAAACTATTACATTTTCCTAAAGTCATATCTTGCTGACAGACTTTTTTATGTTAAACAAGGGGAAGAAATAACTAAACTACACAGGGCTCACGCAGGAGTACCACAAGGAAGCGTGCTTGGTCCAATCCTATATCTGGTTTTTACTTCAGACTTGCCCACCACAGATGGTGTTGTGATTGGCACCTTTGCTGATGACACAGCAGCCTTAACTGCCCATGATGAACCGGCACAAGCAAGTAACATGCTGCAGCGCTCTTTGGACAACATCACGGAATGGTTAACTACCTGGCGGATAAAAGCAAACGAGGCTAAGTCAGTACAGGTGACATTCACGACCCGACAAGACACGTGTCCTCCTGTGACGCTCAACAGAGTACAAATACCCCAAGCAAATGAAGCTAGATATCTTGGACTTTATTTAGATCGTCGTCTCACCTGGAGAAAACATATCTTCACAAAACGAAAAGCACTGGGGATCCAATTGAGAAAGATGTATTGGATGCTCGGGAAAAAATCACAGTTGTCGCTAGAAAACAAACTGCTGTTGTATGGGTGTATCTTGAGGCCAATCTGGACTTACGGAATACAACTCTGGGGTACAGCCTCCAACTCAAACCTGGAAATACTCCAGAGGTTCCAGTCCAAAATGCTGAGGTTGATCACAGGCGCTCCATGGTTTATAACAAACCAACAACTACACCACGACCTTAAAATTAGAACTGTCCAAGAGGAGATCAAACACTCAATTACAACTTACGGGAATAGATTGGGCAAACATTCAAACAAACTGGCTACTCACTTGATGAATAATAATTGGACATTTAAAAGACTAAAAAGAAAGTCTCCTAGAGACCTGTAGGGACTAACTACACATAAAAGGCGCAAGTTACTGGACTTTTTGCCTTTCAAGCCAAAGTATATTCCTTACCCTATGCTAAATGTTCACTACGAAACAGATTGCATAAAAAAAGAAGAAAAAAAAAAAATATGTTCAGTTAGTGAAGTATCGTGTTTTGATAAATGTTTAGGGGAGCTTGCTTTTTTTCTTATTGTGACGTTTAACCTACCGTCATTTGAGACTTTTTTTTTAGTAATACATGTTTTGCATTTCCATTTAATTTTACTTTCAGGTTTCATCATGCAATTATCTTCAAAGTTAGAACTGCACAATTCCTTAAAAATTTCCAATCGATTCGTATTAACTTCGCGAGTGTCACTAAAAACATTACAGCAATCAAAATCCAAAACAGTGACAGCCAGACGCCATATTGTGATGCAAAAAAAATAAGTCAACAAACTGTGCTATGTAGGGTATAGTTGTGTAGATATTTTAAAATCATGATGAGGTTTCTTAAATAATTTTTCACATAAAATGACCGTTTCTGATATACAGCGATTACTTAAACTTAGTTACCAACCATTTTTGCTCAAATTTTCGGTAGTTATAGTTAGTTACGTCTTATAAATAAGCACTACAAAATAAATAAATTAAAAAAATCAATAAACCCGCCTGCTTAAGGGTAGATTACGCGAAACAGGGTTCGGCTCTCTCAAAAATGTATATAGAAAACCTAAATATTAGGACACGAAAAAAATTGTGTCACTAGTCAAAGAATTTTTCTAGTAGATGAAATAAAGAAATTTAAGGATATGTCTTAATATGATCCCGCAAATAAATCTTGAAGTTCTTGAAAAATGCTAAAACGAGCATTTTCGTATTGCCATAGTCATGGCGTTCGTAATCTAACATATGTACGAACGAATATTCTACTTTATTTTCACCTGCGCTCCTGCGCACTGTGAAGTAATGGTTGTGTGCGGAAGAGCGGGCCGGCGATCGTGACGCTGTGTATGTAGCGCTAAATAAACAATGCTCTCAGTGTAATGGCCCCTTAAAAAATATGAAAACAAGATAACCATAAATCATGCAGTCGGAGGTATTCATGAATCCCTATTTTTCCTTATGTAGAGGGGTGAGGAGGGCAAAAACTGGCCTAAGTAGTTTTACGTAATAAATAAATTTTTGTTCATTAGAATTGGTCACGTCACGTCATTGCCGCCGCCCGCGCCGTACCACCCCGTCCGCTGTTTGCCGAAGGCTTTTAAGAATAGGGATGATACCCAAAAAAATCTAAATATCGATCATTATTTATGTTGAATCGAATTAAGGATTTTTTAGACATAAACGATTAATACTTGATTGTACAAAAACGTATTATTTTAAACTAAAAAAAACAGTCACACATTTAAAAAATCAAATACTTTTTAGAACCAAAAAAGTTATAATTAGAGTTCACTACATATAATTCTAATACTTCAAGCGAATAAATGCTGTTTTTGTTGTAAAATCATGTACCTACTTCTTCTGCTTTCTTACTCTCTCTCTCTCTCTCTCTCTCTCTTCCCGACTATTTATAATATTTTTTTTTATGGTGGTGGGGTCAGCCTACTTCGTGTTCTGCCTTCATTTTGAACTATCCCTGACATCGTCATCAGAAACATTGCATATCCTCATGTCCCTGCGCATTATCTCAGTCTAGGTGGAAGATAGTAGTCTTCCCCTATGGCATGGTCCGGGGACAAACAATTCCAGTACCCGGTTGTCGATGAAATCTTCAAAAAATCTTCTTTCGCGTGTCCATACATCTAATTCTGTTTCTTTTCGATAGAAAATAATAATAAAATATGTATATTTGAGTGGTGATTTTTATAGGATTTGGTTTTCAAGGAAACTTAATCATAATGGCAGTACCTACCTATAAGTTTTTTACAATAAGTGGAGACCGTATCAATTCAGTCAATTTATTCTAAGTATATTTTTTTATTTTTGAGCCTGTCACCACACTGTGAATTATGATAATTTAATTGTGTGTGATAGTGTTTTAATAAATTGGCGCTTGCAGGCATTTTGAAGAGAAGGCACTGACTCTGGGTCCACCAATCATCAAACTATGGAAGAGGTATGTAGATGACGTGTTTGCTGTCGTCAGAGGAAGCCAACATGATGTGGATCAGTATATGGGGCACCTTAACTCCATTCATCCGAAGATGAAATTTACATGCGAAATGGAGACGGATAGATCGTTGTCATTCCTGGATATCAAGATAACAGCGCGAGCTAATGGATCGCTATCACACTGTGTATACCGAAAGCCCACACACACTGACAGATACCTGCATGCTACGTCACATCACCATCCTCGTCACCTACAATCCGTGATGACGTCATTGAAAAACAAAGCCTTTGACCTCTGTGACCCTGATCATGTGGAGCAAGAGCTAGTCCATGTTCAGGAGGTACTCAAAAAACGGATATCAGGTGTACCGAAGAATGAAGCATATCCCAAAACGTGACAAACCTCCGGAGGTGAACAGACAACCTGCTTATTTGCCCTACGTCAGAGGAGTGACAGACAAGATCGGATCAATTATGAAGAAGTACTCGATCCGTACGATCTACACAACGGTGGCTAAAGTGGGCAACTTGGTGGGCACTCCGAAGGACATTATACCTCTGCAGACGCCAGGTGTCTACAAAATTGATTGTAGCTGCGGTAGTTCGTACATTGGCCAAACAAAGCGAACTATAGCGGAAAGGCTAAAAGAACACATCGCAGCAGTGAAAAACCGGCAAGTGAACAAATCGGCAATTGCAGAACACATACTGCAATCGAATGAATGGAATCCAGTGATTCGTAAAACACAACCTCGTATTGTTTCGCAGTCGGTTAACATGGACAAAATCAGTGTAGTGTGCAGTGACCCTAACTTTTCGAGAAGTAAAATAGTGAGGGTGGATGAAGATTCATCGGCCTGACGGAGTCTTAACATCGCTGCGACAGTCCGCTTGTGACCACGGCCGGTGCAACCTGGTCGAAACGTCAAGCAATTTTAAGGTAAACAATGTGCGTTAATTCCCGTATAATAAATAGTTATAATCGGACCAGTAGTTCCTGAGATTACAGCGTTCACACAAACAAACAAACACACAAACTCTTCAGCTTTATAATATTAGTATAAATAAACATTTAAACAAACAATTGTACATTTAGCCTTAATTCTATCTTAAAAATTAAATCTATGTACAATCCACAGCGTTTCTAATGATTACAATTAGAGTACAGTGATTATACATTACCGCTAATTAATGTAATTTTGATTTTAAGAATACTGATTACAAACATTGCGGTTAGAGGAAAAAATATCTACGGTATTAAAATTATTATTATAAGTTTTGAGTATTCTATGGAGAGGCGCCCGCTCACCCGCGTTGGTGCGACATGTAGTCGTAGTAAAAGTATCCGACTTTTGCTACGACTACATGCGCGCACCTCTCGTCTTATAATAGTTCTGGGTACAGCATAACATTTATTATTAACTAATTCCGAACAATCGAATATAACTTAGATGAATTACAAAACATATCACTAGAAAGAGAGAATAAAAACTTATTTACCGACTTCAAAGATAAAACAAGTGATTCTAAGAAATGATTAAAAGTGACTAAACAGCAAGAATTAATAAAGAATGACCAAAAATGTAAGTTGTGTTTAATGTTGTAATCATTTTTTAAGGTTTTATTTGGCACCAAGTTCACAATGTTTATTTATTTTTTTGGTAGTTCTGTATTATTTTTGCTATTTTGTTACCTACTTTGTATCTATTTATTTTTTAAGTCGGTGATATTTTTTGTGGTTTTTTTTTATAAAATATGAGTTGATAATGTGAATTATAGAATTCATGTTGAGACTCTTTCTCACCTATAAGTTATTAGTTGAACAAAGTCAAGTCAAAGCGAGAAGGACAAAGTCGGTATCAACCGTTTGATTACTTTATATAAATTTATCAAACAACTCAATTAAGAAGTAATTGATTTGTAAGAAATTAGCCACGGTCGGCCGTCGATCGGGCGGGAGTGTTAGCATTCCAACATTAAATTTGCATCATGTATTCTGCAATTAGAATTGTTCACGACAAGTGTCATTACTTAGAAGAAGTTCGATTTGCGTGAAATGTGGTGTCATTTAGGCGCACAGCTCAGGTGCGTAGAGACCGGTGAGCATGCGGCTGCAGCAGCTGGGCACGCGCGCGCTGCTGGCGACGTGCGCCGCGGCGCTGGCACTGGCCGGGACAGCTCTCGCGCGCAGGACGTGCAACACTGAACACTATGGTAAGATTTACAACTTGAGCTTTATGTACATGTTTGAAATAGCTTTTCTTTAGATCTTTTCCACGTTTGCAATCTTAGCAAATAATGAGTGAGAAGAAATCAGACATTAATGGAAGAGTCACACGTGGGTCTGTTCAATGACTTACAAATATTTTAATTAAAGTTTAGCCGTGCTTCAAGAGTTTTGACTCTGGCATTCAGAAATGGCAGAATCATTTTTGTTATTTATTTAATCTTGTGATGATTTTAGTAAAATAATATACCTAAGATTAGGTTGTTTTATATGATATAATAAATTCTGTGAATTATAGTGAAAAGTGAGAACCTCCTCAAAACCTTTGATTAGTAAAGCAAATAAACCGTCAAACGCGGAAAGAGGCTTTGCCTTTTTTTTAAAGAATGTGACGTCGCTATATTAGTACTACTAGAGCTTCTTCCGACAGAGGCGGGAAGGTTAACAGTGTGTTATGTAAAAGTAATGGTGAGGGATTTTGGCGCAGGGCAGCAGCAGGGGCGCGAGGTGCACATACGAGAACAGCGCATGTCGCCGAGCATGGCTGACTGGAAGATCAGGATTCCTCCAGTAAGTGCACTTCTCATTTTAACTACTCTAGCAATCCTGTTAACACCTCTAGCTAAGCTCAATGGCTTGTACTAGGAGTGAGTTAATGTCTGTAGTATATAGGTAGATGTCATAAAATCCCCTCTGATGCATTTACGTAACGGATTGAGTGTGCTACTTCGACTACTGTACAACCTTCTTGATTAAGTGTCAATTTATTTTTCGTTTATATTTTGCAGGTATGCCCTAAAATAGTAGGTGTGTCGGCGACGGCGTGTGACTCGGATGGCGCGCCCACCATCCACCTATCAAGCGAGCGGGGCGGCATGGTGCGGCGCTCCGGCGGGCTCAAGACGGGCGCCTACGTCTACATCACCGTGTTCTGCGATCCTGACACCATCAGTCCCCACTTGCTCGACCTGCTGACTACGCCTTCCCCAGAAATGATAAATTTGCCTACACAGGATCAATCTCAACAAGATGCTCCTCCCCAGGTACTACCCATGCCAAAGTTGCCTGTCCTAGGGCTGCCGGGGTATCCCTCTTATGTAATGTCACCTCAGTACGTTTCTTCTCAGTCGTGGTTACAGTCACAACATTTGGCAGGTTTATCAGACCAATCTAATGGCCTATATCCTATATCTCCATCTTTTTGGACACATCAAAATTTACATAGTCATAACCTTCAAAACTCGAATTATTTAAACCCGCCCCTTCGTCATCCCGATAACAAGGAAAACAAAGGTAATGGAACTACGACCACTGAACCATTAGCAGAAAACCTAAAGGCGGAATTAGAACCTCAAACAACTCCGGCGCAGGTGACGGACGTTCAAGCCCAACAACCGCAACTTCATTCTTTAGAACAAGACTCTCGATCACCGCAGAAGGTAAATCTGTCGCCACATCAGAAACAACAGAAGGAGTCGCTTCTGAAAAGGATCGAGCATTGGTGGGCGGACCACGTGCGAGCGTGGACGTCCCGACGACAAGCGAGAAGAATGCTCATGAGACAAGGTAACCACATCGCCGACCCGGACTTAAACTTGGCCTGGCGGCGTCGCCATTACCTTGACCAAACTAACTCTCACGTTCATGGAGCACATCGCTCGAATGAGATGGATGATCACTATAACTATGATATATATCCACAAAATATTAATATTGACGATTTGTCGTAAGTTAATTTGTCATCATTTTTATGAACGAAATCAATAAAAATAATACACATACTTGAAACTAAGATTTACTTTCTCAAAATAAGTCAATTCATTATGGGCTACATGTGTGTATCTATACTAATAAAAATAATGTTATTTAGTTAAGTCAGTCATCTTATGTAAATATAGAATTACTTGTCATGTATGACTGATTCATCAATGCAGAGCCTAAAACTGTTAAAAAACAGAAATGATGGCAGTTGGAAGAAGGTTTAATTTTTGGTTGTCATCTAAGGGGAGTTCAATAGGGGTTGATCGGCTTTTTGATTTAAAGAAAATAGGTACTAAATCCATCACCTGCAAATAAACTAGTACTCAGTTTACTGTGTTACATATTGATATTATACAACGATAGTTTGCGAAGAAGCCTCGATAAATGCATAAACAAAATGTTATTGTATGGTTTGAGGGGCGCGCGAGATGGGGCGCGGCGCGGCTCGGGACGGGCCGCTTGATTGCGTCCGGCCCGTCACAATGCGCTATTGTTGAGACGAAATAAAAACAAGCACAAAAGACGCTGCTGCTATAATGAGGCCGCGCGCGCCTGCTGCGGAAGCAAATCACTTTACAACGCGCTGCAGTTTGTCCCGTTGGCGACGAGTCAGCGGCACGTCCGCGGCGTGACGTCACGCGCTGTCAACATCGCACGACAAATGACACACAGCTCAACATTGTACTCATACACCAGACAAATACTTATACAGTGTCTTGTAATACGCAGGTAACCATTTCAATGAAAATAACCATCGAGAACTGCTGCTTGCTCTTGTTGTCCAGCTGACTGACTGCAGGATATTTTTTTACTTCTCCAATGTGACGTAATAATAGTAATCGCCATTTAGAAAATGCTCTCTCGGACTATTTATTTATTTATTGGTTTACTTACAATTACCGGCGGTAGCTTAATGGCTAAGGCATCGGTCTCGCAATCGTGAGGTCGCGGGTTCGAATCCTACCCATTATACTACCGACGTGAACCCACTTCTAACACAAGCCTTTGAGCTTAGCAGGAGGGGTTAACCAGATTGCTAGTAATGTGGGACTCAATCCCACATTGCTAGTTATCTTTATTAAGACAAAGAAATAAAAAATTGTTACACTTTTTGAAATACACTTTAGTACAATGCCAAAAAACTTAGTCTAGGGTACAATATTAACCAGTAAACACAACATGCATGACTATGAAATAAATTCCTCATAGTTTTTTTGGTAAATAACTATAATATTTGAATCAAATTCTGTAGTCTATAGTAAAGTCTGTGTCTTTCCTAACACTCTTAAGTAAACGAAAATTTGTAAACAGAATTTTCGTTTACTTATGAGTCGTCGAGCACCCACCCGAGGTCTGGCTTCATAGTATTAAATCTTTTCCGGTCTATTATAAATTCACCTCGGACTTTTTTGAGCTAACAAAAATGAGAGAGAGAGATGTTGGATTATGCAAAGATGATCCGGCCCAGCAAACCTCCGCTTAACAGTCAATAAATCTGCACAGTGTCTGAAAACAATAACAATTCGAACTTTTGCCGAATGCAAATATGAATTAGTAATCTGAGGACTCAATAGATGTTCATCAGAGTACGGTATAGTCGAGTCGAGTCTTGCACGCGATAACCTCGGACCCAATATAGTGCCACGTTGCTCAATATTCGAGAATGCTAAAACTTGTTTCGACTGGGTTGCACCTACCGAAGTCACAAGCTGATCACTAGTAATTATTTGAGCAAGTTGTATAGGTATATTGGACCCTTTGCCTTTTCAAACTGTTACTTTATGTCTATGTTATGTAATAAGTAGTAGTAATGTTTGGTGGATATATACATAAGAAAGAGGAAGTACACGATGTGCCGGTGGTACGGTAGTAATCACGGCATACACATTGTCTGTGACGCATTAATCAGCGCTAGAGGCGACTTATAACAGGTGCGTCGCGTCTCGTCGCTTTACACCGTGCGACTTACACTAAGTATACCATGTGTCAGTCGTACATGCCAACTCATCTCTTCCCGTGGGTGTCGTCAAAGCGATTAAGGGATTTTACACCGGAGGACGGGCAGCAGCGTCCTCTGCGTAATTTAAAGCCCTACTGCGATCGCCCACCCGATCGCCAAGTGTGGCGATTATGGCAATTACACCCAGGATCTAATAAGTAGGTTCTATTGGGGAGACGCGTGCCCAGCAGTGGAACACGGTAAAACGGGGAGAGATTTCATAAATTTATTTCTAGGTTGTAAGTATTGTACATTGTCTCTGTTTCCGTAGTCAACGGTTATTTGTACCTCTAATATATTTAAACATGCAATTCTAGTATAAAAATGTTATTCTAAATAATAGACAGCGTTCATTGGCAACGTTCCAGTGGGTGTAAAGAGGAGCGCCCGGCGCACGGCGGCCTGCGTGCTATGATCAGCGCGTGAACGTCTGCACAATGTGCACCGTGGACCGTGACACACACCGTGACACACGCGTGTGCTAGATTTTACATTGGTAGGGGTCGTAGCGAGTTGTAGCAAAAGATGTAAGCTTTTATTGTAGAACTACGTAGAAGTCCTACGTACGACTCATCGTAGACGTATTACGACTCATCATAGTACTAAGGCTCATCGTAGAACCAAACCAAGCAAATTTACTACTGTGTCAGGATATTTATCAATCAGTTCAGTATTGATAGATAAAGGTAATCTAATTTACATCACTGAGTACACACAAATAATACAAACAAATAATATATATTATATTCTCGTGCTTGTTTTGTCTTGTTCAATGTGTTGGTTCCAAGAAGACTTATTGGCTAGGAACAGAGCCAACTAGAAAACTAGCCTATCTTTTAATAAACATTTGCCATACAACATCTTATATTTTAAATATCACAAAATATCATTGCAATGTCCAACTATATCACTGTAGAACACAAGATAATATTCATAAAATCACATTGCAATACCTTGTTATCAGTCAATTTACACAAACAATATTACAAACAGTGTCATAATTAAGCAACTCAATAAAATACTTGTCTCGACAACTGATGGCATAAGACTGTGTCTCGATCACAATCTGTCAGTCCTTTTGTAGCACAAATACACTGAATATTAAAAATATGTGTGGGTGTGTATTAAAAGTATGTGTATACTTGAACGCATAAAACAGTTTAATACATAGAATCGTGTTATTTAAATAAATGAATATTATTATAACTGTCACACAGATAAAACACACTACCTTTTGACATTTTAATCCGTACAATACATTTGTGATCAGATACTTATTTGTTGTTTTAATTCATTTAAAATACTATATAGTGCTTTCAGGTCAGGGTGTAGCAAAAGAGTTGCATTAAAATACATTTCTTTCTCTAAATATCGCGAAACATAGGTTACAAAACATCCTGACAACATAGTCCAGATACGTGGTTCGCTTCTGGCCCCGGTTTGGCTACTCGAAGTCTCGGGTTCGATTCCTGGGTCTGGACTTCAAATTTTTCTATCTTTCAAAAATGCAATTATTGTATTGGTAAAGTAATTGGCAAGAAATGCCTATAAAAATACTGCAATATGGGTATCAAATTAAAGGGCTCGTCTTAAGCATTTCAAAAAGGTATAACATGATTATGACTGTAATACTAAAAAAGTTAGTTAGCAATTATTCTTTTTTCAATTTTTAATATTTGACAATAGCTGTGATAAAAGTTAGTTGTTATATCCTAAAAATACTAAAAAGTATTCAATAATAAAATAAATTTTAAAAATTAAAAAAAAACCCGCTTGCACAAAAAATATGAATGCAAGATCCCCTACATAATTATTATACCATTTCATGCAGTCGAAGGCACTTTACTAAGTTCATCGAGATTCGTTAACGCCTCCGACTGCATGAAATTATATTATAATTATGTAGGTATGTAGGTTTCAAACTTTTTTGTGCAGGCGAGTTTTTTTTATTTGTTTTATATCTTTAACTATACTAATATTATAAAGAGGAAAGATTTGATTGTTTGTTTGTATTGAATAGGCTCCGAAACTACTGGACGGATTTTAAAAATTCCTTCATCATTAGAAAGCTACACTATCGGGGGGTAATATAGGTTATATTTTATTGTCAAAAAAATTAGAGATCCCTTTGAAAATTACAATAATGTAACTCAAAGTATAAAACATTTTGCTTATTTGGCGTGCGCTGCGAAAGCTATTGATGATACATCAAAATAATGTTCTACTTAATTAAAGTACTTATTATTTCCTACAAAAAAGTTCACGAGGGTATATGTCAAATATAATAGTTAAGTCACAATAACCACTTTTTGTTCAAATTTGGAAATTGAAATACGGGTAGAATCGAAAGATGATGATATTCGTAATTTATCCTTATTCAGTTTAGTGATTTGATAATTAAGGTTGATTATTTAAGCGTAAATTCCTTTTTAAATTATTAAAATCGGACCTTTTGTTTAGAAGTTACGACGGGTATAAAAATGATAAAAGTATGAAAAACCGGGCAAGAGCATGTCGGACCATTCTATGTGTAGGGTTCCGCAACCATGAATAATTGCATCAGCACAAGAGCGTATGTTCATGGCACTTACGCCCTTTTGTTGACAAACAGTTTTTCAGCCATAATTCAATGACGGTACGAGTATATCCGATCATGTCCGAAATAATTTTAGTTTAAAGTATTCATTAAGCGCTACCTTTGTTTTTTTTTTTCGGGGCGGGTGGGCTATTTCGGTTCACTCCATATTATATCATATTCAGAAAAGTTTATGAAAAACCAAAAAATGTTTTTGAAAGACCTGTCGAATAATGTACCATATTGCCATTTGCTAAAAAAAAAGTTCACTTTCATTTAAAGAGTGCACCCCCAAAAATAAAAAAAATATCATTTAGCTATTAAACTAAGTAGCGGCTACTACAAGACATATTTTCACCAAATTTCATTAATATTCATTGAGTAAAATGCCTGTGACATACGGACGGACAGACAGACTATCAGGGTTCCGTTGTAGTCATTTTGGCTACGGAACCCTAAAAATACGATGTGCTTAATTGCCCCAGCAGAACAGCGTATGTTCATGGTACTTAAGCCTTTTTGATAGAAGAGCAGTTTTTCTGCAATAACTCAGTGTATCCGATCATGTCCAAAATAATGTTAGTTAAAGTATTTATTAAGCGATACCTTTGAGATTTTATTTATATTTTTGGTGACACGGTTCAAAAGATAAAGGGGGGAGGCACAAGTTATGCAACTCTCATCACGGTTCAAAAATAGTCACTTAATCAAAAAAGTTTTAAGTACAGATGGTGTTGTGTGAATGTGTTTGCTGAAAAAATCCTGTTTCAGCTTCTGTTTCTTAATTTTTTTTAAATGATTTAACCATCAAACTAAGGAGCAGCTTATACAACACATCAATGCTCTCAATTTAATCAATATTCATTGTGTAGTTTTTGAGTAAAATGTCTGTGACATACGGAAAAACAGCCGAACGGATATGACGAAACTATAAGGGTTTCGTTTTTGCTATACTGGCTACGGAATCCGTATGCGTATTCCGGGTGCATTTTACCCGACGCCGGACAAGTGGGAGTACCCACGCACGATACGGGCGTGCACGACCGGGGGAGATGCCCGATACTAATTACCCTTCTGGGTGCGGCGGCACAAGACAAGCGGCAAATAGGAAATTATAATAATAAAATAAATTCAAAACAATACAAAACAACCATTGGGAGGCGGGGGGCATGGGCCCCTGTGCCCCACTAGATCCGCCTATGTATTACGGCTACGTACTTTCAAAGTGATAAAAAATGTAAATAGTACTGTCAAACTAAAAATTACGAACATTTTGCAATTTTTGCGTAACTATTACGCAGGTAGCATTTTGATTCCACAGTAGCCAAAGGGGTTCAAATAACGCACTATAAATCGGCTTTACTTATGGCATATTTAAGCCCTCGTGGTAAATACCTGAGGGATAACGCTGACGAAGCCGCGGGCATAAAATCCGTGTAGGTATTAGGTTTGTTTGAAAATCTTACTACGATAATATGACACCGAAGCCGGGGCTACGGCTAGTTCTTAAATATATAGATTCAAATGAACTAAGATGAAATTGATAGAGCGTTCAGTAATTCACTCATTTAGTACCGCAAGAGTACCTACTCGTTGTTAGGAAGAGTACCTAGTATTTTTTTATTTTAAAAATTATTATTAAAAAAAAGTTGAAGTAATTTTTATAGGCATTTCTTGCCAAAGACTCTACAAATACAATAATTGCATTTTGAAAGATAGAAAAAAAAAAAATCTATCTTTCAAAATGCAATTATTGTATTTATAAAGTCTTTGCCAAGAAATGCCTTTAAAAATTACATCAATATTCGGCCTGCGTCATCATAATTTGTTAAAATGCTCTCTGTAACGAAGCAATAACAAAAGCCGTGATAGTTCTTTAACTACCGACTAGATGTCGCTACGGGGGCCTAACCCGTAAGCATTAAGAGATGGAAGAATTTGATATCTAGTAACATAGTCCAGATAGGTGGTTCGCTTCTGGCCCCGGTTTGGCTACGGAAGTCTCGGGTTCGATTCCTGGGTCTGGATTTCAAATTTTTCTATCTTTCAAAATGCAATTATTGTATTGGAAAAAAAAAAGTTGTTTTACTCAAAGTACGACGAAACTAACAGTTAAATATCCTATCAATTGTCAAAAGCTTACTAGGAGGATCTCAAAAATCTGTATATTTAGTTTCCTAAGGCTTTTACAAAAATAAACAATTTATTATTATTATTATTCTCGTTATTTAGTTTTTTTCTTATAAATTACATTTTTAAATATATATATAAAAAATACATTTAAAAATATAAAAAATAGTGTCCCACCGGCATCGGGTACAGGGACCAAGCTACCGGTGGTTACGGCTCCAGAGAAAGGAACCTCCTCACGATGCGAGCCGTGTCCAGAAGTACTGCCTTCTGCATCAAGCGCTTGATCCAACCGTCTAACGCGAGCCTCTCAAGGTGTTGGTCGAGGCTCTTGGCAATCAAACCATTAACGAGACGACTATCGGTACAATGATTGCCGAATCAACATCCCACATGTCGACAATCTCGTGCGCCAGATCCAGATATTTTATTTGTTTATCCTTTTCGGCTTTAACGAGATTTGCGTCATGGGGGATGGTGATGTCGACAATCATTGCACGGCGCTCAGATTGGTCTATCAGCACAATATCAGGCTTGTTAGCGACAACAGTCCTGTCTGTGATGATAGAGCGAACCCAGTACAACGTGATACGACTATTTTCAAGAACTGGCTCAGCAACGTACCTGTAGTACGGGACTTCAACGTCCACAAGGTGGTATTTCAGTTGCTGGTGGATTATCCTGGCTACTTGATTGTGTCTGTGCAAGTACTCGCCGTTAGCAAGACGTGAACAGCCGGAAACGATATGTCTGAGGGACTCACCAGGTCGGTGACATGCACGACAGATGTCAACAGTGCCATCCCTCAGTATATATTTCCGGTAGTTATTCGTCATGATAACTTCATCAGCAATTGCACAGACAAAACCCTCGGTTTCCCCGAAGAGGTCACCGAACCGTAGCCAGGCCACAGATGCTAGTAGGTCCACATCGGGCCCATGAAGAGCCCGAAAGAACCTACCGTGAAGCTCCTTGCTCTGCTATACCTCCTTGCGTTCGTTGACTCCAAGTACTACAGGCCTGCGCCAGTTCTCTTTAGCCAAGGAGAGCGGGGTAAGCCCGGTGTCCACCGCGACAACATCCCGATGCACACCCACGTCCTTATGGAGAAAATATTCTCTGAGATTGTATATCTCGCTGTTATGAAGGGACTTGAGGTTCAACAAACCCCGGCCCCCACACTTCCGCGGGATATACAATCTCATCACAGATGAACGCGGGTGATGCATTCGGTATGACGTCATGAGTGTACGGACTTTTCGATCCAGGGTGTCTAATTCTGTCTGAGTCCACTTGAGTATACCGAAGGAGTACATTAGAAGTGGCATGACCCAACTGTTGCAAGCCCGGATCTTATTGCCACCTGACAAAAGGCTATTAAGCACTTTTTTCAGTTCTTGCAACAGTTGTTTCATGTCAACCTCATTAATGCACAGTGCCTGCGATATACCCAAATACTTATAACTAGGTCTCGGTTGCGAGAAGTGATCTTAAGTGAATGGAATCCGAGAGTTGAGTCCCTTCGGATTCCACTACCCGCCCTCGCTTTATATGAACGACTGCACATTTGTCAACACCAAACTCCATTCTAATAGAATTACTAAAGGTTTCAGTTACCTTCAGTTACGCTATTAGCTGTGAGCTGGTGGGGGCAAAGCGCTTCAAGTCATCCATATACAGCAAGTGGGATATGACCTGACCACCACGTCGCAACCTGCAACCTAGCCCTGAACTCTCTAGTAAGGTACTAAGTGGGTTCAGTGCTAAGCAGAACCAAAGGGGACTCAGAGTGTCACCCTGGAATATACCCCGCTCAATCGTTATAGGTACGCCGCCACTTCCTTGGATCCCTCGGCACCCTGGATAGGTAAGAACCGCATTCCATTGTCCCATACACGACTTCAAGAAGGTGCAGAAATTTGTATTAACTTTATACAACTTCAGCACCCTCAGAAGCCATGTATGTGGCACGGAGTCATACGCCTTCTTATAATCTATCCAACATGCCGATAGATGCTTTCGGTTGCGGCGAACCTGCTGGCTAATAGTCATATCAATGAGGAGAAGCTCTTTAGTACCCCGGGCCCCACTTCTACATCCATTCTGAGAGGTACACATGATGGAGTTTGTGTGTATATGTTTATTTATTTTAGCTCTCAGAATGGATGTAAGAAGTTTATAGATCGATGGTAAACAAGTTATCGGTCTATAATTTCTAGGGTCCGAGGTGCTACCGGTCTTATAGAGCTGGTGGGTCACTCCCTTAGTCATAAAGGCTGGCAGTGACGCAGATTCTAGGGCGGACTGGAATTGCGATGCCAAACAAGCGTGCGAACTGCGTAGCCATTTCAGCCAAAAGTTGTGCAGTCCGTCTGGGCCTGGAGATTTCCAATTAGAATAAGGACCGACTGCACTGGCTACGTCTGTGCTGTTAATGTTAATATCCTCCATTTCAGGAATAAGTTCGCACGTTCGTTCAACGTCACGCACAGGACATCACGTCACGACAGGCACCGCCTAAATGTTACGCCAAAACGAGCTTGTCGCTTCAGCATTTGGTAGATGCCCGCCATCCACACCTTGATCCGTTCGCTGCCAGTCTCTATACACCCACCTTTGGTCCCTTTGGAACATGCAGTTCACGTTATACCTGTCCACGCGTTTTTTGTACCTGCGTATTCGGTTTGCCCATGCATAGATTTTTTGCTTCAGGAAGTCGATGCGCTCTGTGACACGCGACATATAATCCTGAGGTCTGATGTCAGTCCCCAAGAATGCCCGTTTCACAAAGCGCATCACTCTCGGGCGAGTGTTCCCGGTCCTGAAGCAGGACAACTTGCCGATGAGTACCCTTGCCCCGGCAATACGGCGCTCAATCCTGCATTGCCACGCGGGTACGGCGCACCTTGGTCGTATAGTAGGGGTTTCTGCTAAAAGCTTAACACCTCCTATACGACATGCCGCAACAGCTGCACAATACAGGATTGAGTGGGTATCGCCGAGGTCTTCGCTATTGTCTAGGTAAGTAGGCAATAACGAATCAAGAGCACACACCAGCGAAATGTTCCGTCTATGCATAGGTAACCGAGGCAGGCGTGGCCTAATATTGTGAGGCGTGGACCGATATTCGCGAAGCGCAAATTCTAAAGCGGCCTCAATCTCCTCATTGCACTGAGTACTTACCACAATAGCCGCGGTATCCGGCCCCGTAGCTTCACAGTCAACTACATTTGTAGGAACCTGTACCGGGGCAGGGATCTCGCGGCTAGTCTGGGCGTACTCCGAGCGTAGTCTCTCAAGTCCTCATCTAGCAGATGACAGCGCTGAATGGTCCGCACTTGGTCCGATAATCGTTGTGTCGAAACGTTGACAGTCGGCTCAAGCACCTGAAACAGAGGCAGCATCCGTTCACGGTACACAGTAAGGTTAGTTCCCCTCTCTGTAGCCGCATAATATGCCCGCATGACGTTCTCGTTCATCGATGTCGTCCATCGCATGCGGCGCACATCACCACCGACAGCGGGGGCCCTGTTTGAGGCCGGTGGGCCTCGGGGTCCTAAGCTGGTCGGCGGCCGGCCTCTCCCTCGCCGACGTACAGGTGGTGGCGACGTTGGCGGAGAGAAATACTCGTCACTCGACGAGCTCGACGCCTCAGCACCGGCTGGTGTTGAATCCTGTGGTTGCGAGGCGGAGCGGAGCGACGAGTCCGGGGGTGGAGGGTGTGCTTGTAGATGTAACTGGGCTCTGCTTCGAGTTATCATAGTTTAAATCGTGCATTTCTGTTGTTCGTGTGGTTTCATCTTGACAGATGTCATTTTCCTTTTTTCTATTTTGTATGGTTTTCTTGTAGATATTCTGATTTATGGCGTTTTTTATAGTTTATTGAATGTAATAAATACTTTACTGGGTTGATATAATAATTTATGTGTGATTTAGAGGTGATTTATTTAAAATTAATCGAAAAAAATATTGTATTCAGAAACGACGTTTGCACTGCTCGGTGTTGCCCGGTTATTATAATGTGGAGTTGTCCCAAGATATTATATTATATTATTATTATTATTACAACTGCCTCTGTGGCGCGGTGGGAGTGTGTCCGACTGCTACGCACCCCACCCAGGATAAAACTTTGTTTGATGAGCATGATGGTTTATTCTGTGTCTGGGTGTTATTTATTTAAAATATGTATGTATTTAGAAATATATAAGTAAGTTTATCGGTTGTCTGGTTTCCATAGTACAAGCTATGCTTAGTTTGGGATCAGATAGCGTTTTGTGAGTTGTCCCAAGATATTATATTATATTATGCAATGTTTGCAAGTAGTTTAGTCTAAAATGATACAAAACTCTATCAGACAAAATGATGAACTAAGGCTCGCGTGGCTGTTGAACTGGGGCGTGAAATGACTGCGCGCGTCGTGTCCTCGACATACCATACATAGTGGGGTGGGCTACGACATAGTACTGCTACGTACTACTGGTGTACATGTTACAGCAAATGTGAATAATTCAAGATTATGCATAATAGCTAGTCATTATGAATAATGTAAAAGACGCGTGGCGAATGTAATTAATGAATCAGTTTAACTACCTTTTATTCATAACAAGTTGATCTTAGGATAAGTGCTAAATACTTGTGTACGCTTTTCAAATTACATGTAGTAATGTTTCGATCACGAATTGATGATGACAGAGGATGAGAATTGACGATGATGATTGTTGATAATGGTTGGTGATAATTATTCGTGACGGTGAAGTTTCTAGTTTGTGCGGGTCGCACTTTAACGCTCAAATCTGCAGAATCGCATCCATTCCGGCGCTGCGGAAAGTGCAACTTCTTTGCCCTTCCCTTACAAATTGCTGGCATCTATACTTGCCACCGCTACAGCTTGCGTGGTGCCAGCGCTTTGTTACAGCGGGCGGAGGCTGCACTTCCTTCGCTCCTCCTTCTAAATGACAACCTTAGTGTGTAACAAACAATTACAAAATTTGTCTTTATTTAAAAGTTTACATTTTTGACAATTCTTTATTTAAAATTATTTAAATTTAAATTATCCGACAAACCGATTCTAAATTGTGATAATTTGTAACTGTTTAGAATATTACCGACTTGGAAGTGTACACAACAGGTTTACAAGCACAACAGCAAACCGTTTCTTAGGAAATAGTAAACAAATGGTTATTCTCTTAATTATTTTTATTTTTTTTATATTATCTACATTCTGTTATCTCTATATATCATATTGTTATCTACATTAAAGCTATTTTGTATAATCTCAAATTAATCATATTTACTGTAACTATACAAAACTGAACATTTTGTTGTTCTGAGACGAAAATAGACGAGAAATGGCGAAACACAAGACACACCCTTGTGTTTCGACTTTTATATTGTTATTTGTATGTTTGTAAAGTCGTCCTGATGTAGGGCTTCTACCCACTGCGATTAATAATGTTGTGATTTTTAAATGTCATTATAAAATTATTTAAAAAAATAAATTTCATGATACACAATTATAACATACTCTCTTTATCACATGTATTTACAAAGATTGAAACTTTTTGATTATTTGATGTTAACCGTTTTCTTTGGTTCAGCACGTAATCAGTTTTATGTTGTCCCGTATCTACTTGTTATCATAGTAACTCTTGTATTTTTTTAAAAATATAATGATTTTCTATTTTATGTCAGATTTGAACTTATTAATGTTGTTTAATTACATTTTTGCCCGAAACTTAGAAACTATTCTATATTAAAAAACTCTTAGGATACTTTATTGCACATTTGTCCGAAGCATAGGTCCAGTACCTATGCTTAAGGACAGGCCCCAGTTTGGAATCCTAGATACGAGACGTAGAATTGAAAATATACAGAGACGGTTTATCAAGCACCTACGTTACCGCACGGGGAATACAAACAATTCGTCCAATTACTTGACATTTGTGCTAAATTCCATCTTCTTCTGCTAGTTAAAAGACGTGAGATCGCAGACGTACGTCGTTTAAATGAAAAATTGTAAACAATCTTTCTCTAGATTCTAGATTGCCTCTGTGGCGCGGTGTATGTCCGACAGCTACGCAAGAGGTCGTGGGTTCGAGTTCCACACGGGACACCACTTTGTGGGATCCACAAATTGTTGTTCCGAATCTGGGTGTACTTTGTGTCCGTGACTTGTATGTATGTAAAGTCCCCCGTGACACTGTGGGAGTCGTCTTTTTTTACTACTTACTACTACTACTAATCATATTGATAGCCCGGAACTTTTGTCAAAAAAATCATTTTAATGTCCCTATTAGGGCTGTACGGTATTACACACCCATTATTTTGCCTGTCGTGTCGACCAACTATTGACAGAATTCCTTCATGTCGCGAGCGGGCAAGACACTAAACACTGTGTTTAAATCGAGCAATTTTGATCTATTTAATGTAAATAGAAGCTTATTTAAGAAATAAGATAGACTGTGACTTTTTAGATTTGTATCTCTAGTATTTACTGTCTGCATTCGAAACATGGTTTGAAAACAATAACTTAAAACTAAATATTAAAAAGACCAAGTGCATACTGTTCAAAACGACAGCGAATAATAAAGAAAATTTAGAAATAGTATCACGGCTATAAATGGTATGGTAATACACACATCAAAAGTGTCTAGGGATCAACATATATTTTTGCAATAACTTTTCTCCTGATTGATTTTTTTTTTTTTATTTCTTTAAGGATTCATCAAATAAAGTGTTTTCGTTTGTCACAGTAACGATAAACCAAGTCACCTTTGCATTAATAAAGAAATTTGCCATTTTCCTAATAAAGGGATTTTTGACATTTGAACCACTAACATTAAAGTTCGAAAAAAAGACTGAAATAACTGTTTTCTTTAAAATTTTATTGGGTAACTTAAACAATTAATAATCCGTGTTTCTACCGCGAACACTAACAACACAAGAACATCGGTTTGGCATACTCAAAATGAGTTCATCCAAATCACGCTGTGGAATGGCCGCCCATGTTCGTTGCAACAACAAAAAAAGGTCTTCTTGCGACTGGATACCCTCCATATTCGGCAAAGCTCTTCTCTGTAGCATATCCCATGCATGCTCAATCGGGTTCAAGTCTGGCGACTGAGCAGGCCAGGGCAGGACATTGATGTTAGCTGCGGCGAGAGTCTGTCTTACAACTCTTGCGGTGTGCGGTCGTGCATTATCATGCATTAACTGAAATAAGGGACCGATTTGCACTTGTAGAGGAACGATGACGTCTGATACAATCGTCTCAGCATAAATTTGAGCGTTGAGGTTGCCTCTGATCCAAATCAACTCAGTTCTTCCGCCGATCCAAATACCCGCCCATACCATGATGGTTCCACCACTATAAGGATGGACTTCCTGGCAGGATTTTAATCGCTGTTGGCGTCCAGGGGTTCTCCAGTGTCGTATACGTCTTGTATCCGGTCTCATACCAAAACGAGACTCATCAGAAAAGCACACGAAACGCCATTGTTCTTCTGCCCAATTTCTGTGTTCAAGAGCCCATTGATATCGAATCCTACGATTGTGCATTGCTATAGGTGGTACCCGTAGCGGTCTTCGGGAATGAAGGTTCACTTCATGCAAGCGGTTTCTGACTGTTTGGTCGCTAATTAAGTTCCCTGAAGAGTGATGAAGCCTCACGGCTAACATCATGGCGGTTATTGTTGGACCTCTTCGAGTTAAGATTTGAATGTATCGGTCTTGTCTCCGTGTGGTGCAGCGATACCGTCCTCCATGGCGCTTAGCCACGGTACCAGTGCTTCGGTAACGTGTCCAAAGTCGACTGATAACACTCTGACTTGTATTCAGAGCTAAAGCCACAGTACGTTGCCGGGAACCAGCTTCTATCATTCCCACGGCTCTGAGCATTTCTTCCCTGCTTAAATGACGTCGCCGCTCCATAATAACGTTGGTTTTAATCAGTAGTAGGGAAACAGTAGCACTAATAATGTCTTCCATGCGTTGTATGTTTTTATAGGGAAAATATTGACAGCTGATTTTCATCTTTTACTCGAATTTGATTCACAGTTCCTGATTCAAATTATGAAATGCACCAAAAAGGATCCATATAAATTTATAAAATCATAAATTTATTACAAAGCCACATCTCAATCTCAAGAAATCCGCATAAAAATGCTTGATCCCTAGACACTTTTGATGTGTGTATTATGCCTAAAAACTTAACATTTTCCACCAAAGTGGATATGGTGGAAAATGTTAAGTTTTTAGGCATACACATAGATGTTGGAGGTCTGTATATGCATAGTATAATGATTGAATGAGACTGCAATTCAACTGCACAACACTCTATTAGGTTCGGTATGCACCATTTTTTTACGTCATAAACGTGGCTCTTATGACATTTTTTTAATAGTATGCATGAACCTCCATGTCTTTCGTTCCTGGAATAATATGTAGAGAGTGTATAATTTGGTATGTATAGATGTTGATGATCATCATTTTTCATGTTTGTTTCTGTGATACATCAAACATCCATAGAGTTTCCTTCGTGTACGTAATTATTTAAATGTAAGCTTAGAATGTCCGATTTATTAATCAAGCAGTTTATATTTTGGTGCAAAATAGATATATGTGTATACACGAAAAAGAGAATAATTATTAGTTGTATTAATATCTGTTTTAGTTACTGAATCATTTATCATTACTTGCAGTGATGGTTATAAAAAGATAACACAGTGTTATAGAAGATATTGTGAATGGTGACTACTTAAAATCAAAACCAGAACAAAAAAGGCCTCAATGCAATCACTATGCAGCAAAAAATTCAATCACATGTTGCATTTAATATAAACTGTGAACCATTGTTATCAGTGCACAATCAAGAGGCTAAGTGTGATATTGAGGCCCCATTGAAATAAACAAACATGCACTGTGAAATTTTTATGTTTCTATTACCGGTGTTAAGTTTTACTGTGTTTTGTCAATTAATCCAATCTCCTCACTGATGTGGAGCGGTACAGTGATCTTATTAAATTACTATTTAAGGTGTGAGTATTAATTCGGTGGTAGACGGCTCAAAGAAATACTTTGTCTTTATAAGGATTTTAATTATATATTTGTGTTTAATTAAATCATTTTTTTATTGACTTGTTTTATTGGTTATAACTCATTTCATTTCAAAAAGCTTTATTATCAAAATATTAATGGTACAGAAGTGTAAAATACTTACAAACGAATAAATACACTAATCACACCGAAAGAACACTTTGCCAGGCTGATAGCGCCTATAAAAGTTTAACAAACATGAATTTATACTACTCTTAACACCATGGAAACAACTAAACTAAATTAAAATAATCACATTT
The DNA here is from genome assembly GCA_945859575.2 of Herminia tarsipennalis. Taxonomy (NCBI): domain Eukaryota; kingdom Metazoa; phylum Arthropoda; class Insecta; order Lepidoptera; family Erebidae; genus Herminia; species Herminia tarsipennalis. The sequence continues at coordinate 27,684,948 of OX243841.2, read as the reverse complement.
TATACGAGACATTTAGAGATATCTCGTTTGTTTCATGACATGTGGGTACCTATAAGTAGTGTCGACCGATGCGAACCGTGGCGATGGCCAGTGCAATTGAGCCGGCAGGTCCACCCCGCCTCCCGCGCCACTGCACTACGTGGGCGAGAACGGGGCAGTTAACCAACACACTTGGGTCACCTCTTTGGTCATGCGCTTACTCATTGATACTCGGGCTTGTTGTCTGTGGTGGGAATAAAACATAGTGATGAGGAAGCTTATACGTTCCGAAGCGTTACTTGAGTCCGAACTACAAATTTGTGCTATTAATGAGTTACCAACGTGTGATTTATTTCTTGTATAAAATTTTTGAATTAATTTTAAGATAAAGTTGAAAAGCAACGGAAAATTAATTTTAGTATGTAGTTTTATAAGATTTGTTTTGAACGGTGTATTATAGGCTATTTTTAGAGCTTTATTTTGAATTATTTGGAGGAGTTGGTGATTTGTAAGACAGGTGTTGCTCCAAACAGGGCAAGCATAGGATAAGCACGGTCTAATGAGTGTTGAATATAGTCGTAACTTAGTGGAGTTACTTAAATTACTTCTGCGGTTTAGAATCGGACTGAGAGCACCAAGGGCTTGAGCACCTTTGATCCGTAAGCTGGCCACGTGCCTAGCCCAATTGAATTTGCTGTCCATGGTTACACCCAGGTAGCGTACAGAAGTGCTCCATGGTATCACGTGTTCGGCAATTTTGAGATTGCATCTGGGGGGCTTCCGTGATCGGGAGAACATGATCGCCTCCGTTTTGGCCTCATTAAGCTTCAGCTTCCATCGACTGAAATAGTCATGAAGGAGATCCAAGGACATCTGGAGGCGACCCACAATAAGGTCTTCATCGTTCGAGGATGTATAGGATGCAGAATCATCAGCGAAACATGCAAGCGTCGTACGTGGTTGCACGAACGACGCACGAAAAAGCACGAACAAATGCGGGCCTAAGATCGATCCTTGTGGTACGCCTGCTGGTATCGATTGTGGGAATGACGACGAGCCTTTCAAATTCTTACAATGAATGTACGGTTTATTAGATAAGATTGTAGTAATCTAACTAAGCCCAGGGGAATACCGATGGTCATGAGTTTATAGTTTAAATGCTCTTTCGATGTCCAGCAGGATCATGCCCGTTGACTGGTGTAGGTTTAGGTTATGTGAGATATGTTCCGTTACCCTAGCCAGTTGCTGGGTGGTTGAATGGGATGCTCTAAAACCAAATTGCTCATTTATGAGAAGATGGCTAGATGCACCTTGTAACCTTGAACATATAATTACCTCGAACAACTTACCAATCGATGATAACAGGCTGATTTGCCAGTAGCTAGAAGGTAAAGATTCGTCTTTGCCAGGTTTCTTAATTGCAATGACTTTAGCCGTTTTCCACGTCGAAGAAAAGTAGCCTAAACTTAAGCAACCGTTAAAGATTTTCGCGATATAGACTATAGTTTTTAGAGAGATGTTTTTCAGGAGTAAGTTGTGGATATTATCGTCACCTGGTGATTTTCGATGTTTCAGCTGGTGTATTTTCTTGCGTATTTCAGATGGATGAACAATATAATGGCAATCAGTATGGGTAAACTCGGAAAGCTTCTTAATAGAATTTTGAACCTCAGCTTCCAGTAAGGAGCTCGGCCAATTCCGGTATTAGCAATACGCCATATCCCAGCAGTTGGATTGTCGACTTTAGCAAGTTTTGCATTCCAGGTTCTATCTTTAAGTGTTTTGATATGAGCATCTACTAACGACTGCAGGGTACAAATATTTCGGCGGACAATCCTTTTCTGGCTACTGCCTGGAGGTAAACGTTGATCAATTCGACGCAGATAGTTTTTATAACGGATTATTTCTTTTATATGCTTGGGTAGTTTAGATGCATTGTTGACGGGTAAACATTTCGGTATGAATTGGTTTCTCGCTGGTAAGATGCATTGTTGGAGATGTTGTATGGCCTTGTCGATATCGTCGGTTGAAGTGAATGTATGAGAATTAAGGAGAATATTATGATTTAGAGAGGTCCGAAACCCATGCCAGTCAGCACGATCAAAGCGATAGTGTTGCGGCCTGGCGTGTGGTATTAATTGGCCAGTAATTGTGAAATAGGATAATGATTCGAGGATAGGGCCACGATGCCTTTGACATTGTTTATATGGTCAACATTTAATGATAGAATCAGATCAGGATTAGTTGGTTTAGAATATGGACAATAATTTATCTGCGTTGGTATATTAGGGCAATGTATTTCGTAGTCATGCCGAAGCATGTGGTTAAATAAGACTCTGCCACGAGTGTTAGTGTAGCTACTGTGCCAGTACGAATGGTTAGAATTGAAATCACCTAGCATTAAAACGCGTGTTCCCAAACTCAACAGTACATCAAGGTCACTGGTGACCAGAGGTAGGTTAGGCGATTGATAAACCGACAATAGAACATGATTTAATCCCGATATATCAACTGAAACACCTATGGCCTCGATATTGACGGTTTTGGGAACAGTGATGACCGAGTGCTTAATATTGTCTTTGATTAGGATAGCCACGCCTTGACCTCGTCCACTGTGGTGCTTATCCTGCCGATAACAAATATAACCAGGGGTGGGCAGAACGGTTTTGGAAGACAACTTTGTTTCACAGAGAGCAATGATGTGAATTGAATGAGAGCCCAGTGCGAGATCAAGAAGTTCATCGATCTTAAAGCGTATTCCATCAGAGTTCCAAGACAACAAGCGTAAATAATTAAAATCGAAAATTTAAATATATTTACCAAGATGAGTTAGCACGAGCGTGACCTTGGCCAGCATCGATCCACATTTCATAAACTCAATTTTCATCTTTTTAATAGTTGATAAGATTTCCAGAATCTCCATTGTAGGCGAATCCTTAGAACTTGGGGATGTCGTTTGTGAAGGAGGATCTTTAATTATAGGCATTACGTTTTTCAGGAGGGATGTCCAGGGCCTCCCGTCGGTGGCTGTGGGTGCCTTAGAAGAAAGCTGTAGATGCGGCGGCTTGCGTTGTTGTTCCCGTTTCTGTTCAATGCGCTGGAGATCAGCCGTTCGGGCAGAACAATGACGATAATTGGCAGGATGTTCTTCGTTACAGTTGCAACAGCGTGCCGGTTTAGAACGGTCTTTTTTGGGACACTCTGTTGTGGGGGCGGGTCAGTACATTTCACGAACCGAGGTGGCCTATTGCAGTTCTTAGAGGAATGACCGAAGCTCTGGCAACGGAAGCACTGGGTGCCGGCTGAATTCCTGGGTGGAACTTATGAATGGTAATAACACAATTTAATAGGTATTTCAACTGGCGAAACTTCTGGATGTCAGCACCTGCTGCCAACTGGACCAGGAAAGGTGGGCAGTTGGAGCTGTCTTCTGAGGTCTTTAGTATGGTTACATACGTACCTTCAAAGCCAAGGTTAGCCAGTTCTCCTGGAAGCTCGGTCGCAGTATAGGTAGGTAAGCCTCTTATGATTACTTTTGGTACCTTTTCGTCCTTGCGAGTGTAAGTTAAGAAGGATGCTCCCTGTTGACGTAATCCTTCTTTTATAACTTGATGAGCTTCTGCAGAATAGCATATTATGGCAACTGTTCCGCCATTACGATACTGTAAATGAAAGCGCTTCGAGAACGCGCCAATCATGCTTATGACACTTTCATGAGTCCAGTTAGTTTTCATGTCCATGATTATGGGTGCTTTCTTCCAGCTTTCTTCAGTGTGGTAGATGCAGCAATATAATTTGTATTAGGCTGGTCTACGGCGCCATCAACTTCCAATGTCTGGAATTGATTGTTTAAAGGCAGCTTGCGATTGCTATCGTATTTGCTATGGCTTTTTGTTGAAGTGGCCCTTTTCGGTATCTGCCATTCTTCAGGCTGTTCTTCGGCAGATCTCTTAGAGTTAAGACTGGTGTTAGATGGTGACCTAGTCAGAAATTTATCCATTGGTCCACTTCAGTTATCGACCAGATATGGATGTATCGCATCACTAGGCTTGTGATGCACCGAAAAACTGGAATTAACACGAACGATGAAAGCGCGACGTAAACACGGATAGACTACACAGCCGCTCCGTGCGACCAGCAGCGCGCGAATGTTATGGTTATAACTACTAATATCAGTCAGGTACAAAGGTGTACTACAGCCAAGTGTTGTTGGACATTGGTTGGAATTTTGTTAGAATTTGTAAGAACTTGGTAATTCATGAACACCATTATTGTTTGAATTTGAGCAACAGTTTTAAGTCTAACTAGCTTTCCCTGGTTGCTGTTGCTAGTTTTTACTCTGTAATAATATAAATTAATTTATTTATTTATTTAATGTTCGTTCATGTCACTTTTTAAAGTAATTTTTATAGGTATTTCTAGTCAATTACTTTACAAATACTATAATTGCATTTTATTTTGCATTTCAAAAATGCAATTATTGTATTTGTAAAGTTACTTTTTATTTGTTAAATATCATTATATATAAAAGGAATGTGTATAAACCAACATGTCATAAATTATTATATTTCAAGTTTTGTTGTTATTGTATTTCATGACTTATTGTTTAGTTTCTGCTTGATAGGGTATTCTAGCTAAGTCATTAGGTAGGTTAAGTTAAGAGTTGTATTGAGTAACAGTTATATTTACTTATTGGTTTACTTAAGATTTTGTGATGTTCAGTTTAGTGTTTTAGTTAATGCATTCTCTATATAATTTATCTTTTGCCAATGTAGCTGTAATAAATTTTTCTTCAGTGAACCTTTATGGTACCTAGATTCCTACTTTATTTAATTTTACGTTTAATGTTTGAAAATCTAAGCTGTGATGTGAATAATCCCATTGTTTCTTCTGTGTTAATTTCTTGTATAGAGAATTTATACATAATATGTATAGATTCTCCTCATACAAGAAATTATATATATATATATATATATATATATATATATATATATATATATATCACTAGCTTTCGCCCGCGGCTCCGCCCGCGTCAGTTATAGTGATAAAATTATATTTCCTTTGTCCTTCCCCGGCACTCAAACTATCTCCATACCACATTTTATCTAAATCGGTTTAGCTGTTTCAGCGTGTAAGCGTAACAGACACAGATAGACAGAGTTACTTTCACATTTATAATATAAGTATGGAAATTCATTCCACTTGTCCCGACTGCCTGATTTCACCAACGCAGAGCCTAAACCGCTAGGGTTACAAACGTGAAACTTTGGCAGTTGATGCCTTTTATCTTGTTGGCTCTGTCCCTTTAAGGGACGAATTTTTAGAAATCCTATAATGAAAAAATCAAATAGGGTATATTAGTAAAATAGGAATTACAGGTTTGTGTAAAACTCCGTCAGTTTTGAAGTTAAATCGGTAAAATTTCGTATTTAGCTTTTCCGTTTAAAATAATGGAACACGGAATCAGCGTTTTTGGAAAATCAAACTCTAAGGGAGTAAACTAGGGGTTGCAAGTATGTGTGAAACTCCATCAGTTTTAAAGTGAGGTCTTTGAAATTTCGCACTTGAAATTTGGGTTTAAAATAAAGAAATACATATTTCAGCGTTTTTGAAAAATCAACCCTTAAGATGGTAAAATAATGGTTACAAGTTTGTATGAAATGATTGAAGTAAGATCTATTGAATTTCGAAGATGGCTTTTTCAAAATAAAGTGAGACGTGTTTCAACGTTTTTGGAAAATCAATTCCTAAAGGGGTAAAATAGGGGTAGCAGGATTGTATGAAACTCCGTCAGTTTTAAATTTAGATCGGTAAAATTTTCTTTTTAGCTTTTACATTTAAAATAAAAAAAATACCAATTTCAGCGTTTTTGGAAAATCATCCCCTAAGGGGGTAAAATAGGGATTGCAAGATTGTATGAAACTCTGTCAGTTAGATCGGTGAAATTTCCTATTTAGCTTTTTCATTAGGTAAAATAGGGGTTGGAAGTCTATATGAAACTCCGTTAGTTTGAAATACGATCTGTGAAAATTGGTGTTCGTCTGTATTTAAAATTTGTTTTTGGTTGTAAATAAAGAAACACGTATTTTAGCGTTTTGATCGAAAGCGAAAATCAACCCATGAGGGAGTAAACTGTGTAAAAAAGTGGAGAAAGCCGCGGGGCGACATCTAATCTTTATATATGTCACATACATAGTTACATAACTCATCTATACTTATATTACAAAGCTGAAGAGTTTGTTTGTTTGTTTGTTTGAACGCGATAATCTCAGGAACTACTAGTCCGAATTGATTTTTTTACTGATGGATAGCCCATTTATCGAGGAAGGCTTTAGGCTATATAACATCACGCTACAACCATGAAACGGGGAGCGGAACAGCAATGAAAAATGTTGCAAAAACGGGGAAAATTTACTTATACGAAGTTGCGCGGGACAACTAGTCTGAAAATTATTTTCAGACTTTATTATTTAAAAAGCCACAAATTAAACGTCGAAATAACTATAATAATAACACCCACATAATAAACAAATAAGTGAAATAAAGACCACATTTGGTCTGCATCTTACAGAGACATCCGAGAGAAAGTTACTATTTTAAAGCTTTACCATTTGACAGCCAAAAGCGAGCGCGAGGGCGAGAATGTTGGCGAAGGCGAGGATGTTTTGGCTTCGCGCAAACCAAATCCATACATTTATCTAAGCCTTATTACTAAATTCTGTCGCGCGGACGAGATAGCGCAATGATCGCTTCGCTTCGCTGTAATTTCATTATAACAGACTACGAAACGCTTTACATCGGATGTTTCATCGTTGAACTCTTGGATGTAAGGATGTTGAACAGTTAGCGAATCGCCCCCCTGTACGTCGACGATAAGCACCGAGCTTCAGGTCTTGTTTTATAATACGCGACAGAGTCCTATTGTATTTGTATTGTTTTGCTTATTTTGCTTCCAATGGGATTTCGACGAATTCTGGCTTTAACAGAACAGCCTTTGTAGTTTTAACAGCACGCGGCCGCTCCGGCCTTTTAAGGTTTTCTTGTATCTGTTGATAGTACGATTATACAAACATACGGCTGATACCAAGCTCTTGAAGTGTCTGGAATATGACCGACGGCTCCATACCTACTTTGTGCAAGGCGATCACAGCAATCTGTTTTCTTTAACAACCCAATCCATATTGTAATTTAATAATGAACACGAAAAAATATGTGAAATGGCGCGAAATCGAAAAAACTATTAAAAATAATAAACGCGTTCCAAATTCAAAGTAATTAAGAAGTAGAAAAATAGAAAAGTTTTTATGTGAATAATTGAAATGAAATGGGAACCTATTGTGCACAATGCCTAGTGATTATACAAAACAACTAAACTAATCACTTTGGCGGTGACATACATATATGCACAGTAACAAAGGCTCGAGATTGAGAGTAAGAATTTGTTGTTTCGTTGTTGTGTGGTTCAGAACTCATCCTGTTTCAAGTCGTCCCGTATTTATCACTCGTTGTTAAGTTATTCTCTTTTTTACGTAAAAAAAAAAAAACCGCCAGCATAATCAATATGGAATTATGATCCCCTACTTAATTAAATAATTTCAGCCCTTTATTTGATACCCATATTGCATCGGCCAAAATCAAAATCGGTTTAAAGTACCTTGCAGGCCGTAGCACAGCATGTGTGTAACCTCGCCCTTTGAGGCCTTATGAGTTAGAATATTCGCCACCTCGTCGTCAGCGGTAGCTGATTAATAATTATAATTTTGTATTTGGTTTCGTTATGCATTCTCGTAGGCGGGCAGTGCATGGCAAATTGCGTTTTGTAATAATTTTAGTCAAACACAATTGTATAGCTATGCAGCACTAGCAATGTGGGTCGCCATTACTAAAAATGTTAACCCTTCCAGCTAAGCTAAATTGCTTGTGATTGGGGTGGGTTCACGTAAACACGTCGGTAGTAGGTTTAAGGGGTAGGATTCGAACCGATTGCGAGTCACATGCCTTAACCATTAGCCTACTGCGTCGTCAAGTTAAGAGATGTAGTGAATTAAAATATTTGTGATCTAATATGAAATGTAAATATTTGTTGAATATATTATTATTAATATACTATACTTTATTTAATTTGCGGCAGAGATTATTGGCATAAGTAAGATGTATAAACAATTATTTTGAAGGCGTTCGATTCTGTTGGTGTGAATTGCATACAATGGGCTCCAAATTGGGCTGCAATATTCCAATATGCTGCGGACGTAGCAGTTAAAAAGAATAATGGGAATTTCTGGGTCTTTGAAGATCTTAGTTTGCCTGATGACAAAGCCTGCTAATTTTGTGCTTTTTTTGTATATTTGGTCGATATGTTCTCGCAAATCAAACCTAATAATATAACTCCTCTATTATAACTCCCAGGTCACGTGTGGTCGTAACTTCACTTAGAGGTATCCCGTTTATTTTGTACACAGCTTGTATTGGATTTTTTTAATGAGAGAATTTAATATGAAATCACTTCGGAGTTTAGTATCATTTTATGTGGAGTGAAAATTAATATTCAGGATTCATAATTAATTTATTCACATATAATAAGTACAAAGTTACAAATTAATTCTAAGAACAAGAGTAGTGCTTAAGTATATGGGCGCCTGTACTAGGTAATACCTGTATCACAGGCTGTAAAAGTGCTTAATATTAGTCTTAACTATATCTAATATTTATTATTAACAATATAAATTCAAAATATAAAACATATAGGAACTAGTTGTGTGTAATAATATTATGTTCAAAACAGTTTACATCAGCACTTTTAGAAACTGGGCTAAAGTTGACTTTGCATAAATCGCGTTCGAGTCTATTCTTATTTATTTATTGTTTTTTAATGCGATCGAATTAATAAAATACATAAATAGCGATAAATCGTAAGTAGGACAGTAGAGTAATGGAAGAATATGAAACAAATGTCACGTACGGAAGTTTGACCTTTAGCTTGGTATAATATGTAGGATGGAGGATGGATATACTCATATATACTCTACTCTATATGTGTGTCATGCAAGAAATGAAAATTTTCTTCAAGTTAAGAGGGGGCATTGGAATTGAACAAAATATTGTTGAGTAGTATCTAAATATGAGAATTCCTGCTAAGATGAATTGGAAGCCACTTAAGTTTTTTGCGAAATTCTTTCTGAATTTCGCAATCATATTTGCGTAAACCAAATATAAATCCTATACAAAAATTTTGGAGACGCTCAACTTTATTAAGTTGTTCCTCGGATAGATCTAGATAGCTGATATCGGTATAGTCAAGGATCTGAAGTAGTAAGGATTGCGCAAGCGTATTTTTAGTAGCGATTGTCAAAAAGTTACGCAACCTGCGTAAGGACCCCGCTGCTGCAAAGAGTTTTCGACTTGTTTCTAGCATCTGCTGTGCCCATGATAAGGTTCTATCTACGTATATCCCCAGGTTCTTGACACAAATTTCAAAGGATTACGTAGAGGAGGCAATAGAGGCAATGGAGGCTAATTGATTTTTGAAAACCATTCTGGGTTACCTACTATAGCGATTCGGGTTTTCGCTGGATTAACCGTGAGTCCATAATTTTCACTCCATTTAGAGATATGCGCCAGGTCCCTATTAATTCTTGAGATTCCTTCAGTGACTTCATTTACTGCAGCCTGTGTGTACATTTGCAAATCATCTGTGTAAATGTGGATGGACGAAAGAAGCTGCTTAGAGATGAAATTGATAAAAATCGCAAAAAGTAACGGAGATAAATCGCCACCCTGCGGTACGCCAGCAGGAGTATAGCTCCAAGAAGAATACGCTTTTTCGAGACATATACACTGACGGTGACCATACAGGTAAGTATGAAACCAGCTAATCACCGCTGGGGATATGTTAATAGAGCGTAGTATGCCAAGCAAAATGTCGAAATCTACAGCATTGAAAGCATTACTGAAATCCAACAAGGATAATAAGGTAACTTTCCCGCTTTCCATGCCTTGTCGTATATCATCAGTGATCTGGACAAACGCAGTAGTAGTTCTATGTCCATTATGAAACCCAGATGTTTTTTTTCACCCGTGGGATAGTAATGTTTATTAGCTTGCTGATAGCTTCTAGAAGAGAAAGTAGGTTCTTACCTTACATTAGATATTTAGCTTGTTGCACGAGATTGTCATTTTTTGTTTCGAGGGCTTTAATTGTCGTTTGGTGCAGCGTACACTCTTCTAGGTTACTCAGCTGTTCCAATTGTTCATCATACTAGCTAGAGATAAATTGAGCAGATGATTTTGTTTCAGCGACCTCGTCCAAAAAGTTCGGCGACGCTAGCTTTGAAGGCTATATTTTCAAAACGAAGATCGTCTACTTCCTTTCTTATTTTCTCGATATCAGTTTCTAAATAATTCCTAAGGGCATTTAAGTTTTCATGAATAGTCATCATGATACTATCCTCTCTTGTTTTCCATATTTTGAATTTTTTGGATGTGTAATGCAATTTCGTATTATCACATTTGCGCAAAGAGCCTGACGTTGTGTCATTAGACTCAACGTCAGGTTCAGAAATTGACTGAGCGGGATTTAATGTTGTTTTTGGTGGAGTGCGTTTTGTACTAAACATGATGTGACCCTTGCTAAACAGATATATCCAATATAGTAAGAGGTGCAGAACCTATGAATTATTCTTCAACGATGCGTAAGCGCGTCGATAAATCAAACTCCACCCGTCTCGCTGTGACGTAGCTCTCTAGGGTGGCAGTACGCGCAGTTTTGGTGTCCGGCATCCAACTATTCCGATCAAAGCGGAGAAATATTCCGATCCAAAAAAAAAGTCAAAGTATTCAAGTAGACAACGATTTACTGTTACATTAAAATACTATATACATCTGTATCTATCAATAAATTAACTCATATACAGGGTATCCCAAAAGTATGCCCCACAGAGGTTAAGTACCTTAAATATTGTAGATAGAACATTTTACTGAAAGAAGATTTCATATATTTTAAAAATAATTCAAACTGCTATCAAAGTTGTTGAAATAATTGCCTGTGTGAACCGAAAAGCGAACGCGCCTAATGTGAAAAAACACCATCCAATATTGTTATGACATCAATCCAAAGGGTCAGTCATAGGAATTATTTTTTCTAAATAACATAATTTTTGTATCCTTACTTTTCTATTTTTTTTTTTGTAAATATCTTGTTTATATTGTATTATTATAGATGTAATTTAGAGTAGTTTTTAAATATCGTATTTATAGATAATCACCAAAAAAATCGATTAATGTAAAGCATTAGTAATATTAAAAATCAATAAAAAATATTTTCATTTAAAAAAATAACATAGTATCTTATATAAAGGCAAGGCAATTAAATCTTACATTTAATCTAGTACAGTTTGTAAAATTAATCACGACACTAAGCGCGACTAAGGTAGGGTAACCTAATACTCGTAAGATTCCAATATTCAAACCTAGCGCACTTAGTGCTAAAACTAAAATAGTGCTTGTGCGAACCCTCCCTATTGACTAATCTTAAAAATGCATCAACGCTCAATACTTTCACGCCAACCGTTTTGACAATGAGTCTGAGTAACCACAGCGGCGGTCGACGTGACTCAGTTTATGTAAAACTAGCTGACCCGCGCAACTTCGTTTGCGTCATTTTCCCCCAATTTTGAACTATTTTTCATTAATTCTCAGCTCCAATTTTATTGGTCCTTTAAGAATGGGCTATACAACACTAAATATTTTTTCAATTCAAACCAGTAGTTCAAAAGATTACTCTTCAGCTATATATATATTAATAGCCAGATTTCAAAGGGATTCGTGAGTCGTGACTAATTCGGCCTAGTAATTTGAGAATTCGCAAGGTAAAGTAACGTTACCTATCAGATCAATAGGTACCTACATGATTGGCCGTTGTTTGTAAAAGTATCAAAGTTCCAACTAATCAGTTCAAACAACCATTTTACCCAATCTGAATGCTATCTTTTACAAACACATCTCCACTTTCTAAAACAGAGTTTTTTTTTGTTATTGAACATCACCAAAAAAAAAAAAAAACTTTATTGTCATTACACTGTTTCACATATCTAGATTACATGTCATGAACTTATTTAAACGCACGCATAAATATTTGACAACCATTAAATATGTCAATTCTTTTTCGACAAATAGACATTTTAAAATCTAAAATACGCTATTATCCAAATACTGTGGATATATTCTGTGGATTCGATACCTTGATCAAATATGTTCCTTAATTTGAGAGTAGAGATTACCGTATAAACAGAATAAACATTCAATGTTTGACAGGTCTGAACATTTTGTACTCACAATTGGTTAGTTACAAATAATTTAAAAATAAATCTAAATAAAACTAAATTAATGACTTTCGAGCAACAAACAAATAATATTAAACCAAAAGTAAGATACAGAGATAGATCGATTACAGAGGCTCAGTCTGTTAAATTCTTAGGTGTAGAGTTGGATAGAGATATGAGCTGGAAAACGCACTGCAATAGTATCTGTACACGTCTGAGTCAGCAATCTTATGCTCTATACAAATTATCTAAGATTGTTGATCAACCAACATTAATTACTGCGTATCATGCCTATGTTACTTCAACAATCCGCTACGGTTTGATTTACTGGGGCAACTCTTCAAATACAGATGCAGTCTTCAGAGCCCAAAAGAGGTGCATCAGAGCAATATGCGACATAAGAAGTACAGATAGTTGTAAACCATATTTTGTGAATCTGTCTATATTGACTATGCCTTCGTTATATATTTATGAAGTTGTGCTATTTATTAGAAATAATCTACATTTATTTGAAACACTTAACAGTACCAGAAATAAAAATAGATATAAAATTCGATTTAGACCTAATAAAAAAACAGTGTTTAATAAAAATTTCTTGGGCATGGCACCAAAAATTTACAATCAAGTACCTAAATATATTCTGGCCAATTTAGATATAGTCTCTTTTAAAGCCTTACTTAAGAAACTATTAATAAATAAAGCATATTATTCCATAAACGAGTTTATAACTGACATAATTGCTGATGCTCCGTAACTTGGACATACACATCTCTTTGTATTTTTTTTTTTATGTTATTCTCTAATTTAAATTATTTTTGATTATTCTGTACTGACATCTTTTAATTTTAATTTGGTATTGATTGTTTAATTTAGATTATGTTTTATTTTAATTTTTTTTTTATTATTATATTGATTGTTATTTTTAATTGATTTTTTTACTATAATTTGATTGTGATTTAATTATTTTATCCACATTTTTATTTATATTATGACTTTTGTTGCATTGATTTTAATTAATTAATTACAGTTTAATTTTAATTTATTTACTTAATAGTTCTAATTTTGATTGTTAATTATCTTTAAGAGTTTTTAAATATTGCATGCCTATGGTAGAATATAGCAGCACAAATGTACATAACTAAAACATCTATTGTAACCTATATTCGCAATAAATGAATCTGAATCTGAATCTGAATCAGATATTTTTGTTATTATTTGAAATAGATTATTTTAATATTTATTAAAGCATTCATAAACCACATAGTTTGAACTTAATGCTACGCTCAAATCGCAAATCTTTGTCAATATAATTAAGTTTACAGGTCGTAGTACTTAGTAAATATATAATAATCTATGTTTACATTAAACAATAAATATATAATAATCATTATTAGGAACTGGTAAACACATTTCCAAGTAATTCAATTTTGGTTGATTTCAGTGATAATAGCAACAGTTTCAGAAATAATGTGACTTTCAATGCCAAAATACCTTTTAAACGTAACTTTTGTAAGTTATCGAAATCACTGTATTTTAAATAAATTTTGTTTAGTTTTCTCAGGACTTAATTATTTAAATGCCTAACAAGGTCCACTGTGTCACCTAATAAGGGCTTAACCATATTAGCTACACGAAAATTTAAATATGTGCGATCGGTTACATAATAATAATAACGTTTATTTCAGACACAGTCCATAGATAATAATTAAAGTAATAACAACATGAAATTAAGTATAAAAAAGGTTGTGTGCTTAGAACTATGCCTATTACATTGCCGTATGAAGCTGCATCCATCTCTTCCACAGAGGTGACCGTCACCGCATAGAAGCACATTGCTTTCTCATTATAGCAGCGAAGCCGTCAATATTTACCTCGACAAACATCCCCGGGGCGCTGTATCTCTACGGCAGCCCCAGCGGCACCCTAAGCGCGTTATTGTACTGGACTCGCAGGTCGCTGTATGCCCGACGACCTTACCAGAGCCACAGGCAGCAGGTCTAAAATGACTGGCAGTATGCTTTAAAAAGCGTAATTTTGACTGGTTTTGTACAGCGTGTAAACCTGCGGACCAGTATGTGACACCGGACAACCAGTTAATTAAATCATTTTGACAGTTTAAGCGTGTCATTACATTCGCTTTCATTTATCAATGGACACATTGCAAGGAAGAAAAAGTGGTTACGGATGGTCTGAAAATGATTCATAGAATACTCTAATTAAATCTGCTATTTCTAAATACTTAATAAGGTCCAGAGACTATGACTAAAAAGTTAAATATCTAATAAGGTCCAAAGACTAGGACTGAAAAAAACCCGGGCAAGAGCATGACGGGCCATGCTCAGTGTAGGGTTCCGCAGCCTCGAGCAATTGCATCATCAGAAGAGCGTATGTTCATGGCACTTACACCCTTTTGTTGAGAAACGCAGTTTTTTGGCAATAACTCTATGACGGTATATCTGATCTCATTGAAAATCGTTTTAGTTTAAAGTACTTATTAAACGCTATCTTTGTTTTGGTCACATGGTTCAAAAGTTAAGGGCGGGGGGGGGGGGAGACGATTTATGCAACTTTCGGAGTGATTATTTCCAAAAATATTCACTCTTTAAAAGACCTGTCAAATGATGTGCCACACGTTATTTGTTGTCACTGAGCAGTCTTTGAGTAAAATGCCTGTGACATACGGACGGACAGACATGACGAAACTATTAGGGTTCCGTTTTTGCCATTTTGGCTACGGAACCCTAAAAATGACTAATAGGTACATTTTGTGGTTTTGTTTTATTAAAGTTATTAAAAATCATCACGGAACCACAGGTTGTTTCATTTATAAGTAGGAAACAGAATATTTATACAAAGTATACCTTTTCTACGACTTTACAGGGGCCACGACTCGAATAGTTTGAAGATTCAGTTTAATTATTCAAAAACCATTAATTTTTGTTGATTGAGTTTTGACCTACTGCAATTTAACGGTAATATATTTTGGGCACCAAATGCATAAAAACATCTTGTTTCAAATATTTAGAGACCTGATGACCTACGACAAATTAAAAAAAAAACTATATTTCGAACTGGCCATTAATGCATTATTTTCGTACATAATTTTCGGTTCAAATAGAAATAGTTTATTTGCTCATGATATCTTACTAATTAAAACACTTCCCAAAATAGATTTATAAAGATTTTTAAAAACCCGGCCCTTATTATTGCACTTACCTTATTGCCGTTTTTATAGTGTTTTATTTAATGGTTTTATTTCCAATATAGATCTTATATTATTTATAAAAAATGTACTATTAAATGGTTAACTTAAGTTAGCTTAGTTTCGATTGGTATCGTAAAAGTACAGAATGTTTCTTTTCTAATATTTTGCGGGTTCGATTCCCGGTCCTGACAGGCAATTATATAAAAAACTTTGAATGCAGGTCGAATTATTTTCATAATCAAAATAAAATCTTCACTCAGTAAAATGTTCTATCTACAATATTTAAGATAATTTCCCTCTGTGGCATAGTTTTGGGTACATTCTGTATAAAGTTTTGTTGTGCTGTTTGACCGGCTGAGTGTAATTAACGAGTGATTGTCGGACGTGTTGGCTGCCGGTTCATAAATTAGCTGACTATCGGTACCTCATTAAAATGATGATCCGCAAATTACTGACGTTTAACTTTCACTGATTATATGATGTTCAACATTATATTGTTAGGTATTTGAAATATTGAATGCATTCATGTGTTAGTTAGCTTTCAAGGTTATTAAGGTAAAACTTTACAAATAAGAAACCCAAATACGGGATATAATTCTAGATCTTTGGTATGTTAGTTGAACCCCATAGGGGAATGTGGAACTATATTTTGTACAACCGTTCTCTGGTTGGTTACAAAATAAATATAAGGCAACTAAGAAGGAAAATAAAAATGTTGTTAAATCCTTTAAAAGAAAGAAATTATTTTTTTGAATGAATTAAACCCACCAATATGTTACATTATAGTTACTATTTAAATGATATATAAGCATGTCGTGCAGCTACAAACACACACACAAAAAATACAGGCGAATCGATAACCTCCTCCTTTTTTAAAGTCGGTTGAAAATACAGTTCCACACTCCACATTCCCCCAAATAACACACCGAAAATTAAGCTTTACATCCTGTTTTGCGTTTTTAATGTAGAGTTTGAGTTGCCGTTCCTTTTATTAAAATATTTGGTTAAGTTATTTAACTTTTGGTTAAGTTATGCGTTGTTAGGCATTTGTCGACGGCTAAAATAAATAATTGATACACACATAGTCAGTTAGATATGTGATGTAGTGTGTACGCTCGGTAATTGTAGCGCATGTTTGTTTTGTGGCTCGGCACTATTCACGACGCACTGATCGTGTGCTCGTTATTAACAAACTAAATTTCACGAAATTTGCATTATTCGCTATAAGTGTTTTAAATGGTGTTTGGATGTTGTGGAAGCTCTCCGTATAGGGACATGTATTGTACCTTGCAGGTCTCACGTAGATAATAATTTTATCTTACTTACCGCATGATGTAATATATGTAGACGCAGTTAGACGGTTTCAGTTTATATAGTCTACGTGTGTCAGCGGTCAGTAGTTTTTGTTACTTCGATAATAAAGTCGTCCTTGTAGCTAATATCCACAGGAAAATCTCAGTAGGTATAGGTATTACATGTGAGGATATCTACAATGTAGTAGCAGTTAAATGGTGCCAAGGGGATAGCATTTCACCTGCCTCGCGGCGCTGACAGATCGCACTTGTAGAGTACAATAGAGGCGCGGCGCGCGGCCACCCGCCGCGCACTTAGCGCGAGCGGCGGGCGGCGCGCGCGACGGCCGCGTGTTGTTTGTAAAGCACTACTAAATCTTTGTTACATACGAAATAAAATTGCGGTACTAACAAATCGGCGACGTCTGCGTAATGGAGGATAGACACCGGTTTCTTCGGCTTAAAAAAAAGCGTTTGATCTAGTCGATAGCGACATTTTGCTAAATAAGTTAGCCAGTGTTGTTTCACTTCGCACTTACAACACTTGTTTCCAGCTACATGAGAGATAGGTAGCAGTATGTAAAGTACGAAGGACATGTTTCGAAACCATATTTCATAAGGTCAGCTATGTTATTCACAAAAAACAAAATTTCTAGGCTGTACGCCACGTCGAGTCGTTGACGAAACAGCTTTGCTAACGACCTAGAGACAGCGCTGTTAAAAATCGAATCTTTCGTCGCTGTTTCGTAGACGAGTTAGGGATTGACACATTTTTTTTCACAACATAATATATTAATCTCTATAATTCTCTCTCTATAACTCTCTCTCTCTCTCTATATTTAAAGTCTACAATTACTTATTTTTAAATATAAAGTAAAATTGTAGGTATATTATCAATAATAAACATTTTAATATTTATTTTCAAAGGCTAATTCCTCTTTTTACTCGTATTAACGAGTAAAAAGAAAAAACTGAATGTCACTATTTGACAATAAAATTAAATAATGTTATAGATAACACTAGAGGGCAAGTATTGTAATAAGATTTGTCATATTTGTTTCATTCCTTGCGAATATTTTAATAACAAATATTGTATGTATCGCGATTGTCAAGAAGTTCTCTCCAGAAAGGATCTGTCTAATCTGCACTACAAATCAAAGAAGCCAATTTTATAGCTGGTATGGATGAGCTCAAATACCTATTGCAAGCTGTTGAAAACAGTAACTGATATCACAACAAACAAGTGTAATAGTGACTGTGTTAAACGAAATACGTCCACTGCTGAATAAAGGATCGTCACAACGACCGGGCAAGATAAAACAACTTAATTAAATATGAATTATAATTAATATTTTATATGCAATAGTGTTTATATTTTCCATGCCATGGACATATTTATGTATGAATGAAAATCTTTATTTGACTGTTTAGAATATATGATTTTTAGGGTACCTATAACATAGTAGCAATGGGTTGTGAAAACTGCGGCAAACTAAGGCAAACTGACATATCGTTTAATAATAATAATAATAAAAATGATTTATTCACTTAGGAAGCAAAATACTACACTTGTGAAAAGTCGATTCTACATTTACTGGTAATGCCTGTTCGCAAACAATAGGTAAAGCCCGAGAAAAGAACAGGCAATAAAAACTCGTGGCCACTCTTTTCAAATTGCCAATGTTTACAATGTTTCTCTGTTTATAAACTGTATATGCAGGTAAGGTGCTGCCACCATTATATTATACACCATATTAGAGGACTGATGCAAAAATAGAGATCAATAATATTAGAAGAGTACACGAGATCGGATACATCAGCCTCAATGGGCACAACATAGTAGAAGCATCCACTTACGATGTAAAAACTTTAAGTGCTTAAATATTGGCCAATTTATTGCTACCTAATGAATAAGTGTTTTTCAAAGAAAAGAAAAGAATGGCCGTAATTTATCACGCAGAATCTTTACTTACAAAAGTAAATCGTTTTCTTAACTAGTACCTAAGTAACATTATCAAACTGTGACAACAATATTCACTTTTGTTTTATGTAGATAGGTAACCTATTCTAGTTATACCTTAAAAAGGTGATGTAATCACATATTCAAACTCTGAATTTACAGCTGAAATACAGAATTTCATGTTATGAATAAATAAACACAATTGCATTTTTAAAATAATTTTTAATTCATATTTCATTAAGTTGTTTTTTCATCTTGTCCGGTCGTTGTGACGATACTTGGCTAGCCTAGCTAAAACGAATGAACTAAAGTTGTTTTTGTGTCGCTTAACACAGCCACTATTACACATGTTTGTTGTGATAAGTAGTCACCCTATACGTCTTCAAAACACTATTCATGCTTTTTTCAAACGCCCGCTTCTTCTCGACAGGTTGCGATAGTTATTTAAGCTGGGAAAGACTCGCTTTCAACTTTATTCCGCCAATAAAATTGGCTTCTGCAAGCTGCTTCCGCCGGCGAGACAGAACCGTTCTGGAGAGAACTTCTTGACGATCTCGATACATAAAATATTTGTTATTTAAATGAACGTGTTAGATTTTACATAGGGGTCGTAGCAATTTGTAATAAAATACTAAAGCTTTTATTGTAGAACTACGTAGAAGTCCTACGACTCCTTGTAGAAGACCTACGACTCATCGTAGTAGTACTACGACTCATTGTAGACCACTACGACTCATCGTAGAACTACACTTACTACTGTGTCAGGATATTTGGATCATATACCCAATCAGTTGCAATCTAACCTTATCAATCAGTATAGTATCAATAGGAAATAGAATAAATTAGGGAGGTAAATAATACAAAGGAATAAATGACAAGTATCATATATTTTCAACCTTGTTTGGTCTAGTTGTATCAAAGGTTTCATAATAGCCAGTCTCCTAATAAACATTTGCCGTACTACATTTCATACATCCTAAATACAATATACCACAGATACTTTCTAACATAACCAATTCACAACATTATTGCAATGTACGACCATATCGCTGTAGAACAGCTGATAAGTATCACACCAGGCAATATTCATCAAATCATATCACATTGCAATATATTGTTATTAGTCAATATCTATACATAATACACAATAATAGGATATCAGCACAAAAGAAACAGCAATAAGTATAATCTGAATCGGATCGTACCTGTATCCACAAATGTTGCAATCAGACTGAGCCTCGATCACAATCTGTCAGTCCTTTTATAGAACAAATACACTGAATATTAAAGAACATGTGGGTACTTCGCAAATATTCCTAATTATTATACTTTAACCCATAAAATAATTTAATACACAGAATTATGTTATTTAAATAAAGGAATAATAATAAAACTGTTACACAGATAAAACACACTACCTTTTAATTTTCAATAAAAGAAGTGAAATATCACAACAACAATATTTGACGTTTCAAGCAGTACCTACATATGTGACCAGTGGATATTTATTGTTTTAATTCATTTATAATACTGTGTCGTGCTTTTATAATGTGTTATAATCATCTTAAGTAATTTACATGTTAATTACAACATAAACTGTAAGTACTTGTACTTTGTCATAACCTATTCCGTGATACAAATTATTGTTCAGGTTACTAAAAATACAATTGACATAAAGACATGGCTACTTGCATATCCATGGCTATTGTTATAATATAAACAACCTGTAGCTACTTCTATAATGTCAATTTACTCTGCCATAACGTATTCTGTTATTCTAATATATTCTAATGTACAAATACTGTCACATATTCTACAGTTAACAACATTACAGTGGTATTTAGGATTCCTTATTAAAGTGGTCATTATGTCTACGATTTATTGATAGGCTAAACAAATTCATCAAACATATTCATCCCTTAGTACACAGGTATAATATTTACCTGAATTTATTTATTACGATTGATATTTATCTATGTAAATAGCCATTAATATATCCCTTATCTATCACGGCCATACTGACTTATACTTCGCTCTCGAAGTATAAACAGACACACATACACACACATTTGTAAATATATAAATACTAGCCTCTGACCTTGACATGTTAGTCCTACCACCCACTGCCAGTGATATTACAGACTAACATCAGGGCAGTGACCGACCAGCGGACTCCCCTTTTTTTTTATCGTAAAGTCAAGGATCGAGTCTCAAATGAATATTCAGTCAAAGTCGTTTATAAATTCGAAATTTTTGCATATACTCGTATATTATAATAACTTTCACAACTGTTATGGTTTAACAAATGATAATTAAAACGCGTCTAGATCTAGAAATAAAATAGTAGGAATCATTTTGTTTTTTTTTCCAGTTTCTCGGTGACAATGAGTAATCAAACTCAATCATTTTTAAATGAGATCATTTTTAAGCATAGTAAATCAAATCACCCTGCAAATAAGCAATACAGCGGACTATTACTATAACCTTGCACAAATACGCAACTAGTCATGTGTACGGGATGACTTGAAACAGTCCTAGTGTCGAGCCAAAGAAACAAATTATCACAAAATAAACGAAAATGGATTCAAATATAAAAGCAAAAATATCATCGAAATGTATGAACAGTCAAGCATTGCACTTAAAAACGGTTTTGTATAATATACAACTTATTAGCCACTATGCTTTTTAAATGTCTAGTTTACCAGTCCAACATATTTGCTACTATGCTTCTTAAATGTCTTGTTTACCAGTCCAACATATTTGCTACTATGCATTTTAAATGTCTAGTTTACTAGTTCAACATATTTGGTACACAAACATTTACAATGGACACCTGTGTTGTTTTTTTTTTCTTTTCTTGTACGGTACCGTAATACTTGGCAAAACGAAAAAAAAATTGGGAAATACAAAATATTTCCAAAGGCAATTTTGGACTAAGGGTTTAAACCCTCAAAATGTTTTTTTTTTAATAAATATTAGTGTTTTTTCTATGAGTACTCAATATAGTATTTATATCAATCAATGTACTCGGTAGTTATTTGATACTCTGAACCGTTCTTTACACAAAAATCTTGATATATTTTTTCCCATTTACCGTTTTTTTTTTCGGTACTAAAGATTTAACCATTTCTTTTACTATTTAAAAAAAAAATAAGAAACGAAAAATAATATTAAAGCAATGAATAAAGTTACAATCATTGCATGGAAATACTCAAATGTTTTAAAAACCATTTCATTATAAGATCATTTGGAGCTGTCAATATCATAATCAGTTTGCTATTGCATCTCAGCGCATAATGTCCTTTTTTCCAAATGTCCTTTTATCAAACTGTCCTTTTATCAAACTGTCCTTTTATCAAACTGTCCTTTTATCAAACTGTCCTTTTATCAAACTATTCTTTTATCAAACTGTCCTTTTATCAAACTGTCCCTTTATCAAACTGTCCTTTTATCAAACTGTCCTTTTATCAAACTGTCCTTTTATCAAAACGTCCTTTTATCAAAACATCCTTTTATAAAAACGTCCTTTTATCATACGTCCTTTTATCAAAACGTCCTTTTATCAAATCGTCCTTTTATCAAAACGTCCTTTTATTAAAACATCTTTTTATCAAAACATCCTTTTATCAAAACATCCTTTTATCAAAACATCCTTTTATCAAAACATCCTTTTATCATAACATCCTTTTATCAAAACATCCTTTTATCAAAACATCCTTTTATCAAAATGTACTCTATAGGTTATCTTCTATGTACATAAGTTCAGAGCATAACAGGAAATCGAAAAACAGACGTAAAATGAAAATGAATTACTAATGTTTGTTTTTGTGCACAAACAAACTAAAAATCCCATTGATTTTTAGTATTTAAATATTGCCATTAAACTTTTTAGATTGAAATAAATACAATTAAAAGAAATGTATCAATATTAAGTTCACATTAGAAGAAACAAAAATGAAATTCGGCGGGTGTATAGAAATAAAGTCATTGTCAAAGACTATTTGTGTAAAAAAAAAAATTTTTTTTTTTTTTTTCAAACAAAAGTATATGATGGTGGTTTATTTGCCTTAGCATCAATTAAGTATATCTATCGAGTGACAGAAATTTAATTGTCAGGTATATTGTTTATGCCATCGGCCTATACTGTTAACAAAACAATTAGTTAGGCATTTCATTGTATTTCGTCAGCTAAAGTCTTAAAATGTTAAAATATATTTTAAGATATCAAATTATCTAGAGGCATCTATTTTATCACATAAACTCAATATACGATGGGATTTATCCCGCATTTGTTAAACGTTTTGAGTACTTATTCATAAACAATTTGTTTGCAGTAACTAAAAAGAAGCCAACAAAATTAAGGTTACACAATTTTTGAATAATAATTCTGTTACTGCATAACAAACCATATCATAATATTCGATCTGTCAAAGCTAGTTTTATTATTTTACTATAATAATCAAAATCCACCAGTACACTCGTAGGTAAACGTAAAACTAACGTCTTTGTCAAATGCAATTTTTTTCGTGAGTCGATATGAATGTCAATTTATACTACTGGCCTATTAGCTTTATACGGAAATTGAATAGAAATGTTTAGTGACTCACGATTGTCATCAATCCGCTCGGTCAATCTGACATCATTATATAGTTATTTATAGTCATGGTCTCATACTCGGTCTATTTTTACTTTTGGGTAAAAGGTCATTACATTGTCACAGTACTTTCAATTTCATTTCAACGATAAAACATTTATGATAACCCAATATGCAATTCAACTTCAATCCATGTTAATATAGCCTAACTCATAGTACAAAATCAATTTTGATTCTATTTTCACTTTCTCAACACACACATTTACCTCAACAAAGCAAACATAATAGTAAATACCTCTCCGAGTATTTCATACTCATACTTAATCCATGTTTTCTGCTCCGCTTTTTACTTGACTGGAGAATTCCACTGGAGGAATATCGGGAGCGAACCACGGGAAAAAAAAAACAGCCAGCGTTGTAGATCAGCTCTGGTAGTTGCCGAAGTAGTAAAATCAGCAACACCAGCAATATTGCAGATCGACTCGGAAGAAGCAATCCCAAGCAGCAGTAACCATTCTGAAACTTACAACAGTTGTATTAGTTATGTGGCCAATGAGAACTTATCCAACTTCTGATGTTAGATTTTACATAGGGGTCGTAGCAATTTGTAATAAAATACTAAAGCTTTTATTGTAGAACTACGTAGAAGTCCTACGACTCCTTGTAGAAGACCTACGACTCATCGTAGTAGTACTACGACTCATTGTAGACCACTACGACTCATCGTAGAACTACACTTACTACTGTGTCAGGATATTTGGATCATATACCCAATCAGTTGCAATCTAACCTTATCAATCAGTATAGTATCAATAGGAAATAGAATAAATTAGGGAGGTAAATAATACAAAGGAATAAATGACAAGTATCATATATTTTCAACCTTGTTTGGTCTAGTTGTATCAAAGGTTTCATAATAGCCAGTCTCCTAATAAACATTTGCCGTACTACATTTCATACATCCTAAATACAATATACCACAGATACTTTCTAACATAACCAATTCACAACATTATTGCAATGTACGACCATATCGCTGTAGAACAGCTGATAAGTATCACACCAGGCAATATTCATCAAATCATATCACATTGCAATATATTGTTATTAGTCAATATCTATACATAATACACAATAATAGGATATCAGCACAAAAGAAACAGCAATAAGTATAATCTGAATCGGATCGTACCTGTATCCACAAATGTTGCAATCAGACTGAGCCTCGATCACAATCTGTCAGTCCTTTTATAGAACAAATACACTGAATATTAAAGAACATGTGGGTACTTCGCAAATATTCCTAATTATTATACTTTAACCCATAAAATAATTTAATACACAGAATTATGTTATTTAAATAAAGGAATAATAATAAAACTGTTACACAGATAAAACACACTACCTTTTAATTTTCAATAAAAGAAGTGAAATATCACAACAACAATATTTGACGTTTCAAGCAGTACCTACATATGTGACCAGTGGATATTTATTGTTTTAATTCATTTATAATACTGTGTCGTGCTTTTATAATGTGTTATAATCATCTTAAGTAATTTACATGTTAATTACAACATAAACTGTATGTACTTGTACTTTGTCATAACCTATTCCGTGATACAAATTATTGTTCAGGTTACTAAAAATACAATTGACATAAAGACATGGCTACTTGCATATCCATGGCTATTGTTATAATATAAACAACCTGTAGCTACTTCTATAATGTCAATTTACTCTGCCATAACGTATTCTGTTATTCTAATATATTCTAATGTACAAATACTGTCACATATTCTACAGTTAACAACATTACAGTGGTATTTAGGATTCCTTATTAAAGTGGTCATTATGTCTACGATTTATTGATAGGCTAAACAAATTCATCAAACATATTCATCCCTTAGTACACAGGTATAATATTTACCTGAATTTATTTATTACGATTGATATTTATCTATGTAAATAGCCATTAATATATCCCTTATCTATCAAACGCAACGCGAGGAATAAAACAAATATTAACATCTTATTAAAATACTCGCCCTCCAGTGTTATCTATATAAATGACTTTTTAATTGTCAAAGATTGATATTTATTGATAATAAGTTTACAATTTTACTTTCTTCTTAGAAATAAGTAATTGTAGACTTAAAGTCTACAATTACTTATTTCTAAGAAGAAAGTATATACTTTTAAAACCTTTAAATTTCATAATCGAGATTCATAGATTATGTTGTGAAAAAAAATTGTCAATCCCTAGCTCGTCTACAAAACAGCGACGAAAGGACGATCGTCAACGACGACGTCGTCTAGCACATGGCTACTTGGGAATGGCTACATGGCTTTTTGACAGCGCTGGGCGAAAGGTCGTTAGCAAGGTGGTTTCGTCGACGACTCGACGTGGCGTACAGCCTAGAAATTAGCTATAAATAGTAGCATAGCTGATAAACGTTCAAAGTTGATTCTCTGCCTGTGCTGAGTCTTCACTATTGCCAAATATGTACTTATTATGTAGGCACAGTACCTTCAACAGTTGTAGTTTCCTCATATTTACGCGCTAAATATAGTAGCTTTTGAATTTGACAGTTAAAATCGAGGCTGGGCTACAAGCTAACTCGACGCTGTAATTTCGGAATCGAAATCGAATCCAAAATCGATCGGAATACCAAAATCTATAGAAATGACAAGAAGCTCAATTTTGCGTAGTTCTGCGCCAGCCTTGAGCGCTAGTTTAACTTATGGGAATAGCTAATGGGTTTTTCGTCACTGTGACAGCGCTGTGGTAGAGGCTGTATGTTTTGGGAATAGCACTGCTGGAATGAGTCAAGGGAGCAATGTTGGTCCGTTAGAATATTATGATCAATGATTTACCAAACGTAGTCAAAAATGCTAAATCTTTATTATTCGCAGATGGCCTAAAATTATATCTATCCGTTAAATCTAAAGAAGGCAGTATACTACAGGATGATATAAATAGGATAGTAGATTGGAGTAAAGACAACCGCTTACAATTTTATGCTTCAAAATGTGTGCTCCACTACTACACAATGTTCTTGGAAACGAACAGTTAGTTAGGATAAAAAGGTTAAGAATTTTGGTGTTCATATCAATTCCGGGCTAACGTTTTGTGATCACATAACGTTAGTTTGTAAAAAAGCCTACAGACATTTAGGCTTCCTACATCGCACGTTTCGTAATTTTACAAATATCAAAGCTATAACTGACATTAAATAACGCATAGTCACAATAAAATATGCTTAAAATTTAAAATTGATAGAATGCAATGCAGTCAGTCATCTGGAGCCCACATGAAATTAAATATTATTATTATTATAATATTAAGTAAGTATGAAGTATAGATATAGGAGTATATATATAGAAATATAATCTTATGCATAAGCGAGTGCAAAATAAATTTGTTATGTGTATATGTACACATGTACTATATGAGGTATTATTTATTTAAAACTTCATGCACACGCAGCTGTACAAAGGGGGACTTAATACTAAAAGCATTCTCTGCTAGTCTACCTTAAGGTGATGTAGAAATGGAATGTGTAGGTGCAGTAACCTAATTGTAAATTAAAAACTATTCTTACCTATCACACAAATAAAAATAAAAATAGCTAGATAGAAAATATAAATAAATATAAGTACTGAAATACTTTATTTGCTTTATTTATTTTAGGTATGGTCTTACTTAATCGCGTGAATTATTTAAAAACCTTTTATTTACCCGACGTTTCAGTCGACCCGTGACCACGATCGGTGCGAAACCTATAATTCACGCGATTAAGTCCCAAAATATATCCAATATGTATAAAAATCGCGAAAGTTTAAAAACAATAATAGCACTAGTCTGATATGTATCAAAAGTACTATCAGGCAAGATACAAAATCCAGATTTATTACAGCAGATAAGTTTCTGCGTGCCTGACAGGTATGTGCACCGGCGTCAAAAGCCGCCACACACGCACAGAAATGTTGAGATCGGTGGGCTTGTTAGAAGCCAGAGCTATCTAATGCGTGGTTGCTAACGCCCTGAGCACCAGCCAAAACGTGATCGTTTGGGCTCGCCAACATTTATTATGGATCAACGAACAATGGTCCATGGTGCTATTCACTGACGAATCTCGCTTTGGATTCCAACCGGATTTGAGAAGAACACGTGTTTGGAGACTTCCAGGCAGTGAAAGCCATCTGCAACACACACAATTGGTCCATTCATACCAATCATACCAAGGCGGCACCATCATGATGTTGGCGGGCATTCATATGGGAGCGCGAATGGACATCATATGGGAGTCTTTTGATAAGAGGTTGAATGACGGCCCAAAAATACCATGACAAGATCATAGAATCTGTGATCATCCTATACAGAGTCCAAATAGGACAAACATATCAGTTCATTCTTTCATTTTCTTAAACGGCGCGGCTGGTTTCGGCTGCCCTTCGGGGACACGACATCGGGGTTCTGGATTCGCCTGCACGATTAACCAACCTAAATAAACCCCATGGTTCACGCATGGGACATGTTGCAGCGACGAGCTATACGTAATTTTTTGCAAAATTTGACTACTGAAAATCATCTTTTCAGCATTTACAAAACACATGGAATATAATTATATTTTGAGTGTGAACCCTAGACTCTCGGTGTCTTGATATAAGTAGCGCCCCTGCGCGGTTTATAACAGTGTAATTATATTTTCAGTGTGAACCCTAGACTCTCGGTGTCTTGATATAAGTAGCGCCCCTGCGCGGTTTATAACAGTGTAATTATATTTTCAGTGTGAACCCTAGACTCTCGGTGTCTTGATATAAATAGCGCCCTGCGCGGTTTATAACAGTGTAATTATATTTTCAGTGTGAACCCTAGACTCTCGGTGTCTTGATATAAGTAGCGCCCCTGCGCGGTTTATAACAGTGTAATTATATTTTCAGTGTGAACCCTAGACTCTCGGTGTCTTGATATAAGTAGCGCCCTGCGCGGTTTATAACAGTGTAATTATATTTTCAGTGTGAACCCTAGACTCTCGGTGTCTTGATATAAGTAGCGCCCCTGCGCGGTTTATAACAGTGTAATTATATTTTCAGTGTGAACCCTAGACTCTCGGTGTCTCGATATAAGTAGCGCCCCTGCTCCTGCCCCTGCTGCCATTTAGCAGAAATATTCTAATAATTTGTTATTACTTTTGTAATGTAATTTAGACGTTACTCATAGCGTGGTCAAATTTTGATAAAGCCAAGACATGCACATTGCTATGCACCAAAATTACTAATAAATGCTGAAGTAAAAGGGTATAATTTTAGCTACACGATAAATAATTAGTTAAACTCAATCAATACTAATATTATAAAGCTTAAGAGTTTGTTTGTTTATTTGTTTGTTTGAACACGATAATCTCAGGAACTACGAGTCCTGAATTCAAAAATTCTTTTATTCTTAGATAGCCCATTTATCGAGGAAGGCTATCGGCTATATAACATGACGCTACAACCAATAGAAGCGCAGCAGCAATATGTTGGAAAAACGAGGACAATTAACGCAAACGAAGTTGCGGGGGCCGCTAGTATATAATATACATGTTTGGGGCATATCTCAAACAATAGTATCATGAAATGTTAGTTGATTTTATAAAAGCTGAGATAGTATAATTTTTTTATGAATTTGATACAAAAAGTAATTCCTTCTTGAAGCGGCAACTAACGATCTCTTTTACAAAGTCAAACTGACTTGTGGAATACATTATAATTATAGCACGCAGTTAAGATAACACTTAGTCCCGAGGACGAGTCATTGGTTCCGAATAATTATCCGGCGCGGAGCTGAGCTGAGCGGTGCGGAGCGAGCGGCACTTTGTGCGCCTTAATTGCGGGCAGGTCCGGGCGGCGGGCGCGGGGCCCCGGCGAGCGAGCCGCGCGGACGCGCAAACGACGCGCGGGCACTTCGCAGGAAGACACTCGTTAATCCGCTGCTCGGGGCCATCGCGCGCCCAATTCTCTTTAATGAACGAAATCATTAACTTCACTAAGAAGTAAGCTTAATTATATAATAACATTTTATTTCAATAACAATTAAGAAGTTATACGTCTTTTCTCGACCTACTTGGTTATCAATTTGGACTCGAGAACACATTAAGAGTTTTTATTAAAAAGTAAGCGCAAAACGTCGGAACATAAAGTGGTGTTGGCCGTATCTTTCTTGCTCACAAAACTATACTTATATCCGCGATGGAAGGGAAGCTTTTACCACGTCTCGTTAAAAGCGTGAGTAAAGCGGCCATGCTCTACGAGCTACGAAAGTCTACGTTGCTACGCCAAAGTAACGTGTACTATGTACCTAATCTCAAAAATACAAATTTTGAAAGCGATCTGTTAGATGAGCCGTAGTCACGGTATATGTGTAAAGTCCATATTTCCAAACGAGAATAATAATAATAATAATAATAAATAATAAAAAATGATTTATTCACTTATGAAGCAAAATACTACACTTGTGAAAAGTCGATTCTACATTTACTGGTAATGTCTGTTCGCAAACAATAGGTAAAGCCCGAGAAAAGAACAGGCAATAAAAACTCGTGGCCACTCTTTTCAAATTGCCAATGTTTACAATGTTTCTCTGTTTATAAACTGTATATGCAGGTAAGGTGCTGCCACCATTATATTATACACCATATTAGAGTACTGATGCAAAAAAAGAGGTCAATATTATTAGAAGAGTACACGAGATCAGATACATCAGCCTCAATGGGCACAACATAGTAGGAGCATCCACTTACGATGTAAAAACTTTATGTGCTGATACATGTTTTACAAAGGAAAGAAAAGAATGACCGTAATTTAGTTAGTTATTAACGCGCGTTGTTAAGGTCGGATTGATGAGGGTAAACTTCGAGAGGATGCATCAAAACTGGATTGGGAACCTATATACGAAGCTCCCACGATCAATGCCAAGGTTACTACTTTCAATAAACTGGTGGTGGGGTTGTATGACGTCCATGCTCCTTTCAGGAAAATTAAAATCAAGCGTCTCCCCGCTCCTTGGATGACGGAAGGCATCCGAATGGCTATGCGGCGAAGGGATCGGGCATTCCGCAAGTTCAGGAGAGACCGTGATGACGACAATTGGGCCCTTTTTAAGTCTGCAAGGAATAGGTGTAACCAAATGATTCGCAACGCCAAACGCCGTCATATCCTTAATAACATCGATTCTTCGTCACCCAATAATATCTGGCGGTTCTTAGGGACTCTAGGAATCGGTAAACGGGGCCGTATTGATTCACAGATGATGGTTGGTTTAGATGATCTCAATATATACTTCACAACCTCTGCTCTTATTGATCATCAAACCACGCGTTCTACATGTGACTACTTAGCCCACCTTCCACGTCTCAACATTGACTTCTTCCATTTTTCTCAGGTTGCAGAGACCGAGATCAAAAAGATTATTATTTCTATTAAATCCAAGGCTATAGGTAACGATGGCATTAGCCGTCGCCTGGTTACACTTATCCTTGACTACATCCTTCCTGTTCTTTCTCACATTATTAATTTCTCTCTCGATTCCGGGACATACCCATCTTTATGGCGACACGCCTTCGTTATTCCCCTACCTAAAATTTCAAATCCTACTACTTCCTAACCACTTTCGACCTATCTCTATTCTTCCTTTTCTATCTAAAGTGCTTGAAGCCTGTGTCCATAAGCAAATGACACAATTTGTATATCGCAATAATTTGTTAAGCCATTTTCAATCCGGTTTCAGGCCTGGACATAGCACCAGCTCTGCTCTTCTCAAAGTGACTGGCGACATCAGGGCAGGCATGGATAAGACCAAAGTTACAGTTTTGGCCTTGGTGGATTTCTCGAATGCCTTTGATGCCGTCAGTCATGATATCTTACTTTCTATCCTCTCTCATCTGATGTTCTCGTCCAATGCTCTTAACTGGTTCTCATCCTATCTTCGGGGGCGCCAACAGTCGGTGCGCGTAAATGATTCTTCGTCAAAATGGCGCGATTTTGACGCTGGTGTTCCTCAAGGCGGAATTCTTTCTCCTCTATTATTTTCCATTTTTATTGATCTTATTACTAATGTCCTTCAGTGTACGTTTCACCTTTACGCCGATGATCTGCAGACATATGCTCAGGCTAGTGTAAATGATTTATCTGAGGCCATCACAAAGATCAACGGTGATCTTGCTGCTATCAAAACCTGGTCAGACAGGTTCGGCTTGACTGTAAATCCGTCCAAGTGCCAGGCAATTGTGATAGGGAGTCAACGCATTTTAAGCCGACTTAACACAGACTCGTTACCACCAGTCATCTTTAATAGCTCCACTATCCCTCTTAGTTCATCAGTCAGGGACCTCGGCATTTTACTAGACACAAACCTCAACTGGCAAGCTCAGGTAACAAGTGTTAGTCAGAGGGTTACAGGTACTTTGCGGACATTATACCGTCTCAAGAATTTCCTCCCATTTAAAACTAAACTTATGCTCGTCCAGACGTTGATTTTTCCCCTAATTGATTATGGTGACGTATGCTATCTCGATCTGAATGCAGACCTCCTTAACAAGTACGATCGACTTCTAAACAACTGCATTAGATTTATTTTTAACCTTCGTAAGTATGACCATGTGTCCTTTTACCATTCTGAACTGAAATGGCTCCCTATTCGGCAGCGCCGTAGTTTGCGCGTTCTCACTACTCTTTACTCTATTATTAACTCTCCTCATACTCCATCTTACCTATCTTCTAGCTTTCATTTCTTGTCCTCCAACCATAACAGAGATCTCCGCTCTTCCAACAATCTCTTACTTTTATGCCCCGCTCATTCTACTGGATTCGTGGGATCCTCTTTCTTTGTTCAATCGGTTGTACTCTGGAATGCGCTGTCCCCCGAAATCAGGATGGTACCTAACCGTTTCAATTTTAAAATAAAAGTTCGTACGCTACTCTTTAACAGCAGCTGAATCCTTACAAAGTTATCAACTTATTAGTTTATAATTTATGTATGTATTGTATATAAATATGTATGTAAGTTATGTAATTTATGTATATTTTATGTACATATTAGCATGTATTCGATTATGTATTTTTGTGTATATATAATGCTTTTTTTTTATTTCTTACCTTTAATATACTTTTATTATTATCATTTTAATATATCTAGTTTTCTACAATCTGCACCTACACATTCTTATAGACTGAGATACGGCTGCAGATTCGCATCGTTCATCGAGTGTTGTAATAAAATCATGTTTTTATATACAATCATAAAAAGGGCAATACGTTTTGGCCAGTCTGCCTATCAGATTTTGCTTTAATTAAATTTATATGAATCGACTTACTGGGAAAAAAAAATCTCACTTGTTATTGCAATGAAATACACTCTACTTTATAGAACTAGACGTAGAGAACTTGAAAAGCGATGGGTGCCTTTGCGCACTTGCCCGCAGCCCCTCGCAGCCAGGTGTAAGCAGGTAATATTTTGTTACGTTATTACGTTCATGGCGTATTGTCATCATTTATATATCAAATTAAAGCTATTGATTTCCTGTACATGATAAACTACCTCTGCCTATGCAAAAGTGCCCGCAGTCGGAGTTGCCGGCGTTTAAAGTTTGTTTAGAGTGAGAAAGACTTATCGCTCTACATCATTCGTTAGACGAGGATGGCAATAGCCTGTTCTGCCGTCGTAAGAAAGAATGCAGTAACTGACAAAAACCATTATTTTAGTTATGTTCTTGAAATGGCAACATAATCCATACACTATGCAATAATAACAAAAAAAAAATTAAAAGCAAATTGGAAACTAAAATGTTATTCACAAAAAATGTAGTAGTTAGACCAAATTATTTACATTCATCAAGATGAATTGCAATTGTCGTAACTATAATAAACTAGCGGCTCGCTTCGGCTTTGCACGGACTTTCTCCAGTCCACAAAATAGCTCCACAGTCCGGACCGTTCGATTCGCACTTGACATTTCAAAATGTAAACGTCGAACGAAAGGATCCGCCGGCGGCCATATTCAAGTAAGTCAATACAATAGTCTCTAAGCAAAGTCTCTGTTTGCTGATAAGCTGCAATCAGGAATCTCGGTAAGTATATCATAATAATAGTTTTATCATTAAATTTATAAGATTGTCAGAGACAAAGGTAAAGTAGACTGGTTGAGAGTGTAATAGTAGTATTAGGTACTGATAATAGTGGGCGCTGTCTGGGGCGGAGTGTCTGTCTAATGGGTGGCGGAACGTTTAGTGATATGTACTGTAAATGTGAGGGATTAGATAAGAAACCACGAATTAGACGTCTTTATTAGACTTCTAAGCTTTGATACCCACGCGACCATGCTCAGTACTGACATATATTATCATGAAAATATTCTTTCAACGTGTAGTAGCACTTTATTAAGAGTACATAATGAGCTCATTTTTAAATTTTACCTTATTGTCTATGTCTTTGATATATGTCGGTAGTTTGTTATAAATCAGCGGTGCTTTACAAAATATGCTACTATACATCAACGCGGTTTTGCTTAGTACCACACGTAGTTTACCTAGGTGTCGTTGACGTTCCCTCTTATTAAATAGGGTTATATTCTGCTTTCAAACATTGCGCTTTCATAAATGAATTTGCAAGGTAACGTTAGTATAGAATATTGAATATCATAACTCTTGACTTCAAACCGAACATTGTTCTTATGCAGCGTTTCTGCGAAGAGATATCCAGGGTAGGCAGTCATAAGCGCGTCTCTACTAGTAATAAATTTCAGTCTGTACAATTCATACGCAAACTGGCTGATCTTTTTGCAAATATGCTCAGTAATTTCCAGTTCATTTATTGATCCAAATGTAGCCCTAGAAATTTAGTATATAAACACTCTTAGATTCTTACCCCCTGATAATTCATATTAAATGCTATATAATTGTCATTAATTTCTTGTCTTTGTTTGAAATTAATAATTTTCGTCATCTCTAAATTATTTTTTAAATTATTTAATTTTAGCCAATGAGTAATAGATATCAATGAGTTATTAATAGTAGATTATAGTGATGTCAATATCAAGTCAGAGAATAATACTGTGCAATCATCTGGAAGTAATGTCATTTTATGTTTATTACTTAATTGGTAAGTCATTAAAATATATAATAAAGAGCTGTGGGCCTAACATACTGTCCTGGGGCACTCCACATTTGACTTTTCTTACATCAGATTGATACACTTTTTCAATTTTTGTTCTTGTACATAGTCTTGTTATTTGCATGACCTGCTCTCTGTCAGTTAAATAAGACGATATTAGTTTATGAGCATTGCCCCTTATTCCATAGGAGTAAAGTTTATATAATAAAATGTCGTGTCTTAAACTACTGGCTGTCCCCTATCCATATTATGGATCACGGATCGTAAAAAATCATAAGTAGCCATGTTTATATTTTTATTCTTCCTAAATCCATATTGCTGGGGGATCAATATAAATTCCTTTTCTAAGAAAGTATTGAGGCAGTTATAAATCACTTTTTCGTATATGTTTGCAAATATTGGTACTATTGCTACCGACCTATGATTTGTTTTTCACCCTTTTTGTACAGAAGTTTAATCATTGATTTTTTTAATTCATGAGGAAATAAACCTTGTTCAAGGCTCAAATTAATTAAACAAGATAAATCAAGTGTTATAGAACTACTTACGTCTTTGACTATAGCTGTTATTATCCCATCGATGCCAGCGCTTTTTGTATTATTTAGTTCCATGATTATATTAAAAATGTCAATAGATGACATCGGATTCATAAAAAAATATTTGCATATAATATGTCCAGGTGAATTATTACTAAGTTTAGAGTTACATCCATTATCCACTATTGCATTTAATTTGGATTTTTTTTATTATTTCACCATTATATTTTATCTCGGTAAAGTTTAAATTAGTATTTTTATTTTGAGCGCCATTAATAATTCTCCAAGTTGCTTTTAATTTATTTTCATTTATTTTGATATAGTGATCATTTTGTGACCTTTGAGTTAATCTAATTATTTTCTTTATTCTATAGGCGTTTCCAAAGTAATTCTCTTTTCTTTTTACTAACTAGTTCAAATTCAAATTCAAATTCTTTATTGTACACATAGAAAAAAAATATACAGACAATTAGTACAAAATAAAAGTAATTATGTACAAAGGCGAGCTTAACTCAAAATTGAGTTGTCTACCAGCAAACCTTTGAGCTCTAGAGTAGAAAGATATATTTATAAAAGTAGTCGGAAGTGTAACAATAAAAGAAAAATATAAATAAAACCATTTAAATAAATAAACAGTAAGTACATACTTACATACATAAACGTATGTCAATTCAAAATCATATAATATACCTAAATAAATGCATTTATTATATATATACATACCAGATAATACATACACTTACATACTAATATTACATAAATAAAATATTATAATACATACTTAATTAGATAGAGTGAAAATATTCTTTTGTCCTTTTTTTAAAAATGTTAAGAGAGAGGCTGTCACGTAAAGGGTGAGGAAGAGAATTCCAAAGCCTCACTGCTTTTATGGTGAAAGAGCTATCGTAACAGCTGGAGCTGTGAGCCGGAGTACTCAATAGAAGAGAGGAGGCGGAACGACAGGGTTTGCCCCTGGGAACAAGAAAATTGAAGCGCTCACGTAGATAGGAAGGAGAATTAGGATTGTGAAGAATAGTATAGAGAAGAGAAAGAATGTGTGAGTTACGACGCTGACGAATCGGTAGCCACTTTAGATTTCTCCGAGATTCGGAGACATGGTCGTATTTACGTAATCCGAAAATAAAGCGGATACACAAATTCTGCAGACGTTCGAGTTTGTCAACGAGTTCCTCCCTAGCATCCAGAAAACAAACATCGGCATAGTCTATGTGTGGAAGTAGAAGAGATTGAGCAAGAGTAACTTTAGTTTGGAACGGTAAGAACTTCTGAAGACGTTTGAGAGATTGAAATGAGGAAAATAATTTCCTACTTAATTCCGTAATGTGGACATCCCATGAAAGATTTGAGTCTATAAAGACACAAAGATTTTTTACACTTTTTGTAAACAGGATATTAACTCCATCAAAAAACACCTGAGGAAGATTCTGGTGATCCAACAAATTTAACATATATCTGCCACCAATAATAATTGCTTGAGACTTATCTGGGTTGACTAAAAGTCCAAATTTTTTAGCCCATAAACTTACTTCTACAAGGTCATTATTAATTGTAGTAACAGCACCAGTAATTTCATCAGCTTTAAAGTGACGATACAGTTGCAGATCGTCTGCATAGAGATGATACTTTGAAGATAAAACATTTGTAATAGCATTTATAAAAATGGAGAAGAGAAGAGGAGAGAGAACACCACCTTGGGGTACGCCAGTGGTTAAATCTCGCCATTCAGAGAAAAGATCATCACAGCGAACAGTCTGTGAGCGACCCCGAAGATAGGAATTAAACCAGGACACTGCAGAAGAAGAAATATTCAGAGAAGCTAGGATGCCTAAGAGAAGGTCAAAGTCAACTGAATTGAAGGCACTGCTAAAATCCAAAAGAACCATAATGGTCAGTTGTTTGTTTTCTATGGCCAGTCTTATATCATCAGTTATTTTAATAAGGACAGTTACAGTGCTGTGACCACGTCGAAAACCAGACTGAAATGGGCTTAACAGGCCGTTAGAGGAGAGATAGAAAGACAGTTGGCTATAGACAATACTCTCAAGAACCTTAGATATTATGGGAAGAATAGAAATAGGGCGAAACTGAGATGGTATGGATGGATTCGATACTTTAGGCAACGGAATAACGTGAGCCTTCTTCCATGATGTAGGGAAAGTGTTTGAATACAGAGAAAAGTTTATAATGTGAGAAATAATTGGTGTGATATATTCTAAAATGGGAAGAAGCATTTGCAGTTGAGTACTAGTTTTTTTCCTTTAGAAAACCATTTTGTTTTAGTTGTAGAAAACAATTTTAATTCTATGAATTCGAAAACATAGATCATATAGCAGCTTAAATAAATTTATAAAGAGGTTCATATACTCGGGAAAAACTCAATGGAATGATATTATTTTTAAATTTATATCTGTATTCTGAGGAAAAATCCCTTTTAAGTATAAACCTAATACCATGCTAGCACTAATAGGGCATTGTACTTATAATTTGCGCAGAATGATTCGATATACTGAGTACTACCAATTCACTTGTGTTGAATATTGTCAATGCAAGTATTACTGGCATATCGAGTAGCTTGTTGGAATTCTGCTTTTAAATTGAATGACCAAATAATATTTTGCAATTCTAATGAAAGTCCATTATTTTTTAGTAAATCTATGTTGTAGTCACCACAGAGTATAACTTTCTGGTTTTTGTTCTTACAAACATAAGACTAGAGAGTATGTATTTTTTCATGAAAACATTCAAAAGTTAATGAGTTAAATTAAGGAGGCCTATATATACAGGCAGTATAAATATCATAACTAATCAATTCAATTATAGAAATTTCACATTTGTTTGCTATTGATAGATTGTCCATTTCATGCAAAGTTTTGTATTTAATACCATTTTTACTAAAATACATGATCCGCCATGTCGAGACTGCCTCATAAAGGAAGCCGCTAGGCTCAAATTAGGTATACATAAATATGGTTCGTCCCCTGGAAGCATATTATGTTTTGTAATGCACACTACGTCAATTTTCTTATTCATTTCATTTAGATTAACACACAACATATCTGACTTACTTATTATCCCATTTCTGTTTTGATGAAGTATTGACAAGTATTTAGGCACGAAAAATCTAATCGTGGTTTCTTATCTAATCCCTCACATTTACAGTACATATAACTAAACGTTCCGCCACCCATTAGACAGACACTCCGCCCCAGACAGCGCCCACTATTATCAGTACCTAATACTACAATTACACTCTCAACCAGTCCACTTTACCTTTGTCTCTGACAATCTTTTAAATTTAATGATAAAACTATTATATGATATACTTACCGAGATTCCTGACTGCAGCTTATCAGCAAATAGAGACTATTGCTTAGAGACTATTGTATTGACTTACTTGAATATAAATGTTGATAAACTTTCGCGATTTGTACACATTATTAAAATATATATATTACGGGTCTTAATCGCGTGAATAATATAAGGTAAAATACCTTGTTTATGCAACGGCCGTGGTCACGGGAAGACTTCTAAGAGTCTTTCCGTGACCACGGCCGTTGCAATACGGTCGAAACGTCGGGCAATAAACAAGGTATTTTACCTTAAATTATTCACGCGATTAAGACGATGGGGTACCTTACGTTCGACGTTTACATTGAATGCCAAGTGTGAGTCGAATGGTCCGGACTGTGGAGCTATTTTATGGACTGGAGATAGTCCGTGCGAAGCCGAAGCGAGCCGCTAATTTATTATAATTACGACAATTGCAATTTATCTTGGTGAATGTAAATAATTTGGTCTAACTACTACATTTTATGTTAATATCATTTCAGTTTCCAATTTGCTTTTAACTTTTTTTTTTGTTATTATTGCATAGTGTATGACTTACGTTGCCATTTCAAGAACATAACTAAAATAATGGTTTTTGTCAGTTACTGCATTCTTTGTTTCGACAGCAGAACAGGCTATTGCCATCCTCGTCTTACGAATGATGTAGAGCGATAAGTCTTTCTCACTCTAAACAAACTTTAAACGCCGGCAACTCCGACTGCGGGCACTTTTGCATAGGCAGAGGTAGTTTATCATGTACAGGAAATCAATAGCTTTAATTTGATATATAAATGATGACAATACGCCATGAACGTAATAACGTAACAAAATATTACCTGCTTACACCTGGCTGCGAGGGGCTGCGGGCAAGTGCGCAAAGGCACCCATCGCTTTTCAAGTTCTCTACGTCTAGTTCTATAAAGTAGAGTGTATTTCATTGCAATAACAAGTGAGATTTTTTTTTCCCAGTAAGTCGATTCATATAAATTTAATTAAAGCAAAATCTGATAGGCAGACTGGCCAAAACGTATTGCCCTTTTTATGATTGTATATAAAAACATGATTTTATTACAATACTCGATGAACGATGCGAATCTGCAGCCGTATCTCAGTCTTGTTAGTACTGACTCTTTTTTTTTTCGTTAAGACAACCCCCGCGACACAGGGCTTGTATTCTAACGCGGAAGCGTTAGAATACAAGCCCTGTGTCGCGGGGAACTTTACAAACATAAAAAGGACGCCCGGACTTATTAAGTTTACATCACCTAAAGGTAGACTGGCAGAGAATGCTTTAAGCATTAAGTCCGCCTTTGTACTCTATTTGTACATTAAGTGTTAAACAAATAAATAAATAAATAATTTATCACGCAGAATCTTTACTTACAAAAGTAAATCGTTTTCTTAACTAGTACCTAAGTGACATTATCAAACTGTGACAACTATATTCACCTAGTAAAATGCAATAAACTATACAACACAATACATTAATAGGGAGCAACGAACTACATCCATTTATCTTTGTCAGTTAAATAATCATCGATTGAATAGTAAGCTCTTTGTATAAGATGTCTCTTGACTACATTCTTAAATTTATTTACGGGTAGACTCGATATGCTGACTGGGATTTTATTAAAAATTTTACATCTAGTCCCATGAATGAGTTATGAGTTTTATGAAGCCTATGATATTGTCCTACCAATTTGTGCTTATTTCTTGTATTCACAGAGTGAATATCACTATTTTTGTTAAATAAATGTAAGTTTTGTTTTACAAACATAACGTTTGCATATATATATTGTGATGCAACTGTCATAATGCCTATCTCTTTAAACTTTTCTCTAAGGGAAACTCGTGCTCCTAGTTGATATATTGCACGCACTGCACGTTTTTGAAAAATAAAAATAGTTTGTATATCAGCCGCCTTGCCCCAAAGCAATATGCCGTAGGACATGACGCTGTGAAAATAACCAAAATATACTAGTCGAGCTGTTTCTACGTTCGTAAGCTGTCTGACTTTGCTGACAGCATATGCTGCAGAACTGAGTTTCCCTGCGAGACATGATATTTGGGCGCCCCACTGTAACCTACTATCTAAAGTAATTCCCAAAAAAACCGTTGAATCAACAAAATGAATAACTTCATTGCTTAAAACAAGATTTGGACTGATATTTCTTACATTTGGTAAGCTAAATTTAATACATTTGTTTTTTTTAGAATTTAAAAGCAAGTTATTTGATGTAAACCAGTCAAGAACTAATGCGAGGGACCTGTTTACTTCGTCATAGTAATCATTTTTACGATTGGTTTTGAATATAAGAGAAGTGTCATTAGCAAATAGAACAATATCGCATAAGTTACTGGTAAAAAATGGCAGATAGTTTATATACACCAAAAATAGAAAAGGACCCAGAATTGATACTTGTGGAACGACCATACTCACTGTTGAGCCGGACGACCTTATTCCGTTAATGTCAACATACTGCATTAGCTCACTAAGATAAGAAGCAACAAGATTAAACGCTGTACCCGTAATGCCGTAATGCCGTAATGCCTAAGTTTCAGCAGAAGTGTACTATGCACCACACAATCAAACGTTCTGAGAGATCGCAAAAAACACCAATGGCGTCCTGCGAGTTTTCCCAGGCACTATTTATGTGTTTTAGTAGCTTAGAGCCTGCATCTACTGTCGAACGACCCTTTGTGAATCCATATTGTTATATGCAGTAGATTATTACATTTGAAATATGTTTCTAACTGCATTAGTATGGCCTTTTCAAAGATTTTACTAATAGCTGGTAAGATAAAAATAGGGCTAAAATTATTAGGATCGCTTTTTGAACCGGCTTTGAACAAAGGGATTACTTTACTGTGTTTCATTAAATCAGGAAACTCGCCGGTATCAACACATTGATTAAATATTGTAGCTAAATGTTATGTTATTTTTATTATAATAATACCCCATAAGTCTGGTGTCTTTTTGCAATTAATTAACATATATTTTTATTATGTCATTGGGGTTTATAAAATTGAAACTAAATGGTACACACTACACTCTTTAACACTGCTTCTTACAAGTGATTGGGCTTTAGCCGGACATGAATTTAAGGAGCTGGTTGTATTTATAGGTATTTCAGCAAAGAAATTATTAAATGTTTGCGCTAGATCTAAATTGTTAGTTACAATTTTATTACCTACACATAATTCAAAATTATGATCACGTGGCTTGGCTCGCCCAGCTTCAGCATTGATTATGTTCCAAGTGGCTTTAATTGTATTCTATTTTTGTCAAATACGGTGTGCCTCAGGGTAGTGTTTTAGGACCCTTACTGTTCATTATATATATTAACGACCTCCCTAAAAGTATTAATAACCAATACACTACGCTCTTTGCCGATGACAGTACTATCACAATACCCTGCAAAAATAAAGAAATTTACAATTTAGACATTAATAATTCCCTCAAATCTATGATCCATTGGCTAGAAAACAACAATTTAAAAATCAATTTAGAAAAAACTAATATAATGCACTTCGCACAAAGAGGTTCGACTATATCTAATTTAAGTACACACCATGACAATACACAAATTAGTGAAATTGATAATACGAAATTCCTTGGTGTATTAATAGACAAAAAACTTGATTGGAAAGCACATACAGTAGACTTAATAAAAAAAATTAGTAGTTCTTCTTATGCAATATACAAATTAGTCCCAATCCTTAACATTGATAGTCTTCTTACAGCATACCACGGTTTAATTTCCTCAAAATTAAGGTACGGGGTTATCTTTTGGGGTAACTCCACAAATAAACAATTAGTATTCAAAGCTCAAAAACGCTGCTTAAGGATCATCTTTCAATTAAAAGTTACTGATAGTTGTAAACCATTCTTTAAAAGATTTAAAATCTTAACACTACCTTCTCTATACATTTTAGAAACTGCAGTTTTCGTAAAAACCAATACTAATTTATTCCCTTTAAAGTCTGATGTAATTATTCGCAATAGACGAGATAACAGTAAACTCTGTCTTCATTCATCGAAAACAATGCTAATGAATAAAAGTATATTTTGTATGGCGCCAAAAATTTATAATAAAATTCCAAAACTGTGGAAAGAGCAAAGTATTGGAAAATTTAAACAAATTTTATGTAAATATTTAGCTGATAGAGCATTTTATAGTATTGATGACTTTTTGCGTGATAAAATTGACATTATTTAATCCATTGTTATTTCTATTTA
Organism: Herminia tarsipennalis; assembly: GCA_945859575.2. Classification (NCBI taxonomy): domain Eukaryota; kingdom Metazoa; phylum Arthropoda; class Insecta; order Lepidoptera; family Erebidae; genus Herminia; species Herminia tarsipennalis. Next base: position 27,642,323 of record OX243841.2, on the reverse strand, counting down.
TATTTCTATTTTTTTATTATTATAATTACTATTATTAATTACTGAATTGAACTTTCAATTGAAATAAAATACAATGTATGTCCTTACCTATATTAGTAAAAATAAATAATTGATGAATGTAAAATTATTAAATTAATTATTAAAATTATTTATTGTCATGTAATTTTAGTGTACCTAACTGTAACGTCTGATTTAATTAAAATTAGGTGTAATTTTGATATATTAATAAATTGAATATTATTTATTATTGAATATTTGTACGCCGCAATGGCTAAACATGATTTGATCATAAAACAAATTGTCCATCTTGCATGCTTTTTGCCGTGTATACTCATGTTTTAACAAATAAAAATATCTTATCTTATCTTATCTTATCTTTAATATTTCTACTTAAATGTAAAGACTTGGCAGCAGCACAAGTCTTTTTAAATATTTTTGAATAATTTTTAACATATTGAACTTGACTTAGGATCAAAATTATATTGCTTCATACCATACAATTCATACAACTTAGCTCTACTTATTTGTATGCCAGTTGTTGTCTAATCACAAAAGCTAATTTTTCGATTTTTATAAAAAGTCTTAGTTGTGAAAATATTATTAAATTCATATTTGATAATGTTAAACAAAGACGCGTAAAGGTAGTTCGGATCATCCTTACTAAAATCTATATTAGCAATACGGACAGAAACATTTGTATTAAATTTGTTTAGGCGGACTGTACTCATTGTCCTACATGTGATCTTGTTTACTTTAGCCACTGTATGAATAGGAAAAGTGACTTTCTGTCCACAGTGATCGGAAGTTAAATCACTCAATATGACATCATTATAATAGCTACAGTTGCAAAAAATATTATCTAAGCATGTGGCAGAATGTGATGTGATCCTTGTTGGTGCACTAAACAAATTCTTCAAATTAAATGAGTTAAATAAAGTACATAATCTAATACACATAGGTGACTGTTCAAGTATATTAACGTTGAAATCGCCACAAACTACTACATGCTTTTTACCATAACTAAGAACTTTTAGTACATCCTCCATTATAGTCTCGAATAAATTAAAGTCACTCTGTGGTGGACGGTAGACACAAACAACAATATGCTCCTTTAATTCTACACAAGAGAGTTCTACAGTACGCTCGACAGAACGAGCTACAATATCTTTACGTTCTTTACTATTCACACTATTAGAAACAAAAATCATAGAGCCACCATGTATAGCCTTCTTCCTTAAGAACATGCTTACCATACTATAATGTTCATTATTAAAAATCAGTTCATGATTTTTTAACCAGTGTTCTGTGACACAAAAAATATCAACATGGTGGGTCTTTAAAAATAACTCTATTTCCTGAATCTTGCCAGATAAGCCCTGGATATTTTGATGTACTATGGTTAGACCATATGTTTGCTTATCTGTTGTCTCATTAACTAGTTTAAACTAGGAGTTTCATTAATGATCCTAGAAGAATTGGTAGAACTAACTGATTGCTGTGATACACTTATTGTACCAAGGTCAGCATATATATTAAATGCTAATAATTTAGCAATGTGGCGCTTAAATATAGTAGACAAATACATAGTATTTTTTGTTAAAATAAAGTTACGAATAAATTTATTCGTGTCGAAAAATAGTATAAACTTAACATACTTATATGTTGCGTTGTAAAGTAACAAGTTCAAGCTCTGTATGTGCTTGTTGTGTATATCAGATACTGACTGTGAGTAAGGTAGACCACATATAATAAATTTACAACCTACTTTTTCATTAATGGATATCATAGACTCTGATAAATGAATTATATCTCTCTTGGTGACTGAGAAGCTGTCACCATATAATACTATGACTGTTGTTTGATCATCTAAACTAATGCTTTGTAATTTACTAATTATACTACTAAGCTTGGCTCCCGGTGAACAATAATTTGTAACCATATAATTTGAATAACCCTTAATTAATTTTCCAAAATCTATTCCTAACTGGTCTGAAAAAATTACAACTCTTTTCTCTGTAACAGGGTTAGCTAAAGGTTGTTGAGTATTTAACAATCCACAGTCACAATCAGACTCACTGTTAGTACTGTTCTGCAAACATGATGTATTTGTGAGTATATTTACATTGTTTGTGAGTGTAACAGACTGTGGTAGCGAGCAGTTATAGCAAAGGTTGTTTATGATAAGAGAAGTTAATTGATCCATATTCTCTCTTGCTACTTGGGCTACTTCCTCATATTTAAGAATGTACTGTTGAGTTTCTGTTTCGTGTTTTAGTATGAGTGATGACAGACGAGAGTGTAAGTTTGTGATTTGAGCATTGAGCTCCTGAGTATGTTGGTCATACATCAATCTGCTGGCAACTATTTATTCATGACAGGAATACAACTGTGACCGTAGTTTTTCTTGTTTATTTAATGACTCGGATTGGCTCTTAAACAATGTTGAAAGTTTTCCAAACCGTCTACATTTAACTTCAAGATTCTTAATTATTTTATTTAATTTTGAATATTTTCTACATTTTTTATGGCTAAGTAACTTAAACTTATTTACACATTTAGCACCTAAGAGTTCACTAAATAGATTTTGAGTTGCTTGACTGTTTGTCGCCTGTATCGTTTCTTCTAAAGAATTAATGGTCATATGAGCCTCTTGAAGTTGGTGTTCCAATTCTGCATTATGGCTCAGAGAGCTTGTATAGATGTCACTGCAGTTACTAAAACTTTTCACTTCTGCTTCGAGACAATCACGCTGGTCTTTGATATCCAAGTTTTCGAAGTGCAGGTCTATCTATTCTTTTTTTAGTTCACCTACTTTCTCATTGATCCTCACAATTTCCTCTTCACAATCAGAGCGCTCTGTCAATAGCTGCATGTTGTCTTTTTTGCATTTTTTCAACTCAAGCAACGGTAACTTCAGCTTGTTTTCCAAATCCCTAGCTGTTGCCTTACGGGTCACGATGTGAGTACTCATAGTCACAGCTGTAGATTAGTCTACTAGACTCCTGTAACACAATAAACAAAGCTAAGTACAAGAAAGAAAAAAGTTTAAACAATAAAAATGAGATGGGGGTAGGTAGAATTTATACAAGATTACAGAATAAATGCAAAGGAAAATTGAAATACAAATTAATTTAACTATAGAATATAAGCAAGATATTAAAATAATAAAAAGATAATAAAGTCTAAAAACAACACAAAAGTGGATTCACAATTCTAGTGGATTTTTAAGTTTTTGGGTATGAGGCAGGTATGTAGTACCTATTTCAAAACTTCGTTAACTATTGGTTTTAGACCTAAATACTTAGTATTATTATGGTGTTAGTTGCCTAATTGTATAGTAATTTTGTGTGTAATCGAGTGTGTGGGGCCAATTTGTCAAGCAGAAAGAGATACAAACTGGTGCCAGTGAGAGAATGACGAAGCTCATGCACAGATGAGACATGTATTTAGGTGCTTGTGGAGTATTAGTTAGTATCAAATAAGTCAAATACTCCCCAGGTTTTATGATGAGCTTTTGAAAATTCGTCCGTTGGCGGCAGCGATGATCGGCAAGTTTGTGTGTTTTCTAGAGATGACTCACTTTAAACACTGATGAACACACTATTGAATAATACTATTAAGTAACTACTTTATAAACTAATAACTATTTAATTACAAATAAAAGTTAATTTAATTTAAAGAAATACAAAATTTCCATAGTTCGTTCATAGTTGACGCTACGGTTATGTGACATTCATCTGTCGGATTTATCTCTGCCACTGCGGACAGTTCAAGTATATCTGTTCAAGACAACGTTTAGTAGCAGATGTATAGATTGCAGTACAAACTGCGCCGGTTCGTGGTGCACTCACAGCTCACCGCAGTTTTATCTGTGCTCGTATTACCGACTCGGATGTTATCTAGAAGGAGAAAGTGTTGTACTTGTTTGAAGTAGATTATGGCACTATCATGTCTAACTGAGCTCCGCAAAGCGCACGTATTTTTATCGTTTGTAGAATATACACACAACAACAAAGTCTAGGGATATTTAAATGTAGAGGAAATCATGACCTCATAAGATAAACATTTTTGAATTGTAGTAAAAGTTTGATTGTAGAATTAGAACTCCTTTATTCTAATTTTAAAAATAATTTAAAATCAATGGACACACAACAGTGGCGCGAACAGTTATACACAATTATTACATTGTTTACTTACGGCCGGTCTCAATAACCTAACTATTGATGGATTTGGCTACTAGAGGTATATATTTGACATAAGCTCCATACAAAATATGTCAAAATTGTACTCCTAGTAATCAAATCCATCGATAGGTAGGTTATTAAGACCGGCCGTTAGTCTAATAAAAGTGGTTAAATTAGGTTAAAAATTTAAATTTAACTGTTTAGACGACAAGGTTATTATCATGCAACGTCGTCATTTGAGTAGGTAATTAAGAAATGTTTTGAGCGGTGTAGCTTTTTGCAAAAACGTTTTATTGTCCTGTAAGTTAAATTTTGTATACAAGAGTATACAATACACAAGGCACACAGACGGACAGACAGAGCGAAACTATAAGACTTTCGTTTTACCACTTTGGCTGCAAAAATACAATAGAGTATTAACGTATAAACGACAGTTGTCGATAGTATATGGTGTCAGTTACAAAATGCTTAAATTTAAAGCCATGTCGCTCAACTTTAACTTTTAGATAACAAGTTTTCAGTGCAAGCACTTGAATAACTGATTTACTGAAAGTTGTCGGCACCGCCGCCGGCCGCGGGCGCCCGCGACGAGCACGCGGCGCGCGGCGCGGTGCGGTGCCGCGCGGGTAGACGCGCCTGGGCCCGGCACACGGCTATAGCATTATTCTCAAGATTAAAACTTTTAGTATGAATAATGCAGCTGAATTTAGGAACGTTCATTTACAAGTATTTATGAGTTACTTATATTTTCTTAGGTACGCTATGTCATATTGAAGGGTTATTAAGAAAAAAAAAATACAAGAAGTAGACATTCTCCGCAAGGTGCGAAAATGTTTAATAATATATAATTATTTAAAAATTCAGGCAGTCCTTATGGTGACGGACTGGGCGGGGCATGGTCATGTCACCAGCTGAGGGTCTCATGACGATGCCCCATCCCCCGCATCTGTCTGTTGGCGAATGGCCTAGGGAGTAGCGCAGGTTGTAAAGATCCCTTAGGCAAGGCCGGTGGACTATCCTTCCAGAGGTTGCCGCCCGCTATTTCCCTAAGAAATTGGTAAAGACAGAAACCTCCGGCCAAATCCTCCCCACTTTATTTATTTATGTACTGTGAATGCAGTGTATAATAACAAGCACATATGTAATAAAATTACCCCACATACCATATAATATTTAATTAATATATATTATCAATATTTATTTATTTAATCCAATAACACTATACAAACACACCACATGTACACACACATATATATATATATATATATATATATATATATATATATATGTACACTAACTCGATTTTGGATGATAGAGGAGCCACACCACCTGTCACCTCAAAGTGTAACAGCTCCATGCCATGTCATGTTAGGCAGGAGCTCAGGCTCCTTGATACCCAGAAATCGAACGGGCCGGACGGCATCCCTGCAGTGGTACTTAAGACGTACGCCCCTGAGTTGACCCCAGTTCTGACGCGCCTCTACCGTCTCTCATATAAAAATGGAAGGGTTCTATCTTCGTGGAAGGTCGCCAATGTCTACCCTATTCCCAAAAATGGTGACCGGTCGGACCCGTTAAATTACAGGCCGATAGCGGTAACATCCTTGTTATCAATGGTGATGGAGAGATTTCTCAACACCAGACTCTTGCGATATCTAGAGGAACACCAACTGATAAGCGACCGCCAGTACGGCATCCGTCACGGTCGCTCAGCTGGTGATCTTCTTGTGTTCCTCATGCACCACTCGGCTGAAGCCTTGGAAGGCAAGGGCGAGGTTCTCGCTGTCAGCCTCGACATCGCCAAGGCGTTTGACAGAGTCTGGCACAAGGCCCTTCTATCGAAGCTTCCTTCTTATGGAATCCCCGAGGGGCTCTGCAGATGGATCGCTAGCTTTCTGGACAATCGGGGCATTATGGTCGTCGTTGACAGTGCTCGTTCCAGTCTGAAAACCATTAATGCTGGCATTCCACAAGGCTCGGTGCTCTCCCCAACACTGTTCATTCTGCATATCAATGATATGCTGTCCATAGAGAACATACATTGCTATGCAGATGACAGCACGGGTGATGCGCGATATACCAGCCAACAGAACGTCCCTCAGAGCGTTGTTCAGGAGAGACGGTTGCAACTTGTGTCAGAAGTCGAGGACTCTCTGGGGCGTGCCTCCGAATGGGGTGAGAGGAACCTGATTCGATTCAACCCCACAAAGACACAAGTATGCGCGAAGCAAGACCCATTTGTCCTAGTGCCACAGTTCCAAGGAGTTACACTCCGAGTCTCCGAGAGTATTGGGATCCTCGGCGTCGAAATCTCTAGCAAAGTCTAGTTAGGGAGTCATTTGGAAAGTAAAGCCAAATTGGCGAGCCAAAAGGTGGGTGCCCACAACAGAACGAAGCGTTATTTCTCGCCGGCACAGCGACTTGTGCTTTATAAAGTGCAGGTCCGACCGCACGTGGAGTACTGCTCTCATCTCTGGGCCGATGCCCCCAAATACTTGCTCGATCCATTTGACTCCCTCCAAAAGCGAGCTGTTCGGATCGTTGATGACCCCAATCTCACAGACAGACTGGATTCTTTACAGCCGAGGCGTGACTTTGGTGCACTTTGCGTACTTTACCGTCTATTCAACGGGGGGTGCTCTGAGGAACTGTTTGACATGGTGCCACCGTCACTTTTCTACCACCGCACCACTCGACATCGTAGTAGGGTTCATCCATTCCACTTGGAAACAATGCGGTCCTGTACGGATCGATTCTGGCGTTCTTTTCTTCCACGTACCTGTAGACTCTGGAATGAACGCTCTGATTTCCCGAGCTCTACGACATGTCTTTCTTCAAATGAGGTTTAAAGAGAATTTTCACTTCACGGTAGGCAGCGGCTTAGGTGTGTCCCTGACATTCCTGTAGTCCATGAGCGGCGGTTACCGCTTACCATCAGGTGGGCCACTGGCTCGTCTGTCAACCATAGGCAATAAAAAAAAATACACACTATATACACCCACCACACATACTTTTACACTAAACCAAACCAACCATCTGTATCTTACCACACTGACAACTGGCAAACAGTGTGCGCACTCCAAATTCAGACTGTCACCATTTTGGACCGCTCTTCAAAATTATCAACTACTAAAATGGAAGCACAACCAACCAAGAAACTACCCCCTCCTGGGGTAATTCAGTTAGTACCACTGCTTCAAGCAGTGGAGAATCCCTTACCGAAAGTCCCTTCGACCTTGGTCTGCCCCTCTTATTCTGAGGGGGGAAAGTTGTGCCCTAAGCCAGGCTCAGCCCTGGATCTCTCTGGCATATCCGAGGCCATAAAACATACTGGCAATACAGCCACGCCATCAACGACCTCGAGTATGACATGGCAAGTGGCATCACACAAACGCCCCTGCAAAAAACAAACAACTTCAGGGCAGCGTAACTATCAAGTTAGATGGGAGAGAGGTGCCGAAGCGCCCTATAGACATGCGCATTGTAGATACATCACCTCACACACCACACCCAAACCTACTTCCTCCAATGCAGCGGTGAAGGTTCTGGAGCAGCGGCAACACCACTCGAGCCTTCACTGATCACAACAAAGCGTGAGATGACAAAGGGGACCGCTGCGGCAAGTTCGCAGCACGACCCTGTCACGTCCACCCCTGCTGCACCGGCAACGGCGCAAAAGGAGGAGACGAAACACCATCATCCACGATCTCCACTAGACATGACATACACACACCGGCGGAGACGGCCGAGCAGACCGAAACACTACCACGGTCGACGGAACGCAAACGGCCACACCGCTCTAACTAAGGAGCAGCTCGGTGACAGTGGACCGCCCACTGTGCAGGCCACGTCCAAGCGGCAATGCATGGACGAGACCCAACTACCGAGGGTAGAGTCGAAGCGCCCGAGGACCGATGGGAGGCAACAACAGACTGCAAGCTACGCCAACGCCGTACAACATCACCTACGAGTGGCAATAACAACAAGTCCGTCACAAGACCTCACACCCGAACAAGCTATATTGCTAACGGAGGCCATTGACGATAAAGTCTCAGAAGCAGTCGAGACCCCAGCCGGCAACACTCCTCCGGCTTTCCGCAGCCGCCGTCCTTTTGGAGGGAGTCGTAGCGATGTGGTGCGAGGACAACATCGCGCTCGACTGGCTGAAGGAAAACTTGGGCTCGATGCCATCGCCCATCCCCAACACGACCCTGACCATCATCCGGCAGTCAGACATCAAGAAGAAGCTGAGAGCAGGACTTCTTCTACACAGCCACATCACGGAGTCCATAAGGATGCAGAATTTCATCAGCAGACAAAATCCGTGGTACAAAGTCAACACCTGGTCGTGCTATGACATGACAGTGGAGGCAGTAAATGTCATAGTCTATGTCATAGGAGAGGACAAAGGTCGTGCACATGATCCCAGAAAACTAGAAGCAGGATATTATAAAACGAGACCGCCGAGTGGCCCACCTCTCCGGATGTGGCTACATCCGCTTCTTCACGGACGAATCGAAGCCGGCAGCCGTGGATACACCATCAGCGCCAACAACGGGGAAAACAGTAGAGCTATCAGCTCCTGCGCTCACCCTCTCTTCCCTCTCTAATGGGCCAATAGAGATGGTGGCAGTTCCCCAAAAACTAAGTAAGGGAGGGACCAGCGACGAAGATGACGTCCTGCGCTCCCCCTAACTTTATAGCGATAGTACAAACAAACCTCCAGCACAAGCAGATCGTGGCGGCTACACTTCGCAGAGTGCTGGAGGTAAATCACAAGACCGTCGCCCTGATTTAGGAGCCCTGGATCAGAAATAAATAAAGTCTGCGGTCTCAACAACATTGTCGGTAAGCTATTTCTAGACGCAACTGTAGAAAAACCTAGAACCTGTATTTACTTGCCTAAAACCATAACAACAACCATGCTTAACCAATTCTGTTCTAGAGACCTTACTACGGTAAAAATACTCACAGAAGAACAATCAACATTAGTACTCGCATCAGCTTACATGCCTAGCGACGGCAAAATTCCCTCAAGGGAACTAGTCGACCTGGTACAGCACTGCGAGGCTAACAGTTGGAACCTCATCATCTCCGCGGACTGCAATGCACACCATCATCTGTGGGGAAGTAAGGATACAAACAAAAGAGGTGAGTCACTAATTGAATTCCTTTTTAAAACCAACCTTAGCATCATCAACAAAAGAACGGAACCCACCTTTGTGAGCTCAAGGTACCAAACAATAATAGATATCACTTTGACGACATGTTCGGCCATGGACCTCATAGAGAGATGGCACGTATCCAATGAACCATCGCTGGTGGACCACTGCCGAATATGTTTCCAACTTAATCTAAAACTGCCAAATCCTGTCCCATACCGCAATACGCGCAAAACAAATGTGACAAGATATATAAACCTCACTAACATAACGTTGAACGAATCACAAACAGTAGACGCCACACTTAACACCGAAAATATTGAAGAAAGCACAATCCTTAACAATGTGACAAGCTATGGAAAAGCATGCCCTGTAGTGACACAAGACAGGAAGAAAAGCTCGTGGTGGGGATCAGAGCTCGAACGTCTACGTCACAAACAGGTCACTTCAGGTCACTGTTCAATAGAGCGAAGAACACCAGAAGGACAACCGACTGTAGAATAATTACAAACAGGCACAATTGCACTACAAAAAACGAACCAGATATCGGAGAACGGAATCCTGCAGAAACTTTTGCAGTAGCATCAACACAACTAACCAGGCCGTCAGGGCCAAGAAGATACTGTCAAAAAGCTGTCCAGAACTCCTGGGCTGCCTTAAAAAAGATGACGGAACATACACCAAGTCCGGTGAGGAAACCAGTGTAATGCTTCTCAAAACGCACTTTCCCGGATGCATACTAGATGAAGAACAAAGATGGCCATATAAACTTCACATCCGACCAAGCTCCTTAGAATGGGAAGATGCGGATAGAGTAGTGACAACGGTGAAAATCGAATTGGCCATAAGCAGCTTTGAACCATTCAAATTACCTGGCCGGATGGCATATTCCCGGCACTACTGCAATAGCAAATCAACAAGGTGACAAAAATTTTGTCACCAATATACACCAATAAGCATGTATCGCATACAAATACATACCAAAACAGTGGAGGGAAGCAAAAGTAGTCTTTCTACCAAAACCAGGCAAAGAACCAAAAAGACTACATAGAAGCCAAATCCAAAAACAAACACTCGAGAGACTAGTGGACAGACACATAAGGGATGGAGCGCTGATAGAAAAACCACTCCACCCCCAACAACATGCCTACAGAAAAGGCAGATCCACGGAGTCCGCACTGCACCTAGTAGTTCACAAGATAGAAACAGCTATCACAGACAAGGCATCAACATTAGCTGCCTTCATTGACATAGAAGGAGCTTTTGATAAAACCATACACAAGAGCATAAATCACGCCCTACAGAAATTTAATGTGAAACCAGTCATAAGAAACTGGATCACAGAACGGATAAGTAACGGTGAATTCCACCATAAGAGTCAAAGTAACAAAGGGGTGCTCACAAGGACCTCCTGTCACCGTTACTATGGAACATAGTCGTGGACAGTCAGATAAGAAGACTGAACGTAAGAGGCTACACAACCATTGGTTATGCAGACGACCTAGCCGCCTTAATAAATGGAACTGCAGAAAATGTACTATGCAAGGTATTTCCGCCCTAGAACTAGTAGAAGAATGGTGTGTTGAACACGAGCTCTCAGTAAACCCAAAGAAGACGGAAATAGTCCTTTTTACAAACAAAAGAAAACTACCAGAGCTCCAACTACCAAAATTCTTCAAAAAAGAACTCACTCTAGCTACACAAGTTAAATATCTGGGCGTCATCCTAGACAACAAGCTTAATGGGGCAAGGCCCTTAGAAACAAAACTGAAAAAGGCCTGCATAACCGGCAGTGTAAAAGACTAGTTGGTAAAAAATGGGGCCTCAATCCCCGAATTACACTATGGTTATACGCAACAGTTATCAGACCAACAATAACATACGGTTCAGTCGTGTGGTGGCCCAGAACAAAACTGATCACCACGAAAACCAAACTCCAGAGCCTACAGCGCCTGGCCAGTATTGCGGCAACCAGATGCATGAGGACCACCCCATCAGCAGCACTCGAATGTCTCTTAAACCTGAAACCACTACACCTGGTCATTCAGGAAGAGGCAATGGCAGCGGCCCTCAGACTTAGATCAAACAAACTATGGAAAAAAGACGACAGACCAACACACATGAAAATTTTGTCGGGCATCACCAAAGAGAAACCTCTTTTGCCCCCGTAGATAAAATATCACAACAATATGTTTTTAACCGAGGATACAGAATCCAACTGATGCCAGAAGCGAAAGACAGCTCAGGCACAAATACTGTAAGAATATACACAGACGGGTTCAAAACCGTTAAGGGAACCGGAGCCGGTGTCATCTCGGATGACCTCAACATAATAATAATAATAATAATAATATATATTTATTTCTCTCAAAAAGGTAAGTACATTGGTTTCTATATTTAGGTAAGACTAATGACAGAAGTGTACGACTTAAACCTTAGTGAGAGCTGGAGTTTGTACTAGGTACGAAACCTGTGTGACAGATCTCCAGGCTCTCTCATTAGGGATTGAACAATTTTATTTTTTTAATCTGAGAAGACATGTATAGTTAATTAATACCTGTACTTAAAAAAAAAAAAACGTAATAATAACAAAGCAAAACAATTAAAAAAAAAAAGAAAATGAAAATAGAGGATATATTTAAGTGTGTGTGTGTGTGTGAGTCTGTGTGTGTGTGTGTGTGTGTGTGTGTGTGTGTGCGTGTGCGTGTGCGTGTGAGTGTGTGTGTGTGCGTGTGCGTGCGTATGTCTTTGTTTGGTTTGCGTGTAGAGCGGGTGTCTTAGAAATAATGTATGAGAGTAAGAATGTAACTGTGTATGTGTTGCAAGCAATATTATTTTCATTGCATTACACTTTATGTCAATGTATGGATAACCTTTTCGGTCTCCTCGTAATCTAAATTATGTAGCCAAGTGGTTACCATTTTCTTGCATTCACTTTTAGACTTGGGATATAAGTTTAAAATTTTATTTAATTTGTTATATATATAATTGCCAAGAAAGTAAAAGCATCGTTGGGCAAGAGATGTACGTACTGTGATCCGGGGGCACACTGAGTATTTGCGACGCACAGTATTAAATTTGGTAGGATCGTATGTGAGTTGGGAATGAATGGTAAGTACAGAATGTAGGATGAACAACTTGCGGACAGAGAGGACATTGCAGACTTGATAAAGATTTGTGGTGGGAAATTGGTACGGCAACATCCATCCTACCTTAAGGAGTGCTCTTTGAGCACGTTCGAGTTTTAGAAGATGTGTTTTGTCGGTACCACCCCAAGACACTATACAGTATTCAGTAATGGACTGACAAAGAGCTAGGTAGGTACGTCGAAGTATACTGGTGTCCACCACATGTCGGAGAGTTTTGAAAATGTATATTAATTTGCGTACTCTAGAGGTAAGTAAATCGATGTGGGAGTGAAATGATAGAAAATTATCAATTTGTATCCCCAAATATTTAACACACTTAGTACGATTCAGGGTTAGACAAACACAAGTTTGAGTGGGATTGTTGCAGGTATGTGCGATGAGAGAATGAACAGTAGATGAAGGTAGCCCAATTGATGATGGTGCGAAGGTGAGGTAACCAGTTTTGTCGACGTTCAAAGTGAGTTGATTTCCAGCTAACCAATTTGTAACGGCATTGAGTCCCAACTGAGCATTACGAAATGCAGTATCCCAGGAGTTGCCGTGGGTTACAAGGGCAGTGTCATCGGCATATGTGAAAATGCGGGTGTTGGTAAGTTGTAACTGACAGAGATCGTTAATATAGATTAAAAATAGAGTTGGACCGAGGACACTACCCTGAGGCACTCCATGTGTGACAGTAAGCTCGTCACTTTGGCAGCTATCAATCTTAACAAATTGGCGCCTTTTTGAAAGGTAGCTTTTGAAGAGTTGAAGCTGATTACCTCTAACCCCAATTTTCTCCAATTTTGCAATAAGGGTAGCAACAGAGATCGTGTCAAAGGCTTTTGAAATGTCTAGAAAAACCCCAACTACCTTCTGCTTGTTATCGAGATTTGAAACAACTTCGTTGGTTAAATCCAAAACGGCTTTACTTGTTGAGAATCCCGACCGGAAGCCATATTGGTGAGGAGATAATAATCTTGTTTGTTCCAGAAATCTCACAAGCCGGTTGTTTATCAATTTTTCCAGTAGTTTGGAAAGTGTGGGTAAAATAGAAATAGGTCTGTAATTACTTGGTAAATCCCTGTCACCGCCCTTATGAATTGGGTGTACAACTGCGAGTTTAAGTGCGTCAGGAAATGTTCCTGTGTCAAAAGCCAGATTACATAAAAATGTGATAGGTGGGACTAAAGAGACTTTGAATCTCTTGAGCAAGTGACCGGAAATATTGTCGCTACCTACAGCACAATTGCTCTTAAGTGTCATTATTAGCTGTTCTATTTCAGACATATCTGTTTCTAACAAAACAAATGTATGTTGGTGATAGGGGAGAGTGTCAGCTGGAGAACCGTGCCTTATCGGATTTTTTTCGGCAAGTGATCGTCCTATATTTGCGAAGTACGAGTTTACTTCATTAATTGAGCGCTTAGGATCTGAAGGATTGAGAAGTTCGGACGGTTGTGTGGTTATTTTAGTAGTGTACGTGATTGATCTTATAGCCTCCCAAAGCTTTTTATTGTTACCCTGTGTACTGTCAATTTGCTTTTTATTGAAATTAGACATAAGACTGTCAACATCTTTAGACAAAAGGATTACAATATTCCAGGCCGAATGCAAAATTGGAATCACCAGAGCGGCCCAAGCGGTGGCGGCAAGAGACATCAAGGGTCTCAACATGAAAATTGTCTCGGATAGTGCCTCCGTACTCCTAGCACTACAAAACCGAACAATCAATTCAGCCCTTGTTATGGACTGTCACATGACCCTTCACGACATCACTGGACCCAACACAGTGACCCTGCAATGGATCAAAGGGCACAGCAACTCAATTGGCAACGACGCAGGAGATGAACTGGCAAGGCAGGGATCTAAATTAATCACATACGGACCAGAACCAATACTCCTCCTGCCTACTTCTTAAATAAACTCATGGCTGCAAGAAAAAACAGAAACTTCCTACCAAGCAGAATGGAACAACACCGATGACTGCAGACACACGAAAGAGGCGATCCCAATGATGTCCAAAAGACTCACTTGCAATCTCATCAGGCTGACCAGGGACAATTTGCGCAAAACCATAGGCATTATCACAGGCCACTGTCCTCCAAAACAAGTATCTTTTCAGGATAGGGGTGACGGATAGTCCCCTTTGCAGAGGATGTATGAAGGCAGAAGTTTAAAAATTGTGTGTCCCAAATCAATGTCGTGTTTCCATTTTCATGTTCCTTTGCAAGGCGCTCCAAGTGTTGCTAAGCTTCGTAATACAGGCGTCAATTTCGTTTGTGTCAGAAGATGGTGCAGCCAGACAGCCGCCACCGTCCTACCATCTGTGTCAACTAACTAATGTGCGTAGAGATAGAGAAGCGGCGATCAAAGGAGGCTTTATATTCCAGGAGGGTGATATAATCTGCTGTGACTTAACTCGTCTCAACTTTGTGAAAACTTGCCGCGGGTATTTCACGTTAACGCTCGTGCTTCCTGTATAATAAATTCACGATAGATTAATTGATAGACACAGTAACCGAATGGCATTTATTTAATGTCTTATTTACTTACTACTTTTTGCCCCATGGAATTCAGAGGTCAATTCACTCAATAAGCGGGCCGCGAGGGCGCAGTGTCGACGCATGAACCGTCAGTCAACTTAACAGATGATGGGTCTCGGGTATCGCGACAGCTCTGCTAGTCGATTCGCTAAGCGTCACATCAAAGATGTCTACAACGACGAGCTCACAGATGCTGCAACCTAGACATCACGGATGTAAGCATCGATGTCAGAAACCAAATTCGTAATTAACTAAAAGCTCGTCGACAATGTCTCGGTTGTGATAACGCATGGATGTTGTCTAGGATGTTACGGTGTTGCAATATTTCAAATTTCATATAATTTTATTCCTAATCGAGAATCTCGACTGACGAATTTTAGAGTTAATATAGATTTTAATTGAATGTAAATACATAATAGTTAACTATAAAATGTGGAGTATTTAATAGAAAGTGAAAAAAATATTAATTTATTTGTTTAGGACATGTGGAAATAATAAAGTAATATTTTTTGACATGAACACTGAGCAAATAACAATTGGTCACTTTTTAGCACTGTTGCCAGATTGGATAGATTCCCTGCAATTTTTTTCGGCCCTATTAAAATTTGGAGTTAATAAAATCGCCATTTTTTAATGCTGCTCCGTTGGTCGTAGCGTGTGTTATATAGGGTTCTCTATTTTTATTCCTACGATTTTATGTCATAATTTAACATTGCATAATGTTTATACTCCTAATATTAGTTACGCATAATTCTCATGCGTCATAACTTTTTTAATCATAATTTTTTAATCCTAATCACTATAAGCATAATATTTAAAACGCATACTATGCCAAAGCATAACTTTACTTACGCATAACGACGCATAACCATAACTATTATAAGCATACAAACTATATGCCGAAAAATTAACTACAAAAGTTTTAATAACAATATTACACTATTTTATACATTGCTATCGTCAAACATGTAGGCGCATAAAATTGTACTATCTTCGACGGAGCCCCGCTTCGCGGGGCTCCTACTTTTGGGTGGTTTAAAAAAAAAAACCTAACACGAAGACTAAAGAGAAGAATACGAGTCGGATTGCTCTGAGTCGGGGTGTTAAAGATAATTAATTTCGACCTAACAATATTATGTATTATTTTCATAATTATATCAAATTTTGATTATGTCAAGAGTCGATTATGAGACGTGTTACTTATGGAAACTAATTATTATGCTTTACAACTTTATGCATATCAAAGTTATGAATAAATATAATAGGATATATAATATTTATGCTTAATAACACAGTATGCTAAAAACCAGTTATGGCACACTATTTTTATGACAAAGAAAATTATGCCTAATTTATTATGACAATTTTAAATAGGACAAAAATCATTATGAGTAAAAAAGGTATCCCGTTATATAGCCTATAGCCTTTCTCGATAAATGGGCTATCCAACAGAAAAATATTTTTTTTAATTCGGACTCCGTAGTTCCTCAGATTATCGCGATTAAACAAACAAACAATCTCTTCAGCCTTATAATATTAGTATAGATGTCAACTGCTTACAATTATTTTTTGTTTGTATAAAGTTTAAACTTTTTTTAAATGTAAATGATCAAATATTTTTTTAGAATAAGCTTAACTCCATAGTACATACTATGGAAACCAGACAACCGATAAACATACTTATATATTTCTAAATACAAACATACTATGGATAAATAACACTCAGACACAGAATAAACCATCGTGCTAATCACACAAAGTTTTATCCTTTACGAACCCACGACCTCTTGCGTAGCAGTCGGATACACTCCCACCGCGCCCCAGAGACAGTCAGCCAATATCTTGAGGGTGAGCAATTTCTTTAAGTATAACTAACTTTCCCAGGTTGCTGTTGCTAGTTTTCAACCGACTTCAAAAAAGAGGAGGTTCTCAATTCGACTGCATGTTTTTTTTTGTATGTATTTTCACCGATTACACAAAGGCGGCTGGAGCGATTTGAAAAAATATTTTTGTGTTTGAAAGGGTGTACTTCCAAATTGGTCCCATTGTCGTCAGATTACGATCTGATGATGGGATCCTGGAGAAATCGAGGGAACTCTTCAAATATTAAAGGCACACCTACTGTGATTTAGGCATATTTCATAGTGATTCGTGCATTTACTCTCAAAAAGCACCAATTGGTGAAGTGAAACTGATGATGAAGACCACAAATGACGAGCGAACTTATTCAATATTTCACGGTTCGCGATCCAATTACTTTAATATGACTTTATTCTCATCATACTACTATAACATAATGTAATAGAGCTGATAGTGAACTATCATGTGAACTCCTCAACTATTAACGGCCCTGCATTGGGGCAAGCAATATTTTGTATAAGGATTGAAGCAGTTGACATAACCGTTGTATCGTAAGTGAATTACAAAAAAGTCAGAAATAAAAAACATTTTACAATAAAATATTACCGACTTCAAATATAAGGCAACTAAAAAGCAAAAAATAATATACCTAGAATAACAAAAACTCATTTTTGTCAACTAAGGCGATTTCCATAAGTATAAGAATTGTTCAAAAAGGAAAACTATGAAATACTAGTTGTTGTTCGCAGCTCCACCTGCGTAGATGAGTTTACCCCCCAAAAACTAACTTTTTTTTATTTCTTCTAGAGAACAACTATAAGCTATATATAACTATAACTATAAGCTAATGTTCCCTATCTAAAAAACAGTCTCGCATACTTCACAATAGATGACGCTACTAGTTTATAATTAGCGATATTGTCGATACAATAGAAACATAAAATAACACCCCCACTTATCGCAATATTCATTAAACAACATTATTCCATACAAACTATGCCTAGAAGCAACATAAATTTATAATGTTTTGCTGAACATAAACTTTTAGTTAAAATGTCAGCCGGCATATCAGCTGTTGGCAATAGCACTTTAACAATATTATTGTTTACCAGATCACGACAAAAATGATATTTGATGTCAATATGCTTTGTGCGTTTGTGAAAGACTGGGTTGCACACAACTTCTGGGCACCCTGGTTATCATTAAATATGCTAATTGTATACATCTTATTGGTTATTTCATATTGTAATCTCTTTAGATATAATGCTTCTCTACATCCCTCAGATAGACTAATATATTCTGATTCAGTGCTAGAGAGAGCTACACATTTCTGTTTTCTACTTTCCCATGAAATCACACCATCAGATAACAAAAAACACATTCCAGTGTATGATCTTCTGTCTACAGAGTTAGAAACCCAATCAGCATCTACATACCCTATTATTTCTGTATTACCTTCTTTATAATATTTAATTCCATAACTTTTAGTTCGTTTTAGATATCTTAATATCCTTTTTGCATATTCCCAATGCTCCTTTGTGTGGCAATTATTAACTAATATCTGGTCTAGTTAAGACTGACAGGTACATCAAACTACCAATTAGCTGTTGATAGGGCGCATGACTATTTATACCTACTTGACTTTTATTTATATTGAGTTTGACCTCCATCGGTGTATCAACAGTCTTACAATCACTTAAATTAAATTTGCTCAAAAGCAATAGGAGATCAATATAAGTTTCCTGACTTAAAGTTACATATCCTTTATCTTTATTGAAGTTTACATTCATTCTAAGACATAGTTTAACTTCACCTAAGTCTTTAATGCTAAACTCACTAGATAAAACCTCTTTCAAATTCTTAGTCTCAATTTTATCATTGGAAAATACAAAGAAATCGTCCACATAGACTACTACAATGGTTATACATTTTCATTTCATTTCATTTCATTTCATTACATTTATTTTTGTATTCCTTATATACATACATGACTCAATTTTTGATCTTTTGTAACCGTTACTGATCAAACAACTATCAACCTTTTTATTCCAGGCTCTAGAGGCCTGTTTGAGTCCATAAATAGCCTTTTTAAGCTTCAATACTTTATGAACTGAACTACTATTATAACAATCTGGAATTTTCATATAAATGGTTTCCTCTAAATCACCATTCAAGAACGCGGTCTTTACATCTAAATGGTTAACATCTAAACCTAACTTCACAGACAATGCAAATAATAGTCTAAGAGTTGTATGTCTCACAACGGGCAAAAAAGTTTCTGTATAGTCTACACCATACTTTTGGGTGAAGCCCTTTGCGACTAGACGAGCACGGTAACGCACATTGTTTTCGTTATCATACTTTTTTCGTAAAACCCACTTGCACTGCACTATAGTACCATCTGTTGGTACATCTACAAGTTCCTATGCACAGTTCTTCTCGAACGACTGTAACTCATCCTGCACTGCTGCTAACCACTGCATTTTCTCAGGACCTTCCAAGGCTTCTTGCAATGATATCTCACCCATGAACAAGTTGTCATCTTCCATATAAGTACTTGCTAATCCATACCTGTCTGGCTGCTGCCTATGCCTAGGACCACTTGTAATGTTGACATTGTTGAGTATAATGGAGTCTTCACTGTCTGTTGTACTAGTCTCAGAGCTATCTAATGTATCTTCTTCACAAGGTACATACAGTTCACCACTGTCGTCTGCACTCATGCTCACTGATTGTTCCAGTGAATCTTCCTGAAGTGTCAAATCTTCCCCCACTGGAACAACATTCACATCATCTGAACAAGCTTCCTGTACCTCTACAACATTCTCTGTCTCCATCTTCTCCAATACTATAACATCTCGACTGGTAGTGATGACATTAGACTTCGGGTTGTAAATCCTGTACCCTTTAACATCATTGGAATAGCCGACAAGGATACATTTCTCGGACTTTTTGTCCCACTTAATTCTCTTTTGTTTCGGCACATGTACCATGACTGTACTGCCAAAAATACGAAAATGACTTATGTCAGGCTTTCTGCCTGTCCATATCTCGAAAGAAGTTTTATAATTTAATGACATGGTCACAGTTCTGTTTTGTAAATACACTGCAGTGTGTGCCGCCTCTGCCCAAAACCGCTTCTCGAGACCTGCATCGAACAGTAGACACTTGGCTTTCTTAACGATAGTCCGATTGTATCGTTCTGAGACCATTTTGCTCCGGTGTGTATGGGTTTGTTTTCTGGTGAACTATCCCATGCAATACCAAAAAATCTTCAAACTTCCTGTTGCAGAATTCTGTCCCATTGTCACTTCTCAGAGTCTTTATGCTGCGATTAAGTTGGTTTTCAACCTCTGCTTTATATTGTTGAAAGCATTTCAATGCCTCATCTTTTGTTTTCAAAAAATAAATATATGTCATACGACTAAAATCATCTATGAACAATTTGCCAAACTTCTTGGCAGTATATGATTAGGTATAAATGAGACAAAAGATGTAGTATAGTCTGGTTATAATTATCCAAAGGTGCATCTTATATACTAACGACTTCGTGTTGATAACAGATAGTAGAAACATTTAATAGATACTGAACGTGCGATAAGGAACATAAGATTGTGATGTAGATTGTAGATACAGCACAAAGATATTGTACTGTAACAGTACACCCCCCTTTAAAAAAAATTTATGGTAATAGTGTTTACAATATAAATTTGACCTAGACCTTACTAGTTATTTGCTGATGTATATAAATAATAATGCTATTGTACGCGGTGGAATTTGATGACGCCTGTTGTGGTGTGATTTGCTGACGTCTGTAATTTTGACTTAGCTGTTGCACGAGTGTTTATTATTTTTTTCCGTTAAACTCTTCATTCTTCTGTCCAGTGTTTTCATTATGCCGTAAATTAGGATCACGCCGATTGTTAAAATAATCTGTCCCATTGCAACATTTCTTGTCCACCGTAAGTCCTCCTGGATCAGGTTACGGAGTTGGTCCGCTTCGTTTTGATTGAGGCAATTGTCCGTATTGTATGTTATCTGGTCCTTAGAACTTTGATTTCCCATTTTAGATGTCTTGTTGTTACGAGTAGTTGTGAATTAATGGTATATGTTAAGATCTATGTTAATATATATACGAATAGCTTGCTTATATCAGCGATTTTTTATAGACGTACTACTGGCTTTACTTTACGTCCCGATCGTGTAGTGTACGTGTGTGAATGGCTGTCGCAATCCTTTGAATCTGGCACGTAGTTTGATTCGTCATTGATCATGAAAGCTGGTTTCAATCTATCAATTGATATCACTGTCTCTTTATCCCTAATTCTAATGCAAAATGTTTTATCTGTTTTACTAATTACTGGGTAGGGTCCTTCATACGGCGGTGTCAGGGCTTTCTTAATTCTATCACACCGAACAAATACGTGTGAGCATTCTTTGAGTTCGGGATGCACAAATATAGCTTGATTGTGTTTTTTTCTTTTCGGAATTGATGTCATTTGTGTGCTGTCCTTTTGAATTTGTTTTACAAACTCTTCGTACGTTGATAACTGTGCTGCTGATGACTCAAAAAATCCTCCAGGAAGTCGTATTGGCGTTCCATATGTCATCTCTGCTGAACTATAACCTGTGTCTTCTCGCAAGCTACTCCGCAACCCGAGTAAAACTGTTGGAATTTCTTTTAACCAATTTTCGTTGGATTCTCTTGTCATTAACGCCGCCTTTAAAGTTCTATGAAATCTCTCTATCATTCCATTGGATTGTGGATGATAAGGTGTTGTCCTAATTTTATGTATTCCCAAAAATTGTGAGAGTGACTCAAATATTCTTGATTCAAACTGTCGGCCTTGATCCGTAGTAATGCGCAATGGACATCCAAAACGAGTAATCCATCCTTCGAAAAGTGTCTTGGCTACTGTTTCTGCAGTTATATCTTCTACCGGATACATTTCGGGCCATGACGTACAACGATCTATGATTGTGATTAAATATCTCTTCCCTTGTGAAATCGGAAGTGGTCCGACGATGTCAATATGTAAATGTTCAAAACGTTGCGCTGTCATAAATGTACCAGGAGGTGATATCGTATGTCGTTGTATTTTTGATTTTTGGCAGGCTATACATGATCTACACCAATTATTGATATCTTTGTTCATATACGGCCATAAATACCTTTGGGTTATCATTTTTCTCGTAGTTCTTTTTCCTGGATGGCTCATACCATGAATGGTATCGAAAATTTGTTTGCGAAAATGCTTTGGTAAGTAGGGGCGGCTTTTTCCAGTAGACGTGTCGCAGGTGATGTTTATTGTGGAACCCGGAAGCGTAATGTTTTTGAATTTTAATCTTTTATTGTCATGTAATTTACTTAGTTCATTATCTGTTGATTGACATTTTTCCAATTCAGCGTAATCGATAGGTGATGGCACGTATATTTCCTCTATTCGAGATAAGGCATCGGCGGTAATATTGTCACGTCCGCTTATGTGTTGAATGTTGGTACTGTATTGTGAAATGAAATCTAACTGCTGGACCCGTCGCGGTGTATCGTTTGATGATGGTTTTTGGGAGAATGCGTATGTCAAAGGTCGGTGATCCGTAAATATTGTAAATTCTCTTCCCTCGATTAATCTGTGAAAATGTTTGACGGCCATGTATATTCCTAACAGTTCTCTGTCAAACGTAGAATATTTTTGTTGTGTCAATTTTTGTGAAAAAAATCCTAATGGTTCCCAATTGCGTCGGGATTTTTGTTGTAAAACTCCACCAACGCAAGTAGCACTAGCGTCGGTCATGAGCGCTAGTGATGCGTTGCGGGAAGGATGCGCTGTTAACACTGCGTTTTTCATGCTTTCCTTGCATTTTTCGTAAGCTTTGTCTGCTTCCGTTGTCCAAGGAACAGGTGAATTATCGTTCTTTTTTGAACCATGTAGATATTCGTTTAAAATTCTTTGATTTTCCGCTGCGCGTGGAATATTACTTCTGTAGAAATTGACCATGCCCAAAAATCTTCTTAATTCTTGAATTGTTTTCGGTTTGGGAAATTCCATGATTACTTTGTAATTTTCTTCGGTAGGGTGTATTCCTTGGCTCGTTATATGATAACCTAAGAAATCTATTTCCCTTCTGAGAAATTCGCATTTTTCGAGATTAATGGTTATTCCATTCTCGTGTAAACGTTTGAAAACCGTTTCTAAATGCTGATAATGCAAATCTTCGTTGTCCGATGCGATGAGACAGTCGTCTACAAATATAAATACGAAGTTTAAATCTCTAAATAAGGAATCCATGAATCGTTGAAATGTTTGTGCCGCATTGCGTAATCCGAAAGGCATTCTTAAGTACTCAAAAAGTCCAAAAGGTGTGATGATGGCTGTTTTTTCTATATCTTTAACAGGAATACAATGGTATGCTTTACGTATATCTATCTTGCTTAGTATCTTCTTATTTTCTAATATGTATGTAAAGTCAGATAATCTTGGTAGTGGGTATTTGTCCGGTACTGTCGTGCTATTGAGCATTCGATAGTCTCCGCACGGTCTCCATTCGCCATTTTTTCTTTTTTACCATATGTAATGGGCTTGCCCATGGGCTATCTGACGGTCGGCAAATTCCGAGTTCTATCATATTTTGAAATTCCTTTTTGGCTATGTCGTATTTTTCTGGAGGTAATGGTCTTGCCCGAGCTGCGACGGGTGGTCCTGTAGTGATAATGTGATGTTCAATCTTATGTTTGGGCGCATTGCGGAGAGAGGACCCTTTCGTGATGTCTTCGTATTTTTTTAAAAGTTGCGTAATACGTGGATTCGTTCCCACTGCGATAGTACGAATTGTTTGTTGTGTCGCTTTTTCCGAAGTTACATGCGTTGTCAGCTCTGTAACTTTGTCGATAAGTTTGCGACCTGCTATGTCGACTAATAGTTTATAGTGCTCTAGAAAATCTGCTCTAATTATTGGTTGTGTAACATCGGCGAATACAAAATTCCATTTATAACATCGTTGTAGTCCTAAATTCAAGGTAAGCGTCTTCTCGCCGTAAGTCCTAATTTTAGTCCCATTTGCAGCGTATAGTGTGTATTGTTCATTTTGTAAAATTGAATGTCTCTGTTGCTTGCTAATGACTGAAATATTTGCGCCCGTGTCAATCAAAAACTTCATACCACTTTTTCGGTCGGTAATGGTGAGGCGATTGGATGGGTGGATTGCACTGAGTTTCGCCGTTGTCTGTGCTCTTATTCGTTTCCCTGGTTCCGTACGTAAGTCATTGGTTTCCAACCGCATGGTTTAATGCAGTTCTTTGCATATTTTCCGAATCTTTCGTGGTAGTAACAAAATCGATTTGCTCCTCTATAGTTTGTTCTCGGCCTCATAATCGGGAATTGTTGACGTTTCTTGAAATGATTGTGCGTGTTGGGTCAATAGCCATATTGACCTTGCTGAATTGCGTCAATATCTATCTGTAATTTTGCTAGCTGGGCTAAAATGCATGCTGTATTGTTGTCGTTTGAAGTGTCGTTGCTAACAGCTGATATTTCTGTTACTTTTGAATTCATTATTATTTTGTCTGCAATTTGGCTCAGTTTGTCAATTTCCATGTCTTCCGTAACTGCTAGAACCGTAGTAACTGATGTTGGTAAAAGCCTGAACCATAGTAGTTTAATTGTTTCGTCACTGATTTTTCCTCTCCCGAGGACTCGCATTTGACGTAATAACTGCGAAGGTTTTTGATCACCGAGTTCTGTCTCTGATATTAATTTTTGAAACTGTCGCTGTTCTGTTTCTTCGTAACAATCAATTAAACGTTCCTTGATGTTTTTGTATTTATCTGTAGTCGGTGGTGAAGTGATTAGGTCACTAACTTGTAGTATTTCTTCCTTGGATAACTTTGCTATTACTGTACAGTATTTGTATTCGTCTCCTTGCTTCTGTGGTGCTAATATGGCTTCTAGTTGCGTGAACCATAATCTTGGTTGGTCTTTCCAAAATTCCGGAATGCGGGATAAAACCGAGGTGCCAGCAGCTACTTCAAGTGTTCCTTGCTGATTTATGTTCGCCTTGCACGGTGATTGTGCCATGTTTCTTGCTGCATATTCGTTCGTCGGGGTCACCAATTTGCCAAACTTCTTGGCAGTATATGATTAGGTATAAATGAGACAAAAGATGTAGTATAGTCTGGTTATAATTATCCAAAGGTGCATCTTATATACTAACGACTTCGTGTTGATAACAGATAGTAGAAACATTTAATAGATACTGAACGTGCGATAAGGAACATAAGATTGTGATGTAGATTGTAGATACAGCACAAAGATATTGTACTGTAACAAACAACATAAAATATCTAGACCCACCTATAGATCGGTTTTCCATTGGTCCACAGAGATCTGTATGCACAATATGAAGCAATTCTGTACTTCTGCTACCTTCCTTGGGAAAAGGTAAGCGGCTCTGCTTGCCCTCACAGCAAGCAACACATGATGACTTTGATGACACAGTCTTATTATCAAGCGTCAATCCCTGTACAGCATCTTGCATCTTATTTAAATACTGGCTGTTGACATGACCCAGACGTCGATGCCAAACCTCACTGGACGCCATTACTGCAGCTGATGAAGAATATTCAGGCATGTTCAGTTTGTACATACCATTCAACAGACTCGCTGTAGCCACCAGTACTCCTGCTTTGTTGAAAATCTGACAACCATCATTGCCAAATGAAACCTTGTTTCCTTTCAATATTAGTTGACTAATGGACGACAGATTTGTAGTCAACTTCGGCACACATAATACGCCTTCCACTGTTATATTGTATTCATCGGTGCATGTCTTTGTCGTGATCTGCACATCTCCAGTACATACTACACGTAATTTATCTTGGTTTGCTACGACAATGAAATCTTATGATCCTGAGACACATTGCACAACCATTCTTCGTTCGCGGTAAGATGAACACTCGCCCCGGAGTCAATATACCAATCACTTTTGCAAAATTTTCCATTCAGGAACACAGCACTAAACGCTGCTGATTACTGCTTGCACTTTCTTTATTATTAGTGTTCCATGAATTTTTGTTCGTAGAAGTACACTGATTGTGATAATGCCCCGTTTGTCCACATTTATAGCATGTAATTACTTTTTGTTTTGACGTTTTTGACTTTGACATCTGGGCGTTGTCTTTGGTCGCTTTACTACCAACATTCCGATTCTTCTTATAACTTGCGAACGCGCCACTGGAATTGGTAGCGCTATTGTCGCCACCGTTTCCGCTTTCTTCCATGTCCAAGAACTTGGTTTTAATGGCGTCTGATGTCAATGGAATGCCGCAATGCTCGATCGCCATTATCATAGGAGAATATTTTTCTGTTAATCCCGCTAACAAAAGCGATGCGATCCACTCATCATTGATGTTGAAACCCGTACCACTCAATTTTTGGCTGGTTTCAATGATTTGTGTCACGTACGAAGTCAATGAATTGCTATTTTCGAATTTTATTGAGATCAAACTCCTCAATAAACTGATCCTTCTCGTAAAACCTGAGTCATCAAATAGTTTCTTCAATTTCTTCCACAGCTCATGGCTCGTTAGTACACTTTTTATGTGCACATACAGCGACGAATCTATTGTCAAAATCAGCTTGGCTTTTGTTTTCGCGTCACCTGCTGCTCCTATTTCTGCTGGTATAGTCTCCGACTTGATTAAATCAGACATTCCTTCCAGAACTAGGAAATTCTCAGCCGCAAAAGCCCACTCACTGTAGTTTTCACGCCCTTTCAATTTAGGCACACTGACAAGGTAGTTCGTCGTCATTTTCACGGTCACAGCATTAATGACAATTTAACTCAATCTGCAAAATCTATTTCCACTAGAAATATCCAAGAAATTGCGACAAAAACTAAAAAAACTGGGCTCATAACCTTTTATAAATTAAACACTTGAGTGACAGAGATGAACTAACTTTTTTTTATTTCTTTTAGACTTGCATAGAACAACTATAAGCTAATGTTCCCTATCTAAAAAACAGTCTCGCATACTTCACAATAGATGACGCTACTAGTTTATAATTAGCGATATTGTCGATACAATAGAAACATAAAATAACAAGAAGTTATTTTAAATAACTTAGCAAAGGTGCTAGGCACCATTTAAAATGTCATGTCTGTACCTGCCCATTATGACTTCATTATAATGTGTGTCATTTAGTGTGAACAAGTATGTGAAATTAAATTAAACTAAATTATAAATGTAGATTTTCTAAAAGAGCTGATGTTACCTCAAAACAGATGAATTTTCCAAAAACGTTAAAACGCTTATTTCTTTAATTATAATCAAAATACAAAATGTGACAGAACTAACTTCTAGGCTCTGCGTTGATGAATTAATTTGACAGTCAGACATTTTAGTATAATAATCGGTCCTTCTGCTAATACGTTTAAGTGGTTTGTAACGTTCACACACAATTCAATTCTATTAAAAGGAAATACAATAAGATATATGATAGACAAATACAGAGCATTCGCACGAGGCTGTATCTACGATGTGATCAGCAGTAATAACTCATCGATGTGCTGCGCCTCGCATACTAACGTAACGTGGTGGTGGCGCCCGCTGTTCAATAACACGGCACTAATCGTGCCCGCATTAGCTGCATTTGTGTCACGTAGACACTCCACGCTAACAAATACGTACAGTCATTTGCAGAAACACGCCACATGGAACACGAAAAAGTTTTACGTTTCTGTTCTATATTTCGTATCGGACAAAACACAAAGTTCTTACATCATATTGTTTGTTTGAATTTTTTATTTTTATTTATTTTATTTTCTGTCAAAATGTTTTTTTTTTATGATAAAATTATACAATATCAATGATAATGTATAATTTTATTTCATTTTCATAGACTCGTGGGAACAGTGAATATGAGAGACTGGTGCCTTTGGTTGGTTAAGAACAACCGGTATTACAGGTTACCAGTGCTCCACGTTGTATAGAGGACCGTGTAATTTTATAGATTATCGATGGGGAAACAAACATCAAAAGAAAATTAAAGGTTAGATGATTTACAGAATACAAAGTTATGGTTACGGCTCTAGTGGTGCTTGCAGGAGTGAGAAGTGAGTGTATAGAGTGAATGTAAAAGTATGTGTGATGAAAGTTTGAGCTTGTGTGAAAGGTGGTGGAATATGGTTTGTGAGGAATATATAAATATGATTGTTCATAATGAATAGGTACATATGTATTAATGTTATGCCAATGTATATATATATATCATATGGGGTATTATTAATAACAATATATTTATTAATAATACCAGATTTATAAAACTTGGATAAAACCAAGGTCATGTTCAATGAACATGTACTACCGGAACCGATAGCTGTGCACGGCGCTGTTCTCGAAGTTGTACAAAAATATGTGTACCTCGGGCAGTCATTGCAGTTAGGTTGAAACAACTTCGAGGACGAGGTGAATAGGAGTATTCGGCTGGGTTGGGCAGCGTTTGGGAAGTTACGTCAAGTTTTCTCATCGTCGATCCCACAATGCCTTAAGACTAAAGTCTTCAATCAGTGCGTCCTACCCGTCACGACATACGGAGCCGAAACGTGGACACTGACGGTACGGCTGGTCCACAAGTTCAAAGTCGCTCAGCGGGCTATGGAAAGGGCTATGCTCGGAGTTTCTCTTAAGGACAAAATCAGAAATGAGGTGATTCAGCAGAGAACCAAAGTTATCGAGTTATCGAATAGCCTACAGGATTAGCAAGCTGAAGTGGCAGTGGGCTGGCCATATTAGCCGAAGAACCGATAACCGTTGGGGTAAACGAGTTCTTGAGTGGAGACCGCGTCTCGGCAAATGTAGTGTAGGACGCCCTCAGGCCAGGTGGAGTGATGATCTACGCAAAACGGCTGGCAGGAGCTGGATGCGAGAAGCCGAGGATAGAACAAAGTGGCGTGCAATTGGAGAGGCCTATGTCCAGCAGTGGACTGCGATAGGCTGATGATGAATAATTTATAATAACAGATTTAGAATATTGGTAATTTATTGAACACATTGTTAGTGCTGATCGTTGTAGCTACTTGAATTGAGTTCGGATTTAAGTTGAAAGTTGAAATGTGATCGTGACATAAAATTGTTTCAAAAGGTCTATTATTATCTGGAGCAAAGTAGAATTATTTATTCGCTTATACAATGTGAGTTATGAATTGTGTGTGTGTAAATCTAACGTGAGTGAGTGATTCGCAATTCCATTGTAACCAATAAAAATTAATCAGAAATCGTTTATGATTTGAGTTATTTAACATAGCCATATGAAAATTAACAAGACAAAACATATATAAAACAAAAAAATATATATACATCTAGTCACAAAGAAATGTAATAGATATCAGATTCTTCAACAATATAAATTGGCGGGGAGTTTCGTCTTTCTTGATGTAAACTTTCCCGTGTGATGTCCACGTTGCAACAATCTTTTTATTTTTAGCGCTTTCGCGAGCTAAGTATTAATAATAGTCATCAATTTGATGTGTATAGTTTTTTTTCCAATAAACAGAAAGGTAAGATGGAAACACGATCCCCTACATATATCATATCATTCACAGAACAGAAGAAAATGGCGGCTGCCCAAATACTACAGCAGCGATAAATAAACAAATATAACATTGAAATACATTGCCCGCTCAAAACAAAAATGCTGATTTTGCAGAAAAAAAAATTACACAGGATTCAAGGAAAAAAAAATTACAGTTTTTCATCATGGAAACCGCTTGTTTTTGGATGTGTTTGAAAAAATTGAAAATCGAAAATATATGTGTTTATTTTTAATACAGCTGTGTTTTTAAACTAACGTTGGCCTTGAATTATTTACTATATCTCCATGCATTGAAGGGTGCTGTGTGTGCACAGCTGCGTGTTAAAACTTGTGCTTAAATTC
Source organism: Herminia tarsipennalis (assembly GCA_945859575.2). Taxonomy (NCBI): domain Eukaryota; kingdom Metazoa; phylum Arthropoda; class Insecta; order Lepidoptera; family Erebidae; genus Herminia; species Herminia tarsipennalis. The sequence goes on along the minus strand of OX243841.2, from coordinate 27,612,511 downwards.
ATACTTGACTACAAAGCTACAATATTATTAAGCCAACCTACCACGTCCCTAGTGCGTTGTCCTAACTGTCCCGAAGGTCGGTTCTTTAAAGGCGATCGGGGCTTGAAAGTACATTTTGGTAAAGTCCACAAATCCCAAAATGTGCTGCTAGGCCCAACATTGCTATTTACTGAACCACCAAGCCCCCAAAATCCTTTTTGGCAAACCTTATCAAAATGCAAAAAACCAGTTCCGGTTTTAAAGAGAGTTACCCGTGGTGCGAGACCTTTAGTGGCTCGAAATCTGGCCCACTGCATAGGTCTTGTTCTATGGGAGAACTCTCAAAGGGCTTGGGAACAACTACTCTCTTTCCTTTACCGAATTCTGCATGTAAATAATGATCAAATCACCAAAAAAACTCTCACAGCACAAATTAAAGAAAATTGCAACATTTTTGAGCCTGTTTCGATAACTTTTCATAAAAATTTAGAAACAAAGCAAAGGGACGGTGACATAAGAGGAGCCTCTAGGATTTTATTTAGCAGCGACGTGGTGTCGCCTTGTTCTGCAGAAAAGCTCGTGAGTCTGCAGAGCAAGCATCCAGCGCCAATGGAATATCTTTGCTTCCTGAGCCTGACTCTGATGCGTAATACATCTGCTTTACTGCAAAGGACGTGTTGACAACATAGACCCTATGTTGGACGACACCACGTTCCGCATTGCTGCCTGCTTGCGTTTAGGTTACCCTTGTGTCTCTCCTCATCGGTGCTACTGTGGAGAAGCCGTAGGCAGCCTTGGGCATCATGGCCTATCATGCAGCAGGAGCGCAGGCCGCATCTCACGACACGCTAGTCTTAATGACATCATCTGTCGGGCTCTTGCCAGCACTGGTGTGCCAGCTGTTGCTGAACCTAATGATTTGGCGCGCAGCGATGGCAATAGGCTGAACGGTATGTCTTTGCTACCTTGGAAGACTGGAAGATCTTTGGTGTGGGAAGCAACCTGCGTCGACACCCTAGCGCCTTCCCATATTCCAAACACTGCGAGCTTTGCCAGCGCTGCTGCTGCATCTGCGGAGACTCTCATATGGCGCAAATATAGTAATCTAGTCCAAGATTACATATTTGAGCCGTTTGGGGTTGAGACGCTAGGGCCATGGGGTCCAAGTGCTCGCCTTTTATTCAAAGATATTTCCCAGCGTCTTATCAGTGCATCTCGTGACCAGAAGGCAGGCTTTTTATTTGCTCAGAGAATAAGCATTGTCATACAACGTGGCAATGCTGCCAGCTTTCTGGGCACTATACCGGTTGACATCGATGGGGAGGAATTCTTCGACGCCTAATTTGATTGTGACTCCCTTTTTATGTAATCCTTTTTTTGTAGTTTACTAGGTAAGTTTTAATAATGTTAATAGTTTGTGTATAATAAGTTTGTGGGGTAATCAAGCTTAGTGTATATAATAACATTGTAATTTTTTATTTTAAGATCAACATAAACAGTATAAATTTACGTTTTTTTTGGTTGTTCTTTATTTTCTGATTAGAATGGTTTATATGTGAGAGAAGTAATATTATTGCTGCCTAGATTAATACTAACGGGTAGCTATCTTCCTACTTAATAATAATACAATTTAGTAAGTAAGCATTCTTTGTTGGTTACACACACTTTTTTAACATTTTAAACAAGCAGTTGTTTAAAATGTTAAAAAATTGTGTGTTGTGTGTGTGTCAGGTGAGTGATGCGCGTGTTTGTCGCAGCTGCGTGGCGGTGTCTGCTCGGGGCGACACCTGTCACAGTCACGCGCCTGTAAGTCCCGACGCTTGTCGCTAAAAAATATCATTATATATTTATCGTGCTCACTCGCGCCCACCGACTCACTGTAACAGACATGTCCCTCATTAACTTGACTCGCGTGTGTGTTTACTTACCTTTGTTTTACTACAGCGCAATCATTTATTATTATATAAAAACATCGAATATGAACCCGCGACAACGGTTACTAACATGTATGAAAAATAACAATTGTGTTTGCTCGGTAAAGTACAAGGTCACACGTTAATGTGCGGGTATACTAGAAAATTTTCAAAAAAGTTTCGCAAACTGTATCATGTAACAAATCAAATGGAAGGGCCTGTTGTAAGGATGTCAACAATGTTTCCTTTTATGATTTTAACATCGTTGTTTCTAAAGACGGTTTCTATGACAGTTGCATCACAATATATATATATATATATATGCAAACGTTATGTTTGTTAAACAAAACTTACATTTATATAACAAAAATAGTGATATTCACTCTTTGTACACACACAAGAAATAAGCACAAATTGGTAGGTCAATATAATAGGCTTCATAAAACTTATAACTCATTCATCGAACTAGGGGTTAGATTTTTCAATAAAATCCCAGTCAGCATATCGAGTCTACCAGTAAATAAATTTAAGTATTATTAATTATTATGTAGTCAAGAGACATCTTATACAAAGAGTTTACTATTGTATCGATGATTATTTAACTGATAAAGATAAATGGATGTAGTTCGTTGCTCCCTATTAATGTATTGTATTGTATAGTTTATTGCATTTTACTAGGTGAATATTGTTGTCACAGTTTGATAATGTTACTTAGGTACTAGTTAAGAAAACGATTTACTTTTGTAAGTAAAGATTCTGCGAGATAAATTACGGCCATTCTTTTCTTTCCTTTGAAAAACATGTATACTTATTCATTAAGTAGCAGTAAATTGACCAATATTTAAGCACATAAAGTTTTTACATCGTAAGTGGATGTAAAAACTTGAGATGTAAAAACTATGTTGTGCCCATTGAGGCTGATGTATCCGATCTCGTGTAATCTTCTAATATTATTGACCTCTTTTTTTGCATCAGTCCTCTAATATGGTGCAGTACAGTTTATAAACAGAGAAACATTGTAAACATTGGCAATATGAAAAGAGTGGCCACGAGGGCCCTTTACTAAAATTCTGCCTTTTCGTATCAAAATTAACTTATGTACTTCGCTGCTGCCCCCTATGGAAATTTCAAAATTTGCTGACACCACTGGACGACCTTATAAGGTCAACTTTAGATTCAATTTTGAACATACAGCTCAGTGATAAGGCCTGGATCCAAGCATCCCTTCCAATCCGCCATGGTGGATTAGGGATCCGCAAAATTTCAAGTGTCTCCTTACCAGCTTTTTTTTCTTCTGTCCACAGCTCAGCTAGTCCTATTGGTAAAATACTGCACTCAAACAATAAAACTGCGTGCTTGGAGGAAGCTAAAAAAGGCATGGTCTTTAGCATGCTCAGGTAAAGATTTTCCTATTCATTCAAATTTCCAAAGAAGCTGGGATGATGTTTAGTGCCAACTTTGTTACAACAATCTGCTGGACGCTAGTTCTGGTTCTGAGCGCGCTAGACTGATGACTTCTAGCCCCAGAGAATCCGGTGAATGGCTTCGTGCTTACCCGTCGCCAAATTATTATTTATTATTATCATTTATTTAAAGTTACTTTGACTTAATTTTTGCCGTGTGGTACCGGCTTAAGAATAGTACCACCCCGTCTCTTCCCGTGGGTGTCGTCAAGGCGACTAAGGGATTTCACACCGAAGGACGGGCAGCAGCGTCCTCTGCGTACTTAAAGTCTTACTGCGATCGCCAACCCGCTCGCCAAGCGTGGCGATTATGGCAATTACCCCCAGGATCTACATACTAGTAGGTTCTACTGGGGAGACACGTGCCCAGCAGTGGGCCATCATATGTGTTGATATATGACTTAATTTGTTAGTAATTACATTTTACTTAAAACTATGTTAGTAGCTAATCTAGACAAAAAGTATAACAATAGTATATGCCTACACAAATCATCGCTGTATCATTCCATGTGAAATGGCACAGCAATGATTCATGTAGACACAATCCAATCTATTTACAATCATGTTGATGATGCTGTTAGAGCTGGCCGGAACCCTACGGACCAGGGATGCACACCTTTTGCGCATTGTGGTATAAAAACAGTCAACGCTCGCCTCAGCGAACATCCCTGATGCGCTACAGAAACGGGGCAGCCCCAACAGCACCCTGAATGCATTATTATATTGGATACGGAGGGTGTTGTAAGACTTTTGAGTATATCTAGCCCACAGGTTGCACGTGTAAAAAGATGTGCAATATGCTCGGAACAGAGTGATTTTAACTTGTGTTGAACATCGTGCAAACCTGCGAGCCAGCATATTCGCTCTCACTGACAACGCCCTCCGTTCCCTTTCTATGTCTTCATCGTCCTTGAGCCCGGGAGTCAGAATGTGACCCAGGTACTTAAAAGAGTATACTCTTTGTAAAAGTCCTCCATTAAGAGTAATAGGTGGTATTGTGTCAGGACTCTTACCCCCGGTCTCAAAAACCATGATTTGACTTTTCTTTGCATTGTACACAAGCCCATGACTTTCAGCGTACTTCTCACAAATGGCTAAAAGTTTTTTCAGTCCACAAGGCGATGCGCTCAGCAGCGCCATGTCATCTGCATAACTTATATTATTAACACAAATTCCATCAATATGACATCCGACCTTAGCGCCGCTGAGTTCACCGATCAGTTCGTTCACATACAAGTTGAAAAGCGTGGGCGAGGTTAAACCCCCTTGCCTCACCCCGCACCCCAACCCATACGAAGCCGACAAGGCGCCTGCCCATCTTACATTGTTGACCTGGTTTCCATACCAATATCTAAAAATATTAATAATTGATGGTGGTACTTTAGACTCGTTCAACTTATCCCATAAGATATCGTATGAAACCAGGTCAAAAGCCCTAGAAAGGTCTAGAAAACAGGAGTAAATAGACGTACTGCGCTTTGCATAATAATTGACAGCATGCTTAAGACACAGGATAGCGCTGTCTGTGGACAGTCCAGGACGAAAACCGAATTGATTGTCATGTAAATTAACATATTTACTCAAATGTGTATTAAGCATACTATCAAGCACCTTCGATAAGACAGTAGCCAAAGAAATGGGCCTATAGTTGGTCTTATCAGTCAGGTCACCTGTTTTGTTCTTCACAATAGGTACTACTACAGTACGCAACATCTCCTTAGGTACGTAGCTATGGCTGACACAGAAAGTATATAGCATCGACAATACCCTGGGCAAATGAGGGCCCGCATACCGAAGATGCTCAATGCCAAGGCCGTCGTGTCCCGGGGATTTGCCTTTCCTCATAGAATTTATAACCCTAGTAATTTCTTTAGAATTGAAATGTATAGTCGATTCACATCAAGCATCATCTTAGATTGACCAAGCGGAGATTTTACTTGGAAATGGTCCATAAAAAGATTAGCTATCTCCCCTGGCTCAGTCTTACCGCCTACGCTCACAGGAAATCCGGGCTTATAATTCAATTGATTAGTATGTTTCCAAAAACCACGAAAATCATTGCACGAATGGTGTGACGCTAGTATGTCCATTTTAATTTGCGTTTCATAATCTTGGCACCATTTTAAACGTGATTTAAAGACTTTCCTGGTTTCGCACATATTGTCATACATCATTCCCGACGAGGGTTTACCACACCAATTCCACAATACAAATTTATGCCTCGCCTGTTTGTGAGCCTCTGCTACATACTTGTTCCAACCCACAACAACTTTTCGTCTTCCATATCTACTGCTTTCCCGACCTACCACCGCAGCCTCCGTCAAGGCTCTCACAATATTCCTATAAAGTCCATCTATGTTATCTCTATGTGAAGGATCACTACATATTTTATCACAGCAACTACTTAATTCGGAAGGAAAATTTATAAGTCGCAGCCGTCTATGACATTCGTTCGTATATGTGTCTATTTGATGAGGTGATCTCTGATCCCCCCAGATTACTTGATTTTGCAGAGTACAGACATTGTTAACATCATTAAATTTGCACGAGACCATATTTATATCACACTCTATAACTAAAGGATAGTTATCTGACCACAAAACATCATTTAACACATATACATTCTTTATTGACTTTACAGCGGCTTCCGTAACAAGACAATGGTCAAGCCATCGCTTAGTACCATGGGCCTCACTTATGAAAGTACATGTTTCAGACAAATAACCCAACATTTTTAAGTCAATGCATGTCCATTTTTGCTCCTCACAGAAATTTAATAGTTCGTTACAAAATCGTTCAGTCGGATGTGCATTATAGTCTCCCAACATATATACACAGTCAACGGCACAAGAATCTATAATAGCACTTACCGAACTCAAAATGTCAGTGAAATCCGCTAAGTTCGCACTCACATCAACAGGCATGTACACACTTATCACAAGAAAGGTTTTATTTAACAACACTATTTTGATCGCACATATACGCGGGTTTTCGCACGGAATAACGGTAACATGTTGAAAGACACTCCTTCGCCATAACAACGCTACTCCTCCGTAAGGCCTGCCGCGCATAACACCCGACGTTAGGTCGACTGCTGAAACTCCAGTCGCTTATGGTGTTTAAAAAAGGTATGTCGTCTGGCAAAAGCCAAGTTTCCTGAAGTGCCACCAAGTCGCATGATTTACAAATATCCCAAATATTTTGCAAAGAACGTTTGACATTCTTACAATTAAAAGTAATAAACTTATAAATTATCGTTTCATCCATCATTAATTTGTATTTTTATCAGAGCCGATAGTTTCCATTTTATGTTTAGCATGAAAGTGGATAAACCTTTGAAAAACAATACCTTGTGGCCATATTGTCTCGTCTAAATATAGTGGTAGTTTATGTATTGATACAAAAAACTTATAGGCATTGTAGTCGCATTGTCGCTTAATAGATATTTTTTCTAACGATACCCTCTCTTGAGTTTTTTTTTCTATGTAATTAACAATATCTATTTCCGCAGTATTTTTATCCACATACGTTATAAACATTGGTAATTTCCGTTCAGCTGCTTTAAATTTTTCCTCTGGATCATTCATAGCCTTGCCTTTTTTACCCTGTACACGATAATTCGGTATTCTCTTATAACTAACTTCTTTCCAGCCATTATTTATATCATTTTGTGTCAGTGTAACGTTCGCATACGTTCGATTTTGTGCCGAGCCAGTCAGTTTTTTTTGCGCAGCGGTCACCGGTATGTTATGAGTTAGCGGTATCGATGTCATAGTGACCCCGCCCATTTCGCCTCCTGCTCTCGCGCTTTGGTCGTTATCGTATAGGCCAGCGCTCATAATATTACGACGACTTGTATTTAAAGTCCGCAACGGTTCATTTCTACCCTCAACAAACTTTTCGTTAGTGTCTGTTAAATGTATATTGATTTCCTTTTGAGGTGACAATATTTCACTGCTACATAATATGTTTTCAGACACTGTATCACATATCTTCCCTGATAAATCCATCGGCACACTGTTTTTCTGATTCCTTTTAGCCGCAAAGGTTGGGGACATGAATTTGTTTTCCTGGCGGCATCTATTGAAATCCTCCAAATCATCTCGCGTCACATACAAAGATTTTATTGCGCTAATTTCCGCTTTCACTGTCGTTAAGTCTTTTAGCAGCTTACTAACATCTATGTGATCGACACTTAGTGGCGGTAATTTTTCCAAGTCCCTCGCCACAAATACCGGTATAACGTCCGAATCGATCGCTTTGAAACGGCCTATGATGTCAGATAATATGCGTTTCTCCTTGCCTTCTCCTCTCCTTTTTATTTTTCGTTTTAGGCAAATCCGACGGTAGGGATTCGAACACTGGCACATTTCTGGAGCCTGACACCCTCCGGCTTGCTATCAGTCTGCGCTTAGGGTTGCGAATATGTTCTCTGCACCGTTGCCCCTGCGGCAGCGAAGAAAATTTAAAACTTGTTAAATACAGGGGTCCTGGCAACGAATATATATTTGTACCATTTGGCGTCGAGACCCTTGGCCCATGGGGTCCCAGCGCGAACAAATTCTTTAAAGAAATTTCCAAAAAATTGGTCGACTCCACTGGTGACCGTAGAGCTGGCAGCTTCCTCGCACAACGCATCAGCATTACTATACAGCGAGGAAATGCTGCCAGCATCTGTGGAACCATGCCCAGGGGCCCCAATTTTTTAGATATATTTTAGTCTTATTTAGTGTTAGTCTTTAGTTTTAATTAATAACCTATATTGTTTTTAAACTTCATTAATTTGATAATGAACATTTCTCTTCTTGCCAATTCTTTATTAAGATCTATTAAGCCATTTAGTCGTGAATAGGGGACAGACAAACAACCAAAAATATACCGTTAATAAACTTAGGTTAGTTAAACTTAGTTAGGTTTGTTGTTTTTTATATTTTTTACTTCACTTTTGAATTAGGTATTTGTTTAAGGTTAACTATGAAACGCAATTCGCTTTCGTAGAGATTTGTACCTACTCGATGTTTTGGTTACTTACTCTTTAGTAGTAATTTATAACCGTAGACAAAAAAATACATATTTTTAAAATCAATAGTCCAGGAAGCTTGGATCAGGAAGCTTGCATACTGCCAATGTGACAAATAGTATAATATAATGTGGTGACGTATCGGATCTAGTTTCCAAAATATTAAACGAGAATAACATTGATTTCAGACTTTATTCAAAGGTAAACCGGGATGTAAGAATATTTTTTTTTTATTAATGGACGCAACTAAAAAACAACACAAAAATGTAAGCTCTTTGCCATGATTCTTTGAATCCAATCGGACGACAGGAGGTAGTACTAATTTGCCCCATAAGTTCCAATTAACGAAGAGGGTAAGTTAACGTTTACGTCACTAATACGTTTAAGTACCTCTTAACAAAATCCAATATTGACAATATCAATTTTTTTTATTTACTTAGGGTGCAAAACAACTCTTGTGATACGTCGGGATTCTATAGAGATATTTTTCTGTCATCAACGTCCATGTAAATAGTCCTAAATACCTACTCGTAAGGAGATCCCGCACTGAAATTAGACGGTGATTATAGTGCAAGGGGACGCACGGACGCGGACGGTGCTACTCGGACTTTAATATAACATCACGGGGATGTGAGCTGTCGTCGAGATGAAATTAAAATCGGACTCCGCTGCACTTAAATCCGTTTAGAGCTCTTAATGCTATATAGCAGCAGCCCCCCCCCCCCACCTCGCACCCCGCGCCGGCTCTCGTGCCGAGCAGAGTCGCGGCGCAATATCATATTTACTATTTTCATCCGGCTGCGAATTACTTTTCATTTTCCGCTGCGGCTCTTTGAAGCGTCGTGCTATAAATCGTGAGCTAGATTTATATAACTCGTTTCGTAAGTTTAAACGAAATTCAGATGGTGGCATAGTTGGTCGGTTCGCTAGGCGGGGTGTGGTGCGTGGCGTGGAGCGGTGAGGCAGCCGTTAATCGAATATATCTCCGTCACAGATAAATGTAGGTGTAATGTTTTATAGCGGGTTGAGCGCCACGGGTGCCGGCGTCCATGCTCCACGGCCACTGCCGGGATCATTGACATCTGAGATGTGTCCCGTATTCCATTTTCCTCTTATACCACTGGCTATCATGATTTGATTCTTTATTTTACATTTTTTGAATTTATAATATTCTTTATAGAATTTTATAAGCTACCATATTGCCACAGTCGTTGCTATACGGTCGAAACGTCGGGAAATAAACAAAGGCATTTAGCCTTAAAATAAAATATTTACGCGATTAAGACCCGTAGCTTATAAAATTCTATAATGTGTACAAATCGCGAAAGTTTACGAACATATATTAAAATATTTTTATACCTTCTAAACCTGTGTCCTACAATTTATATAAAAAATCACAGCAAAGGGACTACACGTATTGTTTTATTCTGTTTGCCTTTGGATAACATATTGTGTGTGACGATGAGAACAGTTGACTGTAACCCAACTCCAGTCAACGACGAGTCAGTAGAGCTCTCGTGCTAAGTCGCACACTCAGTTCACTCGCTCGCCAGCAGTGAGCACTCACTCGTTTACTCATTTCTGTTATTTTCCGCGCTCTCGGCTGTCGGTATCTACAACCGCTGACACTTGCTTAAAACAATGACGTACTTACATACAACAGTGCTCCACCGCGTTTAGAGAACGATTCGATGAACGCGACTGTCCGTTACACGTCACGCTCGCGGTCCGTGACGTCACAGTGAACGTGGCATACAATAACTTCACATATTTTTCATTAAATGTACAAAATGAGCTTTTTCTGCTTTATGTAAATTTTATTTCTACTTTATGTATTTAACCTTTTTTGTATAATAAGCTCAATAAAATATTGAACATTTACAGCCTTAGTCATAATAAATCTAGAACAATTGTTGCGTCTTATTTCGAGCAATTAAATTACGCAGACAGAAAATATGCTGTCAGTTTGGACATTCTAGAGAGAACTTCAGAACAATGGAAGACTCAAGTCAAGTCATCCCTATTTTAATACCCGGCAAACATGCAGGCGATCCAAATGCATATAAAATATAAACCCATTGTCCTCTCATCAGTACACCTTAAAAATTGGAACATTTAATTAAAACTCGTTTAAAATGGATTGTGGAATCTAGAAACCTGTTGCCCAAGTATCAATTTGGTTTTAGGAGGGGTTGCAGAACTATGGATAGCATAAGTGTCATAATGTAATAATCTAGAAATGAGTCTGTTGTTGCCGCATTTCTGGACATAATGTCGGCATTTTAGGGTAAAGGGGTGCACACCCCTTTACCCTAAAATTAATCTACAATGATCTAGTAAGAAGCGTAATGGATTACGGCACTTACATGTTAACTCCGCGTAATAAAAGAGCATTGTCAGAGTCGGATAAAATTCAAGCTATTGCCTTCGGATCATCTCCGGTTGTATGAAGTCCTCCCCCATCAATGCACTGCAGGTAGAATGTACAGAACCTCTATTAAAACTTAAATGTGATTATTTGGCTAGCCGTTATATAAATAAAACAATTTGTAATAGTTCTCATCCCCTTGTTAAAAAAATTGTATATTTAAACAATATTTAGTTTTACGTTTTAGAAGCTTTACGTAAATCCCAAACCCTAGTAGAACCCATTATTAAATACCCTATGATTTATGAATATAAAGTGCTCTGTTTCAAACCGCACATACTACTTGATACTGGAATACCTTAATGCATTACCTGTGTGAGCTTTCAGTGCATTTGTAGAGGAATACTGGTCTGAAAGATTTTTTACGGATATCATCTGTTCGGCACCTCTACTCACCGCACCAATTACGCTACTAATGCAGTAATGTCCCGTTTACCTAGATTATATAACAATAAATATAAGGAATTAGATATTTTTAATTGTTCTAAAGCAGTCTTAAAAAAATATATATCTCGCAATTTCCTAGATCCATCTTCTTGACCACTTCCAATGATAATAGAAGTATGTGCACGAAAGGCAATGAGCCATTCCCTTCTGAGCACAGCACGCGATAACATAATAACATTTACTTAGTTAAATTTTTATATTATAATTTTTATATTACATTTTAATTATTGTATTCCTCTTCGTGCATCTTCATTGGGACCCATCACCGCTATTGATATTAAGTGCCTATCTTTATAAGCTACATTTATTTGCTTGCTTGCTACTTTAAGTTGTTTGTTAGCATAAAGTTATTTTTTACATACAAGATGTATGTAGGCGAGACTCCGACTGAAACGGGTGTCTCCTTAATATATTTCACATACCCTTTACTCAATATGTAAAAAAAAAAAAAAATAGTAATTAATATTATACTGTAATTTCCTATATAATCTGTTGATCATGTTGTGAAACTCTGTTAGTGGCTAAAGTGTACGATTATTGTAACCATATCATTGTTTTATGTAAAAAAGCTGTTGAGTTTCCGAAATAATAAATAAATAATAAATAAATAAATAAAATCATCATCATCACACATAGGACATAGGCCCCTCCAATTGCACGCCACTTTGTTCTATCTTCGGCTTCTCGCATCCAGCTCCTGCCAGTTGTGTTGCGTAAATCATCACTCTACCTGGCCTGAGGGCGTCTTACACTACGTTTGCCGAGACGCGGTCTCCACTCTAGAACTCGTTTACCCCAACGTTGTCGGTTCTTTGGCTAACATGGCCAGCCCAATGCCACTTCAGATTGCTAATCCCAGAGAGTTTTTAGTGTTTATAGGTGAATGATTCTGCAGGCTTGTCTTTTTAAGCGACTTAAAAAATAAGGAGGTTCTCAATTTGACTGTATTTTTTAAAATGTTTTTGTTAAAGATTATTTTCAGATTGGTCCCATTGTCATCAAATTTGTGATCTGATGATAAGATCTTGGAGAAATCGAGGGAGCTCTTCAAATATTAAAGGTACACCTATAGTAATTTGGGTTATATTTTATTGTAATTCGTGCATTTACTCTTGGAACTGATGATGAAGATCACAGATGAGTAATATTGCGGATTGCGATCTGAGTACCGTGTTCGACACCTGATACTTCTCCTCCATCAAATAACGTAATGGAACTGAAAGTCTAGTATCAGATGAACTCCTCAAAAATCAACGGCCTTGTATCGCAAAACGAAACATCTTGTAAATAGAAATGAGCAGTTCTCCTTCCTTGCTTATTAGTAAGACCTTATATTTTATTTTAGAATTCGGTTTTTATTTTTTTGTAAAAAGTTTTTATTACCCAAGCACATCATATTTATAAAGCTGTCATATTTATAGTCACTAAGCTGCCTCAAAGTACTAAATTCAAAGCCGTTTAAAAATAAATATCATATTAACACTGTTAGACATTAAAAAACTTTATTGTCATGTGCAAGAAGTGGTAAATTAATCCAATAATTTTAGATCTCTAGCAACTGTGGCATTGATGGCAATGAAATAGTAGATACACTTGCAAAAAATGCAGTCTCTTCTTAAACTATGGATTTACTCATAACTCATAATTCAGGTGATTTGATAAATCTAACCCCAAGGACACCTGCCTTTTGCTGGCAGGAACAGTGGAAAATTTCCTCCTATATAGTACTATGCAATTCAACCATTGATTACTTATAAAACCCATGGTTCAAAAAGTATAAAAACCTGGTAAGAGCATGTAGGACCATGCTCAGTGTAGGGTTCCGGAACCGTTGTCGTAAGAAATAATCCGATTTGAATAATTGCACCAGCAGAAGAGCGTATGTTCATGGCACTTTGTTGAGAATCGCAGCTTTTAGGCTATAACTCAATGACGGTATATCCGATCATAAGTCCGAAATAATTTTAGTTTAAAGCATTTTTTAAGCGCTATCTTTCAGATATTTTCCATACATATTGGTCACACGGTTGAAAAGAAGGGACACACGATTTGATTATCTTCAAACATAATCACTTAATCAAAAAAGTTTTATTTAAAATCTTAAAATGTTTTTAAAATACCTGTCGAATGATGTGCCATACGAATGTTCATACATTTTTCATACATTTGTAATCTTTTATTACGTCTTTTGTTTTTATTCATCATACTAAGTAGCGGCTAAAATTCATCAATATATATTGTATAGTAATTGAATAAAATGTCTGTGACATACGGACGGACAGACAGACAGATTACGGACATAACGAAACTATAAGGGTTCCGTTTTTGTCATTTTGGCTACGGAACCCTAAAAAATCCAAACAAATTATATCGGTTTTTGTATACTCAAAGTAGGTCATTGTTGTTCCCCTGTCTTTCTCCATAAGATCCGAGTACGGGACTCGTCCTTTTGTGAATGTGGGTTGGATGAAGGCTCTTTAAGCGTGGGTTGGATGAAGGCTCTTTAGACCACATATTCTTCAAATGTCCCAAATTTGATCGGTATCAGCACATAATGAATTAAAAACTCCTGTTCCTATCAACTTTTCCTCGCTCCTAACCCACTTTTCTCCCCAACTCCTCACTGCACTGATCATTTTTATCCGGCAAAATTCTGTCAAACTGTGATGTACCTATCTATAATATTAATCTTTGAGTATTGGTGAGGTATATTTTCTAACCTGGCGTTTTTGTAGTCTATTTGTATGATATAAATATTTTCTGTTTGTATCAGTATACTAACTCCACAATTAGTTCAACAGTAAAAAATCTTCAATAATTACGTTGTGAGACATTGGCAGAATTGTCGGCATCGGCATTTTTACCATTAAAAAAAAATAGACAAGAGTTGACTACTGGTACCGCTAAAACTTTCTAAAATATAAAAATGTATTGGTATGATAACGAGCTGAACGTGTATTAGGTAAACAGAAGTGCGTCGGTGTGCGTCACTCTGCGCCTAATCCCCGCAATTTATGTAAGTAATTTGTCGGTGCGTGTGTTTGTCTGCTCCGGTAAGCCGACACATGCATCACGCTGAAACGTTCATTATTTTTTGACGGAGGAATCTTTTCCGTGCGAGATGTATGAGCGCTGGGTACATGTAAATCAATCCGCGCCGCTGCCGAGCTAGAGCGTCGACAAATTGCGTGCGTGCTGCGAGCCGCGCGCTTCTACAGCTTTGCATTCGTACCCGGTTGCGTAAAAATACGGTTTAAGAATTTCGTTGTGTAACCGATTTCTCATTCAAGCCAATGATATTTTATTGACTGCCTCTGTGGCCAGTGGGGTCGATTCCCACACGGGACACCCAAATTGTTGTTCCAAATTGTCTGGGCGTACTTTGTGTCCGTGACTTGTATGTTTGTAAAGTCCCCCGTGACATACCTAGGGCTTGTACCCTACTGCGGGAGTCGTCTTTTTTATTTTTTATGAAGAGGTCCAAATGTAACATAAATTGACGGCCTCCAAATGGACGGCCTCTGTGGCGCGGTGGGAGTGTATCCGACTGCTACGCAAGAGGTCGTGGGTTCGATCCCCACCCAGGATAAAACTTTGTGTGATGAGCACGATGGTTTATTCTGTGTCTGGGTGTTATTTATCTATAATATGTATGTATTTAGAAATATATAAGTATGTTTATCAGTTGTCTGGTTTCCATAGTACAAGCTCTGCTTAGTTTGGGATCAGATAGCGTTGTGTGAGTTGTCCCAAGATATTATTATATTATAATTACCACAAAAAAAAATTGCAAAATTCCATCGCAAAGATTTTTTCAACATTAGTTGCATATTGCTATGAAGCAAATCACTATTAAACGTAGGAGTAGGAAGGAAACACAGCGAGCGTTGTCAATGTTTAAATATAATATTTGAGATATAAAATATTTTACAATAATTTTAAAACTTTCAACGTCTAAAAAAAAAATATTCCTGACCTAGGGTTCTCTGAATCTCATTTTGAGTAATAAATAACACTTAATTGAACAAGCAAGCGTCTGTCCAAAACAGAAAAACTAATATTTTAAACAATCACTAACGAAACAAGTATAATATTTCTGTCACTGGTTTGACTTGTTCTGATATATCGTGTCTATGAAGATGTCTATGTGTGCCTGCGTCAAGAACATTTTCTATGAAGCTTTCCTTCTGTATGTATTCTGGGATTGAACTGTGTTGATCTTAGGAATATTTGGTATTTCTTTTAATTATAATTTTGAGCTTAAAGTGATTTAAGTTATGTTATTCATTGTGCTTGCATTGTTTGTTGTATATTCATATTATAATTGTGTAAAAGTATTTCATAAGAGGGTAAATCCCATATCCATCCAACCCATAACATGTCCCACTGCTGGGCACGGGTCTCACCTGTAGAACCTACAATAATTATAGAGGGTAAATAAAGCGCTAAAAATCAAAAATGCGAATTCCTCGCATATAAATGCGAAATACCTCTTCAATTATTGCGTATATTTTTAGAAATAACCAAAGTGATAAATTTTCAGTGAGCGCGGGACTTATTTGAATGTGATGCAGATCAGACAATGAAAGGTAACACGCTTCGACTGTGCAAGTTTCTCAGAACTCATATAAACTCTATATAGACTAGTGAAATCCGTATTAAAACTTCAGTTCTCTTCGGGAAAATAAAACACTAAGCGAAAAGTTGTCTGTGTCTACTGAGGATAAGCGTGATAGCTGTTGTATCTGAGTAGATACGTCTGTCTAGCTGTCGCGAAACGTCACGCGGTCCCAGTGGACGTCTGTAAGATCGCGTACAGCTCCGTAGCGCTCAATGTACACGATATTTATGCCGAGCACAGACCAATGAAGGTAAACGATTGGAATATAATACTTGCTATACGTCATCAAGTCAATTCGTTTTCTTACTGAAGTAGGTACAGGACTAAGGCCATTCTTAGTTTTTGTTTCACTGTATCCATATACAGTCAAACAAAATATAGATCACGTTACGTTTAGTAGGTCAGAGAGAACAAGAGCGTAGTATTAATTAATTAATGATAGTATTCTTCTCTATGAATAACAAAACCGCAATTGTACACGCATTCAAACAGATAACAAAATAAGTAGGTACCTATCACAAAACACAGTCGCAGCGACGGGGGTAGGCGCGACCTCATAACGTATTAACGCCAAGAGCAACCCGTCCTGGGACGTGCGACACCTGATTAAAGCGCCGCCGTGCAACCGCTAAGTATCTAAAACTCGACGACATTGCACACGGGAGATTCGTACAGATATTTCTTAGCAAAGTTTGAGTGCAACAAACAATCATATTACAAGGACTGCACTAGCCCGTCGTTGCCCGCGCTAACCGAGTTATGCTCTCACCGACAAGGTTGTCACAACCACGTCTCTACCGTATTAGTACTCGGCGACCAAATAAAAAGTCCGCGCGCACGCCTTTTAACTCGATTTTATCACTAGCCACAATTGTCGACTTTTTGCCGCCTTCGTAATGCGTCGCTCACGGGCGAGAGGGTTGCTACGTGTTTCAACTATTCGGAATAATTTTTAGCATGAAATTACTATGAAATTTGAAAACGTAACATTTTACTTGTGAAAACGAAAGCACGTCAATCGTCCAACCATGAGCCGCGAGCGACGCCGCGTCCACCGCGAGTCGCTCCGAGTCGCGTTACTTCACGCCGGTGAAAGCATATAAAAGTAATTACTTGTTTTCGTATAATGGGTTTTGTTATTCCAATTTTAATTATTTCTCGGCAGTGTTATGAATGTAGGCTGTGTGTTTACGAGGGCTCGTAAAGTGAGAGCGACAGCGGGCGGCGGAAAGGAATCGACACAAAAAATGTGGACCCAATAATTAGCGTTTATGGCGACACACAACAGTCAATTACGTCCCAGGACAACTCGGGGATATTTTTCTGTACCTGAAGTACAAAGTATTTTATTTAATAGGTACACTCACATTTATGTTACTAAGATCGAGTATAAAGGTTATGAACACAATGCGTTTGCTGAATACTATTCGGCGATATGCTAGGTACGGGGTGTATCGGTTGGACGTTGGTCCTGTGACGTGACGATGACGAAGCTAGTTAACTTATCTGTGATGGCATGGCGGCATGTCCTGGCATAAAACATATAATTTAAGGGCGGTGGCTCTCAGAACACGTTGCAGGTTTGCAGTGTCCAGAAGAGGGTAGGTGTCGTAAGCAGTCAAGTTTACATCGCAAAATTGATAATTATTTTTGTCGTAAACAGTTTACAGGCCTCTTCGGTGTTTGTAGCTTAAAGAAACAAACCTAAAACAACAGTTGTGTTTCGTAACCTTTATTTTATCTGTTTGCGAGTTTAACACAGCCTTTAGTACCGAGAGGCAAGTAACTTTATATTTAATTACAGTTTAACCGAATATAAACATACTAGAATGTTTTAACTTTAAGTAAACGTTATACGTACCCGTACCTAGAAGATCGTAAACCAATCAAAGTATTTATTCATCTTATACTCCACGAAGTGCGTAGAGCGTGATAGATAAGGGATATATTAATGGCTATTTACATAGATAAATATCAATCGTAATAAATAAATTCAGGTAAATATTATACCTGTGTACTAAGGGATGAATATGTTTGATGAATTTGTTTAGCCTGTCAATAAATCGTAGACATAATGACCACTTTAATAAGGAATCCTAAATACCACTGTAATGTTGTTAACTGTAGAATATGCGACAGTATTTGTACATTAGAATAACAGAATACGTTATGGCAGAGTAAATTGACATTATAGAAGTAGCTACAGGTTGTTTATATTATAACAATAGCCATGGATATGCAAGTAGCCATGTCTTTATGTCAATTGTATTTTTAGTAACCTGAACAGTAATTTGTATCACGGAATAGGTTATGACAAAGTACAAGTACTTACAGTTTATGTTGTAATTAACATGTAAATTACTTAAGATGATTATAACACATTATAAAAGCACCACACAGTATTATAAATG
Organism: Herminia tarsipennalis; assembly: GCA_945859575.2. Taxonomy (NCBI): domain Eukaryota; kingdom Metazoa; phylum Arthropoda; class Insecta; order Lepidoptera; family Erebidae; genus Herminia; species Herminia tarsipennalis. The sequence continues at coordinate 27,594,229 of OX243841.2, read as the reverse complement.
AATTAAAACAATAAATATCCACTGGTCACAAATGTAGGTACTGCTTGAAACGTCAAATATTGTTGTTGTGATATTTCACTTCTTTTATTGAAAATTAAAAGGTAGTGTGTTTTATCTGCGTAATAGTTTTATTATTATTCCTTTATTTAAATAACATAATTCTGTGTATTAAATTATTTTATGGGTTAAAGTATAATAATTAGGAATATTTGCGAAGTACCCACATGTTCTTTAATATTCAGTGTATTTGTTCTATAAAAGGACTGACAGATTGTGATCGAGGCTCAGTCTGATTGCAACATTTGTGGATACAGGTAGGTACGATCCGATTCAGATTATACTTATTGCTGGTTCTTTTGTGCTGATATCCTATTATTGTGTATTATGTATAGATATTGACTAATAACAATATATTGCAATGTGATATGATTTGATGAATATTGCCTGGTGTGATACTTATCAGCTGTTCTACAGCGATATGGTCGTACATTGCAATAATGTTGTGAATTGGTTATATTAAAAAGTATCTGTGGTATATTGTATTTAGGATGTATGAAAGTAGTACGGCAAATGTTTATTAGGAGACTGGCTATTATGAAACCTTTGATACAAATAGACCAAACAAGGTTGAAAATATATGGTACTTGTCATTTATTCCTTTGTATTATTTACCTCCCTAATTTATTCTATTCCCTATTGATACTATACTGATTGATAAGGTTAGATTGCAACTGATTGGGTATATAATCCAAATATCCTGACACAGTAGTAAGTGTAGTTCTACGATGAGTCGTAGTGGTCTACAATGAGTCGTAGTACTATTACGATGAGTCGTAGGACTTCTACAAGGAGTCGTAGGACTTCTACGTAGTTCAACAATAAAAGCTTTAGTATTTTATTACAAATCGCTACGACCCCTATGTAAAATCTAACATCAGAAGTTGGATAAGTTCTCATTGGCCACATAACTAATACAACTGTTGTAAGTTTCAGAATGGTTACTGCTGCTTGGGATTGTTTCTTCCGAGTCCATCTGCAATATTGCTGGTGTTGCTGCTTTTACTACTTCGGCAACTACCAGAGTTGATCTACAACGCTGGCTTATTTTTTTCCCGTGGTCCGCTCCCGATATTCCTCCAGTGGAATTCTCCAGTCAAGTAAAAAGCGGAGCAGAAAACATGGATTAAGTTTGAGTATGAAATACTCGGAGAGGTATTTACTATTATGTTTGCTTTGTTGAGGTAAATGTGTAAATAGTTGAGAAAGTGAGAATAGAATCAAAATTGATTTTGTGCTATGAGTTAGGCTATATTAACATGGATTGAAGTTGAATTGCATATTGGGTTATCATAAATGTTTTATCGTTGAAATGAAATTGAGAGTACTGTGACAATGTAATGACCTTTTACCCGAAAGTAAAAATAGACCGAGTATGAGACCATGACTATAAATAACTATATAATGATGTCAGATTGACCGAGCGGATTGATGACAATCGTGAGTCATTAAACATTTCTATTAAATTTCCGTATAAAGCTAATAGGCCAGTAGTACAAATTGACATTCATATCGACTCAAAAAAAAAAATTGCATTTGACAAAGACGTTAGTTTTACGTTTACCTACGAGTGTACTGGTGGATTTTGATTATTATAGTAAAATAATAAAACTAGCTTTGACAGATCGAATATTATGATATGGTTTGTTATGCAGTAACAGAATTCTTATTCAAAAATTGTGTAACCTTAATTTTGTTGGCTTCTTTTTAGTTACTGCAAACAAATTGTTTATGAATAAGTACTCAAAACGTTTAACAAATGCGGGATAAATCCCATCGCATATTGAGTTTATGTGATAAAATAGATGCCTCTAGATAATTTGATATCTAAAAATATATTTTGACATTTTAAGACTTTAGTTGACGAAATACAATGAAATGCCTAACTAATTGTTTTGTTAACAGTATAGGCCGATGACATAAACAATATACCTGACAATTAAATTTCTGTCACTCGATAGATATACTTAATTGATGTTAAGGCAAATAAAGCACCATCATAATATACTTTTGTATGAAAAAAAAAAAAAAAATTTTTACACAAATAGTCTTTGACAATGACTTTATTTCTATACACCCGGCGAATTTCACTTTTGTTTCTTTTATTGTGAACTAAATATTGATACATTTCTTTTAATTGTATTTATTTCAATCTAAAAAGTTTGATGGCAATATTTAAATACTAAAAATCAATGGGATTTTTAGTTTGTTTGTGCACAAAAACAAACATTAGTAATTCATTTTCATTTTACGTCTGTTTTTCGATTTTCTGTTATGCTCTGAACTTAGTTACATGCTTTGAACTTATGTACATATAAGATAACCTATAGAGTACATTTTGATAAAAGGATGTTTTGATTAAAGGATGTTTTGATAAAAGGATGTTTTGATAAAAGGATGTTTTGATAAAATGACGTTTTGATAAAAGGCCTTTTGATAAAGAGGACAGTTTGATAAAAAGGACAGTTTGTTAAAAGGACAGTTTGATAAAAGGACAGTTTGATAAAAGGACAGTTTGATAAAAGGACAGTTTGATAAAAGGACAGTTTGATAAAAGGACAGTTTGATAAAAGGACAGTTTGATAAAAGGACATTTGGAAAAAAAGGGCATTATGCGCTGAGATGCAATAGCAAACTGATTTTGATATTGACAGCTCCAAATGCTCTAATAATGAAATGGTTTTTAAAACATTTGAGTATTTCCATGCAATGATTGTAACTTCATTCATTGCTTTAATATTATTTTTCGTTTCTTATTTTTTTTAAATAGTAAAAGAAATGGTTAAATCTTTAGTACCGAAAAAAAAAACGGTAAATGAAAAAAATATATCAAGATTTTTGTGTAAAGAACGGTTCAGAGTATCAAATAACTACCGACTATATTGAGTACTCATAGAAAAACACTGATATTTATAAAAAAAAAAACATTTTGAGGGTTTAAACCCTTAGTTCAAAATTGCCTTTAGAAATATTTTGTATTTCCCAATTTTTTTTCTTTTTGCCAAGTATTACGGTACCGTACAAGAAAAAAAAAACAGCACAGGTGTCCATTGTAAATGTTTGTGTACCAAATATGTTGAACTAGTAAACTGGACATTTAAAATGCATAGTAGCAAATATGTTGGACTGGTAAACAAGACATTTAAGAAGCATAGTAGCAAATATGTTGGACTGGTAAACTAGACATTTAAAAAGCAGTGGCTAATAAGTTGTATATTATACAAAACCGTTTTTAAGTGCAATGCTTGACTGTTCATACATTTCGATGATATTTTTGCTATTATATTTGAATCCATTTTCGTTTATTTTGTGATAATTAGTTTCTTTGGCTCGACACTAGGACTGTTTCAAGTCATCCCGTACACATGACTAGTTGCGTATTTGTGCAAGGTTATAGTAATAGTCCGCTGTATTGCTTATTTGCAGGGTGATTTGATTTACTTTGCTTAAAAATGATTGAGTTTGATTACTCATTGTCCGTGACCGAGAAACTGGAAAAAAAAAAAACAAAATGATTCCTACTATTTTATTTCTAGATCTAGACGCGTTTTAATTATCATTTGTTAAACCTTAACAGTTATGAAAGTTATTATAATATACGAGTATATGCAAAAATTACGAATTTATAAACGACTTTGACTGAGTATTCATATGAGACTCGATCCTTGACTTTACGACAAAAAAAAAGGGAGTCCGCTGGTCGGTCACTGCCCTGATGTTAGTCTGTAATATCACTGGCAGCGGGTGGTAGGACTAACATGTCAAGGCCAGAGGCTAATTAAACAATGTATACGCTGGTCGGTCCCTGCCCTGATGTTAGTCTGTAATATCACTGGCAGCGGGTGGTAGGACTAACATGTCAAGGCCAGAGGCTAATTAGACAATATATCTGCCGGTCGGTCATTGACCTGATGCTATACTGGAAGTCATGTGCGGCAGATGATAGGTATGGCATGTCAGGGTCAGAGGCTAGTATTTATATATTTACAAATGTGTGTGTATGTGTGTGTCTGTTTATACTTCGAGAGCGAAGTATAAGTCAGTATGGCCGTGATAGATAAGGGATATATTAATGGCTATTTACATAGATAAATATCAATCGTAATAAATAAATTCAGGTAAATATTATACCTGTGTACTAAGGGATGAATATGTTTGATGAATTTGTTTAGCCTGTCAATAAATCGTAGACATAATGACCACTTTAATAAGGAATCCTAAATACCACTGTAATGTTGTTAACTGTAGAATATGCGACAGTATTTGTACATTAGAATAACAGAATACGTTATGGCAGAGTAAATTGACATTATAGAAGTAGCTACAGGTTGTTTATATTATAACAATAGCCATGGATATGCAAGTAGCCATGTCTTTATGTCAATTGTATTTTTAGTAACCTGAACAGTAATTTGTATCACGGAATAGGTTATGACAAAGTACAAGTACTTACAGTTTATGTTGTAATTAACATGTAAATTACTTAAGATGATTATAACACATTATAAAAGCACCACACAGTATTATAAATGAATTAAAACAATAAATATCCACTGGTCACAAATGTAGGTACTGCTTGAAACGTCAAATATTGTTGTTGTGATATTTCACTTCTTTTATTGAAAATTAAAAGGTAGTGTGTTTTATCTGTGTAATAGTTTTATTATTATTCCTTTATTTAAATAACATAATTCTGTGTATTAAATTATTTTATGGGTTAAAGTATAATAATTAGGAATATTTGCGAAGTACCCACATGTTCTTTAATATTCAGTGTATTTGTTCTATAAAAGGACTGACAGATTGTGATCGAGGCTCAGTCTGATTGCAACATTTGTGGATACAGGTACGATCCGATTCAGATTATACTTATTGCTGGTTCTTTTGTGCTGATATCCTATTATTGTGTATTATGTATAGATATTGACTAATAACAATATATTGCAATGTGATATGATTTGATGAATATTGCCTGGTGTGATACTTATCAGCTGTTCTACAGCGATATGGTAGTACATTGCAATAATGTTGTGAATTGGTTAAATTAAAAAGTATCTGTGGTATATTGTATTTAGGATGTATGAAATGTAGTACGGCAAATGTTTATTAGGAGACTGGCTATTATGAAACCTTTGATACAACTAGACCAAACAAGGTTGAAAATATATGATACTTGTCATTTATTCCTTTGTATTATTTACCTCCCTAATTTATTCTATTCCCTATTGATACTATACTGATTGATAAGGTTAGATTGCAACTGATTGGGTATATAATCCAAATATCCTGACACAGTAGTAAGTGTAGTTCTACGATGAGTCGTAGTGGTCTACAATGAGTCGTAGTACTATTACGATGAGTCGTAGGACTTCTACAAGGAGTCGTAGGACTTCTACGTAGTTCAACAATAAAAGCTTTAGTATTTTATTACAAATCGCTACGACCCCTATGTAAAATCTAACAAGCGCGGGCTTCCAACATTCGCAACGTTTTGACAATTCGCAAGTGATAATCGCGGGCGCGCGTAGACTATACGGCAGATACAATAAACATGATCTAACTGATGAAGACCGTAGGATTCATAATCTAGTTTTAACTTAAATATATGTAATTAATAAAAGATACGTAAATGTTCAATGAGGTGATGATGACGGCAAAACCTAGCGTATTAAATGTACATATGTGGGGTAACGTAATCAGATCTAAACAAAACCTTTATGTTCTCTGACGAGTGGCAGTGTGCGCCGCCGCCGCGCTAAAGGACTGGTAATGTGAATAATGAAGCTCTCATTAATTACACTTAGCTTTCGTTTATTTATGTATACTGTGGAGCTGTGACTGTGCGGCGTGGGGCCCTCAGGTGGAACCGGGATTACGCACTGGGTTAACCGACTTTAATAAATGCTTTTACCGAGTTGGAACGGAACCATGCTTGTGACAATAAACAAAATGTGCTGGCGTTCGCTTTCTTGTGTATCTTAGTTATCTATGTATTGTTAACATGCCAAGATGGATCTTATCTGTCAATAAGATATTTTGTCTAACCGGAGTGGAAAATTGCTGACAGCAATTGTTGGTACCTCCAGGAACTTTAAATTTATGGCTTTCTTTAAACAACCTCAGCAGGTACATCATTTCGGTAGAAAATTGTACAAGTACTAACGTAAAAGAATAACGTGTTAAAGATTAACGAGTACCGGGTTAATTGACATCAGCAGACATAATTACTCTCTCATATCCCAGTTTTTACTCTAACATCAGTAATTACGTTCTGTGTTCACGACACTTTTGTTTGTTTGAACGGGGCCGCAATATCACTATATATTGATTGGGCCACTGTGAGTACGTCGTGTCTTGTCAGTTCTTTTCTTACTCCAGCCAGCCTATACACTGTCTGAAGCCCAGCAGTACTCCAGACAGCTAAAGTAACTTAAATTAAAACTAAACTACTAACTAAAAAGGCGGTAGCCTAATGGCCAAGGCATCGGTCTCGCAATCGTGAGGTCACGGGTTCGAATCCTACCCATTAAACTATCGACGTGGACCCACTCTTAACACAAGTCTTCGAGCTTAGTTGGAGGGGTTAACAAGATTGCTAGTAATGTGGGATCCAATCCCACATTGCAAAATAACTTTAAAAAAAAACGAGTTAAGAGTGTTGTTGTTTTTTGTATACTAAATAGTTAGAATATTAAATAGTTTAATCTACATCTAAGTTGATTTTTAGTCGAAACATTTTTGATTTAAACTGACTGTCCAGGTGGCAAGAGTAAGTGGTAAGAGTGTGTATGATTATTGTGCAAGAGGTCGTGGGTTCAATACACGATATCGTTCCGGGACGCCACTTTGTGTGATCCACAAATTGTTGTTCCGAATATGGGTGTACTTTGTGTCCGTGAATTGAATGTATGTACAGTCTCACACGATACAGAGTGTGTGTTCTACTGCGACAGATGTCTTTTTTAACCGCCTTCAAAAAAGCTGGTTCTCTGTTTGACCCGTATGTATGTATGTTCGCTTTCTTTTATCAGAAGCTACTGAACCGACCTTGATGCGGTTTTTACTGTTCATTATTTTAGTTTATAAAACGTTGTCCATCTATATATCACCAGAGATATAAACTAAAACATAGGAGTGAGTCAGCGAAATTTGCACTTGGTGATGTGCTTCATATTTTTTTTCCTTGAAGACGGTTCACATTGTTCATAAAAAGTTATTTAGACTAAGATTAGACAACCCTATATAATTTGGAACAGAGATCAGTAAACTGACGCAAGGGTACCTAAACAGTGCACAATGGTACAACTGAAATCAGAACTACAACTGTTCAGTTAGTCACCATGGATAGCAAGTATGGTCCCGTTCAATTTGATTGAAAAATATATAATAAAAAATATTTGAAATCCTTACAACTAGTCCTTTTATTTGATACTAGCTTTCGCCCGCGGCTCCGCCCGCATGGATGTCGGTTATCGCGATAAAAACTATCCTATGTCCTTCCTCGGGACTCAAACTATCTCCATACAAAATTTCATATAAATCGATTCAGCTGTTTGAGCGTGAAAGCGTAACAGACAGACAGACAGTGTTACTTTCACATTTATAATATTAGTAAGTATGGATGCTACACGACACATTTTTTTTTATTTCCTAGTTTTCTCCTAAAATGGCTTTCAAGTTCCAAATTTTTATATTTACGTTATACGTCCGTGTTTGGATCACACAAACACATATGTGTACCAAATTTGAACTTAATCGTCTTGTAGATTTGGTGCCAATCGGCAGTAAAAGACGGACAGATAGAAACATGAGTGATCCTTTATGAATTCTATTTTTCCTTTTTGTGTTACGAAACCCTTAAGCATTATTCGTGTTTCTATCTGTCCGTCTCTCACAGCCAATTAGCATCAAATTTTTTAAAGGTAACTATTAAGAATGAAGGGTAAGCATATATTAACTAACTACTCTGTACAAAAAAGATGAACAGATAGATTTCATGCATTTGGCGGCATTAATGAATCTCGATGAACTTAGTAAAGTGCCTCCGACGGCATGGTTTTATGGCATTTACGTCTATTTGTACCCTTGTGATTTTTAAATAGAAAATTTCAAGAAAAAATAAGTTTTTTGGTCTGATTTACGTTCTTTTATTTACTATGTACTATTAATATAGTAATTTATCTGTAATATAGTAAAGCATATTCAGTGCCCATCTTGACGAGAAAATGTAAGAACAAAGGGTGGAGACCTGGTGTCCTGAAACACAGGCCCCGAACCTAGCTTAGGCACCAGTCTCCCACAATATGTTAGAATAATCTTATCTGTATAAAATGTAATGTAATGATTTCTTATACTGTGGTGAGAAAATAAATCATTATTATGTCGTTTCCATATCATTTGGGAGGCGTGCATGGAGCCGAAGCCAATACGTAGAGGCCCGGTAGACACTTTAATCTAAAGCCTATGTGCCACAAACCGGCGATTATCGTTGTGTACACTATATAAATGTACCCAACGACATTCCCCGGTTAGTGTAAAAACTATTGTCAAAAAGTGGTAACTAAGGAACTAGGTTATGGAGGTGATGTGTTAGTGGAATGGTTAGCTGGTACTATTGAAGGACTATGGCGCCTGCCCTGCAAACACATGGTAAAAACACACGGTCAAATGGGCAGGCGGTGATTCGCCACTTACTAGATGGGCCCCCTTCTGGCCGCCACAGGCATACGAACCAAACAGGCGACAGGGAGCAACATGGGTGTGAGCAGCTTGGGGTGTCGAGCGGTGCGACGCCGGTTTCACCATCACGAAGAAGGCCCGTAAGCGGGTTCCCCGTAGTTATGCCCTTGAAAATGACACTTCCACCCCCGAGCATACAAGCTCTGGCGACCTCCCTCTGGCCGGCCGATTAAGGCAAGACAGAGATGAGAGTCCTGCGGGCGCTCTTGGTGTTCCACTCCCGCCGGCCAGTGAAGACAAGCGGGAGACGAGGTCCTTACCGACTCTCTGAGGCATCGGGACTGCAGTGTCGCCACGCACATTCAGCTCGCCATTTGTGTACTCTTATTTCACCCTCATGAGACATTTTTTATTGGTGTCATGAGGATTTCAAGAGCTGCTACTATGCCCTCAGAGTGTTGTGTTAATCTCATATAGGGAGACAACGACTAGCCCCGAGGGGTTCATTATTATTATTATTATGGTTTCGGAGATAATTTTCTGCAAAGTAATACAACTGGCAGGATTTTTGCAAAATTAACGTGATATTTCAAGTTATAACCTCTTTAAATAATTGCCGCACACAGGATTTTTCGTGCTTCGTGATATAAGTGCGATTATACTAATTTCCACATTTAATTTTTCAATATAATTATCGTGAACATTGATACAATTAGAGTTATATCATTATAAACAGATTTTTCTCAATACTGATTAGGGTACAATTCAACAATAAGCAACTTATGAAAATAGATAATTGTAATTTTAATACAGAAGAGGTATTTTTACATTTTGTTAAGCAACATTGCGCTAGGCTACAATACTAATGAGTTATTAGTTATCTTTAATTTCATGTACTTATAGGAATTTACACGAAGACGACTGTTAGGTGCAACTTAATGTAACTGTACTTGTATCATTTAACACGTAACTTTAGCAAATATTAGAAATTAAAAAGAGTACGATTCACAAGTTTTTCAAGGATTGATTTAAAACTATAATATTAACCACTCAAATTAAAATGTACACTGAAAGTTAATGTTTTCATTTACAAAAGAAATGAAGTCTAACCTAACACACTTAGACTGCGAACTAGATTTGTATAAATCTTGTTTATCCTGTAAAGTGTCGATTCTTTACTTGTATCACTTTTCACAGGAGGCACAGAAATAAACTGCGATAGAAACCGTCAAATTATGTACTAAGATTTCAATGCGAATGTATACAGATGTTAAGTGTTTATCTTAGCGGAAATGAAGGGGGCTGCGGATTAATTAGTGATCACGACAGCTCAAGAGTTGACGCTCGCTTTAATATTGAACAAATAACTGGCACAATTATCTGTGCCTTGTGTACTGTGTACAGTCATCAGAAGCGGGTAGCAGTTCGTCACACACACGTACACTCGCACGGTCGCGCGACTCGGGCGAGTGACACAACGGTCACGTCTAGGACGTGTATCAACATACACATACACAAACACAAAAAGACGGGCACTCACACAGCAGACGCGCTTGTCGCCTTCGTAGGCGGCGACGATAAGAAAAACCCATCTGTATTCTGTTTGTTTGTTTGTCTGGGTAATTCGTGTATTTGCTTAGGACGACGAGAGGGGTGTTGTAATGAACCTTTTCGTTGCAAACAAATATTGAATAACGTTAATTAGCAGCAGCTAATCGCGGGCGCGCACTTCGCCCCCCATCCTCTCCCCGCGCGCCTCCTGCCGCCCGCCTTCACACCCGCGCGAGTCTATGAAGCAACCGGTCATTAATTAAATATGACGCTCTTATAAATGTACTAAGCGAATGACTTTTTTTGTAGCAAAACATGCAACAATATATCAAATGAGGTATGTTACAGATATATATCTGACGTAATTACTAAATCAATTGAGTGAGAAGCGATTTGGGAGCGATGTTTGTTCCATACCTTGAAAAATATGTAATGATTAGTGTGTTTGTAAAATAGCTGGTAATACAAAAACATTTCCGTGGGATGGTTAATGCATAATAATAATAAAAGCAATTACGAAAATATCTATAGTCCTATACCTAGAATATCAAACGAGGTAACATAGATATTTTTGCAAAAAATACATTTAGTTACCGGGAACACTTTACAATAAAAGACAGTCTCTTTTCACCTTTCGTTTAAGATTTCCCGGGGCCTCTGCGTGTTCAATTTTTGTTCAATCAAGGGACTGGTGGTCTATAAAATATACATTGTTTTGTAGATCCACGGGACGCCTTTCTTCCTAGGCGTAGTTGTTAATTTACCCCAGATATTGGGGTAATGGGTAGTATTTTCGGATGTAATTGTACCTATAGGTGATGTTACTAAGCTACACATAAACCCATTCTTAATATATTAAATATATCGATTGATGGCAGCTAAACGATGTCTCTGCAAGGCGCGGTTATTTTAAACTCCTTTCGCCTGGTCTAGATAATTGTCATAATTTGTACTGTAGGTACACACTACACTTACGACGTCTTCACACTAAGGCGCGGCGTCTTTAAGGCGACGATTGTTTTTATTGACAACGAAGACCTAGATGGCGAGAGCCGGTATCCATCTTCTCGATTGAAATTTCTTGTAGGTACTTCTTGATCTCAACCGCCTAACGCACTATCCTGGAATAATAGTGGCTATCGGTAGAAAGTGTCTGTGGCTTAAGCAACTCTATACAGTAATTTGGTCCTGATTCCAATAAATGCGTTTGTGATGTTTTTTTTATAAATTAGGCAACTAAAAGTATACCTATACTCATTTAGTAAGATTAAAATACTAACTTCTTTAGGCAATCGTGTAAGATATAATTAAGTGTAAAATTATAAATCGTTTCTGAATACTTCAATATTAGTTTAATATCTATATTTTAGTTTAATTTCTAATGAAATAAAAAAATCATCATTAAAAAAATTGTAACTAAATTTTAAATCATAATAATTAAAAAGTATAGTCATTAAACTTACATTACGTAATCAATCAGAATAATGACTATGTTTTTTTTAAATATAAAAAAGCTTTCATAAGTTAATAGCTGTTAACATAATAAAAATGAAATGAAAGCTACGTTTTTTATACTTTAAGTTGATATTCTATTGGCGAGTGACTCGAAGCAAAACTTAAATGATGATTGCAAATTCCAAATCGTTTATATTGCGTGAGCACTCAGAGCTGTCACGTAGTAAAACGTTGCTATTTTTGTCCAATTTAGTCAATTTCGTTCAGTGGTTCGTGCTTGATGAAGCTACAAACATCCGTTCAACGTTTACGTAAGTCTCAAATAGTACTTGTTTGTATAAAATAACCAAAGTACGATTTCGTCAATTTGCTAACGTTTCCGTGGACAAATAAAGATAAAGTAAATATTGTATTTGCGAAGGGCAATGAGCCGAGTATTCAATGAAGCCCCGTGCAGGTAGCACGCACGCACTCATCCACGCACACATACATACATACAGTAAAACCAGCCTCGATCAAACATTCAAATTAAGTGTATTCATGTGACAAATATGTATTGATCAAATATTTGACGCGCGGTTGGCAACAACCAATCTCGATATACATAATGCATGTCAATTACACCTACTTACGATCAACGACTCAAGAGGATTATCGTCAATGACATCATCTATGAAATTTAGCGAATTTGGCATCGAATAATCCTATATTTGTGTTCCTGAGTGACTTATTTGTAGTTAATCTTACAGTTTTCTGATTAAATTTGAATAGAAATAATTGATTTCATTGCGTATATCTAATATCATGTTATAATTTGCTAAATATACCTATCAAAAACTAACCTGACACCAGACAGGAACTGAACTGAACCAAAAACTAAATATTTGGTAATATGCTTAGAATTAAAATTCTAAACATTTCCAGTAGTTTTAGAATAAAATGTAAGTAATAGCTAGTCTATATTACAAACATGAACCCTCGTCAAGGGATGTGATAAATATGATCGCTTCTAAGGTCTAACCTGTCACCTTTGAAAGGCAACTGTAATAAAGTAAGTAATAACTTGTAAGTAGAGAGAAACGAGTGTAAGCAAATGTGATGTGTGATACGTGATATGCAGTCGGTACCACCTTATTGGCCTGGGTGATAACGCCTGACATAACTAGTGTCTTCATATCACCTTGGAATCATTCATTGCACTCCAGGTGATATCACCTAGGTAATCTGAGTGGATATAAGTGGTATTGTTTGTTTATTTGAAATTACCAAAATGCAGTATATAAATACAATTCTTTGACTATGATTTTTGTTTGTTCACCTGGGTGTGTGATAGGTTTGTGAATGTTGATGGGTGTTGTTGTTTCTAAAAGTACAAATTCAATATTTTTACTATTATTATTATGCGCCGTCGTATAAAAACATTATAGCACTATAGCACTACTATGAATATAGAAAGAAAATGGTTGTCTGTAAAGTCGGTTTATGGACGATAATTTTACGTGATATCGTCATAAGAAACCTTTGATACATTGTATCAAATGTCGCTGCAATCGCCAAAACATTGATAATTGATTGGACTGGACAAGGCATTAACATAAACGGTGAGTAGGTACATCTCGCACCTTCGGCTTACCGACGATATCGTCATAGTAGAGGAGTCGCCGGAGCAGCTCAGCGAAATGCTGCACAGCCTAATTGGAGCCTCTAGACGTGTGATTCTTGGCATGAATTTGGAAAAAACCAAAGTCATGTTAGATTAACATGTCATGCCGAGACCAATATACGTCGAAGGGTCGATCGGGCAAGTAACCAGCTTGGTAGAAACAACTTAGAGCAAGAAGTCTACATAAGGATCCAATTAGGTTGGGCAGCGTTTAGCAAACTTCGTCGAGTTCTCACTTCGCCTCTACCGCAATGCCTGAAGACCAAAGTATTTAACCAGTGAGTCCTACCTGTTATGACCTACTGTGCCGAGACGTAGACAGTCTACAAATTTAAAGTCATCCGACAAAGAACTAAAGTTACCGACATAGCTCGCAGGTTAAGCACGCTGAAGTGGCAGTGGGCCTTTTATAAAAACACACAGTAGCTACTAATAAAGCCACTAATGGAAAGTCACTGTTCCTACACCTTAATACATACCTGTATTATGGCATAATAGTCTGTGGAACCTTTTTTTTTAATTTCATATTTTGCCGTCCAAAAGTAGCTTTTAAATTCAACGCAGGTTACAGAAAAACAAGTGTTGACCAAATTTGAACTTCATCGGTCCAGTAGATTCGGAGCAAATCTGCTGTGGCAGACGATCCTCTAAGGATTCCGCTTTTTCCTTTAGAGGTACAGAACCCTAAAAATATAAAAATAGTAATATTTGTTTTTGATAATGTGCTAGTTTCCTGATACTGATCATAAAGTACACATCTAATTACATCAACAAACAAACAATCACAAGTTTACACCTATTATACTAGCTATCGCCCGTGTCTATGGTTTTAACCCCATGAATTTCCGTAAAACACAAAAACACGTGTTTCTTTATGTGCAACCACAATGCCAAAAATAAGTTTTTACGGGACTAACTTAAAAACTGAACTAGTTTTTAGTCGTAGTACGACTGATGCCACTAAAATGATTGATGAAAAAGGCTTACTTTAATTTTTACCACCTGTTTGTGGTGGTTCTGGGGGGACTTATTATAGTCAGTCAGCTTAAAGTAGCACCCGTAGCGTCTGCCTCTCCGCCACCAGCGCCGCCCGTGTGCCCACGTTAACCGTGCGTCACCCCGCTCACTCGAGGTGCACACAACATATCGCTACTTCGGACGTATCGGCACGTCCCTCCCCTCGACCAACTAAATTTACTTGTATTCCGTGTCCGCAGTCGCCTCGTTATTTGTTTCAATCGAATGTATTAACAAGAACAAACTACGGGTTTGGTTATAATGAATTCTGTCTAAGCGTAATAAGCGGTCAGTTGCCAAATAAATCGTGCGCAAAGTGCATTGTAATATTTTTCTACTAAAATATTTATTGTTATATTTAAAATTGACTAGAATAAGTATAAAATATAAACTTTATATATATTATTTATATGTTATTTCCGTAAACAAAATTTCTAGGCTGTACGTCACGTCAATTCGTCTACGAAACTGCCTAGAGATCGACCTAGAGCCCGGCGCTGTTGCAAAATGGTGACTGTCGACTATCCTCTCGTTGCTGTTTAGTAGACGAGCTAGGGATTGACACATTTTTTTAGGGTTCCGTAGCCAAAATGGCAAAAACGGAACCCTTATAGTTTCGTCATGTCCGTCTGTCTGTCTGTGCGTATGTCACAGGCATTTTACTCAAAGACTACTCCATGAATATTGACTAAAAGGTGTTTTGTAGTAGCCGCTACTTAGTTTGATCGCTAAATAATTAAAATAATATTTTGGGGGGGGTAGGGGGCACTCTATACGTGAAAACAACAACAAACCCAAACAATCACCACAGTCACAAGCCATGAAAAAGAAAATTCTGCTGTTACCGACGTCATTCAATTGAGACCTCCTGAAAACAAAGTAAATAACGAATACCTAAAACCTGTGACTCAGAAAAAGGTTGAAAAAGACACTAACACAACAATCATAAATCTAGATGCAACACTCTCACCATCATCTGGCACCGAGAAATCAAAGTAAAACAGTATTAACAAAGGTGAATTACCTCAGTTTGCGGCACTTCTAGCCCGTCAGTAACTTCCATAAAGGCTGTCGAAGCATGAAATACTTACACGTATGTAACATGGAGTCAAGTGCAGACGAAATCCGCGAGTATCTTCAGAAAATATGTTTAAATGGTACTTGTACTGTGCAATCTCTTAAAATAAAAGGAGAATACAAGTCGCATAAAATCGGAGTACCCGTAGATTTTTTTGACAAGTGACTATTCAACAGATATATGACCTATTAATGCAAAGATTAATACATGGGTCTCTCGGAGAAAGCAAGATTTTTGGAACCGTAACAACCTGTCAGCCACTCGATTTTTTTGTAACTGAAAATGCAAATAAATCGGGAAACGAAAATTAGTTGTATGTATCAAGACATCCGAGGCCACAAACGAAACTACAACAATGGCGTCATAGGACTGTCTAGTAGCAGCCACCCAGACCGTCTGGATGTCACTGTCGAAGATCCTGAGCTTGCCAGTGGCGAACGGAGCATGTTACGTTGCTATAGTTCTACGCCCTGTGGAGGAGTAGTGCTCATGGCGCGCTCTCCTATCGTGATGCGTCGCCGACAAATAGCGGTGAGGACCTGTGGACGAGCTTCACATGGCATGGACGTTCCGTTCCGTTTATATAAAACCAAGTGCTACTGACGATGCATTTATGGAATGGTTTACTAAAATAGAGGGTGTTGTTAATGTACTAAAAGGAACTGTGCTTATATTTAGTGACTGCTGTCCCGCGCAACTTCGTATGCGTACATTTTCCCCGTTTTAGCAACATTTTTCATTACTGCTCCTTATACCGCTCCTATTGGTTTTAGCCTGATATTATATAGCCTCGATAAATGGTTTTAAATTCGGACCTGAGATTGCCGCGTTCAAACAAAGAAACAAACAAACAAACTCTTCAGCTTTATAATATTAGTATAGATTTAAACTTAAACATTGTCTTGTTAAACGTAGTGTAGGACGCCCTCAGGCCAGGTGGAGTGATGATTTACGCAAAACGGCTGGCAGGAGCTGGATGTGAGAAGCCGAAGATAGAACAAAGTGGCGTGCAATTAGAGAGGCCTATGTCCAGCAGTGGACTGCGATAGGCTGATGATAATGATTGTCTCTGTAAACATAAATAATTATTATTCTTATTTTATGACTAACTGTAACTTAAGCGATAGAAATATGGTAAGAAATTTGGGATCCCCTTTATTCGCATATTTTTTTCCAAATAATACTACTACTAACTTTGAATCGTATAAAGTTATAACGGATATTTTTTATCCTTAAAACAGCTATTAGGTATAACGATAAAAATCTGTTAAGAGCATGTCGAACCATGCTCAGTGTAGGATTCCATGGCCTGCAAACAAACAATTGAATGCACTACACACCATGATAAAAAGTGTATTACCAGAACAGCGTATCCACACGGGACTTACGTCCTTTTTTTGAGAAGTGAAGTTTATCGGCAACAATTAAAAAACGGTGCAATCGTGTATTTATTAATTTGTGTAAATAAAATATATTTAATTTGTGTTGTTTTTTAAAGCAATTATTAACAAAAATGTTTTTAATAAAAAAAATCTTAGAAACCTTAAAGTGTTTTTCCGAATGATGTCCATGTTCCTGTCGAATGATGTACCATACGTTCATGTTTTGTTTTTAAGTAAAATGCCTAGGGCATACGGACAGACAGATAGACTGATAGTCAGACGGACGCACATTACGAAACTATAAGGTTTTTGCTGTTTTGGCTACGGAACCCTGAAAAGGATGTACTTACTATTTCCTTCATAATTGTGACAGTAGGTTATGGTGCGGCGGAGGAGGCCCTTGGGCCACCCCTAAGCCATTAATGTGTTTATTTTTTACACTAATTATCAATACTTACCATTTCCAAGCATTTTGGCGGTTAGTTCGGTAATAAGTTGAAAATTACATTTAGGTATAATTCGTATCACATTGTTATTGTGCCATGTAACATTACAGTATTAAAGTAGTATGATTTTTAATCATTATGCCAATAGTAGTTATGTGTATTAAAATTATGGGTAATGATTTATGCGAAATAATGCTATACGTAACGCCTATTAGTGCAAATAAAATTATTCCATATTAAAATATGCCGAAAAAAAATTTGCGACCCAATATGGAATCAAGAAATTTGTATGGGGTATGTTAGATGTAGTTTTAGTCCAAGAAAGTGTGTGCCTGTGCCAGTGATGCCGTAAGATCTACTGAAGGTTTAGTACCCATTGACGCTTACCATTCACTGTTGGATATCCAGGTACAGTTATAATCATCTGATTATTTTGTCAAAATTGAACCCAGTATTATTAATAATGATCGAGATTGGAACTTGTAACTTTTGAAAAATGTAACTTTTTGATTTACTGTCTCAAATTTCTTGGGATACAGTTATAACTTGATGATGTCTTTACTAGTACTAAAAACTTTTATAAAATAATGTATAGTTTATTCGACATTTATGTATACACAAAAAGCAAAGAAGTAAAAATGATACTCGAAGGTACCCAACTTGGTTTACGTATGATATCATCAAATACATTCAAATGAATTTTTCATTCAACTGAATGGAAAGGTGCTAAATGTAAATAGACGTACAAATTATTCTCAGATCTTAGAGCTAGCCTGAAGTGGCGTATAGCTACTGAGCATGAAACGAACTTTCGAACTATTAAGAGTAATATTAAAGGAAATACAAAATAATTCTAGCAGCACATTACTAATCTTTATTTACTAATCTTCGCTTGAACATGATGTTATTTATAAAGGGACAACATATAGAGGTACTGACGCCGCTGAAGCTTTTAACGAACTATAACAACTAATATGGCCCAATAGCCATATTACCATCTTCGGCAAAGATCAAAGATTTTTTTGTCGAAGAATGTTTTACATGTGAACATGCCTCTGTGGTGGTGTTGCTGGTGTTTGGGCTGGCTGGAGTGAAAAGAACTGACACATTACAACGTACGCACAATGGCCCAATTAAGAGGCTAAGTGCGACATTGCAGCCCCGTTAAAACAATTTCTCTGTGGTGCGGTGATAGTGTGTCCGACTGCTACGCAAGAGGTCATGGGTTCGATTCCTATACGGGACATCACTTTGTGTGATCCACAAATTGTTGTTCCGAGTCTGGGTGTACTTTGTGTCCGTGACTTGTATGTTTGTAAAGACCCCCGCGACACAGGGCTTGTACCCTACTGAGGGAGTCGTCTTTTTAAAAAAAGATCTATATAGTCAGGCAAAGTAATTTCTCTGTGATGAACAACATGGTTTCCGTATGAAGAGGTCTGTGAATACTAATCTACTGACACAAGTTGACTTGTAGATATAAAGTCAAATAGTGTCAGTAGATTAGTATGCTCTTGATCGTGGCAGTCAAGTAGATGTTCATTACTTCGACTTTCGCAAGGCATTCGACAGGGTAAATATTGATATTTTAATCTCTAACCTTAGTACGATAGGCTATATAGCTCCAGGTCTCCTATATACTCTCGCAAATCATCTTCGCGATAGACAGCAATTCATAAGATTGAGACTGTTTGAGTCGCGTCCTTACCATACTTGCTCAGGAGCCAGTCAATACATCAGTACTCAATACATCAGTATTCAACAGATCAGTACTTGGTCCGCTCCTCTTTATTTTAATGGTGAATGATATACCTGATGTAATCTGAAATTCCAAATACCTTCTATATGCTGACAACCTAAAGCTTTATCGCGAAATAAAATGCGAGGCTGATTATGAAGCTCTCATTACTTATTGTATATAAATGCAATTAACACATATACTTCAGTATATGTTACTTGTATAAGCCGCTACTTAGTTCGATATGTATTTATTAGAAATTATTTTTTCTACAGGGGGCACTCCATACATGTGTAGAAGTGCATGTTCAAGCTGTTTCTTTTTTCAGCAATCATCTACGTGTGGCATATAATTCATCAGGTCTTTAAAATAAACTCAAAGCTTTTTAAGAAACTTTTTTGACTAAGTAGGTTTACATTTTCGGAAATAATCACATGATCGGATACACTGTCTTTGAGTTTTTTTCGAAAAACTGCGTTTCTCAACAGGAGGACGTAAGTGCCATGAAGATGCTTCCTTTGACTGGTTCTTTGTTTTCAGACGGTATTTTGCGCATGTTGAAATATTAAAAAAACACTTTTGCCCGGTTTTATAATATTCGAAGGAATATTACAACTTTTTACATTTTGGGCACTACTTCAATTTATTAAATCATTTATTAATCCTTCGAATCCCCACCAAATTGTCGCCTAACCCAAATTTGAAAGTCACAATTGAGGCAGTAGGCTAGGCTATAAGCAAACTCGACGCTGTAATTTTGATCGGAATACAAAAACCTATGAAAAAATGACATCCAGCTCGATGTTGAGTAGTTCTGCGCCCTCCCGTCCAGACTAGAGCGCTAGTTTCACATAGTAAAATACATAATCGGTTTTTCGTCGCTGTGACAAAGCTGTGAGGCCAGGCTGTATGTTTTAGGAATAGCACTGCAGGTCAAGCTCTCATCTCATACCTATGAGTATAAATATCTAAAAAAAATAGTTATGATTTAGAAATGTGGTAAATACTAAAGGCCGTGTGTGTAAGTTCCACGCATGATGTTGCTACAATGACGGCGCGTCTAGACGCCACGCTGCCGACGCTCTATTAACATAACGAGTTATCTATGAAACCGAACCACTTAGAATTACAGGTTGACTTTTGCTTTAACCCTTAAACCTGATAGGACTTTGATAACATCATGTGGTAGATGAATGGGATATTTTACCTTAAGTTGTTTTATTTATCTAGTCATTTAGATCAAAATGAGCCTCCGTAGTTCAAGCCTTACAAAACCACACGATAAACTTAGCCCTTGTCATAGAATGACACAGAGCCCTCCAAGGCATTATCGGCCCCAATACAGTGACCTTCCAATACAAAGACAGCAACTCGATTGGTAACGACGCAACAGACAAATTAGTGAGGCAGGAAAATTGAAAATGGTTACATACGGCCCAGAACCATTAGGTGCTCAAATTATATCATATCAGCGAAAAAAAACACAAAGAGAAAATAAATTAAGAGTATTCGTAGTATATATAAATTAATAGTACTCCCTATCTCATCATTCAAACCAGAGACAATCTGCGTAAGGCACGCACCATGTCAGAACAAGGGCGACGGACAGCCCTACGCAGAGGATGCTAGGAGGCAGGCAGAACAAATATCAAAACACATGCTCACGGAGTGCCACGTAGAAGACCAACAGGCACAACTCCTAGCATCACTGACATCCTTCCCTAAAGCCAGCAGCAGTCTGGACAGACGCTATCGTTCTGTGAGTGCCTGAGTTGGCTTGAGTGTTAGATGGGATAAGTATAAAAACTTGAGAGGTGTCAAGGGACACCCGGATGGAACGAAGTTCTTATCTTATTTTTTTTATAATCTTCGCAACACCACACTGTTTAATGCGAAATAGAAAGACGAAACGAAAATAACTTACAAAAAAACGATTGTATACTGAAGGCTCGAACCCACAACTACACAATTGTCACCAATAGCTCTAGACCAAATCGACAGGTGACTTCTTCGTCAAATTAGATGTTCATATCGTACGCGCACGCCGCGCGGCTTGTGTGTGTCAAAAAGTGTCGTTACAACTTTTCGTGAGATTTTTTTCCGTCTAGCCCCCTTTCACAACGCGCGAAAAGGAATTTGGTTCCAATAATATTAAAAATTAGCAATTGAGATAAAATTGGACACTATACACATCCAATACGTGGTTGTTATGGAAATATCTGGTATTACGCCGGAAAACCTTACAGCATAAATATCGAGGTGTGTCAGCACTCATTTGCAAATATCGTGGCTCGTTACCAGCACATTCGATTATCGAAATATTTTACGATGAAATTTTGCACCATTTTATTTAAAAATAAAGAAGAGCCCTTTGTTTATGCTGTGGTGCGTTAAAACGGTTTATTCAAAATGAATAAAAAGTAGATGCTAGTAGAAGGTAAGTACAAGATTCTGACACAAAGACCACACTTCATTACGACTTTGTAAAATAGCTGCGTCGCCATCAATGTAAAATATCTGTAAATGATGTCAGACATGACTAGCTGATAGACTACAAAGTATTAAAAATAAAATAACAATGGTGATTTATGTTCACTAGTGTATGGTTATACTAGTGTATATTTAGTTTGTGATTCGCGTCATGAAACGATGCCGGGCACAATAAGCTATTCATAATGACATGCAAATCCCCGCAAGCGTCGGTTCAGACACTAGGTACGCGACAAACTCCGCAACTATCCGATACCAGATTAAATAATCACTGCTCGTAATACCACTCCACTAATATCATTTAAATAGTTCGTAACACTTAATATCGCGCCTAAACAACTGTTAAAGATATTATGTATTAAGTTTATACTCGTATAATACCTCTATCAGCTGTTGTGTTGTTGTTTCACAATATATTTTCAACGGCAACTATTCTTATTCCACAACACAAATTGCAGTTCGTTATTCTTTTGGTAAAAAGTGTAGCGTGATTCTAGTCTATGTCGGATAGGTCGTTTGTAAAT
Source organism: Herminia tarsipennalis (assembly GCA_945859575.2). Taxonomy (NCBI): domain Eukaryota; kingdom Metazoa; phylum Arthropoda; class Insecta; order Lepidoptera; family Erebidae; genus Herminia; species Herminia tarsipennalis. The sequence continues at coordinate 27,572,149 of OX243841.2, read as the reverse complement.
TATAGCCATAGCAGACTTCTAAACACACTGTCTTTATGTTATGTGTTCATAAACCTGTATTTTTAACAGACTTCGAAAAGTTATGTTATGTATTTGTTACGAATATATGTAATATTTTAGGAATTGTGTGATTTTTAAATTATGATGTGATGACCTATCGGGCTCATTTGACATTGTGACTAATCTTTTTTTATTCGTTTTTCATCAGTCCAACTTAGGGATCCGTGCTACTTTTATGAAAATCGGTTAAATAGTTTGGAATATATAAATTAAAACCCTTTTTTGTCCGTGGTCCCTGTAATCGTCCCTGGAAGGTACCACGGGAATTATTTTACCCGTGGTCCCTGAATGTTGTATAAGCCAAATAATTTAAAAAGGTATTATAACTTAACTGTATATTATTAAAGACAACAAAATGTGTAATGCTGGCCACCAATGATACCCTTAATATAAAGGAGCTATTTGTTATTTTCCTTGTTACGTCAATTTAACACATAAATTGTTGTCATTAATCATTATTGTTTGCTGAAATAGAAATTGTAATGTCTGAAATTGAAATTATTACTAGAAAGGGCGGTCAAGTTCTTCTTTACGATAACTATCAATTTTATAAACACACAAAAAATAAAAGTGGTACAATGAAATGGAGATGTAGTAATTTTAAATCGATTAAATGCTCTGGATCTGTAACTGTAGAGGTAAGTTTATGTTTACCATTTTGAACCGACTTTAAAAAGGAGGCGGTTCTATGTTTCACTGTATGTTTTTTTTAAGTCTAACTCTATTACTCCGTCAATTGTGGACCGATTTTCATTTTTTTTTATTTGAAAGAGCTCGTTAGTTTTGTAATGTTCTCGAATGTTCGTTAGGAGCTGAGAGAAACAACGTCCGTCAAGTTCATGCATTTATTCCGCACTGGTTAAGTACACATACGATACATCAGAAAGAGAGCCTCGATACATTATAAACCTACCCACATTATATGGATATGTCTACCAATCACAGATCAACAGCTGATGACTACATGTCACAGTTATAAGCAACTACCTACATCACACTCTTCCACACCAATCAATACCATAGGTAGGTATTAATTGAACCCTAAACTTAATACTAAACACAAGAATACAAATTAGATATAATTACATCTTATAATTAGTTTTATTTCTAAGTCTACACAGTCTTACCGGTCGGCTTTGGGAAGGTAACACCTCAGGCTGCGCGTCATAAAACTCTGGCGAAGACGGAGCTTCGACAATGTCTGATCCATCCCTAATTCCCCTTGGAATAACATCACCAGTGGGTGAAGTAGAAAGTTCCACTGACCGCTCTTCCGACGGACCCTCACTCGATAGCGAACTCGGTGCTCCTGTCGGCTCCACCTGAGAATTTGTGCTAGGTTCTGTCACTGTCACCGTTGGCTGACCTGAGCATGCCAATGATAGTCTTGAAGATCTCTTTTTCAACTGATCGATATGTCTGTGAATGATTTCGCCTTCCCTACCGATTACTTTATAATTATTGGCTCCAGTGACGTCCACTATTTGACCCGGAACCCACTTTTCCCCTTTTAAATACTGTCTATACCATACTTCGTCCTGAGGTTGAAGTTCTCTATTCGCCCCAATCACCGATTCTTTCTGTCGCTGTTGAGCCTTTTTAACCCTAGTTTCTCTATCTGGCTTTAAAACGTCTAACCTAGTACGTAAACGACGCCCTAATAACAATATAGCCGGACTTTCGCCCGTGGTTGAGTGCTCGGTGTTCCTATAATGCAATAAGTACGTCCAGAGTGCTTTGTCCACATTTTGTTTTTCGAGAATAGCTTTCTTAATGACCCGCTTTAATGACTTAACCGCGTTTTCCGCCAGACCGTTCGATGCCGGATGATATGGCGCCGTGAAAATGTGATCGATACCCAGATTCTTATTAAAATTATTAAATTCGGTGCTCGAAAACGGTGGCCCGTTGTCAGATACTATCTGTTTAGGAAGACCCCATCTACTGAACAATTCGGATAACTTATCTACAACACTACTAGCTGTCGTACTTGCCATACTAAATACTTCGACCCATTTAGACATCGCATCGACAACTACTAAATACGTTTTACCTAAAATCGGACCCATAAAATCTAAGTGTAGCCGTGTCCACGGGCGATGTGGCCACGGCCACATGCGAGGAGTCTGGCGCGGTGGCGCATCCGCATGCGCCGCGCACACCTCACACCCGCGGCACATGCGCTCAATGTCCTCATCGACACCGGCCCACCACACGTAACTGCGCGCTATCGCCTTAGACTTCACGATTCCCATATGGGGCTCATGAATCATCCGTAGCACCCTTTCCTTGCAGTCGTTCGGGACTACCAACCTATGACCCCACATAACACAACCTAATTCCTCATATAATTCCGTTTTACGATTAAAATACGGTCGTAAATTCACTATGTCACAGTCTGCCGGCCAACCATCTCGTAAGTAACTAAGTACTTTAGATAATACCGGGTCACGACTAGTTTTATTCTTAATTTCATAATAGTCCAACAATAACGTTTGTTGAACGAAATGCAAAAATGTTTGCTCGGGCGCCGAATGACTCATCTGTTTACTACTAGCCGTCACAGGTAAACGCGATAGGCCGTCCGCCCCGTTCTTATCGGTGCGCACGTACTCAATAACAAACGAATAAGCGGATAATATTATTGCCCACCGCTGCATCCTACTGGCTACCATCGTTGGTATACCCGTATGTGGACCTAAAATAGACACTAGGGGCTTGTGGTCTGTACGTAAAATAAAATGTCGCCCATATAAATATTGATGAAACTTATTCACTGAAAATATAATAGCTAATGCTTCTCTATGAATTTGTGAATAATTCTTTTCCGCGTCATTCAGAGTGCGCGACACATACGCGACAGGACGTTCGGACACCCCGTCGGCACCGAGCTGTGTGAGGACGCCGCCGATCCCGCGCGCACTCGCATCGCAAGTTACTACTAGTTTTCGCGTCGGATCATAATGCGATAACACATCCGCGCTTGTTAATAGTCTTTTAATTTGTATAAACGCTCGCTCACAGTCTGTTGTCCAGCGCCACAGCGTGTCTCTTTTTAACAAATCATATTAACATAATCATATCAAGGAAATTAAAAAATACTCTACTTAACTGTCCATAAGTATGTCCATGTTTATAAGATATAGATAAGTACTTAGTAGGTATTTATTTATATATTTACATAAGGTTATGCTAAGTTCGTAAAGATTAGAAAAATATGTCATGTGTGCATACATATATGATTTAAGTGTTTTTGTTTAAGTTTTAATGACTGATAATAACGGTCAATTGTGTTTAATTGAGATTGACTCGCTGTTTACTTTAGTTTTGTCTGTAAAAGAGCGCTTCTCGCCATCAAACGTAAAAGTTTGGCGAGTATAGAAGTAAGAGATATTTTTTGTTATTTCCTATTAAATAAATAAAATATTAAATAAATAAAATAAAAATAAAAAAATATAACGGTACCAGCTTGGAACTCATATTCCTCACAAACTTAGCATAAAAGTTAATGAGACCCAAAAATGATCGTAATTCCGTTACATTTCCTGGCCTAGGAATTTTTGTGATAGCTTCCACTTTACTAGGATCCGTTCTAATGCCGTCTTTGTTTATCACGTATCCTAAGTATTGGACTTCGTCCACTAAAAATACACATTTGCTAGCCTTTAATTTTAATCCGTATTTATGCAACTTACTAAACACTGCTTCAACCGCTTGAAGGTGCTGGTCCTTATTGGAACCCCCGATAATAATATCATCAAGGAACACTTCTACATAAGGGATACTACCTAATAAATTACACATAATGCGTTGAAATATTCCCGGGCTGGATGACAGGCCGTACACTAACCTATTGTACCGATATAGGCCTCGATGAGCATTAATCACTGTAATTTCTTTACTGCTATCTAATTCAATCTGACTATAAGCCTGTGACAAATCGATTTTAGAAAAATAACGAGCATTACCTAAACGTACCATCAAGTCCTCGATTTTCGGTAAAGGATAGCGATCCACTAACAGAACCGGATTTACAGTAGCCTTAAAATCAGCACAAATTCTCAGTGAACCATCAGATTTATTTACCGGTACTAACGGTGAGGCCCAGTCGGAGCTGTCGATGGGCTCAATGATCCCCTCGCGCAGCATAGCGTCGAGCTCGGCGTCGACGCGCTCCCGCAGCGCGTAAGGTATCGGCCGCGCGCGGTGGAACACCGGCGCCGCCCCCTCCCGCAGCCTTAACGTCGCCTGACCTCCCGTGTACCTTCCCAAGCCGCCGCTGAACAACTCCTTATATCGGTTTGTAATCGTTCAAACACAGATGATGAAACCCCTCCCCATCGTCGTTGGCTTCCACTGCATCCTCCTGTGCCCATCCGTAGTACATGGCATCCTTATGCTGCTGCTCTCCAGAGGCGCTTCCCGGGCACACGCGTCTCAAATGGCCCGTTTGACGGCACCGACTGCATACGTAGCTCCGGAATCTGCACATCTCGTAAATATGCGATGTTGACCCGCACCCTCTACAGCCTCTATCCGCCACCGTACTTCTGTGCTGTATTCCGGCCTCCCGGCGCCCCGTCCTATATCCGGGCGCACCACCCGAGCCGAAGCCGCTGCTGCCGCGACCGCGCCCGCGCGGCGCTATGGCTGCCCCGCGCCGTTGCTCTCCCCGGGTTGCCGCCACCGTGTGTAACCCCGCTGTTGCCTCACTAGGAGCCGACGTAGCCGATGCCGCCGTCGCCGGTCTGTCCACTGCCGCCGCGTCCCGCTCCGCTGCTTCCAGTGACGTTGCTAGTTTCACCGCACCCGTAAAACTCAACGAGTCTTCCTCCGCAAACAGCCTTTGTCTAGTTACTTCACTTTTCAACCCACATACAAATTGGTCCCGTAGGTTTTCGTTGAGATTTCCGACAAATTTACAATGACGTGTCATCTTCTTCAACTCCGCCACATAATCACCAATGCTTTCCCCCGCTGCTTGTCGCCTTTGTCTAAACCGAAACCTCTCCGCCAGTGCTGATGGAACCGGTTGAAGGTGGTTTTCCATGATGCTAACCACCTCCGTGTAGCTCAACTCAGAGGGCTTCTTAGGACTTGACAAGTTCCCCAACAACTCATAAGCCGCGTCGCCCATTACCGCAATCAAGGTAGGCAGCTTCAGGTCCTCCTTAACGACGTTTGCCAAAAAGTACATATTCAGCCGTTCAATATACGACGACCACACTCCCGCGACCACGTCAAACTCCTTCACTTTGCCGATCGACATCGTAATTAGCAATTACGCACGCACAATTTTAAAACCGAACACGCCCTTTTATCCTCGTCGCCAATGTAATGTTCTCGAATGTTTGTTAGGAGCTGAGAGAAACAACGTCCGTCAAGTTCATGCATTTATTCCGCACTGGTTAAGTACACATACGATACATCAGAAAGAGAGCCTCGATAAACCTATAAACCTACCCACATTATATGGATATGTCTACCAATCACAGATCAACAGCTGATGACTACATGTCACAGTTATAAGCAACTACCTACATCACAAGTTTCATAGCGGTTCAATTAGTACAAATAACACATACGTTGTTTAAAAAAGAACATACAAGCAAAATAGTATCATATCTATATAACGTACATGTAACTAATAATTTTAGGGGAGCAGTGTAATAAAAAAAACAAAGCACATATGTACAGCGGATCCTCTTAGAAATGAAAAATATATAAATATTGCATGTCTTCGAAAGGTTGTGAAGATCTCTGATGAACCCATACCAAAATTGTACGACTGTACTCTTAAAAAATTATTGAATGATGGAAAAAATGACGTGGCGGAACACTTTCCAGAGTTGTCAAGTGTACAACATTCGTTATATAGCGACAGAAATAAAGAAGCTGGAGTTCGTAAGTTAAGTTATAAAATTACACGTTGAAGTTGAAGTTCCGAAAAAGTTTGAGGACTTCATTTTAGCTGATTACAGTAGTGATGAAGGTGAACGTATCATCATATTTTGTAGTCCAGATTCTAGGCAATTGATTGGAAACATAAAGGAATTCTTCGGGGATGCAACGTTCCAAAGCTGCCCAGCACCATTTTCCCAATTGTATATCATTCTAGGAGAGATTGATAGTACGGAAGAAAAAACAAATGTCAAGCCACTGATTTATGTGTTAATGCCAGATAAAAAAGAGCACACATATTATGTAATGTTTCTAATGATACAGTCACAACTGAAACAATGGAACCCATTAAAAATGCATTGTGATTACGAAATTGGCGCTATCAACGCCATTATAAAAGTGTTTCCCGACATACATATTGTGGGCTGTTATTACCATTGGGGAAAGTGCTTGTGGAGAAATGCGAAACTCCTGAAAATGGATAGATACAAACAGGAAAGAAGAATAGTGGCACTATGTGCGGCATTGCCACTTTTACCCAAAGACATGATTTCGAAGGGATGGGAGTACATAAATTCAGAACCCGCCGTGGAAATTTTCGGTATGCAGAAATTCCTGCATTATGTTAAAAAAAATTGGTTAAGACCGAAATACATAAACTTTGTAAGTGTTTTTGCTGAAAGACACCGAACAAATAATGTCGCAGAAGGACTAAACGCCAAAATCAACAAAAGAGTTCACAAAAACACAGTTAACCTGATGCGTCTTTTAAATGTATTACGAGACATGGACACCGTAAATAACCTAAAATTAACTAAGACAAGCAAAAAAAAACGAAATAAAAAACTAACAATGAATGACGATGTTATTCGACATGTTATTTTAGAGCTCATTAATGGCGACATAGATATTGGCCATGCACTTGATAAACTGCGGTGAACCAAAAAAGGATTGCATATTTGGAAGTAGGTAACTAAAGGAGTATGTTTATGTTTTTATTTTTGTTATTATAATAGAGCACAAACGCATAGAGTATAATATGTAGATAATTTTGTTTTTTGTTGTTGTCTTTAATAATATACAGTTAAGTTATAATACCTTTTTAAATTATTTGGCTTATACAACATTCAGGGACCACGGGTAAAATAATTCCCGTGGTACCTTCCAGGGACGATTACAGGGACCACGGACAAAAAAGGATTAAAACGTGTAGATTTGAGGGCCTGGCTTATATTTTAAAGGAAAAACATCTCAAAACCTTGATCTAATAGTACTGTATATGAAATATTCTCATTCTCCTGTCTCATTCCCCTGGCACCAATGTTCTATGTAAGCCCACAGGATGTTGTGACGCAAGTATATCGTCATAATATCCTGCTGTGATCTCTCTGTGAGGAAATAGGCCATTGTGGTTTGTAAACTAAAAATTATAAAAGAAGTAATTTAATAAAAAAACAAACAGACACCAGAAGTCGGTGCCAGCACATATCAACAGTAAATACAAGCTATCATTAAAAAAACCGTACTGTCTACAAACTTAAAAAAATCAACCATACTTGTCAGAAGGATTTGTTCCATATATATTCGCCCCACCCCACATACAAAATTACGATTCGTCACAAGTTGTATACATGTTTCATCCTAAAATATATTTAAATAATTTAAATCAATTTGTTTTTATGTTTCGTTACACTTTTCCTTCTATTTTTGCTGTACTTCGAAGTTTTAGATAGCATAAAAAATATATTATTGGTGAATAGGAATAATATAAAAACGATAGTGTTCTTAATGGAATTTACTTTTGACTAGATAAGTTATTATAAATTATATGAGTATGTTAAAGCGAGGAACAAGGGAAAGTTTACGCTAGGGATGCCTATATAAAAATATCGCTACACATTATAATACACTATGCATATTATTGTACAAATTATAACTTTAGAAATTAAATATTTTTGATCATCAATAAATAAATAAATAATAAATAAATTTATTATTTTAGTTTTTATATTTATTTATGCAAATATGATGGAGTAATTTCTAGAATTGTTTTATAGAATTTAAAAAAAAATCATGTGAAATAAATAATGAAAGTATCCAAATAAAAATACGAAATTCAATAAAAAAAACTTACTGACGAATCAAACAGATCGTCAATAACGAATATGTCGGATTATTAACAAATTGTAAATCTTAGATGCATTTCTCATTACAATAGTGTTTGTGCATCTCATGCAAATCGTCTGCCCCGAAGATATGAAACTCAAAGTCCGCGGAGTCGAAAACACGAAAAACGGAGGCGTCATTATCAGCACAGAGTCTAAAAATGACCAAGAAAAACTCAAACAATCTGTACCGTCGACGAAACCCAAAAACGCAAACCCCGCATTACTATCGTAGGAGTCCCGACACAAATGAGCGATAATGAGGTTTTTAAATGTGTATACGAACAAAACCTAGTAGAAAAAATGCCCTCTTTAACTAAAGATCCATTTTTGACCTCAATTAGACTCAGCCACAAATCTGGGAAGAAAGACGCAGTGACCTGCAATTATATTCTTGAAGTATCAGCAGTCATGCGTAAAGCCCTGCTAACTCAAGAAAAGTCCTATCCTGTGCGAGACTTTACACTAGTGACCAGATGCTACAAATGCCAGCAGTACGGACATGCAGCCAAAACATGCAAAACACTTAACTCTACATGTGGACATTGCGGTCAAGATGGTCATTCTATGCAAGAGTGCAAATCAAAATCAGAGGCGCCTAAATGTGCAACATGCTTGCGTTTCAAAAAGCCGAACAATCACAAGACGGGTGACAATGACTGCCCTGCAAAAAAAGCAGCTGAACTAAGGTACATTAACACAATTGATTATGAAGGCGCCTAAGAGCGCCACATACTCGCGTGTATTTTAGTTTAGAACTAAGGGTAGATTTAAGTTACATAAATGGATTTAAATTTAATTACACAATTAGATAATAGTTTCCTATCGGAATCAAGATTTTGTGAGGTTGAAGATTGCAGACAATATCTTATTGGATACCAAAAATCATTAACCATACTTACACAGAATATTTGCGGTATTCATAAAAATATAAATAGTTTACATGTTTTTCTACATAGGCTTAATGTTCACCGGTTTATTAACCAACATTCGGTTAGAATGATTATATCACAATAATCATTCTAACCGAATGTTGGTTAATAAACCGGCACGATCGCCTCCCAATAATACCGGGGTACAATGTATACTATACCGCTACAAATCACAATCAAAATGATGGTGTCGTGGTATATGCTAAAAAAACATTAAAGGTCACAGTCGAGGAGCCAACTCTTCAAGACTGCAATGGTTTGATCCTTAACATTGGTTCAGACACAGCGATTATTGCTTTATATAGATCTCCTTCCTTCAGAAACTCTGTCCTCTTTCAAAAATCTCTAGATGAAACACTGAAATCACTATCCTCATGTAAAACATAATAATAACAGGTGACTTGAATATAAACATTAGCTCAGGATATTGCGATTCAGGAACCCATAACTACCTTAATTTATGTTCATACTATGGTCTTTAGCCCGCTCACACATTATCTTTTTTGTTTTTGTTTTTTAAAAGACGACTCCCGCACTAGGGTACAAGCCCTGTGTCGCGGGGGACTTTACAAACATACAAGTCACGGACACAAAGTACACCCAGACTCGGAACAACAATTTGTGGATCACACAAAGTTGTGTCCCGTATGGGAATCGAACCCACGACCTCTTGCGTAGCAGTCGGACACACTCCCACCGCGCCACAGAGGCATCTACTCATCATAGCGGTTCCTGTCTCGATCATGTAATGATTAAAACCAGCTTGACATACATCACTCTTGTTACTAACTCTACTGTAACTGACCACCACGCTGTCCTACTAACCGTAAATTTAACGCCACCTAAGCAGATTCGTCCACAGACAAGGTCTAAATTAAACATACACAAACTCGAACATGGTTTAGGCAACATTGATTTTTGTCCAGTTTACAATAATGCCGACCCTAATATGTCTCTATCGTATTTAATTAAAAATGTCTAACAAACAATATTATGCAACACGAAAGTAACGACAATAAATAAGAAATTTTACAATATCAAGCCCTGGATTACTCCTGGTCTTATACGTTGTATAAGACACAGAGATCGACTCCATCAGCGGACAAGACGGTACCCAGACAACCTAATACTTCTAACTACATATAAAAGATACAAACAATTCTGTAACAACCTACTCAAAAAGTTAAAAATTAATTATGACAGAGATGTTTTACAAAGGGCAGGTAATAATAGTAAGCAAATTTGGCGACATGTTAAAAGCATAACCTCGAAAAATCATGAATCAAATTCGAATTTACTGCATATGAATTCAACACCACTAAATTCAGATAACCATGTAAATAACTATTTTATAAATGTGGGCAAAAATCTTGCCGAGCGTATTCAAAATCAAAATAATAGACTTGGATGTACGCGACCCCCCCAAATTGTCCGCAACTTGAGTCTCAAATCTTTCGTTATGCTTGACACTGACGAACACGAGGAACACACAAGAGCTCAGCAAAGGGAACCAAGTCCTGGGCATCTTCCTTGACCTTGCTAAAGCTTTTGACACAATTTCTGTTCCCATTCTCCTAAACAAGTTGGAGTCACTGGGCATAAGAGGGATTCAACTAAAACTTTTGGCAGACTATTTAAATGAAAGATAGGTACCAATGTATCAAAATATATAACATTACTAGTAAAGATCAAAAATGTTCCGGTTTTGGTATTCCTCAGGGCAGTATTTTAGGCCCTACTTTATTCCTTATTTACATAAATGACCTTTGCAATATGAATATCGATCATGGTAAGATAATATCTTATTTATGCTGATGACACAGCTATTATATTTACAGCTAAAACCAAGAACGACCTATTTGAAAACGCTAAGCAAGGTTTTAATTTCATAAATAATTAGCTTTGTCATAATTTGCTAACATTAAACGCTGATAAGACAATATATATCCGCTTTTTTATGCGACAGTCATACCACACCGATGATGATCCACATTTATTTGCACACTATTGTAATAACACATTAGAAAATACGTGTAACTGTCCTATTATACTTAGCATTAGCAACATAATAATATATAGATAACACACTGTCATTCAAGAAACACATAGAAATTTTAGTGACTAAAGTGCGAAAACTAATATATGTCTTTAAAAACTGCGTTCTATTGCCGATTCGAAATTAATTAAACAAGTATATAAGGCCCTGTGTCAGTCCATCATTCAGTATTGCATCACTTCATGGGGAGGAGCACTAAAAACTGTTATGTTGCCACTTGAAAGAGCACAGAGAGCCGTTCTAAAAGTAGCTACTTTTCGACATTTCCTTTTTCCCACATACCTCCTGTATAAATGCTGTAAGGTATTGACTGTTCGTCAGCTTTTTATAGTAAATATAATTTTAAAACAACACGAGCTACTCACCTATAATACTGACTTAACTAATAAGAGACGAAAAGATATAGTCGGCACATCTGATTCCTCCTCAAGATATATGTTCTCAAACCGATTTTTTAATTTCATAGGCCCTTTTTTGTATAATAGATTAAATCGAATTGTAAATATATACCACCTAAATTATTTTAATTGTAAAAAAGCTGTTAGTTCTCAATTACAAGATATGTCATACGAACAGACGGAGGACATATTACTTGTACTAAAATAAATAAGACTAATTTTTGTAACATCTCTTATGAAGACCTTTCCAAACTTACCGAGTTTCTTGAAGAAGTTATAGACAAAAGCGAATTTACATATAAAATTATAAATAAAAATCAGCTGCGAATTAATATTATCAGCATAGAAGTCTATAAAACTGCAATACAAGTTATTAGGGAAAAGGGTTTGATTGGACATACGTTCAATAGAAGGGACAAGAGACCATATAGAGTAGTTATTAAAAATCTACATCACTCAACACCTATTAACGAAATAAAATATGCAATTGAAGAGACAGGAAACACAGTGATTGGGGAAATAATAAATGCCAAGTATGGCTCTGAAAAAAAGCCTATACACACCTTCTTTGCAACTGTACAACAAGGCCCCAACAATAAAGCCGTAAAAAGCATTAAATATATCAGTCATCAGTCAATTACCATAGAAGAACCCAGAAAACGCAACTCTATAGTTCAATGTCAAAGATGCTAGCAATACGGCCACTCAAGAAACTATTGTATGAGACCTTACCGCTGTGTTAAATGTGCTGAAGCGCATAAGACATCAGAATGCCCGAAGACTAATAGAAATACTCCAGCAAAATGTGCCCTGTGCCTCGGTGCACATCCCGCTAACTTCAAGGGATGTGAAGTGTATAAAGAAATTTTGTCAAGGAAAACCATCAAACAGAATCACCTTAGGGCCAGGGGAAGTACAAAACATCCCGCTGAAAATAATCATAAGAAGCCGATGACACAATACCCTCCACCAGCAGCTAATACTGACATGCAGAATCAATCACCACCTCAACACATACCTACCATTAAAGCGGGTTCAAAGATATACTCTGTAAAACAAGCAGGATATGATGAAGTCCTGAAAAACACTTTAAACGTAGATAATGCGATTCCAACACAGAACACAACGGTACAAGAGATGCTTCTCAAACAAGCGGAAAAATTTGATATTATACTTCAACAAATGAGTACTTTAATTAACCTCATGACAACCTTAGTTGCCAAAATATCAAAATGACTTCCCTCAAGATAGCTGCATGGAACCTAGACGGTCTATCACCCAATCTTGGAGTGGTAGAAGTCTTATTACACACACACAACATAGATATATTCCTAGTATCTGAATCACATCTGACTGATAACAAAAGCGTCAAGCTAAATAACAATAATATTTATGCCACTAACCACCCAGACGGCACTGCACATGCTGGCGCTGCCCTGATAATAAAATCTAGTGTTAAACACTATGAACAACCTCCATTTAAAAAAGACTACATACAGGCATCCACTGTCGCAGTAGAAGATCGCAATGGAATACTTAATATATCTGCCATATACTGCCCTCCAAAACACAGTATAAAAGAAGAACAATATGAGATATTCTTTAATACACTCGGTTCAAGGTTCATTGTTGGGGTGATTGGAACGGCACGTTCACTGGGCCTCTATACTGACTAACACGAGAGGAAGAGAACTCAAAAAAAGCGTTAATAAGAATAATCTCATTACGATCTCAACACAAGACCCGACCAACTGGCCTACGGACCCTAAACGTCTTCCGAATGTCATAGATTTTTTCATAACAAAAGGTCTATCTGGACTCTTTTATGACATACAAACAAGCCTAGACTCCGATACAAATCATGTGCCAGTAATATTGAACATCGGTGCAACCGCATTAAAAATGGACAGCCATCTTAAATTGTATATTAAGCGTACGGACTGGAACTCATTTCGGGAACTTGTGCATGAGAGACTTAACCTTAAAGTAAGTCTGAAAACGGAGCCAGATATAAATGCAGCCGCTCAGCACATAACATCAATTATACAAGAAAGTTGTTGGTTATCAACGCCTGAAGTTAATAATAATAATAATAATTAATTTATTGCAACAAAAAACATTTCACAATTTAAACGTAAGCCCTGATTCTCAAACTAGCGTGAGCTGTATGTTGAGAACCAGTTCCTTCCCAAATATAGGTTACATAAGTAGTTTGCTTGTTACAAAACTGTACTAACCTTAAAGTTAATCCTTACATTAATTACAGTGTGTGTGTGTGTGTGTGTGTGTGTGTATGTGTGAGAGTGAGTGTGTGTGTGTGTGAGTGTGTGTATGTGTGTGTGTGTTTATTATATTTTATGTGCCTGTATTATTTTAATTCATTACTACTATCAGTTTTTCTACTTCATTGTAGTCCAAATCTTTGAGCCATAGTTTGACCTTATTTTTGATTTGATAATTAGATAAATGTTTCGTTTTATGTACTAAATTAAGTTTATTGTATAGTCTAGGAGCAACATTGTGGTAATGTTGTTGGGCAAAGGTGCTTCGAGCTCTTGGTATTGGACACTTATCTATTCTTTTGCCTGACTCAGGTAGATAAGGTATAACATTTTTATGATACTTTCGAATACACTGGTAGAAAAATAACTTTCGCACTGTTAGAACATCAGCTTTATTATATAGTAAATGTGTTGGATGTCGAAACTTTAAGTGTAATAGTACTTTGAGAACCGCGCGCTGCGCTCTTTCGAGCTCTATTAGATGTGTTTTAGCTGATGAACCCCACAAGCAGATACAATAGGTGATTACACATTCCGCTAAAGCTTTATAGGTTTGGATCAATAGCGTAGTGTCTGATATTATTCTTAACTCTTTAAAAATGTAAATAAGTTTCCTTAGGCGGTTGCTAACGGTAGTTATATGTTTTTTCCAGTTTAGTTTATTATCTACATTTACTCCTAAATATTTGATGTTATAAGATCTTGTTAATTTTGGGCAGTCACACCTAGTAATCACACCCGTAGTTCGGTTGCAAGGGTAACAGTGAGTGCGGAGCTGAAAGTTCCTTGGACTGGATGCCATGGTCTTGCTAAAACAAATAAATTTAGTTTTACTAACGTTAAGGGATAGTAAACTGTCCTCAAGCCATGCAGTAACAGAAGACATGCCTTCTTCAGTTAATTTACCTACTGTCTCCCAAGTATTACTATAAAAGAGTATAACCGTGTCATCTGCGAACATTTGCAATTTAGCACCTTTAATTTTATATTTACATAGGTCGTTAATGTACGCTAGAAACAAGGTTGGAGATAGCGTACTACCCTGCGGCACCCCGTGAGTACACACCCTTGCGTTACTGACACAACCCTCGACTCTAACGCACTGGTACCTATCTGTTAGGTAGTCCTTGAGCCACAAAAGAGCGTTCCCCCTGATTCCCAGGTTCTCTAATCGAGTTAGAAGGATCGGAATTGATACAGTATCGAACGCCTTTTGTAGATCCAGGAAAACCCCCACGCACTTGTCTCCTTTATCAAGATGTTCAGTAATTGTAGAAGTAAGCTGTAGGACAGCATTGTCAGTGGAATGATTTGCTCGAAATCCGTGTTGATTCGAGCTTAGAAGTTTATTACCTTCTAAGTAGTTTATTAGACGTTTGTTCATTATTTTTTTGAAAACTTTGGAAACGGTACTCAAAAGTGAAATTGGCCTATAGTTCGTAGCTATGGACTTATCACCTGATTTATAAATTGGACAAACAATAGCATATTTAAACACTTTAGGGAAGTTGCCGCATTCAAAACTAAGATTAATCAGGTGTGCAATAGGTTTGGCAAGGCAGTAACGAAACGTTTTTAAAAGGCGTGCTGTTATTTTATCTATGCCTGGAGCGCTGTGTGTTTTGAGGCTATTAATTACGTTAACAACCTCATTAAGATCCGTCAAATGTAGGGCCATGGAGTTTAAGGGTGCATCTGTTCTTATGGCTTTCTTAGCTAAGGAAATTTCATCCGTGTTGAGTTTTTGCAGTGTTTGGTTTGCAATATTAGACCCTACTGATGCAAAAAAACTGTTAACTTGGTCAAGTGATTCGGTAACTGTGGATTTTAGTTTAAGTAGTTCTGAAGATGGCATAGTATTAGACTTATTCATGTTACATAGTTCCTTGATTGTATTCCAGGTTTCCTTTATATTGCCTTTATTTTGCATGAGTTTGTTATTATAGTAATTCTTTTTTAGTGTTTTAATTATCTTTTTCAGAGTATTTCTGTAGACTAAGTATTTGTTATTCAGGTCCTGATTATCTAAGTTTTTCTTTACTCTTTTGTGCATCCTATCACGTTTTTTTATAGATTTAACAACCCCTACTGTGATCCATGGCTTTAACGGCCTAATACGTTTAGGAATATGTTTGACAGTTGTGTTGACATTTATGATGTGTTCTAATTTTGATATAAATGTTTGTGTGGCTTCGTTCACATCTATGGTAGAGTAAAGATCGTGCCAGTTTTCCATCTCTAAGCATTGCTTAATACCACCCATATTAATATCAGTCTTGCTGAAGGGTATATTCATTTTTGGCGTACAAGTATAGTCAATGTGTAATAAAATAGGCGAGTGATCCGTAAGTTCGTCAAAGACAAAAGTTTGTGATTTGAAAATGGATTTTACCATAAAATGGTCCAGTAATGCCTTTTGTCTAGTAGGACAATTAATTCCTTGCTTTAATCCATAACTAGCCATTAAATCAAGATAAGTTGATGAGTTCCCGTTAAGATTATCAGGCATGATATCCAAGTTCAGATCACCTGTTAATAACAATACTTTGTGGTTATTACAAGTACCTATAATATTGTCGAGAGAATTTAAATAACTAAGTGGGTTCCTAAAACTTGGCGAACGATAAGTACAGACAAGACATATTTCATTTTTCACGTTAACCACAATGCAGTTTCCCTCTGTACAATTAGGTTCGAACGTGTTTACGTCAAACACATCCCGCACATATACTACTACTCCATCATTTTTATTTAGGGAGATATTGGTCTTAAACATGTTGTAATTGTCTAGAGTTGGTGGTAGGGTGTGTTCATTAGTCCAGCATTCTGTCAATACTATCACGTCAACTAGTTTACTAAACTTGGCGAGAAACAGAAGAAGCATATCAAAGTTGGCGTTCAAACTTCGTATATTAACTGTCAGTGTTAGGAAAGAGCTACCGCTGCTTGTGGTGCACATTAAATGCGTATAGTCTGTAGGATCACTAATCCGTCTACACTCAATGCCTTCACTATCAACATCTTTTATTATTATATTGCTTAAGGAATTGAATTTTATTAATAAAAGCTTTTATGTCACAATAAGAAGATAAAAAGTGGATATAGGTGTTATTAGTTTTGCAGAATTTGAGAGTTGTATGTTGTAGTGTGTTTATGTTAAGTATGTATCGTATGTTAAGTATGTGTTTTTGTGGAGATGTATTTATGAGTGCCTGTTTATACATGGATATTAAACAATGGTAGTAGCACTTATAGAAAATGTTGACTACAAGAGCTAATATAAAAATAAACAAGGTTTTAATCACATACATGCATATTGGATAGCAATAATAATAGCAACTGTGAAAAGTACTGACTTCTAGAGCTAATATACAAATAAACACGGTATTTATCAGATACATGCATATCGGACAGCAATAACAATAGCAATTATGAAAAGTACTGACTTCTACAGTTAATGTAAAAGTAAACAAGATTTTTAAACAGTTAATCGATTGACAAAGTAAGCATGACGTCAGGTATTTTGTTACGAAGTGTCGTACTTTGGCGATAGTTACAGCTAGTCATTTGTTTTGTTGTTTCAAACCTTCAAAGTCGGATTCCTGATCTATTCGTGTTGTAGAGGCTCCCTCCTTTTCTTTTATGTAGACTTTTCCGTGCGAAGTCCAGTAGTAGGCGAAATTATTTTGCCTAGCAAATTCTCGTGCCTGATAATATAGCTTCCTACCTTTGGTGGTGAGGCTTTCAGAGATGTATACGGGAACATTTTCTGCCATTTTTAGATGTGTACTATTGAGTCGATTGGTCTTATGTTCTCGGTTGTATTTCTTAATGTTGGTAAGTAGCTTATCCTTGGTTATGATAGTCGTGAAGTCGGCGGTTATGTGTCCACTAGAATGGGGGCTAGATCTATTTGTACTAAAGCGGTAAATATCCTTCAGTTCATGCGTTTGGATTTCGATGTTCACAACGGCCCCTAAACTTTTAACAATGTTTATGAGATCATCCTTGGTTTCTCCTGTTTTTTTGTTTTTTTTTTTTTTTTGTTTTTTTGGGCACATTACGTATTTCCAGGCAGGTGGATTTTGCATTTCGCTCCAAGTTCTCCACTTTTTCCTCTAGGGACTTAATGTACCCCAATGTGTTCTTTTTCTCACGCTCTAGTTGAGCTAGTTTATCCATCAGATCGTCGTACTTGTTGCTCAAGAAGTCTACTGTTGTTTGCAGTTCCACATTTTGGGCTTTTATTTGATCTAGGTTGCATTGTATTGTGTCAAATTTGTTACCTTGTTCCTTCCTAAGGGTCGCCAAGGAGGACATTATATCTTCCCGGAGACAACTTAACTCAGACAGTTAGTAACCGTCCTCCCAATAGTAAGACTTACTCGGAACACATACGCCAAAAGATACTCGAAAAAAGGAAGCTCCGTAGAATATGGCACACCAGTAGACACTCTAGTGATAAGACACTATTGAACAAAGCTGCTCGAGACCTGAAGACCCTTATTTCCGAAGCTAATGATATGGCGTTAGACACTTACCTGGAAGGACTAACCGCTACAAGGGCAACAAATTACTCTTTATGGAAAGCTTGCAAAAACTTAGATCGACCTCTACATCAGAAGCCTCCTCTTTGCACTTCAGACGACAAGTGGATTAGAACAGGCCAAGACAAAGCCGAGGCCTTTGCGAAACACCTTAGTCAAGTGTTCAAACCAAATGAACCTGGACCAAATGCAGACGAATCGGATATCGATGCTACCCTTGATCAAGACTTTCAACTTGACTTGCCCCTAAAACTAGCAACACCTAGAGAGGTAAATAAAAATATGAAGTCACTGAAAAACAATAAGGCTCCGGGGTATGACCTTATAGACAAGAAAGTTCTTGAAGAATCACCTAAAAAAGTAATGGTATACCTCACTATGTTATTCAATGCCATTATGAGGATTGGGTATTTTCCAGATTTATGGAAAGTATCACAAGTTATAATGATTCATAAACTTGGTAAACCTATTCACGAAATTACGTCATACCGACTAATAAGTCTTCTGCCGATAATGTCTAAGATCCTTGAAAAACTCCTACTACACAGAATGCTTCATGTCTTTAAAGAAAAATCCATTATTCCGGACCACCAATTCGGATTTCGAAAAGAACATGCTACTGTAGAACAGGTTCATAGAGTGTGCAGAACAATAAGAAAATGCTTCGAGAAAAAAGAATATTGTTCTTCAGCGTTCCTTGACATACAACAAGCCTTCGACAGAGTCTGGCACAGGGGCTTGTTATTTAAGATAAAGTCTCAATTACCTACCACACACATTTTACAGAATCTTAAATTCCTACATTTCCGAAAGAATATTTCAAGTCAGAGAAAACGACTGTACATCAGGCTTTTATGAAATCTCTGCAGGGGTACCACAGGGCTCTGTGCTTGGACCCATTCTGTACACACTCTTTACACACGATCTACCTCAGAACCCAGAGATTACAGTGGCAACTTTTGCAGACGACACTGCCCTACTAGCCTCAAACAAATGCCCTATTCAAGCCTCTCAAATTTTACAAAACAGCTTAAATAAAGTCGAAGATTGGTTAACTAAATGGAGAATTGCCGTCAGTGTGCCCAAATCGGTGCACGTAACATTCACCCTCCGAAAGAAAGACTGTCCTCCAGTGACCCTAGACCCTACCCGTCGGTTTTACCCGGAGGAAACACATCGAAAAAAAAAGAGATGAAGTCAACCTAAAATACAAGGGCCTCTATTGGCTACTAGGAAACACAAAATTGTCTCTGGAAAATAAGTTACTAGTGTACAAAACAGTATTAAAGCCTATTTGGACCTATGGGATAGAGCTATGGGGCAGCGCTAGTTCCTCAAATATGATGAAGATACAAAGGGTACAAAATTACATCCTAAAGCAAATGAGTAACGCACCCTGGTTTATTAGAACAGCAGAGGTCCACGAAAACCTGAACGTACCTATGGTCACACACGAAGCAAAAATCCATGAAGCTAGTTACAAATCACGACTGCAAAAGCACCCAAATGAACTTGCTGGTCAACTTACCATCCCTGAAACTATACGTCGACTTAAAAAGCGACGGGACATCTTTGACCATTAGATTTGCTAAATGAAAGGGCTGACTCCACTGGGAGTAGCGCCCTCAACGCATGAAGCATTCATCACATCTGCTTATAGTCAATCGACTGATTGCATGATAATACAAGAAAAAAAAAAAAAAAACCTATTTTTTGTAAATGTTAATTTATTAGTCTATATTTTCTAGTATAACAGTTCTTATTTTTAGTTACTATGTATAGTTTTAGTTTCGGAAAGTATTTATTAAAATGCTTTTTACTTTCTAGCCTGAAACACAGGTTTCAACCTAGTTCAGGCAAATACTTAACTGTGCTATTTGTTATTATACCTTTATACAAGTTTATTGTACCTTTACCTTTATGAATAAATTATTATTATTATTATTATTATCAAGATCAAGTCTTAACTTTATGAAAAAAAAAAATTATAAATTACAAATATTATTTGATTATAAAAATAGTGCATCCTTACAATTCTTATTAAGTAATTGTACCGGCAACAACGGAACAACATCGCGTCCGGGCATTGCCACTGGGCGAGCCGCCGACGTTATGATAAATTCCGGCGGCGGCCCGTTCGCGAAGGTGGCGATAGATAGCGATAGAGCAAAACATGGCGGGTTTTTAGTGGTGCAAACCCTACACTACCATCGCCATCTTCCCCGGAAGGTCGGGGTGTGTGTCAGAAATTTTTCAGCCAAACCAAAGGCAGCCTGAGGGCAGTCTTTAAGCTCTAGACTCTTAGGAGGCGTCCTATCACCTTTACTTTGGTCACTGTTGGTTGATATCATGCTGACAGTGCTAAATGTAGCCTGCTACTACACACAAGGTTACGTGTCCAAACCCTACGTACGTACGTGTGTGTTACTAACTCGCTCCAAAGATAGGGGCTAAACCAAAGCATCAAGCTATGGTCAAAGTCACCAGGTTAAGAGCACTCCAAAGCGTTCTTAGTGGGCTTTAATGCAAGGTTCACTAAAGAGGCGCTTACTATGAGTAAGAATAAAATCAGAATTCTTACCAGAACCCTAACTGGGCACTGCAGACTAAACAAACACATGCACAAGATGCGTCTCAAAGATACTAATGTTTGCAGGTTCTGCCTCAAGGACAAGGAAACACCTATGTATAGGTGCTTCCTCATCCTTGTGGCAGAACAGAAGAGCAGCCACAGAGAATGTGTACACATTCTCTGCGGCTGTGAAGCAATTCACCACACTAGAAACCAGCTCGGAGGGCTTTTAATCTGACAACGTTAAGGCCACTCCATCAAGATGAATAGTCGACTTCATGGTCAGACTAAACCTTGGTGGTATCCTTTATGGAAGAAAGAGGCATCACAATAGATCTTTTAGATCGCAGCGACTTCCGGGCTACACATCCATTCATATACAATACGTAAAAAAAATGAAATTATGTGTAATTTAACTATATAAGGCACAAATACTTGTCTCGATCATTCGAGCGTGATAGATAAGGGATATATTAATGGCTATTTACATAGATAAATATCAATCGTAATAAATAAATTCAGGTAAATATTATACCTGTGTACTAAGGGATGAATATGTTTGATGAATTTGTTTAGCCTGTCAATAAATCGTAGACATAATGACCACTTTAATAAGGAATCCTAAATACCACTGTAATGTTGTTAACTGTAGAATATGTGACAGTATTTGTACATTAGAATCTCAGAATACGTTCTGGCAGAGTAAATTGACATTATAGAAGTCGCTGCAGGTTGTTTATATTATAACAATAGCCATGGATATGCAAGTAGACATGTCTTTATGTCAATTGTATTTTTAGTAACCTGATCAATGATTTGTATCACGGAATAGGTTATGACAAAGTACAAGTACTTACAGTTTATGTTGTAATTAACATGTAAATTACTTATGATGATTATAACACATTATAAAAGCACCACACAGTATTATAAATGAATTAAAACAATAAATATCCACTGGTCACAAATGTAGGTACTGCTTGAAACGTCAAATATTGTTGTTGTGATATTTCACTTCTTTTATTGAAAATTAAAAGGTAGTGTGTTTTATCTGTGTAATAGTTTTATTATTATTCCTTTATTTAAATAACATAATTCTGTGTATTAAATTATTTTATGGGTTAAAGTATAATAATTAGGAATATTTGCGAAGTACCCACATGTTCTTTAATATTCAGTGTATTTGTTCTATAAAAGGACTGACAGATTGTGATCGAGGCTCAGTCTGATTGCAACATTTGTGGATACAGGTACGATCGGATTCAGATTATACTTATTGCTGGTTCTATTGTGCTGATATCCTATTATTGTGTATTATGTATAGATATTGACTAATAACAATATATTACAATGTGGTATGATTTGATAAATATTGTCTGGTGTGATACTTATCAGCTGTTCTACAGCGATATGGTCGTACATTGCAATAATGTTGTGAATTGGTTATGTTTGAAAGTATCTGTGGTATATTGTATTTAGGATGTATGAAATGTAGTACGGCAAATGTTTATTAGGAGACTGGCTATTATGAAACCTTTGATACAACTAGACCAAACAAGGTTGAAAATATATGATACTTGTCATTTATTCCTTTGTATTATTTACCTCCCTAATTTATTCTATTCCCTATTGATACTATACTGATTGATAGGGTTAGATTGCAACTGATTGGGTATATAATCCAAATATCCTGACACAGTAGTAAGTGTAGTTCTACGATGAGTCGTAGTGGTCTACAATGAGTCGTAGAACTACTACGATGTGTCGTAGGACTTCTACAAGAAGGAGTCGTAGGACTTCTACGTAGATCAACAATAAAAGCTTTAGTATTTTATTACAAATCGCTACGACCCCTATGTAAAATCTAACAAGCGCAAAATTATGTACCGGCGCCGAGTGCACTAGGCTATATGTTAAAAACATTATTGTAGTGCCCGGTGTACCTTCGTCACACTGCTAGCACACTGTACAGCGGATGCTCGAGCGATGTGTGCGCACCGTACATATTCATAATTATCATGTTTAGCTGACAAATAAACACAGACAAGAAAGCAACCACGTGACAAACCTAATTGCATAAGAAAGTAACTTGTTTGCGAAAATGTCGTAATGATTGCTTGAAAATTATCGCTAGATAACATAAGTTAGTTATTACAAAACTGCTTAAATTATTTAACTAAAAAAACGTTCGTATCGTTTTTTATAATTTACTTAAAATAGTGTTCCTGTACGTGTATATAAAGTGTAAGTGTATTTTTTATGTCCCAAAAAGTGAGCGGTTGTGATGCGGATGTGAGTCAACCTACCACGTCGCTAGTGCGTTGCCCTAATTGTCCCCAACTCGATATTTTAAAGGCAAACGGGGCTTGAAAGTACATTTTGGTAAAGTGCACAAATCCCAAAATGTACTTTCGAGCCCAGGTCCATCTAGCCAAAGTACCTCTTCTCAAAATACTACGTTTTGGCAAATGTTATCCAAATTCAAAAATTCTGTTCCCGTTTAAAGAGGATCCCCCGTCGTGCAAGACCTGGAGTGGCACAAAATCTGTCCCACGGCATAGGTCTTGTACTACGGGAGAACTCTCAGAGAGCTTGGGAACAATTGTTAACCTTCCCTTACCGAATTTTACATGCCAGATATAATGATCATACCACCAAAAAATCACTCACCTCACAAATCAAGGAAAATTGCCATATTTCATCTCCATCTTTTGAGCCCCAGTTTGTTACTTTCCCTAATAATTCCAAATTTCATTACATAGAATCTAAATTAAGACAAGGCGACATTAGGGGAGCAGCTAGACTTTTGTTTAGTAGTGACGTGGTGGCGCCTTGCTCTACTGACACGCTTGCGGGCCTGCAGAGCAAACATCCAGCGCCAAGGGATGACCTTGCCTTCCCCGACCCACCTGACACTGATGCAGATTGCCTTAGTGTCACTGCCAACGACGTGTTGACCGCCGTTAACTCCTTTCGAAGTGGTTCTGCCGGCGGAATCGATGGCTTGACCCCACAGCATCTAAAAGACCTTTTAAGTTCCAGTGCTGGGGAAGCTGGCGGCACACTCTTGAAGGAGTTGACGTGTATAATTAACCTCATGCTCTCCGGCAATGTTGATAATGGCATCATCGACATCTTGTATGGGGCCAATTTATATGCCCTTCGCAAGAGCGATGGTGGCATTCGTCCCATTGCCGTAGGAAGCACCTACCGGCGTATGGCAGCCAAAATGTGCTGCCACTATTATCGCGACGAACTAGCTTATAAATTCCAGCCCCAACAACTTGGTTTCGGTTCAAGAGGGGGCTGTGAGGCTGCCATACATGCTCTGTCCACGTATCTTGGCTCGGGTAAAGCAGACGTTATCCTTAATGTTGACGTAAAGAATGCCTTCAACTCAGTCAACAGGGATACTTTGTTGGCACAGGCAAAATTAGAAACACACACAATTTACAGTTACCTTTGGCAGTGTTACAGACACCCGTCTAAATTAAACTATAAGGACCATCTTTTAGATTCAGCAGTAGGATGCCAACAAGGTGACCCCCTTGGGCCAGTCATTTTCAGTTTAGCAATCCATCCTATTCTTCGGCAGCTGAATTCAAAATTTAACATTTGGTACCTAGACGATGGGACTCTAGGGGGAGATGTGGATACCGTATATAATGATTTGGCTATTCTAAAAGATAAATTTCAAGGTGTTGGTTTAGAACTAAATTGTAGTAAATGTGAAATTTACCTAAATGACGACATTAATAAACTTTCGGCGTTTTCTAAATTTAAATCTTTGGTACCAAATTTAAAACTTCTTGAAAATAATTATTTTCGCCTGCTTGGGTCCCCGGTTCTAGAAAATGCCTATGACTCTTTCATAGAGGAGAAAATACATCATTTTTGTGAAGTTTCAGAGAGATTACTCCAAATTAATATACACTCGGCCTTTACTATAATTTGATATTGCCTTTTCGTCCCAAAATTAACACACGCGTTAAGATCCACGCAACTTTTTAAACATTTGGCACTTTTAGATGAAATGGACAAAATTATTCAAAATACATTGTGCAAAATTTTAAACATTGATTTAGACGATCGAGCGTGGCTACAGGCGTCCTTACCTGTTCGCATGGGCGGCCTTGGCGTTCGCAAAATTTCAGACGTAAGCTTACCGGCGTTCTTGTCTTCACTTTACAGCACTGAAGAATTAACCAGGAAAATTTTAAATCCTACACTGGTTGATTCCGAAGTGAGGTGCAAGTCTGAGGCCTTGAATGCTTGGAAAATGACTTGCCCAAGTATTGTTATGCCCTCCAACCTGTCCTCCCAGAGGCAGTGGGATCGGCCGCTATGCAGCAAGATAAGACAACACCTTATAGACACATCTTCAAATGCTGCAGAGCGAGCCCGCCTACTGGCTGTGGGCGAATGGGAATCGGGCATCTGGTGGCAGGCTCTTCCATCGTCCAATGTAGGCACTATGTTGGACGATATCACATTCCGAATCGCTGCCTGCCTTCGTTTGGGTGCTCGGTGTGTTTCTCCGCATCGATGTCACTGTGGAGAAGCCGTGTGCAGTCTTGGACACCATGGCCTGTCATGCGGCAGGTGCGCGGGTCGTATACCCCGCCATGCAAGCATCAATGACATCATCCGTCGGGCACTTGTCTCCGCTGGTGTGCCAGCTGTTGTTGAACCCAACGGTTTGACGCGCGGCGACGGCAAGAGGCCGGACGGTATGTCATTGTTGCCGTGGAGGGTGGGTAGGCCTTTGGTATGGGATGCAACTTGCGTTGATACCTTAGCACCTACCCACCTTCCAAGCACGGCGAGCTGCGCTTGAGCTGCTGCCGCATCTGCGGAGAATCTCAAACGGCGCAAATATAGTAATCTGGTTGGAGATTATATATTTTAGCCGTTTGGAGTTGAGACGCTGGGGCCGTGGGGCCCAAGTGCGCGCCACCTTTTTAAGGAAATCTCTAGACGCCTCATTAGTGCTTCCCGGGATCAGAAGGCTGGCCTATTCTTTGCACAAAGAATTAGCATTGCCATCCAACGTGGCAATGCTGCCAGCCTTCTGGGAACGTTACCAGTTGACATCGATGGGGAGGAATTCTTTGACGCCTAAACGGTTTTGTGTCCTCACTTTACTAATTTTTTTTTTGTAAATATCTTGTATATATTGTATTATTATAAATGTAATTTAGAGTAGTTTTTATCATTGAAGTAGATTATAAAAGTGCAAAATATTTGAGTAATAAAATTACTAAAAAATTATACATATTTCCTAAGTATCTTTTACGATTGAGACAAACCTAAAGATACCTGACATGATTATATTCGTCATGTCGTTTGGGCTATATAGCGTGCCAAGGAATTAGACATACGTAAATGCGCTCGAAAAACATTACCCTCCCTCTGGCGCAGCCGGAACACTACAACTGCAAACTATTGTAGCGAGGTGCAAATAACTGACGACCATTCAACCGCGTCACGCGAACTTCACAAACGCGTCACAAAGCTGTAACCACGATCCGAGTGCAGCGCGACATCGCGCTCATATCAAATGCAAAGTGTGTCACTGTGCCTTATGCTCCATCAACAAATGTTTGAGTGAAGATCTTCCCGAACACTTATTGTTTAACTACTTCTGACGCCGAGAGAATACATTTGGCTGCGGCTATACCACTTGATGCATATTAAGCGCTCTGACTGCTAATCGAAAAGAGCAACTCCAGATTTAATAAATAAAAGATGGAACTTTGTAAGCTAAACTGTTTGAACTGAAATTATATTCCTACTAAATACTATAAACCAACTTTGAATCGTTTCTATATCTTCTTTTTGAGCGGTCGTCCAATTACAAAATAGAACGCTAGTGCTCACTCCATTGGCAAGTCGAATAAATCCCACAGTGCGGTATTTACGACAATACCAATAAAATTGTAAAGAAATATCGGTCTCCGATCTGGTGCAATATGTAATCGGGAATGGTCTCTACGGTGAAGCGAGCGGCGGCGCACGGCGGAGTGGAGCGTGCCGCCCGTGCCGGAGGCCGGGACATCGCTCCCATATTGTTTCATCGTAAATATGGCAGTGTGCTCATTTTGTCACATTATTGTATTGTACGTTTTTTTTACTTTTTTTTTTTTAAAGAGATAACCAGCAATGTGGCATTTTGGTGGTGCGGTGGGAGTGTTTCCGACTGCTACGCAAAAGGTCGTGGGTTCGATCCCCACCTAGGATAATGTGTGATGAGCACGATGGTTTATTCTGTGTCTGGGTGTTATTTATCTATAATATGTATGTATTTAGAAATATACAATTATGTTTATCAGTTGTCTGGTTTCTATAGTACAAGCTCTGCTTAGTTTCGGATCAGATAGCGTTGTGTGAGTTGTCCCAAGATATTATTAATAATCATATTAACCCCTCCTAAGCTCAGGCTTGTGTTAGACGTGGGTTCACGTAGGTAGTATAATGGGTAGGATTCGAACCCGCGACCTCATGATTGGGAGACTAATGCCTTGTCTATAATATTATTAATATTATAAAGCAGAAGAGTCTGTTTGTTTGTTTGAACGCGGTAATCTCAGGAACTACTGATCCGAATTGAAAATTCTTACACTGTTGGATAGACCATTTATCGAGGAAGGCAGTATGCTATAACATATAACATCACGCTACGACCAATAGGAGCGGAGGAGCAATGAGAAATGTTGCAAAAACGGGGAAAATTTACGCAGACGAAGTTGCGCGGGACAGCTAGTCGTAACATAAAATGTTATAATGACTTTATGGCTACGAACGATAACGGGGTTTATTCTACTTTGTTCACCTGGGTGAACAAAGTGGATAACTATCCTCAATTCACCTCGGAATCATTGCACCCAGATGATATCAGTGATATCATCTGGGTCCTTTGATCATTTTCCAGTCAGATCAGTCTCCTAACCGATATTGGTTACGGCTGCCAATCTCATCAGAGCCTGACCAATTTAGCAGGAGATACGCGCAGACACAACTACACTTTCTATTCCCTCACTCTCTTAACCCTATAGGACGAAAATCAGAAACGACCGGAAAGAGATTGGGCGCAGGCTCGACGGCTTTTGTCACCTAGGATAATAGACGCGAATATTTATTTAAATATATTTGTGGACTTTATTCATTCACCCACATTCTATTAGAATTAGGTACCAGTACATGTTAACAATAAATTGCTAAAGTACAGTGGACAAACACTATTCACGTCTTAATTACACTAAACTTATTGAAGTTAAATACTCAAATAACTTTCATTTTAAATGTTTTTGAAGTGAAAATTTCTTTAGCGGCGTTGTGCACTTTTTGGTATGGGTAAAAAAATGTTAAACTCGCGTCAGGATTACGAGACCTTGTTCGAAAATTCGTAGATCACGTGACCCTGATCGAAAATTCGTAAGAAGGAAGGAGAGCAATGTAAAACTGCTACAAAATCATTAGAATACGAAGGTAAATTTCACCACCGTCTTCAATGTGGTTATAGCTCAGGGTAATATAGAAAATATAATATGGAAAATCCGGCGGCCAAGAAACCAGAAGAACCCAGTTCAAGTCCGAGTAACGATTATTTTTTTCCCTTTTTTTTTATTTAGGATTTATTATTTCATATTCTTTAATTATTATGTCAGTAAGATCGAAAAATATTGTTCAAATTTCATCAGTATGTAATTTTTTTCTGAAAGTTTTGATTATTTGTCATGTCGTTCTCATATTCATTTTTTAAATTGTCATGTTATCACTTATATGATAGTACTTTTATTCTGAAAAACAAAATATAAATTCCCTATAAATATATATTCCCTAACCATTCCAAAATTATTAAAAAATGTACAACATTAATGATCAAGTTTTCACTTCTGCCAGCATTCCCGGAGTGCCACCCGTTTTTTTTCCAACCTAGAACCAGTACAAAGGAACAAAGGACACATTTTCTGTCCACTCAATTTACCTGGTTGCAATGTCGAAGTCAAAAGTACTTTATTCACTTAGGTTACAAAATGCAACGCTTATGAACGTCAGACAAAATTTAGAATAGAACGATTCTTCATTTAATACCAACTTACAAAAATTACAGAATAGGGTAAAGTCAACATGCGATTCGATTAATGTAAGAAAAACTACATAATATACAGACGTTTCTTGCTATGGCAACGGCTGCCAAAAACACGATTTACCGAAAAAAAGGGCAGTGTAGGGTAAAGACCACAGCCCTTTTTTGGTAAATCGTGTGTTTTAAAATCATATTTAGATACAAATGACTTATTGATAAAATTTAAATAACATCTTTACCGATATAATATTAAAAAAATATGACATAATAAAGCAATAAAAAAATCAAAATATAAATAAAAAAAGGAAAAGAATAATCATAACATTAAAATAAAAAAGGTAAAGTTTAGTTTGTAGTCCGCCCGATTTTCCACTTCAGCTATTATTACAATGTAGATAACGCTGAAATTTACCTTTATATAGTAATGATATTGTAGCAATTTTTCATTTCCTTTAAATACGGATAAAATTTAAAAAAAATGAAATCTAGCTAGATCGATTTATCGCCCCCGAAATCCCCTGCATACTTCATTTCATGAAAATCGCTGGAGCCGTTACCGAGATTCAGATTATAATTCTTGTATATATATATATATATATATATATACTAGCTGACCCGCGCAACAAAACAAACTCTTAGGGGGATGAAAAATAGATGTTGGCCGATTCTCAGACCTACTGAATATGCACACAAAATTTCATCAAAATCGGTCAAGCCGTTTCGGAGGAGTATGGTAACGAAAACTGTGACACCAGAATTTTATATATCTAATATATAAAATTCTCGTGTCACAGTTTTCGTTGCCATACTCCTCTATTTTTCATCCCCCTAAGAGTTTGTTTGTTTGTTTGAACGCGATAATCTCAGGAACTACTGTATATATATATGTATATATATATATACTGTATATGTATATATATATATATATATATATAGAATTGCTCGTTTAAAGATATATGAAAAATTCAGATTATATATAACTAGTCTGGCCATAAATACTGTCACATAAAAACTTTTCTTTTTTCAACTTTTAATTTACTTTGAATTTGGAACGTGTTTATTATTTTTATGTATTAAATATGTACTTTCATTTCACATATTTTTTCGTGTTTATTATCAAATTACAATATGGATTGAGGTGTTAAAGAAAATAAGATTGCCGTGATTGCCTTGAACAAAGTGGGTCCATCCATATGTTCGTATATCGTACTATCAACAGATACAACAATATTTTCTCTGTCGAAGACCATAAAAAAATTAAATTTATATGTTTTTTTATTTATTTAAAAATGTAAAATACCTGTCGAATGATGTGCCACACGTTAAATTTTGCTGAAAAAAAATCAAGCTTCTGTTACATGTGTGGAGTGCCCCCCCCCTAAAAATATTTATTTTTATTATTTAGCTATCGAACTAAGTAGCGGCTACTACAAGACACATTTTTACCAAATATCATCAAGATTCACTGAGTAGTCTTTGAGTAAATTGCCTGTGACATACGGACGGACAAACATACAGACAGATAGGCAGACGGACATGACGAAACTATAAGGGTTCCATTTTTACCATTTTAACTACGGAACCCTAAAAATGAATTAGTGTCACCGAGTATTACATTATTCTCAATTATTGAACTATTTTCATTCATACAAATATCACTTTGTGTATAAGTATCTCTCATTTAGTACATTTATTTGATAGTAACAAATTATGTTTATTATTTTTAATCTACTTTGAATATTTACATTGATAATCCCTTCTTAAAATCTCTCTTACAATCGCTCTACAGACATTATCTTTAAAGTCAGATATACCCGGTATATATTTATTGTATAAATATCTATTAATATACGATACATTTCTATATTGTTTACACACATGTTTATTAAATATAGTATCATAGATAGCTAAAGTTATACCATTTTACTTTAGCTTTTATTAGTAATTT
This sequence comes from Herminia tarsipennalis, assembly GCA_945859575.2. NCBI lineage: Eukaryota > Metazoa > Arthropoda > Insecta > Lepidoptera > Erebidae > Herminia > Herminia tarsipennalis. The sequence continues at coordinate 27,541,199 of OX243841.2, read as the reverse complement.
TTACGGTTTTTTTTTATACAGATAGCTAGCAATGTAGGATTGTGGTCCGACATTACTAGCAATCCTGTTAACCCCTCCGGATAAACTCTACGGCTTGTGTTAGGAGTGGGTCGGTAGTATAATGGGCAGGATTCGAACGCACGACCTCACGATTGCGAGACCGATGCCTTAGTCATTAGACTACCGCCGTTGCTGGCAACATTGGTTTGCTGATAATTCATCTTTGTATGTCAATTTATATTTCCTTTCAGATTTTGTCATCACATTGTTAGCTCAGTAATTAAATTGCTTTTACAAAATTACAATTACTAGTTGATTCATAGATAAGCTCGCCTAGATGACAAGATTTAAATATAAATCCCAAGTATAGGATAAATTTATTTTGTATCCCTTCATTGTTATTGCAATAGCAGGTGTTAGAAGCTTGTAGGGAACGTAGAGGTTGTGGAAGGTGTAAGCTGATAATTATAAGAAAAGCTTTGATAGAATTGCTACGAGTATATCGTAGCAATTGTATGTATGTAAAGCTTGTATAGATATATAACTACAATATACTATCTCACGTCTATTGACTACTTGTGTGTCATTTGAGAATGTAACCTAATGAGTCATAACCAGTACTTACTGAGGGATAATGGTTCTACAGAACAGTATCTTAATTAGAAGACTATTTTCTGTTTAAGAAATGTCAGGATGTAATGTGTGTGTCTGTATATTGTTTAAGGTTCCTATCACAGTTCAGTATTGTCGGGGTTTCTATTCAGGGTAGTATAGAATAATACAAAGTAACAAATGGCAATCAGCATTATATTGTCAAAATACTATTCACTCTGGTTATATCAAGGAATTGGAGTAGGGAGGTATGCTAGTGTCACTTCCAAGAGGACCTATTGCCTAGGAAAAGAAGTGATAAGAAAACTAGGCCGTCTCCTAATAAAACATTTGCCATATACATTTGCTAATATGATATTTACATAAGCAATCTGCAATGTATCTAATTGACTGAGACTTAGATATACCATTGCAATGTCTTACTATATTACTACAAGGCAGATGATTCACAACTTACAGGACAATAGATAATTAGACACATTGCAATATCTTTTCATCAGTCAATCAGCTAGTATACACAAACATTATACATAGTATAGAAAAACACTATTTATACAATACAATAGAAACAATATAAAGTAACTTTGAATAAGGATCGTACCTTCGCCGTCGAATGACACCAGAGAAAAGAGGCTAGGTCAGAATGTTACACTGCTTATAAAGGCTTCTCTCGTATTTTTATCATGTGGGTAGAATCCCACAGTTATAACTATTTAGGTACATTATTGATATTAGCAGTGTTTTCTAACATAATTCAACATTTAGATCGTTATACAACAATTTATATAAAACAGATAGACACTAGATTACATTATCCAATTAATACAAATATTAACTGTATTAACAATATTGTTTCATCAAATACCTACATATGTGGGTAGGATCCCACATTAGAGTTTGTTTAATAAGTACATCTGTGGTAAAAGAGTCTAGTCTAATTCGTTATTGATATTATCAGTTGCAATTACATTTAGTATATTCATTCCAACATCTGCAATGCATTCTCATATCTAATATCATAAGCGTCATAAACAACTGACACAGTATTAATCACAGTACAAACATCATCCTAAAATATCTGTGGGTACATCTATAATATAAATAATTGGTTTATTAGATCTTTGAATTGTTCTGTGCCACAAGTAGGTATTTCATACAGTATAATATAACTACCAAACATAGTTTTGCAGACACGGATGATCTTATAATCATCGCTATGATAACCAGTCAATACATTGTGATGGTTACACCGTCATCAGACTCCAGACCACCTCTCAAACTTATAAAACAGTTCCACCAAACCTTCGTTCGGTTTTATACAACATCACATAAACTGGAACAATCAATATTCCAAAACACATCTACATAGTAGATATCAAAATCCAACACATGGATTGATTATATATATGGCTATTTACATAGCCATATAACACCATATCTAACAAAAAAAAAAAAAAAAAAAAAAAAAAAAAAAAAAAAAAAAAAAAAAAAAAAAAAAGTACAAATAATATTACGATCACTTGGTATAATACAAGCGGGTAGGTAGTGGTCAGATTGGCCAAGCGGTTTTATGGGAGCCACATAATATTGGCTGTTGGGTCTGCGATTGTATAGAAGTAGGCACAAACCTTTAAACCGATCGATAGTTGCAAAGTCATTAGTTTTCAAAACCTGTCGATAAACCCAACGATATAACATTTTTGTAAAAAGACATATTGTGGTTGATAAATCCGTCACATATACACTTAACTATAATTCCATTTTCATTGTTTAAATGTGCTTATTTCAAGCTAAAAACCATATTTAATAACTAAAATAACATAAAAATGTGGTTTTGTTTCATTAGACATTTGTAAACATAATTTGACTTTGACAGTTCCGATGCCATAGACTAAAGTCATTGTCTTTGGATTGGATTGTCTTCGTTTAATTTAATTCAGTTTGATTTTCTATAAATTAGCTTTTTTATTGCATTTTCAAATTTAACTTAAAGTAAAATATTTTTCTTTATAATTTTAGAAACTACCAATTTTTATTTTTTTTATACGTTCTGTTCCCAGCTCATCCGAGTGCCAACTTTTGAACAGTAACTGAGCCATGGGCCATAGATTAAAATACTACTAGGAAATAAATAATTCGTTAACTGTTTTTGAGGTTTAATAACGATATTACATAGTTTGAAGTTGAATTGTTTATTGGGTTACCGTGATTGTGAATTCGAATAACTATAGAAAAACGAATAAATTACAAAATCGACATTGATACGTACGTAGGTACCTACGTTAATTAACAAAATATCTTTGACTTACATTTGACTTACATTTGACTTCGATTTGGTGGTAGGTACCTGTTTGTGCAATAAAACTACCCTTGGCAGATCAAATAATACGAGGTTTGTTTTACGTTTGCAGTAGGTAGGTAACTGAGTTATAATTCAAATAAGTAACGATGAATTTGTTGGGTTTGGAAGTTAATTTCAAAATACTATCTTCGTTGCTATGTTTAAATTTCCTTTTTAGTAATGGTATGTGAATATTCAAATTGCCTACGAAAATTTAAGTACCTACCTACCTACTTGTTTCCATTATGACAAATAAGATGAATAAATATATACTACTACAGTACTTATTACAATACTGCCGTTAATTTTATTTAATACGTTAGCTGATGAAATTCATAGTAACCGTGGTATGTTACTCTTACTTAAACCATATAAATACTACAAAACAAATGTGGTTACTGATTCCTTTTATTTTTACTTTGTTTGCGAATAATACGTTATTCTTCGTGATATACGATATTGACATAGTTTTGTTGTACCTACGGTAATTCTTACAGTAACTAATTATTTCTCTTTAATAAGTATTAGGTAATAAATCATAATTAGTTGTGTTAGCACTATTAGCTATCGTGTATAAACTGCCTTGAAAATGAAATAACATAGACCGTATCGTAATAAAAATCTAAAGATCAAACTATAATCTAAAGCTCAAACTTTACAAAATAAATGTTTTTGAAACTGAAAAATAATAAGAAGTCGCTAGTCAATCGTTTACTTGGTACTTATCTCTCACTAGCAGCGGGTGAGAACGGACGACATTCACACGGTAGACAAAATTCAAAATTTCGCTAAGCAACGTAATGTCTAGTTATGAGCCAATCACAAGCGGCGGTGACGAGGTTTCATAATGTAGGGCTTACGGAGAGCAATCCATCTGAGGTCCGGATCAATCGTACTCTGAACATGAGTTTAGATGCTAGTTAGTTTGTGGGTAGGTGGCCATTTAGGTAGATATTACAGAATTAGAACTCAGGCTAGTCATTAGATAGGTAGGTGATTAGGAAATCATTGAGTTAGGTCGATTAAGGTGCCTACCTACCTAAGTATTATTCTAGCCCTAAACCTATAGTGCTTCGAGACGCAGCACTTGTCAGTATGGCCGTGTTAGATATGGTGTTATATGGCTATGTAAATAGCCATATATATAATCAATCCATGTGTTGGATTTTGATATCTACTATGTAGATGTGTTTTGGAATATTGATTGTTCCAGTTTATGTGATGTTGTATAAAACCGAACGAAGGTTTGGTGGAACTGTTTTATAAGTTTGAGAGGTGGTCTGGAGTCTGATGACGGTGTAACCATCACAATGTATTGACTGGTTATCATAGCGATGATTATAAGATCATCCGTGTCTGCAAAACTATGTTTGGTAGTTATATTATACTGTATGAAATACCTACTTGTGGCACAGAACAATTCAAAGATCTAATAAACCAATTATTTATATTATAGATGTACCCACAGATATTTAAGGATGATGTTTGTACTGTGATTAATACTGTGTCAGTTGTTTATGACGCTTATGATATTAGATATGAGAATGCATTGCAGATGTTGGAATGAATATACTAAATGTAATTGCAACTGATAATATCAATAACGAATTAGACTAGACTCTTTTACCACAGATGTACTTATTAAACAAACTCTAATGTGGGATCCTACCCACATATGTAGGTATTTGATGAAACAATATTGTTAATACAGTTAATATTTGTATTAATTGGATAATGTAATCTAGTGTCTATCTGTTTTATATAAATTGTTGTATAACGATCTAAATGTTGAATTATGTTAGAAAACACTGCTAATATCAATAATGTACCTAAATAGTTATAACTGTGGGATTCTACCCACATGATAAAAATACGAGAGAAGCCTTTATAAGCAGTGTAACATTCTGACCTAGCCTCTTTTCTCTGGTGTCATTCGACGGCGAAGGTACGATCCTTATTCAAAGTTACTTTATATTGTTTCTATTGTATTGTATAAATAGTGTTTTTCTATACTATGTATAATGTTTGTGTATACTAGCTGATTGACTGATGAAAAGATATTGCAATGTGTCTAATTATCTATTGTCCTGTAAGTTGTGAATCATCTGCCTTGTAGTAATATAGTAAGACATTGCAATGGTATATCTAAGTCTCAGTCAATTAGATACATTGCAGATTGCTTATGTAAATATCATATTAGCAAATGTATATGGCAAATGTTTTATTAGGAGACGGCCTAGTTTTCTTATCACTTCTTTTCCTAGGCAATAGGTCCTCTTGGAAGTGACACTAGCATACCTCCCTACTCCAATTCCTTGATATAACCAGAGTGAATAGTATTTTGACAATATAATGCTGATTGCCATTTGTTACTTTGTATTATTCTATACTACCCTGAATAGAAACCCCGACAATACTGAACTGTGATAGGAACCTTAAACAATATACAGACACACACATTACATCCTGACATTTCTTAAACAGAAAATAGTCTTCTAATTAAGATACTGTTCTGTAGAACCATTATCCCTCAGTAAGTACTGGTTATGACTCATTAGGTTACATTCTCAAATGACACACAAGTAGTCAATAGACGTGAGATAGTATATTGTAGTTATATATCTATACAAGCTTTACATACATACAATTGCTACGATATACTCGTAGCAATTCTATCAAAGCTTTTCTTATAATTATCAGCTTACACCTTCCACAACCTCTACGTTCCCTACAAGCTTCTAACATCGGAAGTGAAGGAAAAAACCCCGTTCCACTTATGATTTGTGTCTGATCACATTGCTAATACAATTGTTACAAGTTTCAGAATGGCTTCCTGCTATGGGTCTCTCTCAGAGCGATTAACAATTTGGCTGTTTGTTCCTGTCACCTGGCAAACCAAACAATGGAAGGCTGCAGAGAATTATCTACAAAGCATGCCGTTAAGATACAATTTGCATATGCTTGGTTCGTAAGATGATCTACAATACTGGCTGTTTTTGTTCCGGCTGCCTACCCTACAACCCACTCAAGGAAATTCTCAGTGATAAGCAGAAAGGACAACAAAGATCCTAAACATCTTATGAAATTGTTTGTCAGGTACTCTGAACAAATTATATTAAATCAACTTTTGTTTTATCTATGCTATGTGTGTTAGTCTTATGATGTGTACTGTTATATTATATAATAATAATAATATAATATCTTGGGACAACTCACACAACGCCATCTGATCCCAAACTAAGCAGAGCTTGTACTATGGAAACCAGACAACTGATAAACATACTTATATATTTCTAAATACATACATATTATAGATAAATAACACCCAGACACAGAATAAACCATCGTGCTCATCACACAAAGTTTTATCCTGGGTGGGGATCGAACCCACGACCTCTTGCGTAGCAGTCGAATGCATTCCCACCGCGCCACAGAGGCAGTCGAGTCATAATATCTGTGGGTACATCTATAATATAAATAATTGGTTTATTAGATCTTTGAATTGTTCTGTGCCACAAGTAGGTATTTCATACAGTATAATATAACTACCAAACATAGTTTTGCAGACACGGATGATCTTATAATCATCGCTATGATAACCAGTCAATACATTGTGATGGTTACACCGTCATCAGACTCCAGACCACCTCTCAAACTTATAAAACAGTTCCACCAAACCTTCGTTCGGTTTTATACAACATCACATAAACTGGAACAATCAATATTCCAAAACACATCTACATAGTAGATATCAAAATCCAACACATGGATTGATTATATATATGGCTATTTACATAGCCATATAACACCATATCTAACACAGGCATAAAGCGGATTCCAAATCTGAACGGCATATTCCAAGTGACTCCGCACGTAGGCGCAATACAGAACTTTAATGGTTTTCATATCTTACCGTCACTTGTAACGTTGTGTTCCAAGTCTTATTAATAAATGATGTTTTGAGATCATTTTTACACCTATCCCCAACCTTCTCGACTAACGGCCAGTCTCAATAATCTAACTATCGATGGATTTGGCTACTAGAGGTATATATTTGACATAAGCTCCATACAAAATATGTCAAAATTCTACCTCTAGTAGTCAAATCCATCGATAGTTAGATTATTGAGACCGGCCGTTAATGGAGTACGCAATCTAGCGTATAACTTATTATTATTGTATTTTGTCAAATCAATAATCGATTTGAATTCTTTTGATATTTATAGAAAACACTTGAAATATTATTTAAATATTTATTACTAATCCAAAACAAATATTATAAGAAATGTTTAAATAAAAATTTTAATATTATCTTGTAAAGTTTCTATGCCAGTATTGTTGTATCGGAACGTAGATTGTCATTGGGTCAAAGAGAGGTCATTGTAGTTGGTTGTCTTCGAAATCATAGAGATGAACAATCCCAAAGTAAAAGTTTGATGTAATCAAACTAAATTCTAAACATCATTATGTGATGTTAAATTGATTTAATCATGTTCTGCTCGTGAGGTGAGTAGTGGATGATGGAATTGTAATACGATTTCGGAAATAGTAATTTCTAAAACCATTGTCAGTGTAACCTCACATGTCGTTTTCGTTGCAGAGATTCCTTTATTTAATTTGTTAGTGGGATTTGGGTGAGGCGATCAATGCCTTAAATATTGTGCATAACGTCCTCGTGAGTATAACTTCTTTCATCTGACTCGCAGCTGTATTGGTAGTATTGGTTTATCTTCTAAACAACATTTGGTTCATTTGTTTCAGATGGGTTTTTCTTAATATTTTTTTAATTTTGCTTTTCTATATTTTAAATGATGATTTGATTCATCACATATATTAATCGATTCACTTATGTATCGATTTGTTTAACTATGGATTCATTCGCTTAACCATCCGTCGCTGTTATGATATCCATTGCATGAAGTCTGGTTAACGCTGTCGTTAGAGGCTGCCTTTCCGCAGGAGGTCAAGCGTAGAGCAGTTTAGGACACTGATAACTACAGGAAGGCTGCCATCACCCAAGCTAGCAGTGAACAAGCTTAAGAGGTAATACGTTCCATTTTTCGTTAACCGCCAGCGATAGTGAAACTTGAGCATTAGTTTTTATGTCTCAATACTGAGCTACGAGTATATAGCAGAAATTAAATGGTAGTAATATCATCACGCGAACCATATGATAACACGACCCGATAAATCCGCTTGAAATTGGTACCCATTTTTATATAACCCTGTGTACCTAAATTAAGTTACTTAATACAACACCTGATACCAATCAAAAAGGAATTGTTTTATTTACTGACACTGTGTCAATGACAAGGTTCTTCAATAAATATTCTGCAAGCCGGTATTTATCTATCGGTATTAATTTATCAAGGAGCAACATGGTTCTTTGAGGGGTAGGTCAACCACATCTAATATTCTAGTATTTAATGATTACTTAACCAGCAATTTGGATGGAGAGAACCAGGTCGACGTAGTCTATACGAACTACATAAAAAAAGCCTTTGATCGTAAAGACCATAAAATTCTACTGACTAGGCTTCTGATCTCTCTACTTGGTAAACTGTATAGTTGATTCTCCTCTTATCTTCTGAACAGGTCTCATGCTGTCGTATTGAATAGTTACTCTTCTTCTTATATTAAGATTCCGTTCGGAATACCTCAATTCTCTTTGCTGGGCCCACATCTTTTTACTATTTTCATTAACGACATTGGTTTTTGATTCACGCACAGCAAATTCCTCCTATTTGCTGACAATAAATAATGCAATAAAAAATGCAATGCATTTTTTTTTAATGAAGTAATGTTATATTACTAAAACTTATATATACATATTTATCAACGTCTCAGCAAAAAATAAAAACAATATTCCATTCAAAATGGCCACCTTTGGCTTTTATATAGGCCTTTAATCCGTCTGGCCACGAATCTATGGGTTCACGTACTGTTTCCATGGGAAATTTCGCCAGTGCTTGCTCAATTTTTTAAGAGTCTCAATGTCACCGTGTCGTTTAGAGCAAGCAATCTCTTCTAAAACTTACTATAATTTGTAGTCAAAAGGGTTGAGGTCTGGACTAGATGAGGGCCAGTCTTCAGCTCTTATAAAGTCCGGAACGTTGGTTTCAAGCCAGGCTTGGATAGTTAGTGCCTTGTGACCAGGAGCAGAGTCCTGCTGGAAAGTTCACGGTGCTTTTCGGTACTCTATAATAGTCGATTGATTCTAATCGATTGAATCGAACGTCGCATCACTATGTCAGGGCAGAGACACCTGTCAAAAACCTACCTGACATTCTAGTGTAATTTAGTGAAGACTAGCAATTGTGTGACCGTTTGGGGACAGCCTCTCACTCAAGTAATAGTAGTAAATGAAGTTTTGTGTATTTTTTGTGTTTGGGTGTGTTTTGGTGTGGTCCGTAACCCATACACGAGTTGAACTATAAACAGTGAACTATATTGGAAGATCTATAGGTGATTGAGTGATTTATATGTGAAACCAGCCCTACACAGCAAGGTTAAGGTGAAGTATATTTTACTTATCTCTGTGAGGCCTCTAAGAGTTTAGGTAGGATTTTCACTAACCTGGTGTCATGACCCCAACCTGCGAGATTAGGTAAGTGGTTTGACCACTTAATTTTAGTCTAGTAAATAAGTATTTCAAAAAAGCTTTGAAACAAAGCATAATATGTAACCCGTTATCGTTGGGATTCATCTTGGTGAGAAGAACTTCTCTGCTTGGCATACTTGACCAGGGTGAATCCGTAGCCTACAATGGAGACTACGTCAATATTTGCAAGGAGCTATCCGACATTGATTGGTCTACGGCGCTTAGTGCTAACTGTATCGATGATGCTCTAGATCATTTTTATAGGATTCTATATCAGCTTAGAACTTATTATTATCATTTCGTAAAAGATTTATATTAAAATCATATACATAACGTGATAAATCTTTCAACAGTTTTTATTAGAGGGATAGATTTCCACAACCTATTTATTGTACAGAGCCTTCGGTGCGCAAGTTCGACTCGGTAGGGTTTTTTGACGTGATAACGTCTAATTAATCGAAGACCGGCTGCACTCATGAAAAGTGTCTGAAAAAAAGTCACGAGAAAGACTGGTTACTAGGAACGAAAATGGCGATTCCGCCTGCTAATAGACTGAAGTATTGTGGCCGTCAAGGGCCGCCCGGGTCAACGAAAGCTGCCACAGGCATGGTTGCTTAATACAACGTCATCAATGTTTTGGCGATTACATGCGATGCAATTAGAAAAAAAACTGTCACAGGAATGGTTGTTTATTACAAGGTTATTATTGTTTTCTTACGACTACGACTACGACTTTTACGACGTTATCACGTTGAATTATCGTCGTTATGTCGTAAATTTAATTGTGTATCGTCAAAAAAAAATATTTTAAAATATTTATATTATATTAAAGTAAAGTCAGTTTACGGACGATAATTAAAAATTTTATAGACTACTAGCTGTCCCGCGCAACTACGTATACGTAAATTTTTCCCGTTTTTGAAACATTTCTCGTCGCTGCTCCGCTCTTATTAGTCGTAGCGCAATGTTATATAGCATATAGCCTTCCTCGATAAATGGGCTATCCAACAAAAAAATAATTTTTCAAATCGGACTAGTAGTTTCTGAGATTAGCGCGTTTAAACAAACAAACAAACAAACAAACTCTTCCGCTTTATAATCTAATATATAAAATTCTCGTGTCACAGTTTTCGTTGCCATACTCCTCCGAAACGGCTTGACCGATTTTGATGAAATTTTGTGTGCATATTGGGTAGGTCTGAGAATCGGACAACATCTATTTTTCATCCCCCTAAGAGTTTGTTTGTTTGTTTGAACGCGATAATCTCAGGAACTACTGGGCCGCATTGAAAAAATATTTTATTGTTGGATAGCCCATTTATCGAGAAAGGCTATAGGTTATAACATCACGCTACGACCAATAAGAGCAGCCATGAAAAATGTTGTAAAAAAAAAGGGAAAATTTACGCAGACGAAGTTGCGCGGGTCAGCTAGTATTAGTATAGATTTCAATGTCAAGTCAAATATATATACCTATATTTATATGAAACGTCAAAACGATTCGCTCTGTAGATATAATAATAATATCGTGGGACAACTCACACAACGCTATCTGATCCCAAACTAAGCAGAGCTTGTACTATGCCAGACAACTGATAAACATATTTATATATTTCTAAATACATACATATTATAGATAACACCCAGACACAGAATAAACCATCGTGCTCATCACACAAAGTTTTATCCTGGGTGGGGATCGAACCCACGACCTCTTGCGTAGCAGTCGGATACACTCCCACTGCGCCACAGAGGCAGTCAAGAGGAGGCAGAGATGTGTACCTATGCAATTTAACATTATGACGTCATTATGTTCCGGTGTTTACTTTTAGTATTTATTTAGATATTTATAATAATAATAATAATAATAATCTTTATTTCGGACATGTTACAATCCATATAGTGTTAGTATGTTTGCTTATTATCTACTGTTAGTACCAATCACCCTTTGCACACAATGTTTATTAATAGGAGAGCTTTAGCTTTGCGCTACTGTTTTTAGGATACTGTTGTGACTGTCTCTCACCCTCCTTAGCATAGAGACAGTTTTCGTACGCAAGATCGCATGAAAACCATCTGTGCGAGCTTCCGCAAACATAAGCGATGCACTACAGTAATGAGGTAGTCCCAACAGCATCCTAAATTCATTGTTATACTGGACACGCAGAGCATCTAGCGATCTTTTGCTGTAGGTGACCCACAGATTACCCGTGTACAGACTTTGGCAATACGCCTGAAATAGAGTTATTTTAACTTGGTCCGTACACCGAGCAAATCTGCGAGCCAACATATTGCTACGGACCGCCAGCGCCCTACGTTCCCTCTCAATATCAGCATTGTCTTTTAGGTCGTCCGTTAGGATATGCCCTAAGTATTTAAAACTGGACACCCTGCTAATTATTGATCCGTTGAGAAGTAGATCAGGTCCAGCCTGAGGTTTACCCACGACCTTAAATACAATGTGCGCGGCGGCGTAGGCTTCGCGTCTCTTCAACATCTAATTTATAGCCCCCGCAGACGGGCCCAGCAGCACCATGTCATCAGCAGAGCTGATGTTGTTGATCCGACACGCATGCTGCCGAGCTCGGCCACGAGGTATCCACGTAGAGATTAAAGAGCCTGGGGGATGTCCAACCGCCCTGCCTTACCCCGCATTCTAATCTATATGGCTCGGAGAGCGTACCGTTCCATCTCACATAGTTGGTTTGATTACCATACCAGTATTTTAATATTTTAATTATTTCCACGGGTATGCCCCTATCTTCCATCTTTCCCCACAGCATATCATACGAGGCGAGGTCGAATGCTTTGGAGAGATCAAGGAGAGATCAAGGAAACAGGCGTACACCGCTGTCCCACGATCTAGGTAGTATTGAACAGTATGCTTGAGACTTAAATTTGGCACTTTCAGTCGATAAACCTGGGCTAAACCCGAACTGAGCGTCATGACTTAAGGTGTTCGATGCTGAGGCCATCATGTCCTGGAGATTTACATCGACTCATGCTGTTAATGACGGTACGTACTTCTTTCGTATAAAAATGTATCAGAGGCTTTACTCCATACATGCTAGGCTCAGAACCAATCACCATAGCTGATGGACCGAGTGGGGATTCGACTTTAAAGTGATCTTTAAGCATATTCGCGATGCCACTATGTTCACTTATCACTCGCAGAGAGACCAGGTCTAGGATCCAGTTTGCCAGTGGATTTCCAAAATTGGCTAAAGTTTTTAGCAGACCGCTGTTCGGCTAATATAATTGTTCATAATAATTTGTTCCGCATTATTTTGACAAAATTTTAGTTGATTTTTAAAGACTTTTCGTTTCGCGCACATATCATCATAGACAGGACTTGAAGAGAAACGGTTGTCATGAATCCAAGCCTGAAAGCTACACCTGGCCCCACGATGAGCATCCCTTACATATTGATTCCAACCACATACACGCCTACCCCGTCTCTGTCTTACCGCGTGTGACTTTTTTGATTGCCTGGCCGCCACACATAGAATATTCACAATATGTTCATATAAATTGTCCAGCACGATTTTGTGTTCGACCAATACGCAAGATCTACTGCTACAGTCTTTAAAACAATGGTCAAAATCAATGTCCCTCAACTTAGGTCACAGGTCATGATATTTTTGGACTTCTGATTCAATTCTATCTCCCCATACAACAGAATTGAAGCTAGCGCACGGAGTCATCAATTTAGGTCTTATAATTTCTAAATCTAATTCCAAATAAATAGCATACCAAACAGTGAACCAACCATCTTCTGCTTCCGTACACATCACTTATGAAGGTGTACGTGTCGCTGTCCACTCCTTTTTTCTCTACATCAGCGCAAACCCAGGACTGATCATGGCAGAAATTTATAAGTTCTTTATAGAACAACTCATGCGCGTGTGCATAAAAATATTTTCTATATCATGAGTTGCTATAGTAGCACTAATCTCACTCAATATGTCAGTAAAAATTGGCAAGTTGTCAGGACAATTTATAGGTATATACACAGAAAATACAATAATAGTACTACCCTTTAAAGATTTTAAATTACAGACGAATATTTTTTTTCAAGATAATTTTTAAAGTCGTATTATTACTGGTTAGTATAAATGAGTCTTTTGTTATTGATTGATTTGACATTCAAATACTTAAGTATAATAACTACAAATTACATTATTTTATAGGATATCCTCACCAACTCGAAATCCTTATTTAATTCTGCCCATTTCTCAGAATGGAAAAGTCTCAGTAATTTCAAAGCAACGTTTAATTTCGTTAAAGAACTCGTACCACTTTGATAGTTTGACAAAGGAGAGCTAATTCAAACCGTTCTTAAGAGATAAATCTGGGAAAGCGCACAGAAGGTTATCAAAGGGTCGCCCTAAGACTATCTCACCAAGTGGAGGGGAAAATGCTTCGCTAAAACAAATGCACCACTTGCAATAGCTAACGTGTTTGTGTGCCATAGCGTTGAATCTTGATAAGTTTGTAGTGACGTTAACATTGCAACAGAAGCAGTTTGAAGGTTTTTGTGTCACAAAAATTTCACCAGAAGCTATTTCATAATATGTAAGGGTTTCATATTCATGTATTCATATGAAATAAGTATCAAGTTACAGATTAAATTAAATGGCTATCTGTGAGGCAAATCAACAAATGAAACTTAAAGGAACTAATTGTGTATAGGTCCTGTATTTATGTTCTAAGACAGTATGCATCAACAGTTTTAAAAATTGAGCTACAGTTATAGTTTCATAAATCATGTTAATGTTTATTAATATTGTTTTGCGGCCAAATAAATAATAATCTAAGCTAGCAATAAACCATAAATATTTTCATACAAGCAGAAAAAAATATGTGTGTATACGAATAGAATCCATAACTCGCGCTAAAGAACCTTTAGAGACGGGGATGATACTTTGCCCTCAGGGGCTTAACATAAAAGCGCAGTTTCAACTTTCAAGTACATTTCTTCACTGGGACTGGCCCGAATCCAACTGTCCCGCGCGCTGCTCCGGTGGCCAGTGATATCTTCTCGACGTAACAATTACGCTGATCGTGGGACGTCTTTTATCGATGCGCTAGGGCTGCCAATTTCTTTATTATTCTTTTGTGGCGCAGTCTAGAACTAAAATGGTACAATGTTCGTCAGGTTTTGTACCGTCGAAAGTATGGTAAAAAGTTCCATCAATAATAATGAAGTATTTTCTTTTCCATCTACGACTCATGCCACTTTAGAGACAGATAAGTGATAAACCTAGTACGATATAGTTTCACAAATAAAGTGACGACAGTCTCCTGAGTACTGGAGCTTTATTACTAATGCTTTAGTGAAGTGGTAGCCCTGAGTGCGTAAGAAGTGATGTGCGGGGTAAGGTAGGTTGACACACCATCGGCTATAAGGCACGAAGTGATGATGATGGACTCAGCAGGTCGGTCAGTGCCTCAGAGACTCAAACACGAGCAAATATTTTTTGGTTGGTTTAATGAAATAATGTACTTTGAGAACCGCGGGAAAAGGTTCTTAGTTGCGACCAGACGTTAGGCCCAAATAAACTCAGAGTTCACATCAAGGTTAGCACAAACAGGTCCAAAGACTGTTCTCAAAGTAACACAGATCATTTAAGTGATATATATTTTATTTGTTGTGTGCTATTGAAGAGCCATTTAAACAATTAAATTAAAAATCTTTAACATGTTGGCATCGTGTAAATGAACATTTCATTTATTGAATTTTATTATCGCTCCTAAAAGCACAAGAAAATAGCATCGTGTAACTATCTGTGTTCGTATTACGATGTGTAATGAAGTCGTTTTGTACATTTTCGTTACGGACATTTTCTTGAACTGCCACTCACACGCCAACCAAAGTATGAATATTTACGGCTTCATTTAATGCGTTATCTGTGTACCTACAATTAACTGAGACGTTCTGTTTATTCTCTCACAAAATACTTAAAATGTTCGCTAAAATTAAGTTGCATTATAATTAAATTGTTATTAAAATTAAAATATACCATCTGAATAACCGGAGGATCTTTTGTACGTAACGTGAGGGTGAGTTTAGCGCTCATAAATAATAATGTAGTATTTATAAAGCTGCGGCGTGATGCAGCCCGATGTCGAGGCGCGCGGCGGGCGGCGTGGGGGTGCGGGGTGCGGGCGTGGGTGTGCGCGCTCGCATATTCAACGCGCATAATCGCGCGCTAAGTGATCGCGCATGAATATTTACAGAGATGCACTCGCTAACTGTCGGCGCCTCCGGATCTCGCGGCTGGCGGCGCGAGACGGGTGGGATACCCACCGAGCGCCGACATTGCATCCCGCAGTGCGTACGTCGCTTCGCGTCTCGTCGTTATGTACATCACGACGGGTCGTGCGAGTCAAGTTCAGGGTCTCGCCTTAATAGCCCGCACTTCGTCACCTCTTGGTTTACAATAATTATTACGATTGTTTGTGGTAAATTACTAATAAACTATACTGTCAAACTGGGCTTTTAACTTTTTTGACTTCAGTCACACAATATTGCAATCCGAGACACGCCATGCACCCTGAATCCTGTTATGTTTACTGCCTATAATATGTATGAATTAGCACATAGATTTGTACCACCATATAAGTAAAGGAAGCATCTGGGTATAAACTCAGCGTTCGACGACCGCTCTCAGCTGATAGTTAACGAGCTGTTAGCTAAGAGCGGTCGTCGGACGCCGAGTTGCTTGCTGCAGCTCTGCGTTTATGTAAATTAGAAAAAGTGCAAAATATCTAAGATACGAGTTGTGCTTCTTTTTAGCAGCCACATAACGATACAGTAGTGACATTTATGTACATGTAGTGACATAGCACGTATTGTTGTGTCACTACATAAACAAATATACGGTTTATTACTTTATAGCGATGGGATACTTACCCACACACATACATACAATATGTACCTACCTACACAAACATTTTACTTACATTTAACTACGAAATTATCTATTTACTTACATAATTATTAAATATATAGTTTTATTATTTACTAAGTTACTATAAGTATACCTGTCTATTTACACTAAACAATAACAATATAAATATTTATTTTCAATGTCATCCTCGGCCTGTCGGTATATACCTATTTATCGACATCGGTTATCAACAACACCACATCACTACCACTCCGATATACATAACGCAAGCTTAGCTACTGGCACAAATTGCGTATATAGCGGGCGGTGCGCCGAGACAGATAGTTTACTCGGAACTAAGCGTCATATTTTTACGCACACATTGACCGGTGCGTTTACAGGCCGTCTCGCGCAGTCTGGGACAGAAGTTCAGTCGGACGCTCGCGAGTGTTTACTACGCATTGATCTACTACTAATATTACTACGTGCTAAAAAATGGATAAGCGTTTTCATTACTAATTTTATAAATATTTTACTAATTTGTAAAATGGAGCTTTTATTACTTATTTATTAAAACTGTGCTTTATTATTTCTTATACTACTATCTTGTGTTCTAAGTAATGTGAACAATAATTGTATCACGAAAACAGGTTATGACAAAGTAAAAGTACAGGGTATGTTGTAATTCACATGTAGACTTGAGATGAATATAACACATTATAGAAGCATCGCATATAGTATGTTAAACAATACTAGTTAGTATTATACGGATTGAAAGTCAATTAACGTTGTTGGGTTTGTTACTTCTTATAACGAAATTAATTACAGCGGTGGTGTGTATTGTTGCTAGAACCATACCAATAATAAATAATGATTTAATTAATGCGATTCTACGTGTTAAATTACTTTATGTTTTGAATTATAGGAAGTAAGATTATTCTCATAGTACCACCTAATAAAATAATATTTGATGACAAAGTTGTTCTTTATAAGGTCCGTTAGACTTTGATCGAGAGATATTCTGACACCATCTTCTGACGGGACAGGCACCATCTTATAAAGTTGCTTTGCTTTTTATTTGCCAACCTGGTTGTGTTACATTACCTCTCAATACAAAGCTTATTGATAAGGAAGTTTAAGTCCACATTTAGTCAGCATTCTGAGATCATCGATTGAAATGATCGAGTCACTGACTTATATACATCCTGATGAAGTGGTTGTATATCCGATATTAAAGTAGTTATATAACCTGACCTAATAATAAATGAAGTTTTAAAATAGTAGTCGTAGCAGTTCTACATTGTTCTACACTTAAAGTTTATTATCATAATATGTTATAAATTCGTAGAACTCGCTACAATACCTACAGATTCCACGTCTATTTTCTAACACACGTAAAATTACGGCCAGAGTCGATGGCCACAAGCCATCATACGAGTAGCATAGTTACCGTCAGCCTGACGCAACTAACAAACATAAAATGAAGGGAAATCATGGGAAATTTACAGACATTGACTCGAATGACACGTTTGTCACACTCAGACTGACATATGTCCTTAGATAGTGTTCAAAGAGAATAACACTTTATTTCATGGAGTTCTTTGCTATGGTCGTTAGCTATGTATAACAAAGATAATTTAAACATCGTTTTTGTTAAATTCTCTTTGCACAACGAACAATCTAGAATGTAGTTCCTCAACCAGCTATTATCACACATCTCGAGCCTCTATCATACGTCTGTGGGAAAAAAATATTTGTTTTGGTTATTTGATTTGATTTGTTCTAGGTTTTTTTTTTCATTATGAAGAGAAAATGATATTGACCAAGTAGCCGCCGCCGCCAGAAAGAACCCTATTTATTTAATTACTCTTGCCATAACGTCCGTCGATAGATGCATTCCTGACGGACATTCTCTTCGAGGGCTTCAAGAGTCTGAAGCTTATTGTCATAGACTTGTGACTTCAAGTAAACCTTTAAAAAAAAGCTAAGTAGATTAAATCGGGCGAACTTGCCGGCTAGTGTAAATCACCAAAACGAGAGATTAGGTAACCCGGAAATGACATTTTGTGATAATGATAAATGATAAATGATAAATGATATTTATTTCACAGAAAACAGAGTACAATAAGATGTTAAACAGTTTGCAGTTCTTCTAATTAGCTACTCAGTAGCATGTGAAATAGTACAATACTTTTATTAAATAGGTAGATAATTACATGCATGGGTATTACACAATATATTACATTAACAATTAAAGTAGGGATTACAAAATAAACATTATTACAATTAAATTAATATATCCATACTAATATTATAAATGTGAAAGTAACTCTGTCTGTCTGTCTGTCTGTCTGTATGTCTGTCTGTCTGTTACGCTTTCACGCTCAAACCGCTGAACCGATTTTGATGAAATTTGGTATGGAGATAGTTTGAGTCCCGGGGAAGGACATAGGATAGTTTTTATCGCGATAACCGACATCGACGCGGGTGGAGCCGCGGGCGAAAGCTAGTAATAATATATTAATATTATTTATAGCTTTATTAATTTAGGAACTCTTTCAGAGAATAGTATGACTTCTTATGCAGCCATTCTCGTAGTTGCTTTTTGAAGCTAAATAATGATAATTCCTTATAATTCTCTGGTATTTTGTTATAAATGGTTATGCACATGGAATAACAATTATTTTTGAACATAGTAGGTCTCTTTGGCGCCCATTCCAAAACTAGTCTATTAGGGTTTCTAGTATTTCTCAGATATTTATCCTTTGCCTTAGTAAATAGATTTGGGTGAGTCTTCACAAATATTGATACCTCTAAAATATACATGGAATATACAGTAAGTATGCGTAATTTTATAAAATGATCTCGATATGATTCATCTGGAGCAATTCCAACTATGGCACGGATACATCTTTTTTGTGTCAAAAAAGATCTGTTGATCTCAGATGCATTACCCCATAACATTAGACCATATCTCAGTATCGAGCCCACGTGACCATGGTAAGCCAACAGAATAGTTTCCAGTGTTGACGTTTTACGCAATCTACTTGGAACGTATACAAATCTATTTAGGTTTTTACATATAGCGTCGATTTGAGGCTTCCAATCGATATGTTTATCCAATGTCATTCCTAGGAATTTGGTGTTGTCTGTCTCATCTATTTTGGTTTCAATATGCTTTTTGCTTGCCAAGGAGTTATGAGATCGTTTATTTGAAAATTTAATAAAATTAGTTTTTTTTATATTAATGTTCAGATTGTTGGATTCTAGCCATTGTGTCACCAAAAGGATCGTGCTGTTGAGTTCGTTGCATAATTCAGAATCATTATTATATGTCAATATTATAGAGATGTCATCTGCGAATAGTATACATTTGTCATTTGTTATGTCTGGAAGATCATTGATATAAAAGAGGAACAGGAGCGGCCCTAGAACGCTCCCTTGTGGCACTCCGAACCTATTGACTCTAAAGGGTGAACAACTTTTTGTTAGAGATAAATCTTTTCCTATATGAGATATTTCTACACTTTGTAGCCGGTTTGTTAGGTAAGATTCCAGCCATGACTGAGCTGACCCTTTGATTCCATAACTTTGCAGTTTTTGTACGAGTATATGGTGTGAGACAAAATCGAATGCCTTGGACATGTCGAAAAATACTACTGCCGTTGGTATATTTTTGTCGATATTTGATATAAGTTTATGAACTAAGTTAAATGCAGCCAGAGTGGTCGATTTTCCTTTTTGAAAGCCGTTTTGTTGGGATTTTATAACATTGAATTTATTGAGAAATGCCGTCAGCCGGTTATGCATTCCTTTCTCGAAGATTTTCGATAGTACAGGAATTAGTGTAATCGGTCTATAGTTTGTCATATCCAATGTATCACTCTTTTTGTGTATAGGTTTGACGATTGATTTTTTTAGCGCTGTCGGAAATAACCCTTGTTGAAATGAGAGATTTATAAGATGAGTAATTATGGGTGCAATAAGTTTCGCACTTTTCTTTAGAACCATTGTACATACACCATCATAGCCGACGGAGTTGCTGTTCTTTAGAGTTGTAATTATTTTGTAAACTTCCATGATACTCAGCGGTTCAAGAAATATAGAATTGCATAATGGATTTTTTGTTGGTATTTTGGGTAGATTTCTTTGTGTTTGGTAACTCAATGTAGTAGTCGTTAAAAGCACATGCTATTAGGTTTGAATCTTTTACCATTTGGTTTCCAATTGTAAGTTCGGTTATAAATTTATTTGGGTTATTGCTTTCAGTATCGTCTTTTAAAATTGTCCATGCTGCTTTGCATCTATTTTGTGATTGTAATATAAATCTATGGTTGTTTAGTTTTTGTGACTTAGATAGGCATGTTTTTAAGATTGCGGAGTATTTATAGTATAAGTGCTTGTTTTTATTTGATTTGTTGTTGTAATATTTATATCGTAAAATTCTTTTAGTATTACAGCTGCGTCGAATACCTTTCGTAATCCATTTAGGATTTCGTCTTTTAGATATTATTTTTTGTTTCAGAACTGGAAAACATAAGTTATAATACAGTAACAAATCGTTGTGAAATATATCAAAAGCTCTGTCTACATCGTTTTCATTGTAACAATCATTGAAAGTGAGGCTAGCCATACAATTTATGATTTTTTTAATGTTACTTGGGTCATAGTCTCGTTTGAAAACAAACAGAATATTGGCTTGCTTTGACACGGCTTTTAGAGGAATATGAAGCATTTGAGCCGTATCATGGTCAGATAGCCCGAGTCTTAACACCTCTCCGTGAGCATTTCTGAAACTGCTACCTATAATGTGATCAATACATGAATTTTGTCTTGTCGGCTGGTTAATATAATAATACAAGTTATAGGTATTTATGATGTCCGTCAAATATTGGACAGTCTTAGTGTCCCTAAGAGTATTTATGTTAATGTCCCCCGCTATAATAATTTTCCGTTTTTTGTTTGAATTCGAACATTGTAGTCTAAAAAGCAACAACTCCAGCTGTTTAAAGAACATATCGATATTTGATTGTGGTGTGCGATACAGACAAATTATAATTAGTTTGTGGTCTAGCAGTTCAATGCCACAGCATTCAAACGTATATCTACATGCGTAATCTTTAAATAAGCATAAATTTTGAGTTTTTATATTTTTTTCAGTAAATATACAAACTCCTCCTCGAGATTTGTCTCTACAGTATGAAGAGACTAAAATATACCCGTTAATTTTTGCGTTATTTTCGGAATCTTTTTTAAGAAATGTTTCAGAGAAACAAAGTACTGATGGAAGTTTATTTTTCGAATTTAGTTCATTCAGGGTTACTTCTAGTAGATCTCTTTTTGATGTTAGCCAGCAATATTTTGGTGCAAAAGTATGAAATTTGTGTTATGTCTATTAGAGACGAAAGGAATCATGTTGTAATGACGCGTTATATATATCTACAGGATGTTCAAATGATGGTGTTGAATTTGTATGTCCGTCTGTATTATGTTCCCGTGAGTCGTTACTGAGAGTTGCGGTGTTAACCATATATTTCAGAGTGCAAAAAATTGATTTAATCCCATTATTATTGATTCGGCCATTATGTTTTAGGAACGTGCCAAAGTCATATGATAGATTCAGATTGGAATCAAGCAATCTAGCATAGTTATATATTTGGTTGTCAAGATACAGAGATTTATTGAACATTTGTATACGAGAATTGTACATGGTTGAATAGTAATGATATTTGTATGTGGGCAGGCATACTATTACATTTGTGTGGTTTATAGGTAACAATGTTTCTCGTATAGTAGCTATTAAGTCTAAATAGTTTTTACTTTGACGAAAGTCTTCTTCTCCTACGAGGATTATGCAATAATCTTGTTTCGTATAGCTAGATAGTTTAGTATTAATGTTACTTAAAAGTTTTTTAGCGGCACAATTTGGCGTCAGGTAATGGCAAATTTGGAGGTGAGGAAAACTATTTTCAGCTATGGACGATATTTTGTTGTTCTTGTTGCTGCTTATGATACAAAGTTTGCGCTTTCGTTCTTCACACTTGTTTTTTTTTTCTCTTGTTCGACCATCGGCTATTATAGTTATTTTCTGTTGCTGTATAGCTGAATCGTTTCCGTACAATATTTCTGGGGACTCTAAGTACTGTTTTTTGATTGGTTCATGTTTTTCGGGAAGATCGCTATTTTGAGTCAGTTCTTTACTGGTATTTGTCTTAATATGCAGTTCTAGTGAAAATTGTTCGGATTTATCGGTGCTGACAGAAGGTGGTTCAGTTGTGTTTTGTTGTGTTTTTTGTTTTATAATTTTATTTTTCTGACAAGAATTTGGAGTTTTTACTGCTCTAGTGGGAGTTGAATAAATTTTTTTATATGTTTTTGCCAATTTGAGGGAATTCTGTAATTCATTTTTTAAACGAAGGTTTTCGATGTTTAAATTCTCAATCTCCTTATGAGCACTCAATAATTCATTATTAAGAGTTTTTATCTTTTCGCCGAGTTCGTAAATTTCATCAACGTCATTGTCTAAGGTTTCATTTGGAATGCTCATTATGGTGGTGTCAAATAATCCTGATTGCTCCAATGTATTGCCGTCATTTGATGTGTTTGAAACATCTTCCGAGCTACTGATTTTGCGTATATTGCGATACGTTATGTTATTGTGCTCATCTTTGTTGTTTCTGGTAGTTTTGTCTCGTTTCCCTGTTATTTTTACACTATTTTCGTTATTCTTTGATGAATCAGATACTGTTCGTCGTCGACATTGACGTCGTCGAGCGGATCTATTTTTTAGGAGATTATCTATCCTTAATATATGTATATATTTGTTAGATATATGTAAGTTAAGATTTTTTTTTTTAAATTATTTTATAGGTTTAAGATTTACTCAGAAGCCAGAGTGAAATGGAACGTAATTGTTTTAAAGGACTAGTATTCAGATTCGGAGTATTTCGGTTTCTGAACGTCGCGAGTAATGTCGAAGTATTAGTACGATTGTGATTGGTTAATCGTCACCTGATATTTGTTTACATTGATTGCTTGAATTAATAACTGTTTTTAATCGAAGTAAAATTGGCATAAATGTCTTAATATTAGTCATAAGTTTATTTTGTGGTATTATATATGCATTACAGCATTTAAATAACTCACTGTTTATCACAACTTGAGTAAAACTGGGTCATATATGGTTTTTTTCATTGATATTTCACTGTTTCACTTTTTTGTTGCAACTTATATAAACTAATAATTAATAAACACTACAGAGTTCACTGAGAAAACATTTTCATTAGTGGAGTAAGAACAATAAATGACTTTTCACTTTGTTTTATAAACATTATATCACAATAAACTTTAAAACTTAATTAAATTAAGTTTTTAAGTTTTAAATTAAGTTTTAAAACTTAATTAAATTAAGTTTTAGTTTTTTCTTATTATAATAAATTTTATTATCGCAGAACAATATTGACATTAGCCGGTGTTGCCAGCACTCTAACGTGTGTGTTGACATTTGAGTGGGTATCTGGATGGTTTGAAAATATAATTGAACACGATTTACGTTAAAAAACAGGATAGGCGATACGAAGTACGCTGGTACAGTTAGTAGGTACATAACAAACATTGACATTATTTATTTTTGTGTATGTATTGTATTATTATTTTTGTTTTTTAGGGAAAGAAACGGAATCCTTCGTTGTCCGTCCGTCTGTCTGTCTGTCAAGGCCCTTTATCTTGGGAACGCGTGGAGGTATCTAGTTGAAATAAAACCATGTTTTCAGGTTTCAGGGTTAAATACCCTTGAAGCTGTAAAAAAATAAAACTTCTAAGTTAACGTAAAAAACAGATATGGCCGTTTATATAAAAAAAACTGCAAGACTTGCGTTATTGCTG
This sequence comes from Herminia tarsipennalis, assembly GCA_945859575.2. NCBI lineage: Eukaryota > Metazoa > Arthropoda > Insecta > Lepidoptera > Erebidae > Herminia > Herminia tarsipennalis. The sequence goes on along the minus strand of OX243841.2, from coordinate 27,516,868 downwards.
TAATTTAAAGTAGACACAGTTACAGTATTGTTATTTAGCATTAAACTTGCATGACCATTAATTTCAAGATCTTTATGTAATCGTTGAATAGGTACCAAATATATTCACATTTAAAACGGTCTGGGGTCTGTGAAACGTATGGTAGGTGTTTATGGGTTAATTAAAGCTATAAAGACCCTATTGCCTATGTTATTTTATTGTTATATTGGCACTGGCTGCTCCAAAGATAATTTTACGTTATGCTCTATGTTAGTCTATGTTTGCGTTAAGAAGTTGTAATGTTGGTAACAAGCGTTTTCTAAAATTGATTGTCAGCTGCAAATCTGACATTATTTAGGGAAACCTCAAAATATTTTTTTTTATTTGGGAGTCCTCCCTCTTATTATGAAGTTTTATATTCTCTTTGGTTACCATCGTTGTGTGAGACGTCAAGATCTTTTGTATACCTATGTACCTACATACTTTTAGATAAAAGCATGTAGGTTTGTAGGTAAATAAGTAAACAAAGATCTCGAATTATTTAATGATGCTTTGACCACCCATTTAGCCCTGCACGTATGATAATATGAATGTATAAACGAATCGGCGTAAATGCAGTTTAGGTAGTTATTTTAGAAAATGGCGGGAGTGGACTTTCTGGGAGCTTTTTTTTTTGTGGTACTGGGCCGGCGTCGCGCGACGCAGGCGCCGCGCCGGCGCATATGTGAGCAGAGATGGGCGTTTTCGTTATTTTTTATCACCGGTGCTCACCGTTAACGCGCTAACAGCATTCTGCAGCAAGTTCGCGGCCTTTTTCTAGTTATCATGTGTCAAAGCGCAATACGATATTGTAACCGAAATACAAATAAATATAGCTGGCCGCCCCGTGCGGCCACGCGCTTCTTTGTATCTCTTGATGGCCATTATTATTAGTGCTATTACGCTTTGCTTAAGCTTGTGCCTTTCTCTATTGCGCCTTGTATGCAAAATTAATGACAATGAGTTTGTAAACTCAAAAGGTGTGCGATATCTACCATCTATCCAACTTCGTCATCCTGGAAGAACTAATGAGCTCTGCCTGAAAATGGGCGGTACCTATCTAATAATGGCAGAACGATTGAGCAGGCCACGCCGAAACGTAAACTTATATTCAAAACAAATCTGGTTGCTGTCTGGCTTCTAATGTTATAGCAACACAGTGCTGATGCACACAACAACACAGCATGCTCAAAGTATCAATTTTAAATAATTGGCTTAAAACCTGGTTCACTAAGTGGTTACATTACCTAGGTATTGAAAAAAGATAATTATTATTTATTTGTTTCAAAGAAGGCTAACAGACTAATAACAAAGTAAATTACTCATTTACAATAAAAAAGAAACCGGGCAAGAGCATGTCGGACCATGCTCAGTGTAGAGTTCAGCCTTGAACAATTACATCAGCAGAAAAGCGTATGTTAATGGCAGTTACGCCCTTTTGTTGAGAAACGCAATTTTTTGGCAATAATTCAATGATGGTCTACCCGATCTTATCCAAGGTAATTTTAGTTTAAAGTATTTACTAAGCTCTATCTTTGTGATTTTTTCCATATTTTTTGGTTACATGGTTAAAAAGTTAAGGGGGGGGGGGGCACGATTTATGCAACTTCCGGAGCGATTATTTCCAAAAATATTCACTCAATCAAAAAGTTTATCAAAAACCTCAAAATGTTTTTTAAAGACCTGTCGAATGAAGTGCTACACGTTGATATTTGCTGAAAAAAAATGTTCAGCTTCTGTTACATGTATGGAGTGCCCCCCCCCCTAAAAATATTTATTATTATTATTTAGCTATCAAACTAAGTAGCGGCTACTACAAGACACGTTTTTACCTACTTTCATCAAGATTCATTGAGTAGTCTTGGAGTAAAATGCCTGTGACATACGAACGGACAGACAGACAGACAGACAGACAGACAGACATGACAAAACTATAAGGGTTCTGTTTTTGCCATTTTGGTTACGAAAGCCTTTAAATGCTTATAACAAGCCCGTACAATTAAATTGGTATTAATACCTATATACATTTACATTTTACATTTATATTTTAAATTTCACATTTACATTTTACATTTCCAAATCATTAACACAAATAAAATAAAATTGAAAAACATAAAATATATATTTACATTTACAAGGTTTTTTTTTGGTATAGTGCAAAGTTCAGACACCCCAACAACATTTTTACTTCAAGAAATCACATAAAAAAAAAGAAATCGAAAATATTGAAAACTTGCAGAGTAATAGGCTTATTACTCTGCTAGTTTTCAATATTTTCGTTTTTTTTTTGGGGTTTCTTTCTTCAAGTTGTCTTGTGTTCTTTGCGTTTCTACGAGACGCAATAAGCACGGGTTTTATTTCGTCTTGTAGTACGTTATCCATGGTTAATATTGAAAATTATGTGATGATTAGATTTCACATCACATTGTAAACAGGATTTGGATTGTTAGATTAATTAATGAATTAATATATGATTGAAAAAAATTAAAATGAAATTTAAAAGTTTGTAAAAATAATAATAAAGAGTATCACAATAATAAAAAAATAACAAAAAAAAACGTTCTAATATTCCGATAGGTGCCTAGTGAGTCTAAGAATCCACAAACAAGGTATTGGTAAGAGCCCCCTAGCCGTGGTTGGACTGGAGTCATGAATGGATAAGATATCTTTTATGTGTGAAATAAAACTATTATAATATCCTAGCTAGTAAATTTGTCTATTGTCCTCGCACCATTATTTAGAAACATTAAGCCCGCTGTAGTCTCAGACAGCGGGCGGCGGGCGCTAAGCCGCACAACTTGAGCCGTATATTTGCGCTCTGCGCCCGGCCGCGTGACACCACCGTTGTGTTGCACACAATATACGTCATTGTATAGTTTAGTTTACAGCTGCATTCAATAAAACTCGACTTGGACTTGGAGTCCAGAATTTGCTACCATTATTTATACCTACCGTAGCGAGTGTTCTGCAATGCTAGTTAGCAAAAGAGAAAATACTTAAATTGAACTCTCACAGGTCTCTCAAGTAGCAGCAAACCATCCCGAAAGGTGCCTCCATGTTTGTTTATGGCGCTTTACTTTGTTTATTGGTACTGTAGTATTAACAAACAAAGTAACGTTGGCATTCCCCTCCACTTTGCAAACAACGTTCTTGGTCAGTGCTGCAAAGGTAGCTTTAGAATTGAGTCAAATTCTTTTAGAATTCATGGTATTTGAGTGAACTCAAAGTTAGCATATATAAACTGTTTTAGTTTTAAGTTTGCAACATCGCGTTCGCGTCGCGTTGGTTGTTTCGTTACATTGTAGTGTTATTTCTTTGTTGTTCTACAGTTCTTAACATTGGCGGCTGCTGTTTGTGTTATGTTCGTGAAATGTTTTAATATAATTAAATTTCATTCAGTAGTTTGAATGGTAAAAGAGCGCATCGAGTGGCCTCTTGGCAGCGGCTGCAGCGCTCGACGGAACATCTACTGCACCGTACGATGGTAATACAGTAGAGGCGGTAGCCGCTGTAAGCGCTGTGCAAGCACTCGCTGTGATGAGATGGACGGTCTGAAGCGCTTTGTACATTGTCCGCTGCGGACTTAAGCCGAGAACGAACAGATGATAGCAGTTGTGTAAAGAGAGTTAATAAAAACATTGCCTCTTGTAATAGCGAGATTGTGAACAATTCTGAACTCGGTGCTGCATGTTATTAAACTTGAAATATTTTGTTTTTTCTTTTGTTTAATATTTAGTTCCGGCACAAGAGTGTAGTATGCAACTATTTGACGCTTGAGCAATCAAGTTAGGTCATTTAGTGTGAGCTATTAAATAGGTAAATAAATGCTACTTATGTAGGCACCTGTGGAGACGTGTTTAAATATGATTGATGACGACAAGATGTATATTTAATTTCATTTTGTGATTTGGACTAATAGTAACCAGTCTGCGGTACTGTTAGTGATTTTTATTATACGATGTTCTATAAAATTGTTAATTTAAAAAAAAAAAATAATTAAATTGTATTCATTAAAAAGATTTTCTTATTAAACTGTTTTAAAAATATTATATTTTGTCAAAATATATGTAGTTTTTATTCACGTTTATTTAATTATTCTAGTACATATTTTAAAGAACTTAATACAAAAGGTTTATTTAACTAAGCTGTAATTCTGATTGTAATTTGTGAATACTAAAATAATTTATAAGGTTATTTAAATTCGTTTTATTTGTCTTGAATAAGAATTTAAAATTAATCCTTTAGGTTTATGAGATACTAGCTTCCGCCTGCGGCTTCGCCCGCGTTACGTTTGGACTGCCATAACAGCTATCTGTGTACCAAATTTCAACCCAATACATTCTAATCTTGTGATTGACTAATATATTAACACACAGCTCACAGTGTTAACATATCAGTCAATCACAGTTTCCTCTTAAGCCTCTTAAAAAGACAGATAACCGATCCTCGCAACGAACTAACTAAACTAAAGAGAGAGGGGCAGATGGGCATTGAAAATATTTGATAAAAATTTCAAGTTATCAAATTTGACTACCACAAAAAAGGCAATAGTGAGCCAGCCTTAAAATATAGGTATTTGCTGTTGCGGAGTTTTTTTAGAACTTTTCAAGAGGAACAAATCTGTCATACATTATTGGTGTGTAACTTTAACCGTTCACGAAGCGCACGCAACGGAAGCTCTCAAAAGGAATGTTTACCTCCCGTTTTTGCAAAATGTTTCATTACTTCTTCGCTCCTTTTGATCATAGCTTGATGTTATATAGCCTATAGCCTTCCTCGATAAATTGGCTATTCAACACATAAAGGTTTTTTTTAATTCGAAGCAAGAGAGTCGAAGAGTTTGTTTGTTTGAACGCGATGATCTTAGGAACTAATCCTAAGATCATCGCGTTCAAACAAACAAACTCTTCAGCCTTATAATATAAATATCCATTAGTAAACGTAATGGTAATGTTAGCTGTACTTTGAATATGATAAATAATGCGAGGAGAAACATGAATGAAATCCTAAATAGGACGAATCATGATTTTTTTGGAATGTGGGTCGAAAACATGGGACTAACGACGCATAAATCTGGCCAGAGTTCTGATCTCAAACAAGGCAGAGCCTGTACTATGACCACCACCAGACAACTGATAGACTTGTAGTATACTTTTGTTAAGCATTGGCTTAAAAAGAGAGGTAAATATTCGTAGCAAGCTTGTAATGTTATTTGAACCCCGAGGTCGTAAACAGTTAAATAGTTTAAAATGTTATTAATGAAATTATTTTGTATCGTGTCGAGATACTCCGGTAAAACACATCAAAATTAAAATATTTACAATTCAATTTGAACGACGTGGTTCAAATATAATTTTGACAGGCTCTGCCGTAGTACGGTTAACATTATTAATAATGGCTCTCAGGCACTGGATTATCTGAATATGTTGTTTGAAGTAATAGCATTTTTTTACAATGTTAAACGGCAAGGTTTACATAAATTGTACGATTTATGTTTTAGAAAGTTCTGTATGATGGAGAAAGTACTGGGTGGCGCAAAAGTAAAGACCCTATTTGGTTCAGCTATAACATTTTTTCTAAATTAGAAAACTAGATTTAGATTTTTTTAAATGTATATTTGTGCCATTAAATTTCGTACCATTAGGATTTAAAGATGATGTCTTTTAAATGGTGACCTCCAGAGTTGATACACATTTGAGCCCTATTTATGACATTTTGCATAACTTGCCGTAACACTTCCTGCGATATGTTCGTTATTTCTTGACGAATGTTTTCTTTTAGAGCTGCGAGAGTCTGTGGCTTGTTCACATACACCCGAGATTTCAAAAAACCCCAAAGAAAGAAGTCTGGACTGGTCAGATCGGGTGATCTTGCAGGCCAAGGCAAATCGCCAAAACGAGAGATAACTCGGCCTGGAAAAGCGTCCCTCACTAAGTCCATAGTGTCGCGCGCTGTGTGTGCCGTAGCGCCGTCTTGTTGAAACCAGATGTGCTCCAACCCCAATTCGTCCAAACTGGGTATCAAAAGATCACGTAACATGGTTCTGTAGCGTTCTCCAGTGACAGTTATCGCATTGCCTCCAGCGTCTTCGAAAAAATAGGGTCCGATCACTCTGTCAACACAGATGCCACACCATACAGTAACTTTTAGTGGGTGTAGAGGTGTTTCTTGAATAATGCGCGGATTATCAGTGCCCCAGAACCGAGTATTCTGCTTATTGACATGCCCTGAGAGATGGAAATGCGCTTCGTCACTCATAACCAATTTTGAAGGAAAATCATCCTCTTCAAGGTTGAGGTTTATGACGCGCTGGCAGTAATCTAGACGAGCTCGGTGGTCAGCAGGCAGCAGCTGATGAGTCATTTGAGTTTTATACGGGAACATCTTTAAGTCTTTCACCAAAATACGCTGCAGGGTCCGTCTGGAAATGCCCAATTGCGTGGCACGTCGCCTCGTTGATGTTTCTGGACACTCTTCCATATCTTCGCGCGCAGCATCGATATTTTCAGCTGAACGGCCTGTTCTTGGTCTCCCAGACTTAGGTCTATCCAATGTTGAGCCAGTTGCTTCAAGGCGTGTGGCAAAGCGTCGAATTGTGCGACCAATCGGTGCCAGACGGTGGGGAAATCGTCGACGAAATTCACGTTGTGTTCTTATCACTGATGAATTATTCCGTAAGAACATTGACACAATTATTCCACGTTCTTGGGGAGTAAAACGGTCCATGTTTATTTTCAGTGTATTTTACATTTGTTCACTACACAATTTTCAACAACAGAATGACAGAAAATGTCATATAAAAAAAAAAAAAAGTATTTTCTTTAGTGCCCGTACTTTTGCGCCACCCAGTACTTTGTTTAATAAAAAAATTACATTTTTGAGATAAGTAACGTAATCATAACTTATCAGTTATTACAAGTCAGTATAGGTACTTACAATCTACATTTAATACCAAGTTCGCAAACCGATAGAAAAACCAGAAGAGAACAGGGCAATTAGTCACAAAAAAAAAAACAAAAACGGTTTATTTACCGTGTATTAACGCTATCAATATAGATACTTTAGTATTTAATATACCGTTGTGGCTAATTAATGTTGTTTTAAACACAACAGATTTTGCAGAAATTGAGTTTTAGCAGACTCTTTCTTTAACTTATATGCCTATGTATATAAATAGATGCTCCACTATGAAAATACTGGGTTGGAATAGATGCCTTGGCTTAGGATAGATGCCTTAAGGAATAAAATAAGTAAAATTCCTGGTCTTGTAGTGTTTTAATCGTAATTAAAATAGCATTTTTTAATATGACGCATGTGCAGTGCCGTAACTAGCCTTTAATGCGCCCGCTGCGAGCTTCTAAAACTGTGTAAACATTGGCAATTTGAAAAGAGTGGTCGCGAGTTTTTATTGTCTGTTCTTTTCTTCTGCTTTACCTATTGTTTGCCAACAGGCATTACATGTAAATAGAGAATTGACTATCTACAAACAGAATTTTTTTTATTATGTTCTTTTATAAGTAGTTACCTACTTGGTAGAGTTCCGTAGCTGGCAAAAACTAAAATAATATTTTTGACGCTACGGTAGAACACAGAATACACAATTTTTGCAACTTTCGAAGTGATTATTTCCGAATATTCTTCAATTAGTCATAGAAACATTTATTTTTGGTAATTAACTATCAAACCAAGTAGCGGCTTATACAAGAAACTTATACCTCATTTCAGACTATGCTATACTATGATGCTATATAGCACAGCATTGACAGTCATAAAGTTATACTAACTATATATAGTATTGCGTTCACATTACGCGATATAATCGCAAAATCGCAAGCTTTAGTGGTCCCGCTGAAAGTTAGCCGCGCAGAACTATTTTGACAAGTCATCATCAATATTGCTAAGGATGCGACTAAACCTGTGGGTGCATAATTTAAATTGCAATGTATGCACTTGTGGTACAATGATTGTAACAGACGAGTGGCGAGTTAGTCACTCGCCGTGGCTCAACTTGAACATTACTTGATAATAATATCAGTTAGTGATTTCATTTATCGAATCCAGTACCCCAGTACCTAAACTGACGGACAAAAAGTCACGGGGTCTCATTACGATGAAACAGAAACATAGGTCAAATAAATATCTTAATAAGTAATCACAAGAACGCCACAACGCCTCAGGAGGCCTACTCTAATTCAATGCAAACGAAGTTTCGATTAAAAATGAGGTGGTGATATACAGACTCAGCAACATCAATTCAATCCAGTCGAGTCTGAAAATCGTTATGGGTTCCGACTTCTTGTGCATATACAAAGACTAGCTGTGCCCCGCGGTGTTACCCGCGGTTTATTAGCCTATGTGTTAATTCAGGGTGTCAGCGAATTCCATACCAAATTTTATTAAAATCGCTCCATATGTTCAAGAAGTGACAAACATACACACTCACATACTCACAAACTTTTGCCTTTATAATATTAGTGTGATTTATTAAATGGGTACGCGTAAACTCAAAAAAATTAAGAAAACGAAAATTCATGAATTTCGTTTGAAAGAAAGAGAGTAGGCCTACAGGACCCGCCAATGTCCCTTTTTACCCGATTGCGGAGGGTAAAGTGTTTGACGTGTATTTATGTATGTGTGTTCCTTTGTGTCACTATTGACCAAACGCGTGGACCGATTTTGATGATTCATACGTCAAGCGATTCGTATTAATTTTGAGATCGTTACTAAAGACATGACAGTAATCGAAATTTAAAATGGCAACAGCCAGACGCCATATTGTGATAGAGAAAAAAAATAAAGTCAACAAACTATGTCATCTTGTAGGTATTTTAAAATCTTGATGAGGTTTCTTAAATCATTTTTGCATAGAACAGTTTAGGATATATAGCGTTTTAAGGTTTTCAATAAATTTATTTTCACTTAAATTTTCGGTAATTACTATTGCGTTTTAAATTTAAAAAAAAATATCAAAACACCCGCCTGCTTAAAAAAGATTGAAACAAGATAAATAAAAATTGCTGTCGGAGGCATTCATGAGTCCCTTGCACCAACTTCCAATGTTTAATTTTTTTTTGTTGTTGTGCCTATATTATTTTTTGCTTTTAAGTTATTTTACATTTATTTTGGAAGTCGGTTTTTATTTTTTGGTAAAATAGTTTTAAATACGTGTATATCTTAAGAGGTAGGGGGCGCAGACCCACCTTTTTGTACTCAAATTTCTTGTTTTTACGAGATAAATGTGATCACGAGGTCAAAACTTTAAATGCTTATATATAACGAACTATAGAGCGCAGATCGATCTTGTTTGTACTCAAACTTTTTGTTTTGATGAAATCTGTGATCATACATACATACATACATATCAACCCATATGATGGCCCACTGCTGGGCACGGGTCTCCCCAGTAGAACCTACTAGTATGTAGATCCTGGGGGTAATTGCCATAATCGCCACGCTTGGCGAGCGGGTTGGCGATCGCAGTAAGGCTTTAAATACGCAGAGGACGCTGCAGCCCGTCCTCCGGAGTGAAATCCCTTAGTCGCCTTGACGACACCCACGGGTAGAGATGGGGTGGTACTATTCTTAAGCCGGCACCACACGGCACAATCTGTGATCACGGGGTCAAAACTTTGAACACCTATATCTTACGAACTATGGGGCATAGACCCACCTTGTTTGTACTCAAACTTCTTGTTATGACGAGATCTACGTGATCGCGGGGTCAAAACTTTGAACTCCTATATCACACGAACTATAGGGCGTAGACTCACCTTGTTAGTACTCAAACTTCTAGTTTATCACAATTATAGTCAATATGATGGCGCCATAAATAATGTACAATTACAATTTAATTGACCATGGATTTTCATTAGTGTAGTATTTTGCTTCTTAAATGTATAACAATTATTTGATTGATTTGATATATGTATTTAGAATTATCTAAATATGTCTACGAGTATCAGTTGTCCGGTTGCTTTAGTACCTACCTACGTGTGTAGTGTAAGTTGTCTGATATAATGTAAAATCTTACAATATTGTTTCGTTACAGAGATCCCGTTAAAACAAAAATGTGAAAATATGGCAAGGTTTCGCTAAGAACAGAAGTGAAATCTAACTGGAAATCATATTCTTTTGAAATTTTAAAAATCATACATAGGTCCTATCATACATGACGTTTTTTTTCAATAACCTGTTATTTGTGACTCAATAAAGCGATTTGGCAAGTATTTTTTTTTAATTACTAGCAATGTGAGTCGCACATACCGTGGCCAAAAATGCTTCGTGTAACTAACTTTGGAAATATCGCCTTTGTCCTACACAACTTAATAAAATAAAATTGAAAAATTACTCTAAACTTTATAGGAAAATCATAAGGCATACAAAAAAAGCTCAGAATGATAACTATATCAAACTTGCTAGTAATAAATCAAAAGCTACATGGAGTGTTATAGGTAAAAATAAAACAAATTTGGTAAAAGATTACATATCACAAATAAATAATAACGATAATTTCATATCCGACTCTACGGGTATTGCGAATACATTTAAGATTATTTCATTGACTTAGACCCTGATACAGCCAAACGAAATCTAAGTAAACCACCGCAAAAGACGATGTGTTAAAAAGGGGGAAAAATACTTAATGTGTAACTATAGACCTATTGCTCTAATTCCACTGTTCTCAAAAGTGTACGAAAGGTTTATCTATGACCACCTATATGACTATTTGGAAAAACATTCCATACTTACTGATGAACAAAAGGGGTTTAGAAAAGGAAAATCAATTAACTTAGCTATATATGACTTTTTATATAAGATTATGATATCTATGGATCGTAGAATTCCTATTAGTGCCATGTATATGGACATGTCCAAGGCTTTCGTGTTGTTAAACACGAAATACTTCTACTTAAATTAGAGCAATATGAAATACGGGGAAATGTCTTAAACTTAAAAAAATCATATCTATCAGATAGAAAACAGTATACACAGATTAGCAGAATAAATATAAAAACTCGATTAGAAAAGCATTTTAATTCAAAGTTTAAAATAAATAAATATGGAGTACCACAGGGCAGTGTATTAGGCCCTCTATTGTTTCTGTGTTATATCAATGATTTACCAAATTACATTAAATATCCTATGGTACTATTTGCCGATGATAGCACGGTAATAATAAAAAAAGAAAAGGAACTTGATTTTTCCAGCGAAATAAACAATACCCTTGGCGCTGTTATTGCTTGGTTGGATTCAAACAATCTTTGCGTCAATGTAAATAAAACTAAAATTATGCAATTCAGGCAACGTACAGTAAATACTAATTTAAATATTATGTACAATAATGAAACTGTTACAGAATCCGATACGGCTAAGTTTTTAGGTTTATGGATCGATAGTAATCTAACATGGAGCACTCATACGGAACAATTAATCAACAGGGTTAATAGCTTCGCATTTGCTTTACATCAACTATCAAAAGTTTCTAGTCGTGAAACTACACTGATGGCCTATCATGGATATGTGGTCTCTGTGTTAAGGTATGGGATAGTGTTTTAGGGGAACTCAAGTAACCAGTTACATGTGCTAATAGCGCAAAAACGCTGCATACGAGCAATCTGTAAACTGCTACCTACTGAAAGTTGTCAGTCACACTTCAAATCTTTGAAATTATTGACTGTACCCAGTTTATACATCTATGAGGTTGCCCTTTTTGTTAGATGTAACTTAGATAAGTTTGAAACACTGAACCACAAATATACCTTCAACACCAGAAACAAAGACAAACTATGTGTGTTACCAGCAAATACTGCCCTATTACATATGTTAGCTTTCCAAAAAATAATGTTTTGATTTTAAACAAATATTACGCATTATTAAATATTTTACAATAATCATTAAGTAAGTAGCAATTATATTCAAAAATAAACAATGATAACTGACGTTTTAGTTTAAGTTTGTTTAAAGTAAATTATTATTAGTTATTCGATGTACCATAAAAAAGTCTAGATTTATGATAATATTTTTAGAATATTATGTTTAGTTTTAAATTTATTTTATTGATTAATATTCGTTGTGGCTCAATTTTGACTTCCGCTTGGAGAGTTGTTTAGTGACGTTTAAAAAAAGGCTTGTCAACGGTCGTTTACCTTTTGCGTGTGCAAAGAAATAAAGTCAGTCTTTATTGAGCTACGGTACGAATCGGTTGTACAAGACTGATGTGATCGCGAGTACTTTAATGTAATGAAGTAAACTTGATAAAGAACAGTGTTTTAATTCGTCTGCGTACTAAGTGTTTTACCAGTTCAAGTGAATCTAGTTTGTGTGTATCTAACAAATCAGAAGCAGGGATAGCACCAAGGAATTCTGGTGTACCACTAGCACCTTGGTGTGATCATACGTCCACAATAAGGTATGTAAATGTGATTTTTATGATTCAAAGTAGAATATCAACGGATAGATTGGTTTTTAATATTTGTTTTGTAAATTGTGATTAATTATGACGGTAATAGGTATACTCACAAATGAAAGGTAGAAATCATTTAAATTTGATACGTGACAATTTTTTTCGTAAGACTTTTTAAAAGTTATCATGTAATCAGTAGTCAGTGAGTAGGTACCTGAAATAAAATAAGTATAATAATCGTGAAGCATACTAAAGATAACTACTAACTAACTAACTTATGTGTAAATTGAGAACAAACTTACGTAACGATTTTACTGTATAGTATGTTAGGTTATCTATTTATAAAACCTTGATGATCCGATTTACCTACCTACAAGGTACCAGTCATAGTTATTCTTGCCTTGCAAGTAATTAAGTGATTCTCACTTATGTAAGATATTGGTAATAAGGTTTTGAAAATGGTTAGGGTTTTCTACATCGTAGATATTTATCACTATGCTTGATGTAGGTACATAGGTTAATTTAGTAAAGCATAAGAAGCTTCTTACCTAGTGATAATAAAACACGTTAATACATAGCTCACGTTTATATGCAAACGGATACTTGTTGTTCAAATTGTTTCAGATCATTATTAATTGAAGATGCCGAGTGGTCGGTCCGAGAGAGAGCGACCGTTTACACGGAGACCTTCCAGCATTGTGTTGGACGGATCTTCGAGGCGCAGTCGGTCTCGGACTCGGCAACGAAGTTCAAAGCGGAGTCGTCACTTGTCGCCGGCTGCCCGGTCTGATAGACGTGACTCCGAGCACCGTAGACAGCGACGTGCAACTCCAAGGGATGAGTGATGAGGGCAAGAGCTCAAAACAGGTCAGCCGTAACAACTCCACTACAGCGCCGCACGTCACGTGTGCTGCCAGTTAAAGGGAATGAATTGAGGCGTATTCGTGGTGAGCTCAGTCCTCGCAGATTGCAGACATCTCGTAGAGAATACTCCAATTCGAATAGATCTCGTAGCCCAATTCACCGTTGCAGTAATGAACAATCTATACTGGCAACGGTACAACCCCAATCTAATGGTGCTACTAATAATGAATTACTCAAGTATATTAAAGAATCATTGCAATCTATCGCAGCTGTAAATCCACAGAGCAAAAAAAGATTTATTAACAACAATGTGGTTCCTGAATTTAATCCTAAATAAAAAAACCAAACGATTGTTACTTGGTTAAATAAGGTAAAGGAATGCTCTGAGATTTATGGTTGGGATGGTAAACAGACCGCACACTATGCACTCCCTAAGCTAGTTGGCACTGCTAAAAAGTGGTATGAGGGACAACCATCGGTATTACTTACGTGTGACGAATGGGTTGAAAAACTTAAATCTGCTTTTCCATCATATGAAAATTATGGTCATTTACTTACGGAGATGTTAGCTAAAAGGGCAAAGTTTGGGGATGATTTAGAAGAATATTATTATGAAAAGTTAATAGCTTTAAATCGGTGCGGTATAGTAGGTAGGAAAGCTATTGACTGTATAGTTTATGGGATAGATGATAGATCCGTTCGATACGGAGCAGAGGCAGTAGGTTTTGAAGATGCGGATAAACTACTCGGCTATCTAAGGGGTGTCAAACATGAGCGATTAGATACATTTAGTAAAAAACCATTACGTACTGTCACTGAAAATTCGCGTAAAAATACAAAAAGTGATTTCAATAGGGTTTTAAAATGTTTTAATTGTCGCGAAACGGGTCACGTAGTATCGGGATGTACAAAACCTATTGTTAAGTGCCAATAGTGTAAACGAATAGGTCATGATGATACTGATTGCAATAGGTACCCGTTAGCAGATAAGTCAGAAGTTAAAATATTATGACTACATAACGGAGAGGACCTAGGAGTAGATGATAAATTTATAAAAAGTGTGATCGTTAATGATGTACAATTGATAGGCTACGTAGATTTTGGCAGTCAATGTACCTTGATTAAAGAGACCGTTATGAAAGGGATTATACCACGCATAAAATGACAATTGGATAGCTTACCATGTCTGAAAGGTTTCGGTAATACGTATGTGAGTGCTTTAGGTAAAACAAACATTTCATTGAAAATTGACGATGCTAAAATTTACGTTGAGGCTGTTGTCGTTCCTGATCATTACCTAAACTATGACCTTCTTATTGGACAGACAGTCACGGAGCAATCTCATATATGGGTGTTTAAATCTGATAGGGATCTGCGGATTACCGATAAGCGAATGAAGGACTATGCACGACTGGTGTTGAAATGTGTGAAAACTGTTAATGCGGAAGGTAGTATTTCTATTAGGGTATTAAGTGACATAAATTTTAGTGGAATAATTTTCATTTAAAATGGTCGTCGTTTGAACTATGCTGTTAAAATCGGTACTTACAATATAAAAAACGGTTACGGTTATTTAACTATTCTTAACTATCTTAACAGAATAATTCAATTTAAAGAAGGCCAAGTCTTGGCCCGTGCCTACACTGTTCAAAGTAATAGTAATGAATTGAATATTAGTGAAATAGAAGGTATCAAAAACTATAACAGTAAACTTCCACTTATGTGGGAGGACCTCAACGTTGACGAAAGTTTAGGCAATGATCAGAAACTTCTATTGTTCAACACTTTAAACCAGTTTCGCGATTGTTTTGCCAAAGATTTATCTGAGCTAGGTCGCACAACACTTACTGAAATGAATATTCTGCTAAGTGATATGGAGCCAGTTGTTTATAGGCCGTATAAGTTGAGTCATTTTGAACGGGAGGAAGGGAGAATCCCAATCTCCCTATGCTAGTCCTATGTTACAAAGAAAACTGGAGATAAACGACTTTGTATAGACTACCGCGCCTTGAATAGAAAAACTATTAAGCACCATTATCCATTGCCTCGCATTGAGGATCAGATTGGTCGTTTGGCTGGAAATGTTAATTTCTGTGCTTTAGATTTGGCTTCCGGCTATAATCAGATCCCGTTGACCGAAGAAAGTAAGGGCAAGACCTCATTTGTAACCCCTGATGGGCAGTTTGAATTCAATAGGATGCCTTTTGGTCTGGCTAACGCCCCAGCTGTTTTTCAGCGAACGATCAATTTGGTCCTTGGTAATTTGCGCTATGATATCGCTTTGGCGTATATGGATGATATTTTGTTACCGAGTAAATCCTTTGAAGAAGGTATTGAAAGATTAAAAATCGTACTTCAAAAGTTTATAGAGGCTGGATTAACGCTAAAGCTACAAAAATGTTATTTTTTTCAAAATCAGGTTGATATCTTTGAAGTTTCTAGCGAAGGTGTAAGACCGGGATTTAAAAAAATCGAATCTGTCAAAAACTTCCCAAAGCCCAAAGACGTACATAATGTCCGACAGTTTGTCGGTCTGGCTAGTTTTTTTCGACATTTCATTAAAGGTTTTGGAGAAATAGCTCGTTCTCTTACAAAATTATTAAAGAAAAATTCTCCTTGGGCTTGGTCAAAAGCTCATGAAGAAGCGTTTGAAAAATTAAAAACCTCCCTTATTTCGAGGCCGGTACTCGCATTATATAACCCTAAACTCGAAACGAAAATACATACGGACGCTAGCAAACACGGTATAGGGAGCATTCTACTGCAAAAACAAGTCGATGGAATTTTTAAGCCTGTAGGCTATTACAGTAGACAAACTTCTCCTGAGGAATCTCATTTCTCGTCGTATGAGCCAGAAACTCTCGCGGTTATTGCTGCACTAGTTAAATTCAGAACCTACGTACTTGGGTTAAGCTTCACTATTGTAACAGATAACTCGCTTAGAGCAACTTTTTTGAAACGAGACATGATACCGAGAGTTGCGCGGTGGTGGAGCTTGATCCAGGAGTATGATTGTAACATAATATATAAATCCGGCAAAGGTATGATTCACGTTGACGCGTTAAGTAGAAACCCAACTAAAGAAAATGCGGGAATAATTAATGCTATTGATACTTGCGTGATTATGACAATAACAGACGACTGGTTAACGACGGTGCAGTCACAGGATTCTAAGATACAACGGATTAAGAAAATTCTTTCCGATAAAGAAACCGATGACGTGGTAGAGATACGCAAAAATTTTGTACTTAAGCGCGAGAGGGTCTATAGATTAACTGAAGATGGGTTAAAATGGGTGGTGCCCAAAAGTTGTAGATGGCAGATACTTCAGAAAAACCATGATGATATAGGCCATTTTGCGTTTGATAAGACCTTGGATAAAATAAAACAACATTATTGGTTTTCTCGTATGCGAAAGTTTATCAAAAAGTATGTAAGTTCTTGTTTAGAATGCGCTCATAATAAATTGCCAGCGGGCAAAAAAACAGGTTTTTTGCACCCAATACCTAAACAAACTACCCCTTTTGACACCATTCATGTGGACCATTTGGGTCCTTTTGTAAAGTCAAAAAGAAAGAACTGTTATATTTTAGTAATTGTAGAGTCGTTTACAAAATTTATTGTTTTGAAGGCTGTTAAGAATACGAAAACCTCTTTCACCATCACAGTGCTTAGAGACTATTTTGGGATGTTTGGTTTACCAAAAAGACTAATTAGCGATAGGGGTACGTCATTTACAAGTTCAAAATTCAAAAGTTTTCTTAATGAAGTAGGCGTTCACCATAGAAAAAACGCCGTTGCTTCGCCTCGGGCAAATGTCGAAAAAAAAAAACAATTTTGGATTCTTTAGCCTCTCAAAATCATGGTAAAGATGAAAGACTTTGGGATGATAAGTTATTACAAGTACAGTGGGGTTTGAACAATACCATTAATAAAGGTACAGGCAAAACCCCTTCTGAGGTTTTGTTTGGTTTAAGACTTACTGGGATTAGCGAAAGTAATTTAGTAGCAGAAATAGATAATGATAAAATAGAAAATGTCTCTGATGAAAATGAAGTAGTCACCGACTACAATAAAATACGTGAGTGAGATTAGAGATGAAGTAGATGAACGTACAAAAAGGTCCAAAGAAAAACAAAAGGATAGGTATAATAAAAAAAGAAAAAAGCCAGTAGAGTTTAAAGTTGGGGATTTAGTGAGGGTTGAAAGAGCAACTCATACTGTAGGTATAAGTAAAAAATTGTTACCGAAATGTTCGGGGACGTACAGAATGACTAAGGTCTTAGATCACGACAGGTATGAGGTAGCAGATACTCCCATTAGAAAAAAGGGGGCTTCAAAGTACAAGGGGGTATTCTCTATCGATAAAATACATCCGTGGCTTTGCTTTAATAAGGGTACCGATTCGTCCACTAGTGAGAGTTCCGATGATTAACGTAATACAATGAAATTCAATAATCTTGTAATATGTCATTGTGCCTGATTGTAATTACATATACATATCAACCCATAAGATGGCCCACTGCTGGGCACGGGTCTCCCCAGTAGAACCTACTAGTATGTAGATCCTGGGGGTAATTGCCATAATCGCCACGCTTGGCGAGCGGGTTGGCGATCGCAGTAAGGCTTTAAGTAGGTACGCAGAGGACGCTGCTGCCCGTCCTCCGGAGTGAAATCCCTTAGTCGCCTTGACGACACCCACGGGAAGAGATGGGGTGGTACTATTCTTAAGCCGGCACCACACGGCACCCGGCACCACACGGCACGGATTGTAATTATAATGACTGAATGAATGATTTGGATATTGATGAAAATAAAGAAATACAGGTAAAATAAATGAATTCTGTTAAGAATTAATAAATGCCCCATCTGTAATTGCGATACATTTTGTATAAGTAAATCAAATTGTGATGAAAGTTGTATGTGGAACATTTTGATTTGTATTTTTGTGTTAAATCAGAATTTGTTTAAAGCATTCACTGTTATGACCGAGAGAAATTCTTGAAGTGCAATGTGCACACACTATGAGCGTACATTATTATTAAAGTGCAAGGTGCACAATATAATAGAAATCGCTATGAGCGTACCCTATTATTGTAGTGCAAGGTGCACAGCATAATATGGGTCGGATTGTTGAAGTGCAAGGTGCACAGTATAATATGGGTCGGATTATTGAAGTGCAAAGTGCACAACGTTGAGTCGCTATGAGCATACATTATTATGGTACAACGTGTACATGCAAAATAAACACCTGTGAGTGAACTTTTTTGTTTGCAGTGCACTGTGCATTAAATATACCTAAAACAAAAAAAAGTACTGAAAATTATGTAACTTATATAACGAAATGCAGTTGAGTAATATTTTTTTTTTAATAATGCAATAATTTTATACTCGCGAGGTCGCGAGCGTTATCAGGATGGACGATTGTTAGCTTTCCAAAAAATATAGTTTTGATTTTAAACAAATATTACGCATTATTAAATATTTTACAATAATCATTAAGTAAGTAGCAATTATATTCAAACATAAACAATGATAACTGACGTTTTAGTTTAAGTTTGTTTAAAGTAAATTATTATTAGTTATTCGATGTACCATAAAAAGTCTAGATTTATGATAATATTTTTAGAATATTATGTTTAGTTTTAAATTTATTTTATTGATTAATATTCGTTGTGGCTCAATTTTGACTTCCGCTTGGAGAGTTGTTTAGTGACGTTTAAAAAAAGGCTTGTCAACGGTCGTTTACCTTTTGCGTGTGCAAAGAAATAAAGTCAGTCTTTATTGAGCTACGGTACGAATCGGTTGTGCAAGACTGATGTGATCGCGAGTACTTTAATGTAATAAAGTAAACTTGATAAAGAACAGTGTTTTAATTCGTCTGCGTACTAAGTGTTTTACCAGTTCAAGTGAATCTAGTTTGTGTGTATCTAACACATAAAAGTGTATTTTGTATGGCACCTAAAATTTATAATAAAATTCCAAAAGTAATTAGAGAAAATACAACAGTACAACAATTTAAGAGACAATTTAAATTATTATAAATCAGTAAATGTTATTATTCTATTTCAGAATTTTTCAATGACCGTCCATTATAAACTATTATGGACTTTGCTAAGTTATTTATTTACTGCTAAGTGGACATGAAAAATTATAAATCTATTACATTTTGACAATTAATGTACTGATTATTTTGACATTTTACATTTCTTTTTAATTATATTATTTGAATGCATATATTGTGGTGTGTCTTAATTAATAACAATTTATTTAATGATTTTTAAAAAATGATATTTTTGTTTTAGCATAAGTTAAAAAAAAATTTGCATGCCTTACCAAGGCGAAATATGACTGTACCTACCTAATTTATACCACCTTGTAAACCATATTTCGTGCAAATAAATTTCATTTCATTTCAACGACGGTCGATGAGTCGCCTTTTTACCCGACTGTAAGGAAGGGTCATTGCAACTTGGTCCATAAATTGCCATGTGTCTTGATAGATTCCCGTGTTGATCGAACTATTTACATACTTATAAGGGAGGGAAGGGGTCAAAAACTCATTAAAATCACTCCAAGTAATTTGTGGACGCCTTTTTATTTTTTTTTGACCCCTTCCCTCCCTTTGGTAAACCTTTTGGAAACTATCCTAAGTCTTTCTCACACTATATCTCTATCGTGTGAGAAAGACATAGGATAGTTTTTATCGCGATAAGGGGGTGTCCATAAATTACGTGAGGGGATTTTGGGCGAATTTGGTAAGTAATCGTAAGATTTGGCTTGACTACCCCCTCCTTAATCTCACATTTGACTCAACACTGGTCAAGTATGAGAGTCGCTCGCGTGACCCTTGGGGTTGCAGCAATGAATGTCTAAATAAAATTTTATACAGTTTTAGATGTTTTTTTGTGAAAAAAATTACATAACATTTGGTGAGATTCAGTCCCTCCCCCCCTCCTAAACACTTCACGTAATTAATGGACGCCCCCTAACCGGCATCCATGCGGTCGGAGCTGCGTGTGACCATGGCGGCTTCTAATATTTTCAAATATTAGAAGACGCCATTATGTGGTTTCCGAAAATGGCAAAGCCAATAGTGACGTTTAAATATAAATCGAATCGGGATATTTTTTTAACATTGGTAGATTATTTTCATAGTTTTAGGGTGCTGAAGCCAATACTGGAGTCAATATCCATGTCCAAGACGGTTGCAATTTTTTTTTATTTTTGTCGTTGAGTCATTTTTATACATAGTTTTCGAGGGTGTTAAAGCCTTTAATGAGGTCAAAATGTAAATACATTTTGACCTCATTGACATGATGGCGAAGAACCTATTTTATTTGTTACTAGTTATTTATTCGATTGCTTGATCATATACTTGATACAGCTATAGAGCCAATAAAATAATAAAACATTATGACTAGGTCCACTACTATTACAAACTTGAAGAGTGACAACGGTAGCGCTCTAATGGAGCGTAGGTAATAATTTTAACAATTAGGCCTAGTTTCCGTACTGTATACATATTTATACTGTGTCAAAACACAGTCTTACACCGTCAGGTGTCTATACCGATCTTATTGAGTTGCTTAATCAAGACACTGTTGTAATATTTTAATATTATTGTACTTGTGTATATTGACTAATGACAAGGTTTTGCTACGTGATTTTATGAATATTTTCTTGTGTGATACGTATCATTCAATTTAATTTTGTTTTTTTTATGAAAAGATAACTAGCAATGTGGGATTGGGTTCCACATTACTAGCAATCTTGTTAACCCCTCCAACTAAGCTCAAAGACTTGTGTTAGGAGTGCCATGAACATATGCTTTTTTGCTGGTGCAGTTGTGCATTTATTTGTTATAACCGCTGCGGAACCCTGCACTGAGCATAATCCGACATGCTTTTGCCCGGTTTTTTCGTGCTCCCTGCGGATATAATCGCACACACAAGTGAAAGGTATTTGCTCTGGGTGATGCTCTCCTGGCAATACAGTGTGTGATGTCCATGCTTCTAATTGAATATTTTAAATTAATTGCTGCAATTTTAGAAATTAACTTTTTCGAAAGGAGGAACGAACATGTATACAAGCAGAAAAGTCGGACATGCTTTATATTAATAAGCTGGTTGACCTAAAACATTACACTGTTACTAACTAAAAACAATCTACAATTTCAAAAATCGCGCGATTAATTTTTCATCAACTCGCTTTGCACCCTAGCACAAACAAAACGTCGTAGGTGCGTCGGACAAAATAGTTTTCTATATTATATTATATTATATTATATTATATAATATTATAAAGAGGAAAGATTTAATTGTTTGTTTGATTGTTTCTTTGTTTTGAATAGGCTCCGAAACTACTGGACGGATCTTAAAAAATCTTTTTCCTGTACCTATATATAAACGATCTGCCATTTTTTACCAGTAACATAAGCGATATTGTTCTATTTGCTGATGACACTTCTCTTATATTCAAAACCAATCTTAAAAATGATTACTCTGACGAAGTAAACAGGTCCCTCGCATTATTTCTTGACTGGTTTACATCAAATAACTTGCTTTTAAATTCTAAATAAACCAAATGTATTAAATTTAGTTTACCAAATGTAAGAAATATCAGTCTAGATCTTGTTTTAAACATTGAAGTTATTCATTTTGTTGATTCAACAGTTTTTTTGAGAATTACTTTAGATATTAAGTTACAGTGTGGCGCCCAAACATCATGTCTCGCAGGGAAACTCAGTTCTGCAGCATATGTTGTCAGCAAAGTCAGACAGCTTACCGATGTGGAAACAGCAAGGCTAGTTTATTTCGGTTATTTCCACAGCGTCATGTCGTATGGCATACTGCTTTGGGGCAAGGCGGCTGATATTCAAACAATTTTTATTCTTCAAAAACGTGCAGTCGTGCGATTTACAAACTAGGTGCACGAGTTCCCCTTAGAGAAAAGTTTAAAGAGATAGGTATTATGATAGTTGCATCTCAGTATATATTTGCTAGCATTATGTTTGTTAAACAAAATATGCATTTATATCACAAAAATAGTGACGTTGACCCGGTGAACACGAGAAATAAGCACAAATTAGTAGGTCAATATCATAGGCTACATAAAACTCATAATTCATTTATGGGTCTTTCTGTTAGAATATTTAACAAGATACCAGCTAGTATTATGAGTCTATCAGTGATTAAGTTAAAAGATGTAGTCAAAAATCATCTTATATGTAGAGGTTATTATACAGTGGATGAATATTTAAATGATAAAGAAAAATGGATCTAGTTGCTTGCTCCTTGTTACTTTAATATGCTTGGGTGAATTTTGTTGTCACTTTGTTATAATTGTCACATTGATAAAGAGCATGATTTGACTTTTGTAAGTAAAGATTCTGCGTGACGAATAAAGGCCATTCTTTTCTTCCTTTTGATATCAGAATTAATATTTTATATTTAATCATTCGTTACGAGTATTTTGGCCAATATTTAAGCACATATAGTTTTTACCTTTGTTGTAAGTAGATGCTCCTACTATAATGTACCCACAAAGGCTGATTTTGCTTTTTCTCATGTTTCAACTTTTTGATAATACAATTTGCATCAGTCCTTTAACATGGTGTATAGTATATTAGTCGCAGTACCTTACCCCCATATCAAGTTTATAAACATTCAAACATTGTAAAATTGGCAATTTGAAAAGAGTGGCCGCGAGTTTTTATTGCCAGGTTCTTTTCTCCGGCTTTACCTATTGTTTGCGAACTTGGCATTACATGTACGTGTAGAATCCCGACGTATCACAAGAGTTGTTTTGCATCCTAAGTGAATAAAGAATTTTGAATTTGAAATTAAGGAAATAGCCCTGTGTGAATTTCTTGACATAGAGGGCGCCTTTAACAACACAAACACACAAACTATACTCAGCAGTTTGATGCATTGATAAAACAACCACAAGTTAGGTAAACTTAATGCTTTGTTTGCCAAACTACTTGGCAATATATGATTAGGTATAAATGAGACAAAAGATGTAGTATAGTCTGGTTATAATTATCTAAAGGTGCATCTTATATACTAACGACTTCGTGTTGATAACAGATAGTGGAAACATTTAATAGATACTGAACGTGCGATAAGGAACATAAGATTGTGATGTAGATTGTAGATACAGCACAAAGATATTGTACTGTAACAGTACACCCCCCTTTAAAAAAAAAAAAAATATGGTAATAGTGTTTACAATATAAATTTGACCTAGACCTTACTAGTTATTTGCTGATGTATATAAATAATAATGCTATTGTACGCGGTGGAATTTGATGACGCCTGTTGTGGTGTGATTTGCTGACGTCTGTAATTTTGACTTAGCTGTTGCACGAGTGTTTATTATTTTTTTCCGTTAAACTCTTCATTCTTCTGTCCAGTGTTTTCATTATGCCGTAAATTAGGATCACGCCGATTGTTAAAATAATCTGTTTTACTAATTACTGGGTAGGGTCCTTCATACGGCGGTGTCAGGGCTTTCTTAATTCTATCACACCGAACAAATACGTGTGAGCATTCTTTGAGTTCGGGATGCACAAATATAGCTTGATTGTGTTTTTTTCTTTTCGGAATTGATGTCATTTGTGTGATGTCCTTTTGAATTTGTTTTACAAACTCTTCGTACGTTGATAACTGTGCTGCTGATGACTCAAAAAATCCTCCAGGGAGTCGTATTGGCGTTCCATATGTCATCTCTGCTGAACTATAACCTGTGTCTTCTCGCAAGCTACTCCGCAACCCGAGTAAAACTGTTGGAATTTCTTTTAACCAATTTTCGTTGGATTCTCTTGTCATTAACGCCGCCTTTAAAGTTCTATGAAATCTCTCTATCATTCCATTGGATTGTGGATGATAAGGTGTTGTCCTAATTTTATGTATTCCCAAAAATTGTGAGAGTGACTCAAATATTCTTGATTCAAACTGTCGGCCTTGATCCGTAGTAATGCGCAATGGACATCCAAAACGAGTAATCCATCCCTCGAAAAGTGTCTTGGCTACTGTTTCTGCAGTTATATCTTCTACCGGAAATATTTCGGGCCATGACGTACAACGATCTATGATTGTGATTAAATATCTCTTCCCTTGTGAAATCGGAAGTGGTCCGACGATGTCAATATGTAAATGTTCAAAACGTTGCGCTGTCATAAATGTACCAGGAGGTGATATCGTATGTCGTTGTATTTTTGATTTTTGGCAGGCTATACATGATCTACACCAGTTATTGATATCTTTGTTCATATACGGCCATAAATACCTTTGGGTTATCATTTTTCTCGTAGTTCTTTTTCCTGGATGGCTCATACCATGAATGGTATCGAAAATTTGTTTGCGAAAATGCTTTGGTAAGTAGGGGCGGCTTTTTCCAGTAGAGGTGTCGCAGGTGATGTTTATTGTGGAACCCGGAAGCGTAATGTTTTTGAATTTTAATCTTTTATTGTCATGTAATTTACTTAGTTCATTATCTGTTGATTGACATTTTTCCAATTCAGCGTAATCGATAGGTGATGGCACGTATATTTCCTCTATTCGAGATAAGGCATCGGCGGTAATATTGTCACGTCCGCTTATGTGTTGAATGTTGGTACTGTATTGTGAAATGAAATCTAACTGCCGGACCCGTCGCGGTGTATCGTTTGATGATGGTTTTTGGGAGAATGCGTATGTCAAAGGTCGGTGATCCGTAAATATTGTAAATTCTCTTCCCTCGATTAATCTGTGAAAATGTTTGACGGCCATGTATATTCCTAACAGCTCTCTGTCAAACGTAGAATATTTTTGTTGAGTTTCGCTCAATTTTTGTGAAAAAAATCCTAATGGTTCCCAATTGCGTCCGGATTTTTGTTGTAAAACTCCACCAACGCAAGTAGCACTAGCGTCGGTCATGAGCGCTAGTGATGCGTTGCGGGAAGGATGCGCTGTTAACACTGCGTTTTTCATGCTTTCCTTGCATTTTTCGTAAGCTTTGTCTGCTTCCGTTGTCCAAGGAACAGGTGAATTATCGTTCTTTTTTGAACCATGTAGATATTCGTTTAAAATTCTTTGATTTTCCGCTGCGCATGGAATATTACTTCTGTAGAAATTGACCATGCCCAAAAATCTTCTTAATTCTTGAATTGTTTTCGGTTTGGGAAATTCCATGATTGCTTTGTAATTTTCTTCGGTAGGGAGTATTCCTTGGCTCGTTATATGATAACCTAAGAAATCTATTTCCCTTCTGAGAAATTCGCATTTTTCGAGATTAATGGTTATTCCATTCTCGTGTAAACGTTTGAAAACCGTTTCTAAATGCTGATAATGCAAATCTTCGTTGTCCGATGCAATGAGACAGTCGTCTACAAATATAAATACGTAGTTTAAATCTCTAAATAAGGAATCCATGAATCGTTGAAATGTTTGTGCCGCATTGCGTAATCCGAAAGGCATTCTTAAGTACTCAAAAAGTCCAAAAGGTGTGATGATGGCTGTTTTTTCTATATCTTTAACAGGAATACAATGGTATGCTTTACGTATATCTATCTTGCTTAGTATCTTCTTATTTTCTAATATGTATGTAAAGTCAGTTAATCTTGGTAGTGGGTATTTGTCCGGTACTGTCGTGCTATTGAGCATTCGATAGTCTCCGCATGGTCTCCATTCGCCATTTTTCTTTTTTACCATATGTAATGGGCTTGCCCATGGGCTATCTGACGGTCGGCAAATTCCGAGTTCTATCATATTTTGAAATTCCTTTTTGGCTATGTCGTATTTTTCTGGAGGTAATGGTCTTGCCCGAGCTGCGACGGGTGGTCCTGTAGTGATAATGTGATGTTCAATCTTATGTTTGGGCGCATTGCGGAGAGAGGACCCTTTCGTGATGTCTTCGTATTTGTTTAAAAGTTGCGTAATACGTGGATTCGTTCCCACTGCGATATTACGAATTGTTTGTTGTGTCGCTTTTTCCGAAGTTACATGCGTTGTCAGCTCTGTAACTTTGTCGATAAGTTTGCGACCTGCTATGTCGACTAATAGTTTATAGTGCTCTAGAAAATCTGCTCCAATTATTGGTTGTGTAACATCGGCGATTACAAAATTCCATTTATAACATCGTTGTAGTCCTAAATTCAAGGTAAGCGTCTTCTCGCCGTAAGTCCTAATTTTAGTCCCATTTGCAGCGTATAGTGTGTATTGTTCATTTTGTAAAACTGAATGTCTCTGTTGCTTGCTAATGACTGAAATATTTGCGCCCGTGTCAATCAAAAACTTCATACCACTTTTTCGGTCGGTAATGGTGAGGCGATTGGATGGGTGGATTGCACAGAGTTTCGCCGTTGTCTGTGCTCTTATTCGTTTCCCTGGTTCCGTACGTAAGTCATTGGTTTCCAACTGCATGGTTTAATGCAGTTCTTTGCATATTTTCCGAATCTTTCGTGGTAGTAACAAAATCGATTTGCTCCTCTATAGTTTGTTCTCGGCCTCATAATCGGGAATTGTTGACGTTTCTTGAAATGATTGTGCGTGTTGGGTCGATAGCCATATTGACCTTGCTGAATTGCGTCAATATCTATCTGTAATTTTGCTAGCTGGGCTAAAATGCATGCTGTATTGTTGTCGTTTGAAGTGTCGTTGCTAACAGCTGATATTTCGGTTACTTTTGAATTCATTATTATTTTGTCTGCAATTTGGCTCAGTTTGTCAATTTCCATGTCTTCCGTAACTGCTAGAACCGTAGTAACTGATGTTGGTAAAAGCCTGAACCATAGTAGTTTAATTGTTTCGTCACTGATTTTTCCTCTCCCGAGGACTCGCATTTGACGTAATAACTGCGAAGGTTTTTGATCACCGAGTTCTGTCTCTGATATTAATTTTTGAAACTGTCGCTGTTCTGTTTCTTCGTAACAATCAATTAAACGTTCCTTGATGTTTTTGTATTTATCTGTAGTCGGTGGTGAAGTGATTAGGTCACTAACCTGTAGTATTTCTTCCTTGGATAACTTTGCTATTACTGTACAGTATTTGTATTCGTCTCCTTGCTTCTGTGGTGCTAATATGGCTTCTAGTTGCGTGAACCATAATCTTGGTTGGTCTTTCCAAAATTCCGGAATGCGGGATAAAACCGAGGTGCCAGCAGCTACTTCAAGTGTTCCTTGCTGATTTATGTTCGCCTTGCACGGTGATTGTGCCATGTTTCTTGCTGCGTATTCGTTCGTCGGGGTCACCAATTTGCCAAACTACTTGGCAATATATGATTAGGTATAAATGAGACAAAAGATGTAGTATAGTCTGGTTATAATTATCTAAAGGTGCATCTTATATACTAACGACTTCGTGTTGATAACAGATAGTGGAAACATTTAATAGATACTGAACGTGCGATAAGGAACATAAGATTGTGATGTAGATTGTAGATACAGCACAAAGATATTGTACTGTAACACTTTGCAACAGAATTGCGTCAACCTCCCTACTGGATACGACCATAAAAGTAAAACTCAAGACTGGCTGCCCTCAAGGAGGCGTCCTATCTCCTCTACTTTGGTCACTGGTGGCTGACAACCTGCTGACCTTGCTAAATGATGACGACTTCTACACACAAGGCTACGTTAATGATCTGGTAATAGGCATCATTGGTAAAGGTCAAACAACCATCTCCAATCTTAAGCGACAAGCCAATTGCCTTCTTCGCGGCAATTCTCGGCTTATGCGGCAAGCCAACAAAATATAATTGAAAATTGGTGTCTTACAACCCAATTATTGGTTAATGCGTCCAAGACGAGAAAGAGGTTACTCTACAACTTATTACCGCCACCACTTTTTAGTGAAAGAGTCCAGTTCTCAAGGAAGTCAAGTATCTGGGCATAATACTTGAACAGAAACTTACTTGGAACCCTCAGATTAAAAATATAATCAGGAAAGCTAAAATAGCTATGGGCACCTCCTGCAGATTTGTCTTTGGATAAGGTAACTTTATGGTTAAACACGACCATTGTAAGACCTATGGTGACGTATGCATGCGTCGTATGGCACAGGAAGACTGACCAAGTCACATGCAAAGAGGCACTCACC
The DNA here is from genome assembly GCA_945859575.2 of Herminia tarsipennalis. NCBI lineage: Eukaryota > Metazoa > Arthropoda > Insecta > Lepidoptera > Erebidae > Herminia > Herminia tarsipennalis. The sequence goes on along the minus strand of OX243841.2, from coordinate 27,488,503 downwards.
AGCCTTCAAAGGATTGCCACCACGATGACAACAGGAGCATTTTCCTCTACTCCAACTGCGGCCCTCGAAGCACTGCTCAACCTGAATCCTCTGCACGTGCAGGTGCAAATGGAAGCCAGGGCAGCGATGGTTAGAGCTAAAAATGCAGGTAGGACAAAGTGGAGATCAGTGGTAATGAATACCTTGCACAACGGCATCATAGAAGAAAAAATGATGGCAATGTCATCTGATGTCGTGCTATCCAAATACAGCTTTAACAAGCCATTTAAAACCACCATTCCGGATCGATCGGAATGGGAAAAGCAAATGCCTGGAAAGGATAATTTCCACGATATCATCTGGTTCACAGATGATTCGAAAAAGGATGGACTAGCAGGGGCCGGATTCCATGGTGGACAACCGAAGATTAAAAGATCCTGCTGTTTTCCAAGTAGAGCTCTGTGCAATCCTGGGCTGTGCCCAGGAAAGCCTGCAAAAACAATATAAAAATAAAGCAATATCTATCTTTACTGAGAGCCAAGCAGCTATTCTAGCTCTAGGTTTACAAAAGATGGATTCTAAACTCGTAAAAGAGTGTGTCCAAACCTTTAACAAACTTGGTGAAACCAATAAAGTAACGCTAAGTGCCTGTACACCGTGGCATCGCAGGAAATGAGTTAGCCGACGAGCTAGCCAGAATGGGGGCAAAGGGGATGGCGTGGGGACCTGAACCCTTTTACGGTATACCCAAATGCTCCATTACTAACTCGCTCAAAGGATTGGGACTAACCCAAAGTATCAAGCTCTGGGTCTCAACATCTCTCTCTTCAACGTAAAGTTCACTAAAGAGGCGCTCTCTAGGAGTAAGAATCAAATCAGAATTCTTACTAGAACCCTTACTAAGCACTGCAGACTAAACAAACACATGCACAAGATGCGTCTCACCGATACTAATGTTTGATGGTTAAGAGACACCTATAGAAATAGAGAAAGAAACACCTATAGAAGAAGAAGCCAGCACCTTGGAGGGCACTTAATCACACCTGACGATGTTAAGGCCACTCCACCAAGATACATGGTCGACTTCATGGTCAGACTAAACCTTGGAGATGTCCATTAAGGAAGAAAGAGGCATCACAATAGATATTTTAGGTCGCAGCGACTTCCGGGCTATATATATGATTGAAATGTCAAATAACGTTGTTGTGGTTTGAGTATACAAACCAAGTGATCTTAGCAGACTTGTGTTGAAACACCGTAGGTACTGTCATGTGGTAGATGGATCGGAGGATCGAACATCTCACATGAAACCTCAATGAGAATTGTAAATTATTTGCTTTGACGTTCTTGTAGAAGATTATTTGAGAATTTGAAAATGAGTAGAAGAAAAACAATTGGCAGAGAGAACCGTCAGAGCCGATGGCCTGAAAAGTCGCGTGGTAAAAAATAATATTCTATTTATGTTGGAAATCGGTATATTCAAATATATCTAGTTAAGAGTTAAGACTTAAATTCCAGCTTCTGCCAATTGCCTTTGAATGAAGCGGATAAACACAAAACCGCTTTCGTTACGGTCACAGGATTGTTTGAGTTACAAAGGTAGGTTGTAGGGACAAGTTGGTGTCGAATAAAACAAAGACTATTTCTTGGCACCAACTTCAAAATGTTTAATTTGTTTTTGTTATTCTAGGTATATTATTTATTGCTTTTTAGTTGCCTTGTATTTATTTTAGAAGTCAGTAATATTTTTTTGTAAAAAAGTTTTTTTACTAAAAAAAAATAAGTTTAAATGGGAAAATGCGCAACAAAATGTATTTGATGAAATGATTGGAAAAATATATAGGTAACCCTCCAGTGCTCAGGCATTTTTCGGACGATAAGGCTGTAAGTACTCGATTATATATTGATGCTAGTAATATTGCAGTAGTATGTTTAATGCAAAGGGATAAAGACTTTTTTCGGTTGCTTTTGCGTCGCGATTATTAAATGATGGATAAGAAATATTTTGTGACCGGAAAGGAATGCTTAGGTATAATATTCGCGTTGAATTATTTCAAATTAGACTTGTGGGACCTTACGTATCAAGTAGTAACCGATCACAAAGCATTATGTTAGTTAAGAGATAGAAGAGACATGAGTGGTAGATTGGCTAGATATGCTCTTGCCATAAGCGTACGATTTTGATATTGTATATTTTTTTTTTTGAACATACTTAAATATTTCGAAATACATACATATTATAGTTAAATAACACCCAGACACAGAATAAACCATCGTGCTCATCACACAAAGTTTTATCCTGGGTGGGGATCAAACCCACGACCTCTTGCGTAGCAGTCGGATACACTCCTACCGCGCCACAGAGGCAGTCAAAAATATTGCTCGGGAAAACAGAATTCTGTTGTGGATTTCTTAAGCTGAAATTCTTTGATAAGTCAAGAAGATTTAGACAGGTTGAATTGTTGGGTTAGAAATACTTAGGATAGAGAGCACAGATTCATCGAATTTTTAAATTGGAAACAGATTTGTTCATTATCAGCCTATCGCAGTCCACTGCTGGACATAGGCCTCTCCATTTGCATGCCATTTTGTTCTATCTTCGGCTTTTCGCTTCCAGCTCCAGCCAGCCGTTTTGCGTTAATCATCACTCCACCTGGCCTAAGGGCGTCCTACGCCACGTTTGCCGAGACGCGGTCTCCACTCAAGAAATCGTTTACCCCAACGGTTGTCGGTTCTTCGGCTTATATGGCCAGCCCACTGCCACTTCAGCTTGCTAATCCGGTGGGCTATGTCGATAACTTTGGTTATCTGTTAGTGATGGATAGTTTTTGTGCATTACTGAAAAATAAAATTATAAATGAAAACTTACAAAAATATAAGGGATTCTTAATTAATGGTATTTTATATAAACTATATTCAGCAAATAAGGTTGTAAAGATAGGCCCAGTAAAAACATTTGTTAGTAAGGTCAAGAAATAACACCACACTATTTATTCAAGTAATAACTTTTATTACCACACTTGTTCACATTTATTTCTGGAGATGTTACTCCGACAAGAAGCTAGGAACGAATTCCCGTGTTCGCATGACACGTGATCTCAAGTCCACACCAATGGACGACCGTTATTGCGCGATGTACGAAGTGTCAAAGTGAATGACAGTTGAGTCAATACACTGTCTGATTATGCGAACACGGTCAATAATAATAATTGTAATATCAAATAAATGCTTAAATGTTAACAATGTTCAATTCTACAAAATATTAGCGAATTTTACAATAAATTGCCGTGTGGTGCCGGCTTAAGAATAGTACCACCCCATCTCTTCCCATGGGTGTCGTCAAGGCGACTAAGGGATTTCACCCCGGAGGACGGGCAGCAGCGTCCTCTGCGTACTTAAAGCCTTACTGCGATAGCCAACCCGCTCGCCAAGCGTGGCGATTATGGCAATTACCCCCAGGATCTACATACTAGTAGGTTCTACTGGGGAGACCCGTGCCCAGCAGTGGGCCATCATATGGGTTGATATGTATGTATGTATGTATGTTACAATAAAAAAGCTAACAGTCGGCCTTTCCTGACGATTTCACGTCCTGTGAAAAGAAAAACAGAGTATCTATTATATTATTTGTTACATACTATGTTGACTTAATACATCAAAATAAAAATCCATCGTTAGTATTATTTTTAAATATCAAAGTGTATCATACTGAACTAGCGATACTGAAGGAACCGCTGTGGCCTCTGCATATCCACAACAGCTCAAGCATGCTGTGGCCCCTTCATGTCCACAATCATGCCGGCGACAATGCCACCAGTATCTAGTGCATAAATAATATGGAGTTACTGCAGCTCCTTCCTGTCTACAGTATTTCTGGTATGTTGTGGCCCCTTCATGTCCACAATCACACCGAACTAAATAGCACACTGTAGCCCCTTCATGTCTACAGTAATGCTGGCATGCTGTGGCCCCTTCATGTCCACAACACACCGAAACTAAACAGCATACTGTAGCCCCTTCATGTCTACAGTTTGCTCTAAATTAAACAAATTATCAACTTCATAAATTAGTAATTTTAAGTAGATTAAGTCAATTTAGTTATGTATATTATATGTGTAATAAATATGAATTACTTATACAAAATCAATTTATCGTATTAGTACACGTAATAAGAAATTAACATACAACTGAAAATTATCACATAATAATTTATTTCTGGAGATGTTACTCTGACAAGAAGCTAGGAACGAATTCCCGTGTTCGCATGACCTGTGATCTCAAGTCCACACCAGTGGACGGCCGTTATTGCGCGATGTACGAAGTGTCAAAGTGAATGACAGTTGAGTCAATACACTGTCTGATTATGCGAGTAATATCAAATAAATGCTTAAATGTTAACAATGTTCTATTCTACAAAATATTAGCGAATTTTACAATAAAAAGCTAACATATTATTTTGGCTATAGATTGTTTTTCAAAATATACTATTAGTAAGGCGGTATCCACAAGCTACGGCGATTGAGACAAAGAATTTTCTTATTAATTTTTTTCAATACATGGACGCGTAAAAGACTATCACAGATAAAAGTTCAATTTTTACCTCAGCGATAGTTCGTGAAACGATTGTGCTGTGCGAAGCTTCGGGGCGGTTTACAAAATTGGAACTTTGATGCACCATCAAACTTTGGGATTGGTGGAACGTTTAAATAGGACTATTTCGCTTATGTGGTCCAAGTATGGCAATGATCGGATTTCTCGAATTACTTTTGCGTATAATATTAGTAAACATGATTAGACATGGGTATCACCATATTTCCTATTTCCTGGTCTTTGTGAGACAGCTGAAGTTACCACCGGTTGTGGGATTTAATTTTAATATTCGGTCGGACGATAGTATCGCTAATAGAATATATAATAAAGATAATATTTTGTTGAAGGTTAGGATCAATTTGGATAAGTCGCGTGCGAGACAGAAGAGTTTGTTTAACGGAAAAATGACTGACGTAGGTCAAAGTGTTTTGCTTTTTAATCCAAAAAGGAGTTTGGGTATCTCAATAATGCTATGCAGATTTTCTTTAGATCCATTTTAAATTTTAAATTGGTTGAATAACAATAATTATAATAATATTATGAAAATAGGTTCAAGGCAGAGACAAATTGTTCATGCAAATAGGTTGAAGCCGTTCATTACTAGTATAGACAAGTGTGTGTTTTATTAGTTGGTTTTATGTAGTGCTTAGATAAGTTATTAGGTGAACATTATGGAATAACGTTAGGTTGGGTTGATGATTATGAGATGACAAATAAATATTATTAATTTATGGAAGATGATGATCGTTTGGGTTCTGTTATGAAGTTTTTATTTTTAGGAATATGATGTTGCAGAAGTATAGCCGCTACTTAGTTTCATAGCGAAATAATAAAAATAAACATTTGGGGGAGGGGGGGGGGATTTTTTATGAGCATACATCAACAGGTCGTTTCAAAACATTCTAAGGTTTCTAATTTATTATTTTTGATTCAGTGAATATTTCTGGAAATAATCGCTACGAAAGTAGTGCCCCCCCCTCCCCTTACCTTTTGAACCGTGTTACCATAAAATATGGCGCTGTAAGTGTCATGAATATACGCTCTTCTTCTGGTGCAATTATTCTAATCGGATTTTTTATACGGCAATGGCACCCTACACTGAGCGTGATCGGACATGCTCTTGCCCGGTTTTTAGGGTCCCGTAGCCAAAATGGCAAAAAAGGAAGCCATTTATTTTCGTTATGTCCGTCTATCTGTATGTACAATCAGAAAGGTAGCGCTTAATTATTTTGGAGTTGATCGGATATACCGCCATGAGTTATTGCCGAAAAACTGCGTTTATCAACAAAACGGCTTAAGTGCCATGAATATACGCTCTTTACGCAATTATTCAAGGCTGTGAAACGTTACACTGAGCTTTTTTAAGTTATTTTTCATATCTGAATATTATAAATGCGAGTTTTTGTTTCATACTTACAACGTACATAAAGTGTGTTACTTCTCATTTCATCTGCTGTTACTCGTAAACTTAAATTTTAAATTATAGACCCATTGCGCTTGTCTCAATATTTTCCAAAATTATTGAAAAAGTTATCTATAGTAATCTTTATCCGTATTTGAACAATGTACTAACAAAAGAGCAATACGGTTTCAGAATCAATAAAAATATTAACATGGCAATCTATGATTTAGTGAATAATATTGTTGCTAATATGGATAGAAAAATACCCGTTACAGTATTATTCATAGACATGACAAAGGCATTCGATTTTGTCGATCACGAAATACTTCTTGCTAAATTATATAGATATGGAATCAGAGGCAATATTTTAAACTTGATCAAATCCTACTTAACCAACAGAAAGCATCTCACGAGTGTCACAAAAATAAATACTTACACCAAAACTGAAACAGTTTGTCTATCTAAACAAAGACAAATAAAATACGGCGTGCCCCAAGGAAGTGTACTCGGACCATTACTTTTCCTATGCTATATAAACGATCTTCCTAAAGTTGTTCCACACCCTATGACTTTGTTTGCTGACGACTGTACTACGGTATTTATTGGTAAGGACATGACAATATTTGAAAGTGACATAAATAATAGTTTAAAATTAATAATTCAATGGTTAGAAGCAAATAATTTAAAAATTAACCTTAATAAAACTCACATAATGTCATTTAAACAAAGAACAAATTCTGTTTACCTTAATATTAATGATGAACAAATGTCAATAGCTAAAGTAGATCATACAAAATTTTTAGGTATCTGGTTGGACGAAAATATGACGTGGAAAGTACACATTGAAAACTTAATTAAAAAACTAAACCAATATTATTTTGTTCTTCATAATTTAAACAAGGTTGCAAATCGTGAAACTGCTTCTTCTATCTGCATATCACGCTTATGTCTCTGGTACACCCAGATATGGTATTATTTTCTGGGGCAATTCTTCAGAAAGAGAAATTGCATTCAAAGCGCAAAAGAAGTGTCTTAGAGCAGTATGCGGGATTAAAACGACAGATAGTTGCAAACCATATTTTATAAGTTTATAAATTTTAACATGTTTATGAATAGGCTATATTTGTCAAAGTTAACTTTAATCGTTTCGAAACTCTTACAAATAGACGTCATCAGGGTACACTACGTCTGAAACAACATCAAATTGCACTTTTTTCTAAAAGTTTCCTAGGTATGGCACCTAAAATCTACAACAAATTGCCAAATTGTATTAAGTGTCTAGATAACCTTAATCGTTTCAAGACAGCACTCCAAAGATTTCTGGTGAATAAAGCGTACTACACAATAATAGATTTTTTAAATAATTAATAATCCCGACATTCGCTTTGTTTTTGGTGTAATAACATGTTAAGTTGATTTACTTATTAATTATATAAACTGTTTATTTTTTTAAATTTAATTATTGACATGTTTGATTTTAAATTGATCTAATTGAATTATTTATGTTATTTTTTAATTGTTTTTTCTATATCATTCTATTACCTTTAGTGACTTTACTTTTTTTTATTTTTATTTAATTTACATTTTTTTTTGTTTTAAACATATTTGTACGCCTTACAAAGGCGAAACATAGTGAGACGATTGTATTTTAATGTTATAACCATGTACCTATGTTCCACAAATAAATTAATTTGATTTGATTGACTTATAAAACCTACTCATCTGTGATAGTTTTCCTTTTAATTACACTATAAATACTACCGTGAATCCGTTTCCGTTTTGCCACTTTGTCTACGGAAACCTAAAAACAATATTTACAGTATTTTTCCCCAAAATGTAACATTATATAGTAAGTTTTATCAGTCAGGTTATTTTGGTGCAACGCTGTCGTGTTGGTTGCCGAAGGGGGATAGTATGAGTAATGAACGTTTTTGCCAACGTTTAGATGTTCGGTATAATGCGCACGTAATGTGAAGATTGCGTGAGAACAAAGATATGTGGGTAGATACAGGTGCCTCGGGTGAATCGGCTCGTTTCTCGTGCCTATAATCAGCGTCAAGTTGAGGGTGCACGAATAGTTTACACGACCTGCCTCGATATTTTAAATTAACTTCACTCTGATTAATTATTTTGTATAAAATATTGTGAAAAGGCGACATATACAATCACTAACTGACCCGCGCAACTTCGTCTGCGTCAATTTTCCTCGTATTTGCTGCATTTTGGTTTAATGCTCCATTCCTATTGGTCATAAAGTGATGTTATAGTAATAATTTAAAACAATATAATGATTTATTCATGGAAGTAAAGTACAATAAACTTCTCATTAGGCACATTTATATAAATAACAAATAGCACAGTTGAGTATTTGCCTGAACTAGGTTGAAATCTGTGTTTCAGTATTTTAATAAATTCTCTCCGAAACTAAAACTATTCTTAGTAACTAAAAATAAGAACTGATATACTAGAATAATCAGACAAATTAATTAACATTTACAAAGTATAGGTGATTGTAATCTGTTTAAGTAGGTAAATATAAAAAGTGAGATCTGACAAAAATTGGTATTATTTATTTTAGTACAAGTATAGTATAGTATAACCATAGCCTTCCTCGGTAAATGGACTATCCAACACTAAAAGATTCTTTCAATTCGATCCAGGAGTCCTTGAGATTATCGCGTTCAAGTAAATAAATTAAAAGCTCTTCAGCTTTTTCTTAAAAGTATAGATTATAACTATTTATTATACGAAAATTGACGCGCATTATTTAACTTAAAATTGCTTGATGTTTCAACCTGATTGCACCGGCCGTGGTCACAACCGGACTGTCGCAGCGATGTTAAGATTGCGTAAGACCGATGAATCTTCACGTACCCTCACTTTTTTGTTTCTCGAAATGTTAGAGTCACTGCACACTACACTGATTGTGTTCATGTTGACCGACTGCGTACTAATACCAGGTTGTGGTTCACGGATAACTGAATTCAACGTCACGGATGGATTCAAACTGAAAGTTTTATGTTTTTTAATTTCAATAGCTTCACGCAGAATTCTTGAATAAAAATGGCGATCTGTGGAAAGGGTTTGTGGACGATTAAACTCAATCCAGTGATTGGTGTTCGATTGCAGTATGTATTCTGCAATTGCGATTCGTTTGCCGGTTTCCACTGCTGTGATGTGTTCTTTTAACCTATCCGCTACAGTTCGCTTTGTTTGGCCAATGTACGAACTACTGCAGCTGCAATCAATTATGTAGACACCTGGCGTCTGCAGAGGTATACTATCCTTCGAAGTGCCCACCAAGTTGCCTACTTTAGCCACCGTTGTGCAGATGGTATGAATCGAGTACTTTTTTATTACTGATCCGATCTTGTCTGTCACTCTTCTGACGTAGGTAAAATAAGCAGGTTGTCTGCTCACCTCCGGAGATTTGTCACGTTTCAGCTAATGCTTTATTCTTCGTTATATATCCGTTTTTCTTGAGTATCTCCTGAACAGGGACTAGCTTTTGCTCTACATGATCAGGGTTACAGAAGTCAAAGGCTCTGTTTTTCAATGACGTCACCACGGATTGTAAGTGACGACGTAGCATGCAAGTATCTGTCAGTATGTGTGGCGTGTGGGCTTTTGGTGTACACAGTGTGATAGCGATCCATCAGTTCGCGCTGTTATTCTAATATCCAATGACAACCGTCTCCACTTCGCACATAAATTTCATCTTCGAGTGAAAGGAGTTAAGGTGCTCCATAAAGTGATCCACATCATGTTGGCTTCCTCTGACGACACCAAACACGTTATCTACGTATGTACCTCTTCAACAGTTTGGTGATTGGTTGATCCAGAGTTAGTGAGATTTTGTTCTATGGTTGGACTAGTAAATTACTTGTCGTGGCCTGACACAGTGACACACACATACATTTACAGAAAGCATATTTTATATATACATCAATACACATAGTATCACCAGATTCTTAAATTAGTTCGCAAACGTAAAATGATTTCGGTAACGTTTTAGACGAGAAAGCATAGATGAACGTTCATTATTTAACATGCACAAGCGACCAACGCAACACAGAGTTGCCAATACACAAAAATATCCACTGACCTACTGGCCATTTCTCAAGTTACAAATGAAAATGTATTGCAATACGTTTGCATTTTCAACTTGAAAAATGGTCAGTACGTAATGGCACAACGTATGCCAAATGACATTCGCTGTCATTTACGTTGTAATAGAATGAGGGTAGTTAGTCACTTTTGCGGAACGTAACGTCTATAGTGGCGGGCGGCCATCTTGTAAGCAGTTCGTTTTCGATATTGTTTGACGATTCTTAGTTATTAATTATGAATTATAGAGTAATACCTAGCACTCGTTAATTATATTAAAAGTGTGGTTGGCGGTAAAATCAATAGCCCCCGGCATTCGTGAACGGAGAAAATAAATAATATTACTGCAGTCTACCAGTTTGTATAACTTTACCAAAGCAACCGATTATAACATTTTTTTTAAAAGTAAGTACTATTTGTAACATATATATTATTCAAAAAAATAAATAACATTTTTGCACTCAGCTATTATTATAAACAGTTATAAATACAATAAAAGTGATGGATGACAATTACTCGTCTGCTGTAAATTGAGTAAAGCATAAACGGATGCAATATGAAATTAATGAAGGGATGCAGACTGATAAACGCGCTGCACATTATTGATGAATACGTGGAATTGAAGCTGAGCTTGTGTTGTGAGTGCAATAATATTTTGATTTGTATGTGTTTCAATTTTCAGTTGTTCCTTATCTACCTTCTTTTCTCGGGCTTTACCTATTGTTTGCGAACAGGCATTACCAGTAAATGTAGAATCGACTTTTCACAAGTGTAGTATTTTGCTTCCTAAGTGAATAAATGATTTTTATTATTATTTTATTACCTATCAACAAACAAGAACGTTATTATGCTTGCCGACACTGACTTCAGTGGGTATTTATTTTAATCCATACTATAATATTATAAATGCGAAAGTAACTTTGTCTGTTTGTCTGTTACGCTTTCACGCTCAAACAGCTAAACCGATTTATATGAAATTTGGTTTGGAGATAGTTTGAGTCCCGGGGAAGAACATAGGATTTTTATCGCGATAACCGACATCCACGCGGGCAGGGCCGCGGGAGAAAGCTAGTGATATATATGTCTACAGCATAGCAGTTAGCTATTGAAGGAGGGTAATGTTTCTCAAGCGTAGGTATACATATCAAATCGGTTGATGGATTTCTTTATTATTGTAATGCTGTCACCTACCTCATCTACTAACAATTGTAATTAAGTAAGTAGGTACACTTAGGCAGCTCGTTTTCACCAACTTATATATCTACTAACTGACCCGCGCAACTTCGGATGCTGTGCTCCTATTGGTTATAGCGTAATGTTATAAAACTTTTAGCCTTCCGATCGATAAATGGGCTATCCAAGTCTAAAATATTATTTTTTATAGAGTAACGCATTCACAAACTATTCAGCTTTATTAAATTAGTACCCTTATGTACATATATTCTACAAATCCTATCCAAACTGACTTTATACGAGTGTTTGGATATGACACTAGTTTTGCAATTAGGTGCAAGTGTCATATTACAAAACATTGCACATTTATCGAGTTTCAACTGATTACAAACGGCCGTCATGAAGTTTGGACAGAATCGTAACTCGAGTGGAGCGTGGCGAGCGCCGCTGCCCAACGCTTCCTGGCTCACATTTAATTATTCTTACACATTTGAACGAACATCAAAGCATCAAAATAAAATACAGTAAAGTGAAACTAATAATTCAGAGCTTACCTTTACATTTGGTAAAGTAACAAAGCGAGTCAGCTGCTGCTACAGCCATCACTATATGTGCGTTTTAGGCCTCGAAACGTTTGTAAACGAGGGTTTTCTTTTTTCAACCTTCATGTAATAGAACTAGGAACGGTGCAACAATTAAAGCGACATGTAAATGTTTAAATTCAATATATTTTAGTTAATTATACGTCTTTATGTCTTGTTTAATTGTTATATTTATAACAATTAAACAAGACCAAAATGTTGTTCCACGTATTTACGGGAATAACATTTTGGTTGATTTCATATTATGTGTTTGAAGTGTCGTCTACAACATTACTCCTATTCTAATCTAAATACAACCTGACAAAGGTTAGATATTACGGTATTTGCACAACTATTTAAATGCAAGTCTGTTGACCTTTTAAACGAATCTCATTTATTTTCTTTTGTATCATGATTACTAGGATGGAGATAGATGTGACGCGGTGCCTGGAAGCTCTCCTCAGCACTGAATCGCGTGCATGTGACGAAGATAAATGTGTACTGCAGCACAGCAGCGCACCGCGGCGACAGTTAGTCGTAGACATTTAGCCGGCTTAAGTATATTTTGAGTCGTTATCACTTAATTTGATTTACAAACAAACCTAAATATCGCGTTCGTCGACGCTTCTGACAGTTATGCAGCTGAAGACCCTAGGTCTTGATTAGTTACGTTACTATAACTACATCGTTATTGAACGACACCTCGTTGTAAAGGTTTACAAACTACACTGGATCGTAAAGAAACAGGTCGGTTAGAAAATCTTTAAATGTACCTGACCTAGCTTTATGAAACAAAGACTAAATTTAAGAGTACCTATTTAATACCACATAAAATAATATAAACCTTTTTATTTATTTTTAATAATTGTATAAAAACATAATGGTCGTTCCGTAGCCAAAATTGCAAAACGGAAACGGATAACCATATTCGTCCGTCCGTCCTCAGCTTAGCTCAGAGACTGTTAGTGCTAGATGGCTGTTATTTTGCATAAATACACATAACGAAGTGAAAGAAAAAAAATTATAAAAAAATTGTGGCCAAATCACATCCCTACTTAACATAAACGGTAAAGTAAGGATGTCATTTTTTTTTCTCACCTATCCTGTCGCAATAAGTATCATTAGATATATCTTTTGAAAACACTTAGGGGTTGTTACGACTATTTTTCGATTGGGGAATCCGTTTGTAAAATATTAAGCTTTAAAGTGCAAACTTTTGTTAGAGTCAAGTATCCCACCCCCTGCCAGCTAAATATTTGATGTTGGGTATGTGAAAAAAATTACGATAGTAGTATGAAATTAAAAGGAAAGCTATCACAGCTAAGTAGGCTATACAACTTAACGAGTACCTAATAGCAGACCAAGTGAGATAGTCAGATAGTATTTGCCTATTTTCAACAAGTCGGTATCACACAAATGGAGTGGCGAGCACGCAGTCCCGACTTAAACCCCATCGAGCATGCATGGGTCGAACTGGGATGATGTGTACGTCAGAGGGATCCGCCGCCAATCACGCTACGTGAAATTAAAGAAACCTCAAAAACCTAGTTGAAAATATACCAATTAGCATAACAGCAGTATTGCAAGCTCGCCAAGGCTAACAAAGTGCATGAAAACGACACATCTGTAACCAATCTACATTTACAAAAATATTGAGATACATTATTGCAATTTTCTTAGAAATCTGTATTTTTTTAGTAATAAAATATAGCCTGTGCTACTCAATGATAGTGTAGCTTTCTAAGGGTGAATTATTAAAATCGGTTCACTAGTTTTTATGTTTATTCGTTACGTACAAAAATACAAACATTTCCTCTTTATAATATTAGTATATACTAGCTGCCTGCCCCGGCTTCACGCGGGTGTCATATCGTAGTTTTTTATACCTTGAGTTACATTATTCCAATTTTCGTAGGGATCTTTACATTATTGACAATACAATATAGCCTTTGTTACTCCCCGTTAATGTAGCTTTCTAACAGTGAAAGATTTTTTTAAATCGGTCCGGTAGTTAGAATTTATTAATTACATACTAAAATACAAATCTTTTCTCTTTATATTCAAATTCTTTATTGTACACAGAAAAAAAAATATACAAACAATAAATACAAAATAAAAGTAAATATGTACAAAGGCGAGCTTAACTCAAAATTGAGTTTTCTACCAGCAAACCTTTGAGCTCTAGAGTAGAAAGTTAAACTTATAAAAGTAGTCGGAAGTGTAACAATAAAAGAAAAAAAAAGAAAAAATAGAAATTAAACCATAAGTATAAATAAACAGTAAGTACATACTTACATACATAAACATATGTTATTTCAAAATCATATAATATACCTAAATAAATACATATAATATATATATACATACCAGATAATACATACACTTACATATTAATATTACATAAATAAAATATTATAATACATACTTAATTAGATAGAGTGAAAATATTCTTTTGTCCTTTTTTTAAAAACGTTGAGAGAGAGGCTGTCACGTAAAGGGTGAGGAAGAGAATTCCAAAGCCTCACCGCTTTTATGGTGAAAGAGCTATCGTAACAGCTGGAGCTGTGAGCGGGAGTACTCAATAGAAGAGAGGAGGCGGAACGACAGGGTTTACCCCTGGGAACAAGAAAATTGAAGCGTTCACGTAGATAGGAAGGAGAGTTAGGATTGTGAAGAATCGTATGGAGAAGAGAAAGAATGTGTGAGTTACGACGCTGCCGAATCGGTAGCCACTTTAGATTTTTCCGAGATTCGGAGACATGGTCGTATTTACGTAATCCGAAAATAAAGCGGATACACAAATTCTGCAGACGTTCGAGTTTGTCAACGAGTTCCTCCCTAGCATCCAGAAAACAAACATCGGCATAGTCTATGTGTGGAAGTAGAAGAGATTGAGCAAGAGTAACTTTAGTTTGGAACGGTAAGAACTTCTGAAGACGTTTGAGAGATTGAAATGAGGAAAATAATTTCCTACTTATTTCCGTAATGTGGACATCCCATGAAAGATTTGAGTCTATAAAGACACCAAGATTTTTTACACTTTTTGTAAACGGTATATTAACTCCATCAAAAAACACTTGAGGAAGATTCTGGTGATCCAACAAATTTAACATATATCTGCCACCAATAATAATAGCTTGAGACTTATCTGGGTTGACTAGAAGTCCAAATTTTTTAGCCCATAAACTTACTTCTTCAAGGTCATTATTAATTGTTGTAACAGCACCAGTAATTTCATCAGCTTTAAAGTGACGATACAGTTGCAGATCGTCTGCATAGAGATGATACTTTGAAGATAGGACCTTTGTAATAGCATTTATAAAAATGGAGAAGAGAAGAGGAGAGAGAACACCACCTTGGGGTACGCCAGTGGTTAAATCTCGCCATTCAGAGAAAAGATCATCACAGCGAACAGTCTGTGAGCGACCCCGAAGATAGGAATTAAACCAGGACACTGCAGAAGAAGAAATATTCAGAGAAGCTAGGATGCCTAAGAGAAGGTCAAAGTCAACTGAATTGAAGGCACTGCTAAAATCCAAAAGAACCATAATGGTCAGTTGTTTGTTTTCTATGGCCAGTCTTATATCATCAGTTATTTTAATAAGGGCAGTTACAGTGCTGTGACCACGTCGAAAACCAGACTGAAAAGGGCTTAACAGGCCGTTAGAGGAGAGATAGAAAGACAGTTGGCTATAGACAATACTCTCAAGAACCTTAGATATTATGGGAAGAATAGAAATAGGGCGAAACTGAGATGGTATGGATGGATTCGATACTTTAGGCAACGGAATAACGTGAGCCTTCTTCCATGATGTAGGGAAAGTGTTTGAATACAGAGAAAAGTTTATAATGTGAGAAATAATTGGTGTGATATATTCTAAAATGGGAAGAAGCATTTGCAGTTGAATGCCATCCTCGCCTGCTGCTTTAGTTGATATGGATTGGATAGATTTCTGAATTTCTTCTTCTGAGACTGGATGAAAAGAGAAAGAAGTACTAGTCGGCAATGGAAGACTGGAAAGATGTAATAAAGTAGCGCATTTAATATTGTCTGGAATGGTAGTAGGAGAGCTAGAAAAATAAGCAATAAGTTCATTAAGGTCTATATAGCTCCCACTGTTGGGGGAGGTTTGACGAATGCCAAGGGATCTAAGAAATTGCCATACTTGTTTTGTATTGAGATTTTGAATGGAGTCATGAATGTGGCGTCTCTTTGCATCTCTACACATACGACCGCACCGGTTACGCAGTTTTTTATAAAGCAGCCAGTTATCTTCCGTTGGGAACTTTTTATACTTACGTTTGGCTTTATCCCTTTTAGCCATAAATGCTTTTATGTTTTCAGACAGCCATGGTGCAGGTAAATGTCTAACTCTTACTACTCTTTTTGGTGCATGATTGTCGTAAATGGCCGTTAAGGTGTTAGTAAAAATAAGCACCTTATCATCAAGGACGTTGGAGTTATAGATAGGAGTCCAGTCAATGTTATTTACATCAGCTCTCAAACGTTCCAGATCCAAGCTGTTAAAGCTGCGAAGCAGGAGAATTTTACTCTTGCGCTTAGGAGGACGAATCTTATACGAGAGATATATAAGGTCATGATAAGAAAAAGAAGCGGGAAACTGTCCATACGTAACTACCTTACTGGGGTTAGAAACAAGAATAAGATCTAGAAGTGAAGGAGTACAGTGAGGAGCTCTGTGAGTGGCATTTAAAGGAAGAATTTGCATATTGACAGAAGAGACAAGAGAACAGAGTTTGCGACTACGTAGATCATCCTTCAAAAGACACGTGTTAAAGTCTCCGAGGATTATAAAGTGATCATAAAGCGAAGAGAAATATTCGAGTTTGGTTTCAAGAGCAGAAAAGTAATCTATGTGGCAGTTAGGGCTGTAGAACACACCTAGCAATACCTTTGAATGTTTAAAGTCGAGCTCGATAAACAGATGTTCAGCAGATTGTGAATATTCACTCGGTGACTGGTCAACACATTTATAAGGAATGTCACCTCTTAGGTAGACGGCAACCCCCCCACCCCCCTTGCCTGTTCTGTCATTACGCACCAGCTTATATCCCGGCAGAGAATATTGAGTTGAAGGAAGGACAGGTTTAAGAAAAGTTTCAGAAACAAGGACAGCATGGACTAGCTCGGAGTCAAAAGACGACAATAAATCCGAATAATGCGCGTGAATGCTTTTAGCATTAATGTGAACAGCGTTAAAATATTTGGGACAACACGAAAAGATAGAAGATAATTGGTCACGGAGGAGTACTGAATCATCGTCACTAAAAGCACTGGCGAAGCTCTTATCACTTGAACAAGAAGAAGAAGAACAACAGGACGCAAAACTATCTTCAACATCGTCTAACATACTATAAATATATAAAATAATATATCTCTATAAATAATAAAAACAAAAAAAAAAAAACTTAAATTTAGACTATCCTCTAAGCACTTGCAGGATAAAGTTACACACATTGGATAAAAAGGCCGATATTCAAAGTTACACAATTGCTTTTACACTAATAAAATTGTTACTAAACGACAAATAAAAATAAACAAAACGTCAAGTGACAATTGTCAAACTAAAATTAATGTAACCTACAAATAAAAATAAACTTACAATTGAAATAATAATAAAAGTAAATCATTTCGCCGGCCTGCGAGGACGCGAGATTGTACTCGATGCCCGATCTTGCGTCGATTCTGTTGCTGGGAATTTGAGCAGAAGTTGTTTAAGCTCACCTGCAGACTCGATCTTTTGTCTGGAGTTGTCCGACACTTGTACCACGATCTTACCATCAGATGTCCAGCAGCGACGTACTCCATAGAGTTTCCGAGCGCTCATGAAAACTTCATGCCTCGGCTTAGTAAGAAACTCCGAAATAGTGATACCAGTGTCTTTTAATTTAGACTTACTGCGCCAGACTTCGGTCCGCAGGGCTCGACTTTCAAACCTCACCAATGTTGGACGCGGTTTTGTGGTTTTACTCCCCAAACGATGACAGGTCGCTATGTCCTTCAGCGAAACCTTGTCCATGTTCATCTTGTCCGCGAAGATCTTAATTACCTTAGGTGTAAGGTCACCACCGCTCTCTTCAGACAGACCATGAAGCAGAAGAATCTTGCCACGGGATGCCATTTCATGCCGATCCAGTCCTACCACCAGCAACTCCATTTGAGACCTCAGCGCACTCAAAGTCTTCCAAATGAGGCATTTAAAGTCGGTGAACTCCCGGGATAAACTTGCTATACTCTTATGGACAGCCGGTTCACTGCTGGCATTCTTTAAGTCCTCCTTATATTATTAGTAAAGATAAAAAGCTTAACTTTCTTTTTTCATTTGGGCACATTTAATTTTTTTTAAAATTTCGTCTTTATTTGAAAAAGCTAGGTCAAGTACTTTGGAAGACATCGAAGATATTCTAACCGAGCCTTTTTCTTTTTATTGCGGTCCAGTGTATTTGTCGCTGTAATCTTCAGGAGTACAAACAACAATCAAATCTGAACGCGAAGACGATCCGTACCCAATGATCCCGAGCCGCAGTAGTCGTAAACTGGGCGTCAGCGGGCCTTGCGCGGGCTGCACCCCGTCGTAAACCTACGTGAGCGCCAATGTTCCGTGCCCCGGGGACGCGATGTGTTCACGACACTGTCACGGCTCATATTGTTTTAGTGTTGCCAAATATTGTAACGTTACCTTAGTACCAACATAAAAGTAAAGTATAAAAAAAAACAAAGTAAGGCAATAAGATAACTCTTGTTTTATACTTACTTTCTCAGATCTAGCTACTTTCGGTTAAAGCTTGGTTCAATTTCGAAAGTGCGACTATGAGAAAATGATTCGATATTCGATTCAGGTCGAAGCTCGCAGTAATAGTGTAAGTTGTTGTTTGCAGCAGTTCGCGAACTTAGCGCGGACAAGTTGTTTATTGAGTAGTTTCAGTTTACTTCCGATACTATACCGTAGGTAGTGTTAAACAAATTGTGTCGGTGTTTGCGCCCAGTAATTTTCAATCGATACCTACCACAAGCAACATTTAAAATTGACTACAAAGATAATACATTTTTAATGTCATAACAAACATCATTTGTTCAGTCCGTTTGCGACCACGGCCGGTGCAACCTGGTCGAAACCTCAAGCAATTTCAATGTAAATAATACGTGTTAATTCCCGTATTTAAGTATTAATAATCATGCAACGAGAAAGTCTAAATGTTAGTAAATTAAAAGAAACCATACTGAATAGGTATATAAATAAATATTTATAGAGCTCCCGCCTTAGTCTTCGTGTTAGGTTTTTTTTTTAAACCACCCAAAAGTAGGAGCCCCGCGAAGCGGGGCTCCGTCGAGTTTAGTAAGTAGGCGCCATATGAGGTTTAGTTTCAGGTTTAATTGTAAATAAAAAATCTGTGTCGTATAATCATTTATTAATCAACATAATTCAAGTATAGATAAGTAATAAAAAAAAAATTCTGAAAGCAAAAATATATTAACTTACTCATTAACATAAAAATTGCAGGCGCTTATACTATATTATCTTTATTTATATTATGGTAAATAAAAGTTATGGAAAATGGTATTATTGAAAACGAAAATTATAGCAAATACATTTATGGATTTAAATTATTATGACACTTGATCGATTATGACCAATGGAATTAGTGAAAGTCATTTTATGTCATTTCACGATTATGGCAACTGAAGCGTTATTTCTAATGAAATTATGGCAAATACCGGTATGGCATGTGAAATTATGGCATTTTAAATTATGACAAACATTAGTAAACCTATTTCAACTTCAGAACTTCAAAGCCTCTGATTACACTTCTCAAGTAATTAAATGGACAACCCAGTGCATTTGTTTTGTTTTAATTTAAGTGTTCGTCCATTTTCTTGCGTGTTTTTATGTATTACTAGCTTTGGCCCGCGGCTCCGCCCGCGTGGATGTCGGTTATCGCGATAAAAACTATCCTATGTCCTTCCCCGAGACTCAAACTATCTCCATACCAAATTTCATCTAAATCGGTTCAGCGGTTTGAGCGTGAAAGCGTAACAGACAGACAGACAGACAGACAGAGTTACTTTCACATTTATAATATTAGTATGGATTTCTTTTAAAACAGCGATAATACAGAATGATTTGTAACATACTATTAACCTCCCGCTTGTAGCTTCTCTACATAAGACTAAATAACTTGGTAATAGCAGTTTTTAAAATTAGGCTAGTCCGGCCATAAATTACTGTTATATAAAAACTTGTCTTTTTTATTAAGTTATTGCATAGCTTCTATCGCGGGCCTTGAGCGCGGGGACCGAATCCAGAAATTCCGTAACGAAAAAACCTCACGCTCCCCACTCCGACGGGCACAGCGGTGATACTTTTTAGTTTTGCCATCTATCGATGAATAGCAGAACGTTTAATGACTTTTTTTTAAATAAAAAAAAAAAAAAAATTAAAGAAAAAAAAATTAAAAACATTGTTTTGATAGAATTAAAATATATTTTTTTTTTAATTCCTTTTTTTGTAATTTAAAAATAAAATTAAAGAAAAAAAAATTAAAAACATTGTTTTTTATGAATTTTTTTTTTTTTTTTTAATTGCTTAATTTGATAAAAATGCTATGCAATAGCTTTACCGCGGCAGTCTCGGGGACTGCCGCGGTAAAGCTATTGCATAGCATTTTTTTTTTATATGGGCCCAACTTGTATGCAAAAAGGGAAGAAAAATTTCAAGTTTTGTGACATAGTTCAGATTAGAGGGTCGGCTTTTGCGCACCAAAAAAATACTGGCAACACCAGCTAATGTCAACAGTTGTTTGTGCAATAAAAACTAATTTTTAATTTAATTGTCTTACAATAATAATACATATATGAATACGCTTCAAAACAGTTTAAAAAAAGTGAGAACGTTATCTTTGTGACAAATCAGTAATTAAGAAGAAAAATCTCGGTGAAAGACACTAAGAAGCTACAAAATACAAAGAACAGCAATAGTAGGTACCATTGTTTGATGAAAAAAAATCGTGGAAGTTTACAACAAATCCGTCTATTTTTCAAAACATAAACATAGAAACCGATGCATGACATTTGACAGATCACTATACGTTCGGAAACTCAATACTTCGACTATTTTTTGGTTTATCGGTCTTTCGACATTGCGTTTTCATTTTAAATAGGCTGAGATGAGCAGGGATTGTAATGTTACACTTCGAAAACATCAACTACGACGATCATTATCTATGGAGTCACTCGATAGTCCTGCGTCTCATGACATTATTTTAGGTAGAAGTTTGGATCTTTCTACTAATATTTGTTCTTCACAAGTAGAGGAATTTAAGATTGAGATAAAGCAAAAAAGTAAACCTAGAGAAAACATTGATTTGAAACAACAAATTGCTAGTTTGAAATTGGGTATACTAAAACAATTAAACCCACTAACTACACTTAAACACAACTCGTCTGTTACCGCAAAAAAGTCCGTATGTCGTCGTCTTACAGGCATTTTTCTGAGTCTCCTATTACATATACTAAAATGACTTCATCTGTTGAAACTCAAACTGAACAACAGCCTACAAATAAAACCAAAGAGCTTGAAATGAAACCTGATTATGGAAATATTAATAGCACAAAAAACGACTCAGAGCCTTGTAAAAAACGGAAACCGAAAATCTTCCGAGAAGAGTCTTCATTTTTGGAACTCAGCAATGTACCGGGTTAGCTCAAAAGTTAATAAAAACAACACAAGCTACAATACTAACCATATTACTGCATTCACAAAGCCGTTTGCATCGACAGAAGAGATCCTAAAATGCTGTGCTTCTCATCAGTGATTGGGCTTTAAGATGAATTTAAGGAGCTAGTTGTTTTCATAGGTAGTTCAGTAAATAAATTAATGAATGTTTGCGCTAGATCTAAATTGTTAGTTACAATTTAGATTACCCACCCATAATTCAAAATTATAATCACGCTTATTGACCCGCCCAGATTCAACATTGAACATGTTCCAAGTTGCTCTAACTTTATTATATACTTGTTTAATGTTTCTTATTAAACGTAAAGACTTGGCAGCAGCGTAAGTCTTTTTAACTATTTTGGAATATATTTTAACATATTGAATAAACTTATGGTCAAAATTATATTGCTTCATACCATAAAATTCATACAACATAGCCCCACTTATTTGCATGCCGGTTTGTTGCCCAATCACAAAAGCTTATTTTTATGAAATGTTTTAGTCGTAAATTTTGATAATGTTAATTAAAGACGTATGAAGGTAGTTCGGATCACCCTGACTAAAATTTGTATTAAGAATACGAAAAAAAAAAAACGCCGTACGAATAGGAAAAGTGACTTTCTGTCCACAGGTATAGAATGTTAAATCACTCATTATGAACTCATTTATTTAAGCATGTTGCAGAATGTGGCGGCCTTGTTGGTGCGCTAAACAAATGCTTTAAATCAAATGAGTTAAATAAAGTACATAATCTAATACACATAGGTGACTAATTGACTATTCAAGTATATTATCGTGGAAATATAATATATCTAAAAACTTTTAGTACATCATCACTCTGTGGTGGACGGACAGTTCTTAAACCGCATTATTCGGATTGTGGGGGGAGGGGGGACTACGGAACCCTACTATTATTAGCCACCGTTATAGGTCAAAATGACACTTACATTACTCTCCTGTAAAGGCATACTTTTAGTAGTAGTAGTTCCTGTTAGTGGATACTATACTGTACGTTGCGACGGTCGATATTACAAATCATTCTGTATATCTGAATGTCTGTTCCAGATAATTCACTTACTTCAAACTAATTACTGGAAAACGGAGATTATTTACGCCCACTTGTACAAAAAGAATTGTGATATTAAAAGTGAAATTAAAAGCAGCATTTAACTGTAAAAAGACACCTTTGGCGTTTTAGTTTCATAATACTAACGATAGGTTACAACAAACATAACAAACAAATTATATTTTTTCTCATGTACCTAAATGTGAACTTTTAATAAATTCATAGTACATGTAAACATAATTGTTATAAATAATCAGTTCGTCCATAATATAAATTATAAATTGACTGCCTCTGTGGCAGGAGCGTGGTGGGAGCAACGCGCAACAGAGGCAGTCAATTTACGCAATTTGCGCAAGCTACGCAAGAGGTCGTGGGTTCGATCCCCACCCAGAATAAAACTTTATGTGATCAGCACGATGGTTTATTCTGTGTCTGGGTGTTGTTTATCTATAATATGTATGTATTTAGGAATATATAAGTATGTTTATCAGTTGTCTGATTTCCATAGTACAAGCTCTGCTTAGTTTGGGATCAGATAGCGTTGTGTGAGTTGTCCCAAGATATTATTATAGATATATATTATAATTATAATATAAGTACTATCAACCTGCCATTCTTGTTAAGTGCACTCCACTAAGTCTCCAGCACAAGTCAGTGCATCTAATTACGTGGTCATTTCACTAAAAGCCACTGTAAACCTTGTTATTCCCTTCAACTTAGCAAATGCTTCTAACAGCACTTGCACAAATTGTATCATGTATAATGAATGAGTAGGTAATGATACAATCAATTGGACGCCATTCAAACGGATCTGATTAATGTACTAAGTAGTTACATACCAGCGCGGCGTCACAGAGCGATGATATCGTTCGCTAAATGTGATGTTACGACAATCCCGTCCGATTCGCGTCAAACGACAACAATGCGTGATCTAAATGGCGATTATCTCTTCACACAAACAGATTGTACCACACTTTTGCATTTTTGTTCAGCGCAGTGTAATTAATAAAGACCGTTTGGTCAGTTGGTGGTCAGGCAGCGCTTGTATTCCTACTATTCATTTTTATGGTTCTGTAGCCAAAATGCCAAACGGAACCCTTATAGTTTCACTCTGCTCGTCCGTCTGTCCGTCTTTCGGACTGCCCCCAGGTTATCTCAGAATTAATGAGAGCATGAATATACATATTAGTTATGCCGACAAACTGGTAGAGTACAATTTTGAAAAAATGTTTTTTTATCAAGATTGACACGTAAAGTGGGAGTGTGATTTTTTTTCATACCTACGCTATCGTGTGGGGTATAGTTAGACAGGTCTTATAAAAATATTATAAGGAGTTGTGAATATCAATTTGATTTAGGAATCCGTTGGTGAAATATTGAGCCTTAAGCTGCATATATCTATTAGAGTCAATGGGGGCCGTTGCGTTCTATCTTTAAAAAAAAACCTATATAGTATGAAATAAAAACAATTAATAACCTACCTCTTATACCGCATTATTGTGCTGGGTAGCTACGGAAGCCTACATTGCACGTGGCCCGACATGCACTTGCACATGCACTTATTTTGCTAACTAAAACTAAATTAACTGAATAGACCTTATTTCCAACTACAAAATATAATATAATAGGCGTCGTTTAAAACTAACTTTTATTTTATGGAATATTTTTGAGATTGAATGACTATTGCAATGACGGTAAGTCAGAGAAGCCAACATAACGTTCTGCCTATGACCATACAATCATCTTCCTCTTAAGCTTATAAACTTATATAATGCACCTTAATAATTAAGTGGTCTTTTACTAAAATAAAATTACACAAAACATTGTCGTTTCTACATAGTCTCGCTCAGAAAACCACTCAAGTAGTTAGTTTAAAAATAAGGCACGTATTCTAACCAGGAGTTAGTAAAATATTTCAGGGCGCGACAGTTTTACTGCTCCGACTTTTAGAAGCGCTGCCAATTTCGATCCGATGTGGAGGGTATACGTAAAATGGAATGTAGTGCTTAATTAGGTGCTCCCGATAGAAGTTCGACATTTATTGAGGTATAAAGGGTTAATATTGGTACTGAGGCGTCTATTTGAGGCTTTATTTGTTGTGACATAAAAAACGAACACGAAACCTAACCATAAAGAGCTGCAAGTCAAAAATTTATGGGTATTCTTTTGAGCCCTATATATTAAAGTACAAAAAATGGTTAAAAAGTAATTATTTGTATAATTGCTCTAAAAGGAAGAAACATACTTAATAATTCTTGCTATTACTACTTGATACAAATATTGGCTAAGAATATTATTTTATGTCATACTTTTTAGATCACGATAAATATTATGTCTTAGTCGGATAATAATAATAATAATAATAATAATACTCTTTATTGTACACTAAATATACAAGAACAAGGTGGTATACATTGTATAACTTATAAGTAGGTACAATGGGCGGCCTTATCGCTAATAGCGATCTCTTCCAGGCAACCTTTGGATGGATAGAAACAAATTATCTACAAGAAATAAATAGCGGTAGTGTACAGCATGAATAAATAATATAGGTATATTATTACATTTAGCTATATACATATATTTAAGTATAATAATCTAAACTTATCAAGAAATTAGAACAAAATAGATATTTATAGTTTTAAGTAGTCAGATAATGAGCCTTCAACATCCTTTTAAACGATACCATCTACTGAGCACGTCTAATAGGCAAAGGCAATGCATTCCAAAGTCTTGCTGCCTCAACTGTAAATGATTTGTCATAAAATCGTGTGGAATGTACTGGAATTTCCAATCTCAAATCCTCCGATGACCTCAGGGACCTCGAATGCGTGTCATGCAGGAACTTGAAACGTTCTTTGAGATACAAGGGAGTGAAAGGATTAAAAAGTATACTGTACAGCAATGAAAGAATGTGAGTATTCCGACGAAGACGAATTGGGAGCCACTTGAGCTCGTTACGGAATTCTGAAACGTGATCATATTTGCGCAAGCCAAATATAAATCTAATACATACATTTTGGAGACGCTCAAGTCTGTCAAGTTGCTCCTCGGTGAGGTCGAGATAGCTGGCATCAGCATAGTCAAGTATAGGTAGAAGAAGAGACTGTGCCAGCGCAATTTTAGTGGTAATGGGGAGAAAGTTGCGGAGTCTTCGCAAAGACCCTGTCGATGCAAATAACTTACGGCTGACCTCTTGCAGTTGAGGACCCCAAGATAAGGTTTTGTCAATGAGAACGCCCAAGTTCTTTACAGTGTCGCTAATCGTTATAGAGGTACCGTTGAGTGTAACTTGTGGCAATTGGTTCCAATCGATTCGCGAAATCATCTTCGGGCTACCAACTACGATAACCTGAGTCTTTGACGGATTAACCTTCAGACCATGGTGGTTGCTCCATTCACATATACGCTCCAAATCCGTGTTAATAATTGAAAAGGCTAGTGGCAACTGTCGCAGTGGTGCTTGTGTGTAGATTTGAAGATCATCTGCATAAAGGTGGTAGGATGAAACTAATTGGTTAGAAATAGCATTTATAAAAATTGCGAAGAGCAGAGGAGAAAGAACGCCACCCTGCGGTACACCAACCGTTACATCGCACCAGGAAGAATAAGACTCTTCAATGCGTACGCGTTGTCGGCGACCAGACAGATAACTATGAAACCAGTCAATAACCGTTGGAGATATGTTGATAGAGCGTAGTATACCAAGTAGAATATTGAAATCAACAGAATTGAAGGCATTACTGAAATCAAGTAAGGAAAGGACTGTTAGATTTCCTTCTTCCATGCCTTGTCTAATATCATCAGTAACACTAACAAGAGCTGTAACCGTGCTGTGGGCAGAACGGAAACCGGACTGAAAGGGATTGAGGAGACAATTTTGAGATAAAAATGCACTAAGTTGGGAATGGATGAGCCGTTCAATTACTTTGGAAAGGAACGGTAGTATAGATATTGGTCGGTATTCTGAGAACGATAAAGGATTTGATTTTTTAGGAAGAGGAATTATTTGGGCATCTTTCCATATTCGTGGAAAGAAACCGCTGGTAATGGAAAAGTTCAAGATATTTGTTACGATAGGAAGAATCTGGTCAAGGATAGGCAAGATCATGTTACGGCTGATACAGTCAGTACCTACTGCATTAGATGTAATTGACACTACGCTCTTTCTAACATCACAATCAGTAAATTGATTCAGAACAAAGGGAGGATAGTTGGGTGATGGAAGTGATGAAAGATGATTCAATGTATTAGCTTAAGTGGTCCCATCAAAATTGGACGAAGAACAGAAATGCATATTAAGTGCGTTTAAGTCGATTGGTTCACGGATGGGGTCTTGTCTGGATTTTCCAACACCCAACGTTCTAAGAAATTTCCAAATTTTAGCGGGCTCTCCGTTCTCAACCGAGGTGTGGATATGTTGGCGTTGTGCATTTCTACACACCTTATTGCAGTGATTTCTTATAGCCACATATCTTTCTCGGTTAGTAGAAGTAGGTCTACACTTATACTTATATTTGGCTGCGATTTTCTTATTCATTATAACTTTAATCTCGTCAGTAAGCCATGGTGACGGTAAATGCTTAATTTTAATTTCGCGGATCGGAGCATGCACATCATACAACTTAATCAAGTTTGAATTAAAAATATCAACTTTATTATTGACACATACGGATCTATACAAAGGATTCCAGTCAATATTGCTGGCATCCTCTCGAAGTAAATCGATATTCATACCACTAAAATTACGCTGTTTAAGAATTTTAGGTTTGACCTTAGGCGGTCGAAGTTGATAGGAAAGGAAAATTAAATCATGATAGGAGAAGGCATCAGCCGAGCATTGGCCGTGCTTAGAGACAAGATCAGGTGAAGAAACGAAGATGAGATCAAGAAGAGAAGGAGTAGAATTGGGAAAATTATGAGTAGCATTCAGGGGGAGAATAGAAAGATTACAGGATTGTATAGTATTGTAAAGAGAGGAGGAACGAGAGTCGTTTTTTAAAAGACACGTGTTGAAATCACCCATAATGACTATATGGCTGTAAAATGGAGATAGATTTTCTAGGAGGCGTTCGAAAGAAGAGAAATAGTCGATACGCAATGAAGGGCAGTAAAAAACTCCGAGTAAAACTTTGTTATGATGAAGTTCTACTTCTACAAAAAGATGCTCGCCTGCATTTTGTGGAGGTGGCTGTGCTGATATGTTTACGATTCGGAAAGGAATATGTGTGCGCAAGTACATTGCTACACCACCACCAGCACCGGCAGCGCGATCATTTCTAATTAAATGGTAGCCTGGTATAGAATAAGAGCTGGAGGGAAGACATGGTTTTAACCATGACTCGGATATAAGAATTCCATGGATATTGTTGCAGTCAAAACTGGCCAGCATATCAGAGAAATGGGCGGGAATACTCTGGGCGTTAATATGGACTACATTGAAGTTCCTAGGGACATCAGAGAACGTGGATTGGAGTGTTTCACCAAGAGATGGGATACTGACAAAACTATCATTGGTGCTACTGATGACAGAGTGAAAACTCTCATTATCACTTTCATTATCAATATCCAACATAATAAATAATTAAGATTAAAAATACAAATTAAATTATTATATAAAAAAATAAATAAAAAATAAACAATATATAAATATCTCCAAATAAATGTTTATAAATACGAATAAGAACGTGAAAAACTAAAATCAGTACTATCCACCCACCAGTTGAATGTTTTATGAAGAGAAAACTTATATACACAAAAAAGTAAACAGATAATTAATAGTAATTTAACAATCAATCAGCAGGGTCCGGTATAAAAATTCAAACTAATTAAATGTGTCAAAAAGACTCGTATCCAAAACTCCAACACACATTCATGTGTCAAATGAAACTGACTTTTAATACTTCAAATAATTTACGTCAAATGGTGACACAAGTTTGTTATTTTTTGACAGCCAAAGTTTTCAAAGTTTAATTAAAAAATGGATTGTGATAATTTAGTTAGCAAATGTGGAGGTAGAACACGATATACTTCGAAAGAAGGTGGAATTGTAATATATTTTAAACTTATTACCCGGATCCTGCAATTGTGATACGCTTTAAGCGAAAAACAACAAGCTTATAACTTTTTGGCGACAGCAGCTCGACGAGGCCTTTGGGTGTTTTTGGGTGCTTCTGTCTGCTTCACAGCCTCCAAGTTCGGAATGTTATTGAGTTCCTGAAGAGAAACTATACGATGACGTGACCCATTGGCACCAATGACATAGACAAAACCATCCCGCGTCCAGCACTTGTTGACACCGTATTTTTCTCGCGCAGACATAAATGCTTCATGTCGGGGCTTAGTCAGGAACTCAGACAAAGTCACTCCTGAGCCCTTCAGCTTTGTCTTTGTGAACCAAATCTTGTCCCGCAAAGTTACATTTTGGAACTTGATGAGTATAGGCCTTGGTTTGTGTGTACTTGAAGGTCTCCCCATCCTGTGACATCGTTTGATATCAGAAACTGAGAAACTGTCAATACTAAGGTGTTGCTTGACAGTATTGATGACAACCGTAGCCGTGTCCTCGGTCTTCTGCTCTTCTACACCATGAAGAAGGAGTATTTTGTGACGACCACGCATCTCAATGCTATCAATCTGTTGTGCTAGCTTCTCCATCTGGCGTTGAAGTAAATTTAAGGATTCCAATGCGAATGTCTTAAATGTATTGAAGTCTGGTGTTATGGTGTCTCCGTCGGTGAACATTGATGCATTTGTAGCCTTCTGCAATCTGGACTCAAAGTTAGTGATTCCTTCAAGGAACATTGTCCTTAAGCTGGCAAAAGATTCCTGCATGCTTTCCATGACTGTGTCAAGTGTTGTTGTCAAAGTAATAAGTTGAGTTGTAGGAGATAACACTCTATCTAGTAGGTCTGGACTGCTATTACCCATATAGCCATTTTTGAGAACATAACGTAACGGTTTCGACACCTAGTGTCTACACTGATTTATTCTCGACACATAATCTCGTCGCAGATTCGTGTTAGAGTAGTCGCTGCAACTAAAATTGGGGAAGAGTCAACACAGTAACATGCGGTTTCTAATTTACCTCGCCGTGTAGTAACATTGTTACCATATTTTAACCAGAGTTCCCACAAATCATTCATTCAATCGCTCATAACCGCTCATTCCTTGACATTGACTCGTAAAGTGACGTGAATTATAAAAATAAGAAACCGCCATCCTATCACCGAGCTAAGTAAACCAAGATTTTATTTTTATTTATTATTATGGTTTTTAATACTCAAATCTTAATGGGAAATTAAATTCATCGTGTAATTTAATGGGATAGGTTGAAATATACCAACGCGCCACGTTAATAACATAATTTAACCATTCCGACGAAAATGAACATTGTTTTTTTTTTAAATATTTTTTTTATTTTCTATTCTCCTAAGCATCTATTTGAATGCAATACTAAAGTTTATATTTATTATCAAACTATTTTACCGTTAAATAATGAAAAAATATATTTTGTTAAGTGAAAATATTCTCGTCACAACTAGTTACAAAGTGTACGATAATGTGTCGACATTGTGTGGACATGTTACGTTATGTCGTCACTAAGTAACTAAATTTTTAAAATGGTCTCTCCTTGATTTTTTGTTTACAGTTTCTCAAACTTTAGTTTGCAAGACAAAATGTCTTGCCTTTAACTGTAGCACATCGACTGAACACCATCATGGATTCTGATAGAGTTATGGTATGGACTCCGGCCGTTTGGTTGAGTTTGACCCACAAACTCCTAGCTAACTCCGAGGGATACTTTAGCAAGATGGAAGTGACAAAATGGCCGCACAGCTACATGAAATTGCAAAGAATACATATACAAACAATGGCGGAATAATTTAATAATAAATACCTACATAGTACCTTTTAATATTTAATTGTAATGAATAAGTATTATTATTAGTATCTACTTTGTATTAATTTTAATTGCCTTAGAGTTTTTTGTGTCTTAAAGCTTTTATTATAGCTTCGTCTCTATATTGTAGTACTACCGACAAACTACCCATGTAAGTGTATAATATATATCGCTCCTCTGTAAGCTATCGTATGCCTAAGAACATACATTTACAAGAGATTAATTCAAAAGTTTGTTAGTTTTTAAGACTCGGATTATTTTTTCTTACCCTTACCTTAGTTGCTTTCTATTAAGTATTTTTCAATTGAATTACCGATTTTGAAGGTATGTGATGTTATAATGTTAGGTATTGAGGTTTACTAACTAATATCTACTGAATACGTGCAAATATATTATTTTTGATATCACTTTATATGAATACATATTAATCTGATTAGGTAGACTTATTAACAGCTCTTTAGGATTGATAGATGCAGGTCTTTAAAATGATCTGTGGATTATTATTAGTGTGCAAGTAGTTAATACTAGTAAAGTTACAGTGCAAGACAGTGTTGATTTTGAGACTTCGAAATAAAAATCGTTCCTTCTTATGTTTTCATTTTATTATAACCCCTAACGTTGTCAATACTGGAATAAATACCATTTGGGAGTAGTAAAGCATACATAAAAGTTTACATTTTACATCTTGCGAATTGTATTCTCTTGATTCTTCTGCTTCATAATTCAGTGATGTTGCGTATATATTGATATGTCGCTCAAAAAAATCTAATTTGTTTTTGTTATAATCCTTCCAACGATTTTAATTTTGTCATTGGCAGAAATTGCGTACTTCATTTCAACAATATCATTATGAAAAATTTGAATCCAGACTCAGGAATCGAACCCGAGACTTCCGTAGCCAAACCGGGGCCAGAAGCGAACCACCTATCTGGACTATGTTACTAGATATCAAATTCTTCTATCTCTTAATGCTTTTACGGGTTAGGCCCCCGTAGCGCCATCTAGTCGGAAGTTAAAGAACTATCACGGCTTTTGTTATTGCTTCGTTACAGAGAGCATTTTAACAAATTATGATGACGCAGGCCGAATATTGAAGTAATTTTTATAGGCATTTCTTGCCAAAGACTTTACAAATACAATAATTGCATTTTTGAAAGATAGAAAAATTTGAATCCAGACTCAGGAATCGAACCCGAGACTTCCGTAGCCAAACCGGGGCCAGAAGCGAACCACCTATCTGGACTATGTTACTAGATATCAAATTCTTCTATCTCTTAATGCTTTTACGGGTTAGGCCCCCGTAGCGCCATCTAGTCGGAAGTTAAAGAACTATCACGGTTTTTGTTATTGCTTCGTTACAGAGAGCATTTTAACAAATTATGATGACGCAGGCCGAATATTGAAGTAATTTTTATAGGCATTTCTTGCCAAAGACTTTACAAATACAATAATTGCATTTTTGAAAGATAGAAAAATTTGAATCCAGACTCAGGAATCGAACCCGAGACTTCCGTAGCCAAACCGGGGCCAGAAGCGAACCACCTATCTGGACTATGTTACTAGATATCAAATTCTTCTATCTCTTAATGCTTTTACGGGTTAGGCCCCCGTAGCGCCATCTAGTCGGAAGTTAAAGAACTATCACGGCTTTTGTTATTGCTTCGTTACAGAGAGCATTTTAGCAAATTATGATGACGCAGGCCGAATATTGAAGTAATTTTTATAGGCATTTCTTGCCAAAGACTTTACAAATACAATAATTGCATTTTTGAAAGATAGAAAAATTTGAATCCAGACTCAAATTTTTCTATCTTTCAAAAATGCAATTATTGTATTTGTAAAGTCTTTGGCAAGAAATGCCTATAAAAATTACTTCAATATCATTATGTACACTTAAACACCATTTATCTTTAATGTTTCTGGACAACTGGTAATTCTCATTCATTTTGACAGTAATAAATACTTTTTCACCTGTTGCCAGGAAACTTTCATATTTGGCGACGGGATAGATTTGGTTACATTTTTGGTTTTCAATATTTAATTTTGAAAGCTCCTGTATACGATTCGCTACTTGCTCTAATGGTTGATTGCCTTTTCGTAACAGGTTTTTTATTCTAAATAGCAGGCTTTCAAATGGAAATGCATTTAGAGAAGGTAAAGAACCAAATCTTGAGACATCATTAACAATATGACATAAATTGTGAATGTTACTGCTTACAGAGTCTTGGCCATAAATTTCAGCAAATTTTTCGCTGTAATTATTAAAAAGTTTTTCGGCTATGTGCCGGTAAGATATATATGCATCTGAATAACATATGGTGGTAGCACAAAATAATGTCAAAAAGTGTTGGTATACAATGACAAATATTCTTTAAGCACAACTGGACCAAAGTACAACAAAAAGTTTTTTAATTTAGCGGCTTTCCAAAAATAAAGGGTATCTAGTTCTCTCATTCGTCATTATTGTATCTCAGTTGGAGTTGTTAATTTTATTTCCATAATTTTTCTTGAAGTAATGTATGTCTTTTAAGTTTACTCTTCTGTAAAATGTTGAAGTCCATCGGAATCTACGTGATATCTTGGGTTGTTTACTCATTTTTTATTTTAATTAAACGGTAAACCGGCAGGTAACACAAGACACAGTTTGAGAATGACTGGATCTGGTGATTTCTATCTATCATAATTATTCCGGAACATTGACGTAACGTTACTACACCTGTTACCACCCAGTTACTACACATTGTTACCAATATTGTACACTAGTCACATACAATACGCAAAGTGTGTAAAACGTGTGTACACATTTTTTTCTGTAACAAGTCGACACAGCTACAACACTAAATTACTAAAAATACTTTCTATCACTTTGTTTCTAAACGGTTACTACATATAAAAAGGAACCCCCACACAGTCGCAAGGTGTCGTATAAGTTACGAAACTGATGCGACTTGTTACACCTTTAAAAAATCTGCGACCAAAAATGGCTATATGGGTAGTTAAGTTTGAATGTATACATAAAGTAAAATACTGTTGTAAAACTATTTAAATTTAATTTTAAATTGGGAGCAAAATAATGTGCTACTTGCTATGCTAACTACCAGCAAAAAAAAAAAAAAAAAAAAAAAAAAAAAAAAAAAAAAAAAAAAAAAAAAAATAGTCGGATTATAGTTAGTTATTACTTTTATTTCAATCCTTTCCGTTTTAAACATTGATGCCTGAGCTAAAAAACGGCTTTATTAGGGTTCCGTAGCCAAATTGGAAAAAAAGGAACCCTTATACTGTCTGTCTGGCCGTCCGTATGACACTGACATTTTACTAAAAAGTACACAATTAATACTGATGATATTTAATAGTAGTAGCCGCTACAATAAATATTTTTGAGGGAAGGCACATAATTGTGCCGCTCTGCTACACTCCCAGTTACACGATAACGTGACCACAACCTGGAAATCACGTTTTGGCTGGTGCTCAGGGCGTAAGCAACCACGCGTTGGACAGCACCGGCTTCTAACATGCCGACCGCTCTGAACATTAATGTGTGTGTGTGTGTGTGTGTGTGTGTGTGTGTTGTGTGTGTGTGTGTGTGTGTCTGTTTGACTGTGTGTCTGTGTGTCTGTTGTGTCTGAGTGTCTGTGTGTCTGAGTGTCTGTGTGTCTGTGTGTCTGTGTGTCTGTGTGTCTGTGTGTCTGTGTGTCTGTGGGTCTGTGGGTCTGTGGGTCTGTGGGTCTGTGGGTCTGTGGGTCTGTGGGTCTGTGGGTCTGTGGGTCTGTGGGTCTGTGGGTCTGTGGGTCTGTGTGTCTGTGTGTCTGTGTGTCTGTGTGTCTGTGTGTCTGTGTGTGTGTCTGTGTGTGTGTGTGTGTGTGTGTGTGTGTGTGTGTGTGTGTGTGTGTGTATGTGTGTGTGTGTGTGTGTGTGTGTGTGTTATTAACGCGTTAGGGAACACGGATTACCAATTTATAAAAAAAAAGGTTTTTTTTTTTTTTTTTAAAATATGTTTATTTGTATCTAAAACATTTTTAACAATTTCATGATATGAGTCAAAACCGTTAAGTTACCGGAGTACTTGTGTTGGTTTTGACTCGCTCCTTCCCTTACATACAAAAACAGATAAATGTTTAGACCAATCTTAAGAAAAACATGAATATATGAAAATTATTGAATACAGAACTAAACTTTAACTTAATTTAATTAGTCTTGTGTGTGGCTGTGTATGGGTTTGTGTGTGTGTGTGTGTGCGCGCGTGTGCGTGTGCGTGTGTGTGTGTGTGTGTGTGTGTGTGTGTGTGTGTGTGTGTGTGTGTGTGTGTGTGTGTGACTGACCGGGTGAACTCAATATTATTAAAGTAAGTAGTTTGGTAAGTATTTATTTGGTTACATGATTCGCTGTAGGATAAGTTCCGTTTCCTCATATGTTAGCGTTAAGAGCCATTCGAATAATGTTCTTTTGCATTTATTTAATAACATGGGATAAATACTAAGGGTTTTATTCAATTTATTATAGATATATGTCGATTGTGAATTATACTGACGTCTAGCAAATACTGTTCGCACCCTTGTAGAATGTGCTACGATATCTTTACGTCTTTTGTCTAGATTGGTTTTCTTGTACTGAAGTGACTTATGCAATGTTAGGGTCACGTTCAAGATGTAGAGTTTTCTTACCGCCAGTAGACCACTAAGGCTGTATAGATCTTTTGTTGGATATCTGTAGGGTTTTTGATACATAACCTTAATAAGAGAGCGCTGGGCTCTTTCTAAATCAAGGAGTTTGGTTTTTGTGGCTCCTCCCCAGACGGGTATACAATATGTAATGACTGACTGAGTTAATGCCATGTAAATCCTATTTAATAACTGAGTCGACATTAGATGACGTAGGGTTTTAAAAATCCATATAAACTTTCTAACTCGACCCATTATGATTTCAATGTGGGGGTGCCACGACAGTCTCGAATCCACCATTATTCCCAAATATTTTGTATTATTTAGTCTTTTTATAGTTTCGCAGTTACAACTACGATCCAAATAATTTACACAAGAGTGAATTTTGATGTCGAAGTCTATACCAGGTTGGGTTCTTTGATTGGGAGTAAAACAAATGAAACTAGTCTTACTAACGTTTAGTGTCAGGAGATTAGTATTTAGCCAGTTAGCTACAACAGCCAAACCTTGTTCAGCGGAATTTTGTAATTGACTCCATGTAGAACTATGATAAACAAGAGCAGTGTCATCTGCGTAGGAGAATGTGCGCCCGCTGCTATCTTGTAATGTGCACAAGTCGTTGATATAGATCAAAAACAACGTTGGGCCGAGCACACTCCCCTGTGGCACACCGAAGGTCACGTTTTCTTCATTACTTATTATATTAGCCAATTTGATTTGTTGTACCCTACCCTCAAGATAACTTTTGAAAATAGAGAGTGCCTTATCTCTCACGCCTATGACCTCTAACCTGTGCAAAAGGATGGGGATAGATACGGTGTCAAACGCCTTTTTGAGGTCTAGAAATACTGCCATGCATTTATAACCCTTGTCAACATTAGCAATAATTTCAGTGGTCAAAGCGGTGATAGCGTCTTGGGTTGAAAGGCCTTTCCTGAAGCCGAACTGTGACTTTGATAAAATGTTGCATATATCTAAATAGTTTAAAAGTCTCTTATTTAACAACTTTTCTAAGATTTTCGATATCGCTGGTAGAACAGAAATTGGGCGGTAATTATTGACATCGCTCACATCTCCACCCTCATGCACAGGGGTCACTAGAGAGCGCTTGAAAACCGTAGGAAATATCCCTCTTTCAAAACATAAGTTAGCTAGCTGGCTAATTGCTGGAACCAGGAAATCCCTAGCCATTTTAAGGAACTTCGTGGGTATGCCATCCCAACCAGGTGCACTGTTAGAGTCCAGACCCATTATTATGCCATCCACCTCTTGTGGATCAGTATCCAGTAATACAAATGAGGGAGCTCGTGATGGAGTATTCCTGCTATTGAACGGCACATCAAATGGTGAACTAGATTTATTAATAATGTTTTCAGCTAGTTCTTGTCCTATTTGAACGAAAAACTGGTTGACGCGGTTTACGGAGTTAAGTGGATTTGGAGTAATCTGTAAGAGATGTAAATTTGAAGTTTTAGTAGATTTAAATTGAGTAATTTCATTGATTTTTAGCCTTTTTTTAATTATTGTAATTAAATTATGTCAATATTATAAATTTTAAGATTTTGACAAACAACGAAATATGGAATTTTATCCCTAGACTTTGTTGATGTTTAAATGAGAAAGTAACTCTCTCTGTCTGTCTACTGTCTGCTGAACTGATTCAGCCTGATGGAGCCACCATAAATTGGAATAATATAATATTTGTGCTCCTAAGAATGCAATAGATAATAAACCAAAAGAAATCAACGCTTACAAAAAAACGATTCAAAGTTATAAAAAAATGTTTTTAGTTTTATTTTTTATAAATGTTTTAGATTAGAAACAACATTTTAAAAATATACTATGGTGATAAACCATTCTAGTGCACGAGATGGGGATTCGGCAATCGTTGCTTCCAAAAGGCAAAAATCTTTGTTCAAACAAAGATCGTGAAACTATGCAATTATTTAACTTTAGTACATTTTTGAAGGTCAGAATAGTTTCAAGTCACCTGTTCCTACTACCTACCAAAGAGAATTCAACATTTTGTCTATTACCTAGTTATTTACAGAGACAAACCAGAGACCAAAACAGGTTGCTACAGTAACTCTTTATCGTTGTAAGGTTGTAGTAACAGTCTGATGTATTGTTTTGGACAGCATTCATTCTTTTTATTTCGAGAGATATAAGCTATTTTTTTTATTAGGCCATATTAATTACCCGGGTTTTATCATCCAAAACTATCCTGACTTTCCGATGATAAACAAGTCATCGGAAAGTCAGGATCGTTTTGAATGATAAAACCCGTTATAATGTCATAGATATTTAATCCATCAAACAATAACGTCTTAATTATCCTGACGTCTCTACTATGTCATTATATTTGACGAAAAGATACGGAGATATTACATAATTATTTAGTTAACGTAAACTATGTTAGCAATGTGTTTGGTTTCAAATGAATGTGCTAATTAAGCCCATTGATTTGATACCAAACACAGCACACGTAAATACTTTAAAAAATATAACCCTACTTTCATGCTTACCACACCTTTTGTGACCATCATAATGGAAGAAAATGTAGCCTGTGTCACCCGCGCTGTTATAACGAATCAATTGACACGTCGTTTATCGACATCGGATAAGTAGATTAGGCGCTACAGTGGAACATACAAACATTTATAGACTGCTAAAAGCATTACCCTTCCTTTTTGGCCAAGCCATAGTCGGGTAAAAAGGCGGAAATGCCATAATAAAATAGTTGACCTAGAACATTATACTGTTACTAATTACGAACAATGTACATTTGAAAATTCGCGCGCTTAGTGAGGATTTTTACGAAAATTTACGCCACTAGTTGGCGCTACTTTGACAAAAGTTCTTCTTTCTGCACAGTTAAGAAAACCTGATTGCTCTTTTAGTTTTTTAAAGGGAAACCAACAGAACGATGGGCTGAAGAGATTGTTAAACCGCCGCGGCCGGAATGGAATGAAGACAAGAAGTCAGTTAATCTATAAACTAAACATGGATTATTATAAATTACTTGTGGCGGTACCCACATATAATTATATAAATAAACTGACACTTGACAGCTCGCGTCAAAATCCTGAATCGCGCTATAGAAGTTTTCACAGCTGCTAACTACATATACAAGTTCCCAACGTTAACCTCACCTTGCCTGGTCGGAGGATCCTCCCTTTGTGTTGGAGGGACTTAACACCTTGCCCTCCACATACTTATTAAAAAATAATCAAATGCATGTAATTTGTTTTACCTAGGAATTACTATTTAAAATTTGAAATGGCATTACTTATGAAATTTAATTTAATTATTTTAATACTGGTATACATAATGAAATTTTACTGCTATTGCTATTTGTTTTCTTAAATTTTATTTATTTATAGGCACTTTCTGGTAATTCTAAATAGGCAAAGGACAAAATACAAAAAAAAAAAAACAAAATCACAAATAGCCTCAAATTTGGCACTGGAGCATACATTACAGATGAATCCAACATGTCACTTTGTTCAAAGCCTCTAGCCACTACTCTAGCTTTATATTGAACACTACCATTTAGAGTTTTTAATTTTGAATACCCACTTACTACTTACAGTCTTTACATTTACAGGATTTTCACAGACATAGCCCCAGGTATTTTTGTCATTCAGGGTCTCCAGTACTCTATTTATGGCTTCTTCCCACTTTCCAGCATGTTGCCTTTTTATAGCTTCTCGATACATTTTCCTCAATGAAAACATAGTGACAGGTGTTGAATGAGGTCTGTTTCCTGACACGAGAACTTCTTTGACGTTGTAATAAGTTTCCGTCTTCTTCATTACTGGAGCCTGCATCGCTGAAACATGGTTTATACCCGGTGCTGTCACTCTCTAACGATTCATCTGGGCTCTCCTTAAACTGTCGGGATTACTGTCCGTTTTCACTAGATTCTATCTGCTCTACTTTGTTTGTTTGTGGACCATTAATTAACTTCTGCAACCTTCTTATCATTAGATGCTTAATCCTGACCAGCCATATCCAGTGTATTTGTATCATAATCCAGCAAAAAAACTTTTGCATCTTGCCCTATTCTAGAAACACAATGTCCCTCTTTATATTCACCCTATTTTTTTAGTGTGTCATATCTCCACCATGATTCCTTTTTCACCTTTAGAGTCCCACTTTCGCCTCGTTTCCTTTGGGATGTCCTAAACATTTTTAGTTTATTTATAAAAAACTTTGTTTGTCCACGTCTCAAATGGAGTTTCATTTACTCGTCCGGTTGCTGCTGTATGAACAGCTTTTGCCCATAGTTTCCTCAGCAAGCCATTGGCATACAACATTGTTCTTGCTGCTTCAACTAATATTCGAATACTTCGATGTCTTGACATTCTGTTCTGGTGTGTCCGGTGTACTTCCTTATTCACAAACTCCAAACCATTATCACTCCGAAAATATTTAATTTTCTTGTTAGTAGTATTTTCACTTCATCCTTCCCTTTAACAAAATACACAAATCTGAAGTTAGAATCTTTCAAGACAATAAAATATCTGAAACCTCCCACAGACTGCACCTCTATAGGCCCGTATTTACCAGCGTGTATAAGTTTACATAGTGCAGTTGTCTTTGTTTGACTAGCACTGAACGGCAAGCGATGCATTTTCCAAGCAGATCTACAACTTTTGCATTTACAATTTATTCACATAACCTCAAAATTTAGGTGAAAAATTCAAATAACCAAGTTTTTGGTTTTTTATTTTTATCTTTTTCAAAAAAAAATTAAAGGAAAATTTTCTACGAAATTTGGTGAAAGCTTACCTTATTATGTCCCAATAAACTGTAATTTATTTGATTTAAAATATTTATTTTTTCGCCTTATTTTAACTAAATATCAAAAAAGCACATTAATTTTCAATCGAAAATTTTCGCGTCAAAATATCAGTTTTTTCCAAAAAGTTGGGGGGCTTTATGTTCGTTGAAATCTTTACTTTCTGATGGTGTAAAAAAAATATACATTAGTAGTAAATGTTCTCAGAAAATGCAAGTGGTCGTGGGTTCGATTCCCATACGAGACACCACTTTGTGTGATCCACAAATTGTTGTTCCGAGTCTGGGTGTACTTTGTGTCCGTAATTTGTATGTTTGTAAAGTCCCCCGCGACACAGGGCTTCTACCCTAATGCGGGAGTTGTCTTTTTTAAAAACAAAAAACAAAAAAAAACAAAAATAAACGAAATGACTATTTTTTATTCTTGTACTAAAATATCATTCAATTTTATTTTTTTAGATTATGTTACGTTAAAATATTATTTATGAAAGAAAATATTACTATTTTTATTTTAAAGTTGATTAATACAGATTAAAATATAGATAGTATTTACCTTGCTATGTAGATTCTAAACGATTCTTTGAATAAAGTAAATTTGTCAAAATTCTCTTAAAGTAACTCAGCCTGCACGTGTATTTTTAAAAACAATGTTGTATACTGTGTACACTGTACTGGCTAACGGTTTTTACCGCTGCTACGAAATAGCAGGTATGTAGTAAGGCCCAGACCCTCTTAGGTCCGTCCTCACTTCGCTATGAAATACCTTACAATGGGCTAAAATTTACCGTAGGTCAGTCAGGTATATAAATTATCTTAAAACAGCAAGAAATAGGCATCTACAAATTTATTTAAAGATGATTCTACAACATTTTCAAAATATTGTAGATGTGTTTTTAAACATTCGCGATTTTTATACATATTAGATATATTTCGGGACTTAATCGCGTGAATGAATGAAATGAAATGTCGGGTAAATAAAAGTTCGTAAGTTCGTAAACCTTTAAATAATTCACGCGATTAAGTCCCGAAATATATCTAATATATTGTAGATGTCTTATTAACTTTATTAACTTATTTGTTTGTTTTTTATTTTATTTATTTAAATTTTCAATTTTTTCGTTTATCAATGTAACATCTTACGTTTATTTAAGTTATTAAAGTGTAAATTTTAATAAATTACTCTAAATTGTACATTATCATTAAAAAAATAATTCGAATTGAAGTTTTTTCAATTTTTTACATTTTCTGAGAACATTTACTATAGTAATGTATTTTTTTTACACCGTCAGAAAGTAGAGATTTCTACGAACAAAAAGCGCCCCGACTTTTTGGAAAAAGCTGATATTTTGACGCGAGAATTTTCGATTGAAAATTAGGGTGTTTTTTTGATATTATGTTAAAATAAGGCGAAAAAATTAATATTTTAAATCAAATAAATTACATGTATTTGGGACATAATAAGGTAAGTTTTCACCACATTTCGTAGAAAAAATTTTTTTTTTTTGAAAAAGATAAAAATAATAAACCAAAAACTTGGTTATTTGAATTTTTCACCTAAATTTTGAGGTTATGTTAAAAAATTGTAAATACAAAAGTTGTAGATTTTTTTATTACCTACAACTTTACTTTTACACTTTTTTCCATAGGACTTGTAGTTTTGCCGGAAATTGAGATAAACCTTTTTTTCCCCTGAACAACTCACCCCCTCC
Organism: Herminia tarsipennalis; assembly: GCA_945859575.2. Classification (NCBI taxonomy): domain Eukaryota; kingdom Metazoa; phylum Arthropoda; class Insecta; order Lepidoptera; family Erebidae; genus Herminia; species Herminia tarsipennalis. The sequence continues at coordinate 27,446,795 of OX243841.2, read as the reverse complement.
CACTTCCCGAACTCGGATCGACCGTAACTTATTTTTCCTTTCATTTTTATCATATTCCCCTCCTTTTCTAATGGGTTTCATCCTACTGTATTTTTTTTTTCATTTCTTACCATTTTTTAAGGCTTCGGCCCTGGTCTAACAAGCATGTGCAGTATCACAGACTAATTTGATAATGGGAAATATGTCGTGAGAACAATCGTGTTTTTATTAAAAAAAATCGAAATATTTAATGCAGCTGTTGCACAAACGTCACTTTTGTGGCCATTATATGGCATATGTTCAAGGTCCTGTACATCCTAGTAGCACAAAAGTGGACATAGACCAAATGGTTCTGGCTACCAATGCGAGATCTACAGAAAGCTTTAGTAGATAGGACCACAGGCTGTTGCTCGCCACAGGTGGATAAGGTTTTCTTACAACTTTATTTATTTTATTAGCAGTGAAACTTAAGCCTGCTTCTAGAACTGTCATAGCAGGTTGCATTCGCAACATTTTCAATGAGGCAAATATTGATACCTCACCAGGCAGCATTAGGTCAGCTGTAGCCTTAAAGAATTGACTGAAAAATAAACCTGTCCACAAGATATATTAGACAGAGCAACCGGATCAGTATAGAAAGATTCCAAAATATTTATTTTGAATCAGTTGAAATCTTTTGTGTACCAGCCTAAGTACCAGCTTTCTTTTTTCTTTTCTTTCTCTAATTATTTTATTACAGATTTGTTTGGCGATAATAGTTTCCAATTTAATACATTTCATTATTTATGAAGTAAAAGGCATTTAAATATTACCTATATTACGGTTTTCCTAATGAATTTATTCCATTACTTATAGGTGTTTTAGTTATATTTTTAAGAACTGATGTTCATTTATTAAAATACTTTAATATGATGGTCATTTTTCTTATCTTCTCTTAATTATTGTTATGATTATAATAAAAAATATAATAACTTATGTTAGAGTTACTAGACCAAGTTAAAACTTATTTTTTATTGACATTCGACGTGTGTTTAGAAAATCATATAATATGTTTGTTTTGCTTTCTAACAAAACAGGTATTAACTATATCTATACTATCTATACCAATATTATAAAGAGGAAAGATTTGATTGTTTGTTTGATTGTTTGTTTGTATTGAATAGGCTCCGAAACTACTGGACGGATTTGAAAAATTCTTTCATCTTTGTGAAGCTACACTGCTGATCTGAAGACTCTCTGCTCTGACAGCTTGTCAGTTGTTAAAGCGCGCCAAAGAAGAGGACGAGCGCTGGTGTGAGGGAGAGATAAGTATAATTTATGTATAGTTAGAGCAGTAAGTTTTAACCATATCATTAGTTTATAGGCATATTTACAACAGCCTTCTTCAAATTTTATTAACGCTGTGTGTTTTATTCACACATAATACCTGTTTTGTTCAAATACCTAAAAAAAACCTACACTGAGCACACTTATCGGCGCCTCTGTTCACACTTGTCGTGTTTTAGATCCGATTAATGCCAGAGCCAATGACATACAGTACTTGCAAAATGGCGGTCTTGCAAAACTTTAGAAGTGAGGGCAGAGTTCTCACCGTATATATGAACTAAGTATTCTGCCATTACAGCATAAAGTTCTTTTTACAGTATAAATCAGTCTTTTATGCAAAATAATACTCAGTTGGGGTCATTCAAACTTCTAGTTAAAAAAATAGAGCAAATAGATATAGCTATGGTTTTATGACCTGCCCGATAAATCGCTATGCATAGTGGAACCAAAGATTAGCTACTTTAGGGTGGGTATCGAAAATTTAAAATAAAATTGAGTTTATAAGAAAGTTTATTAGAAAAAACTATTAATTGGTTATACATGGTAGTCCATGCAACACTTAGGGTGGAACCCTACATCACATTTATTGGCACAACAGCGTTCGGTGTTTATGGGTACAGCCCAATGGTCTTTGCCGTCATACCTTGTGGTGGACAAGGCTATAGTGGGTTTTTTTTCCTGGTGCGGCGGTGGAGTACCATGTGTGAGAAGCAAGCTACGGGCCACATATCTTCTGAATGCCAACATGGATTCAGTATATGTTCGTAAACTTTCACGATTTGTACACATTATAGAATTTTATAAGCTACGGGTCTTAAATATTTTATTTTAAGGCTAAATACCTTTGTTTATTTCTCGACGTTTCGACCGTATTGCAACGGCCGTGGTCACGGGTAGACTCAGTCTGCCCGTGACCACGGCCAAACAAAGGTATTTAGCCTTAAAATAAAATATTTACGCGATAATGACCCGTAGCTTATAAAATTCTATAAAGGATTCAGTATCTTTTTTGCAATTATTTTTTCTTGAAAGTAACCATGCGTTTACCACTGAAACATCTAAAAATAGGCAACAATTGGCCACCATCATTTCCTGATTCGCATTCTCGTCCGAAGATTCGCTATAGCTTGGACACACTTGTCCACGCCACCTATACATGTGCTTGTTGTAGCTGGCAATCAATGAGGGCTGAGAAATTGAGACTTTGCCTTCTTTTCATTAGACCAGCGAGTGGCGCACGTCAAGTCCCAGTTTTCAAAGGTGGTTGCCACTGTGACCACATTGTTATCGTGCCAGCGACACACAAATACATCGTCGAACATTCTGTAGTCGCTATGGCCCCGTTCTTCTCGCTTGAACTGATTGGCATCTTTTAGAGGTCAGTTATCAATACGGTTAGAGTGTATTGTGCCAGTTACACAAAACTAACGAACATAAACTCATCAACGACAACGACGAAAAAAAGTTGTCAAAATATTTTTTTATACCACTCTTGGCTGGCAATTTGACGAAGTCTATCAGGGATAGGACAACTAATCTCATGAACTGCTGATCCGAATCGAAAAATTCTTTCATTTTTCAATTCGGATCAGCAGGTTTAGCATTGAAGTTAACAAGAAAAACAAAAAAATGCTTCCATTACTCGGACCGTGCTCCGCCATTTAAAAAAAAGACAGATGACTTTGTGTAATCAGCATGATGGTTTATTCTGTGTCTGGGTGTTATTCATAATAATATCTTGGGAGAACTCACACAACGCTATCTGATCCCACACTAAGCAGAGCTTGTACTATGGCAACCAGACATAATATATCTGTAGTTAGCATTTATCTAAAATATGTACATATGTATTTAGAAATATATAAGTATGTTTATCAGTTGTTTAACTAATCTCATGAACTGCTGATCCGAATCGAAAAATTATTTCACTGGTGGATAGCCAATTTATCGAGAAAGGCTACAGGCTATATAACATCACGCTACGATCAATAGGAGCGAAGCGGCAATGATAAATGTTGCAAAAACGGGGAAATTTACGTGGACGAAGTTGCGCAGGACAGCTAGTAAAAAATTAAATAACTCCTGTGAAGCAATTTGAAGCTCATATTTACGTATTATTGCATCGAAAATAGCAGAAATTTCAATTGTGTAGCATTGAAGTTTACAAGAAAAACAAAAAAATGCTTACATTACTCCGACCGTGCTCCGCCATTTAAAAAAAAGACAGATGACTTTGTGTAATCAGCATGATGGTTTATTCTGTGTCTGGGTGTTATTCATAATAATATCTTGGGACAACTTACACAACGCTATCTGATCCCACACTAAGCAGAGCTTGTACTATGGCAACCAGACATAATATATCTGTATTTAGCATTTATCTAAAATATGTATGTATTTAGAAATATATAAGTATGTTTACCAGTTGTCTGGTTTCCATAGTAGAAGCTATGCTTAGTTTGGGATCAGATAGCGTCGTGTGAGTTGTCCCAAGATATGTATATTATTAAAAAATATATTAAGCTTTCGTTCAAAAACAAAAAAAGATAAAATTAATATATTTTCTTCCAAATATATACATTATATTAGCGTCCGACTTATCGAACGATATGCTGCAATGGGTTTCCTGCCTTGCAGTCGGGTATAAATAATTATGACTAGGTGTAGGTTCAACTCCTTGCTCCTGCGCTTATTATTTCTTCGTCATGTCCGTTTTTATGAATTCTCGTCGTGTAGGACTACGACTAGGCGCAGGACTGACTCTTGTAGGTTCCTGACGCCCTACAGGAAAAAAATCCATCAAATCTTACACGACTATACAGGGGTCCAGGATCGACGACAACTCTCTTTAAAAGCTATGTGTTTTGTTATGTTGCCATTTCAAGAAAAAAAGTGAAATTAGTTATTTTTCATTAACTATTTTCTTCGTTACGACGACAGAGCCAGCAACAGGCAGAGTAAGGGAAATTGGAGAGAGGGCTACCGCTGCAAGACCCGGCCATCCGACAAGTGGGAACGGCGAGACCTGACACGATATTGGCAAAACATTTTTAGTCGGAAACGACAAATAAATCGTAACGAGGTAAGTGTGAACAGCTCCATATGAAATGTTCAGCCACTAGAGCACCCGATTTTTATTCCGATCTGACAACAAACAAGTGAGAACGAGCCGTACGTACTTAAGTAATAATATCACCTGCTTGCTCGGTTAATGATGCGTTAGCAGAAGTCGTAGTAACAATGACTTCTAACAAAAGTGTTGTACATTGGGTAGCACTCCGTGTTATTCTTTTCCTATACTAGCTGTCTCGCGCAATTTCGTCTGCGTAAATTTTCCCCATTTTTGCAACATTTTTCAATGCTGCTCCGCTCCTATTTATCGTAGCGTGATGTTATATAGCCTATAGCCTTCCTCGATAAATGGGCTACCCAACAGGAAAAGAATTTTTCAATTCCGACTCGTAGTTCCTGAGATTGCCGCGTTCAAACAAACAAACAATCTCTTAGGGCTTTATAATATTAATATAGATTAGTTATTCCAAAGTGAATAAAATAATAAATGTAAAGCGTGTTGTAATTTTGTGCTCGTCATATAAACTTTATGCATAATTATATTATTAACAAAGGCGGGCTTACCTAACAAGCATTCTTGTTTGAATCGAACTGTAAGCTAATTAATTGCTTATACAAGTAAGGTGACTATTAAAAGTAACTCAAGCTATCAAAAGTTTAACTTTTGACCGAAGGTGGGGTTATATCCGCGCTATTGCTCGTGGCATCGATACTTTGGCGTTACACTGCTCCAGCTAATACTTTACGTACAATTTACAGCGCTCGCCTGGCGCGCAATATTGAAACAAGATGATAAATAGCCCGAACTAACCTCGCTACACTACTCACTAGTAAAACAAAACAGACAGTACGCCGTAGAACTTTGTATCCAACTAAGTTTTATCGACAACCGCAACTCTGTTTATATTGGTACACTGATTGAATATTTTTTCATATACATCCTTGCATAGCAGTTTCTTTAATATTGTATTATTTTCAATAGGGGTCCGTGTTTAGTTAATAGGTTAAGCAGCGTTATCAAAAGAATATGTATCAGATAAAATATCTAAAACTTGTGGAAATTTCGGAATTTGGAATAAATCGCCGACAGGATCTCTGGTCGGTTCGGATTTCCGCCTCGTCGCGTCGTCTAGGAACGAGGTATGTCTGCGCACCCACTTGGATACTAAAATCTTTTGGATTGTTGGCTAGACTTTAATGAGATTGGCCGCCGCGACCGAAATTAATTAGGAGACATAAAGCTAACTTGATCAAGGTGGCAAATCAGCTTAAAATATGGACAAAAATCAGTCAACAGTACTCTATAGTGACATAAAAATAGGTACAAATAAAATAAACCTGTTTGTTTGACGGGAACACAAGAACTTTCCTGTAATAACTGTTATCACGATGACGTATTTCACGCGTCATGCGAACAAGTGATTACTAGTAATTTACGCAACGTATTAATTAAATTAGTTACAGCTGTATATGTGCGCTCGGCTTATCTTAATGAGGTATCGATATTATTTACTCGACGAATATATTACCATTGACGTTTGGGGTGGAATATCAGCATCAAGAAGGAATTAAATTACTTAAATTGCATAGATTATATCAAAATATTATGAGTGTTTGTGAACAAATCCTTTACGCTACACTAAATAGAGGCGGGCGCGTCCTTATCTCTAATTCTGTATCTACATTATTTTATAACAAAAATCAAAACATATCTGTGGCGCGGTGGGAGTGTATCCGACTGCTACGAAAAAAGTCGTGGGTTCGATCTCCACCCAGGATAAAACTTTGTGTGATAAGCACGACGGTTTATTCTGTGTCTAGGTGTAATTTGTCCATAATATGTATGTATTTAGAAATATATAAGTATGTTTATCGGTTGTCTCAAAAAGTTAATATTGAGTACTGATTTGTTTCCATTCTACAAGATCTGCGTAGTAACTCACACAGAGCTATCCTTGATCTCAAATCAGAGATAGCTCTGTGTGAGTTGTTTCAAGAAGAAGAAGAAATATATTCTAAATATGAAACGCTTAAAAAAAACGTGTCGAAGAATGATTAAATCGCTGATTGATTTCCATTGGCCGGGAGTCGGGCAGTTAGTCTTATTCGGCAGTCTTAATTGTGCGGTCGTAGTGACAATACGTCTTCCGATAAACGCCGCTATTTTAATAGTGTCAGTGCTGCAAGTGGCATTTGTGTAATCGAAATGATTAGAACAGTTGGCGGACTTTAACTTGCTCGAGGTATTCGCGTTCATATGATCGATTACCATAATGTTAATTCGAATATTGAGCTGCTAATATACATAACATAAAGTATCAGACCTCGCGGTTGTTGACTGGAAAGTTCAGCGAAATTCAAATTCAAAGTATGTTTTCGTGCTACTCTAGTTTTATTTATTCAATAAGTTATAGGTACACAAAATAACACCATAATAACATTATAATTCGAACTATAGCCACTAAGTGATTAGTGTTTTTGTTGAACTGGCATCAGAATGATATAATTTAAGTAAGGGGTAATTGCTGTACTTACTACCCAGTAAGTAAACTTGTATTATAATGGGGATAAAAAACTATCACTTATGCACGAATTGACTACGATGTAATCAAAAGACGTATTAAGTAAATTGTAGAGAATTCTTTGACAAATATTTTTCTTTGGCGTATGCTTTGCATTTAAGTGGTTCTGTGTAAAGAGATGACTGCTCCGTGTAACTGTACCACGGCACGGTGGCCGGCGGACTCGTTATTGGATAAGCACCAACAATCCGCCTCGTCCACCACTCGTTCATAATAAAGTTAATTTTAACTTGTCCCTCAAAGAGCTTTATATTTATTTTGTACATAGAGCAGCTATTTAAATAAGTAAAGAGGGGAACGTTTATTATAAGGAAATAGGTATTTGAGAAATTTAGTAACTCATCGGTTCTTAACGGTTATTAACCTTTACTATCTATAGCCTGATTGCTTACAACTGCAGAAATAATAAAAAACAAGGAGCTACTCTTATTCTAATACATAGAAACAGGGAATTTATGGAATGTCATCAAATTAACAAACTATACAATATTAATTCGTTTAAAATATGTGGAATAAGAGATGTTGAAACTGGGTTGTTTTTGTGCTATTACCGACCTCCTGATGATAAAAAATTTAGCATATTTTGGAATCTCTAGAAAAAGCTTTGGAATTTCTCTTTAATAGAAGGTCCATAACTTGTGCAGATTTTAATGTGAACTTACTAGCAGATTTAAAGAAACGCTCAGAGTTTTTAAGTGTATAACGGTGTTATAATTTTAGACCCCTCATATACTAGAAGAAATAACGAAATGTTCAAAAAGTTAATATTGAATACCTACTGATTGAACTTCGAGGGTAAAAATAGTACATTTTTAAATAAGTTTTATCATGTGTTTCAAAGAAGTTTCATAAAAAACTATAGAAAAAATAATAAAATGGGTAACAAAAGGTATTAAAATATCTAAGTAAAATTAAACGATTTTTATGTGTCAATAAGGGTAATATTTTAGAAAAAAGCGTATTGGAGTACAAAAATAATTATATTAGGTTATACAGAAAAGTAATTCTTGTTGCAAAAAAGGCATACTAGACAACTAGAAAATGCAAAGAATGTCAGTAAACAGACATGGCATTTAGTTAATGACTGTAAAAACGAAAGTAGATTTTTTTAACAAATAACTTAAAATAAAGCACACCAATTATTATTAATGATTTAAAAGCAATTTACCGGTTAAACAAGTCGGAACTAGGAAGTGTCACCAATAATATCAGATAAGTACTCATTAATGGAATAATATGCTTTATCAATAAGTAGTTTCTTTACAAGTTTTTAAAACAATGTAAGTTTGTATTTGCTAAAATATATTTAGGCATTTTATTGTATAACTCAGGTGCCATACCCAAGAAGTTTTTATTAAACACTGTTTTGTTGTAGGATCTGAACCGTATTTTGTATCTATTTTTATTTCTGGAACTATTTAGTATTTCAAATAAATGGAGATTATTCATAATATAATAGTACTACTTCATAAAATGTATAAAGAGGGCAGAGTCAATATAGAGAAATTAATAAAATGTGGTTTATAACTATCTGTACTTTTTATGTCCTACATTGTGTAGTGAAATGAAAAGGTAGAATTAAGATAACACTATATTTACAGAAGAACTTAAAAACTACTTAAAATTAAAAATAAACTTATTAATCAGATGCGGAGTCGGCAGGGTAGAGATGCGGCGTCGGCACTCAGAGATGCGACGTCTACAGGTAGAGATGTGGCGTCAGCAAGCAGCGATGCGGCGCCGGTAGATAGAGATGCGGCGCCGGTAGGTAGAGGTGCGGCGCCGGTAGGTATAGAGGCGGGGCCGGCAGGTAGAGATGCGGCGCCGGTAGGTAGAGATGCGGCGCCGGTAAGCCGAGACGCGGCGTCGGTAGATAGAGGAGCGACGTCGGCAGGTAGAGATGAGGATAGATAGATATGACGACGACAGGTTCGCCGTTCGATGCGTCTCTCTGACTTTCCTCTAAGAGAGCTGTTCCTTGTCTCTGACTTTCCTCTTAGATAGCTGTTCCTTGTCTGCCCTATCTTCAGATTTTTCCTAATAAAGAAAACTCTCTAGAAGCATTCAAAATTTTAAAGCGTATCCTAACAGAAATGCCACGAAATAACACTACAAGGACATTTATATATAAAAGGTAAGAATTATCAATTATCACTACAATTGGTCTGATGTACCTCTTTTGAGCTCGGAAAACTGTATCAGTATTTGTGGAGTTGCCCCAGCATATTATGCCGTAGCGAACCGTGAACGTGGCATAGGCATGATAAGTGGTGATTAATGTTGTCCGATCAACTACCTTAGATAAATTGCGCAGAGCATATGAATTTTATCTCAGAGATTTACTGGGGGGGGGGGGGGAAGTTGCTCGCGTCCGTAGGACTTACCATCTTTTCCTAGATCCACCCTACACGTCTCCCCCGGGTGGTGCTAAACGAGCAACAACGCCGAGTCTCGGGCGGCGGTTACTAACCCGACTCAGCTTGCCTAACAAGCAAGTCTTTTAGGGGTAGGAAATTACCCCTTCAACCCGCAACTCTATGGTCTAATTTTGGAATCGGGGGCACTGGCTTCACCGCCCGTGCCGTGAGGTAGAAAGCCTCTCTAAAAATTCACTCTAATCCTAAGGTGGGAAACGCGCCAGAGGATGAATGGCTTGCAGGTAGCAAGTTACTAGCGCCAACCTCAACGGACCCGGCTAACGTTGCTGTATTGAGCCTTCTTGAGGGAATAGGCGTCACCCCTCAAGGGACAATTGATATCGTCCTTACTCGTGGGAACAGAATGAATGAAATCAATAAAACTCTAAATAATCCTAAACATATGATCCGACAACAATTGAACAAAACTTTGTTCATCAGACACCGCAGTAACAGCCTACCATCTGTCGCAGTCAGTAAATCTAGCGACAAACAAACTGAAAGCAATGAAACCGACCCTGAAAACAATGCGGAGAACTATTTATCTCCGTGGCAAAACGACAAAGTACCTGCTAAACGACAGAAGAGAATGAAAACAAGTCCGATACAAAGTGACATTACAAAAAAATCAAAGAATGCACCAAACTACACTGTACCAACACACAACAAATATGATATCCAAAAACAGTGAAGAAACAGAAGAACCTGTTAAAACTAATGAGTACATACCAAAGGCTTAACCAATTTTTGTGACAGGAGTCATGGATGTCATAGCATTAAAAGCTACACTAAATAAAATTGTTGACAGCGAATTATATAAAATGACAACTTTAAGATCTAGCCATATTATCAAGCTAATGCCAAATTATATTCAAACTTACAAAACTATCAGAGAGCAGTTTATGGCAAACAATATATCACATTATACCTACAAATTAAAATGTGATAGAGCATACAGAGCTGTATTACGGGGGCTACACTCTACCAAAGATACTACTCTAATAAAGCAAGAACTAAAAGGACAAGGACATGAAGTTAGACAAATAGTAAACGTTTTACATAAATCGACCAAAGAACCATTACCAGTCTTCTTTGTGGACTTAGAACCAAATAAGAACAATAAAGAAATATTTAATATAAGATATTTAAGCCAAATGAGAGTGACATTTGAAGCTCCTTATAAAAAAAAGAAATAATGCAATGCAAAAGATGTCAGAGGTTTGGACATACCAAAAATCTATGTTTTAGGCCATTTAGGTGTGTAAAATGTGGAAATGATCATCCGACCTCTTCGTGTACCAAAACACCAGAAACAGATGCGACATGTGCAAACTGTCAAGAAAGACATCCCGCTAGCTATAAGGGATGTACAAAATACAAAGAATACAAGGAAAGAATATTAAAAACCAAATCGAACGTTACATAAAAAAATCAGTATGTAAAAGACATCCAAACAGCAAAAGAAACAAATAAATCAATTCCAAGGCAGATTAACCTCAAAGAAAAAAGAAGCTATGCAAATGCAACAAAAGATCGACCACCAATTCAAAATTTACCCGATCCGGAAAACCTTCCAGACAAACTTGAACTAATGTTCGCCAATTTTCAACAAATCATGAGGAGCATGATGTACAAAATGATGGACAGTATGATCCAGCTTATCACAAGCCTAGTAACCAAATGATTAATTCCCTCCGAATTGTCATTTGGAACGCCAACGGCTTGATGGAACGTCGTCAAGAGTTTCTAACATTTCTCCAAACAGAAAAAAATGACATAGCATTAATTTCTGAAACAAGATTCACTGAAAAATCTCACTTCAATTTACAAAATTACTCAGTATACACAACAAACCACCCATCTGGAAACAGTCATAGTGGAACTTTCAAACACACAACATGCAGAACTTTCAAACAATATTAATATTCCTGATCAAAAATTTCAATATCAATCGCAGAATGAACCATGTTTTCAAATAAACAAAACAGAAGAATTTCTCAAGCCCAAGAAAATCACAATAATTGGAGGCACACAATGTCGAGGACTAGCATCAAACTTACACAAGTCTCGAATAAACACAGCGTATGAAAAATACGACGTATTTGGGTTCACAATACCAGACGCACCTTCGGATGTTCTTCTAGATCTATGCAAAAATCAATCATTTAACACAGCAGATATATTAGGTCTATGCGTAGGAGAAGCAGAAAAAGACCCAATTAGACTATCACACGAACTATATGCAACTTTAAATTTATTACATATTCCTACAGTTGTTGTATTAAGCGTATCCAAGAATAAATATATTAATGAAGGCAAACTAAATGAAATGTTAAAATTTATCACAAAGCAATCGTTACATAAAGATTGTAATTTTCTTGAACTGTGTACCTATAAAGGAAAATATCTATGTGAAGCAATTAGCACATTTATAGATACATTAGACTATAAAAAGAAATACCTGACATTTAACAATAACCATATTAACCATGCTAAAAAAATTGTACCACATGTTAATCCTAAGATGCACCGAATCCAACAATACCCGAAAGGCACTATCCCTTACTATTTTCCACAGGCACATCAGAATAGTAAGGCGAATAGCAATCCGATTAATAACGTTAGGGCGAAAAATAAAATAACTATTCTAGATTACTTCCCTGTGGCTAGTGTAGTTAAAAATAAAAATAATCTGAAGGATAACATTCAGCAATCTCAATTTAATAATAGTATAGAGCCAACCAGTCAAAAGAGTGTCGAGTTCAAGGATAACGGGTTTTTTCGTGTTTAGACACATCTACATTATGCACCAAAATATTGCAGGCCTCATTAACAAGTTAGATTAATTGATCGTTCATATATCGGAATTGCAAGAGTCAGGCAAGTCGGTCGATGTAATCTGTGTTACTGAACACAATATGAAAAAAGGTGATGAAATTTGTCTACCAATAACAAACTATAGTTTAGCAGCATGTTATTATAGAAAAAAAAGGAAAGGTGGATCTTGCATCCTTGTGAAAAATATACCCTCTTCCCTCTTCCCCCCGGACCGCCGCAAGGTGTAGACGTATACTCAAACTCGTATTTTGTTTATTTTTGAAAATTTTAAAAGATTTCGTATATTTAATTCGGATACAATATTAGGAGTGCATAACCTTGAGGAGTAAGTCTACGGTTACTGCGCGCCTGGTACCTCAGTGAACAACAGCTATACAAAACCCCCTCCGCTGCATATAGAGAAGTAAGAATATTATCATTATTACTTAGTCCTGCCGCGCGAGAGCACCCACCACCTTACCATCAAGCTAAATCACGCCCCCGACGCGCACCACTGGTCGACAGCTCCGCCAGGGGCCGCCCTCCCTCCCTTCACTCAGTGAACACCTGGAAAAGTTAACAGCTCAAAAAAATATAATTATTACAGGAGACATTAATATCAACATTAAACCATCAGACACCGAGCCCTCACACGAATATCAAAACAGAATGAGCTACCTTAATATGTTATCGACTTTCGGCATCCTTCCAGGACACACTCTACCCACTCGTGAAAAGAACTGCCTAGATCACTTCATGCTCAAAATCACTAAAAAAACACTATCAGCAACAATCGCTATTCTACATACCACTATAACTGACCACTTTACGACACTATTAGTACTGTCTAAATTAAAAAACCTTCAAACCGCGAATCGTTCTAAGACTACTGTCAATTTTGAACAAGCCTTAATTTTCTTACAAAACCAAAACTTAAACGAATTGCTTTTTTGCGACGATCCAGACGTATTATGTAATTCCCTCATTGATAAAATAAGTAAAGCAATTAAAATAAACACAACTACCCTAGGAGTTCCACACAGTAAACGTATAATCAAACCATGGATTACGCCAGGTATCTTACGTTGTATAAAAAATCGTAACAAATTACAGAGGGAAGCTCGGCGTGATCCATACAATGATATAACCAAAATAACTTATAAACGTTACAGAAATCACTGTAATAGGCTCATCAAAAATACAAAAAGGAAATATGAACGGGACCTTATATCTAATTCTCTTAACAACAATAAACTACTGTGGAACAATATTAAATCTATAACTTACACGAACAAATCCAAAAATTCCAGCACTGATTTGCTAAATATTAAACCCACACCTAATGAAGCAGTTAATAGCGTTAATGAATATTTTGTAAATATTGGTCTTAAGTTAGCACACGAAATACAACACAATCAATGCACTACGCCTTTACAACCTACGAAACTACCGGGGCAACCAAATTCCTTAGTACTTCTTGATACCGATGAAGATGAAGTCCACAGAGTGCTAATGAGCCTCAAAACAGATTCTGCTGCTGGTTGGGACGACATCTCCACAAAGTACCTAAGATATGCCAGCAACGAAGTTGTTCCCGTATTGACACATCTTTTTAATCTTTGCCTTGACAAGGGCATATTCCCCGATGCACTGAAGCAATCAGTTATCATCCCCATACATAAGGCTGGAGACAGAGACGATATCAACAACTATAGGCCAATATCTATTCTACCTTGTATTGCTAAAATTCTCGAAAAAATTATAAATAGTCAATTTCTCTCGTACTTACATAAATATAATATTTTATCACCCTCACAATTTGGATTCAGACGGGGCATTTCCACCGAAGATGCTGTTACTGCTCTTACGTCTCTGGTAACCCAGCATCTCGACAACGGTAGGAGGTGCCTTGCTGTTTTCCTAGATATTAAAAAAGCCTTTGATACCGTCTCTGTCTCATTACTTTTGAACAAATTGGAAGAAGTTGGTGTTAGGGGAACCGCACTCAAACTCTTCAGGAGTTATCTAACAAGTAGGAAACAAAGGGTGAGGATAGGAAACTATGTCAGTGAAGAAGCATTGATATCCTTTGGGGTGCCCCAAGGAAGCGTGATCGGGCCGACACTTTTCCTGATTTATATCAACGCGCTCTGTAACCTACAAATTAGTAATGCTAAACTCTTCTCTTATGCTGACGATACAGCTCTTGTCTTCCATGGACATACTTGGGAAGAAGTTAGCCGTCGTGCCGAATCGGGAATGACACAGGTTTCAAAGTGGCTTACAAATAATCTCCTTACTCTTAACACTATGAAAACCAACTTCGTGTGCTTTAGCATTTACAGTAACACACAACCCACTAATGAACCTAACATTAAGATACACTCATGTAACTTACAACCAGACATCAATTGTAACTGCCCAAGCATAAGTAAGGTAACCGAAACAAAGTATCTTGGTGTACTCATAGACCAGAAACTCTCTTGGCACCCGCACCTGGAAAATGTTTCTGATAGACTAAGAAAACTTAGTTGGATTTTTAGATCTCTTAGATACGTGGTTCCGAAATGCCATATTAAGTCCACGGGTACTTCCAGAAATATATTAAATGAGATTTATGTTTGTCTTGTACAGTCAGTCTTGACATATTGCATCCCTGTTTGGGGTGGCGCAGGCAAAACCAAGTTCCTCGAAGTAGAGAGAGCACAACGTGCATTACTAAAAGTGATGTACTTTAAAAAAATAAGATTCCCTACTACCGAGCTCTATCAAATCTGCGACCTCTTATCTGTTAGGAAGTTATATTATATCACACAAACAGTTTTAAAAAAACATAAAAACCTTCCTTATAATTCAGCCATAACCACTAAAAGAAGGAAGCATATAGTAGCTGACTCTCCCTCTATTAGGACTACTTTTGCTAGCAGGCAATATTTTAAACGTTCTGCTCATTTGTATAACACTATAAATAAAGAGTTATCTATATATTCCATGCAATACCACAAGTGCAAAAAAGAACTAACAAACTGGATTAAAAGACTCTCGTATGATTACACAGAAGCGCTTTTGGAGCATGCATACAAATAGCTCAGACACAGTCGAACACATACACTCACACACAAATACACACAAACACACACACACACACACTCACACACACACCCACACATACATAAATTAATATTAGATTAGATCATAAGAAAATATATATTGTTCTTATTCAACTTCCTTTGTTTATACCTTAATTAAGTTTTAGAATTTTTTGTTATGGAAGAGTGGGGTCTCCTGATACAGGCAATTATGCTTAAAAGGAGGCTCCTAATACTAAATATTATAAATGTATAAACTGTTTAAATAAAATAAATTATTATTATTATATTAAAATTAAAAATATACATAAATATAAAGAACTTCCTAGAATATCCGATATGTCAATAGAAAATCTGATCGAAATTTGTGCAATTGAACTAATAAAACATAATTTATTAGTTATAGTTATTTATAGAGTACCGAATCAAAAGTATTTAAACGAGTTTTTTGATATCCTAGAAAAAATATTACTTAAAGTTTTATACAGAACAAACAAAAAAATAATATTTATTTATTTATTTTTATTTAAAACTTTATGCACAAAGTTGTACAAAGGTGGACTTAATGCTAAAAGCATTCTCTGCCAGTCTACCTTAGGGTGATGTAGAAATGGAATGTGTAGGTGCAGTAACCTAATTGTAAAATAAAAACTTCCTATTATTCTTACATAATACACAAATAAAAATAGCTAGATAGAGAATATAAAATAAATACTAAAATCCAATATAACTATACAATAGTATACATACTTACAGAAATACATACATACATATATACCTACATACATAACTATACAATAGTATACGTACTTACAACAATACACACATACATACATACATACATACATAAATAAATACATAGATACAGACAAATATTTATGTTACTAATGTTGTGATGATTCAGCCGATCCATCAAGGAAAGTGCGTACCTTCCATTTAAAATTAAGGCGATTGGGTGCCATCCTAATTTCGGGGGGCAGGGCATTCCAGAGAGAAACAGATTGAACTATAAAAGAGCATCCGACGAATCCAGAAGAATGAGCAGGGCACAAAAGAAGTAGATTGTCGGAAGATCGAAGATCTCTACTGTGATTTGAGTGCAGGTACTGAAAGTAGGAAGTTAAGTAAGAAGGGGCAGTAGGAGAATTAAGAATAGAATAGAGTGTAGTGAGAGCGCGTAAACTATGTCGCTGGCGAATAGGGAGCCATTTAAGTTCGGAACGGTAGGAAGAAACATGGTCAAACTTACGAAGATTGAAAATGAATCGAATGCAGTTATTTAGAAGTCGGTCAAGTTTATTAAGGAACTCTGCATTCAGGTCAAGATAGCATACATCACCATAATCAATCAAGGGGAATATTAGCGTTTGGACGAGCATTACTTTAGTTTTATAAGGAAGAAAGTTCTTGAGACGATATAAAGCCCGCAAAGTACCCGTAACCTTTTGACTTACATTTGTTATTTGAGTATGCCAGTTGAGGGTGGTATCAAGGAAAATCCCGAGATTCTTAACCGAAGAATGTAACGCGATAATGGAGCCGTTAAATATAACAGGTGGTAATGTGTCGGTGTTTAATCGAGTTAAGAGGCGTTGACTCCCTATCACAATGGCCTGACACTTAGACGGATTTATAGTCAAACCAAACTTGTCTGACCAGGTCTTGATAGCGTTAAGGTCCCCATTAAGCTTAGTGATGGCCTCGGATATGTTATTCACATTGGCCTGGGCATATAACTGCAAGTCATCTGCGTAAAGATGGAACGCACACTGAAGGACATTAGTAATGAGATCGATAAAAATAGAAAATAATAGAGGAGAAAGAATACCGCCTTGAGGAACACCAGCGTCAAGATCGCGCCACCTCGATAAAGTATCACCCACGCGCACGGACTGCTGGCGTCCCCGAAGATAAGATGAGAACCAGTTTAAAGAACCTGCCGAGAACATCAGATGAGATAGGATAGAGAGTAAGATATCATGGCTGACAGAATTGAAAGCATTAGAAAAATCAACCAAAACTAAAACCGTAACTTTGGTATCATCCATGCCAGTTCTAATGTCGCCAGTTACTTTGAGAAGCGCAGTGGTGGTGCTATGTCCTGGCCTGAAGCCTGATTGAAACTGGCTCAACAAATTGTTTCGATGCACAAAATGTGTCATTTGTTTATGCACGCAAGCCTCCAGCACTTTAGATAAAAAAGGAAGAATAGAAATAGGTCGAAAATTATTAGGAAGAGTGGGATTTGTAATTTTAGGCAGAGGAATAACAAAAGCATATCGCCACGAAGACGGGTAAGTCCCTGAATCTAAAGAAAAATTTATGATGTGTGTTAAAGCAGGAAGAAGATGATCAAGAATGGGTATAATCATGCGACGGCTAATACCATCATTACCAACAGCATTAGATTTGATAGAAATAATTATCTTATTGATCTCGCCAGGTTCAACTGAAGAAAAGTGAAAGAAGTCTACGTTGGGGCGAGGAAGGTTTGCTAAGTACTCACAGGTACGACGCTTGGTTAGATGATCAATAGGTACGAAGGAGGTGAAATGAGTATTGATTTCATCTATACCAACCGTCAACGGAGGATCAACACTTCCATGTTTGCCAATTCCTAGAGTCCCCAAGAACTGCCAAATACCCTTGGGAGAAGATGAATTAATATGAATAAGAATATGACGGCGTTTAGCGTTGCGAATCATCTGATTACACCGATTCCTTGCAGTTTTATAAAGGGCCCAGTTATCATGGTCCCGGTCTTTCTTAAATTTGCGAAAAGCTCGGTCTCTGCGCCGCATAGCCATCCTGATTCCATTCGTCATCCAGGGAGCTGGAGGCCGCTTAATTTTAACTTTTTTAACAGGCGCATGAATGTCGTACAACCCCACGACCAAATCATTGAAAACGTCAATTTTATCATTTAACGTAGGGGCCTCAAATACCGGTTCCCAATCCAATCCCGACGCATCCTCACGGAGTTTATCTTCATTCATCCGACCAAAGCAACGCACGTACATAACTTTAGGACAAGGTTTTGGTGGTTTTAGCTTGTAGGAGAGAAAAATTAAATCATGATGAGAAAACCCCGAAGCTAAAGATTGCCCATGATGACGGACTAGAGAAGGAGCCGAGGTAAGAATGATGTCTAACCAAGTATCCATTCCATCCAAATTGTGATGAGTAGCTTGCAGTGGTAAGATATGAAAGCTAGTGGACTCAACGATCTGGAGTAACTTACGGGAACGAAGGGAGTTACTCGAGAGGAGATCGGTATTAAAATCGCCCATGATGATATGGTGAGTATACTCTGATATAGATATATATAGATTCCAGAATCATTTCGAAACTGGAGAAATAATCCGCTGCTGGAGGAGAATAAACAACACCTAGAATGGCCCTAGCCCCCTTGAAACACACCTCTAGGAAAATAAATTCCGCAGTAGTACCGTTGCTGGAAGTAGGAAATGTTAATATTTTGTAAGAAAAGTTACTACGCAGATAAATAGCTACTCCACCTCCTCTCCTATCGACTCGATCGTTCCTAATGAGAACGAAGCCAGGGAGAGCGTATGAAGTAGAAAGAAGGTGAGGCTTGAGCCAAGTCTCCGAAACTAAGATGGCATGTACGTTGGAATTAGCGAAAGCATCAACCAAGTCGCTGTAGTGACTAGGAATACTTTGAGCGTTGATGTGACAGACATTAAATAAACATTTGTGTTGCTCATTAAATGTTTTTCGCAAAAAATCCCCAAGTGAATCTGAAACCGAGCTGAAACTATCATTATTCGATGAACCAACAGATTCGTTTGCTGAATAAAATGAATCATTATCAGACATTAGTACTAAGAATTTATAGTTATAGAATAAAAAATAAATAAATTTATAAATGATATATATAAATATTTCTTTAAATAAATATTAATTAAGTAAATATATGAATTTACTACTACTACTAAACTCGTATCTACTCTGAATACTTCTCTGCACCACCCGCCAGCCGACACTCACAAAATATTAATATTTAGAAATAACTATAACAATAAAAAAATACAATACATTTTAAACAATCAATAAACTAAACGCAACAAACTAGATGAACAAGGCATTTCTGAACGCAACAAATTGGACAATTGGACTGACATCAACTGACATCCGAATATTGTTGTGTCATATGTCAAGTTGAAGCTGTCAATCAAATAATATTAAAAATTAATTCCTAAGAAATAAAACAGTGGGTATCGAAATTAATTAAATTAAAACCTACCTGTTAAAGGACAGTGCACAAACTAGATAATTACATAGTTATGGGGTACCAATTGGTTGCGATTAACTTACGTCACTGAGCAACAACAAAACAAAACTTTACACGACACAAAATATCACGCACAATAAAGGCGATGCAAGTTATCTACGTGAAGAAGGCTGCTTCAACCCCGTGTCACCAGTGCCGGCCCGCTTGTCAGATTTAGACGTAGAAACAGGGTGCTTCTCCATCAAAAGGTCCAGCTCATCCATTGAAGACAACTTGTGGCGACTGCTGTCGGGCGCTTTGATGTAGATAGCGGCGTCTTGTGTCCAAGCAGCCCTCATCCCGAAGTGCTGACGAGCTTTGCTAAAGACCGCCTGTCGGGCTTTCGTTAGGAATTCCCTAACTGAAACTGCAGAGCCCTTTAAAGCGGACTTTGCTCTCCAAACAGCTGCTCTGAGATCTGTACTGGCAAATCGGACAAGTATGGGTCTGGGGCGATCTCGACTCTGGGCTCCAATCCGGTGGCAGACCTTAAAATCACCCTGTGTGATATCTTTGAGGCCCAGCTTCTTCTGCACTAGGTCAAGTGTTGCAGTGGTGCAGTCTTCCTTATCAGATTCAGCCACACCAATGAAGAGGAGCACTTTTCGTCGTGATCTTGTCTCCATTTCATCCACGATTTTGAGGCAGTCATTTACTTGATTGCGGAGCATACCGAGCATCTCAAACACGAGTTCTCGAAAGGTGCGAAACTCCTCGGCAACTTTTGCTACAGTATCTCTGGAAGGCACTCCGCTGTTCAGCTGCGCTTCCAGTTCATTCATCCTCCGGTTGAAGGTCTCTTCCAGTGATTTTTGTGTGGACCTAATTTCGTTTAATTGTGACATCTTATGTGAATGTTAGGCTGGTAGGTGGTGTATAAATTAGTAGTTAATACTGCATAAGATGCTGTACAAACGTAAGTACTACGTAATTATGCTGTAAATAGTACAGAAAAGTTGTCCAAGTCAACTGAAACTTAATATTTTAATTTTAAATAAATTCCGAAATCGCGACAATGTGTTACTTGTTTTTACACCTACCCCCAAAAAAAATATAATACTGTGTGGTGACTTTAATATTGACATAATGAAAAAAAATAGTTTGACATTGAGATTTGAAAATTTGTTAATGCACTATAATTTAAAATTTACTCTTAGAGAGCCGACAAGGTTATTAAGTATGACCTGCATTGATAATATAATAACAAATGTGAAAGGAGGTAACTGCGAAGTCATTGAAGCGGCCCTTTCTGACCACGCTTCGCAACTATATAGATGCCCTGTAAAATTAACATGTAAATTTAGTTCATGGTTTATTGTAATACGTGATTTAAGCAAAGAACATAATGAAAAATTTAGAGAATGTTTGTTTAGTCTATCCTTTAGTGATGTTTATAGCCAGGACGACCCCAACATAGCATTTAACATATTTCTAGACATTTTTTTAATGTTTTATAATCTTTGTTTCCCTTTATGTAGAAAAAGCATTCGATGCAACAACAAAACGAGATGGATTTCAAAGGGAATCAGAAAGTGCAGTTCTAATAAAAGACACCTACTTTGGAAATATCGCCTCTGTCCTACACAAGTTAATAAAATAAAATTGAAAAATTACTCTAAACTTTATAGGAAAATCATAAGGCATACAAAAAAAGCTCAGAATGATAACTATATCAAACTTGCTAGTAATAAATCAAAAGCTACATGGAGTGTTATAGGTAAAAATAAAACAAATTTGGTAAAAGATTTCATAACACAAATAAATATTAACGATAATATCATTATTAAAATATATATATTACGGGTCTTAATCGCGTGAATAATTTAAGGTAAAATACCTTGTTTATGGCCCGACGTTTCGACCGTATTGCAACGGCCGTGGTCACGGGAAGACTGATAATATCATATCCGACCCTACGGGGATTGCGAATACATTTAATGATTATTTCATTGACTTAGACCCTGATACAGCCAAACGAAATCTAAGTAAACCACCGCAAAAGACGATGTGTTCTAGTCATAAAAAATCTTCATCCATGTTTCTATCACCAATAACTCCACAAGATGTGTTTAATATAATCAAAAACTTGAAAAATAAAAAAAGCACAGGTTATGATGGCATAACAACTCAAGTACTAAAAAGCGTTGGGGATATAATTTGCTTTCCTCTGAGCTATATTTTTAATCTGTGCAATGAAAAAGGTATTTTTCGTGATTCATTAAAAATTTCTGTCATAAAGCCACTATTTAAAAAGGGGGAAAAATACTTAATGTGTAACTATAGACCTATTGCTCTAATTCCACTGTTCTCAAAAGTGTACGAAAGGTTTATCTATGACCACCTATATGACTATTTGGAAAAACATTCCATACTTACTGATGAACAAAAGGGGTTTAGAAAAGGAAAATCAATTAACTTAGCTATATATGACTTTTTATATAAGATTATGATATCGATGGATCGTAGAATTCCTATTAGTGCCATGTATATGGACATGTCCAAGGCTTTCGACTTTGTTAAACACGAAATACTTCTACTTAAATTAGAGCAATATGGAATACGGGGAAATGTCTTAAACTTAAAAAAATCATATCTCTCAGATAGAAAACAGTATACACAGATTAGCAGAATAAATATAAAAACTCGATTAGAAAAGCATTTTAATTCAAAGTGTAAAATAAATAAATATGGAGTACCACAGGGCAGTGTATTAGGCCCTCTATTGTTTCTGTGTTATATCAATGATTTACCAAATTACATTAAATATCCTATGGTACTATTTGCCGATGATAGCACGGTAATAATAAAAAAAGAAAAGGAACTTGATTTTTCCAGCGAAATAAACAATACCCTTGGCGCTGTTATTGCTTGGTTGGATTCAAACAATATTTGCGTCAATGTAAATAAAACTAAAATTATGCAATTCAGGCAACGTACAGTAAATACTAATTTAAATATTATGTACAATAATGAAACTGTTACAGAATCCGATACGGCTAAGTTTTTAGGTTTATGGATCGATAGTAATCTAACATGGAGCACTCATACGGAACAATTAATCAACAGGGTTAATAGCTTCGCATTTGCTTTACATCAACTATCAAAAGTTTCTAGTCGTGAAACTACACTGATGGCCTATCATGGATATGTGGTCTCTGTGTTAAGGTATGGGATAGTATTTTAGGGGAACTCAAGTAACCAGTTACATGTGCTAATAGCGCAAAAACGCTGCATACGAGCAATCTGTAAACTGCTACCTACTGAAAGTTGTCAGTCACACTTAAAATCTTTGAAATTATTGACTGTACCCAGTTTATACATCTACGAGGTTGCCCTTTTTGTTAGATGTAACTTAGACAAGTTTGAAACACTGAACCACAAATATACCTTCAACACCAGAAACAAAGACAAACTATGTGTGTTACCAGCAAATACTGCCCTATTACATAAAAGTGTATTTTGTATGGCACCTAAAATTTATAATAAAATTCCAAAAGCAATTAGAGAAAATACAACAGTACAACAATTTAAGAGACAATTGAAATTATTATTAATCAGTAAATGTTATTATTCTATTTCAGAATTTTTCAATGACTGTCAATTATAAACTATTATGGACTTTGCTAAGTTATTTATTTACTGCTAAGTCGACATGAAAAATTATAAATCTATTACATTTTGACAATTAATGTTCTGATTATTTTGACATTTTACATTTCTTTTTAAATAAATTATTTGAATGCATATAATAATATTATGGTGTGTCTTAATTAATAACAATTTATTTAATTATTTAAAAAAAAATGATATCTTTGTTTTAGCTTAAGTTATAAAAAATTTGCATGCCTTACCAAGGCGAAATATGACTGTACCTACCTAATTTATACCACCTTGTAAACCATATTTCGTGCAAATAAATTTCATTTCATTTCATTTCAACTGCAGTAATTATAAAAAATAACATCAAACATTACGAAATAGAAAAATACCAATCGGATAAAATACACTTCTTCTCAGCCGGTACGCTCTTGACAGAGCGGTCGTGATCGCTATGAACTTGTAGTAGGTAATTATTGGAGGGGGCAGATGTGATGCGCTTCACGATGTTTCGCCATTGCTGCCTACTAGAGGTCATCCTTCTGCACTCGTTCAATGAACCTCCAACGGCTGACTTGATCTGGTCAGTCCATCGCGCCTAGTGCCTTCCACCTTTCCTTGGACGACAAGGCGTTCTATGGATAGGTTGTCACGCCGAGAAACATGTCCGAAGAATGTTAGGATGCGAGATTGTACTGTCGAAAATAGACGCTGCCTGATACCGAGCTCTTGAAGTATCGAGACGTTCGTGCGAAACTCGGTCCATGAAACCCCAAGCATTCTTCTCCAGCACCACATTTCTAAAGCGTCCACTTTCTGTCTTTCCACATCTCGCAAAGTCCACGTTTCAGCCGCGTAAAGAAATATGGGGAATATAAGTGTCCTCACAAGCCTGGTCTTTGTGGCTTTAGTAATGTTTCTATTCCTCCATATTTTCCGCATCCTGTCCATCGCTGTTCTTGTGATGCCCATACGTCGTTTGATTTCATCGATGCATCCGCCATTGTTTGTAATCAGAGCTCCAAGATAGATATAAGACTGGGCTACAGTGCAATTCGCGATTTGTGTCACTTCAGGCGAATTATTTCTGGCACGGTCAACAATCATTACCTTGGTCTTGCTGCGATTAATTTTAAGTCCAAACTCACGGCTCACTCGTTCCATCTTTGAGAGTAGCTCATCCAAGTGTTGTGAACTGGTTGCAAATAAGGTGGTGTCATCCGCGTAACGCAAGTTTGCAATCTTGTATCCACCAATTGTTACTCCGTCCGTCCAGTGCTCTAAAGTGATGCGCATTATCAGCTCTGTGTAGGCGTTGAATAAGAGCGGGGATATTATGCATCCCTGGCGTACTCCGGCACTAGGATGGAAATCACCTGAAAAGACATCATCTGTGCACACTGAGGCTGTGCCTTCTTCATTTAAGCGTCTTAAAAGGTGAACAAGATGTTTTGGTGTGCCCATATCTAGCAAGGTCTTCCATAATACCGGCCATTTCACCGAATCGAATGCTTTGGAGAAATCAACAAAGCAAATGAATAAGGGCTTATTGAATTCTCTCGACTTCTCGATGATCTGACGTACGATGAGAATTTGTTCCCGAGTGCCTTTCCCCTTCACAAAACCGGCTTGTTCCGGAGCGATCTCCTTAGACAGGTAGGTTTCAGTCGCTCGTTGAGAATATGCAACATTATTTTGCGTGTGATATTAGAGCAATGAGGCGGTAATTGTTACATTTCTTTGTCGAACCTTTTTTGTGCAGGGGTGTGAAAACGGTGTGTCCATTCAGTAGGCCAAACTCCTGTCTGCCATACCTTGTTGCAAATAAAATGAAACATCTGGTCGCCACGATCTCCTAAGGCTTTAATTGTCTCTATCGGAATTGCATCTCTACCAGTTGCTTTTTTGCTTTTCAGGTGTTTGGATGGCAGCTCATGGTCATGGCAGCTCTTACTTCGGACAGTAGAATGTCTGGTTCCAAATTCTCCCGTTCTGGATCTGTACTTGCAAACTACCGTGACTGCGGGTCTCGGAATAATGATTGACAGTAGTTCTTCCACGTTTCGGAGATTTGCTCGAGCTCTGTTACCACTTCATTTCTGTCGTTCTCAATGGCCCAGGTTCTAGCCGGTAGAGATTTGGTAATAAGACGAATTTTGTGGTATAGATCTCGAGACTCGTGCTTCAGAGCGTGCTTTTCAACCTCTTCACAGATGCTATGAAGGTGGCAGTTGTGGTCTCGCCTGCAGCAGGCTTGGATGTCAGCAGACATCTTATTCAACTCCTTTATGTCTGTTCCTGCAGCTTTCTTTAGGCGCCTCTCCTCAATTAGAGCAAGAGTACTATCCGTCATCCAATGTTGACGTTTGCGTGTTTCTGATCTTGGATTAGACTCCGCCACTGCACTTTGGATGAGATGTTTAGCTTTATTCCATAGCATGTCTGGTGTAGCTTTATTGTGGTTCGCATCTGTCCATTCCTTCCATTTCCGCTCAAAGACTGTATTGAGCTTCTCGTTATCTGTTACTTCAATCCGTCTTATTTTCTTGGAGGATCGGGCAGCTTTAAGTTTCAACCGTATCTTTGCGATAACGAGTTCATGGTCGGAACCACAATCGGCCCCAGGAAGCGTGTGAGCGTTGAGAATGGAGGTGCGCCAGCGTGATCTAATTAGTATGTAATCGATCTGGTTCTTGGCCTTACCTCCAGGTGAGGTCCAGGTGAACAGTCTACGTGGATGGTGTTGGAATAGACTGTTCGCCACCACCAAGCTGTTTTCGTCTGCGAACTACAGAAATCTTTCACCTCTTTCATTGCGTACTCCAAGTCCGAAGTTTCCCACACATTTACTATACTGGGCAGAATTTGCGCCAATTTTCGAATTAAAATCACCCATGATTATAAGTAGCTCTCTGCTGGGGATTTTGGAAATCGTTGTTTGTAGTTCTTTATAAAAACTCTTCAGGACTGTGGGTAAAGCTTCACTGATGGGAGCATATGTTATTAGCATATATTGAAAAGAGTGGCCACGAGTTTTTATTGCCTGTTCTTTTCTCTGGCTTTACCTATTGTTTGCGAACAGGCATTACCAGTAAATGTAGAATCGACTTTTCACAAGTGTAGTATTTAGCTTCCTAAGTGAATAAATCATTTTTTATTTATTTATTTATTTATATGCCTGTATCAGGTTCAAATTTACAGGTGACGCTTTAAGCTTTATGGATATGATGCGGTCGCTAACTGCCTCATACCCTATCACACTGTTATTTAGATGCTTAGGAATAAGTATTGCTACTCCGTTTTGGCTACTGTCGTCATTGCCGGAAAAGTAGACTGTATTGGCGTCGGTAAGGAAATGCCCGTTGCCTCTCCAGTGGGTTT
Organism: Herminia tarsipennalis; assembly: GCA_945859575.2. Taxonomy (NCBI): domain Eukaryota; kingdom Metazoa; phylum Arthropoda; class Insecta; order Lepidoptera; family Erebidae; genus Herminia; species Herminia tarsipennalis. Next base: position 27,420,241 of record OX243841.2, on the reverse strand, counting down.
CAGATAGACCACAAATGCATAAATCACATCTGGTAACTTTCCTCTCCACGATGTTAAATTTACCGGGTTTTAACAAGCCGCGAACATTCCACGTGCCTATCTTCTGGATTTTTCGCAACTTGATGGAGTTTCCAGTGGCATTTTTTCCATGTGGAGCCTGGTCTCCTACTCCAACATGGCCGGTAGTCCATTTCTCACCGCACGCCCCGGACGCGGCGCGGCGCCGCTCGCTAGGTGGTTCGCATGGCAATCGTGATCTCTCTGTGTCTACTTTCATAACGATTTCTCGGGAGATTAGTTGCAGTGGTTTCCCGTTGCCTTCTGCACCATTTATTTTAGAGGTTTTTTGTACCAAGGCCCCTGTAGCCTCTTCTGACCTCTGGTCAGGAGTGTGGTTATACCGCCACTGCTCGGTCGGATAAAATACAAGCCACGTCAATAAACGTAGTCGTCAACGAGAAAGTCGAGACAACCTTTTCTTCTGTGTACTGTCCACCCAGACACAGGTTGACTAAAGATGACTACAATAAGTACTTCTCTTCCCTTGAGACCAGATTTATTTGCGGTGGGGACTGGAACGCAAAACACACTTTTTGGGGCTCTTGTCTTATCACATACCGTGAAAGGCAACTACATGGCACAATACAGAATTTAAGACTCGAGTGCATGACCTCACGTGAACCAACATACTGGCCAACTGATCGAAATAAAATTCCTGATCTGCTCGATTTCTATATTACTAAAAATATAAGTCGAAGCTACATGACAATTGAAACCTGCACGGATCTGTCATCTGACCACACCCCAGTTATATTGAACTTAAGCACAACAGTGGTCTTAGAGCAACCGGTAGGAAGACTATACAACAAAAAGACTAACTGGAAGATGTATCAGGACGAAATCACAATGAGGATCAAGCTCTTAAGCACATTAAATACAGTTGAATACATAGAAAAGACTTTTGAAAACCTAAATAAAGTCATTCCTGAAGCAGCAACTATCTCCACAAAAGTGCGAAAAAAGATATCTCAAACACTTAATGAATATCCAAAAACCATCAGAGACAAAATACTGGAACGTCGTAATTTAAGAAAAATATGGCACAGAACTAGAAACCCGGTAGACAAAACAGCGTTCAACAAATCTTCCAACGAACTAAAAGACCTTATCAAAAGTTTTACCTCCAAACTTTCCTGTCTAACTTGACATCAAGCTCAAACACTAACTATTCGCTGTGGAAGGCAACTCAAAAATTAAAACGTCCCAGTAGTCAAATACCCCCCATCAAAAAAACGAATGGGAACTGGGCAAGATCAAACATGGAGAAGGCTACTGTATTTGCTGAACACCTAACTCGCGTATTTCAACCATTTCCTGAATTAAGGCCTGAGCACAACGCTGAAATAAAAAAACTATCTGGAAAGTGCAGAGCAAATGTGTCTTCCATTGAAACACCCGAGTGCTACTGAAGTAGCACGTGAAATTAAACACCTCAAGAATAGAAAATCGTTCTGTTGAAACATCTGCCTAAAAAGGGTATAGTAGCAATCGTTAACATTTTCAATGCCTGCCTAAGACTTAACCACTTTCCAGGACAATGGAAAATAGCGCAAGTCATAATGATACCTAAACCGAATAAACCACCTAATGAAGTGGCTTCATATCGACCTATAAGTCTACTACCTTTACTCGGTAAACTTCTCGAGAAAATCTTAATTAATAGGATGAAGGTACACCTGAATGATATTATCCCCAATCACCAATTTGGGTTCCGGGAGAATCATGGAACAATTGAGCAAGTCCACCGAATCGTCGACATTATAAGTAGAGCACTGGATTTTAGCCAGGCCTTTGACAAAGTATGGCATGAGGGCCTATTATACAAACTTAAAAAAATGCTCCATCACTCATTTTTTCGCATAATAAAGTCGTACCTCAGCAAACGATGTTTTGAAGTTAAGCAGCACGATGAACTTTCAAACTTGTATGAGATTAAATCAGGAGTACCACAGCGAAGTTTACTGGGCCCAATACTCTACATAATATTTACTGCTGACCTACAAACAACAGACAGGACAACGGTCGCATTATATGCAGACGATAGAGCTTTGCTATCCACACACACAAATTCAATAGTTGCATCAGAACACCTACAACATCACATTTACAAAATAGAGGACTGGCTTAAAACTTGGAGCATTCACGCAAATCAAAGTAAGTCAACACACGTTACTTTCACTCTCAGGAGAGACACATGTCCACCAGTTACACTTAATAATGAGGAAATTCCGTTAGACGATAATGCAAAATACTTAGGCATGCACTTGGACAGAAGGCTGACATGGCAAAAACACATTTGGACAAAGAGAAAGCAACTAGATATAAAACTGCGTAATATGTACTGGCTAATTGGACGCCACTCACAAATGAGCAGACATAGCAAGTTGTTAGTTTACAAAGCCATCTTGAAACCAATAATTGGACTTATGGCATACAACTCTGGGGCACAGCCAGCAACAGTAACATAGAGATATTGGAAAGATTTCAAACAAAAACGCTGAGGGCTATCTTTAACATCCCCCAATACATCGGTAACAAGATCATATACCTTGATATAAAACTACCAACTGTCAAACAGGAGATAGCAAAATATAGTCACGCCTACCAGAATAGACTATCAAAACACAAAAATGAGCTTGCCGTCCGACTTAGTGGAGACCAAGGTCTCCAATATCGAAGACTAAAAAGACATAGCGTACCAACTCTTCAGGATAGATTCGTCAGGATGGAATGAGACACTCATCTGAGAAGTGTCTCTCCAAGCTAAAAGCCCTAATCAGATAAAAAAATATCAGCCAAAACAGTGGCTTATTGTTGTGTGCAACAGATTGCCATGGTGCAGAGTTAGACACAAAAAAAAAAAAAAAGAGGTTTACTTTCGCAGTGAGTTTTCCAGCTCGTATCCCTATTCAATACCTAGGAATTTAATAGATTGGGTTTCTGAAATTGATTTGTCCCTCTATATTATATCTAAATTAATATTGACTAAACCAAAATAATTACATTCGAGCAATAGACAAATAAAATAAAGCCAGACGTAAGGGCTTTATTTTATTTGTCTATTGCTCGAATGTCATTATTTTGGTTTAGTCAATATTAATTTTTAAACTATTTATATTTAGCCAGTCAATTAACTCATAAAGACAGTTATTTTTTTCGTTTTTAAATATATTATTAATTTACTAAATACCACCGTAGTGTCGTCAGCATAGCTTTCTATTTAGTGGTGTAATGACCGTGGCATATTGTACATTAAAAACAATAATGGCCCTAAAATGCACTTCTGTGGACCGCCAAAGCGAGATGCTTTTTAACTGGAAGTATATGTGTGCACTATTTTTGAACGAGCACATATTTTTTTAATTTGTGTGACTTGTTCTTTATTAGACAGATATGATTGAAGTAGCTTTAGAACATTACATCTAACTTTATATCTTTCAAACTTATTGAGAAGTTTGACATGATCAACATTATCAAAGGCCTTGGTCATGTCTATAAATAATGCCGCAACTGGAGTTCTACTGTAAATGTTTGTGATTATCTTTTCATTCAAATTATAAAGAGGCGATTCGCGCGCGGGACTAGGTCTCGAACGCACGCGTAGTAGGAGCGATAAGCTAGGCGAACAAGTTATTTTTTCTCTACCCTCAATATTTCAAATGTGAAGATGAGTGAAAATACTACATTAGAAGAAGATAATAATATAGTTTCCAATATATATATATATTTTTTTTCCTGTTCTTTATTGCAATCTATCATTTGAGATATTCAGCAATTGTTGTGTATGTGGATGTCTTGTACGGATTCTGTTAATCAACTCATCCGTTTCTATTTAGTTCTCAATCATTGAGGTCTTGAGGAAGCCTTTTCTTCAGCCTTCTAGTGGTTGCCGGTGTATTCATCAAGTTCACTGCTAGTGAGTTTGGATGTTTGCTTATTCGGTCCTTGTAACTTCTGGTCCTTTCAGATATTTCCTCTTTTACTGAGGTGATGTTGAGGTCTTTGTGTAGATTGTCATTTGTGACATACCAGGGTGCATTGGTTATTATTCTTAACACTTTAGACTGAAACCTTTGCAAAATGGCTATGTTTGATTTCGATGCAGTTCCCCAGAGTTGTAATCCATATGTCCATATGGGTTTGATAATGCACTTGTACAGCAATAACTTATTTTCCAGTGACAACTGCGAGTTTTTATTGAGCAACCAATACGTTTGTCTTAATTTTTGGCCTGCAGCACAGCGCTTTGCAAGGATGTGCTTTGTCCAGGTGAGGCGTCTGTCAAGATGCATTCCTAGGTATTTAGCTTCAGTAGCTTGAGGCAACTGTACTCCATTTAAAGAAACAGGGGGACATGTATTCCTTCTTGTAGTGAATGTCACTTGGACAGATTTAGTTTCATTGGCTTTGATTCGCCAGTCTTTGAGCCATAGAGATATATGAAAAAGACTAGTTTGAAGTTTTTGTGTTGCAAGGTCTGGCAGAATATCTGCTGCGAGAATAGCTGTGTCATCGGCGAAGGTTCCAGTTACAACTCCTTCCGTAGTTGGGAGATCTGCAGTGTAAAGTAGGTAGAGAATGGAATCCATTACGCTACCCTGAGGTACTCCTGCTTCGATTTTATATAGGGATGTAGTTTCGGAACCTTGTTTCACAAAGAAGTATCTGTCAGTTAGGTAGGATTTAATTAGAATGTAGTAATTTACAGGTAGATTCCAATATATGATCGTAAACTTTCGCGATTTGTACACATTAAAGAATTTTATAAGCTGCGGGTCTTAATCGGGTAAATATTTTATAATAAGGTTAAATACCTTTGTTTATTACTGGACGTTTCGACCGTATTTTAACGGCCGTGGTCACGGGTAGACTAAGATCTCTAAAAATTCCAACCTTTAAACGTTTTAAAAGACCTATCTAATGAAACCCCACACTATGGTGGGGCAGGTGAGAAAAAATAACAGCCTCACTTTACACATAGGGGAGTTACCCTAACTTTTTTTTTTGTCGGCGTAAGTAATATGTGTATCCATGCAAAATTGCAGCCTCTTAGCACTAACAGTCTCTGAGCAAAGGTACGGACGGTTCCATTTTGCCATTTTGGCTACGGAACCCTAAAAATAGTGCAACTCTACAGATCTTGTCAAAGGGAAATAAAATAGACATTGTAGACAAAATTAATCTTTACATTTTAGTAATCCTAAGCAATTTAATAAAAAACTTATATAAATACGATACTAATAATATAAATAAAAACTTATATAATACAGTCTCGTATTTATTTAAGTTTAATCGATTGAATCGAACGTCGCGTCACTACGTCAGGGCATGGAAGGAATGGGATTAATATATTTTTTTCGTTTTGGTTTATATGTTATTTGTGGATAAGCCTGGCTCTTTGGGTGACGCTTTTGGGATAACCCGTTGCCCCTGGTATTTGTATTGTGAAGTACTTTTGTGTTAATTTGTGTGTTGCGTGATTTAGGGTGGTCAGTCAGTAGAACCCTCGCAAGTGTTTTAATTATAAACAGTTGAATACAGTTGAATACTAGTTTGGTGTGACGCCTTTGTGTGCCTCGTCACCCTAGGAGAACTATATTGGAAGAAATATTGTTGGTCGAGTCATTTGCAGGCCAAGCGGGCCCTATATGGCAGGTCTGGTTATGAGTGGAATGTTTCTGACTACTTTCTGGGGCCTCGGTTAGGTAGGAAGCTTATAACACCCGTCTGCGAGCTTGGGTAAGTGGTTTTTGATCGTAATTTTAGTTTTAGTCTATAAATCTAGTTTGTTTGTTTAAACGCGCTAATCTCAGGAACTACTGGTCCGATTTGAAAAATTATTTTTTTGTTGGATAGCCCATTTATCGAGGAAGGCTATAGGCTATATAACATCGCGCTACGACTAATAGGAGCGAAGCAGCGACGAGAAATGTTGCAGAAACGGAGAAAATTTACGCATACGAAGTTGCGCGGGACAGCTAGTATTTCAATAAAGTGGTGAGACGAACTCTACCTTTATTCCTTATCAGGGTGAATCTGCAGCTTACAGAGGCTAAATCAGAGAGGGAAATACGTCTCAAAACTCGCAGAAAAGATCTGCCGACTAGGATATAATTATGTTAGGTTGAATGTAGTTAAACCCAGCGCAAACGTTCAAGCAGTCATTTATGCAACCAATTCAATTCAGATTTCAAAATGATCACAATTCTGTTTTTTTTTCCTCTTGTGTATTTTGTGGTATGTTAGTATGTATCTTGTTTGTATGTATTAGTTTTATGGGTATATTTTCAACCCAAATTTAATTTTGTTCAGTAATAAATGTATTTTGTCTAATGTAAGTAACTCGATAAGTATTGAGACAAGAAAAACTATACAAGATATTAACAATATTTATTTTACACTAGCCGCATCCTCGAAAGCCAACAAAATAATGTATTATTATTTACTACTTAGTAACTACTTTTGCTTTATTAATTTATATCTTCAAAATTGTGGGTCAATTAACTTATCTTTATTTTGACATTTGATTTCACTTGACATTTCGTAGTTCTTCGTTCGGAAACACAGTTTTGCAATTTTATATGTATGTATTCTGCGAGTGCTCAGAAGATATATATAAAAAAAATAAAGTACAGCCACATCACATACATTATAATTGGTATTATTGCTGATGCGCGTGACAATAACATACATAGCAACTGTATGGTTAGTAAAACCAAAATTAACATACAAAATTAAAATCCCACATTACTAGTTATCTTTTAAAAAAAAAAACAATGTTAAAAAATCAAAGTCAAAATACTTTATTCATTTAGGTTACAAATGTAACGCTAATGAATAAAACAAAAATAATTTCTAGATTCTGCATTTAATGCCAAGTTCGCAAGAGTAAAGCCGTGATAAAAGAACTTGGCAATAAAAACTCATGGCCACTTATTTTTAATGCCATTTTTTACAATATATTTATTTAAATATACAGTAAAGCCAGTAAGGTGCTGCAACCATTACACCATGAAACTCACGCAAGCAATAACCATAGTACGTAAATTGGTATTTCAAGTTTTAAATGAATTAGCCTCCTACAGTGTGGATGGTAGCATCAACTTACAAAAATACAGAAGAGGGTAAAGGCAACATGCAATTCGATTATTATAAGAAAAACTACTTATTTATAAATAGATTTATCTAATATCAGACAACTAACTCAAGGCAATTCTATCTCAAACTGGAGAGCCTCTACTTTGGCAACCGTCTGGTTGCCAAAGTAGAGGCTCTCCTTCTCCTCAAACTTATACACGTAAATACAATAATTTTATAGATGACTAGCGGATGCCTCGCGGTTTCACCCGCATAGTTCCCGTTCCCGTGGGAATACAGGGATAAAAAATAGCCTATGTCACCCGGGGTTAGTGCTACACTATCCCCGGGTTATATAATTATATTATATTATATAATATAATATAATATAATCATGTTCAAGTTCATGAAAAATTCCCCTCACTTTTTGCCTCTTTACTAAGCCTACGATTTTGAAAGAAAGTCTATAGTGTAAACGTAATAAATCGGCTGGACTGTTGGTCTATTGGTTACTGACCCTGACTGCTAAGCTAGAGGCCGTGGGTTAGAATCCTTAATATAATATAATATAATATAATATAATATAATATAATATAATATAATATAATATAATATAATATAATATAATATAATATAATATAATATAATATAATATTATATTATATAATATAATATAATATAATATAATATAATATAATATAATATAATATAATATAATATAATATTATATTATATTATATTATATTATATTATATTATATTATATTATATTATATTATATTATATTATATTATATTATATTATATTATATTATATTATATTATATTATATTATATTATATTATATTATATTATATTATATTATATTATATTATATTATATTATATTATATTATATTATATTATATTATATTATATTATATTATATTATATTATATTATATTATATTATATTATATTATATTATATTATATTATATTATATTATATTATATTATATTATATTATATTATATTATATTAAGGATTCTAACCCACGGCCTCTAGCTTAGCAGTCAGGGTCAGTAACCAATAGACCAACAGTCCAGCCGATTTATTACGTTTACACTATAGACTTTCTTTCAAAATCGTAGGCTTAGTAAAGAGGCAAAAAGTGAGGGGAATTTTTCATGAACTTTCGTAAATAACTGAAAAAATGTATTGAGGTCTTAACACAAGTCCTTTACACCGCTACATCATACTGTTTTGAAAAGTTTTTACAATTTCCTGTTTTGCCCATAAACGGACCCCTCAATTCAAAAGTTAGACGTCTTATAGGTTTGACTGTAATCTATAGGTTAAGAGCTATCTTTTGTATTTTTACTTATAAGGCTTAGTAATTTGGAGAAAAGGGGGTGGGAAAGGTCTGTTTTTAAGGTTTTTCCTGAATAATTTTAAAAATACATTATTAAAATATGTATTTGACATCCATAAAATAAGCCCTTTCATTTATGATATGTGTCACGATATAGTCTGCGAAACTTTTTTTAAAAATTTCCTGGTTATCCCCCAAAAATGGCTCTGAGGTTATTTTTTTAAGGATAATGTTCAAGTGACTATGGAACTTAGTATCACTACAAATTTTGTTGTGCCAAGATGAAAACTACTGATTTATGTGGACATTATTATGTACTTTCAGAAAAAAACAACAAAGATTTACCTAATTTGCCGGGTTTAATTGAAATGGATGGATGAACTTCTAAAATCGAAATATTTAACTTATTTAATTTTAAATTTAATTAAATTTAATTTATAAACTATGATATTGCTTATTAATTATGCATATTACACATGATGTGTAACACTAGTTTATGGCTATGAATTCGGCTTTGCAGTGATATATAATCCGAGTCTCTATCTCACAATCACTTCACAATTGGCACAATTGGTACGAGTCTCAATCTCACAAAATATTTCTGATTGTTACTATGTACCTACATGGAGTCTCTATCTCAAACTCACGTGATGTAACCACAATATCATACAAAACACGAGAAATAACAAAAGCTATTTGTTATTATGCTTTAAACTGTTTTCTTATGCGCCGGCGCCAAACAAGCAATAAGCACAGACAAACAAATGACATTACATTTCAGTGTTGCCATAACTATCCTATAGAAATCGTTTTTTTTATTATTCATTATTATGTTCTTATTTTGAAATGAGCCGGTTCAATCTAAAGGTATCAAAGAATATGTTTTCGTTTTGTAAATAAAGTATAGTGTATCAATATTATCGTTCCTAATATATGTTCGTAAACTTTCGCTATTTGTACACATTATAGAATTTATAGAATTTTATAGGCTCCAGCTTTTCTACCGTACGTGAAAGGAGTGACGGATAAAGTTGGAACAGTACTGCAGAAATACTCCATTAAGACTGTATATAGTCCGCACACCTGGCGTCTACAAAGTGGATTGCAGCTGTGGTAGTTCCTACATTGGACAAACCAAACGCACAATAGCGGAAATGGTTAAGGAACATATCGCGGCTGTGAAAAACCGACAGACAAACAAGTCAGCAATAGCGGAACACTTGCTGGATGCGGGATCCAATCACTGGATTGAACTACATAAACCACGGGTCCTCTCCACTGACCGTCACTACTACTCCAGGATGGCGCGGGAAGCGGTTGAAATAAAAAAACACGCCAATTTCAACCGAGAAGATGGATATCATTTGTCAACATCGTGGAATCCAGGACGTGGATCAGCAAGTGTACACACCGCCGAACAAACATTACGCGCCAGTGTGCAGATGTCGTTAGTGTTGTGTGTCGAAGTACCGACGGTTCCGTAATAGTGAGTGATAAAAATCAAGCGAGGGTAGTTTCCGAAACCCGCGCTTCTCGGAGGCGACGCTGAGCTGAATTAGTCTACCCGTGACCACGGCCATTTAAGACCCGTAGCTTATAAAATTCTATAATTTTCGTTCATTCAAACGGTGCAACAATTATTAAAGTATTTATAATTATAATATAATTTTAAGAACCAAAATGCATTTAGTGATTCTATGACTTTCTAATAATTAATTAATAATAATCGTTAATAATCATAATAGATATTACGATATTATTTTTGTAATAGTGTTACCACCGTTAAAAATAACTTCATACGAAAAAATACTAAATAAATAAAGAGAAAGAATAATATTTTTGTTTTATTAATCCGGCAAATGTGGGACTCCATGTCAATATATAAAAATATTATGATTAGAAACAAGAATTATACGTTTAATCAACTTGTGGCACAACTTAGATACATACGATACTGCTTATGGGCCTTGGATGGAATGGATTCCCTTTTATGTTATGCATTCGTGTTTCGGTCACAAAAATACATATGCGTACTGAATTTGAACTCAATCTGTCCAATGGATTCGGAGCAAATTAGCTGTGACAGACCAGTTTATTCCTATTGAGGTATCCGTACGCTAAAAAATAACATTTCAGACAAAAACTTAGACTTCATCATATCTCAATATTCCCTTATGTTACAACAATTCGCTTTGGGTGAACATAGCTTTAAATATATATTTCGTCATTGTCCGCCATGGGGTTTTTTTCATACTAAACGCCCAGTGTCCTTTGCTTTTTTCAAAATATATAATATAGATGCGTTCCATTTTTTAATAATCTCAACATTTTTCAGGTGACCTACGTACGTATGCATTATTAAATAAGTGTACAAATTAATTTAACACAACAAGTTAGTTACGATTTTAATGAACATGAAGGCGCACAGTGCGACGTATTAAAACAACGAGACATATTTCAGCCTGGACGTCCGGAGTGCGGGACTGCGGGCGAGCTCACAGAATCCAACACGGTACAGCACGGTGAAGTAGTGATTAATGTGCCCGTACATCATTACACGGACAAATTAGTGTTATTAAGTACCCGTCCGATGCCAGGTCCATTTTTATAAATCTCTTATATACTTCATGTTGGGCAGATTTATCTCTTAGTGGAGGTTGATGGCAGTTAATTTATTAATGCTAAGAGTGAATCAAAATTAATTTAACGGATGTATCGTTCTCTTCACTAAGCTATGTGCACTTAGATACTCACTGACCGTTGAAACAGGACTACCGATTGCTTCAAATGGAAAATTCTAAAATTACCAGTCAGACTGGGTTTTTATACTGTGGTTTGTAACTGATGTAGTGTATATTTAATACCAATGGCAAAAAAAATCTTAAGCTTGTTGTGGGCACCAGATTTTCTTTATTTTTTTACAAATTGTTGTTAGACGAATAAATTAATTTCACAGGTTTGCATAAAGGGGTGAGGTTTTCTATTTTTCTGTTCAGTCTTTATCAACCGACTTCAAAAAGAAGGAGGTTCTCAATTCGACTGTTTTTTTTTTGTATGTTTATTCACCGATTACGCAAAAACGGCTAGACTGATTTAAAAAATTATTTTTGTGTTTGAAAGGGTATACTTCCAAGTTGCTCTCATTGTCATCAGATCACGATCTGATGGTGGTATCCTGGAGAAATCGAGGGAACTCTTCAAATATTAAAGGCACACCTACAGTGATTTAGGTAAATTTCATAGTGATTCGTGCATTTACTCCTAAAAAGCGCCAATTGGTAAAGTGGAACTGATGATGAAGACCACAAATGATGAGCAAACCTATTCAATATTTCAAAGTTTGTGATTTAGTTACTTTAATATGGTATTGAGTAGCACTTTATTCTTGTCATACTACCTACTATTACACAATGTAATAGAGCTGATAGTGAACTCCTCAACAATTAACGACCCTGCATTGGGGCAAGTCATATTTTGTAAAAGGATTTGAGTAGTTGACATAAGCCTATTGTAACTTATGTGAATTACAAACCAAAACACTAAAAAGAGAGAAATAAAAACTTTTTGACAAAAAAATATTACCGACTTCAAAACTAAATACCTACAACGCAACTAAAAAGCAAAAAATAAAACACCTAGAATAACAAAAACAAATTAAACATTTTGAAGTTGGTGCCGAATCATAAAACACAAAGACTACTATTTCATGGCACCAACTTCAAAATGTTTAATTTGTTTTTGTTATTTTAGGTGTATTATTTTTTGCTTTTTAGTTGCGTTGTAGGTATTTAGTTTTGAAGTCGGTAATATTTTTTTGTTAAAAAAAATTTCATCAGTCCTCCTTTTCAATAAAATCAGTTAGCTTTGTGTTGACATAGGTTTTGTGTTTAACCATACGCAGGTATACAAAGTCGTTATCGTCGTATTCAGGGACGAGTGCAGACACAAGGTGCATTAATTGGTGACAGTTGATCGGCCACGGCTTGTGTGCGCCGGAGCCGGCCGTCTGAGGAGTGTGTAGCGGCGCATTCAAGCGATAACGGCTCGTGATTTGAAAGCGCCTATTCCGAATGTCTTACATATTTTGGTCCATATCGAATACGAAATCGGTCGATTTTATTAAATTTTGTTGTTTTATTGTGCGTAATTTAATCGACACGCCATTCGGTGAGTAACGTATAATGTGAAGTAATATTGCAGGTACGGTGAAGCTAACGTAGTGTGATTCACAAAATGTTAATCTGAATTCTTTGGTCGTGTTACAAAGTGTCCTCAATAATTAGGTAGGTACATATAAAAAACCAGTAACTAATCACTGACTTCAAGTTAATAAACTATTCGTCCTCCAATAGTTATTTGGTTCACATATAAGAAAGTAGTGTAAAAGATCGGTCTCCTCCGTCTTTGTTAGTTTATGCTTTAAATCTTCATTTAAATAAAAGTATAAATAATTGCCCGAAGCCATCAGCTCAATAGCTAGCTAGAACGAAACACCCCTGCACTATCGATTGTACAAAGCGTTAAAGCGCATGCGAGTACCTAATTAGAAAAAGTCCCTCTCTGCAAACAGAGTATTAGATCTCTAATGTTACACGCTACCGGTCACAAAAAGTGGCGCCACATACTCGTATAAGTCCAGCTGCAAGCGGCGATGTGATATATACACAGCGGCCGAGGCACGCGGTTCGCCTACAAATTTTCGCTTGTGGCCGATAAATCGTTCGCTCACCTAAAGGCATTCCACTTAGATTGCAGCCGCCAGAATGTCGCCTAATTGTTGTCTGCCTATTCCTCGCCTCCCCCTGTTGAGTGTCGGCTAGCCTCCCTGCCTGAGTCGCCTCCTGTACATGTAGGTGTTGTGAGAAATGCTTCACTGTCCTTGTCACCGTGGACTGTACGTATTACTGTTAGAGTAACTTGGTAAATAAATAATTATTATATAGTAAGTTCTTTTCATTTTCCACGATAAGTATTTGTAAGTTATTTTCAGTAATACCATACGGCGCTGTCTATTTAATTTAGTAGTGAAATACCCATAATCCGTTCACAGGTGTGACACAAGAGCCAGCTACATTCGACTTTGAGTCGCTTTAATAAACACTGAGTCTTGAACTTTCACTGTTAAAATATTTAATTAGTAGGTACGCAGTGTAGTAAAATTGCTTGATAAATAGCTAACATAGAAAACTCATTACCAGCTATGTGAATAAGTAAAACGACACAGAACTCCTCGTCACTAAGACATTAACATGGTATTTAACGGCTGCTGAAACACTATACGTTGATATTACCAAGAATATTTATTATGTTACGTCTCACACAAAAAAACATAATAATAACTATTAGCATATTATATTACGTAGTTTAGTAACTTTCTAAAATTACAACAAGATGTTGTAATTTTTGAGTAAACAAACAGTTTATTATTTGTTTTTCATCAATGGTACACCTTGTTCAATGGTTCGCGCGTGCATATTAAATGCATCCCAGTAATTCTTAATATAAAAAAAACCGGGCAAGAGCATGTCGGACCATGCTCAGTGTAGGGTTCCGCAGCCTTGAATAATTGCATCAGCAGAAGAACGTATGTTCATGGCGCTTACGCCCTTTTGAAGAAACGCAGTTTTTCAATAATAACTCAATGACGGTATATCCGATCAGGTTCTAAATAATTTTAGTTTAAAGTACTTATTCAGCGCTACTTTTGTGATTCTCTTCATATTTTTTGGTTACACGGTTCAAAAGTTTAGGGGAGGACACAATTTATGCAAGTTTCGGAGCGATTAATTTCCAAAAATATTCACTTAGTCAAAAAAAATATTAGAAACCCTAAAAAGTTTTTAAAAGACCTGTCGAATGATGTGCCACACGTTGATGTTTGCTAAAAAAAAAAATCAGGAATACAACGTTGTAGCTACTTTTTCAATGGACACTTCAATTTGTACGAAAATTTTGTTACTTCCCATTTGATCAGCTATTACTCGTAAACTTGTAAAGCCTTATTAGCCGTGATAGTTTTCCTTTTCATTTCATTTATGCTACTACCGTAAATTTTTCCATATATCTAACATCAACAATTTAGCTGGCTGGGGAAGGAGATACTTGACTCTAACAAAAATTTGCATTTTAAAGCTTAATATTATATAAACGGAGGCTTTTTAGATTTATCCCTAAATCTAAAAATCGTCTTTTCAATCCCTAAATGTTTTTAAAAGGCCTATATAAAGGCCTAATGATACCCTACGAGATGGGGAAGATGAGAAAAAAAATCACACCCCGTTTACATACGAGGAGGTACCCTAAACAAACATTTTTTTAAAGATTTTATTTTTTTACTTTGTCGGTGTACGTAATATGATTGTGTATCCATGCAAAAAATTACAGCCTCCAAGCACTAACACGGACGGACATGGCAAAACTATAATTTATTTATTTATTTATTTCAGATTGCATAAATACAGGTAGGGTTAAAAGTTATTACAAATTGTTAAGTATCACTGTACTTTACCTCACGGCATACAATTTAATACATTGTTGAAAATAATAATAATAATAATCGGAATTAAATACAAACACAAAATAATAAAAAATTAAAAAATAATAATAATAATATTTGAAATTAAAATTCTTACAAGCTATGAGAAATGTATTCATCTACGGAATAGTATGCATTTTCAATTAATATATTAATAATTTTACTCTTAAATATCATTATATTTTCTATTTCCAGAATTGATTTTGGCAACTTATTATATATTCTCGGAGCCATGCATAGAATACTCTTGTTAAATAAGGCTGTAGAATTAGGCGGGATACGTAACTTTAAATTATTACGACTGCTACTCATTTTCTCAAATAGATGACAATATTTTTTGACAAATAAAATAGTTTCTAAAATGTATATACATGGCAATGTCAAGATTTTTAGGTTTATGAAATGTGGTTTACAGCTTTCCACCTGTTTTAAACATAGCCCTTAAAACCCTTTTTTGGGATTTAAATGCTTCGTTTTTATCTGTGGCGTTACCCCAGAATATAATTCCATATCTCAGAATAGGCGCAACATATCCGTGATAGGCTGTTACAATTGTTGCTATATTATTTGTTTTTGAAAGCTTATATAATGCATATGAGAATGGATTTAATTGTAAGCATACTTTTTCTATGTGCAATTTCCAGTTTAAATTTTCGTCGATATATACCTGAAAAGCATATACCTGCCTAAGAATTTTGTAGTAGTTACATGTTCTATTCGTTGATAATTGCATTGTATGCCGATTCCAGCCATTTTATTAATTCTATTACTAAATGTCATTAAATTGGTTTTTGATATATATAAGGGTTCCGTTTTGCCATTTTGGCTACGGAACCCTAAAAATATAATCAAATACAGGCATGCTAGTACCACCTTATACACACGTTGTTGTTAACAATGTTGTATTTTTTATCATTTTAAAAATCAATTTTACATTTCCAGTTTGGCGTAATGTATTAATTTATTAGATATATGTACTGGAAGGGAATTTAAACCGTTGCAATTTAAAAACGTAGAAGGTAGACTACATACATACATATCAACCCATATGATGGCCCACTGCTGGACACGGGTCTCCCCAGTAGAACCTACAAGTATGTAGATCCTGGGGGTAATTGCCATAATCGCCACGCTTGGCGAGCGGGTTGGCGATCGCAGTAAGTAATACACAGAGGACGCTGCAGCCCGTCCTCCGGGGTGAAATCCCTTAGTCGCCTTGACGACACCCACGGGTAGAGATGGGGTGGTACTATTCTTAAGCCGGCACCACACGGCATAGCCGGCACCACACGGCATACGGCGAAGGTAGACTAACTGTTTGAAAAATGTGATGTTATATCGGTTATAAGAATTGTGTAGTCAGTTGTTGTTGACTTTGACTTTATTCTCTACAAGAGTGTTATGTTTGTGCCGTGGTATCTTATGCCGTGAAATCTTTAGACAGCACAATTAGGCAGCACGTGCAAGGAGCTGCCATGCAAGTGTGCTAGATACAGGCATAGTCGCATAACACAACCGGCAATTACTACATCGCTGCGATTCAAACATCCAATACTCTTCTCGTACTTTATTTACATCCCACAAACCGGACACGATCCCGAAACTAACAAAATAAAATAATCCCAAAATATCTATTATGGGGGATGTTTTCATTAGGGGAGGTAACCAAGGGTCACGTTTGTTAAATATTCATGCGCACTAAGCCGCTTTATACCGGCCACACTCAGACTTGCTGAGAACTATTTCACTATATTATAATCCGTGTCTATGTTGCTATTTTATTTGTGACGTAATCTGACGACCAGATCACCACCGTATGTAACAATCGAACTATATCACGCAGTACCATTACGTACTGAAAACTGTAAAATTTTCAGGTATCTCCTCGTATCGACATATTTTTAGTTTTGTCACCATCTTCTGAGCCTAAACCACTAAGGTCACAATTCTGATATTTTGGCCGTTGATGCCTTTTTTGTTATAGCCATCCACCAAGAAAGAATTATTAAAAAATTTTTTAGCTTTTTCGTTAAAAACAAAGACATGTGTTTCAGCGTTTTTGAAAAATCAACCTCTAAAGGGCAAAATAGAATTACAAGTTTAGTGAAACTGTATCATAAGGTTGTATACAGTTTCACTAAACTCCGTCAGTTTTGAAGTTAGATTATTATGTATATTTTATTATATAACTTTTATGTGTTTCACCGAAAGTAAAAATCAACCCTTAAAGGGTTTAAATTTAAATATTAAAATCATCTACGCGTGCGAAACCGCGTGCAATAGCTGGTGTATATTTATATTATTTTTTTCTTAAAATTAGACAACTCCCGCAGTACAAGCCCTGTGTCGCGCCTTTACAAACATACAAGTCACGGACACAAAGTATACCCAGACTCGGAACAACAATTTGTAGATCACACAAAGTGGTGTCCCGTGTGGGAATCGAACCCACGACCTCTTGCGTAGCAGTCGGGCACACTCCCACCGCATATTGTATATGCGGTTCTATAAGAATATTTAATTGAAGCGTTTAAACAACAATGACACGCTAGTATAACAAAGTGTGCGGGTGAAAACGTTATTAAAATGCAAATACTGCAGCTCAATCAAAATATTAATTGGTAGTGTAACATTGTGATGTCACGCTATTGTTACACTAGGTCGCCCAGTGGTCTAAATCAGATCATAGTTAATTATAATTATAAATTACAACTTTATTGTGTCTTGATTGTGTCGTTTCTTCTAGTATCTATTTTTTTTATCTCAAAAGGAAAAAACGGAACCCTTATAGGTTCACACGTGTTTCTGTCTGTCCGTCTGTCACAGCCAATTTCTGCGAATCTTTGGTAAATATATGTATTTCTGTGGCCCCAACACGTATGGTAACGTTTTTTTTGGAGTTTTAAAATAATTACTTTACAAGGTATTTAGGAAAAACCATGAAAATAGACCCCTTTATATCTGAAATTACTGGACACAATATTAAAAAAACCAAAAGATAATTCATAACTCATATACCAGGCCACTCAGAAAGTTTTGCAAAAAAAAGTTTTTATATATAATTCGAATTTCAAGTTTCCCTTCACATTTTTTTCTAGAGCCAAATTAAATTATCGTGTCTCATTTAAAAATGGATGGGCATCAAGAACATTAACGAAAATCATGTAAGCGTTGATTTTCAATGATTTAAAATATG
The DNA here is from genome assembly GCA_945859575.2 of Herminia tarsipennalis. Taxonomy (NCBI): domain Eukaryota; kingdom Metazoa; phylum Arthropoda; class Insecta; order Lepidoptera; family Erebidae; genus Herminia; species Herminia tarsipennalis. The sequence goes on along the minus strand of OX243841.2, from coordinate 27,402,025 downwards.
GCCTAAAACCTGATGAGTCAATTGATAGACTTTAAATGGCTTTTATGGATGAAGGATCTTCAAAAGCAACTCACTTCATGCGCGGTTGTCTTACTTTGGGGGATGAACAAAGAAATGGTCGTCCTAGGACGACTGTCACGGCAGAAAGTGTGCCAGCAGTAAAAAAATAATTAAATAAAACAGGCGAATTACAAACAAAGAGATTCAGCATACATTGCAAATTGATTCGGAAAGCGTTCACAAGATTCTACACGAGCACCTTCGCGGTAGGAGGATAATTTCGTTCTGGGTACCGCACAAGCTCACCGAAGCTCAGAAGCAGGCCCGTGTAGAGTGGTGCCGTGATATGATTCAAAAATTTGAAGCAGACTCGTCTCGGCTCGGTTACATTGTTACACGTTGTACCAATGTTACAATCCTGGATTTATCAACACGATCCTTAAACAAAGCGTCAGTCGACAGTTTGGCTGTTTCAAAACAAACCAGTGTCTACGAAAGTAAAACGATCGAGAAGCGAAGGGAAAATTTTGATCGAACTTCTTTTTATTCCCTTTACTAAAAATCAGCCTGAAAAGGTTACAGTTTTCGTCGCCGAAAGACGCACTAGCAGAGTTCGAAAAGGCCGTGATGGTTCCAAAGCTATCAAACAGAACGCTTCGTACGAAAATTGGTGAACAAACTGGTCAAAAAGCGGTTATTAAATTTGGTGTGCCGACTGGATCAGTATACGGGCCTGTGGGGTACATAATGTACGTCAATAGCTTGTGTCGAGTAATTAAAAACTGCACTGTATATATGTATGCAGACGACACGTGTATGATGTACGCTGACAAAGACATTGATAACTTAGAAAGATGTATACAAACAGATTTTGAAAACGTCCTCAAATGGTCCCACGATAATAGCATTATATTAAATGTATCCATAACCAAATGTATGCTTCTACATTCACCATATATTAAACAAACAATCAGAAAATTATCTCTTACTGGTCATTCATATAAATGCTTACATAATAATAAAAAACCATGTGTTAATTGTGAACAAATTGAATTCGTAAATAAAAATATATATTTAAGGTTAACAATAGTTGGTAATTTAAGCTGGAAATTTCATATTGATAATGTGTGCAACAAACTTAGGTCAATACTATGTAAATTCAAGCAACTTAAATATGTAACCAGTCGTGCTACACTGTATATACTATATTATGCACTGGTAGATGCAGTTTTGAACTATGGGCTTAGTTCGTTAGGACGCATTTAAAACTTATTTACACTACAGACTAGATTTCTGAAAATTCTTGTTGATGAAAATATTAAAACAAAAATGTAATAAAAACTATATGACACTGTTCAAAATATGTAATGTCTTACCAGTGCACGAAAAAGTTAAATATTTATTATCTATTGAACAAATTTAAAGTGAAGAGTTTATACACTGTAAGCAATACACTGCATGCTCAGACAAACTGTAAGAAATAAATATAAAGAGCCTACGGCACATAATTATTATGGTGAAAGAACACGACTGTATATAATACCGCGATTGTAAATCACTTTTGAAGAAGACTTTGCAACATTGATTATTTTTAAAATTAAAGTTAAAAACCTATTATTATATGAATTTAACGAAAATATAAATGTGTAAAGGGAAATCACATAGTTTGGTCTTTTTGCACATTTATGTTTTCGTACTTATCTCAATGTGTAAAGACATGATATAGATTAGTACATAGTAAATAAGTATACATGTTGAACTTAAGATTAAGTGAGTGCTCAGTATTCGCCAACAAACTGTTATGCAGTTTGGCGAAATAATTAATATAATAAATATGTATAACTTTTTGTTGAATAAATAATTTAAAAAAAAAGGTATGTAGTAAATCAAGTTCTAAAACAAAACCGAATTAGCACACCACGACTTCACGTGGTACTTGTTTGTTGTTTTACTAAATTTTCAAATCTTGTTTCATACGATTCACAAACAAATTTAATAGGCGTCTTTGTCAAGGAAAAAAAAAGTGATATGCCTACGAAAATGAAAAAGTTTTTAAAGATATATCAAGTAAAAGCGTATTTTTTGTGTAGAGATGTTTTGCAAAACATTAAATATATGTTCTACTAGAATTGCAACAACCATGGATAAAATTAATTCGAGAAGGCCATTACTAGACCAAAGAAGGAAACTGAGATCGGGAGAAAATGAGAGTGCCAGAGGTGCGAAAACAAGATAAGTATTAAAGATTTTAAAAACAGCATCCACTATACACTTCTCACTATAGTAAGTAGAGCAAGTATGAAAGCAAAATTCTTTAAGCCTTTAATTTCAGTTTCTGTGGCGTGGTGGGAGTGTGTCCGACTGTGACACAAGAGGTTGTTCGATTCCTACACGGGACACCACTTTGTGTGATTCACAAATTATTGTTCCTAGTCTGGGTGTATACTCTGTGTCCGTGACTTGTATTTTTTTTTTAGTATTTGTCCGTGACTGCGGGAGTCTTCTTTTAAATAATAAAAAATAAGTTATTATAACTTGAATGCTGTAAGTTACAGCTTTATTAAACAGTTTCTTTATAGCAACTTGAACATAAAATTTAAAATTTTAAGCAAGGACACGTATAACGTGTCGAAAGAGCGAGATCTCAAATGAAAACCGATGTGAACTTGGCTACATACCAAGAAGATATAGAATGTATTACATTTGTCATTCAGAAGACTTTGCCGTTACCTAGACTTCAGACACATTATTTTTTTATAAAAGACAAATCTAACTTTATAATTTAGGCGCACATACATAGCGTTAAGGGAAACCAAAGTTACTGCTATACCTGGGTTGAAGGGCAAGTAGAACGTGGCCTCCAAGAAGTAAGGCCTTGCATGAAATATTATTGACGAAAATTTATCTGACAAGGTTCAGCATTTAACTTTATGGTCGGACTCATGTAGCGGCTAAACCCGAAACATAAAAAATATTTTATAAATGAAAGTAGCGCTAGATTTGAAACCAAGCCTAAAATCAATAACACTTGAGTATTTCATACCAGGACACAGTTATTTGCCGAATGATAAAGACTTGGTAATATTGAGAGGATTCTGAAATATAATCAGAGGAAATATATGATGATTATTTGAATGCGATGAATAATAATAATAATAATAATAATAAAATTTATTCATAAAGTATAGGTACAATAGCATAACTTAGGTACACTTATAAATAATAAACGGCACAGTTGGATATTTGCCTGAACTAGGTTGAAACCTGTGTTTCAGGCGAGAAAGTAAAAAAGTATTTAAAACAAATACTTTCTGAAACTAAAACTAATCTTAACTAAAAATAAGAACTGTTAACTAAATATAAAACAAAGATAAATAAATTAACTTATTTTATGCTAATTACATAATTAGTGAGAAATTTGAGCCTTTTTTTTCTTTATTTTATTACTACCAGTAAATCCTCCGTCTCTTCGTATGACATAGCTTGTAATTGCGAACTTATAGCTATTTTACAATTAAAATAATTAAGATGGTATATATTTATTATTCGGTTTAATCTGTTATACAAAAAAGGGCCTATAAAATTAAAAAATCTGTTTGTAAATGTATATCTTGAGGTAGAATTAGATGTGCAGACTATATCTTTTCGTCTCTTGTTAGTAATGTCAGCATTGAAGGTGAGCAGCTTATGTTGTTTTAAAATGACATTTAGTAGGAATGTTTGTAAAAAGGGAAAAACCCTTAATTACTGGCCAAATTATCTCTAAAGCCGTCCATTAAACTCAAGTTCTAGATAAACATAGTAAATAAAAAGAAAACAAATATAAACAAAAAAGTGAACTGGCTAAATACTACAGAAATAAAAAAAACAAAAATAAGCAGTAAGAGGGACTTCGATCAAAAAGTTTACGAATGTTGGGACATTGGTCGTAGAATGTCTAATAGGCGACGAGGATTTGATAATTTTCATGCCATTGATATTTTTAGGAGGCTACTGCCTAATTTGTGGCCAAATGGAAAACCAATTGCTGAGCTCAAGCTATATTATATGTATCAAAACATTTCATTCCAGAAGATGCGAGATTTTTTTATGATAACTTGACCAGTAAATAGCATAGAAACTACGTTGCCAGTTTTAACATTGAGTTAGATTTTGACAACAAATGATAAATTAATGATAGAATAAATATAGTACTGACCAGTTCCTTCTTATTAGAATCTACCTCTGACCCTGTGAGTATTTAGATATAGAAAAGTATATAAGTTGCTAAGGGAGTTCAAGTAATAGGTTGCCGGTGCAGGCATGCCCGTAGTTTAATTTAAACCTTTTTTTATCAAAATGGGCGATTTTATAATAACATTTTTTTTGTACCATAGAGTTAGGTATCTTTGTGAATATTTAATTTTTTTTTATAATTATATTACCACATGCAAAATGTGTTTTTATTCCACTTTTTGTTTTTAAAACTATTACTTAAATCTTAATTTCATTCCTTCTTCTTATCGTGTGGCGACCTTTCTCGCAAATTCATGATTTTTAGTAGTTTATGTAATTAAAGTTTTAGAACCACCCAGTATAAAATGTTGTGTGATCAGTACGATGGTTTATTCTGTGTCTGGGTGTAATTTATCTAGAATATGTAGGTATTTAGAAATACATAAGTATGTAGGTATATTAGTTGTGTGGTTTCCACAGTACAAGCTCTGCTTAGTTTGGGATCAGATACCGTTGTTTGAGTTGTCCCAAGATATTATTATATTATATTACATTATAAATTGTACAAGCTCTGCTTAGTTTGGGATCAGATGACGGTATGTGAGTTATCCCAATTAATAGATAGGTACTAGCTGACCCACGCAACTTTGTCTGCGTAATTTTCCCTCATTTTTGCAACATTTTTAATTGCTGCTCCGCTTCCATTGGTCGCAGCTAATGTTATATAGCCTATAGCATTCCTCGATAAATAGGCTATGCTATTCAACAAGAATTCAAACAAACAAATAAACTATTCAGCTTTATATAAGTATAAAATGCATACAATTATTTTTGGTTAAGTGGTCCGAATTAAGCAGAAAAGAGCCATGTGACTAAAATTAGAACTAGATTTACATGCATATTTCTGTCAAAAAATTGAATTCGATGTAGTATTGTATATTAACTTATATGTTCGTATTTTTTTAAACTTAGATATTATTTTGTATTATTTAACGCTTTAATAGGTGGTTGCTTCCTATATAAAGTATTTTTTGTACTAAAAAACTACTAACATAAAAGTCAGCCTCATAAGATGGCTGTTTTTAGTAAAATTTAAACACGACAATGAAATCGGAAAAACAGCCGTTGAATCAAATCCAGTTTTATTTTTATATTATAATAAAATTTGTTATTTATAAGTTATATTTCTACCTAATAAGATATTGTGATTTAAAAATAATAACTTACTAATATTAACTACATAAAAACTTTTTTACAAAAAAAAATTACCGACTTCAAAAAAGGCAACTAAAAAGCAAAATGCCATGAAATAGTAGTCTTTAAGTTTTATTCGGCACCAACTTCAAAATGTTTTATTTGTTTTTGTTATTCTAGGTATATTATTTTTTGCTTTTTAGTTGCCTTTTTTTAAAGTCGGTAATTTTTTTTTGTAATAAAGTTTTTATTTCTCACTTTTTAGTGGGTTGGTTTATAATTACACTTAAGTTACAATAGGCACATGTCAACTGCTGATATCCTTTTACAAAATATTGCTTGCCCTGATGTAGGGCCGTTAATTGTTGAGGAGTTCACTATCAGCTCTATTACATTGTGTAATAGTAGTATAACGAGAATAAAGTGCTACTCAATACCATATTAAAGTAACTGAATCGCAAGCTGTGAAATATTGAATAGGTCTGCTCGTTATTTGTGGTCTTCATCATCAGTTCCACTTCACCAATTGGTGTTTTTTAAGAGTAAATGCACGAATTAAATACGCACTATGAAATATACCTAAATCACAGTAGTTGTGCCTTTAATATTTTAAGAGTTCCCTCGATTTCTCCAGGATCCCATCATCAGATCGTGATCTGATGACAATGGGGCCAACTTGGAAGTATACCCTTTCAAATACAAAAATAATTTTTCGATTCGGTCCAGCCGTCTTTGCGTAATCGGTGAACAAACATACAAAAAAAAAACAAAAAAAAACACAGACGAATTGAGAACCTCCTCCTTTTTGAAGTCGGTTGAAAATAGGAAGCGTAGCACGCGGCGATTCCGTTACAAGTGAGCGCGGATACGCGGCGATTCCGTTACGAGTCGTGGCGATTGGCAATTATTCTGTTGTCCTTCAAAGTTCTTTCCACAGAACATTCATACCTACCAGGTTCTTCCAAACAAACTTCCATTCCCCTATTTTAAGGTATAGGAGGAGAAATGTACAAATTTCATAATTACCTATTATGATAATTGTGTGCTAATACTAGCTTTCACACCAAATTTGATGTGAAACTATGACTTCTGAAAATACCCTAACGGTTTTGCTTGTTATCAGTTAGTGAGTCAGGTACGACATCTTGGTTTTATTAGTAATTTATAACGTATAATAGCTATTCCTTTGAAACTTGGCATGTTTTATAAGTACTGTATTGACATCATATCTATATTGAATTAGGATCGGACTTTGACTGAAAGTTTGTTTAAGATTGATATATGAGATACTTAGTGCATGTCTATCTCATCGGTAGCAATTGAATACAAGTCCCACTCAATTAAATTGTTTTCGCCAGTCGGTCATTTGCTTGGTTTGACATGTCTAGGCATATTGACAAAACAATTAAGATTATTTACTCTGGTCGGTCTTTTGCTTGGTTATTGAACAGCTATTTTATGAAGGTAAACATTTTAATAGATATGTACAATAACAATAATGAATTATTGTTATTGTATATAGATATGTACAATAACAATAATTAATTGCTGCCAGTCTTGTTAAATCAAAAAATATTTGCTTTAATACAAGATATGAAGAATAAATTACGTAGTATAACAAAAATCAAGAAATTATGTGTTTTGGAAAAAAAATTGAAAGTGCTGCAGCACCTTGCACCTTGTCTGTATGGTCGTGATAGATTTATAGAGCCATAAATATAATATCAATGAATTTTGTAAATGATACTATTTATCATATGATATTATGTTGTATGTTAATATCAGAGACTTGAGGTATTAATCTCTAATATGTGTGGCGTAATATATAAAGCGTAATGAATTAAGGTCCAAGTATATTTCCAATAAAGATGTAGTTACCTAAAGTTGTATATGTCGTCAGTATTTAATATGTAACAATTTTTAAAGCAACCATAATAATGCTAAGATAACTTAGCATCTGTTTAAACGTATTAGAACAGTTAAAAAATAATATAACAGTAAGAAAGTCAACAGTCAGCCGCGTTCGAATGTGGACGTGTGTTTATGTGTGACTAGCAATTACACGTGTGGTGGACAGTCGTGGCGCGATGCGAGCCGTCCGTCGCAAGTAAACAACCATGAGCAACGAGCTTGTTGCAAATGAGCTGCTAGCGTTCTTGCAGTATAAACTGAACGTGGAGACGAAGTCCAGATCTGCAGCACGAAATTCAGCGATGACGATATAGCTGTAGCCAAGTGGCTACTACAGTAAGTGCTTGGCTACAGCTATGGCGATACCTGGGCAGTGAGAACGCCATACATAGCGTTCTCAACAAGACCGCCCAGGTGATGTTTCATCGCCGTTATGGGACTTAGAAGAAATTGCAGGAGATTATCATGTTGCTAAAGGAGGCCGATCCTGATGACGTGCCTACGTTTGTGGTTAGGGAATTCAACAAGCTCCCTCCCATCATCTTCGACCACGTCGACGTCACTAGCCTCCTGAAAGACATAGTCTTTCTGAAGGCGAGCCTCGCGTATGTGCAGAGGAAATTTGATGCTTCTGAAGCCAATGTGGAAGATTTGCGCAAACAAATGGTGAGGGAATATTTTTTTTGATCAATATAAAAGTACTATCACATAAGAGGTTATTTATTGTGTAAATGCACACAACATTTAATTTAAAAACTGACAATGACAACGACATGACAATTTAAAAGTTTATCTCTCACAAAAAGTTACTTTGATAAAATTTAAATAATATTTTTCGATCTTACTGACATAATAAAATATGAAATAATAAATCACAAATCAAAAAACCAAAATCAAAAATAAAAAAAGGGAAAATAATTATCGTTAATCGGACTCGAACTGAGATATAATAAATACAATAATTGCATTTTTGAAAGATAGAAAAATTTGAATCATCATGCGTCATCATAATTTGTTAAAATGCTCTCTGTAACGAAGCAATAACAAAAGCCGTGATAGTTCTTTAACTTCCGACTAGATGGCGCTACGGGGGCCTAACCCGTAAAAGCATTAAGAGATAGAAGAATTTGATATCTAGTAACATCACACACAGTCCAGATAGGTGGTTCGCTTCTGGCCCCGGTTTGGCTACGGAAGTCTCGGGTTCGATTCCTGAGTCTGGATTCAAATTTTTCTATCTTTCAAAAATGCAATTATTGTATTTGTAAAGTCTTTGGCAAGAAATGCCTATAAAAATTACTGAGATATAATAACATTGTACTCGTAGATTTTGGCGAAATTTACCTTCTTAGGTATTCTAATGATATTGTAACAGTTTTTCATTGCTCTCCCTCCATCTTACGAATTTTCGGTCAGGGTCACGTGATCTACAAATTTTCGAACAGGGTCACGTGATCCTGACGCAAGTTTAACATCTGTTACCCATACCAAGAAAAGTGCATAACGCCACTAAAGAAGTTTTCACTTAAAAAAATAATGGAATGTTAGGGTACTTACCTCCTAATGGATAAAATTATGTATTTGCCTTCAGTATCATTACATTGATTACATAATCATAATCATCCTTGAATTTGACCACACTTTTCTGTTACACGTTGTAAATTAAAATTTCACACCAGAACATCAGATAGTACATATTACGTAATATGTACTTATTTGAACCAGTAACATTCGCACATGCTACTCACGTACTTGTCGACCACCAAAATACAAAACATAGAGAATAGTTACAAAGCTCACTGTAATTGTTGAATAATTGAACTGCTCCACGTAATTACGCGCGCTCTTATAACGGTCGGCTAGATTTGTTATGTTGTATTCATTATTCAGACGAACTCGGTGCCAAAATGCTAGACTCGATCTAAACACAAAATTGATGCTTAGCGTTAGGACTATTTTATGTGTATGATTTAATTCTGATATAAATTCATCATAATATTATTGTCGCTTCCGATTTTGATGAAAAAAATATGGGATGATGGGAAAATTAAGCTGCTTAAAAATACCGTCGAGGTTACTCGACGGTTTTAGGTATTAGATACCTAAAACCGTCGAGATTATATTTTTAAGCAGCTTAATTTTTGAAGTGAAAACTTCTTTAGCGGCGTTATGCACTTTTTTTGGTATGGGTAAAAAAAATATTATTCTTGCGTCAGGATCACGTGACCCTGATCGAAAATTCGCAAGATGGAGGGAGATCAATAATAAACCACTACAATAGACGAAATTAAATAACTATTAAATTAATTATTAACGAAGGTAAATTTCGCCACCATTTACAATGTTATTAAAGCTCAGGTGGAAAATCGGGTGGCCCAGAAACCAGATGACCTCAAAACGAGTCCGAGTAAGATTATTATTTTCCCTTTTTAGGGTTTCGTACCTCAAAAGGAAAAAAAAGGAACCCTTATAGGGTCACTCGTGTTTCTGTCTGTCCGTCTGTCACAGCCAATTTGCACCTAATCTACTAGATCGATTAAGTTCAAATTAGGTACACATATGTATTTCTATGACCCAAACACGGACGCATACGTAAATAGAAGAATTTGGAACTTAAGAGCAACTTATGTGGGGCAAACTAGGAAATTTAAAAAAAAAAAAACAAACTACATCGTGTAACATCAAATTAAAAGACTTGTTGTAAGGACATCTACCAATTTGAAGTCGATCAAATGACTTAAAATCTCAGAAAATCATTGCACGAAAATGTTCTCGATGCAGATCCATTTTGAAATGAGACACGGAGGACACAATGGAGGGAAATTCGAACATACCGTTGTTCGAATTACGAATTTCCCTTCATATTTTTTAAATATTATTTATTTTGAATGAATAATGTTTATTTTACTACCTTTTAAATAATCATATTATTTAAAATAATAACAAGTGGCCAGTGCCTTATACATAAAAACTTTTTTTCGAAAACCTTTCTGAGTGGCCTGACTTTTAATTATAGGAAGTTAGTAATAGATGATATTTCATCAGGTTTTAATCCCACAACTGTCATCATATTTTAGAAATAAAATATTAATAAATAATAGTTTAAAAAACTTGAAAAAACACGCTTTTGTAAATAGTTGTAATAAAAAATAAAAAGAAATCTTCTGTAAGTTTAAATAAATACAAGCACCCACGCTTTTTTTATGATAAACTGTTGTTTTTTTAATAACTCTATTTTTTTTTTAAACTTACAGAAGATTATTATTTACTTTTAATTACAGCTATTCACAAAAACGTGTTTTTTAAGTTTCTTAAACTATTATTTATTTTTAATTTTTTAGTTGGATTTTTAATAAAAGCGTGTTTTGTAGTTTTTTAAACTATTATTTATTAGTACAGCTATTTACACAAGCGTGTTCTTTTCAGTTCTGTAAACTATTATATTACTTCAGATTGTAAATCTCGGTATTCGGCATTACGCAGATGCATTTCTTGTAAGCGAGCTGCTCTGTCTTCTTTGGATTGTGTGGCCTGATATTCAGCCACAAGCTCGCGTGTTTGCTGTAAGCGGACAACTCTTTCATTTTCAGATTGTGAAACTCGGTATTCGGCATTATGCTGATGCATTTGTTGTAACCGAGCTGCTCTCTTCTCCAGATTGTGAGGCTGAATAATTTCTCATATACATAGTATCTCCTGTTATTCTTTGTCTCTTCTAATTCTCCGCTAGAGAATTTTAAATTGTTGTTCTCACGAGAAATGGACAATGGAAAGCCCGATAAAATAACCGTTCCCAATAACCTACAAAGGATTTATGGTAGATGCTTAGTAACCATCAGTATCTAAGCATGGATATATTCTTCCCTCTCTGTTATCTCGGCCCTCTAGAAACTTTTCTGCTACGAAATATACATATAATTATTGCGTCAGAAGTAGTACAAATTTATTGATTTTATTAAATCTAAGTATGTATATCTCGGACAGTAATTAATATTTTAATAATGGATGCAAAAAAGTTTTTAATTTCGACTTTGGTTTCAATATAACCTTGTTGGTCCTTCCATAACCTAAATCGAAAGAAACGGAACGATATAATTTCAAAATTTGACATCATTCATCATTTAACACTGGCGGAGTTTCATATAAACTTACAACCACTATTTTACCCCCTTAGGTTAGACGATCTAAAAAATTATCCTCTAATCATTTCTTCAAAATCGGCGCAAAACCATGCAGCGCGCTTTTTAATTCATTTTTTTTTCTCATCACTGCCCGTGGGAGTCCTCAAGGATAATAATAATATATCTTGGGACAACTCACGCAACGGTCTGTCAATCTGATCCCAAACTAAGCAGAGCTTGTACTATGGAAACCAGACAACTGATAAACATACTTATATATTTCTAAATACATACATATTATAGACTAGCTGCGCCCCGCGGTTTCACCCGCGTAAGTCTATATCCCGTGGGAATATCAGGTTAAAAGTAGGCTATGTGAGTATTTATTTTGATATAGATCAATTTGTTATTCACACTAATATAGGAGCGATTTTAATAAAATTTGGTACGGGGTTAGCTGACACCCTGGATTAATACGTAGTCTAACAAACCGCGGGCAACACCGCGGGGCATAGCTAGTAAGAAATATATAAAGCCCAATGTTTGTGAGTGTGGATGTGTGGATGTGTAGATGTGTGGATGTTTGTTCCTCTTTCACGCAAAAACTACTAAATAGATTTTAATGAAACTTTACAATAATTTAGCTTATACATCAGAATAACACATAGGCCATAATTTATAAAGATATCTTGTAAATTGTCCAAAATATAACGATAAGTAAATAGGAAAAAAACATATATAATGTATGAACGATATATTTATCATAAATAGTCCTACAAAAAAGTCCGCAACAGCATATGTCTATCTCTTATGTGGAAGCAATTATCGTCAAAATAGTGAACCTAATATTATAAAGCTGCAGAGTTTGTTTGTTTGTTTGAAAGCGGTAATCTCAGGAAGTAGAAGTCCGAGTTGAAAAAATCTTTGACTGCTGGATAGTCCATTTATCGAGAAAGGCTATAGGCTATATAACATTACGCTACGACCAATAGGAGCGGATCAGCATTGAGAAATGTTGCAAAAACGGGCAAAATTTACGCTGACGAAGTTGCGCGGGACAGCTAGTTAGAAATAAATTATCAATTTCTATTGTAATTATGGTTCACTATTTTGACAATAATTGCTTCCACATAAGAGATAGACATATTTTGTTGCGGTCTTTTTTGTAGGACTATTTATGATAAACATATCGTTAATACATTATATATGTGTAACTTCAACGATATTTGCGGCGCACGCCAAAACATGTCGCCGATTGTAGGTTTTTTTCCTACTTACTTGACACTTATCGTTATATGTGGACAATTTACAACAATATCTTTAAAAGTTATAGCCTATGTGTTATTCTGATATAAATAAGCTAAATTATTGTAAAGTTGCATTAAAATCCAATTAGTAGTTTTTGCGTGAAAGAGGAACAAACATCTACACATCTACATATCCACATTCACAAACATTCGGCTTTAGAATATTAGTAGTTTAAGATAAATAATATCCGGACACAGATTAAAACATCGTGCATAGGTTAAAGGATTCTTACACCGGATAACGTGCAGCAGCCTACTCGGCGTACTTTTAATGCTTACTACCATTGCAAACCCATTCGCCAAGCGTGGCGATTATGGTAAATACCCTCAGGATCTACAATAAATAGGTTCTACTGGGGAGACCCGTGCACAGCAGTGTGATATCATATGGGTTAATATAGTATAGTATATATAATGACCCGATTGCAGTGTTGCCGCTATGTCCCATGTTAGTAAATTAAATAATCGCCTTTTTACGTTACTGCCTGACGCTGCTAACTGAAATACCGCTGAAGTTCATATTTTGACGTACTTGTACATTTTAGTTACGAGTGGTGTTAGTTATGGCAAGATATTCGTCTTAGACGTCAGACTTGGTACTGAAAATGTCACGGAGGCGAAGAACCTTTATATCTCTGAATATGATCTTCGACAGCTAAGTTATGAGAGGTTTCGCCGCAGTAGAGAAGGGAAACTTCTCCCTTTTATACAGATATCATATATTGTAAGGCTATTTTCCAGGCGAGGTGAGCAGCCTCGACGCAATACATTACTTTTTAGAAACGAACGTTTTTTCTTACCAGATTTATAGAGGGCCCCATAGCGTGCGTAAGCCGGGTACACTCGTATAGTACACGGAATAAGATGGTTCGAGGAGGGAGTGTACAGGGAGTAATTGAGCGATAACTCAGAGCGCGCGACAGGCGACGTCAGCGCCTCCAGCGGACGTGTGATGCACTGCATACACACATACGCCACTTACGGGAGTGTTTACTGTGTATTGTTATCTATCAGTTACGCACTTTAGTTTTGTAAATGATTATTTACTTAGTTTATGAAGTACATAATTTATTACTAATTATTAGTTTGTTATTTCTTTAAATAGATACGAATAATCGATAGATACGTACAATAAACGTGAAACAGAAATCATATTTTAGTACCCAATTTAAAAGTATAAAATTACATTTGTTTGGGAAGCCTCTGATTAAAATTCACTGTGATTTATTCTTGTAATATATGAGAAAATGGGTCCAACGATCTGCCAATACGTCAAATATAAAAAGTTTAATACGCTCGTAAAATTTCCATAGTGGGTATTTTGTCCTCGTCGTACCTCATACCTGTGCGCGATATACATCGCCCGTGGGGCTTGGTGGTGGGTCCTCTTTTAATGACGTTTATTTTGGCCTCGTATCAAAAGTGTAGATAAAAAAGGGTCTTCCGTCTTATGTTTTAGAGATTTATATTACACAATATAATAGTTCGAGAGGTTTTTGTATGAGATTGTCTACTTTGAGGTCCATAGTTAGTTATAGTTATGTTTAACGTGAATGTAAACACTCGTGTAGACCTAATTGGCATTCTAGTGGTGACAGCGCGGTACGCAAAGTTGGTACACACCAACTTGTCCCTCTGGGGAGCATTTTTGTGGCGCTGGCCGCACGTCGCGTCGTGGAGCAAAACAAGATCAAACAAGTGTCGCCAGAGACAACACTAACTTTTTATTTACAGTTCAAATATCTACATTTTATTGTCATCGACTTGTTCTGAATATTTATCGTGGCCTTTTGAAGTGATAATTTATGCAAAATGCCACGATGGCCGACAAATAAACGTGCTAGCAAATGATCCAACCGATATCAAGTCTAGAACAAACGCTGTTGGCCGAGTCACATGGTTAAATAATACGGTATCCTAACAGATCTTTAAATTTAAGTACCTAGTACTATTCCGATTACAACAACGGGATATTGTAATTTTAGTTTTTTTATGATGGAATTCATTATAGGGGCAGTAGGTACTACCTACCTAATCCAGTATATTTTTCAAACACAATAAAGTATGAAACCAAAGTTCTACCTACTATGTCCCCAACCGATTTCCAATCTATTTATATTATAAAAACAAGATAATGGTATCTGGTGCCGCGTAGTCCCCATTCAACGGAACTTCTCCTCAACTATTATCAGCTTAAATAATTCCAGGAGCGACGCACGCCCGGACGCGCTCGACCGCCCCAATCTCTCCCGAGGCCTGTAATTTACCACAATTGACAGTTTTCCTGCTCAACACAGAATAAACTGACCATAAATTGAACCAAATCAATTTTATGTTAAACCAAATTAAGTAAATTTGTTCTAAAATGTAACTCTCAAATCAGACATTAAGATGAATTATTAATTACAGTTTAACGGATTTTGTAATTAGTTTCTTATGTAGAGAAAGCCTTTTAATAATGCTTAATAAAATATTTCACAGAGTCTTAATAATTTTGACATAATGATTTTGAGTTTTATAAAGGTTGTCGTAGAATTTCGACATTGACAAACCGTCGATCATATCATAAACAAAAGACGCTGATTTGTGAACAAAGTCAAGATTGGTGAACAATCAATCGCCGGCCTATTATTTAAGGTTGAGAGTAAAACGGAGGATACTCAATAATTTATTGTATTCAATGCCGGTTTAGTGGCACGAAGCCATTGTTGTTGCATTTTTTCATTGTCAATTTGCTATTCAAATAATTACACGAGTTAATGCCTTTTGTTTATACTGAAATATACTAGAGCGTAAGCCAAGAACATATTGACATGACCAAGTTCCTCGCAGGCGAAAACTTGTAAAATGCTTCAGAGCGTTGTATTATGTTGAAGCTTCGTGAACATCAGCTGCGGTTTGGTGGGTGGGTTCAACAGTGGATGCCTCCGACGCACGTTACGCAAAAAATATACATTTAAAAACTAAATAACGCGTCTGCAAAAAGACAGAAACAACAGATACCTTTCAAATTTAATATCATGCAGTCGAAGGCACGATATTACCTAAGTTCAACTTAAGTAATTCATTAATACCTTCGACTGCATGATATGAAATTTGAAGGGTATCTTGTTTCTTTTCACAGGCGGGGTTTTTTTTTTTTTTTTTATTTAGTACTTTTTAGTCGATAATTACAAAGCGATTTAAAATGAACAATTTGTTGCATTATTCCCCCTGGACAAAAAACTGTAAGCTGATAGTTATTACGATCCTGTGAGCAATAAAAAAGTCAGCTGGCTATAAACTAGCGAGGGAAAACTAATCGTTACTACTGCATATCCTACCCACCGAATTGTAGCTGACGATCACGGAGCTTCATGATACAACTCTCGTAAGCGTTTCACAAGTTATCGCCCGAGAGGAATGACTGACGAAATTTGTACGTAGCTCGTGGTCTATAGCTACTTGTTTAATAAACCTTTTTGGACCCTAAACATCTACATTGTTGTATTTATCGGAATTATTATGGTACAGAAAATGGACCTAATATAACTTTATTACGTAGCCTGAACAATTACATTGGCTTTATACAAATAATTATTAAAGTGGATGTGACTTTGGCAACAACAGGATACTACCATGTACTTACGTGGGAGCCACAAACTGAGAATCGTTCTCATTTCTTCTTTATGTAAATATACCTGTAGCTTTGGGAATTTCGTAATCAAACTCTAAATATCCTATGCTAAATTCTTAGGAATTGTCTGATATCGAATAAAAGTAAAATAGCGTCTTGGTGTAGCATAATTTAAGGGAAAGCAATATGATACGAACTTTTATCTCGAATGTGGTTGATGCTATTTATATGGAGTTATGATTATAAAACTTTGATTATAAAATATTTTTTTTCGAACTTTCGTTATTTTTACACATATTAGAATATTATCGTGACTTAAATGCGTGAAATATTTTAATCTTTTCGAGTTAAAAAGTTCGTACCTTTAAATATTTCACACGATTAAGTCCCGATAATATTCTAATATTTGCAAGATGAGTCACGAGTATATAGAGCCAGCCGTCCGACCGGCCACTCAAAAAGTAGCACGAAAATCAATTGATGAAGAGAGATGAAGATGCTCAATAGTAACTAGGCTGCATCATGTCAGAAACACACCAATAAGAGGCACCTTCAAAGTGAGACCTATCCTAGATAAACTGCAGGAGAGCCGTCTGCGGTTGTAAGGAAACGTTACTCAACTCTTAATCCGACCACATGACCAAAAAAGTGCTAGATATCGAAACTAAGCCCCGAGGATGAGGAAGAACCCGAATCACAAGGAAGTCCGTAGTAAAATAAGAACTTCAAAGAAGCCCAAGTCAACAACGAGACGACCCAGGATCGAGCTGCCTGGAGACGCATGATACGGAGGGCGGACTCCAAATAAAATAAGAAAGGGCCAGGCAAAGAAAAAATAATATTAATCTAATATTTGATAAATAAAGTAGCTACTATTTTTATGTTAAAAATTATAAGGTATATGTTAATTTACGAAATACACAAAAGCGAAGAATATAGGGGATATAAATGATTTTTCTACTTGGATGGTAGGTATAGAGGTTACTTGAAAAAGCGCGTATTCCGCAGGGACGCGATTTTTATTGAACACCGCTATAAATGTTTTATATCGAATTTCTGCGTATTTCGGACATTCACGTGGATTCCGCTGCGCTCAACCGTATATCACAAGACTGTAGCTGGGTATACTCGTATGTTTATGTGGGCTGACATTAAACCGTCTCAGATACACTACGTATAAAGAGTTATTTAATTGGTTTACCACAAATATCGGACTATAGCTTTTTTTTTTACTTTAGTTTTTTTTTAAAAGATAACTAGCAATGTGGAATTGTGATTCCACATTACTAGCAATCCTGTTAACCCCTCTAGCTAAGGTCTATGGCTTGTGTTAGGAGTGGGTTCACGTCGGTAGTACAATGGCCAGGATTCGAACCCACGACCTCACGATTGCGAGACCGATGCCTTAGCCAATAGGCTACCGCCGCTTAGCTGCTGTACTGAAGCATCTTTAGTAGGTATATAGGCTTTTTGATGCAGATGCTGCAGGTTATGAGCTAATGTTTCTTTAAATTTAGCAAAATCATACAGTCGCTTGTCATGTCACTTTTCTTTTTTCTCCGACTTTTAGTAATACATAAATTAGGTAGGTACTTAGATACATATTTGTATAACAGGCAATAAAATTTTACCGTTGCTTGCATTGCATTGAAGAAAGGGAATAGAGAAAAATAATTTGTTTGTAAACGTCTCTCAAAATTGTTCATACGACCAGTAAAGTGAAAATAGTAAAAATAAATCGGTACATGCGCGTATTATGTCCTCTGCTTATGAAGGTTATAAATATGGGATTCTTTACCTACAGTTACACACGTTTTACGATTCCAGTTCGGTAAAAAAGGGTTCTATACCGCGTGTTAGGGCTCGGTCTATCTTCTATATTGAGCCAAAGATTTGCGGCAGAGAATTAGTCTCAAATTTAATGGACCACTTGTATTAAAATCAAAATCAAAATCAAAATTTTTTATTTCCTTAGGATGCAGCACAACTCTTGTGATACATCGGGATTTTACATGTACATATAATGCCAAGTTCGCAAACAATAGGTAAAGCCGGAGAAAATAACGTGGCAATAAAATCTTGCGGCCACTCTTTTCAAATCGCTAATTTTACAATGTTTGAATGTTTATAAACTTGATATGGGGGTAAGGCGCTGCGACTAATATACTATACACCATGTTAAAGGACTGATGCAAATTGTATTATCAAAAAGTTAAAACATGAGATAAAGCAAAATCAGCCTTAGCGGGTACAATATAGTAGGAGCATCTACTTACAATAAGGGTAAAAACTATATGTGCCAAAATATTGGCCAAACTACTTGTAACGAATGATTATATATAAAAAATTAATAGAAGAAAAGAATGGCCTTTATTCGTCACGCAGAATCTTTACTTACAAAAGTCAAATCATGCTCTTTATGAATGTGACAATTAAAACAAAGTGATAACAAAATTCACCCAAGCATATTAAAGTAACTAGGAGCAAGCAACTCTTCACAAGCGGCGGTAGCTTAATGGCTAAGGCATCGGTCTCGCAATCGTGAGGTCGCAGGTTCGAATCCTACCCATTATACTACCGACGTGAACCCACTCCTAACACAAGCCTTTGAGCTTAGCTGGAGGGGTTAACAAGATTGCTAGTAATGTGGGACTCAATCCCACATTGCTAGTTACCTTTTTTTAAAGAAAGAAAGAAAGAAGAAACTAGATCCATTTTTGTTTATCATTTAAATTTTCATCCACTGTATAACCTCCACGTTAAAGATGATTTTGGACTACATTTTTGAACTTAATCACTGATAGACTCATAATACTAGCTGTTATCTTGTTAAATACTCTCACAGAAAGACCCATACATGAATTATGAGTTTTATGTAGCCTATGATATTGACCTACTAATTTGTGCTTATTTCTTGTGTTCACCGGGTGAAAGTCACTATTTTTGTGATATAAATGCATATTTTGTTTAACAAACATAATGTTTGCAAATATATACTGAGATGCAACTGTCATAATACCCATCTCTTTAAACTTTTCTCTAAGGGAAACTAGTGCACCTAGTTTGTAAATCGCACGCACTGCACGTTTTTGAAGAATAAAAATTGTTTGAATAACTAATCGAAATTAACCGAAATAAAATAGCCTTGCTGTTTCCACATCGGTAAGCTGTCTGACTTTGCTGACAGCATATGCTGCAGAACTGAGTTTCCCTGCGAGACATGATATTTGGGCGCCCCACTGTAACTTACTATCTAAAGTAATTCCCAAAAAGACCATTGAATCCACAAAATTAATAACTTCATTGTTTAAAACAAGTTTTGTACTGATATTTCTTACATTTGGTAAGCTAAATTTAATACATTTGTTTTTTTGAGAATTTAAAAGCAAGTTATTTGATGTAAACCAGTCAAGAACTAATGCTAGGGACCTGTTTACTTCGTCAGAGTAATCATATTTACGATTGGTTTAGAATATAAGAGAAGTGTCATTAGCAAATAGAACAATATCGCTTAAGTTACCGGTAAAAAATGGCTCATCGTTTACATAGACCAAAAATAGAAAAGGACCCAGAAATTGATATTTGTGGAACGCCCATACTCACTGTTGATCCGGACAACCTTATTCCGTTAATGTCAACATACTGCATTAGCTCACTAAGATAAGAATCAACAAGATTAAACGCTGTACCCGTAATGTCGTAATGCCTAAGTTTCATCAGAAGTGTACTATGCACCACACAATCAAACGTTCTGAGAGATCGCAAAAAACACCAATGGCGTCCTGCGAGTTTTCCCAGGCACTATTTATGTGTTTTAGTAGCTTAGAGCCTGCATCTACTGTCGAACGACCCTTTGTAAATCCATATTGTTATATGCAGTTGATTATTACATTTAAAATATGTTTCTAACTGCATTAGTATGGCCTTTTCAAAGATTTTACTAATAGCTGGTAAGATAAAAATAGGGCTAAAATTACTAGGATCGCTTTTTGAACCGGCTTTGAACAAAGGGATTACTTTACTGTGTTTCATTAAATCAGGAAACTCGCCGGTATCAACACATTGATTAAATATTGTAGCTAAATGTGATGTTATTTTTATTATAATAATACCCCATAAGTCTTGATTTTATTATGTCATTGGGGTTTATAAAATTGAAACTAAATGGTACACACTACACTCTTTAACACCGCTTCTTACAAGTGATTGGGCTTTAGCCGGACATGAATTTAAGGAGCTGGTTGTATTTATAGGTATTTCAGCAAAGAAATTATTAAATGTTTGCGCTAGATCTAAATTGTTAGTTACAATTTTATTACCTACACATAATTCAAAATTATGATCACGTGGCTTGGCCCGCCCAGCTTCAGCATTGATTATGTTCCAAGTGGCTTTAATTGTATTCTATGCTTGTTTAATATTTCTACTTAAATGTAAAGACTTGGCAGCAGCACAAGTCTTTTTAAATATTTTTGAATAATTTTTAACATATTGAACTTGACTTAGGATCAAAATTATATTGCTTCATACCGTACAATTCATACAACTTAGCTCTACTTATTTGTATGCCAGTTGTTGTCTAATCACAAAAGCTAATTTTTCGATTTTTATAAAAAGTCTTAGTTGTGAAAATATTATTAAATTCATATTTGATAATGTTAAACAAAGACGCGTAAAGGTAGTTCGGATCATCCTGACTAAAATCTATATTAGCAATACGGACAGAAACATTTGTATTGCTAATATAGGTTTTAGTCAGGATGATCCAAACTACCTTTACGCGTAAAATTTAAAATTTGTTTAGGAGGATTGTACTCATTGGCCTACATGTGATCATGTATGAATAGGAAAAGTGACTTTCTGTCCACAGTGATCGGAAGTTAAATTACTCAATATGACATCATTATAATAGCTACAGTTGCAAAAAATATGATCTAAGCATGTGGCAGAATGTGATGTGATCTTTGTTGGTGTGCTAAAAAAAATCTTTAAATGAAATGAGTTAAATAAAGTACTTATTTTAATACACATAGGTGATTGTTTAAGTATATTAACGTTAAAATCGCCACATACTACCACATGCTTTTTACCATAACTAAGAACTTTTGGTAAATTCTCCAGTATAGTATCGAATAAATTAAAGTCACTCTGTGGTGGACGGTAGACACAAACAACATTAAGCTCCTTTAATTCTACACAAGAGAGTTCTACAGTACGCTCGACAGAACGAGCTACAATATCTTTACGTTCTTTATTATTCACACTATTAGAAACAAAAATCATAGAGCCACCATGTATAGCCTTCTTCCTTAAATACATGCTTACCATACTATAATGTTCATTATTAAAAATCAGTTCATGATTTTTTAACCAGTGTTCTGTGATACAAAAAATATCAACATGGTGGGTCTTTAAAAATAATTCTATTTACTGAATCTTGCTAGATAAGCCGAATATTTTGATGTACTATGATTAGACCATAAGTTTGCTTATCTGTTGTCTCATAGCTTTAGCTCGTTCCCAAATGCACCTGTCATTGACGTTAAGCGTTATAGCTACGCATAATGTGAATGACAAGTGCAATATTAACAAGGTGACCTAATTGTACTGAATAAATATATTCAGTACAGGAATCGAACCCGAGACTTCCGTAGCCAAACCGGGGCCAGAAGCGAACCACCTATCTAGACTATGTTACTAGATATCAAATTCTTCTATCTCTTAATGCTTACGGGTTAGGCCCCCGTAGCGACATCTAGTCGGTAGTTAAATAACTATCACGGCTTTTGTAATTGCTTCGTTACAGAGAGCATTTTAACAAATTATGATGACGCAGGCCGAATATTGAAGTAATTTTTATAGGCACTTCTTGCCAAAGACTTTACAAATACAATAATTGCATTTTTGAAAGATAGAAAAATTTTTTTGAATCCAGACTCAGGAATCGAACCCGAGACTTCCGTAGCCAAACCGGGGCCAGAAGCGAACCACCTATGTGGACTATGTTACTAGATATCAAATTCTTCTATCTCTTAATGCTTACGGGTTAGGCCCCCGTAGCGACATCTAGTCGGTAGTTAAAAATGCAATTATTGTATTTGTAAAGTCTTTGGCAAGAAATGCCTATAAAAATTACTTCAATATTCGGTCTGCGTCATCATAATTTGTTAAAATGCTCTCTGTAACGAAGCAATAAGAAAAGCCGTAATAGTTCTTTAACTACCGACTAGATGTCGCTACGGGGGCCTAACCCGTAAGCATTAAGAGATAGAAAAATTTGATATCTAGTAACATAGTCCAGATAGGTGGTTCGCTTCTGGCCCCGGTTTGGCTACGGAAGTCTCGGGTTCGATTCCTGAGTCTGGATTCAAATTTTTCTATCTTTCAAAAATGCAATTATTGTATTTGTAAAGTCTTTGGCAAGAAATGCCTATAAAAATTACTTCAATATTCGGCCTGCGTCATCAAAATTTGTTAAAATGCTCTCTATAACGAAGCAATAACAAAAGCCGTGATAGTTCTTTAACTACTGACTAGATGTCGCTACGGGGGCCTAACCCGTAAGCATTAAGAGATAGAAGAATTTGATATCTAGTAACATAGTCCAGATAGGTGGTTCGCTTCTGGCCCCGGTTTGGCTACGGAAGTCTCGGGTTCGATTCCTAAGTCTGGATTCAAAAAAAAAATTCTATCTTTCAAAAATGCAATTATTGTATTTGTAAAGTCTTTGGCAAGAAGTGCCTATAAAAATTACTTCTATATTCAGTACATTTATGTCACCTTTAACAGTTAGTCGCCATTAAACAATTTTATAGATTATTGCCGTAATCTAATCAATTATATAAGTAGTGTATAATCGTGAAAGTTGGTCGCCAACTGTAAGTGTAGAGTGGAAGTATCTCTAACATAGGGTAGTGAGCAGAGGGCTCGCGGGGAGAGGCGCGGGCTGTTTTATGGCGCCACGCCGGTATAAAAAGCGTGAATCATAACACAACAGCCGAAGCCGGGATAATGAGATTACACGACGGCGACGTTTCGTTTCTACTCCCGGTTCGTTTAATGGCGTGAAGTTTCAGCATTTGCCGCGCATGCTCGTATATAATTATAACATGTCATTATCTAAAGGGTCTTTCAACAAAGACGGGTCGATGTTAAAATTGAATAAAACTAGATGTGTGTGAGATATTAACGAAATTTATTTTTTATTTGAAAGGCCCGTTTATGCCATTATGCATGAAATATGACATCGTTCAAATGTCCGCCGCGGCTTCGCATGGTGGCACAAATCCGAGAGGTCCAATTTTTAATGACTCTGCTGCATAGATCCGGCTGAATCTGAGCGATGGCCTGCGTTATGTTGGCTTTCAGGGCAACAGTCGAATGTGGTTTATTGGCATAGACCTGCGACTTCAGAAAACCCCACAAGAAAAAGTCTAGCGGAGTCAAATCACACGATCTTGGTGGCCAATTCACGTCACCTCTGCGAGAGATAACCCTACCCGCAAACCGTTCATGCAGAATGTCGATTGTGTCGTTCGCTGTGTGGCAAGTAGCGCCATCTTGCTGGAACCACATGTCATTCACGTCCATATTGTTCAATTTAAGCCAAAAGAAATTGTTTATCATTGATCTGTAGCGCTCACCGTTGACGGTGCTGGCCTCGCAAACTTCGTTTTCGAAGAAGTACGGACCAATGACGCCGCCAGACCAAAATCCGCACCAAACAGTTACTTTTTGTGGATGCATTGCTATCTGGTGAACCTCATGTGGGTTGTGGTCATCCCATATACGGCAATTTTGCTTATTAACAAAACCATTCATCCAAAAATGTGCCTCGTCGCTAAAGATTATTTTTTGGCCAAAATCGGGGTCCTCTTCCAAGCGTTCCGACGCCCATTCAGCGAACACACTGCGTTGTCTATGGTCATTAACTTTGAGCTCCTGGGTCAGTTGGATCTTGTATGGATGCAGACCCAAGTCCCGACGCAAAATTCTCCAAGTTGAAGTCTGCGAAAGGCCGACTTCTTGTGCACGGCGAGAAATCGACTGCTTCGGAGTCTCCTGAACACTCTCACGTACAGCGGCGATGTTCTCGGCCGATCTGGCGTTCCTTTGACGTAAAGGTGTTGGTTGGTTGTTTACCGAACCGGTCGTCTCGAATTTAGTCACCAATCGTTGGAGAGTAGACTTTGAAGGGCCACCGCGTCTGCCGTAAAATGGGCGCAATGCGCGCAACGTTTTCACTAACGAACACTCATTTTGATAATAAAGTTTTATCATTTGCACATGCTGCTCAACCGTGTAACTTGCCATGGTGATTTGGCATCAGTGACTGAATAAGAAAAAACAGATTTGACAGATGCCGCCAAATCAAAATGGCCGCCACAGATTATTAATATCGACCCGCTCTATTTGAAAGACCCTTTATGTATTAATACGTGAAGCAAAAAGTTTTACACCTTTTTACGAATATTGTGCTGACGTAGGAGTACGGACACGGTTAAAGTTTAAGTTTGAAGTAGGAGTACAGAAAGATAATATTTTTTAAATAATATGCAGATAAAATACAGTAAATAAGCGTGCAATGCGTGATAATGCGTGAGCTAGTGATGAGAAGTCCAAAAGTTGAGCAATATCGATAAATACTATATGCCTAATATTATCATTACTCTAAAAAATATATTATTAATATTATTTTATTATGTTTTATTCGGCACCAACTTCAAAATATTTAATTTGTTTTGGTTATTCTAGGTATATTATTTTTTTGCTTTTTAATTGCCTTGTATTTATTTTTGAAGTCGGTAGTATTTTTTTGTAAAAATAATATTTATTTCTAACTTTTTAGTGGTTTGTAATTCATTTAAGTTACAATAGACCTTATGTCAACTGCTCAAATCCTTTTACAAAATATTACTTGCCCTAATGCAGGGCCGTTAATTGTTGAGGAGTTCACTATCAGCTCTATTAGATTGTGTAATAGTAGTATGACGAGAATAAAGTGCTATTGAATACCATATTAAAGTAACTGAATCACAAACTCTGAAATATTGAATAGGTCCGCTCGTCATTTGTGGTCTTTATCATCAGTTCCACTTCATCAATTGGTGCTTTTTAAGAGTAAATGCACGAATCACTATGAAATATACATAAATCACTGTAGGTGTGCCTATAACATTTGAAGAGTTCCCTCGATTTCTCCAGGATCCTATCATCAGATTGTGATCTGATGACAATGGGACCAACTTGGAAGTATACCCTTTCAAACACAAAAATATTTTTTCAAATCGGTTCAGCCGTCTTAGCGTAATCGGTGAACAAACATACAAAAAAAAATACAATCAAATTGAGAACTTCCTCCTTATTGAAGTCGGTTAAAAATAAGTAACTCATTAAACAATCAAACGAAACAATGGTATCCTCGGAATTGACAGAGAATATTTCATTTGTACATTTTTGTGTACGTTGGGCCTCAATATGCACAAACATATTTTAGCACCGGGTCTTAGAAGGATAAACAATTAGATACCCTGACTCTTCCTTGCATGTATATTCTGGATTTGTGTAATCTTGTTAAACAGAATCCAGATTTATTTAAAAAAGCCTCAGACCTATTTCCTAGTCATACTAGAAATTGTACGAGACTAGTTTTGGACAAAGCCCTACCTAAAACAACTTTATTTAAAAAAAATTGCTATTCTATGTGTGTAAAAGTATACCACGCCATTCCAAGTGAAATTAAAGACTTACCCCTATCGAAATTGAATAAGGAAATACGTAAACTTCCACACAGTTACGGAACTTTTTGTCCACAAAAATAAAGTAATGTCAATGGTCCATGGTGTTATATGCACAGATATTAATTCTGTTATTGACATGATTTTGTGATTAATAATTTTATATAATTTGATTATTGTTAAACTAATTTTATATTTAATCTTATAACTCATTTTAATCTTAAATAATCTACCATAAGTTAATAATTAATGTTAAATGATATCAGTAAAAATAAATATTCACTTTCTAGTTAACTTTTGTCACGTCAAATTATGACAAAGTGTTTATGGTTCTGGAAATTCATTAAAATTATCTTGTATGTTACCACACCTTATAACAATTAAATATTCTATTATATTCTATTCTATTTTATTCTATGTCCCTGGATGCAAAGATAAAAACAATTGAGCAATTAGACATTTGCAAGAATTGAATCTATAAAGGAAATAAATGCCACTCGCAAAAAAGATGTCGAGAATGTAACAACGCACATCATACAATATTCCACGACGTGATACGTGACCCCACTCTACTGACGTTACCCCACTCTACTGACGTTACCTACGGGTCAGCGACCAGCCAATATTACTACCAACAAACCTTCCGTGTCGCAACGAAAGGCGAATCACGTGTACGGAAATTTCAATGAAGTTCTTGTGGCAACTTTACAGCTGAAAGTGAGAGCCGCAGATGGAACAGGTGGAACGTCACATTGAGATGTCTTCTTGACCAGAGCTCCCAACTGAATCTTATTACCGAATTTGCTGTTCAACGACTGGGACTTCCGAGATGCCACCGAAATTCAACAGTGTCCGGAATCGGAACTAGCGACAGCCAGAGCAATGGAACCGTACAGTTACACTTTGAATCAATTTACGGTGACTACCGATTTACAACACAGTTACTGGTGATGGCTAAGTTACTAAACAACTTACTAAACTACTCCTTTGACAGATAAGATTGGCCTCACATCCGAAACATTTCATTGGCTGATCCAAACTTCAACTTATCACGACCAATAAACTTTTTATTGGATGCTGGGGTATACGGAGATATCATCATGAGTAACATCCTTCGAGGAAACATAGACGCGCCTATTGCGCAACACACAAAACTCGTATGGGTGGTGAGTCGGAAATACAAACACGTTTAACTGCCATGTCGTGGTAAACACCGAAGATATCTCACGGTTTCGGGAGATCGAAGAGATTAACATCTCAAAACGACGAATCCATGACCGTCGAGGAAGAATACTGTGATACCTTGTACACTAAAACAACAAATAGAATTCACGATGGGCGTTACGAAGTTAGGATTCCTATGAAACCCAATTTTGATCAAAAACTAGGACAGTCAAAGCCTCAAGCGATCGCACAATTTAAACAATTACAAAAACGATTTGCCCGTGACGACAATTTAGCTTCAAATTACAAGGCCTTTATCGCTGAGTACATTGCCTTAGGTCATATGAAACTATGCACAACGCCCACTTTACCAAACTATTTTTTACCCCATCATGAAGTACTGAAACCTGAATCAAATACAACCAAACTACGTGATTATCTTTAATCTGCTCTACTTCAATGCTTCTGCACCCACAAGCACAGGTTGTAGCTTAAATAGAGATATAGAGAAATTTTACCGTCAGATACGTATTCAAGAAAGAGACCAACATCTACAAAAAATA
Organism: Herminia tarsipennalis; assembly: GCA_945859575.2. NCBI lineage: Eukaryota > Metazoa > Arthropoda > Insecta > Lepidoptera > Erebidae > Herminia > Herminia tarsipennalis. The sequence continues at coordinate 27,374,197 of OX243841.2, read as the reverse complement.
GTTTGGCGAGACCATGCTACAGAGGAGCTACAACTAACCACTATAACATATGGCTCAAAATCGGCACCGTATTTGACAATGCGTACTATAAAGCAGCTAAATAAAGATGACGGTTCGCAGTATCCTTTAGCAGCATACATTCTCTCCAATCAACTATTCGTTGACGATTTATTAGGCGGAAGTAACGATTTTGTAACTGCCCAACAAGCGCAAGATAAACTAGCAACAATTCATATCTGCTTGGAAAGTTATCTAATGAATTATTAAGCCATGGAATGTTTGATTTCAAAGACGCAGAAACAAATAAAACATTAGGTATCACGTGGAATCCGCGAACGGATGTATTCACCTATAAACAGACACCGCTTAGCAACAAACGTGACGTCAATACAAAGCGCACATTATTGTCCGATATATCCAAGTTGTTTGACCCTCTCGGCTGGTTATCACCCATTACATTGAAGGCCAACTTGATCTTTCAACAAGCTTGGACCATGTCTTCACGCTGGGTCGATATTCTCCTACTGAACATGCAACAAGAGTGGGAAGAATTTCGGCAGCAGATTATAGATAATCACGATATAGTTATACCACGATGGATTGGCAACACACAACTACCGTTCGAACTTCATGGCTTTTGCGACGCATCTGAAAAGGCTTACGGATGCGCCGTGTACTGCAAATCATCTCTTATCAGATTGATAGCGGCGAAAACCAAATTAGCTCCGCTAAAAAAAGTTGTGTCTCTGCCGCGATTAGAATTATGTGGTGCGCTTCTACTTGCTCGACTGATGCAGAAGATTCAAAGTTCAATAAACCCACAAATCCACACTGTACACTACTGGACGGACTCTATGGTGGTCTTGGGTTGGCTTAATGGTGATGTCAATCGATGGAAGAGCTTTGTGTCGAACAGAGTTGCACAAATAACCTGCATAGTTCCATCCGTGTGCTGGAAACATGTCAAGTCAGAAGATAACCCCGCAGATTGCGCGAGCAGAGGACTGTTTCCATCCGACCTTATGAAACATACGCTATGGTGGAATGCTCTATCCTGGTTTCAAACCAATCGCATACCCGAACAGCAAGATTTTACAAATGTTTTACCAATGAAGAGCAAAGAAAGCTAGGTAGAAATGAAAATGTTGGAGCAAGACAAACATCGAACCAACACCTAATCGAGGAACTTCTACAAAAATACAGCTCAATGACTCACGCAACTTGAGTCCTAAGTTGGATAATTACGATTTGCGAACAATTCAGGTGACGCAACTAAAGCCAAACGATTGTCACACTTGACTACAAAAGAAATAGAGTTGGCACGAACCTTGATCGTCAAAATAGTACACAACAATTGCTTTACAGACGAAATGGCTTACCTTTACAAACACAACAAGGTACGACCTACAAGCAAACTTTTGACTCTGAATCCTGTATGGGACGTTCACGGCATTCTTAGAGTAGGCGGAAGGCTTGGACATGCCAATTTAAACAACTCACAAAAAGATCCAATAATTTTACCCAGTGACCACAAGTTGTCAAAACGTTTGATTGACCAAGCACACAAATATACGCTTCACGGTGGACCTAGACTGACTTTGGGTCACCTACGAAACAATTATTGGATCCTAGGTGGAATAAAAACAATCAAGAAACACTTGATTAAATGTGTTATATGTCACCGCTACAAAGCGCAACGCAGCACTCAGCTGATGGCCGACTTACCGACGGCTCGTGTTATACCGTTACGGCCATTTATGTGTAAATGAAATAAAGAGAGATAAATAAAGTTTACGCCTGTGTGTGACACAGGCGTAAACTTTACTGGACAAGTCGAAATAAAGGCTAACAAAGGAAGAGGCATTATAACAGTTAAGGCATACATCGCGGTGTTTATTTGTCTGTGCACTAAAGCGATACATCTCGAGCTAGTGTCAGATCTCAGCTCTATTACATTTTTAGCAGCATTTAAATTTAGGCTCTGTGCACGGCGGGGAACACCGAACCATATCTACAGCGATAACGGCACAAACTTTGTCAGCGCAGCAAAAACATTGAATAAGGAACGACAGGAAACGTTGCAACTTTTAGTAGACAATGAACTTCTTAACAGCATTTCTAGTCATGGTATTGAATGACATTTTAATGCTCCATCGTGGCCAACAGCTGGTGGTGTATGGGAGGCGGCAGTCAAGAGTATGAAACATCATCACAAACGGGTTCTTAGAGAACAAAGGTTGACTTATAAAGAGTTCACCACTTTACTAGTCCAGATTGAAGCCTGTCTAAACTCGAGACCACTCATTGCTTTAACGAGCGACCCCGACGACCTAAACTACTTGACACCGGGACATTTTTTAGTCGGCGGGTCTGTACTCGCACCTCTAATATCATCGAAACTTGAAACTACAATTTTGACTGTGCGATGGCGTCTTACAGAGAATATGTACAAGGAATTTTGGAAAAGGTGATCCAGAGATTATTTTCAAACTCTGCAGCTTCGAGGAAAATGGCAAACTCCGACACAAAATATTGCGGTGGGTGACGTCGTGCTGATAAAAGAAGATCAAGTGCCTCCGGCCAGATGATTATTGGGACGAGTCATAGAAACACATCCTGGGTCTGATAACCTAGTACGAGTCGTTACGTTGAAGATCAAATCCAACATTATGAAGAGACCTGTAAACAAAACTGTCTCGTCTACCCTTTGAAACCGACATTGCCGCTGAAGATAAGGTACAACAGATGCCTCACAGTGACACTGTATCTACACGTACTATAGTACAAGTTCAATGTCAACTGCGACCAAGAACCGCTAAAAAGGGTGTTTTTTCAACCTTATTAATGTTAAGCACCTTGCTAGTACTTATGAGTACAGCGTCACTCAGTCTATTCAGCAACTTGCCAACGTGACATCGTTGGACCCATCTCGTCTTGTTTACTTTGACAAAACAGCAGACTTACAAATCATACAGGATAAATGGAAACTGGTGGTCTATTACAATTTGTCGACATACTGGAAAAGCATCATCGCTGTTGAGCAATACGTCAAACAACTGCAAGGGCTCTGTACACGAAACACGGGATATTTGGCTATGTCAATACAAATCGAACACGAATTAGGCGAATTACAACATTACAACGAAATTCTACAGACTGACCATGGCAGGCGCATCAGACGAGGTCTGATAAACGGTATCGGAAACATTGCAAACTCTCTCTTTGGGGTATTAGATAACGAATTCGCTGAGAAGTACCATAGAGATTTAAAGACAATTCAAAGTAACGAAGATCACTTACCAAGTATTTATAAACAACATACTTAGATCAATGAAGGCGAATACAACCTACTGAAGAATATAATATGAATCGACAATTTATTGTCATTAGTAGGCAACTCCGAGATTCTATTCAACAATTCAAAACTGATCAAGACCAAGCATCTTTCATTGCTGCTACTGCGGTTTATCACTACCCTGCACAAATAGTTTTAAATGCACCCGAGAAATGTATAAGCTGGCGAGAGTACACGGGAAACTTAGAGAAGACTACCTTCTTTTTGAAGTAAAAGTCCCTCTAGTAACAGACGATCAATATGAACTTACGGAGGTTTTACCTATTCGTAATATAAAGGGAAAATGTATGATTAGCATCATTCCCACAGCTCAGTACATAGCTGTGAACTTAAAAAAAGACATGATAATACCTTTAAGCCAGCAGCATCTTTCATCATGCCTACAAGTAAACACAAACCAGCTGTTGTGTAACTTCGATTTACCTATATATGAAATTAAAGCATCCAACAGCATTTGTGAAGCCGACATAATAAACAATAGAGGAGTGTCCAATTGCCACACTGAAGTATCAAGTTGCATCAATGAATGGTTGAAGTTACATAGTACGCTTGGCTGTTTACGTGTTTCGAGAAATGCACTATGCGCATTTTCTGTCCAGCTGGTATTACGTCACAGACACTTCGTAACACAGTAACAATCACCCTAGCGACAGGTTGCATGATGCGCGGAGATAACCACGTCATTCACTCACATTACAATCTACAGAGCAAACTGGATATTGGGAATAATGAGGAAATCTATATTCCAGAAACCAACGTAAACTTACTGATAGTAAGCAATGCCAACACCAATTTGATGACATGGAAATAGAAACTCATGAAGAGCAATTGACAGGTCTGAAGAAGAAAATAGACCAAGTTAAAGAACTACCAACCACATTACATTTTCTATGGTTTTATGTCAATAACTGGAATCATATTTATAACATGGATATGCTTCAAGGTGGAAGGTCGACGCATCTGTTTAACTCAAATAAAGAGGACATCAACTCCAAAACGCAATGAAGAGATAGAAATTTCCGAAAATCAAGCTTCGAGATGCTCTTTTATGTACAACAAGACTGATGTACAAATATCAGACGAGGTCAACAAACAACACCTTGGAGCAATCCCGAGCAGCAGCAAGGTGGACTGCGCAACGTCTCCAGTTCAGCAGTGACCAACGTGCATCTTAAGTTATAGTATGTTACACCTTTTACATTTTTAATTTTACTTTATATAAAAATACTTTTATTTTTAAGCTATTGCATAGCTTCTATCGCGGGCCTTGAGCGCGGGGACCGAATCCAGAAATTCCGTAACGAAAAAACCTCACGCTCCCCACTCCGACAGGCACAGCGGTGACACTTTTTAGTTTTGCCATCTATCGATGAATAGCAGAACTTTTAATTACTTTTTTTTTAATTTAAAAAGAAAAAAAAAATAAAAATATTTTATAATAAAAAAAAACTTTAAATGTTTTTTTACGCTTTTTTTAAAAAAAAAATTTAAGAAAACAAATTAAAAACATTGTTTTTTTTTATAATTTAAAATAAAAAAAACTTTTTTTTTTTTTAATTGCTTTAGTTGATAAAAATGCTACGCAATAGCTTTTAGACTACCGCGGCAGTCCCCGAGTGCCACACATTTTTTTTTATATAAGTTAGCTTGCTACTCTTTTGTTGATGGCAGGATGTAAAGCAGCATCGTCAAATGATTTATATTGTGTTAAGTTTTAGCTTAATTAACATTACTTACTTATTATAATTATTTGCTGATTAAGCGTCTGTGCCTTACACAACTCTACCCATAAACACTCACGTTGAGAACAGACACCAAACCCCTTTCTCTTACAACCACAACACAAATCTCTGTACGGGCAAACTGCTCATATTATAAATTGAAATTGTTTATATGACTATGTGATTGTTATTATTTAATTTTGTATAATTTAATATTTGATTTTATCATATCTAATTTAATTTTACCTCATTTAATTTATAACAGTCTAATTTAATTTTATATAATAACTACTCTAAATTACATCTATAATAATACAATATATACAAGATATTTACAAAAAAAATAAAAATAGTAAAGTGAGGACACAAAACCGTTTAGGCATCAAAGAATTCCTCCCCATCGATGTCAACTGGTAACGTAATTTTATATAATCTAATCTTTTATCTTCTAATTTTTTACGCCTATATGGCAGAACATGATGTCACTAAAATATTTATTGTAAACATCTATATTCATCACTCATGTTTTAACAAAATATAAATATCTTTATCTTTAGAATAATATTATGAACATTGATAGTGATTATGTGCATCGTAATAGTGACCGAATCTGAAAGTGACGTCATAATCGAAAGAAGTGTGAGAAATCAAAAATCTGAAAAAGATGTGAAATAGGATATCATTGGCATTTGAAACGTAAACCGCGCTGTTCAAATTCAATTCGGAGTAGTGGTTCATACGCGTTCGACGCGTCGCGATGGTTCGAGTCTGACGCAACGCGATCGATCAAGACGACGAGATCGACGGTGTGTTACGATCGGTCGAGTTCGACGAGTCACAGTTGTTGGATTTCGACCACGCTGTCAGTGCACATCGAGACCATGTCACCATGGTCACGTCGCAGATGTAGTAAGTCACCTGAAGATAGACAACTAAGTCGTTCTAATTGTAATCATAATAACACTCAGTTGTTAAAGACGGAACTAATGAGATCAATGGCTAAAAACCGTCCTGGAGGTAACAAATTTTCGATGTTAGGAATTGTCTTTCCAAAGTTTAATCCCATGATTAAAGACCAGACCATCGATATGTGGCTTTTTAAGTTGAAGAATGTATTTAACTATATAGTGCCCAATGTTCAAAAGTGGCCAAAAGTTCAACTATATGTATCAAGCCCTTCCGTCGATGTTGTTTTCATGACCCAAATGAAAGACGAAAATAATTGAGTCCTTCTCATCAAACCATGATTATGTAAATCTTCTAACCGAAATATTCGCCAAAAAGGGCTAAATTTAATGACTTGTTGAAAATAAGCATATTATTATTTTTTATTTATTGACTTTATGCACAAAAATATCGTACAAAGGCGGACTTAATGCTACAAGCATTCTCTACCAGCCAACCTTTGGGTGATGTGACATAAAATTATATAGGTGCAGATTGTTGACAGCCAATGCTAGATAAATAAGTTAATTACAATCGATTATAAAATATATATATATATATATATATATATATATATATATATATATATATATATATAAATATATACACACACATACGTATACTTAAAAACATAACATATATACATAACTAAACTCAAATACATTACGTACATTCAAAATACATATACATAAATACATAACAAACAGACATACGTTACAATCATTTATGTGGCTAACGTTGAGATTCAGCTAATCCATCGAGTAACAGTGTACGAACTCTCAGCTTGAAATTGAAGCGATTAGAAGCCATTCTAATTTCGGGGGGCAATGCATTCCAGAGTAAAACAGACTGAACAAGGAAGGAGGATCCGACGAATCCAGAAGAATGAGCAGGGCATAAAAGAAGCATATTGTTGGAAGAACGAAGGTCTCTACCATGGCTGGAGCACAAGTATTGAAAATTAGAAGATAAGTAAGAGGGGCTAGTAGGAGAATTAAGAATAGAATACAGAGTAGTGAGAACGCGCAAACTACGGCGCTGACGAATAGGAAGCCATTTCAGTTTAGAACGATAAGATGACACATGGTCAAACTTACGGAGATTGAAAATAAATCGAATGCAATTATTTAGAAGTCGATCGTATTTATTGAGGAGGTCTGCATTCAGGTCAATATAGCATACATCACCATAATCAATCAGTGGAAATATCAACGTCTGGATGAGCATTAATTTGGTTTTGAAAGGTAGAAAGTTCTTCAGGCGGTATAGACTCCGCAGGGTACCAACCACCCTTTGACTCACGCTAGTAACCTGAGCTTGCCAGTTCAAATTAGAGTCAATTAAAATACCGAGGTCCCTGACCGAAGAATTAAAACGAATAGTAGACCCGTTAAAAATAATTGGTGGCAATGTGTCGAGGTTAAATCGGCTTAATATCCGTTGACTCCCTACCACAATAGCCTGACACTTAGATGGGTTTACTGTCAAGCCAAATCTGTCAGACCAGGTCTTGATAGCATCAAGATCAGCATTTATCTTAGTGATGGCCTCAGATAAATTATTCACACTAGCTTGGGCATACAACTGCAAATCATCGGCGTAAAGATGGAACGCGCACTGAAGAACCTTAGTGATAAGATCAATAAAGATAGAAAATAGTAATGGAGAAAGGATGCCGCCTTGAGAAAATTATGAAACGATCAACTTTTTAAATGTTGCGAGACTAAGAATAATCGTAAAGTTGATCTCCTGTTGCACGCAATAGGCGATCGTAGTTCGAGGTTAGGTGCCAAAGCAACTACAGGTGAAGAACCGGAACCGGTTTTGAAATATTTTTAAATCGATTATACACTAGGACAGGAACCACGGGAATAGATAGGACTAAAAGTAACTATGTTAAGAGTACGATGGATTTGTATAAACATACATCGAACGCAAGACCGATAAGGTCTTACCTGCTATCACTGTAATGAGATTGGTTACTATAGGTTTCAAAAAGAATTTATTAAATGTAATATTACAAATAAAAACGTAGTGTAGGACGCCCTCAGGCCAGGTGGAGTGATGATTTACGCAAAACGGCTGGCAGGAGCTGGATGCGAGAAGCCGAAGATAGAACAAAGTGGCGTGCAATTGGAGAGGCCTATGTCCAGCAGTGGACTGCGATAGGCTGATGATGATGATGAATATTACAAATATTATTACAAATTAGATTTGTGCAGTGAGTAGTTACGTTATCACGTAACTACTCACTGCACAAATTCGAGTAATGACAAATCTAAATAGTAATCAAGTAAGAAAAAGTTTGTAGAGAAGGAGTATTAGTTAATGCCCAACAAGTAGGTATTATTTATTAAATGGGACCGGCGCATTCTTATTTTAAAACTGTTCATACTATGTACTGTACTAAGTCTTTGTTATTTGAGTAAGAGTCTCCATTGAAAAATACGTTATCAAAATTTAACAAGACTACCTATGGCACCACAGTCTGTCATGATCTGCGTCATCTGAATGCTCACAACCCATGGCCCACTGTCTGTCATGCTCTACGTCATCTGAACGCTCACAACCCATGGCACCACAGACTGTCATGATCTATGGCATCTGAACGCTCACAATCCATATTGGTACAGTCTCATTAGTCACATTATCTGTACTAAAATCCTGGCGCTCGCCACCTATACTAGCCTGGTGTATCGCGATCTGCGTCATCTGTGTACATAGAACTGACGCGCCTAACTCACATAAACATAGTCTATCGCGAAATGTGTCATCAACACAAACTCTCTAATCTAAACACTTACTCGACTATAACAATTAAATTGTACACGTATGTATCACTCATTTAATAATTTAGTTTTTATTTAATATGTCACTTTTATCATAGCTGTCATTAACGTCTCTATCGTTTTCACTATATAACTAAGTTCTTGAAATTTAACCATGGATGTACTTTATCAATAAATACTACATTTTCATACTCCTTACCTCCCTTTTGTAAGGGGTGCGCCCTGCGCTAAGTATCTGTCTTTTGGTAGCAGTTTAACAATTCTATAAATGGGAAATTCAAATAAAAGTTTAGACTAAGCCTAACCCAATTTGTATTTTGGTTTTTATTTCCTAAAAGATAGGATCAGATTTGATTCCCTTTCAATTTTCCGTATAGATTCATTTCTAATATTTGCCAACTCATCACTGTTAATTCGTTCTACTGTCGTAGCAAATACGTCACTTAATGTTTTCACCTACTTTTCACTTTGTAACCAAACAATAACTTTTACTAGGCTTTTACTAGTGTAAGTCTATAAATGTTGATAAACTTTCGCGATTTGTACACATTATTAAAATATATATATTACGGGTCTTAATCGCGTGAATAATTTAAGGTAAAATACCTTGTTTATTGCCCGACGTTTCGACCGTATTGCAACGGCCGTGGTCACGGGAAGACTGGTAAGTAAGTCTTATTAACAGACGTATTTAATCGTAATTGAACTTCGTTAAAATACTGATCCGTAGGTATTGTCATCATGTCTCATCCCAGGTATATTGAGAGCGTATCATTCAGTACAAGTCTATTGCCAGAATTCGCTACGATAGTTTTGAATTTGGAACTCGTGCAACATGCCTATGTCCGTTGAGATCAACCGAGTCAGTGCTCCAGAACAACTAAATATGTCTTTAAACACGCGAATGGCACGATTTGTGTCGCGAACGGGTTTACATTAAAAAGCATCTTTAATCACTTAAGGATATATATTAGCTCTCTTCGACTCAGTAGCGACCGAGCAGACCGAGACATCCGCGACCACCATCGGCTCACAGATAGGTGACCGCTTTTAAACACATCAAGCCACCGCGCCGGACCTTCGTCCCATCGCCACGAAAGTGCGGGAACAGAGAGCGCACCTGAGTCCGCGCACACACCCGTGCACTACAAGCCCCTACGCAGCCGGCCAGTCTCCGATGCAACAGGCCGCCGCAACCGACATCGGTCAGGAGACCATTGATTGGCTCAAATCGAATGAACGAACGGTCCAACGTCAAAAACGTGTGTCGTGTTTGAAGTATCTACACATTCACAGGAGCACGACTGAGCGCATCAACATGTGACATTTTTCACCTGCTATATATTGCACCTCACAGTCGAACTCCTTAAGCTGTACACACCATTGGCCTACTCTCGAAATTAGATCTCTTCTTGTCATAGTGGTTTGTAAAGCATTACCGTCCGTAACTCTTTCTTTTAATTCTTACAAATAAACGCGGAGTATGTTCAACGACGCTATTGCAGCAAAGATTTCTACATCAAATTTATGAAACTTTTATTAAAATATATATATTACATAAAATACCTTGTTTATTGCCCAACGTTTCGACCGTATTGCAACGGCCGTGGTCACGGGTAGACTAGTTGATCTCAGCGTTGCCTCCGTGAAGCGCGGGGTTCGGAAACTACTCCCGAAATGTGAACGAATTAACAGTGATGAGTTGGCAAATATTAGAAATGAATCTATACGCAAAATTGAAAGGAAATCAAATCTGATCCTATCTTTTAGGAAATAAAAACCAAAATACAAATTGGGTTAGGCTTAGTCTAAACTTTTATTTGAATTTCCCATTTATAGAATTGTTAAACTACTACCAAAAGACAGATACTTAGCGCAGGGCGCACCCCTTACAAAAGGGAGGTAAGGAGTATAAAAATGTAGTATTTATTGATAAAGTACATCCATGGTTAAATTTCAAGAACTTAGTTATATAGTGAAAACGATAGAGACGTTAATGACAGCTATGATAAAAGTGACATATTAAATAAAAACTAAATTATTAAATGGGTAATACATACGTGTACAATTTAATTGTTATAGTCGAGTAAGTGTTTAGATTAGAGAGTTTGTGTTGATGACACATTTCGCGATAGACTATGTTTATGTGAGTTAGGAGCGTCAGTTCTATGTACACAGATGACGCAGATCGCGATACACCAGGCTAGTATAGGTGGCGAGCGCCAGGATTTTAGTACAGATAATGTGACTAATGAGACTGTACCAATATGGATTGTGAGCGTTCAGATGACATAGATCATGACAGTCTGTGGTGCCATGGGTTGTGAGCGTTCAGATGACGTAGATCATGACAGAAAGTGGGCCATGGGTTGTGAGTATTCAGATGACGCAGATCCTGACAGACTGTGGTGCCATAGGTTGTGAGCGTTCAGATGACGTAGATCATGACAGACTGTGGTGCCTTGGGTTGGGAGCATTCAGATGACGCAGATCATGATAGACTATGGTGCGGTGCCATAGGTTGTGAGCGTTCAGATGATCTAGATCATGACAGACTGTGGTGCCATGGGTTGTGAGCGTTAAGATGACGTAGATCATGATAGACTGTGGTGCCATAGGATGTGAGCGTTCAGATGACGCAGATCATGACAGACTGTAGTGCCATGGGTTGTGCGCGTTCAGATGACGCAGTTCACGACAGACTGTGGTGCCATGAGTTGTGAGCGTTCAGATTTATTTTATTAAGTAGATGCAGATGCAGACGATAAACTGAAGTATACACTATATTAATTTCAACTTGCGATATTGGATTTGGGGTCCGGTTGAGACTGTGTACAGCATTCCTATTATTAAACATTAACAGTCATACAAAGCCTTAATCATGTCAGACTTTAGTACAACGTTCGCGGCACAGCCGAACGGCGTGGTCGACGACCACGGTGTGGCCGGCGTTCGCGGAGCGCGCGCGGCCGAGGATTGCGGCGCGGCTGACGTTCGCGGTAGTTGGCAGTGGAAGTGTTGAAGTTTGGATCTGTTGCAGGTGAAATTTGAATTTGCCGTTGCTCTCTGATGTTGAGTGCTTTTATTCTCCTTCACACTTCCTCACTATTTAGTGGATTACCATAAAACAGGGTACGATTTTGATTGCGATCTGTAAATTTTATTAGAATAGAAATGATGTAAATCTTATCATTTAGGTGTGAGAACACACCTTAATTAGGATGGCCGAGACTTAATATTAATCTAATCCGTTATTTAAGGAGGCATTACACTGAGATAATTATTTATTTTGCGCTACGTACACAGCGACACGATTGCCGGCCTCGCTCTTCCGCACACAACCATTATTTCACAGTGCACAGGAGCTCAGGTCAAAATAAAGTAGAATATTCGCTCGTACATTTGTTAGATTACGAACGCCATGACTATGGCAAAACGAAAATGCTCGTGTATATATATATTTAGATTTTTTATATAATTTTTTGAGAGAGCCGAACCCTGTTTCGCGTTATCTAACCTTAATATAATTCATTCTATTTTTATCATATTTTAAAACCGTTATTGAGATTTGATTTAGAAGGTTGGCATTTAAAATGTAAATGTCAGTAGTGACATCACATGACGTTGACGTCTCCTTCATAATAGAGTAACAAGGAGCAAGCAAAAGCCTATTGATAGAATTTTTTGAAGACCGCAATATGTCTATATTAACTCTATTCAAAGCAAATAAAAATATTTGTATTTGGATTTATAGCTACAACAAAAAAAATACGATAACAATTTGAGGTTGGTGCCTAAAACATAAAACCTATATTTCCTGACACCAACTTCAAAATATTTATTGTTTTTTTTCGTTATTGTACCTATAAGTAATATTTTTTGCTTATCAGTTTCTTTGTATTAATTTTTGAAGTCTGTTTAATATTTTTTTGTAAAATAGTTTTGTATAGTGTCATTTGATTAAGTTTGTGATTTTTTCCTACTTTAATAATAAGAAAGGAGAACTTATTGAGATAAACAATCGTTTACAGACTGCTTTTACATTAGCATTCAACAATAAGACTAGTCGTAAATAGTATTACGTTAGTAGCTCGTTATGTTTTGAGACAAGAAAAAACTCAACAAGATATTAGTATTATATATTTTTTTCGAAATACTCTCCTTTATTTTTTAAGGCAAAATTTCATTCGCCTAAACCAACTATTAAAACACTTTTGCCAGTCTTGATCCGATAGGTCCGAAATTGTGACTTCGTGGGCGGCCACGACATCTTCGGCACACGAACAAAAATCCCTTTTATTTTTTCCTTGATTATAGGGAGCAAAAAGAAATCACAGGGAGCTAAACCAGAACTATACGGTGGATGGGGCAAGGTTTCAATACCAGATTCCTCAAGATACGCCTTTGTTCTGAGGGACGTATTTGTGACGAAGCCCAGACTTTGGTCTCTTCTCTCGCAGAGTTTGGAAAATTTTCGGCAATGCTACTGTTGTAGATCTTTCCGAGTTAACAGAACTAAAATTTTCCAACATTGAGAAAAAAACCAAGCCACCATTTTTAGGGTTCCGTAGCCAAACTGGCTGTCTATCTGTCCGTCCGTATGTCACAGGCATTTTACTCAAAGACTACTCAATGAATATTGATGAAATATGGTGAAAAGGTGTCTTGTAGTAGTTGCTACTTAGTTTCTATACTAATATTATATTGCTGAAGAGTTTGTTTGTTTGTTTGAATGGGGGACTCTCAGGAACTACTGATCCGAATTGAAAAAATATTATACTGTTGGCCTATTGGCCCATTGGTTGTTAGCCTATTTATCGAGGAAGGCTATAGGGTATATAATATCACGCTACGACCAATAGGAGGGGAGCAGCAATGATAAATGTTGCAAAAACCGGGGAAATTTACGCAGACGAAGTTGCGCGGGACAGCTAGTCTGTACTAATATTATGAAGCTGAAGAGTTTGTTTGTTTGAACGCGGTAATCTCAGGAACTACTGAACCGAATTAAAAAATTCTTTCACTGTTAGATAGCCCAATTATCGAGGAAGGCTATAGGTATCACGCTACAACCAATAGGAGCGGAACAGCAATGAGAAATGTTGTAAAAACGGGGGAAATTTACGCAGACGAAGTTGCGCGGACAGCTAGTAATAAAAATAAATATTTTTTGAGGAGGCACTCTATACCTGTAAAAGAAGCTAAAAATTATATTTTTTTAAGCAAATATGAACATGAAAAAAAAATTGAGGCTTTTAATAAACTTTTTTGATTAAGTTATTATTTGAAAGTTGCATAATTGTCGCCCCCCTATCTTTTGCACCATGTAACCAAAAAATATGAAAAAAATCCCAAAGATGGCGCTTAATAAATGCTTTGCCGGTTTTTTTTTCAACGTATGGTCTTTGGAGTTTTGTCTGCAACTTTCCTTCTGAAAAGACCCATGCGGTCAGCATGGGTCTCTTATTTTTTCGAATCTTACTTATCGTTTGCGGTACGTCGGGATTCTACATGTATATGTAATGCCAAGTTCACAAGCAGTAGGTAAAGCCGGAGAGAAAAACATGGCAATAAAAACTCGGGGCCACTCCATTCAATTTAACCATGTTTGTTTGTTTGTTATTAACTATATATGGGGTAAGAAAGAACGAAGATGAATATTAAATTAATAAATCAACATTTCTTCGTGCGTGATGATTTCGGAAACACATCTTGACGTTCTGTCTTCAAATCTTAGACGCATTTTACGGCACCAAAAGACACGGGCCTGATTGTCATAGTTGAAGGCTAGGTTTTTCATTTAAACTAAATTGTAATCATAATTAAGCTCCATCATAATTTTACTAATGAAATGATGTTCCAGTCACTTGACTGAAACATCATTTTTTTTTAAACCATCCAACCGAATTTGCTTTATAAAAATATGTAATATAGATGCGTTCATCATTTCATCTCAAAACTATCTACTGACTTACGTAACAGGTGATAAAGACAAATAAATTTATTGCGTGAATCATACAGGCTACGGTCAATCTATCTGGTTCTTTCGTCCTACTAAATTATTTATTGCAATGCAAACTCGGGAGTGAGCGGGGCATGGGCAGACCTGAGGGAGGTACAAAAGATTGGAAAAACGCGTGTAATCAAAGAATTAATTGATTTCATCCGATACCTTTGTACCTCGTCTCTATAAAAATAGGATGACGTTTGTTCGAGAGGTTTTTTAAGAAATTAATTGTTTTATAATTGTTGCGGAGATATGTTTGCGTATCTGCGTCTGATTGGTCCTAGCGCTTCGTGTGAGATTGGTTCTTAGAAGCAAATTTGTTTGTTGTTATTTGTTGTGTACAGATCTCATATTAGATCTGTCGAAGAGCCAGGGTGGCCCTATGAGCTATTAGCGGCTCAATACTTCGAGCAAAGTGAATTCCGCCAACAGTTCTAATCATTTCGATTACACAAATGCCACTGCATCACTAATAATAACAATAATAATGATCTTGGGACAACTCACACAACGTTAACTGATCCCAAACTAATCAGAGCTTATTGTTTTTAAAAACAATAAGCTCTGTTCGTACCTTAAAAGGTTCGTACCTTTAAATAATTCACGCGATTAAGTCCCGAAATATAACTAATAATCAGAGCTTGTATTATGAAAAACAGACAACTGATAAACATACATAAATATTTCTAAATATATACATATTATAGATAAATAACACCCAGACACATAATAAACGTGCTCATCACACAGAGTTTTATCTTGGGTGGGGATCGAACCCACGACCTCTGCGTAGCAGTCAGATACACTCCCACCTCGACACAGAGGCAGTCACATTATAACCACACCAACACTTTGCACACACGACTAAAAAAATGGGAACAAATCTATCAAAACACGTGTTTTCGCTACGACGCACGGCTCGTTTAAAGACTTCCTTCCGAAGGAGATCAAATGTCCCACTACCGACACTTCTTTTCAAATTCAAATTTAACTGACACTTCAAATGCAAACGTCAGACTAAAGTCACGCCATCTCGCGGCGGCCATGTTTAAATAAGTCAATAGACCCGCTATTTAATCAAAACAGATGTTAGGTCAACGGAAATAAATTCGTGAAAAAATAATTATCCGACAGATATATATTGGGACATAATCGCGTGAATTATTTAACGGATTGAACGTTTTCTTACTTCACGACTGATGACAGCTTAGTATGGTCTGCCGGACGCTCAGGGTTGAACTACACTAGAAACGGTAATAGCCTAATGGTTAAGCGCAATCGTGAGGTTGTGGGATCGAATCCTACCCATAATATTACCGACGCGGACCCACTCCTAACACAGCAATTTAGCTTAGCTGTAGGGGTTAACACCCATAATTCCACATTCCTAGGTGTCTTTAAAATAATCTCGGGCCTAGTCTTGATAATTTTTGTTTATGTCGGTACGGAGTAGCAGTGTCAACAGACCTAAGCTTGACCCACCGTAACATTGATGTCCTTTTTGAATGTAAATTTTAATTCGCATTTGAAATAGAGTTAAGTAGATTGTTGACTTTTCTCGATGTTAACATACCATTGGACGCACAGTATACCGAAGACCTACACATCCGCGCCAACTAAAGCCCTTGTTGTTGCAGATTTTTAGCTTAATATTAACAGAGTTTACAGTTTTGATTTAACAGTGACTGTCGGATCAATAACATGCCGATAGGTAATCATAACGTTTATCAAGTTGTATTACACAGCTTGCTGCATCCAAAATAATATCGTGTGTAATATGTATGAGGCTAGGAGTGGCGCGCATCGCCGCGTTACTGAACAAAGCGCTTCATCGCGAATAATTCACTCGCAAACTTGCAGCGGTTAAGTGCTCTCCAGCCTCCTCTCGCTTTTGTTTAATACTTTTCTTTCCATCTCAATATATGGCCAACCAAAAATACACCCAATCGTAACCAAATAAGTTAGAAATTTGAGCAAAATGGCTCGAGTTTTTGCCCGTTTACTGGCGTCTAGAGAATTTCTTTCGAATGTCTTCTATATATCGTGTGTAATTCACGGGAAAAACCTCTATTGCGCCATACGGATGCAGCTCTAGTGATTTTAAAATTCGCGTTAACACTCCCCGCCTGCACCTCGGCCCCTTTTGTTGTCTGTGCCAGGATGGATCGTTACGTTTCTAACTTATTCGTGGTTTTAAGGCCTGAGCTATTAAAAAAAACGTTCTGTTCGGACCTAGATGAATGGATCGCTAGTTTGTTTTATCAATAACTTGATGATGATTATCTATGTTACGATTTAGGTGAATCTTGTAATAATCTTTGAAAAACTCACGCTCTTAGGCAAAGACTGAGTATAAATGCCAATGAATTAAAAAAAACCCACAAGAATAATAATTGACAACATTTCAAAATTTAAAACTGCTGATAGTAAAAATACTATTTCTGAATTTTACAATCCTGATTTGGAAAACAAATTTTCCATTGTGGAGGAAAAAATAAAACCAAAAAATGTGTGATGACGTCCCAGTTTTGTTTGTTCAAAATGTATATCTGCACTGCAAGTACTGCAACACAGAAAAATCCTTTTGTTTAATATGCAGCATGCATTTGCACAATTATCTGGGAATTACTCGTTTTCATGCATGTATAATTTTACATAAATCACCGTACGTCAAGCCAACAAATGCATGTGCTCTAAAAGCATGTTAAAGTTCCTACTATCACTGTCTTGAAACCCTTCGGTAACCCTCATTGTGATTATAACTACAAAATGAATAACAGTGAAAATAGAGAAATTAATAAGATAGAATAAAATAAAATAGAGAATCAATTATTATTTACCATTTTGGGTACATATTGTTGTTCTGTTCCCAAAAAGTCCATTGGTTTCAAATGGTCCCTTTCCCGAAAGAGCTATTTTCCAGAATTCTATTTCTCCGTTATATCTTTATCTAATAATGTCCCTATTCCGAAAGGCCCCTTGCTCAAAAAGTCTCTTTCCGAAAACTACTTTAATCTTCAACCACCTACTTTTGTGACACAACCACCTACCTGTGGGTGGGTCTGGGTGACCCCGGAGTAAAATTGACGTTTTTTTGAGTTAGGGCCTAAACTTCACAAAAAGCAACGATTTTACTCCGCTAGAATGGTCTGTTCAAAAGTTATAACTCCAAAAACAACTAGTAGGTGGTAAAGGGTTAATTTATAAATTTTATTTAGTGTAATCTAAAGAACCCAAGAGGAGGTTTCAAATATATTACAAATCACCCTGTATAAATATCTCATGTCACAGTGTTTGTGGTCGCACTCCTCCAAATCGGCTCACTGACTCGATTTTAATGTTTTTTTTGTATATCTGGCAGGTATGCCAATAGGTCGTAAGGTGTTGTTCACCCTCATCCCCCCTAACCTCCATTTATTAATCGCGGTTTTAGGCTTTTTGTATAAATTGCAAACTCGTTATGTCAGTAGTAATTTTTTATAAGTTAATTATTTGTATAAATAAAATTTCAAAAAAAAGACATCTATTTTTCTTTAAACAGAAGGTGCTTACTTAGTTTTATGCCTATGATTTTATTAACTAGTTTATTGCAACACTTATATATGCCTATTATTGTTATATTAAACGACACACTTTAAATATCTCTAAGAAATAATAACGAAAAGTCATTATTTGCTAAAATTAAAAGTTTTATCATTATGGACTGTGTTAACATATTTTTATATAATGTTGATTAAATAATTAGCTAATATGTTATTTAAAGAGATTCTCAGTTTAAATGCATGGAATCGATTGATTAATATAGGGATATTTCGGGAAAGGGATCATTTGAAATCACGGGAAATTTGATACCCAAAAATTTACAAGAGCTCTAGGTCTATGATTATAACTGACAAAGTGACAACTGTAAAAAAATCAAAATTCTTTATTTACTTAGGATGCAAAACAACTCTCGTGATACGTCGGGATTCTACATGTACATGTAATTCCAAGTTCGTAAACAATAGGTAAAGCCGAAGAAAAGAACCTGGCAATAAAAACTCGCGGCCACTCTTTTCAACTAGTGCCTAATTTATTTTTAAAATGAAATCAAACGAAGCAAAGGTTTACTTACCATTTAGCCGTAATTATGACATCATTTGGCGTTTACGTCTGTTTAGAATAAGTTGAAATTCAAAGTAAATATTAATAATGAAAATAATCTAATTTTGAGAAAAGAAAAAAACCTAATTTTTGATCTAGTAAATTATATTGTAATAACATTATGTATGTCGAAAAATGAAATGTTGTCATTTGATATACAAATTTATACTCCTGCATTTTTTTAAGTCAGCTCCATTACAGTCATCTGCATGAATACATGAATATCATAAATATATTATTTATTTTATTTTTTCCAGATGTTTCAATAATATTAATCACGAGCATACGGCATAAATATGTGAATAAGCATCGTATGACTTGTAGAATATCAGCATGATTTTTTTTTGCGATGACATGTCTACAGATATTTAAAAATTAATATCATGTTTATTTTCTATGCTCGGCATTATTTAAAAAGACCTATAGAGATAATATGTAATGGTCTTGTATCGTGTAGGTAAGTTATTTCATCTTTAAATTAATTTTAACCTTTATTTAAAATACACCGAGCAAGTGGGTATGTGGTGCAGAAGATCGTCATTGTTTTCTTTGCTTTATATAGCATATGGTTTAACATCCCATACCGTCCAAAGTTTAACAATCGAAAAACGTTCAAACAAAATAAATAAATAAATAACATGAAATAATAACTCTTTAGATAGAACAAAGGAATACTCATCGGGGAAAACTCAGCTGCGGCAGAACTTATTTCAATAAAGCAATCATCATAAAACAAGACAATGTGATCGTTTGTGAATATTCGTCGAACCTGGGGGAAGTTTGACTCTATGTGTAACGAACGAACACCACCTTGATGACGAACAATCTTTTAAAACAAGATATATCCAGTAAGCATTCGATATACTTACGTTACTCGTACATTGACGGCGACGTTACTCGGCACGTCTCGGAGATTCGATGGTTACAAAGCAATTTTGACGACCTGTCGTATAAAAAAAAATATACTAAGGGATGAATAAGTCTCGGAAAATAAAATATAGGTAACTGTTTTTAAGAGTAGCTAGCTACTTTTAAAAAAAGTTGCCAACGTTTCAATAGCTAAAGGGGAAAGAAAAGAATGGCTGTAATTTATAACGCAGAATCTTTACTTACAAAAGTAAATCGTTTTCTTAACTAGTACATAAGTAACATTATCAAACTGTGACAACAATATTTACTTAAATAAAATACAATAAACTATACAATAAAATACATTAATAAGGAGCAACGAACTACATCCATTTATCTTTATCAGTTAAATAATCATCTGTTGAGTAGTAAGCTCTTTGTATATGATGTCTCTTGACTACATTCCTAAATTTATTTGCTGGTAAACTCGATATGCTGACTGGGATCTTACTAAAAAAAATAACACTTAGTCCCATGAATGAGTTATGAGTTTTATGAAGCCTATGACCTACTAATTTTTGCTTATTTCTTGTATTCAGAGAGTGAATATCACTATTATTATTATATAAATATAAGTTTTGTTTTACAAATTTAACGTTTGCATATATTTATTGTGATGCAACTATCATAATGCCCATCTCTTTAAACTTTTCTCTAAGAGAAACTCGTGCTCCTAGTTGATATATCGCCCGCACTGCACGTTTTTGAAAAATAATTATAGTTTGTATATCCACCTTGCCCCAAAGCAATGTGTCGTAGGACATGACCCTGTGAAAATATACTTGTCGAGCTGTTTTTACATTTGTTATCTGTCTTACTTTGCTGACAGCTTACGTTGCAGAACTGAGTTTTTTTGCGAGACTTGGTATTTGGGTGCCCTACTGCAACTTACTGTCTAAAGGAATTTCCAAAAAAACTTTTGAGTCGACAAATCTAATCAATACAATTTTTTTATTTAAAATTATACTCGTTTTAGTACTTTTCACATTTGGTAAACTAAACTAAGTATATTTACTTTGTTTGGTATTTAGAAGTAGTGTCACAGAAGTTATTAATATAAAATGGTAAATCATGAATAATTATACCAAGAATAAAAAGGGACCGAGTTTTGATCCCTGAGGCATGCCCATACTCATTGATAATCCAGACGAATTCTTCCACTCAGGCAAGTAGATCAAGCACTGTTCCTTTAATACCATAATGCCCAAGTTTCAGCAGAAGTGTCCTACGTGCCACATAATCAAAAGCTTTAGAAAGATCACAGAACACGCAAACAATGGCATCCTACAATTTTTTCCAGGCATTAAAAATATGGTTCAGTAGCTTAGTACCTGCATCAACAGTAGAGCGACCCTTTGTGTAACTATATTGATCGTTATTCACTAGATTATTAAAATAAAGTGTGATTCTAACTGCATAAGTATCTTTGGGCTACAGCGACTTTCACCTTAGTATGTTCTCATATTTGTACTTTTACTGGTAAATAAATCTGCAGACTGCTCAAACACGTCATGCCATTTTAATCTACCGAACACAAAAGTTAAATAATTGATGCTCAGTAAGGCCAGACAGCAACAAATCTGAGTCGACAGACGTCACAAAATGTGTTCGACATACCGACGCGACGGAGACGTAACGTTACCATTCAACCTTCACTTTAGACTTGCGCCGTCACGTGCCAATCAACATAAAATCCAGCTCAAATTCAACTATTAAAATTTTCAGACGCCTTAAATCTCCCTAAGGGTCATCTTTATGGTGCATCCCCTCCAAAAAATAATAAAATACTTTTCATTAGTAACATAATTAATTATTAAGTTTTAGTTGCTATGTAAGCCAGGCTTACTTACAATAACTTCAACGTTTTATTTATAAGTTTCAAACGTCATTCGTTCTTTACTTTTATTTTTTTTTCTAAAGAACAAATTGAAACTGGAATTAAAATAGACCTAAAATAATCAGCTAATGACTACTTAAATATAATGTTCTTCAGAAATATTTTTTTTCTATTTTAATTTGAAGCCAACCAGGTGACGGACAGCAGTGAGGGTTTTTAAAAAGGAGTTGTTTCCATTTCATTATAATTTCTTGTTACTAAAAGGATAACTTGAAATTATCTGTTTCATTGTCACAATTTTATCATATACATAGCACCAGCAGTTGAGTTGTGATCATCGGGTATTTATCGTGTAATTTAACTCAACTGTGTACGTTAACGTATACATATTTAAATAACGTATGTATACTCGTATGTATTAAAGAAGACATCTGCTACAAAAATAGTGCACAATAGTAAACTCGCACGCCAAACGTCCATCACTGGCTCACTTAAATAATACGGTACATTATCTCACCAGGCCCCCATAACATGCTCCGTGCCCAGTGATATAGCTGCATTTAACGAGACGATTGCTCCTGATACCCTCAAGGGCGCTGTGTGAGTCCCGCACTTGATATACTGCGCGACGAGCTCAGAATACTAAAAGTATCTGATCAGACATTGATTTAGATTGTTCTATAGAGGTATTATTATACAATTTCAATTACCTTGGGTTAATTTGCACTTACTGTTAGTGATACAGTTCAAGACAAACCTAAAGTAGTTAAGTTTTTAATTGATTAGAATTACGTTTTTAATCGGATCCATATGATCGATTCTTGTTCGTCTACGTCTCGATGTATTACAAGTCTAGGCTACTGTTCTTGTGTTGTGAGATCGAATCGGTCACGCGCTCAACTCGAAGATCGTGTACTATGCAATTGCATAGCAGACATGTCACTGCACAACAGAAGCTAGTTAGACTTGGTAATATTAAATTCATGTGAACAACGCCATACAATTTGAGTAGGTGAGATGAAAATATATATTTAAACTAAACGAGTTCCATCTTGTACCTACTGTAATAGAAAACAATGGATGGTGGAAGTTTAAGATTTCATTACTTCAGTGGAAAATTTAGAATGATTAATGTTTCCTTTACAAATTAGCTGTTTCAATTTATTTGTTTACTTATTCATATTTTCGGCTACTAGAAAGGTATAAGAAATATTTGTTCCTCGGCTACAATCATTGCTTGCTATTAGAAGGGCTATAAGCGTGCCAGCTTATTTGTGTGCCGAAGTTTGGTTATTGTGTGCCTTTTGAGTGGTATAGTGGTTAAAATTGAACAAGTGGTACAAAAAGTAATTTAACAGTTAATTACTTATGTCAGCGAGAATAAATTAAAACAAATAACTGAGTTCATTAAAACTACGGTCTCGAACTGCACAATTTAAACTAACCGACATTTCAAAGCAAAAATAATTACAAACTAATTCTGAGTGAATTTTATTTGTTAATATACTAGCCAACAACGCAGGACATATTATACTCCACATGTGTATGGAGTTTTTTTTTCCAATAGAATTAACTTTATCATTTTATTTCAAATTTTTGTGCATGAAAAAGCCATCTTTATTAAAATATTGATAAAAGAGAACGGAGAAGAACTAGGCTATGTCTAATTAATTCACAAGTAACACAATTTTTAACTTACGATTTTCTTATCGCAAGATAAAACTTCTCTCATATTTTACTTTCCATTCAAGTTGTTCAAAAGTCAGTGACATTGGCAGCCGTTACTTTGTCAACATTAACTTAACTAGTATTAACATAGAGAGTTACTGGCGCTCTGTTGTCTGTGGCACATCTGCATGACTCATGTAACATTCTACCTGCCACTAGAGATGGAATGGCAATTATAAAATCTGATTGTACCCAGAGTGTTTAAATAATATTAGTGATGTCCTTGTACCTTTGCAAACGCGGCCGGTTCTCTCTGGTACACACCGCAAGTACCACGGCTGCATTTATGCTGATGCAATGATGTGATACTCCATGTCACTACTTATCGACTCTGCAAAGAGATTTGAGATTCAAAGAGACCATTGCGCTGCTATATTTATGTGATATGCTGTCACACTTCATCTTAAAGGTATTACATTAATCTAACTAATGTGTACCAATCTATACTAATTAAATAAAGCTGAAGGTTTGTTTATTTGTTTCTTTGAATGCAATAATCTCAGCATAATATTCGTTGGAATTGAAAAAATATTGCAGTGTTAGAGAGCTCATTTATCGAGGAAGGCTATAGACTATATAACATTACGCTTAGACAAACGGATTGAAGCATCAATGAAAAATGTTGCAAAAACGGGGAAAATTGACGCAGACGTAGTTGCGCGTCAGCTAGTATAATTATATCACTCAATATTCATCATTGACATACAAATTGCATACTATAGTTATATACCCCAGTATAATTAAATAATTAGGTGTTCTAATTAGGGCTATCGAACCTACTAGAGTTGGTTAATCTCTATATAGTAATAACAGCTAGTAAATAAAAATTATAATAGTGGTAATGTCGTAGGTATGATTTAAAGTACTCGATCATTGTCCGACGATCACAATGAAGGGTATATTCGTGAAAATGGCGCGAGTGTTTCAGGTAATGGCCGCTGTCATCATAATATTTATCGTCGAATAATGGCGGGAGGGGTGGGGTGGAAGCTGATTGCAGGGAGGAGGCGATATTTCATTTATTGTGTACTTTTGTTCACTGGATGTGGAACCTCCTGAGGTTTAACAGGTGAATGATAATTTTCATGATGAATAACTCGGTGCAGTTAAAATGAGGTTATTGAAAGCCATGATTGCATATGCTGTGGTATGGGAAAGTATTCCAAGTATACTTATTTTGAATATGTAGATTGGATCAGTCGGTTTGTGGACGCTGGCAAAACTAATCACCTTGTTTTTAGCGACGAGTAAATTGAAGATGATTCATTTATATTGCTGATGTAGCCGCAGCATGATAATATAATGTAAAAGTAGTGTAGACGACAGCCCCTCGCCAAGAGAGAGGCGACGAGGCAACGACGAGCCGCTGGAGACACTTGACTACAGCGACTACTACTGTATGTAAATTACCAGACAACAGATGGCAGCTACGGTTACAATAAACTCAAGTAAATATTATGTTGTAGGCAAGCACAACCTGTAAATATCTATAACCAATATGAACTACGAATACTTTGTGATGGTAAAGTCCTCTAACACCTAGGGCTTGCACTAGGGTGCACCTGTCGTTCGAGTTTTCAAGGAGGGAGGCCTACAACGGAGGCCGCACGGAGACTGAAATAGTTGCTGAGTAGCAGATTCTGCAACTGTTGTTTGGGCTCAGCTCGTAGGGAGGGGCTAGTTCCCCGAAAAGGAAAGAGCTCATGCGCTCGGCGACCACCTCCGTGGCGGTCACCGCAAACGTGGCTTATAAAAACAGGAACCTCAAAGGTACCTTCGCCAAGGGCCTCAAAGAGTCCGCCTCAGTTTTGAAAGAAGTGGTTGAGGCGCTATTTGAGCGCTCCACCGCCAATAAGGCGGGGACTCAGAGATTACGGGCCCACAACGTCCGTCTCGAGGAAGAGCTGAAGACGCAATTGTGATCTTTCGCTCTGAGCCGAAATAGCGCATTTGCGTGCCGATTTTGGTTTGGCTAGAGCCGGTTTTGTCCCGGCCTTAATCAGCGCTGTGCCGGCCGGTTCTGTCCCGGCTCATAGTGGAGAAGGGCGTCTGTCGACTCCTTTACGGAGGCGCAGATGAGGCAGCAAAGTCTCATTGACGCGCGCCTTGACGCTTGTCCGAAGAACCGAGCTATCGGCCGGCTCGCGGCGCCCAAGCCCCCTCAGGGGCCACTGGTAGCACCCTCGGCGCCACCATCCCATACAGGGGGGGGGGGGGGGGGCGCCGGGCCAGTAGACCGAGGTGCACGGCCTCGGGATAGAGACTTAAATCCCCCGCTGCAGCGTGCGCTGAGAAGAGCAGCCTGTGCTGCCGTAGCGGGCGCTTCAAGTGACCCAACGGCCCAGATCTTTCCCCCGGCCAGTCCCCATTAGAGGGGGCAGACGCTAGGTCTGCCCCCTCTAATGGGGAAAGACTGGCGAACGGTGGAGAGTAGGAAATTGTGGTGCCAGCAGAAGAAGAAGGCCATTCCTAGTAGAAGATAGAATCTATATGTGTATTTTTAATAGATGCACTGTTACAGGGCTAACATCCTAACAGATTGATTAATCTAGACTCGACTAATGTTGAGTGGTTGAGTGTATGTGGTGCAATCCCTTTGTTTTGTAGCACGTGTGGTGACTACTTACGTTTGTTATTCATCTCGACCACAAGACGATTAACAAACGGATCGTTGAACTTCTTGTCGTTTCTGTCTTCAGGCAGGACGTGTTACGTACGCATACCTTGTTTACTTCGAACACTATTGGACTCATATAAAAGCAAATGACTCAAAGGGGACCCCTTTGAGTCATTTGCTTTCATATGAGTCCAATAGTGTTCGAGGGGTTCCTTTGGTGAAACAGGTGGGATCCGTATGTACCGCCTCCCTTATATAATAAATATTAGTTCAGTTATTCAGGTATCATAGCTACTCAGACACGAAACAACAAACTCGAAGTGACGTCGAGAACTCAAATGTGATGTGATGATGTCTCATTACTGTATTGCAATATGTACCCCGGACTTCAATCTATACTATATAAATAGTCTCCTAACCGATGTGGGTTCAGCGGCCTATCCTCATTAGAGACCAGTCAACTACGCAGGAGATATTATAGTGCACAAGTTAATTTATTAAAGCCATTAGGTACATAATAATGAGACAGGATCTATTACTAAAAATATAAAGAGTATCTATTAAAAACAATGACAATCTATTATTTATTGTAACAAAAATTAATAGTATTGGTATTTATTTAAGAAAAAAAAGTATTGATGATATTTTGTGCACAATTAAATGAGACTCTATATAATTCTATTAATTATTCCTTCACTCACACACCTCGATAGGACGGAAATGCTACATAACTGAATAGAGATACGGTGCAGGGGGCCTAGACAAATTCACATTCGAATAGCGATGTCGTTAATGGAAAAGAAGGTACAAAATATAGGGAATTGAAATATGTCACGTGGTCAATCCAAGACGATGCATAAATAAGCTGCACTATTGACAGTATCATCACTATTTTTTTCCATTCGATGGATCACTAATCTAGCGAATGGTAAGGTCATGTAGAAAACGAAATAAAACGACGGAGTTATTTTTTATAAGAATTTGACATTTGTGGTGGAGACCATAAACATTTTTTTTATTTTTTTATTTGAACGATTGATTGGAATTGATATTGTAGGCGTTAGCGAATTTGCCACGGAGGAAGTTCGAAGGATGTTCCTTGTCTAACCCCCAAGATCGATGGTTTAACGCATTCTTCGAGGCATGGAAGGATATGACAATGTTTGAAAATGGTCACCCGTCTTTGGACCGACAGTTGTAATGTTCAGGGCGATGTATCATACATTTATAGTAATACTAGCTGACCCGCGCAACTTCGTCTGCGTAAATTTTCCCTTTTTTCTTCCTTTTTTTTTACAATATTTTTCATTGCTGCTCCGCTCCTATTAGTCGTAGCGTGAAGTTTTAACCTATAGCCTTCCTCGATAAATGGACTATCCAACAATAAAATATTTCAATGCGGCCCAGTACTTCCTGAGATTATCGCGTTCAAACAAACAAACAAACTCTTAGGGGGATGAAAAATAGATGTTGTCCGATTCTCAGACCTACCCAATATGCACACAAAATTTCATCAAAATCGGTCAAGCCGTTTCGGAGGAGTATGGCAACAAAAACTGTGACACGAGAATTTTATATATTAGATGAATGCGAAAGTTTGGATGTAAGAATGAATGTCTGTTAGTCAATCACGCGACAACCGGTCATCGGATCTGAATAAAATTTGGCTCAGAGATAGATATAATATAATATAATATATGCCGTGTGGTACCGGCTTAAGAATAGTACCACCCCATCTCTTCCCGTGGGTGTCGTCAAGGCGACTAAGGGATTTCACTCCGGAGGACGGGCAGCAGCGTCCTCTGCGTACTTAAAGCCTTACTGCGATCGCCAACCCGCTCGCCAAGCGTGGCGATTATGGCAATTACCCCCAGGATCTACATACCAGTAGGTTCTACTGGGGAGACCCGTGCCCAGCAGTGGGCCATCATAAGGGTTGATATAATATAATATAATAGCATGGAATAGTAGGACCTAGGTTATTTATTTAATCGTATAATGTACGGTTTATATTATTTACTTTTCATATTTTTTATACTCATTTGCACCATTCGCATTTTTTCGTCGCAAATATGATTTTTATTACTTTTCTAGCTCAAAATTAAGTCTCATTTTTCATCTCACGTTGAAAATGTTTGCAATAATGCCTAAAAATCAAATATAAAATTTATTTCACGAACACAGCTGACATTGATTGATGGGATTATCCCCAAAACAACTAAATAGATATTTACAAAATATTCATCGTTTCATTTATTTTACTTGACGTGATCAAATTAAGTTAGTCAATGTAATCTCTCCGAAAAATATGTTAGGTATATTAAATAATAGCTGTCCCGCGCAACTTCGTCTGCGTAAATTTTCCCCGTTTTTGCAACATTTCTCATTGTTCCTTAGATTACTGCGTTCAAACAAACAAACAAACTCTTCAGCTTTTTATTATTGGTATAGATGAATAATCCAATTTGAATCAGATTCGCATTTTGGTTTTGAATCGTTTGGAAATCAAAATTCTGTATTTTATCAAATCACTAGCTGTCCCGCGCAACTTCGTCTGCGTAAATTTTCCCCTTTTTTTATAATCCTATGTTACTTTTAATACCTCCAAGAATATGTGTACAAAGTTTCATGATGATCGGTTGAGTAGTTTTTGCGTGAAAGCGTGACAAACAAACTTACATTCACATTTATATATATTCACATTTATATAATGAAGCGGCGGTAGTCTAATGGCTAAGGCATCGGTCTCGCAATCGTGAGGTCGCGGGTTCGAATCCTACCCATTATACTACCGATGTGAACCCACTCCTAACACAAGCCTTTGAGCTTAGCTGGAGGGGTTAACAAGATTGCTAGTAATGTGGGACTCAATCCCACATTGCTAGTTATCTTTTTAAAAAATAAATATATTAGTAGGAATTTATGATAACCCTTCTCAAATAAATGTTTTTTGGAAGATTTTTTAAAAACTTCTCTGGAAAGAAAAAAGCATTTTTAATTGTTAAGTTTAAAGAAATTTGTATAGGTAGCGTGCACAAAAGATGTTTTAATAAATCGACTCATAGTACCTATTTGTGTTCCATTCTTTAGAAGTTGGACGTCGCACTGCGGAGCTTTAGCCTGTACTTAGATAGAAAATTTCCAAGAATGAGTATAATTCAAACTAAGTGGCTATGAATCCTTGAAAAAAATACGTTATGAAGATTGTTCTAGTAATACCTAGCAGTCACTTGAATCTCAAGTGCTTTAGATTCAAGTTTTAATAAAATTCGGCTGCAAAACATGTGCACCTATTTGTTGTGAGTGAAAGTGAAAGTCACTATTCTTGTAATATAAATGCATAATTTTGTTTAACAAAATCTACTTAAAAAGATACTTAATCAGGTAGTGAGAAAATATCATTTTATTCTTTTCTAATTTTATAAGAGTGATGTCGGGGACAAGGATGATGTCGGAAATTATAGACCAATTGCCATTCTTTCAGCTCTCTCCAAAATATTGGAAAAACTTTTAAATTCGAGGCTAGTAAACTACCTCAATAGATACCAAGTACTGTCTCCCTTGCAATACGGCTTTCGACAAGGCAAGTTTGAAGAACTAGATAAGGGTCATAAATGCTTATCTTTGTTCATAGATCTAAAAAAAGCGTTCGACACCGTTTAGCCATAGTCATAGTCATAGTCATAGTAGTAGCCCCTATTCTTGTAAACAAACTGGAAAAAAATGGTCTCAGAGGTTCTGCACTGTCTCTATTTAGAAGTTACCTATCAGAGAGGACTCAAAAGTTGAGGCTAAATCAGTATACCAGTGAGGACGTCGCGGTGTTATACGGAGTCCCGCAAGGAAGTGTACTAGGCCCTACAGTTTTCCTAATATACATTAACGACCTCTGTACTCTGAAAATTAGGAACGGCCACATCTTTTCCTACGCCAATGATACTGCGATAGTCTTCGTTGGAAATACATGGGATAATGTAAAGCAAAATGCAGAACAGGGCATGCGGTTGGTCGCCAAATGGTTAAAGGACATGCTTCTTACCCTAAACACCACAAAAACGAACTACATGTGTTACAGTATACAAAATCAGACGCGACCTACTGCTGCTCTTAAACTTAACGTCTGTGACTGTCCTGCTATAGATAAAATATGCCAAACGAAATACCTTGGGGTGACAGTTGATCAGCGGCTGTCCTGGCATCCACATATTGAACAAATCACTATAAGAATGAAAAAATTGATATGGATTTTTAAAACCTTAAAACATATCGTTTCCATATCACGGGACTATGGAGTCCCGGTCATTTGGAAGGCGTGCATGAAGCCGAAGCCAACACGTAGAGACCCGTTAGACACTTTAATCTAAAGGCTATGTACCGTGACACAAACCGGCAATTTTCGTTGTGCACACTATAGAAATGTACCCAACGACATTACCCGGTTAATGTAAAAACTATTGTCAAAAAGTGGTAGCTAAGAAACTGGGTTATGGAGGTGATGTGTTAGTGAAATGGTTAACTGGTACTATTGAAGGAACTGTGGCGCCTGCCCTGCAAACACATGGTAAAAATACACGGACAAATGTTCAGGCGGTGACTCGCCACTCACTAGATGGGCCCCCCATCTGGCCGCCACGGGCATACAGCCAAACAGGCGACAGGGAGCAACATGGGTGTGAGCAGCTTGGGGTGTCGAGCGGTGCGGCGCCGGTTTCACCATCACGTTTTTCGTGTTTCGGCCCGTGAGTGGGTTTCCCCGTAGTCATGCCCTTAAAAATGACACTTCCACCTCCGAGCATACAAGCTCTGGCGACCTCCCTCTGGCCGGCCGAAATGAAATGAAATTATTTAATTCACACAAAATAGAGTACATTAAGGCAAGACAGAGTTGAGAGTCCTGCGGGCGCTCTTGGTGTTCCACTCCCGCCGGCCAGTAAAGGCAAGCGGGAAACGAGGTCCTGACCGACTCTCTTGAGGCATCGGGATTGCACTGTCGCCACGCACATTCAGCTCGCCACAAAGCTGCACTGCGGTTTGTGTACTCTTATTTCACCCTCATGAGACATTTTTTATTGGTGTCATAAGGATTTAAAGAGCTGCTTTTATGCCCTCGGAGTGCTGCGTTAATCTCATTTAGGAAGACAACGGCTAGCCCCGAGGGGTTTATTATTATTATTATTATTCCTAAAGATGTTAATATAGAGGCTGTCGCGTAAAGAGTGAGTAAGAGAGTTCCTAAGACACACTGCTTTTATAATAAAGGAGCTGTCATAACAGCTAGAGCTGTGAGCGGGAGTGTGTAATAGAAGAGAGGAGAAAGAACGGCTGGGTTTACCCCTGGGCACAAGAAACTCAAAGCAATCTCTTCATAAATAAGAAGGAGAAGTTTGATTGTGAAAAATAGTGTAAATAAGAGAGAGAATATGTGAGAATCACCTCAGATTTCGCCGAGATTCGGAGACATGGTCGTAATTACGCAATCCAAAAATCAAGCAGATACACAAATTCTGCAGACGTTCCAGCTTGTCAACTAGTTTCTCCTTAGTATCCAGAAAACAAACATCTGCATAGTCTATGTGTGGGAGTAGAAGAGATTGAGCTAGAGTAACTTTAACTTAAAACATGTGTTTCTCCATTTTCAACCAAAAGGTCAAATATAAAATTTTACTAATCTAACTTAAATCTGACGGATCTTGATAAACCACATATCTACGCGGGTGACAGTTAATACATTTTATAAATGTGAAATTAGTAATGAGAAAGTCTATCTGTTACGTTTTCACGCTTATACCGATCAATCGATTTAAATAAACATACGATAAGAGACTCGAAGGACATATGATAGTTTTTATCGAGATAACCGTCAGTACGCGGACGTATTTTATCTTGACTCTTATACTGACTATGAAGATAGTGTATAGTAAATTAGTCGCAGCACCTTACCCCCATATCAAGTTTATAAATTGGCAATTTGAAAAAAATGGCCGCGAGTTTTTATTGCCAGGTTCTTTTCTCCAGCTTTACCTATTGTTTGCGAACTTGGAACTACATGTAGGTACATGTAGAATTCCGACGAATCACAAGTGTTGTTTTGCATCCTAATTGAATAAAGAATTTTAATTTTTTGATATCAAATGAATAATTAATATTAATTCGTATTCAAAGTGTAGCGAGGACTATTTCGGTTAGTACATAAACATTACATAACTATACATAAGGATTTAAAACGTGGTGATGATGTAAATGCGGTAAGTGCCTTAGTGAATAATCTATGCATGAGCCGTATCCGGGACGTTTGAAATGCTAAATTATATCGAGAGAAGCCGCTCGTTCATTACCGCGCCGCGCCGCGCCGCCGCCCGACCTAAGTGCCGCGTCGGGCCACACTTCACTGATACCCTGAACTTGATGTGTAGCTTACTGTACTGCCTCACATTACTCCGCCTTTATACCTTACAGTTTTGAGTACTGAACCCGAGTTTATTGAGTTTAGTAGCTATTCAAAAGGAAAACGGTTATGTAACGGTATTACAAGATATATGTGTGAGAAGATCGAAAGATCTGTGAGGTTAAATGAAGTTACGGCAGTCGGACCATCGTTATATAGAAAATGTCAAACTACTCTGGGCTTCGGCGAGCATGTAAGGCCATAGATCCTGCGCCTAATCTCTCTTCATTTGTATTTAATATCCGCCTCTTCAGACTAGTTACATCCTTTCAATTTTATTAAAAGAGTTAAAACAACGATTAACGAAGTCGGTACTTTCTAAGGCGGGCAGTGACGCATCCCATCGGCGGCGGCTTAAACACTTGTGGGCCGCGCGTAATTGGCGCGCTGGGTGTGCGGCCGCAGCGTGTCGTCTGTACCCGATATTAATTTACGAGCGCCGATAACCGCCGGCACCGGCGCGGGCGTGTGAACCCGCCCGAATATTAATGATGTTTGGATTACTACACTGTTACCAGTCGATTGTGGAGCGGCTTTTTGCTGAGCGCGGTTGACGCACAGCGTTCGAAGAGCAGTGTTTTCGTGGCCAGACTACTGAACTACATTATTAAATTGGTCGACAAGAAACTCTATTCAGAGTTATGGATTATCGATCTGTCCGTGCCGGCAATACCTTTATAACTAAGTCCAGTTTATTTTCTTAATGTCAGTTAGGGCTACACCCTAAAACGAATTCCCAATCCCAAAAAAAATTTTGGGATTGAGCCTATTCAGAGAATATTAAAAGAATTGTTATCGTTTCAAAATGCAAACAAGATGAAGATCATACATATTTTGTTATATGAATATCGAACCCCTAACTCTCGGAAGCGCAGGCTTTTGCCGTGATAACATTAATTGCTGTGCCATCCAAAATATAAATTAATTACAGCACAATTCCCTTTTCATCAATATAATTTCAATATTCGCACTAACAATGTATTACAATAAGTAGGTAACTTATTATAATTATTTAGACTGTACGAGTATATACTCTTCTTAATGAGTCAACGGCGCGCAATGTATTGTGTGATATTATCCATTCCTCATTAACTGTACACAATAACATCACAGTCTCACAGACATTAGCTCATTACTAATACATGTGTACAGTTAGACGTAGTGATTACTTCAAGCAGGGTCTACACTTGCCCAGGGACGTCTCGGCCTGGGTACTGGGAGGCTGGAAATTAGGCATTTGTAGGCGTTTTCTTGAACCCTGACTCGACAACGGCTGTCATTGTGTGTGTGTGCGTCAAACACAGGCTGTTTGTTTGTCGTTCGTGTGAAAGTTCTGGTAAGATATAGCTTATTTGTTTAATAAATAGTTAATGAGTTTGGTATAGGATGTATCTTATACTTAAAGTAAATTGTTTTTATTTGTGCGGTTATGATTGAACTACTACTATTTTAACGATACTTGTACCTATATACCTAAATGTTTCGTAATAATTTCTAAACATACAACGTTAAATTGAACCGCTAATTTCTAATCACTCAGCTGACCATGCAATATTGCAATATAACTTTTTTCGAACAAAAGTGAAGGAAAACCTTTCTTAATGGGGAATTATTAACCGTGTGAATATATTGATTGTTATTGAGTTACTTTAATACTAAACTGAGCGACGTTAAATGATGTTTGCGAAACATAAATGATTAAAAATTCGTAAAATATGCTTGTAGTAGTGGTAAACAGTTCATTTAAGGCAGTAATTAAAATTCCAAGGGACCGAATTAAATATTAAATTGGGCGACGAAACTTCGGAGTAGGTGAAAATGATACTAGGTTTAGCCACAGACAAGACTAGACATAGTACCTACATAAAAATAAAATATAGTTTTTGTCAATTGATTCGGTTAGGTTGGAACTGCGGGTGAGCTAGAGTGCCGCGGCAGCGGCCTCCGTGTGCCCAAAACATAACATTTAAGTTTAATTTCTTATTTTTAGGGACCTCCTTAACTTTCTCGAAGTTTCAGATCTCTTGTTCAAAAATACTTTGACCAGCTTCATTGATCGTTCTGAATAATCCGTACCTCAAATTCATATTTATAAGTAGTAATTTTCAATATTTGTGTTCGCCTTCAATCTAAGGCCCACTTATTACGCCATTTTAACACCCATAGTTTAAAATTAAAATCGCTTGTTTAAATACAACCCTTTCATAAATACTAAAGGACAAATCTCACCAAATATCTCGAATGATACGAGTCGAGTAAGCACTAATTTATAGTCGATGTAGAGACGAGGGCTGGGCGCGGTGAGGAAGCCCGCTGGTCAGCCCTGGGCCGCACTATCTCGCCGGCCACTGTTGATTTAGGCGTTGTTTGTACACGCACCTGATACACGCCCGCCCTGAACACATCAATTGTGTCCGCCACTTTATAAGAGCCAGCTTCCAACACACACATATGTCCACATACCGGTCGTATGTTCGCAACCAACGGCGCTTTTGTCAAACGTACGTAATACAAGCTTCAATTTGTTCGTCCGTTTATTGTCAAATGGCCCCAGCGGCCGTCAACAAAAATAACATGATGTAAAACATCAATTCGCATTCAACGCCCTGTAATTTTGCAAAGTGAGGGATTTTTAGCCGCCAAATCATGTGAATTCAAAAAAAGCTGCACAGAAATAAATCCGTGCCTCTGAAATTATAAGCAAACACACAGCGGGACAAAAGAGTCGAGTCTACGTACAGACGCACGCAGAGTTCACAATTAAACCGGCAGGGGGCGCGTGTGTGAGAGTAATTAGGGCTGGCGTGCGCCCGGGACTGCACCGTGTTGTTTTATAATTTATTACTCTCGGCCGTGGCAGCCCTGACAACTGTCCGTGATAAAAGCCTTTCTTTAGAAAATTTGCATAATAGAATATTAGTGAAATACCTAGTTGTGAGAACTGCATCCTTTTGATCCCGCGGACAAAGGGCAGTAAGGCGGATCAGGCCGAGAGATCTAAAGGCACTGAGAATTCATTAAATACGATCCAATTCATGGAAGCTACTTCTTTACGAAAAAACTCATTTTACCTCGATAGGATTGCTTCCAAAGAGCAATCTTGAGCTCCTAATTCCGCGGGAAGCGCTCGAGTACGGACAAACAAAGTGTTCGCAATTGTCTCAACCGCTCTTGTATAGTCACATCAGCTACTAAAGAATAATAAAACACTTTAAAGGTGAAAGTTTCGTCGGCTAACGAGTTTCCTACTCCCATTACTGCGCCCTATCCGCCCCACCAGGTACGTTTTTTTATAAAATAAATTGTGAAAGTACTCATCAACTCCTATCTCACAATTTTGTTGTTTTAATATGGCGTAATAAAGCTCTTGTAACCAAAATTATTTAACAATGTAATAAAAGCTCATTATTTGTCTGGAAAGTGTATATTTTATTTTTTTTAAAAGAGTATATCAACTATCCATTTCATTCAGATTTTAAACCATCCTGATGTGATTATAAGTTATAAATTATATCTACGCAACTATAGAGTTCATGAAAACAAATCAGTAAAGATTGAAAAAATAAATGTGTTTGAAATATGCTCGATAAATATTATTGAAACCTTTTATTTTGTCTAACACTTACTTACTAAAAAATAAAAATCAATAACGTACTTTTACGTATTCTCAACCATACGTAATGTGTGTTATAATGTAATTAGCTAATTAATAAAATTATCTTAATTAAGTATTCCATATCTTTTATAATTAAAAAAAAAATGGTATACGTTACATACGCGTTGTTAACTTTTGATTAATTGTTACACTAAAACTTAAATGTAACTTAAACCTAGCTTGTAATTTTTTTTATGTATTGTGTAAGCAATTGTAGGTTAGCCAAATAAATAAAAAAACAATAAACACAATGTGACTGTCATTATTAAATTAAAAAATCCGCCTGAGGTACAATACTAAGTTCATCAAGATTCATTAATCTCTCCGACAGCATTATATTATATATCATGCTTCATCACAGGGGATCATGTTTGCATCTTGTTTGTACAAGCGGGATTTTTTAATTTATCTATTTAATATCTACTTATTTTGAATTAAAAAAACATTTTTTTAGTATTAACTCTTTGAAATGAGCCCTTTATTTTGATACCCATAATTATAATGCGGTATTAAAAAACCACTTTTTAATGTTTTTGACATCTCACAGCCGCCTCGTTTGTTTTTTCAAACGTCACTTATTTAAAAACACTTGGGCGGTCAAGACATTCCTTCTAAAAAATACGCTTATATACAGGGAGCCGGTTTAGTAAGTCGAATCCTTGCGGCGGTGTGATCAGACCATGATACTAAACCGATTTTATTGAAAAAAAAAGTACGTATTAAAAAAAACACTTTGAAAGATGCCTTAAGCAGGACCGCAAAATACTTACTTTATAGGTGCATATTTATCTCAAATCCAGTAGGTGGAGCGATTAATCTACGACTGACTCGGTAGCGCTATTGGAGTGTGTACGCACTCCCACTGCGCTACCGGGCAGTCAACATTTTTATGTAATATGGTAGTTTTTTTCAAAATAATCGATTTAATATAATGGTCTTATCACCCACCTGCAAGGATTCCACTGACTAAATCGGCCACCATCCGGGGAAGACAGTGGAGGTAGTGTGGGGTTTTCACCCACTAAAAATCCCACCGTGTATCACTCACCACCTTCGTGAACGGGCCGCCGGAATTTGTTATACTGTCGGCGACCTGCCCAGTGGCAATGCCCAACGCGATGTTGTTGCGTTCCAGGCATTTCACACCTACGCGCTATATACAGACAGCATGCTGCGCCTCTAAGATTATCCAAGATAATCATTAAATAAGATTAGCCTCACCTAAGGCGGCACCATGATGCCGCCCGGTTCGTCGGCGACGGAGCTGCAGGGGGCAGACCATGGATAAAACCATGGCCGGCAAAAGGACTCTATTCCCTCCTAATGACGTGTGCAGGTACTTTCGGAAGCAACTGTACCCGGAAAAGACCTGCACCAATCGTAATACGGTTCGAACATCTACCCGTAGAGCCTACAGTTGGCTCCAGCACTGGGTCATGATCGCCCGGTGTGGCTCACCGCGCCACGCACGTACGACGGGCGCAAACTTTGGTGAGCAACTGAGCCTTCAAATCCCACGGGATTGTGCTCAGCAGAAACCGTGCGGTATCCGCCGCCTTGGTCCGCTGGGTTATCCCTAGGCGGACCTTATTCTGGGCGGTCAGAGACGCTGCTCACACTACCGTCAACCATCGACTCGAGGCACTAAGCCCACCCAGGTCCGGTAACAGCCTTACCAGTGCAGACGCAGTGGCCTCAAGCTTAGGAACAGGAAGTGATCGTCGAAGGGTCCCCGACGAGGTCCACCACCTACGCACCTTCCTGAGCGGGATACTCGAGAATAAGGCCCTGCCCCTCGTTCTCGAGTATCCAGCAGAGGTGGACTACGCGGGGCTTCGAGGCGCTGCCACCATGATACTAAGGGCATTGACGGCGGTGTGCGGTGTACCTCTCAGCGCCTGTTGTTGAATTGGCTGGGAAGCCTCGTGCGATGTTGCTGGCCGTGCTTTCTTCCCAACACAGGGAGCAACTGAAGTTTGTGCCGTTCTGGAGTGGCCAACTCCAGAACGGCACAAACTTCAGTTACTCCCTGTCGCATAGGGACGCGTAGGGTTACACGCTAAAGCAACTGGACAGGGAGCAACTGAAGTTTATGCCGTTCTGGAGTGGCCAACTCCAACGCGTCCCTCGGAACAGGGTAAGGGCGTGGGTATTGTGAAAGTGTACCCCTGTGGAGGTTTTGGCTTGCTCGCCGCTAGTGGCGGCCAGCAGATTGGTTCAGGAGGGTCTCCCATCGATCAACGTCCCGAGATTAATCAAAAGTTGCCAGAACTGTGCCTCGGAAAAGGCGTCCACAGGCTGCTCCTTGCTCGGTTCGATTATCGCCTGCGCAGCTTGGTGCTTGCGTACCGAAGCCAGAGCAGCTTCCTTTGCACGAACAGGAGTCGAATTGGATTCGGCTGTATTGGGTTGAACCAAATTTTATCTAGCCTAGCCGCTGGAGAGTAACCAACCGTAGCAGAGGGGGCCAAAACGGAGCCTAGAACATCAGTCCGCAACTGGGCGAGCTATGTACGGGGTTCGCCTATATCCCGTTCCAGTCGGGCATTGTATTGGATGGAGCGCTCAATTAGAGCCTCTACCTTCCTTGGAGGCGGATTCCTTGTGCCCTTTAGAACAACGGAAACTTCGGGTAAATAAAAGGTATCGTACCTTTAAATAATTCACGCGATTAATTCCCGAAATTATTCTAATATGTATAAAAATCGCGAAAGTTTAAAAACAATTATTTATTGTGTTGTCTTCCGAACAACATTCACATGCTAAATTTAATTGAATGCCTCTGTAGCGCGGTGGCAGTGTGTCCGACTGCTACGCAAGAGGTTCGATTACCTCATTAGGCACCACTTTGTGTGATCCACAAATTGTTGTTCCAAGCTGGGGTGTACTTTGTGTCCGTGACTTGTATGTTTGTAAAGTCCCCCACGACACAGGGCTAGTACCCTAATGCGGAAGTTGTCTTAAAAAAAAGAAAGAAAGAATTGAGATTCAATAATTTGAATAAGGTTAAAAATGACGTCCAAGACGCCACCAGATAATTTGGGGTAACTAGACCCCAATCCAATCAGAGACCTCGTTAACTGACGGATGAGTGATTTAGGCGCTATGTAAATACAAACACAACACATAGACTTCTAAAAACATAATCTGTCCTTTATGGCTACGCCGTAGCTGGGTAAAAATACGTAAAAGTTTAACTCTACCATCATTGTCATCTCCACATTAGAGAGTCAATCACACATACTGATTACTCAAGATCATGTCGGTGAAGCTGAGAGAGTATTTGTCATGCAAATGTATTCCGTTGTACATCGCGACTTAATCCGCTACGAATGTTAAATACGTTAACTCGCGCCGTGCTACGCGGCTACGACGTAGCGGCCGCCAAAAATTGTATACGGGGCGCACGAGTGCGGGGCGCGCCAGGGCGCCGGGTCGGCAGTCGCGCGGCGCCCGCCGCATCGTTCGCACGTTGTCTCCACGCCGCTCTGGCACGCTTAGCGCTCGCGACACTCCGCCGTGCGCCGATCGGCTCCCACGAA
Source organism: Herminia tarsipennalis (assembly GCA_945859575.2). Taxonomy (NCBI): domain Eukaryota; kingdom Metazoa; phylum Arthropoda; class Insecta; order Lepidoptera; family Erebidae; genus Herminia; species Herminia tarsipennalis. The sequence continues at coordinate 27,334,504 of OX243841.2, read as the reverse complement.
CACCTGTGACGTGAAGTGTTTCTGTGCTTGTGTTCAGAATGCTAGTGTCCAGTGAATTATAAATCGGGGCTACCTCGGAGAGCCGGCACCGCTCGAGGTGGGTCATGTATTATTTAGCGTATCGCTCTGTCGCCGTTCGGAGAGTTGTTAGGAGCCGACGAGTGAATGTTTAATGTGATAAGTTGATCTGTCGCGGCGACGTTGTCGGCCGGATGCGGTCCTCCGCCGGCCGCGGCCGCCGACCGCCGACCGCCGACCGCCGCAGATAAGCGTCCGTTATACGTCCCTCAACGAACATTACATACTCGAAACAGACTCCGGCCGAACCGTAAACTTTATTTATCTTGTTACACTATCTCCGCAACTTTTTGAAATAGGATACTTACATTGAGAGTTCATGGATTTCATTAAATGACTGACAGATAATGTTTTTAGCATTAAGTAGGCCTTTGTCCAAAATTGTGCAGAGAATTTTAAATAAATAATTTAAGCTTTAAGTTTCGTCATACAGAGTGAAGTTAGAGAGTGATTACACTCATGCGTAAGAGATCCTACTCTTATGGTCTTACTCAATCACATATAAATATGTATTACTAATATTGTATGGAATAATGTCCAAACTCTTAAAAGTTTGTTATGCGACTACACAAATTCAATTTATATTTTATTTTTATATGAGTATAAATAGTAATTGTAAAAGACTCATTTTTCGACTAGTATCTTGTAATTTTTTTTTTTCTCAACTCAGTGTTTTCGTAAACAAATGAATACGTTGAAGAATATATTTTGTGAGCAAAGTCAATCTTGGAAATAATGAAACATTTTTGTTTTTTTTTTTCTATTTCATAAAATGTTTTCAGTATATCTTTTATCCCGCTGCGATATTTCTTACCTTGACTACATCAACGTTTTCGCTTCGCACACGAATCTCCCAGATAAATACACATTTGGCGTATACCCAGAATAACGCTGCTCGAGTTTTAGCTAACAAAGCGTACTGGATACTTTCATACTATATTATGTAAATGGGGACTTGCTGAGTACGTTTCATCTATAATAACAAACTTACCACTAGTACCTGGTAATCCAGGTACCCATACTATAGTTGTCTGCTGTCCCAATAATTATATAATTGTTGAGATCGATGCTGTAGGAATCAGTGAGCGAGTAATTAATACCGAGGCTCGTAATTGTCATTAATTAATATCTCGAGCCTGTCGTACCTACATACTAATGATTATTATACATTGAGTGACACAACAATATCACTGTCTGTTTAAACATCCCTTAAGGTGCAGATCTTAGATCATTTAACGCTCTATCCAATCACCACTCAATCCCCATACTAAATTTAAAATCATCTCAACGCTATTAAGACCTCGCATTGAGCAGCACCTGCGGAAGCAACTACAAGCTATAGGTAGTACAAAGTAAAATATTTCAAACTTGAAAAAATTACACAATAAATTAATTACCCAACAAAAACAGTTTATTCATAAATTAAAAGGATTTTATTTACAAACAAATCCGGGCCATCGAAACACTCGCATGGCATCAATAGGTAACACAAGATATAAAAACGTAAACTGTATCGATGCAGGTAATAGGGTAGTCAGTATCGGTCATAAACCGATACCGACTACCCTATTACCTGATTCTGTATGAGTACCAAAGGTGTATCGACTAGATGTAGGTAGTTAATAATCCGCTCAGTTCGCGACGAATGTTCACTTGCAATGTACATATTCAACTTTACTAGTGAAAATATGTATTTTTGTTTAGTGTTAATTAAATGTCACACTGTATAAATAATGTTGTGCCTCCATTAACTGTTTCACAAATATGTACTTAGATAAGAATTATCATTGGTGTTATATTTGATTAAAGATTATATTCAAATGTAATAAGTAGGCACGTAGCCTGCAGAATACAATTTTTCCACATGTAAAGGGCATTTGAAATAAGATTTTCCAATTGTCATTTTCTATGCAATATTAACATCAATAAATAAATTTAAAAACAACAAAATATATATTGGGTATTGGGGGCCGGGGGTCATTTGTAATATATTAATAACCTCCTGCTTGTGGCTCTTTACATTAAACTGAACAACTTTGTTATGTCAGTTTTGAAAAATATTGAATATAGCTGCCTGCTCTAATTTTTTTACAATAAAATATGTTACTCCCCGATAATGTAGCTTTCTAATGGTGATTTTAAAATCGGTCCAGTAGTTTCGTACCCTATTCTTTGCAAACAAATAATCGAACAATCAATGAAATGTTTTCTCTTTATTATAGTATTATTATTATAAGTAACCCTTAACAACAATATCCACCACAATAGACTATTTTAGCACAGTAAAATCGTGAAGTTTAGGCCCTAAACTTGCCCTAAACCAAACATAGGTGACAAAAATAGGTGGTGCCTAAGGTGGTTAAGGATTACAATGTTTTTTTGTTTTCAAAACTGATATTACGAAGTTATTGGGTGTAATGTAAAGAAGCCAGAAGCGGGGAGAGGTTAGTATTTTATAGATCAACGTATATATAGTATGTGTCGGTGTATTAAAGAGGATTGACTCTCATATCTCTTCTATATCTTGAGCGTCAGCTTTGTCCGACTACTGAGTTACGTGAAAATGCAACTGTTATATATTCGCCGGATACACAGGTTTGAACTTAGCTCAGGCAAATATTCACCTGTGCCGTTTGTTACTTGTAAAGGCACCGTATTGTACCTACGTATACTTTCATGAACATGATTTATTATTATAATATTTACAACCCTAATGTTGTGTAAACTCACATGAATATTGTTACGTCAATAATGAATAACACTATATCTACGATATATAGTCTGGCAAAAAGAGTGGCTGTTACGAAATTATATATTGATTTTTCATAAACGTATCTACTTACGTTAATGAATTAAAAGATATAGTGACAAAAATATCCAAAAGACTTTGGAAGTTTCATAAAGAACATATTTATAAAGTGTCACATAAATATAATATTTATAAATCTTATAATACATAGCATGTGTTGGTATATACGTCAGTAATGCGTGGAGCTAAGGACTCACATTTATTATTGTTTGCTTAGTTAGAAAATTCTTAAATAGATACATGTATACTAATTGCTAGAAGGCACCGACCCGTTTAAAGACTTGTTAGGGCATACTCAGAGTCTGGAAAATCCGAGTTCAATTAGTGCTCTTAGAGTCCCAGCCTAATCTTTAGTTTGAAGTTACGAGTCAGAAGAACATAACGAATTTACACAAAATATATTCACCGGCTTGTAAAAGTTAACTGCGACGATGTTGCGACGTCTAAACGAACCAACGGTTCACAATATGAACACTTGTATGGAAGAATGTTCCTGAAAATACTATAAATGATCGCTGTTTCAGATTATGTACTTTTAAATGGTTCGTTGAAGAACAAATCCGCTGACAATTTCTGTTGCGAATTATCCTCAATAAAGAAAATAATTATCAAATTACGACTTATATGTGCATAGGCGTCACAGGTAGACACCCTATGGTGGGACACCCTTGTGAACGTCTTCAAAGTTAAAAGAATCGAATAGTGCGTGATCCACTACGTAACCTATTGACTAGACCACTAACATGCGACGTCTCTCGCTCATTCAGCATTTCACATTATTTGACTCACTGATTCAAATAATATGGATTTCGTCTGTACCAAGAAGTTCAAGATTTTTTCCAAACGTTATAGTTAGCATTAAACTGCTATTATTAATTAATGGTCTTGTATAGTTTGAGACAAATTTTATAATTTATTCTAACCTTATGCGCATTGAATTTAATTTTAATGATTCAATCATATATTATATAAATCGGAACATTGACAATGTTGGTGTTCTCTCACCGACATGAATTTAAATATTGAATCAAATTTTTCTATTGTAAATTTTTCTGATATTAACATAATTGATTGAGTCAGGCGTCACTTTACGAAATCATAGCTCTCTTGGAATCGAGCAAATCAAATCTACCGGCTCTGTGTTTAGTTACAATGATGCACAACCAGATTTCTTATTAACCACAGATTTTATAATGATGGTCTTCAGACCGGTATAACAATATATCCAACCAGGTTTCAACCTAGTTGGACATATTGTTATTATAGTACACAGATACGGTTAAAGAAGTTTTTTCAATTATTTAAAGCTATTGTTTAATTAATCTCATGTGAACATACGGAACTGAAAAGAGATGTGGTATTGAAATTGTTTTAGAATCTATGCGTTCACCAATATGTTAATCTTGAACGTCACCAAACGATCGATCCGCGCGGTCGCCACTTCGTCTCGAGAGGAAATAGATTGAGAAATTACCTGCCATTTCAAAGATAATAAACAATTTAACTATGCCAAGGAGCAATCTTAGAGCAATGCAAGGGTCGGCAGTGGTCGATGGCAGACGCGATAAGCGCGCTATAAAGTTACTTTATGACGTCATTAAAAGTGCGGCAGCGCTCAGTGGTGCCGCCGGCCGCACTCCTGGACCCATTACGCCGGAGATTTAAACTTGCTTAGTAGTTGCACTGCTGTTTCGTGCTTCAATAAATAAATGCTTACATAAAATTAAGACTATATGAAAGGAGACTTGCTCTAGTCTATAATTCTTAGCGATAGGTTTACTTGTGTGTCACCTGGTGAAGCTGAAGCCTCATGTTTATATGTGACACTACAAAGGTTGATGCGGCTACCTTTAGTCATTTTACGATATCTATACAAAATGACAAGGTGACCTTTTTACTTCGACCTAAGTTTCACACAAAGAAAGTTATGACAGAAAGGTTCAAACAAAATAGGACCCTGACAAATATCCCTCACTATTCGATATCCTACGACATCCAAATTGTCTAAACGTCGAACCGCAGAGGTCACCTAGCGATCATAATTTTTGTCTTCAAAGAGAATATTCTGACTGAAGCAAATGTGAATAGAAAAATATACCTTCGGGTCGAGTTCTATGAGATTCTATTAAACGTGGAATTGGGGAATAGCTGTTTGATGTTAACGAAATATTAGACAAATTATATATTAACAGGTTTTACCTATTTTGATTAAATTCCTGACATAAAAAGGCGCTGAAAGTTTTTTACAAAGTAGGGTTCCTTTTTATTATACTATCAGAGGGTTACGTATAAATGACCTAAGCAAAACAATATTATAATCATAGTCGGTCTTCACTTGTACATTGCTAGGTTACTCTCCTCCTGCTCCACTTTGCGAGAAGGTGTAATCCAGTACGCAAAAACAACAAAAAAAAAATCGATTCCTTAAGTAAGGAGAAAACATTGTGCGTAGCGGAGCAAAGCATGTAGACCGTACAGTGCATGCCATTATCTGGAGCTTAGTGTTGGCGTCTGCTGCGATGAACAAGCAATTTGTTGCGCCATTGCGCGCTGCAATCTTCTGCATGACGTGCGTACGCCACTATGGTGGGTGCAGCAATTTCACATCACATTTAACCTTCTGTACAAGTTTCCAATAGACGCCACCACAAAATTATATAATTATGATTATTTAAAATAGCACGGATTTCGTTGTTTGTTTGTTTTGATCATTTAAATTTAGTTTGAGGTTCAATTTAGTCCCCACCATAGGAGTTGTCATATCACAAACAGTCTCATTAATGCGAAATTTTAAACATACACCGTGATTTTGTAGTCGTTTTCGAGCCGACAATTTTAAAATCCATATCAATAACATAGTCCATAAAAATATCAGTTCAATAAAATATTAACTTTTTTTATAAAAGAATAACCTTGAATTGCCTAAAGTGGCGCGTGGGGCACTTTTGGGTGTTTGGGTGGTGGAAACCTACGAATTAGATCTATCTTATGATCGTAGTACCTGTTCTCATTACGTTAAAGGGACTAGCATTACCACAAGTGCTCATTTATTTTCCGCAAATGACATTAATTTCATTTTTCATAAAAAAATCCACGGTGTATATTAGCGAGATCTATTTTTATTGTCATTACTTCTTGTTGTATGTGTTATGTTGGTCGCCATGTTAGGGCAACAGCGCACACTAGTTATTATTGTGCTCGCTGCTCCAGTCCATGTTTGAGTATGTTAAACTTGACGTACCATTAGCAGCGCTGTGTACTTGCATAATATTATCACATTATCATACCCCGAGTATTCATGTCTTGTTTGCAAAATTTTATTTAGCACACAATGTAAACAATCGTAACATTATATGTGCATAGAGAGTTAAAATAAATGGTCCGATAACCATCGAGGCGACCGCATGATAACTTACCAATTTAGTAACTAATAATATGATGCAAGCTACTTCTTTAGTTATGATTTGATTTGTGCTATTAACTTTCTGTTTCATACTTAATCATACAGTCACACAGCGGTGTTTTTAAAATAAATAGTGGTTTGTGAATAAAACCATACTTTAAATATAAACACGAATAGGTAATAGTGACAGTATATAGTTAACGTTTAAATATGTACCTACTTCATGTCTATTGCTTTTATCAGAAAATATTATAATTTTTATTTTATTTTAATTTCAAGTTATTATTCATTTATTGGTAAAGAGTAAAGACAGGTATAACTAACGGGAAATAAATTGTTTTATATTTTGAATTATAGTACCTACTCCTGAAATTATTCTAATATCAAACCTCAATCGTTTAGTTTCATTCGTTAATTCTGGAATCAAATGTGTGAGTGTTTTAGTATCGTAGTTATATGAAATGTTGTCAAGTGTAGCTTGTGTGAAGAAAATTAGTTAAACAATTTCGTATGAAACATACTCGTACTGGTAGTTACTATATACTATACTACTCAGTTACTATAGTAAATCATATGATTTACTATATAACTGAGCCTCTATCGACGTCTCTTTGTTACATTAAGTATCTTGTGTAAATGAATTGAACCACTGTAACCGCTTTTCTTTTAATCATTATAAAAATAAATCATTTTTTGTTCAAATACTCGTGATGTTAATTTATTTAGCTAAGATCCAGGTACAAGAAGTTAATTTAAAGCCGTGCTTAAAAACCATTTACCAAACGTTCAAAAATGCGTAAATTGGACGTTCTGCAATTCAATAAAGTTTTTATGTAGAAAGTTCTTAGTTATGCTCTGAGCAGCGGTCGTAAGGAAATGTACGCTGAGATTTATCTGCCGCCCACTGCTCTAATAAATATCCTTGAGATAATGCCTATCTGTACAGATGATGGCACAATTAAGGCACAGATGAACGCAATGGATTTGTATTAGGAACATAAAATATAATAGCGTATTGTGTTAAATATGACTTGATTTCAAGGACTGCCAATTTTTGCTGACTTTGAGCTGAGCGTTCTTTGAAATATGGGTATGCATTAGCTTTAAATAAAAAAAACAAAGTTTCTCAATATGGTATAACTAACAGCCGCTCTGTTTGAAATTCCAAAAAACATATAATGTCCAGCAAACGCATTACATCTAAATTCCAATAAAATCTGATAAGACGCTAAAATATCTAGTGATCCGGTCAGGAAAGCTTCAATTCTAATAAAACAGCGAAACATTACACTCGGCACACTTCAGAATCGTTCTTATTCGTTTGTGTCGAGCTCAAAAACATAATAGTGTTTAATTTATTGGAGGGTCAGAGTATCCGTTATGTAAACCTTATTAACTGTGAATTAAAGAACATAACATTTTGAGTTTCATTAGCCCCTGATCGGGCTAATAAAACTGGGAATGTATATGTAATAATTAAAATAAGAAATAACGGGTTTGTATATTATCTATCTTCAGATACTATTTCATTTCACTCGAGTTGTTACGCGAGCTCGGATCTATTTGACCCTCCAAATAATATCATAATAATATAGATCACATTGCTATAATGGCGTTTCCTCTCCAGGGAGAACCCCTTGTCCAGTGGAGGACCTGTGACAGGGTGTTAATGATTAATGACGTGACCTTTGCAACCACTGACCGTTGATATCACAAACAGTTGTTTTGTTGGTGTTAGAGCGATTGACGAAAACATTATTATTATAAGTGGATGGTAAACAGTGGGATGTCTCATAACCAAACAATGAGACCTTGATAATGAGCAGTAAAACAAACACTAAAAAAATCAACCGTTCGGGCGGCTAACGATATTACTTCGGAGAAAAAATGGAATTTTCTAGAAGCTTGCACTACAAAAAGTCAAATCAGAATAGAAAGCTTAATCAAAACGGTGGAGACAGGAGCAGTTTTTATTGGACAAACGAAATAGTATTTGTATTTGTTACCGTCGAGTTAAGATCTAGAAAATTTAAGGTCTGGTAAAGTTCAGTATGAAAACGTTATCATTTTAATAGCATTTATGGTTTAAATACTTAGGTACTTTAGATGTTTTTTTTTTCAAAATAAACTACTACCATATTGTCGATTAAAATTGGATTTCCAAACGTTGAAAAAAGTATTTAAAGATGATTTCATTTTAAAGTTGTCCGTTGATAGAATTTATTTTTCATTTAACAAGTCAACAGTCCTAATTGAACAGTTTAAATTAAAAACGTGACTAAAACCAAAGCAGTTTCAGCGAGTGCGAGTCTACTAACGCCCACCTCAACAATAATGAGTTTTGTAGTGCGAAACTAAACTTGGAGATCATAAATATAATAACCGAGCACGAAGGGGATGACGTCTTTCAATAGACTAGAAAATAAAATAATCAGACATTTTAAGGTTCGTTTCTATGCATGCGATTATTATTAAATACGACTGGTTTGCCGCGGCTCTGCTCACGTATTATACTCAAGCAGAAGGCCGCAACTTTTAGATATTAATAACATTAGGAGATGAGTTGTAAAAACATCTTCTTTGTGCAGTTTTGTCAAATGATGTACTTAAAGAAAACTTTGTGCTTAATTTCATGCTTGTAGACTCAGCTGTTTTGGCTGTGCGTTGATGGCTCTTTATTCATTATTCACTTCGGATACCAAACAACACTTGTGATACATTAAGATTCTACAGGTACATGTAATGCCAAGTTCGCAAACAATAAGTAAAGTCTGAGGATCGCGTCCACTTTTCAAATCGCTAATTTTTACATCTTTGTATTTCTAAAAACTTAATACCAGTTAGATGCTGCCATTAATATGTTACACACGTACAATTATTTATTCACTTAGGATGCAAAACAACTCTTGTGATACGTCGGGATTATACAATACATGTAAAGCCAAGTTCGCAAACCAAAGGTAAAGCCGGAGAAAAGAACCTGGCAATAAAAACTCGCGGCTACTCTTTTCAAATTGCCAATTGTTTATAAACTTGAAATAGGGGTAAGGTGCTGCGACTAGTATACTATACACCATGTTAAATATACTATACACCATGTTATCACATTACTTACATTTAATAAAATTTGGAACATGACATAAAATATAATCAGCCTCAGTACCTCCTGATGTTGTTACCTACAGCATAGAAATGTTGTAGGTAACAACATCAGGAGGTACTGAGGCTGATTATATTTTATGACTCACAACAAAGGTAAAAACTTTATTATAGTTTTTATAACAAGTATGTAGATGCTCCTACTATGTACTTTGGCCAACATTTAAGCACATATTACGTGCTTCAATGCTGGCCAAACTACTACTGGTAACGAAAGAATAAAATTATTTAAGCAGAAATGTATGCTAATGTTCTGTCTGCACCCTACTACTACTTTCTCTCACAGGCTATTCAAGTTAGAATAAGACTTTGAAGATAAATAAATAAATACCTAATAAAATAAAAGATTAAAAAATGGTAACCTGTTTAAGACTTAATACATCTAAAAAGTTTGAAATCAAATATTGTTTTTGGCTGATATTTGTATCTAGCAAGTATTAGATAGTGATATACAGAAAATAGCAGTGGTCGCAAGCCATCTTTGATCTGCTCACCTTTGGCTGATTGCCACGTGACCACGATTTTTGTACACGATTCACAATTGACTACTTGCTAGATACAAATATCGGCTAATAATAATATTGTATTTTATACTTTTTAGATCATGATATGAATTATGTCGTAGTTGGGTTAGTAAGGGTAAGGGTTAGTAGTTAAAGTTTTTTTTTTATGTTTTTCGTTTTAAACTTTGATGTGTCTGGCAAAAAACATTTTTTTGTTTCATTAGCAACTTTAGTACTAAAAATTATGCAATTTTTCGCTGGGGTCGGGTAGAAAATGAGAACTCTTACATTAATTAATGGTATACATTCCATTATAAGTTTACAACTACACAAAGACCAATTCAAAAAAATAACATATTCGTTATCTACTAGAGACACGGAATAGGCGCGGTCTTTTACTAGCAAAGTCTTTGGTCAGAGTTGATATTATAGTAGAGTCAATTTATTAGACCACATTTGACAGTTCATGAAAGTTCTACAATGTAACTTTGTAATGGTGGGCTGGAAAACAGTGTAAAGTACATATTTTGACATCGATCGAAAATCTATTAATTAATCATAATAGTTAGATTAAGCCTCCTTAATCTAGCTTTACTTAATCATAAGTAAATATAGATTAAGGAGGCTGTGTTATATAGGTTGATTGTATTTATGTAAAATTTTACGTATGTCAAACGGGCTGCGTGTAATACATGTGTTAAAAATCTTAATTTGAAATACGACAACTTTTAAAATGAAATGATCTCCAATACAAACACAAAAAAGACATAGCAAAAAGAACTACGTTCCAACCGGGTGTCCATAAGACACCTCTCTCTTGTTTTTTATTGTACCGTAGTAAACAAGACACCCATAGTTTGAGTCCCGGGAATTAGAATAATATATCATTTGTACTATTAAGAATGTACCTAAATACCAAAACAAATCGACATTTACAAGAAAACGATTCAAAGTTAAAAAAAAGTGCTATAGATTTTAGTTTCATTTTATAAATGTTTTAGATTAGAAAAAAACGTTTTATAAATAATCTATACTAATATACCGTGGCCGTTGGCCGTGTGGTGCCGGCTTAAGAATAGTACCACCCCATCTCTACCCGTGGGTGTCGTCAAGGCGACTAAGGGATTTCACACCGGAGGACGGGCAGCAGCGTCCTCTGCGTACTTAAAGCCTTACTGCGATCGCCAACCCGCTCGCCAAGCGTGGCGATTATGGCAATTACCCCCAGGATCTACATACTAGTAGGTTCTACTGGGGAGACCCGTGCCCAGCAGTGGGCCATCTTATGGGTTGATATGTATACTAATATACAAATAATATTATAAATGTGAAAGTAACTCTGTCTGTCTGTCTGTCTGCTACGCTTTCACGCTCAAACAGCTTAACCGATTTAGATGAAATTTGGTATAGAGATAATTTGAGTCCCGGGGAAGGATATAGGGTAGTTTTTATCGCGATAACCGACATCCACGCGGGCGGAGCTGCTGGCGAAAGCTAGTAATACATAATTCCCGTATACACCAAGATCGATACTATGGTGATAATCCATCCTAGCGCCCAAGATGGGGATTCGAAAATCATTGCTCCCTACAGCCAAAAATTATATGCGATTATTTTATTTTAGTCCCACCAAAGAGAATTTAACACTTGGTTTAGTACCTACTTACAGAGACTATAATGACGACTGCAGTGACATGACATGCGGAACAATTGGAACTAACGTTATTAATTGGTTGCTAAGCAACGCGAATGGGGATATCACGTAAAATGATCGTCCATTATCCGACTTTACAGGCTACATTTTTTTTAAGTCACAATAATTGCCAGGTTTTTATCATTCAAAACCAATGATGTTTTAAGTAAATAGGTGAAGATGGTAAACGAATAGAATTCGATCTTTAAATACGGCACACTAATGTACACATAGATAACCTATAAATTGCAATGTCACACTTTTATGAAATTTCGTAAAAATAGGAAAGCATGATATAATTATCACGAGCAAAAAAGAGAAAAATGTGATCCGCTGATGTCATCTGTTGACGCCGGAGATGCGACACTGACATTTAAAAAGAAGCCAATTGTATAGAGCGGTTGTAACGTATCTACAACTTTTTACTTAAAACATCATTGTTCAAAACTATCTGAATTTCCGATGACTATTGTGTGTAATTATAGAAAATAATGTACCTAACTTATGTCACCCTCACAATAATAACGAATCGATAGACATCTAATTCATCGAAATCGGATGAGTAGTTTAGGCGCTATGGTAGAACTTAAGTAAATACAAACAAATATAGGCTGCTAAAAACATTACCCTTCCTTTTTTTATTTTGCCGTAGTCGGGTAAAAAGTAGGTAAGTTCAAGGTAAATAACTAATAGATAGAATATACATATATCAGGAAGTATTGCCGTCACATTATTTCAGTATAAGTCTAAACTTCGTGTTCGTATTTATCATTAGAGAGGAATATAAATTACCTGCAACAAGTTTTTAATTCCCGTTTTCTTAAAGTGAGTAACAAGTACAAGACAGAGCTCTTAGGAAATTGTAACTTTTAACATTTTAGCCTAGTAAGTTTGTAGAAGTAGGGCATAGGAGGTTTTAATTCTATTTATAAAAGTTTTAATATTTGTTTTGCAAAATGTAAACTGAATTGCTTTATTCTTTACTTTTTACAACAATTTGTATTTTCTAAGACTCCACTCTGACCTTACTCTAACGAAGTATTGAAATATGAATCAACGTTATTACGTTTTCCTGTTGCAATATCTTCCAATAAAAGAAAGCTGCTCGCAACATATATCAGACAACAGCAACATACGAAATTCACATACAATTGGGACAGCAATTTCATTACTCGTATATCGCGAGTCGATTGCACCGAAACGACACCTTAAGTGATAAATTATTCGCATCACGCGGCAAATATGACAAGCGCACTCGGAGGGAAGAGGAAATCGGCCTTCCTCCGTCAGGAAAGAGGCTCGGGCTCGGCGAGATTCCGGCTGATAACGCACCAATAAAGCTGCTTTATGTACAATAAAAGCCAAAGGGCCACGCTCGCTTCGCGCCGCGCAAATTGACGCTTCAGTTTGGGAGCCAGTACAGAACCCTGTGGGACTCCTCGATACATCACTCAAGGGTTTGATTTGGTATTAGTTCTTTAAATACCGATACAAGTATTCAATTAGGATGTAGCCATTGTTTTTGGAACTAAATTCGCGTACCTTTATGAACAAAAAAGATATGCCCCATGGGCCGAACACCGAACAGTTCTCTTTTCCTTACATTTTGCAGCCTACAATTTACGTATGGAAACATAGCTATAGTAAATATTCAGTAATATTAGTAAAAGAGTTTACGAGTTTGTTTGTTGGAGGTAATCTCGGAGAGGGCTTACAGATAAGGGCGGTATTGTGCCTCCGGTACACTTACCATGGGACCGTAAATATGGGAAGAACAATAATCGTAATAGATATCAAGGAAATCAGGTATGTCTCTACTAAATTTAGTTTGACGACGTCTATCGATATAACAGCTGTTTGTAAAAGGTTTTTAGGTGTTCAACATTGTTTGCATTTGAAATTTTATGTTTAAAGAAAAGACAAAAGGCGCACATCGTAATTTCCATTAAGTAATACGCACACAGTACGAATAGTTTTCAAATAATTGATTTATCTTTACAATAACTACCAGTTGATGACTAAAGTAACTTACAGTGAGGCACACTGCAGTTTCTTGCACTATAATGCTTCCAAATTCTAGGGGTGAGCTGTATTTGTCACAAAGCAAGTATGCAGTCACTATTTCATGTAAATAGTTTTAGTTGAACTATTGTACTATAGAGGGGTGTGTGCGGGTAGTTCAAACTTTGAAGCTGAAGACAACTTTGTACGCGGAATTTTCTGTGTTTCGGGAATACGGAAAAGAGAATAGTTTCAATAGTACAACAAGTGTGTGAATTCCAGCTGAGTGGTTTTAATTAAAATGTTGTTTGAGCATGTCTCCGGTGTAGGGCCGGATACACGCTATGTACAATTACGAATTTTATCGTGAAGGTTTTTTTACTAAAATGTATATTGTCTCAAAGTGTAGGTTGACGCTGGCTAATCGTTAGCTCGTAAGCTAGCGATTAGCCAGCGTCTGGGCATCTATTAGAGGGGTCGGCAACGTTACTACTTGTGGTCCATAGAGAGGTAAACCTTTTCGGAAATTGTCATGCCCTTCTGTGCCTCGAGAAGCACATTAAGTGTTCCGTCCTGGACTTCATCTCTGCGATCATGTCGGATTACCGTACCATCGAACTACCACAGTAACTTATTTGCGACAAGTTACTGTGGTATAAGACACACTTACGCACCATAATATATTCAGCGTAGTTGGCTAGTATCTGGGGAAATTGGCTGCCGTATAACTTGATGGTTAATGATTTTAACGTATGTGAACTTCTCGCGATTATCACTCCAAGTTCTCAGTAAACGAACACAAAATGATCCAATTAATCTCCTTATAATGTGCTGATCCGTCTAATGAGAGCTAATAGGTGTAGTAATCCGCAGCTCTCTTCAAAAACACGGCCTCAACACCCACTAAACTGATTACATACGTACAGCCGCCACTTGTGCTTATCTGCTCACCAAGGATTAAAGACAACAGAACGTTGTTACACGTGTTGCCAAGTATAAGGTTCACTTTGTATTATATGTACATTTGTCCCTACAATACTCGCAGTAATTCCCTGACGAGGTCGACCGACTTTACTCACTCCCCAATTACGTTGTTTAAAATAAATATAATATACCAGCTCTCTTAAAACTTAGTGGCTGAGTTGACCGAGCTGGGCTCAGAGTAATGTGTTCGAGATGGCGTTGTCATCAATAATCAAATTATTATAAAATGTGGGTTTTAAGGAAACGAAAATATAAACGACTCATATTCGAGAATGAGTCCATTTTTAAACAATAACTTTACGACGGCTTCTTTGTTAACCAAGCCTAGTATTCTATCGAAAATCTGTTGTGTTCGTCAAATTACTTAAAGGAAAAACATTGCCATCAATATCCGTCGATGATGCTCGTCGAGAGCGCATCTTCGCATCATCGCGCCTTCATTTACGAGAGAAACAATAAAACTCTGAGTACGCGCCCGCGCCCGCGGTTACAAATCGATTCGCAACTTACTTTGAAAGCCTTGCTATGTTCCTTAAAGCGGTTATCGCGAGAAAATCAGTTTACTTTTGATGGTTACCATGTAAGAGCGATGAAAGGAGATGAAATTAACTCGCATTTCCTGCAAAATTGGAAATATTGAAAAATATTGCCGAGGTTTTTAACGCAGTTTCAATAAGAAAGTCTAATATGAATTTACATTTTTCAATAAGTATTTTCACCAACCCTAAGATTCTTTTATATGCTAACTAAATTCTTAGCTACAAGTTCAAAGTTGACTGTACCACTTATTATATAAAAAACCGACCTAGTTCGAGTGAGACTCGCGCACTGAGGGTTCCGTACTAGTAAGTATGTTAATAGTTCGATCAACACATAAATCTATCTAGAAACACGGCACTGTATCAAACAAGTTGCAAATGGGTGAGTTAATAAAAAAATATAAAAATAAAAATGTTATATTATGTATGGGATCTTGTTTCCATCTTTTTTGTGCAGGCGGATTTTTTATTTTTGTTTTTTTTTTCAATTTAATACTTTTACTCAAAGTTGTAGGATGTAACAACTAACTTTTATCACAGCTACTATCCGGTATTGAAAATTGAAAAAAGAGTGGTTGCTAATATTTTTTTTAGTATTACAGTCATTACAATAATAATAATAATAATCTTTATTGACACCAAAGAAAAAGAAAAAAACCCTAATTACAATAATATTTGAGGCTCTGAGTCCTGTGCTAGTTATATAACTGTGTTACAGGAGTCAGTTGCTTCTCCACTAATTCAACTAATAATAATACATTAAAAATTTAGGCAAAAGTAATAAACAAAATGAATAATTAAATTGAAAGAAATATAAAAGCAAATACTTAATTATATTAAAATTAATATAAATATAGGGCCAAATAATTAATAAAATTAAAATGAATAAAAAAGCAAATAGTTAATTAAATTAATAATAAATATTTTTAAGAGCAAATAAAAAAATAAAAACCAAAAGGGGATTATGCGATTTTACTGAAGGGTGGGTAGGTAAAGAAATGTTGAACTAAGCGAAGGTGTCGCTTATGTAGTGTGTAGTGATTGAGCGAGTGTATATGAGTGAGTGTGTGTGTGTGTGTGTTTGTGAGAGAATGCGTATATTATAGTGGAGAGGCGGTGCGGAGCGTAGTGCAATGTTATGAACAAATGGTGCGTGGTGTAAGTGAGAAGTTGTGATGAGTATTTGAATAGTTGCACTTGGGTTATATTATTGGTATCTATTTGAGTAGTAGTTCTGTGTCTGCGTGATTAAGAGTGAGTAGCCATTGCTAAAGAGCATTTTTGCAACGTTTGAGTGGGAGTGAGTAGATACGTATGAGAGTGTTGACCTTGTTGTAAAGACGGGGGGCAGTAGCATAAAATTGTCGCCTAGCGAGTGCGGATCGGTGTGGTTCTAAATTGCAGACTGTTAGTCTTCTAGTTTGTTTCTTCTGGTCGAAAGTCACGGTTGTATGTTTTTTTAATATGGTGCGAAGTACGTAGAGTATAAAAGAATTTGATCTCCAGTTAGATTTCACTTCTGTTATTTATTAGCGAAACCTTGGCATATTTCCACATTTTGTTTCAGGATATCTGTAACGAAACTATATTAAAAGATTAAACTTATATCAGACAACTCACACAAGACCATCTGATCCCAAACTGAAGAGCGCTTCAACTATAGCAACCAGACAACTGATACTTGTAAACATACTTAGATAATTCTAAATAAATATATCAAATCAATCAGAAGTTCTTTAATCACTTAAGAAAGTCATGATTGTACATGTACATACTAAATGCCTGTTTGCAAGCAATATGTAAAGCCAGCAAAAGGAACAAGGGCACTGTTTTGAAATTTCCGAAGTTTATAATGTTTGTTTAAAAATACATATTTTATAAGTACCCCATATTATAGGACTGGTGCAAAGGTGTAGATATAAAATGATATTAAAAAACCGGGCAAGTGCGTGTGTGCAAGTCCGGTCACGCACAACGTAGTTCCCCCCCCCCCCCCCATCTGAATAATATGGCTTAAGAAGTGGGTTTTCTGTTGTTTTTGTTTCATACTTACAACCTCTAGGGGGTATCAATGTTCTGTGCTTACAACGTACCTACTTAATAATAATTTTCAATGGAATTTGTATAAAATTTTTGTTACTTCTCATTTGATCAGCTTTTACTCGTAAATTTGAACTTTCGCGTTGCATGATTATAACTATTTGTTATAAGGGAAGCATTATTCACCTTAAAATTTCTTGACGTCACAAGCGGTGTGCTTGTGACCACGGCCGGTGCAACCTGGTCGAAACGTCAAGCAATTTTAAGGTAAATAATACGCGTTAATTCGCTTAAAATAAACAGTTATGTTACTCGTAAACTTGTAAAGCCTATTTAGCGGTGATAGTTTTCCTTTTAATTTCACTGTGTATGCCGTGATTATTTTTACATACCCAACAACAACATTTTGCTGGCAGGGGAGTGGGAACACTTGACTCTAAAGCTTAAATTGTACTTTAAAGCTTAATATTTCACAAACGGATCGCTACATCTTAAAATTGTCTTGTCTGTCACAATCCCTAAACGTTTTTAAGATACCTCACACGATGGAATCACTATCCATCCCTAAAAAAAACACACTTTTACTTTGTTCGTGTAAGTAATAATAATAATATAATAATAAAATGATGTATTCACTTAGGAAGCAAAATACTACACTTGTGAAAAGTCGATTCTACATTTACTCGTAATGCCTGTTCGCAAACAATAGGTAAAGCCCGAGAAATTAACAGGCAATAACAACTCGTGGTCACTCTTTTCAAATATATATGTGTATCTATGTAAAATATGTGTATCTATGCAAAAGTACACATACATAGGATATAGGAAAATTAGAAGGATACATACATATACGTCAAACACATAACCCTCCTCCACAGTCGGGTAAAAATGGGCAGAACTGCGATTTGCTACGACATAACTACGTATGGACAGCAGGAGGGCGGGTCCCCGCTACGACCAAGTTTGTGTAGTTTTATTATTCGTTGGAAGTTGGTGAACTGAGCTGTCCGGCGCACATAAAGTTGATGTTATGTTCCAATTTCTGTAGGTAGGTACAAGTAAATCTAACTCACTAACAACTGTAGCCAAAGTATTCACAAATACTAAAACAGATTCAATCTCGTCGGCAAGTTCTCCAATTTCATAATATCTTGGGTGGGCAGCGATTTTTTCAATTTTAATTGAAAACGCTTCAACTTTTAATGAAGGGAAATAAAGAAAAGTTGAAAATTAAACGAACCAGGGCCAGAGTTGGCCTCTTGTCTTAATTAAAGCCGAGAGACTTAACTATTTTCTTGTTCCATTGTTGTTTAAGATTTTTTGTGAGAGCAGGTACTGCGAGCGATATCGAGCACTGATAACGCTCGTTCGGACTTTGTTTACAACGCGATAACTCCTGACTGCCGGCTATCGGCCGACCCGCCGAACCGGAGCAGCGACAATGGAGCCGCGCGAATCGCCGCTGACGCTATTGTTAATCTTCGAGGGATCTTATCGGCAGTTCGGTTTACTTTAGTTTAGTTTAGTTTGTCTGTTCATAATTGTTTAATACCGCTCCGGTATATAATAATATAGAACCTTGTTAATACAAGCACATCATTTAAAACATTGATGAATGAAACCCTATACATATTACATATAGCGGTTTTATTTCCTGTATTTACTGGACTATGAATATGCGGTCTCTTGTCCCGTGCATAATTTATCTTATTTTGCCCATAAATGGTGATATAGATCTTAAGATTTTAGTATCGGATGCCCGGATATCGAGTGCTTGCGGATTTGAAAACCGTGAAATCAATAAGGTACAGTCATTTAGTGGTGTCAGTTTCGACACGTGGCGTGATGTGTCTGATTACGTTTGCGCCAGCATTACCCTGTTTGTTCCAATTAACGACGTGCTTGGGGTAACTATCGGATGTTCCGATGTTGTGATGCAGCCTCGATGAAACATTAGGCAATTAGACGGCACCGATAATGGTTGGGAAGAGATTACGTACGCTGTGAATTGGGTTCCATTAAATAATGTCGTTACGAGTTAGTTTTCAAAGGTATTTTAGCCAATATCAATTGTAACAAATTTTCCAGTATAAGCGAGACTTTTTTTTTATATATCCATAGTCTACCGTGAGTTATGAAAATATTAAATTGTAAATATTATGTACCTTGAGTCAGCGTTGTAAAAACCACCGTTAGCCAAATATAAGAACACTAAAACATGCTGCACATAAATATAAGCAACTGATATTGTATGCTTTCAAAAAAATATGTCGTCGTTTTTCCAGCGCTCTGGGTCACAAGTAATTATTATGGACCCCATGATGCAGCAAAAACAACTAAAAATTAAAAGTCGTTCCGCGACGTCGAGCTCCGAAAAGGTCACGAAACAGGAAATATAAAAGTTAAATTAACCGCGTTACAGTATGCAGCCTCCGACGACGGTGTATGTTAATTAACGCAAAACATCTCTAGGCTTAACCCTTTACAAACACGAATTGAGAGTAAATATTTGATTTACTGCTTTATATTTGTAGTACCTTTCTGGTTTTTGGTACCAGGCAGTGGTCATTTTGTTACGTCGCTGCATTTTAATAACAATATTGCCTCAGCTAAGGATTGAGTCAACTCTTTCCGTAGAAATATAACAAGAATCAATATAAGCAAATTTATCTATACCTACAGTACACTTTCACCAAGTAATGTGCCACAAATAAGACATGAAAACTTAGGTTAGGATCACATAAGTTATGTGTGTCCGTCTTGATGACAACATTTTATTTGCGCGGTGCGTTAATTTCCGGGCAAGCGTCCGTCGTCGGGTCGAAGCTCGGAGGATGGCGCGGCCGGTTGACGACATATTTTTATTAAAGATGAGCAAGAAATGCGGTCGTTTGCTTAGCATTGGAAGTTGTTTACGTTCTAACAATATAACATTATATTGCAACTATTTAACTTCCTGTTCCTACACTGTCATGCACATATTATATAAAAAAAATCCACAGTTCTCATGTTTGCTGATGACGTAAAGATCACCTTAACAATTAATAACGTAAATGATACAACCAAACTTCAAACAGATATCAATAATATCTATGACTGGAGTACTGTAAATGTACTTCAGTCATAGATCTTAACATCAGTAAATGTGCCGTAATGTCCTATAACAAAACCCCACAACATATACACACCATTTACACTCTAAATTCTGAGCCACTTCTACGAGTTTCAACAATACGCGATCTTGGAACCCATTTTGACCCGCACCTGACTTTCAATCAAAACATAATTAATACCTGTAACAGATCCCGCAAAAGTCTAAGCTTTGTATTACGCCAAACAAAGATATTTGACAACAGCCAGGCTATTACCATACTCTATAATTCATATGTCCGTAGCCTGTTAGAGACGAATAGCGTAATCTGGAATCCACATGAAAAAACTTATACACTACTAATAGAAAAAGTTCAAAAAGCCTTTCTTCGTTACCTCTACCTGAAATTATATGGTTATTACCCGTACATGTACCCCACATCATTTGTGTTGGGCATGGTCGCATATCAAAGCTTAGAAGTTAGAAGAAACTTGGCTCATATTAAATACTTCTTCCGTCTAATTCGTGGATTCCTAACTAATCCCCCACTGCTACAATATATCTCACTTAACGTTCCGCCACCCATCAGGCAGACACTCCGTCCCAGGCAGCGCCCGCTATTCTCGGTACCTAATTCTACTATCACCCTCTCAACCAGTTCACTTTACCTTGCTCTCACTCACATCAACAATCTTCTATTGAGTAATGAAGCAGTAGATATATTTAATTATACGGAACCGAGATTCCTGACTGCAGCTTGTCAGTACTTGGAGTCTATTGCCACTCTTAGTACCATTAGAGTAGAATAAATGTAACTATGTATCTAAAAAGTTATAAAAAAAAATGATATTATTGTATAATTTCATTGATTTATATTATATAATATGTCATGTACTTATCTTAAAACTTGTATGGTTGGATTGTCTGTTAGTATAAGTTGGATAAAATAAATAAATAAATACAATAAATAAATATTGGCACTCGTTATTACTTTACTGTAGAAAAAACTTAAACTTAATGTGTTTGTTTGTAAATAATGTTAAAATTGTTCCCCTACAGACTAACGTTCTTTCCAATATAACAATAGCAGAATTAGTTTACACATTTGAGCACAATTAACAGTATAATAGACAATTTATATGTAAAACTCTTTAGACATTTTCAGACGCTTCGAAATGAGGTTGATTAATAAAGAATGGATCATTATTAATTAAAAATGAGAAGCTCTGAAAATAGCTTTGTAATTAAAATTGTAAAAAGCCAATTCTCTGTGGGCCGATCAGACAAGAATCAGTAATCTCTAACAGAAACCGTTCACAAATCGGTCGCTAATAGATTTGTGCCCGACTTACCAGCGCCCGACCTATCTACATAATTCATCCGTTGATTATGTGCCGGTGTATCCGTGCCTTTATTGTTACACCAAAATTAATTTTCGATCATTTTAATATGCAGAGACCATTTAACTAATAAATTAAATCATTGCTTTTAAGCATTGTTCATAGACTGTCGCTATATTAAACATAAAGCGTTTATCTTTACGGACATCGTAAAATGAAACGGGAGGTTTTGTGTTTACTTATCAGTAGATTAGAATTTGGCGTATGGTCATTCCAGGGCACCTGCGAGATCGCGTATACCCAGGCCCTTCTGAGGGTAGAGCAAGTGGAGCGGTCGCTCTAGGCGGTATCGGTAGGTGGCAAGAGGTGTCAAAAAAGCCAAATGTGGCGGCTGATACGATTTTCAGTAATGTGAAAACTTCGACAGATAATAACGATCAACACTGCTAGAGCTGGCGCATCCGCGGCTAGAGCTGGCGCTGCCCTGACCATTAAGCAATGACTAAACTCCAATTATTATTGTATACAACAAACCACCATAAAATAACAAATGTTTTTAAATTTTAATTATCTTTAATTGAATTATCTTTTGAATTTAACTATAAAATCATTAAAATACTTAGGTACATTTAAAATGTACTTGGTTGCGGTTTAGGCGCAACCATCTACATTATGGCTGTTTGTCTCCACAGGGACGAGTCTGGTCTGCAAAGTTAGCGATTTATAGCTGCACTAGCAAACTGAATGGCATTACTTGGGGTGAAGTTCCCTCGCTGGTACTAGACGTGAATAATGATTGTGTTATTGCAAAAACCTTATTGCCTTGATGGTCCAATTTTACTGTATTTGAACGGTCAAGGTTGTGTGTATGTGAGAAAAATAATCATAAATAAAATACCTTATTAACACAATGATTACAAAATGATAATAAAGGTTATCTTTGATATGTTCGTATAGCTCAGTCTAAAGTAAAGGAGCTAGCAAAAAAAAACTTTTGAAAATTTAAAAAACCCGCCGTCAAAAATACGGAGACAAGATACCCTTCACGTTTAATATCATGCAATCGGAGGCATTAATGAATCCTGTTGAACTTGGAAACGTGCATTCGACTATATGATTTATACTTATTTCTGTCTTTTTACAGGCGGGTTTTTTAATTTTTTGTATTCTTCAAAGAAAAAAATACTTTGTACAAATATATTTATTTTTTGTATTACCAACCATCTACTTCGGCTCACTTTGGTAAGTTAACAATAATTGTGGTTATTATAAAACAACTTATCTACTGCACAAAAACCGTAAAAACGAAAAATAGAGGGTATACCTACATTATCAAAGAAAAAAATTATAAACAAAAAATCCGCAATGTAAATAAAAAATCTTAAATGTGCAAAATGTAGAAAACACATAGGTTTGGGGTATGGTATTTCTTGGTCAAATCAGTCAGTAATGATGGCTACTACAACCCCCTGAAGTATCTTTGTCGACTTAACTTAACCCTGTATATATATATATATTTTACTATCCTTTCCTCTACTTTTGTTTGTTTGGCACCAAAAATTACGCCATTTCATTTTAAAGTACCCAGTGTCACTCTAACAACTAATACGAATCTAACGGGACCTCTCAAGTTAAAATCTATTTAACCATTTAAGCTCTAGGGCATGCCAAAGAAATATACATACATACATACATACACTCAAACATAATCCTCCTTCTGGCGCAGTCGGATAAAAAGTGTTATTTGTAATATCTTAATTGTTGTTTACTTAATGCTGTTAGCATTAAGTAACACGCGCGCGACGGCGACGCGACGATGTATCGTGTGTTGCGGTCGTTGCGGTGCTCGCACGAGACAAACTATTTGTCAGGTCTTCAAACAATTGTTACCGAAATGAGTGTAATGAGAGCAATAATATCATGAATATTAGCTTTTGCCCTCGGCTCGCGGCGTGATAAAATCTATTCTAGGTTTTGACATTTATATGTTACAGCTCGCACTTCCCCAAAGTCCTGTTGTTCCTGTCGGCAACAAAGGGATCTCCATAGTAACCTGAATTTACAGCGCGGTGTGTCCGATTGCTACGCAAGAGGTCGTGGGTTCGATTTCCACAAGGGACACCACGTTGTGGGAACCACAAATGGTTGTTCCGAGTCTGGGTGTACTTTGTGTCCGTGACTTGTATGTTTGTAAAGTCCGCCGCGACACAGGGCTTGTATGCCATGCGGGAGTCGTCTTAAAAAAAATGGCAGCATACGTCAAATAAAGTTTCAAAAGGATTTTGTAATTTTTTGGAAAATTTAAGTTTTTGCGGATCTAAATATTGAAACAAATAACAAAATGGCAGCGCACGTCAAACTTCACAGGCATTTTTTTTAAACCTTGTACTACATTATTGTAATTTTCATAGGGATCTCTAATAAAAAAGAAATACAGTCTATGTTACTCGCTGATAATGTAACTTTCTATTGGTTAAAGGATTTTTTAAATCAGATTAGCGGTTTAGGCGTGAAAGCGTTACAAACAAACAAACACTCACTTTTGAATTTATATATATATTTTGATTAGCCTACCTATTTAGTAAACAAATAGATATTCATTTGTGTTGAAGTTTATATAAAAAAATATCCAATTCAAAACAAAGCACATACATTAAATTCTTGTTACCAAATGTCAAAAAGAAAGATAAATAAAAACAGGGCAAGCGCAAGGCCACCTACAATGTAGGGTTCCATAGTCTCTCCACCTATCCGAATAGTGCCGCATAAGAAATGGGCTTCCTGTTGTTTTCGTTTCATACTTGCAACGCTATACCTACTTAATGATAATTTTCAATGGAATTTGTACAAAAAAAATGTAAGTTCTCAATTGATCCGCAGATCAGATTACTCGTAAACTTGTTAAGCCTACTAAGCTGTTATAGTTTTCCTTTTAATTTAATTATATATACTACTACCGTGGTTTTTTTCACATACCCAATGTTAGATATTAGCTGGCAGGAGGGTGGGACCTTGACTGTAACAAAAATTTGCACTTAAAAGGATAATATTTCAAAAACGGGTCCCTAAATTTAAAAATGGTCTTTACAACCACTAAACGGATTTTGAAAAGACCTATCTAATGATATCTAACACTATGGGGTAGGTCAGAAAAAAAAATCACATCCCCACTTCACATATAGGGGAGGTACCCTCAAAAAACTTTGTCGGCGTAAGTAAGTAATATGAGTACCTACTCTGAGCTAAGCTGCGGACGGACGGACAAGGCGAAACTTTAAGCGTTCCGTTTTGCCATTTTGGCTGCGGAACCTATAAAAGATGCAAAAAATAAATAACTACTAATTAATTATTAAATCAAATAATACAATGTCATAACTTTATGTCGTTACAAAATCCGAAATTACATTTTTCCAATTACAAAGTTTAAAGTTTTTTTTTTTTATGTTTTAATTATTCCTAAATGCTGGATGCAGCATGTAAAAGAGTTTGACAGACTACACGCATGATGAATGTTTGCCTCCCCTGCAGGATATTAGGTAGATTTTTGTTCGAGGTTTTAGGCTTCTTAAGTAAACAAGGAACCCATAAAGTTTCGTTATGTCCGTCTGTCCGTCCGTCTGTCCTCAGCAACTATGCTACAACACTATTGTAATGGGGAACTACGGAACCATCCATTGGGCGTGGCCCGACATGCACTTGTCCGGTTTTTTATACTTCATGTTCTCTTTCATCACATGTTTCAAAGGGGTATGCCCACCAGCAGTATCGCTAGTATTTACGTTGTGCCATAAGTTGATTAAATGTATAATTCTTGTTTCTAATTATAACGTTATTATATAATGATATGGAGTCTCACATTTGCCGGAATATTGAGATGCAATTATTAGTCTTTCAGTTTATTTATTTCCTTTTTCTTCGTATGGAGTTATTTTTAACGGTGGTAACACTATTTCAAAAATAAAATTGTAATATCGATTAGGGTTAATATCGATTTTTATTAAATAATTAATATAAATACTCTATTAATTGTTGCACCGTTTGAATGTAAAGAACGATAATATTTATACACTATACTTTTTAATAAGCATATTCTTTGATACCTTTAGATTAGGACCCGGCTCGATTAAAAATAAGAACATAGTAATGAATTTAAAAAAAAAAATCGATTTGTATAGGATATGACAAAAGTTATGGCAACACTGAAATGTTATGTCATGTCACTTGTTTATCTGTGCATAAAGATTGTTGGCGCCGGTCGAATAAGAAAACAGTTTAAAGTAATAATAACAAATAGCTTTTGTTATTTCTCGTGTTGTGTATGATATTGTGGTTACATTACGTGAGTTTGAGATAGAGACTCCATATACATAGTAACAATCAGAAATATTTTGTGAGACAGAGACTCGTACCAATATTGTGACAATTGTGAAGTGTTTGTGAGATAGAGATTCGGATTATATATCACTGCAAAGCTGAATTCATAGTCATAAACTAGTGTTACACATCATGTGTAATACATAATTAATACGCAATATCATAGTTATGCCCCATTTTCAAAAAAAAAATGTAAATAAATATTTCGATTTTCGAAGTTCATCCACCCATATCAATTAAACCCGGCAATTTTTTTTGATTTTTTTTTTATGATATAATAAAATAATGATATATTATAATAATAATTAGTGTTCCGTAGCAAATGTTGTGTAATCGTGTTCTCGTTAACAAACCGATAAAAAATATGATATATTATTATAATAATTTTTATGATAATATTTACATACATTTTCAAAAAAAAAATGTAGATAAATATTTCGATTTTCGAAGTTCATCCACCCATATCAATTAAACCCGGCAAATTAGGTAAATCATTGTTGGTTTTTCTGAAAGTATATATTAATGTCTACATAAATCAGTAGTTTTCATCTTGGCACAGCAAAATTTGTAGCGCAACAATCGCCTTTGTTTTAGTTTCTTGTGTAAATGAGAAAGAACCAACCAAAACATAAAGACGTGGCACTGTCAAAATGCCCAGTTTAATAAAATGTTCCTTACATGATTCAGTCTAGTCTATACGAGCCATAGGTTGACAGCTCAGTGCTCTTTTTGCATAATAAAATTCACTAATTTAATATTTCGAGTCTAAGTGGCTGCCATAATGCGAGAAATGTCTTAAAAAATACAATTATTTATGTCTAATAGTACTTGCATGCGCCAGTTTTGATATTTCACTGTGAGTTTAATTTTGTTAAAATTGTTGGTTACTTTTTCCATATACACAAAATTGATGTGCTGATTCTGTACCTGAATAAATATAGGACTTTGTGTGATGAGGTACTTGTGAAATGGAGGCACTGCACTTTGGATAGATACCGATTACCTAGTACACTTGTTGCGAGAGATAGCTACTGTTATCCAAGTTCAAATATCAAGAAGTCGGCTCCAACAAACGGCTTACCCGCAGCGGCTGTTTGTTCGAGATATTAATTCGTAATATCAATACAGTCAGCAAGTCAATTACCAACTGGGAACTGTATTAAAGTACCAGTAAATATTCTGAGAGATTAATGCTCTCAATAAACTGTTAGAAACGTCTTTGTGCTCAAACAATGGGGTGATCGACGGTCGACTTTGATTTCTAAATAAAGTGTTCGCTCTGAAAGGCTTAAGTCTTTAGAAGGGCCATTCATAATTGAGCGGCCCTAGCAGCTGTAGCCAATAGGATTTTTTAGTTTGTTCACTTGGGACTCGCTGATTCTATTAAAGGTAGAATTTTGTTATTTTGTGATCCGTTGGTAAATACTTATATTTCTGATTGCTGTTCAGCTGTCTATTGTTTGTATTTATTTACCATTTTTTATCGGTTTGTTAACGAGAACACGATTACACAACATTTGCTACGGAACACTAAACAGTATGCATATGCACGTAGTAGCCAATGAAGCAACACAATGGCTGCGAGCTTGCACTCTATTGAACGACAAACAACCCCTTTTAAATACCACCCCGTATTCTTAGGGGATAATGTGTCCCTTGTCTAGCTAATGGCATCGCCGTCGTCTCGACCTAGAAGCGTATCCACTGCTGTATGTTTAGGTTAATGTCAATAATCCGTCGCACTGGTGTGTTGTTATACTAGCGAACGAGCGAGTCTACAAAACTATGTTTTTTTATTCACCGTTTCTCTATGTTGTCTTTTCTTTGAACCTTTCGATGTTCATCCTTTGATCCTAGTTAAATATATGTACGTAATCTGATATGATTCTACATGTAAATGTAATGCCAAGTTCGCAAAGCAGGCGGAGAAAAGAGCAAGGCAATAAAAACTCACAGCCACTCCTTTTAAATTGCCATTTTTTTTTCTAAACTGTATATACTACTGTACTGTGCTGCCACCAATATATTAAAGGTACACTTTATTAGAAAACTGATGGAGATTATCACTACATAGTATAAAACAATCGTAAAGCGGGAGCATCATAATGGTAAAAACTATATTTGTACTATTTTGACTGCCTCTGTGGCGCGGTGGGACTGTATCCGACTGCTACGCAAGAGGTCGTGGGTTCGATCCCCACCCAGGATAAAACTTTGTGTGATGAGCACGATGGTTTAATCTGTGTCTGGGTGTTATTTATCTATAATATGTATGTATTTAGAAATATATAAGTATGTTTATCAGTTGTCTGGTTTCCATAGTACAAGCTCTGCTTAGTTTGGGATCAGATAGCGTTGTGTGAGTTGTCCCAAGATATTATTTTTATTATATTATAAACAAAGTCGCTTTCTCGTTTCCTATATCCCTATGTATGCTTAAATCTTTAAAACTACGCAACGGATTTTGATGTGGTTTTTTTTTAATAGATAGAGTGATTGAAGAGGAAGGTTTATATGTGTAATAACATCTATATATTTTATACCCATGCGGAGCCGGAGCGGGCCGCTAGTACTACATATAATAATAGTCGGAACGTTACATGAAATATATGAACCACCAAGGGTAGAACATAATGGGAGCATCACAATGGTAAAAACTATATTTGTACGATATTTAAAAAAAATATTTTATCCTGTTTTTGTCTGTGCTTGTAATTTCCTCTGAATGCAACGGGATTTTAATCATGCGTCTCTCATAGTAGAGTGGAGGCAAGTGTCATTCGCTTATGCACCCATAAAAGTTGCATGTTTATGACAAAGTTTTTGAAAGGACGGACCCCTTAAAACTATTTCCCTAGGCAACCGCCTACCGTACCGTCTCACTATTGGCAAAGAATACTATTATAACTATCCATTGGCCTAGTTGTAGTATATGCCTGTGCTTTTGCTCTGTTCCTCTTCATTTTTGTCGTATCTACATAGCCATCCACGCCTTCACGAATCTTGACAAAACTCATAAATACTGTCACAGCCAAAATGCCCCACTTATTTCAAATTGTTCTAATATTCCACCGCTTGTACTTACAGCTACAAACCATTCAGGCTGTCTAAAAGATTTTCCGCGGCGCAAGAATCACCGTTGCGTCCCGTCTTTCTCATCTTACAGAAAAATGCGTCGAAAAAAAATTGTTTAGAAAACTGTCTTCTACTTTTTGCTTATCCCACTCTTCGTGTCATCCATACTAATATTATAAATGTAAAAGTAACTCTGTCTGTCTGTCTGTTTGTTACGCTTTCACGCTCAAACAGCTAAACCGAATTAGATGAAATTTGGTGTGGAGATAGTTTGAGTCCCGGGGAAGGACATAGAATAGTTTTATGATAACCGACATCCACGTGGGCGGAGTCGCGGGTGAAAGCTAGTTCAATATAATTCACCCGATTCTTAAAAAGAACTCACAACTCTCCCAAAAAATCAAAAACAACTTTTTAGGTCAATCATCTAGGATATCATCAGACAAATCAATCAAAAATGTTCTTTTTAACCGCCGAAAGACTATTTAAACTAAAATAAGCGACCGTGATTTAAAAGGCGCCGCACGTCTCCTTTTATCAAACGACGAGTTGTCACCAGACACTTCCAGACTTCTTCTCGGCCCTACAATCAAAACATCCCCCAGCTCCTTCTTATCTGCTCTTTCTGGATCCATCAACGGCTAGCCAGTCATGTCTATTAATTAATAAGAAGATAGATATAGATACTTTTGATGCTTTATTTTTTAATCAAAACTGGTTCCGCAGCTGGCTTCGATGGTATCTCACCTTAACTTCTCAAATATTTCGATTCTGTCTCAGCTGGCGATCAGTTCAAATTCCTTGTCTAAAGTAGTTAAAAAAATGTATTCTGCCAACATTTTTGTTCGGCGCAAACCTATCGCTCTCACTAAAAAAATTGAGTGAGACCTATAGCCGTTTGTTCAACACTTTGTTGTCTTGCTTCGAAAATTGTTTTTCGGCATTTCTTTCCAAAATTACAGCCTGGTTTTGAGCCCGTAGAACTCGGTTTTGGAAACAAATATGAAAGCCGCCGTACACTCTCTGCGTTTATTCTTTAAAGTGCCACGTCCGAAGTGTTGTTCAAAGTGTTATTGATGTCATAAACGCTTTTAATTCGGTAAATAGGAACGGTCTGCTGACAGAAATTAAACAACACATTCCCGAAGTTTACAATTATCTCCTTATCTCTTACGCTGACACTATGAAGTTGCTTTACCGTGAGAAAGTTCTTTCTTCAGAAGTAGGCTGTCGGCAGTTTGTCAATAAATCCAATTTTTCAAAATGTTAAACAAAAATTCAATGTTTGATATTGGCCGACGGAACCCTAGGAGGTGACCTTAATACTGTTCTTTTCGACCTTGCAACCCAAAATTTCAAAAAATCGGTTTAGCATTAAATTTTGGTAAATGCAAACTATACTTTCATGATTCCTTTCCAAATCCTAATGAAATCATTCAGAAATTTTATAATTTAATTTCGAGCATGAACATAACCAAAGACTCACTTTTCCTCCTTGGATCCTCCGTTTTGAAGACGCATTTCCATTTTATTTGCAGAATTGCATTTAAAAATTTCTTAAATCGTCTTCTCGATATAAGCCTATTTGTACCAAAATTAACTTACTTTGCTGCTGTCGTGCCCATGGAAATTTCAAAATGTGCTGTCACCATTAGACGACTTCATGAGGTCAATTTTAGACTCCATTTTGAACATATCGCTCAGATATAAGTCCTGGACCCAAGCATCCCTCCCCATTCATAATGGTGATTTAGAGATCCGCAAAATGTCTAGTGTCTCGTTACCAACTTTTTTGTCTTCTGTCCACAGCTCAGTTTCTTAATCTTATTGGTTAAATCCTTTACTCTAACCATAAGACTGCGGGTTTGGAGGAAGCTAAAAAAGCTGGAAGGATGCATCAGCATTAAAGGATTTCCCTGTCTGTCCGAATCATCAAAGAAGCTGAGATGATGTTTTGTGCCAATTTTCACACTCTGCTTGGAGTCTTTGGTCTGCTAGTGCGAGCACAATGTAGGGTTATGTAGTCCCTCTTCTCTTTCATTCGAATAAAATATGCCGCATTGCTTAAGAAGTGGCTTTTCTGTTGTTTTTGTTTCATATTTACAACGTAATTCCTACTTAACAATAATTTTCAATGAAATTTGTACGAAACTGTTGTTACTTCTCATTTGATCAGATGTTACTCGTAAACTTGTCAAGCCTACTAAGTTGTCAGGTTTTCTTTTTAATTTCACTACGTATACTACTACCGTGATTTTCTTCACATACCTAACATCAAGCATTTAGCTGGCAGGGTGAGGAGTTGTCACAAAAAAATTAACTTTAAATAAGTCTAAAAATGGTCTTCCTAACCCCTAAACGTTTTTAAAAAATCTATTTAATTCACACGATGGGGTAGGTGAGAAAAAAATCACATCCCCAGTTTACGTATAGGAGAGGTACCCTATAAAACAATTTTTCAAAATTTTATTCTTTCACTTTGTCGACGTAAGTAATATGTATTATGCATGTAAAATTACAGCCTCCTAGCACTAACAGTATTCGAGCAAACCTGCAGACGGACGAACGTACAGATGGACGGACATGGCGAAACTATAAGGGTTCTATTTTGCCATTTTGGCTACGGAACCCTAAAAATGAAACCCTTACAGTTTCGTCATGTCCGTCTGTCGGTCTGTCTGTGTTTTCATTCGCATGTTACAGGCCTTTTATTCAAAGACTGCTCTAATAATAATAATAATGAAATTTAGTGAAAAGGTGTCTTGTGGTCAAAACTGCGTTTTTCAACATAAGCGCGTAAGTGCCATGAACATTCGTTCTTCTGCTGAAGATATTTCTCAAGGCTGCGGAACCCTACACTGAGCACGGTCCGACATGCTCTTGCCCGGTTTTTTTAATTAGTACGTATCGCTTATAAATGAAAATGTTTTTCTTTCTGTGACTTGAAAACTGTATTTATAATGGAACATTTCCCATCGGCAATAAATACAATTGTGGCCGGTGGCGGTTCCCACAAGGCTTATATTATACTTATTTATAAAGAAAATCAAAATATATATTGAACAAAATATTTTAATTTAGCAGTATGTATCTAAAACGACCTTAATAATCGTACTCGACATCTAATATTTTTTCTCTCAATATTGTTTATGATATTATGATGCGAGCTCAATTTTAGTGTCACATGATTTCCAAAAAGAAAGATGTCTAACGAAATGATTTTCCTCGAAGAGCCCGCCATAACCTATTACATATTGATATAGGCGGAGAGGGTACGTGACGTTTAGTTATGGAAATAGCGTCGCGAGGTCAGGCCGACACATGGCGGCTATACCCGCCCCCCGCCACCCGCCGCGCGCCTGTAGCGGCCTATTCCAGTGATTGATCACGCCCTATCCATGGGAAAAATCACGGTCTACCTTCCCCTTTATAACAAAATGAAAATGTGCCCATGTCTGATAGATTTTTTGATCTTTATCTAAAGTAAAATATGGATGCTTTTAGAAATCTCATATATTTGCTTTCATGTAAGTGTATTTATGGGAAAGAGTCTCTCAGATAACATTATATCATGCAATTTTACAAAATGTATACTATGCATACCAAATGACATAAAAACGTGATGGTTTATAGGATTAAATGCTAACAAATGCATTTTATCTTACCGAATAGGACAAAATGCGTCAAAAAATAAATAAACAAGATCAAATATTCCTCATCCTATTCAACAAGCGATTACGAACAAATACAAGCTTAATATAATTACCCAGTCAACTACCTCAGTTAACCAAACTAACTACCTTTACAATAAAATGGACATAATTTAATTGTCAGTGAATAAATTACCTAGTTCAAATTACACCAACATATCTACGTTGTTGTAATTACACAAAATTGATCAATTTGTATCTACGAATTGATCAATTTTGTGCAATAAAGGATTTTTTTCTTGCAATAAATGTATTACAGACTTTTTATACCTCAAAAGAGAACCCTTTGAGAGGAGGATCACTTTGTTTTCCGTCCGTCCGTCTGTTTATCAAGACCTTTTTGAAAATCAACGGAAGATCAGATGAAAATCCTACCAGCCTTTATATAATTGACGTACAGAAATTAATTGAATTATATCAAGTTATTGTAAGGCAGCATTTTATGGTACGAGTTCAAGCACTTTTAACGTTTTTAATGCGCAATCACGAAGTACTCAACGAACAAATGAAAGACTTGTGGTCTTGCATATGCTGATTTTGATCGAAAGTCACTTATAATTTGAAACTGAAGCCTAAAATCAGGTACCTACCGAGTATTAAAATTTGATGACAGAGGGCAACGGGATGTTGCAATAATATATTTGACAGATACGAAAAACATCCATATTACCACCCAGAATTCGACTTTACTAATATGAGTTTGCTATAATTCGCAATGCCTTTTGAGCCCTGGAGGCTTACTCTAATTCAATGAAAACGAAGTTTCGATCAAAAATGAGGTGGTAGTATACAGAGCCAGAAACATCTATTTTATCCACTCGTTCCAGAAAATCTTCTATGGGTTCGAACTTTTTGGGCTTACTCGAAAATTGATTAGAATAGTCCCAGTAAACTTGAGAAATTCATGTAAACGAAAATTCATGAGTTTCGTTCTAAAGAAAGAGAGTTATATAAAAAAAAACGAATGACATTAGCAACGCTCAATCCGTAGATAATCATTAACCTCGAGAGGAGATCATCAGAAGACGACTCATCACATTTATCGATAATACTAAACTTAAAGTTCGAAACACTTAAGCAGTGGTACAAGTTCCTTACTTTGTAGCTGAGAACTATTTTTATAGTCTTTTTCTACAATATAAGCTGTATCGTAATGAATTTTACCTAATAGAAGAATACAACTCCGCACTAGAAGTATTACTAGCAAAACAATAATTATTTCGCCAAACCAACGAGCTCGTGCAACTTTTTGGGGAACGAGACCAACTAGCTAGCAAATGCGTTTAACCAAGTTCACGTATTCCGAGCCAATTGATAAAAGCGAAACACCTGAGCAATGTGTGGCTGATAATGAATTCAATACTTCTTGCAGAGCTATTAACGCTGATTAGGCAGAAGTCTTTCGGTTTGTGACACAAAATATTCAAGATCAGATTTAATGAAGTGACAATAGACTAAGACTCTTCATTACAGGTAACGCGGGAACTGGTAAAACATTTTTGTAAATTGCTTAAAAATCAAGTTAACCGTTGCCATGTCAAGACTGTCGTTAAAGTATGCGCTCTAACAGCAGTCGCAGCGCGTTTGATTCACTCTGCACTGAATAGTGCGCTTAAATGACCTGTGCAAAAAGATGAAAGAATTTTCCAAATGCCCTTGCTGACGGAAAATTTCATTTACATATCTTTTTAGATACACATTTTCTATTTATTGACCAGATATCAGGGGTCCTGTATTAGATGCTTCGCATGATTGACTCCAGATTAAAATAACTTAAGAATTAGAGCCCTCCAAGTTCACTTTGAAGATACCTCGTAATGTTGGTGTACTAAACGAAATGGATAGAATGGAAACGTTACAAATACTAATTAACCCGTGATTACATAATTCATTTCGACATGAGTTTACTCTAACTTACAAGTCCTGCTGAATTATGTAAGTGGTTTAAACTACAAAATAAAAATGACATAACACTTTAAGTGCTCAAATCAGCACAATATATTATACGTGCGTACTACGAATTACTACGGCCTACGGATAAACACCGCTACGTGCTACGAACTACGCCGTAGTAAATCTCGAATCATAAATACTAAAAAGTAAAAATAAAAATAAGAATAACGTATTACATTTTCTTTATTTCTCTTGCCGTCAAATATTTCTTTATTTCTTATAAGAATTACATTATTTTTTAATTTTTGAAACTAACGTTTACGAGATCTATTTTCTGGTAGCCATAGTAGTTGTCTGATATAAGATAAAACTTTCAATAAGTTTGTACGGAAACCTCAGTGAACGAGTCCCACTCGCACTTGGCCTCGGTTTTTTTTTAAACATGACTATATCCACATAAAATCCTTATACTTAGTTTTGCTCAGTCAGTATTTTTATTTATTTATTAGTCTTTATTGCCGATAAGAATGACAACAAAAATACAAATATTTACACATATGGCATCACACCTTCCTCGTTGTCTACCTTTTTCTCTGTGTCTACTAGTTTTAGACCCAACATGCTTCGCTCCATGCTTCTTTGACAATTTCTAAGTTTATTTTTGTTTTTGTCAGTCGTGGTGCAGGTCTGGCAGCCTTACGTCAGAAATGGTAATATACAGGCCTCAAAGACTTTTCTTTACCTTAAGACGGGACAGTAGGTGCTTTTCATGACAGTCACCCTTAGTTTTCTTTAAACATCGACTTTACTTGTTGTTGAAAAATAAATGTTTTATTTTTGTGAATAATTTAATTATAATATCGTATTATGATGTCCGAAGTGCGTGTAAATTATCCGGATAACTTTTGGTGTATTGGTAGTCAACTTATCGTTAAAATCAACATCAATATTTGACGCCATTTGATTAAAATTTTTGTTATTTTTATTATTTTGGCTTTCCAATTCATCATGGCCACCAACCTCATATCGGGTTACAGGGAGATATACTTTTTACACTAGAATACACATACTACATTTTAGAATTTTGCCCAAGATATGGAAAACATGAAAAACAAAAGCAAGTGAAATCCAAATATGTTAGCTCACTACACTAGGACACGCAAAAAAAAATGTACTTGATGCGAAATATTCCCAAAAATCCTGTAAATAAACAAAATTTACGACTACGACTGCCTCTGTGGCGCGGTGGGAGTGTGTCCGACTGCTACGCAAGAGGTCGTGGGTTCGGTTCCCACACAGGACACCACTTTGTGTGATCCACAAACTGTTGTTCCGGGTCTGGGTGTAATTTGTGTCCGCGACTTGTATGTTTGTAAATTCCCCCGTGACACAGGGCTTGTACCCTACTGCGGGAGTTGTCTTTTTTATAAAAAAAAAAAAAATATAATGATACTTTTTCACTAGTTTTGCTTATTATTTATTGGGAAAAAAATAACTTCTGTTGCAAAAATACTGAGGGTGACTAATGTTTATTTTAAATACAGTTAAGATACAGGCTATTATATATATACAAACAGAATTACATTTAATTATTATTAGAGTTGTTCTTGTACATCAGAGTAATCGATTTATGATCAAACTTGAACTATATCAGACTTAGAAAGTTATTTTGACAGCTGTCACAGGACTTGAGCTATATTTTACATAATTAGGTGAACATCTAAACTAATTAATCTTAATATATACAGAATTTATTAAGACGCGAAATAATTTTAAAGTTTCAAAAGGAGATGCCACGCTGGATATTATAATTTTCAGATAACTTTGCAAAAAAAAGAGGCAACAAGAGTTGATAGATAGAGTAGAAGAGAACAAGATTAGATATCTCGTATCTATTGCTTCGATTCATCCAAGCTTATTCTATTGTAGGAATACCGCTACGAATGTGCTACAGCGCTACGAATAATTATTAGAAGCTACGAAGTGCTACCAATATATTTATTTCCATCTTCCTTAAGTGATAGATGTATTACACTGTGTCTAGTATTGAGTTATTGTTAACTCTTCGGAAAGTGAAATATTTATATTATCTATTATCTACATACTTGAAATTTAAATATAAAATGTATCAATTAAACATTATAGACATTTAAACTGTTGGATAAAAAAGTATATTTTTTCATGTTTTAGCAAGCAGAGGCTGTACTGCTACAATGTTAGTGTATTAGATGCGCGATGTGAATACACTTTAGTTAAACGCGCCACAAATGTGTGCGATCAAGTGTAATGGCTCACTTACACTAGTGCGTTAGCACCTTACTTTATCACGACGAGGACGTCGCACAATTCTCACTACGGTAACCATGTATGTAACATACTAACAATATATGCATTAAAAGTAGAAATAAGGATAAATATTTTTCGCACAGTACACCATAGCGATTCTCTTTTAAAACTTAACTTATCAGATCGTTGAAACTACAAAAAATCTGTAATTTTCTGAAAGCTTGAAAAATGAAATAAGCTACATTTTACATGCAAAGTCACGTTAAACAGTCAATAATTAATAGGTATAGTATAAAATTATAGTATACCTATACTTCTTCAAAAAATATTTTTAGAGTCGGATTTCGAAGGCGAAAAACAATCCAAGTAAAACCTCAAACAGTTGTCGTTTGGTCACCCTAGTGGTAAGCAACATATAAGCCAGAGTACACCGGCGTCGCGATCAATCATTTCAATGACCGCGGCTCCGCGCATGTATACAAGCCCTGTGGGTCAAAACGGGATTTATGTGCGCACATAACTGTACACACATGTGTACACCACTCATTTACTTTTTATGTATATGTATTGTGTGTATGCTCATGTAATATGAGCGCGATTACAACGTCAAATTGGGTGCGTGGGATCTTTGCGAAGAAATAATGTATCAGAAAACGTGATACATCATCGTATGTAATAAAATTGTATACGCTATTTTGCACTGACGGATACGAAAGTTTCATATTAAGGATATTTTATATCAAAAAAGTATGAAAAAACAATTATAGAACCCGAAAATGGAACTCTTTAGAAACATGTTACTTTTTAATTTGCGAGACTATGATTTGTTTTTTTTAATGGCGTTTCGAAAATTGTGTGTTGCTATCAAAATGAACTTAGCCCGTGAACATTTTCGTTAAATGATTTTTTATGATTTTCTTTGTGGCTTAAGTCATCAAGATAGCCAGAGACTTCAATTGGCATTTAGTGATGAGGTACCATGTTGCAACTCTGTGTAATCTCCATGACGAGGTATGTGAAGGTTGGCCAGCGATTGCGGTTATATACCCTTACATATTGACACCGTACGACAACTTATTGAAACAGAAAGCATTAGTTTAAAAAATGGTTGCTTCTTTTTCCGGCAAATCGTTGTTGTTGTTATAGTATCGTTTGAAGACCAATGGAGAGTGACTGCAAATTGGTACGTCAACACTTGCTTGTCCAGAGTCTTAGAAAAGTTAGCGAAAAGCGTCCTCTAAGAAATATCCTTCTTCACCATTATAACGCATCCTCACATTCCGCTAAGGTAACAGAAGCCTACTTGAAGACTTCAAATATGGAAATAATGACGCATCCGCCTTACAGTCCGGACCTTGCACCCTGCGACTTATTTTTGTTTTCAAAACTAGAGACAGAGGCACACGTTTTACGAGCCCCGAATGCCGTTAGGCGGTAAATGCCGTTGAAGAGGTCTCTAAGGAAGACTAGTCCAACTGCTTTGTACAACGTTTGGTTTCAGCGAATGTAAAAATGCATTAATTGCGAGGGACTATACTTTGGGTAACAATAAATGTTTCGTAAGTCTTATTTATACCTAGTTATATTTATCAGAATGCAGAAACATTCAGTACGCCTTAAGTAGTTCCAAATTGGAAAGACAGATTAGAATGCAGTGTTTTATACAAATAACTTTATTTAGGATGATATTCAACTATATTTGGTGAAAATCAGTTTAGTATTATTAACTTTTTTCGTTTAGCCAACGAAAAAAGTAAAAAAAATGGTATATCATAAAAACAAAAAACAAGTTCATGAATTATTATCATGAAACAATTTTAAGAGAAAGTATTGTGAAGATAATGTGGTAAATCACCTAGCCTGTTGGTCTAGCTAAAGGTTAGTGCCACGGCCCCGCATTCATAATAAATATTAATTATTTGTTTATCATAATAAACATTGTAGGTTCAGGTACAATTTAATAACAATCATAATTACAGTATTAGGGTGTACAAAGACTACAATAACATGTTGAGTGAGGTGCTGTATTACCTACACCTAGGTACAATGACAATTCCCATCGGAGGTTGATTTTATAAAAAGTATACAATACTAATAAAATATTGAAGTAATTTTTATAGGCATTTCTTGCCAAAGACTTTACAAATGCAATTATTGTATTTGTAAACTAATAAAATAATTTAAAATAATAAATAAATAAATTGGCAGACGTTTTAAAAGCATTTTAACTAGGGAATGTTTGGTATTTGTTTTTCATTCCATTTTCCAAACATAATAGAAGAAAACAAAACATTCGCTAGTTAAAATGTGACTATATGGCAAGTTGATTACAGATTGCACTAATAACAATAGTTAGATTTAACTGGAAATACAGTCTTTTTGAAGTTCTAAAAAAGGGTACATGCCGTATTAACGATTTTAAACGATACTCAATAGAGGAATTTGGCAACTATTTATTTTTAAATTAGGCACCAAAAATGTGGGTCGTATATTACCCTGAAATGCTTTAGCTCACCGCGGCTGGTGTGTCACCATTTTGCAACCTGGGTGACACAGTGCTGTGTGTCTATATAGATTATCGCCATGATCGAACTAACACCTATAAGTTTGTACGGAACCCTCAGTACGCAAGTCCCACTCGCATTTGGCCGTTTTTTTTAAATATTTATGTTATATTTCCTTAAAACCGATTTGTGCAAATGACTGCCTAAAATTAACTGACTGAATTCAAGGCCTTCACTTCAATCATTCAGTGTGCACGACCGCTGCGAAAAAAAAGTAGGTTCGATTACTACACGAGTCACCACTTTCCGTGATCTACAAATTGTTTATTTATTTATTGAATTATTACAAGGAAACCAACAGTTTATAAACGTACAATATGAAATTAGGTTATGCAACAAAAAGTCAATTACAGGTCCTCACTTTGACATAAATAACGTGAGAGCACGAAACAGTTACTTGTGATCTTAAGTTTATGTATATACACTATATGCTTTAAATAAATACGACTTAGCAATCGTTTCACTGATGCCAGGTTAGCATTAAAAATATCAATGTCGTGTGACTTGGTTGCTCTGTTAAAGATTTGCTTGCTCGCCAAATGAAGCTACCCTAACTGTAAGTAGATCTTACATTTAGCGGGACATATGCCGGGTACGCTTTTGGGGTAGATAAATGCTAACTTTGAAAAGAAGTTCATGGCTGTCTAAAGAGTTAGATACAATTTTTATTAAATAAACTATATATGCAAGTAGAGGAAGTAACTGAAATTAGGCACTTATTTTTAATTAGTTTTCAGATTTATAATTTTTTTTTTTAACGCTAGTTCAGATATTTTATAAACCTTTGCTGAATTTTCTTAATTCTGCCGATATATTTGCCATACCTAGGATTCCGAATCTATGATGCGCATTCAAGTATAGGTACTTCGAATGAATGACCAGTACAGTATCTTAAAAGTTTTTACTCCTTGGAAACAATATGATGTCCACATCACAAAGCTTAATGCTTGGGAAGCTTTCTTTCTGATGAGGACAAAGGTAGTATTGATGAGTATGTGGACAGCCTACATGGTCATCAAACATTAACTTTGTCCTCATGCTCTTAAAATATAAACGTTGTGTCCAGTCTGGGTGTACTTTGTTTCATTTTTCAACTGATTTACATTATAGTACTTACCAAGTAATAGACGCGACGCGATACTTCGGATATTATTGTATATTATCCAAATCATTGAACACATTGTACATTTTTTAGCACACACATTAGCTGTATGGAAATAAAATCTCATACCGAGTCGAAGTAAAAGTCGAGTAAAGTAGAGCAGAAAATAATAAAACTACTTTTTCTTAGAATGTTCAAGTATAAATAGAATCTGCCAGCATAATCGAACAAGGCACGCAATTGAAGCTTTATTCTTTATAGGTTTAATATTAGGCTGTAAACGTGTCACACTATGACAACCAAATGGACTAGCAATATTTAAGACACACCAATCTACGTTTGCCCTAAACATATAACAGCATTCCTAGTAACATTCACTTCAACAGAAACTATTTGGGTGTACCTTAGAACTTTGTGACATATCGATGAGTCTATTCTAAGCATCTCACCCGGATTGGGTGAAAATATGTGGCTTTGTGACATCACTGAACACGATCCGTCAACAAAACATTAAAATATGCGTACACAGAACAAACCGTTGGAATCCCATGGCTTTACGGGGCTAACGATAAATCTAAGCCGACACTCAATAGGATCTGACAAAGGACATTTTATTTTATAAATCGACAACCGGTGTAAGTATTTTGTTTGTGTTTCACGTTATTTAATTTAATTTATATTCTCTGATTTTGAAAGCTCGCAGTCGGCAATGTTGGCTTATAGTCGCACAGATTATTCTAGTATTATAATTTATATTTCAATACAAACTGACTGTAATGATCTCTTTGTTTGTTAAACTCAAAGGAACAATGTTTATTTTTACAAATAAGTTACTTTATTTTTTCCAACATTATTAGCCTGGAACATTATATAAACTTTTAACTAATAAAAACAAATCCACCTCAAATGTACGAGTAATGAAAATAAATAATGTTTGCAGTTTAAGGGACTACTATGATAATGTCTACAAAAGTGACGTTTGTACAACAGCTATTATTAAATAACTCGGGTTTTTTAATAAAACCTTAATTATATTTTTTATGTATTTGAAAGATAGTTTTATGCTCTGCCATTTCCGAAACATTTATTAATGTCACTTAACGATTTATTTATACCGGATAAATATTTAAAAAAAAACACAAAAGATGTTAAACAGTATACCAATAAATAATGATGATTAATAGAAGTATATGCCGATTGTATCATTTTACATAATAATAAATTCATGTTTGTTATATTTTTTTTTTAATATTTTATTTAAATAACACATTACAGAAACGAAACGCATTTCATGACATATCGCAAGACAAACCTTTTTTGATGATCTTCTTGATAAATAGAAGTTATTCATAATTCTTATTGGTATTCATTGAATCTAATTTAGTCTATGACAATGACAGCTACTGTTGAAATGTAAAATAATAAAATGTTCCTCGTTTATCTTATGTGGCAAATTAAATGTTTTTTTTTAACATTATGTGGTATATCAACTTTATCGCAAGCGAATTTTCACAGCAAATCGTAAATCGTTGATAGATTAGATAACATTGATTGTGCTTCAAGTCTATGCTTCAAGTAAGTATCTTATTATTTATTTACATATCTTGTAGAAATAAAGTTTATTATTATTGTTATATACGTTATACGATAGAATGTTATATGAGGGTCTCAAATAACAAAGGGCAAACAGCCCTAATAAAGAACTCAACTTTTTTAGCTCTTTTTTACTTTTTTTTTTTTAAAGACTACTTCCGCAGTAGATACAAGCCCTATGTC
The DNA here is from genome assembly GCA_945859575.2 of Herminia tarsipennalis. Lineage (NCBI taxonomy): Eukaryota > Metazoa > Arthropoda > Insecta > Lepidoptera > Erebidae > Herminia > Herminia tarsipennalis. Next base: position 27,292,084 of record OX243841.2, on the reverse strand, counting down.
GCGGGAGACTTAGAAACATAGAAGTCACGGATACAAAGTACACCCACACTCGAAACAACAATTTGTAGATGACACAAAGTGGTTGTCCCATGTGGGAATCGAACCCACGACCTCTTGCGTAGCAGTCGGACACACTCCCACCGCGCCACAGAGGCAGTCATTGTGCATTTATATTAAATTGTCATTCGACCTCGATATAACAAAATATCAAGAGAAAGGCAACCAAAAAAGAGCACTCAGCCAAGAATTGTTAAAACAAGGGTTTGGTCAAACTTATATTCGTTTAACGTTAGCAGTAACACACGTCGAGATTTACCTCGAGCGAGCGCCGAACTTCGCGCTCCACTCCACAAGTTATCGCCCGACCAAACTACATTTGATTTATGGCGCTCAACGGTAAACAAAGCTCTCGCACTTTGTTAGTGACCGGCAAAAACGTGACGAATGGAGTGGCGATGAGGAACTATGATAGCAATGAACGGTGAACTTGGCGCATTGGGAAATTTATCATGTTATAAAATTCACGAACAATATTATGGCAAATGCAGTTACCGATGTTATATAGAAATGGCATTCGTGATTGTAATGAAATACCTGGTCATAGCCTTTGTCACATTTACTTGCTATTATATTTATTTTTTTTATAATTGAAGTTTGCTTTAACTAATGCGTTGAAGTATCACCGCCTAACAACATTCAACTAATAATCGCCCTTCTGTATCACAAGAAGGAAAAAATAAAGGCAAGTTAATAATTGCAATCAGAATTGTGAATCAACGTAGGTCACATCTTTTCGGGCAAATTATTGTTTATCATAATTGCTGTTAACTTTTTGTTCACACGGGACTGATTATCCGCAAAAGTTGATTACGACCTAATTGAAGTCCAGAAAGTTTATTGTTACAAATGCAAAATGGTGCTTCTAAGTACAAGTTATTGTGCAATATTTTTAATACTCAGAGGCAAATTAAATTCAAAGAATATATTTACTAAATTTTCTAAAACGATTCAATAAAATGAAAGGAAAGGTGCTTCAGTCACAGTCAAAATTTATCGATCATAATATACAAAGACTAAAGAAAATTAATATTTTCCTTTAGTCAACAATCATATCTATACTAATATTATAAAGCGGAAGAGTTTGTTTGTTTGATTGTTTGTTTGTTTAAACGCGCTAATCTCATGATCTACTAGTCCGATTTGAAAAATTCTTTTTTTGTTGGATAGCCCATTTATCGAGGAAGGCTATAGGCTATATAACATCGCGCTACGACTAATAGGAGCGGAGAAGCGACGAGAAATGTTTCAAAAACGGGCAGAAATTATGCATACGAAGTTGCGCGGGACAGCTAGTATATTATATTTCTTTAGTATTTGTTGATTATAAATATTACCAAATTTTATAACGTTATGTACTTATCAACCGTTAACGAAAATATTCACCAAAAAATCCTTAATTCAATTAAAAAGAACTAAAAATATTCTCAGTTTCCTTGTACAAAACGCCAGCGGCCAACCATTTGTCCTATCCAGGGAAGGAAGGAAGTATTTATATTAAAATTATTAATTTTTATCCTGTTCCATTGAAAAAGCACAATAATAAAATTAATTTGTATTCTTATTTGAAACAGTAGCAAGTGGCGGCAACAAAGAGTCCACCATTAATGCTCCTCCGAGGATTACATAAAATGGATTGAGCGCTCTCAGATTGTTAATTACTAGCTGTACACTTTGTTTTGATTTTCATTATAATACAAAATATGGCGAATAATAGGCGATCGCTTATTTATTTTGCTATACTTTTATAAGCAACAAATTATAATTAGATTATATTATTACTAAAAGACTGAAGATAAACAAGATTTTTGATTGTTTAGCTTATAAAGCGATATTCGTGTATTCATTTTCTTATTCCGGAGATAGGGTGCGGTTGAGATAAATTTAGAAAAGTAATCAGTAAAAGACGTAATAACATAGAATAAAGTAGACTAATTTAATAATGCTAAGTGCTGTTCAACATGTAACACCTTTTAAATCTTCTACGGCGTCAATAAAAAGCAAAGTTCAACAACGATTTCGGCTTGTTACTACATATATTGCAGAATTAGCCACATTCAGTTCACTGAGACATAGCAAGAAGGGCCATTAATCTAAATTACAGAATAGAGAAATCTAACCTATTGTCTGAGCTAACATTAACTAGAACAAAGTGCTTGGATTTCAGCTTGTCTTGCTACTTGTATTGCCGGTGGCTCGCCGTTCATGATATCCAAAATGCCTTTAGGTAAACACAGTACACCCGCCTCTACTCCCTATCTAATGCAACTGTGCTGAACCCGCTACTATTTCAAGAGTATATTTTAAAGTAAGACTAAACGCAAAGTAAAATGTGTCATGTGTACTTAACACAAAGTAATGATTTAGAAGCGACACGTTACACGTGCTCGTTCTCAGAGCTAATAAAATAAACACATAAAACGTTCCCAAACTAGACATTGAAGTACAGAACAGGCAATATAATTCTGAAGGCCATCTTTATTTTGGTAAAGTAGATAAATTAATAGTTGGCTGAGAGTCTTGAGCTTTCGCTATTTATTTTCGGTGGTGATTCATTTTTAGGGTTCCCGTAGTCCCCAAAATAAAAAAAAACGGGCAAGAGAATGTCGGACCATGCTCAGTGTAGGGTTCCGCAGCCTTGAACAATTGCATCAGCAGAAAAGCGTATGTTCATAGCACTTACGCCCTTTGGTTGAGAAACGCAGTTTTTCGGCAATAACTCAATGACGGTATATACAATCTTATATATTTTAGTTTAAAGTATTTATTAAGTGCTATCTTTGTGATTTTATCCATATTTATTTACACGATTCAAAAATTGAAGGGGGGCACAATTTATGCAACGTTCATTAAAAAATATTCACTTAATCAAAAAAATATATTAGAAACCTTAAAATGTTTTTAAAAGACCTGTCGAATGATGTGCCACACGTTGATGTTTGCTGAAAAAAAATATTTTCAACTTCTGTTACATGTATCGTGTGAAATATTTTACGGGGGGGGGCTTAAAATATTTATTATTATTGCTATCAAACTAAGTAGCGGCTAGTAAGGCACATTTTCATTAAATTTCATCATGATTCATTGTGTAGTCTTTTAGTAAACTGCGTGTGACATACAGACAGACATACGGACATGACGAAACTATAAGGGTTCTGTTTTTGCCATTTTGGCTATGGAACCCTAAAAACGGAACCTTATTGTTTCGTCATTCCGTCCGTCCGCAGCTTAGCTCAGAGACTGTTAGTGCTAGAACGCTGTAATATTACATGTATGTAAAATTACAGCGTACCCCACACGAGGAGGTAGGTGAGAAAAAAATCACATCCTTAGATAGGTTTTAAAAATATTTTGGAGTTGTAAAGACTATTTTTAGTTGTAAAGATTAATAAGCTTTAAAGTGCAAAATTTTGTTAGCTTTCAACGCCCCCCCCCCCCCCTGCCAGCTAAATGGTTGATGTTGGGTATGTGAAAAAAATCACGGTAGTAGTTTAAATCGTGAAATTAAAAGGAAAACTATTAGAGCTAAGTAGGCTTTACAACATAACGAGTAACAGCAGACCAAGTTTGTTTTGTAATAAACCAAACAATATTAAGTTTGTTGTTTGCTGGTGTAGGTGGCAGTTTAGTTTAGTCTGAATTTATTCTGTTGTTGTATTTTTGGTTGTTTTAAAAAATAATTAGCTATGTACAGAAAAAAAATGCACACAAAAGGCCGCCAAGGTCGCGCGACAAGATACCGAACGTGCGCGTGTGCGCCCGCGCCGCCGCCGGTCTCATGAACAATGCGGAATGCAGTTAGCGCAGGGTATAGTTATAATTAGGTATGCATAACTATGCATATATATATGCATAGTTATGCATACATAGGCGTATAGGCATAGCCGCTTAGTAACTACTAAGCGGCTATGTCTAGGTGTAAGTGTACATAGTTTAGGTGAAGTTTTTTTTTTTGTTTTCGTTATACTCTTCTCTTCCTTTGTTAATTAGTTGTTAATTTTGATTCTTTTTTAATTTTGAATTTCTGTAAGAGATTGGACAAAAGGCTTACTTAACCTGTCCGTGCGACCCCCTAAGGTTCACACTGAAGTGCACAAAATCAGCGCTGTGAAGTGGTTCGCCGCAACACAGCAATATGCTGAGTGTGGACCTATCTGTCGCAGTTTCCTTAGATAAGCTAGTTTTAAGTTTAGATTAAGTTAATTGTAAATATTATGGATCCGCGAGAAATATATATATATATATATATATATATATATATATACACACATCAAAAGTGTCTAGGGATCAACATATATTTTTGCAATAACTTTTCTCCTGATTGATTTTTTTTTTTTTATTTCTTTAAGGATTCATCAAATAAAGTGTTTTCGTTTGTCACAGTAACGATAAACCAAGTCACCTTTGCATTAATAAAGAAATTTGCCATTTTCCTAATAAAGGGATTTTTGACATTTGAACCACTAACATTAAAGTTCGAAAAAAAGACTGAAATAACAGTTTTCTTTAAAATTTTATTGGGTAACTTAAACAATTAATAATCCGTGTTTCTACCGCGAACACTAACAACACAACCAAATCACGCTGTGGAATGGCCGCCCATGTTCGTTGCAACAACAAAAAAAGGTCTTCTTGCGACTGGATACCCTCCATATTCGGCAGAGCTCTTCTCTGTAGCATATCCCATGCATGCTCAATCGGGTTCAAGTCTGGCGACTGAGCAGGCCAGGGCAGGACATTGATGTTAGCTGCGGCGAGAGTCTGTCTTACAACTCTTGCGGTGTGCGGTTGTGCATTATCATGCATTAACTGAAATAAGGGACCGATTTGCACTTGTAGAGGAACGATGACGTCTGATACAATCGTCTCAGCATAAATTTGAGCGTTGAGGTTGCCTCTGATCCAAATCAACTCAGTTCTTCCGCCGATCCAAATACCCGCCCATACCATGATGGTTCCACCACTATAAGGATGGACTTCCTGGCAGGATTTTAATCGCTGTTGGCGTCCAGGGGTTCTCCAGTGTCGTATACGTCTTGTATCCGGTCTCATACCAAAACGAGACTCATCAGAAAAGCACACGAAACGCCATTGTTCTTCTGCCCAATTTCTGTGTTCAAGAGCCCATTGATATCGAATCCTACGATTGTGCATTGCTATAGGTGGTACCCGTAGCGGTCTTCGGGAATAAAGGTTCACTTCATGCAAGCGGTTTCTGACTGTTTGGTCGCTAATTAAGTTCCCTGAAGAGTGATGAAGCCTCACGGCTAACATCATGGCGGTTATTGTTGGACCTCTTCGAGTTAAGATTTGAATGTATCGGTCTTGTCTCCGTGTGGTGCAGCGATACCGTCCTCCATGGCGCTCAGCCACGGTACCAGTGCTTCGGTAACGTGTCCAAAGTCGACTGATAACACTCTAACTTGTATTCAGAGCTAAAGCCACAGTACGTTGCCGGGAACCAGCTTCTATCATTCCCACGGCTCTGAGCATTTCTTCCCTGCTTAAATGACGTCGCCGCTCCATAATAACGTTGGTTTTAATCAGTAGTAGGGAAACAGTAGCACTAATAATGTCTTCAATGCGTTGTATGTTTTTATAGGGAAAATATTGACAGCTGATTTTCATCTTTTACTCGAATTTGATTCACAGTTCCTGATTCAAATTATGAAATGCACCAAAAAGAATCCATATAAATTTATAAAATCATAAATTTATTACAAAGCCACATCTCAATCTCAAGAAATCCGCATAAAAATGCTTGATCCCTAGACACTTTTGATGTGTGTATATACAATATTTTCGTAGAGATTCCATTGAAAAATACTTATTTAATTTTGTTAGTATTATTCGGATGGGGGACTACGGAACCCATTGTGTGCGTGGCCCGACAAGCATTTGGCCGGTTTTTGTATTTGTACTTGTCTGTCTTATAATAGGTATAGATGTCGACGTTCAAATATGGTTACACTAAAGGCGCTCTTCTATTAGGCAAGTTACTTGTATATAAGTTGCGAATTGCATACAACTTGAACAAACTTGCATACAAGTTATAACTTGTATGAGGTAGTTCGGACTCGTACAAAAACAAAAGATTGAAATCAATAGTGTTTTGTTGTTGATAGTTTACTCATGTTGAACAATGCAAGCAACTTGTACGCACATGTGACGTCATACTTGTATGCAAAACTTGCTAATGGACTAGCGCCTTAAAGAAACCTTTCTAGACACATGTTTAAGTAATTATATATAACAACTTCATGAAGCTTCGAACATATTATGAAAAATCAATTTCCGTGTATTAAATTAGAATCTGATTAATAGATCGTACTAATTCGTAGAAAATACATGGTAATACATGTACATTCAATCAAAAAAAACTATCTAATATGGATGATTAGTTTACGTTTTTAGTAGTAAATAAATACAGTGTTTTTTAGTAAGATTATATTTAGTGTGTATTGCGAATTTAATAATTGATAAAAACATCGAGCAAAGAGTTGGTCTTAAATTTTTCATCACCAATGCAATTTTGCGTTCGACGTCCTTGAAAATGTTATAGATACAAAGCGTTTGAAAGCGGTCGAGATGTGAGGGAACATTTGCCTCACTCTGGTAGGCTATCGACGTCATTAACTGAAGTAAACATTGCAATAGTGAAGGAAATAGTAACTGAAAATTTTTATTCAAATTTGAAAGAGAGAGCTGCTGAATTTTTTGTATCTCACGAGTCGGTCCGTACCATTTTAAATAGTTAACCAATTGGGTATGAAACATTTTGCCGCTCAGCTAGTACCAAAATATCAAAATTTTCTCCAAAGACTCAACTGCATAAGAGTCGCTGAGGGCATGCTAGAACGAGTAAATTTCTATGAAGGTTTCATGAAACGCATTGTTATTGGTGATCATACATTGGTTTACGAGTTTGACACGCAAACTAGCTAACAAGCTTCAGAGTGGCGCCTTCCAGTTGAACCGAAACTGAAAAAAAATATTTTTGTAGTGGAGTCTGTGTGAAAAATGCATTAACACTGACGTGGGGACGTCAGTGTTAATGCATTTTTTGTATTGTATATTTTTATGTTATAGGTCAAAATAGGTGGTTGATATGATAACCAATCAATACGACAAACAAACGTGTATTGTCTATTGAGATTCTCAATTATAGGACAGAAATACAATAATTGCATTTTTGAAAGATAGAAAAATTTAATCCAGGAATCGAACCCGAGGCTTCCGTAAGACGTCGCCGTCGACGTCATATTGTATTTATAAAGTAATTGGCAAAAATGACTAAAAAAAATACTATAATTAGGTACAGAAGTTCCCAGAACAACATTCTATTACATCAAGTATGAACGAGTCCAGTACAATTTTACTTTAATCGTTTATAACTCTCTACAATTGATAAAATTATTGGATTGTAAACAAATACTTTTTCCTGTAAATTTCCTTTGTCGGAGATTTATTCTCAAAAACCAGTGTTTTTCTAATTGAAAAAATAACTTGTTTTCCTAATTAAAAAAAATAACTCGTTTTCCTAATTGATAAAATAGCTATGTATGGTACATACAACGTGTAACAGAACGGTGGAGTCAAATTTAAGCAACGGATAGTTGCACTTACCATTGTGTCATAACCGATTGCATTATTAATACATAGTTATAGCATATTCTTTTTGACAAATTTCAGTAGCAAACAGTGTAAAATTCGATGAAATTATTATGGCTTAGAAGTTTTTAAGGCGTACTTTTGTTTTTAATTGGTAACTTTTTAATTCTTAAATAAACGATTGAAAAAATAATAAATAAAATTTTAGAGTAAGTACTCCGATTTTGATAAAATGAGGTAATTGCACTCAGTATCACGGGCACATAACAACGCTTAAATATGACAACACCTTTCTGTTACACGCTGTCACGCTCATAATACAGTACGTATACCTACTTATTCAAAATATTCCATTAGACGTATTTCAAAGTGAAGAAATAATTTATTGTTATATAGTTGTTACTCTGGTGGTCGTGTTGTTGATCAGCTCAGGAGACCCCACGACAGTATTAACGTAAGTTAATTCACGTCAGTGGTTATGGGTTAAATAATAGGTTCTTGCGATTGGTTTTACTCGAAATGTACTCATTCAATAAAAGTATTAATATTATCTTTCAGAAGTGATAACACGTACCTTAAACCGATGACATTGGAAAGCAACATAAACTAAACAAAATATACATTCAAAAATATGGCCTCAAATATTTCACCCAACGCCTTCCGTTACGGCTGTAACGGAAGGCGAGGCGTATCTCGCAAAATGTAGGGCTATGAGTCCCGGCCCTAAAATTTTTACGTTCGTCAATAACTCAGCGTCTCATAAAGGATCCAGAGCCTTCGCTCTCGAGATATAGTGTCGGTTCATCATCATCGTGTGGCGCGAGCTCGCGAGCGACGCCGACAAATCTCGCTGCTAAGTCTATGTCACACTCGCGCTTAAAACGTTGCCTAACTTGTACCTAGTTCCTTTAAAATTATTTTTTGTATAAAAACTTACTATTTCAAAAACTAAGCTGCGGTAAAAGGCGGCTTGTTTAAAATAAACATTTTTTCTTTATAGTGGACTGCATTATGATCAGGCCTGTTGGTCTAGTGGTTAGTGACCCTGACTGCGAAGCCAGAGGTTGTGGGTTCGATCCCCTCCCAGAATAAAACATCGTGTGACGAGCACGATGGTTTATTATTTGTCTGGGTGTAATTCATCTTTAAAATGTATGTATTTAGAATTATATATTTTTTTTATTTTTTAAAGACGACTCCCGCATTGGGGTACAAGCCCTGTGTCGCGGGGGACTTTACAAACATGAAGTCACGGACACAAAGTACACCCACACTCGGAACAACAATTTGTGGATTACACAAAGTGGTGTCCCGTGTGGGAATCGAACCCACGACCTCTTGCGCAGCAGTCGGACACACTCCCACCGCACCACAGAGGAAGCCAAATATTTGAAATGGCGTGAAATCGAAAGAACTTTTAAAAATAATAAACGCGTTCCAGATTCAAAGTAATTAAAAAATTGAAAAAACGAAAAGTTTTTATGTAACAGTATTTAGGGCCAGACTAGTTATATATATTGTGTGATTTAGGTTCAACTGACGGATGTCTGCTTCGAGCCGGGATGTCCGAGTTACCCTCGAGCACTCGGACCCCTCGTATATTAGATATTCTAACTTTTAATTGTTATTTTTCAAATAGCAAACAACTTTATTGTCTGTGCTAGCGTGGGCGTGTGTGCCGAAAAGTTAACACGTAGTATGTTGAAGTAATTTTTATAGGCATTTCTTGCCAAAGACTTTACAAATACAATAATTCGTAATAAACGTAGTATGTTACACGTATATTTATTTTGTACACTCGAATTATTCTCAATACGTCAGTCAAGTTGTAGGCAATCGTGGCGCTAGTGTATGACGGGCCTTACTCCCACCAGCAGCCGCCGGGCCGATCCGAATAGAAATTGCTTTCTCACTTGTCACCCAGTGATCACGGCCCCGGGGAACATATAAATCCCGCCAAATAATATCACCGTTCAATGTCACTGGGAATGGCTAGGTACCGCGGCTCGGGAAAAAAAACAGTATGTGTCAGATACTTATCTTCTTGGATGGGAATGAATGTTAGGTATTATGTGGAGGTGGCAGATGTGGGCCTATCCCGAGGAGTTTTGTGTAAACTAAACCTTATAGTTTTTACCGTTACAATCATAAAGCTTGTCACAATAGTTTCTTTGTTTTTTCTTTTCGCACAGCAATAAGCACTTAATCACTTTAAAATTGAAACCTTAAAAGTTGCGTTCCCATGTTTACCCGAGGAAACACAACACCAACAAGGTTTCAATTATTGTTGTTCAAATAAACCGATTTATTGTAGACTCTACAAAATAGACTTGTTTATTACATACATACGTACACATACGTGAACATAATGTTATATCAATCAAAGTACGTACGTTGGAAGCCAAACCAGTTCACTTTTGTATTTCGTATTATTGCAATATAAAGGTATAGGTGTAGACACTTGGCCAGAAGAACAACATCAATCTCAATTACTACGCAACTTTAATACAGAAACTTATGGTGGTCTACGTCTAAATTTTTCACCATCAATCTAAAACAAATTTCTAACCCTTTGAGAAAATATAGCTGTAAAATATTTAATTACATGTATATTATTTCATAACCAAGGCATTTTACTAATAAAATGAATCCGTCCAATATTATTTTTCCTGACATCAGTATGCAAATGAAGTTAAATGCTCTCGGAAAATATTTGCAGCGCGTAATTGAAGTGGTGGATAGCGGCACTGGCACTGCTGGCTGCGTCCTACACGTATAATCTGCATACGATACGAATGTGTCCGATACACTGTAGTATTCTGTAATACTTGTCATAATTATTATGTTATTTAATTTACCAAGAGTTTTACCAACGCAAAGATTTTTACTGTATGTTAAAAATCGTTACAATAATAATTATTGTTTTTATTATAATTATTATAATGAAAACAGTCTACGCACGTATTGCATTATATTGCCACAAAATAACTTCGAATTCTGTCTAGTATTTATTTCGTGACAGATTTACAGACCATTTTACACAAATTAATGCTCATAAATTTTCGCGATGGTAACAATATCAATACGTTACTTATATAGTGTTGTCACAAGTACTAATATTTGTACGGGTGCTCCGATAAATAAAATATGCCGTGTTTCGTCGGCTAGACTAATCAAATGTCATACCTGTTTTTGTAGAGCTATGTTCTCAATTATGGGTTACCTAACAGGAATAGGCATCAACAGTCTTGTTGCGTACATAAGTAAGTAAAACCTAGAGATACGATGCTTACATTATTGAGCCCAATTAAAAAAAGTGTCGTTGTCAGGTTGCGGATATGAACTGTTTAAATTTTTAACTCCCGATGTGAAAACGACGAGGTGTTTATGAGTGTGTGTGTGTGTGTATGTCTGTGTGTGTGCCTCTCTCTCTCTCTCTCTCTCTCTCTCTCTCTCTCTCTCTCTCTCTCTCTCTCTGTGAGTGAGTGTTCTTAGCTTTATCTGATAAAAAAATAGTCTGAGATGACCGCCGCCACAAAATGGCGGATTACATATTGTTTCACAATTCCCTCCTTTCTTCCAAAATGTTTGTCAATCTACGTATAAATAAATTATATATTACAAATGTTTATACAGCTAAAAAGAGCCTAATATGGTACTTTACAATATGTTAGGTACTCTAGTGACAAACATTTTGTCAGTAAAGGTCTGTAAAGTAGAACTTTACTAATTTGTAGTAAAGTTATCAAACGACGACAACAATATTCTCCTAAGCAAAATACAATACACTGTACAATTAAATACATTAATAAGGGCTTGATCCATTTATCTTAATCAGTTAAATAATCATCGATTGAGTAGTAAGCTCTTTGTATAAGATGTCTCTTGACTACATTCTTAAATTTATTTATTAGTTGACTCGAAATGCTTGCTAGGATTTTATTGAAAAATCTAACACCTAGTCCCATGAATAAGATAAGTGTTTTATGAAGCCTATGATACTGACTTACTAATTTGAGCTTATTTCTTGTATTCACAGAGTGTATAGCACTATTTTTGTGATATAAATGTAAGTTTTGTTTTATAAATATAGCGTTTGCATATAATAATTGGCAATATTGTGATGCAACTGTCATAATGCCTGTTTGGTATATAGCCAAACATATATAAATATAAAATCAGTCATAATATAGTATCATAAATAGCTAAAGTTGCGCATTTTACTTTAGCATTAATTCATAATTTTTATAGATTTAATTACTGGCAACATTGATTTGCCGGAAATGCATTTTTGGGTGCACACATCATTGCAATTTTATGTCAATATATACTTCCATTCAGGTTTTATCATCACACTGTTAGCTCAGTGACTAAATTGCTTTTAACAAAATTACACTTACAAGAATCAAATGTCTTCGCCGTCAATGCCCATCCTTTTAAACTTTTCTATATGGAAACTCGTGCTTCTAGTTGATATTTTTATATCAAAGCAATATCCCGTAAGACATGACGCTGAGAAAATAACCAAAATATACTAGCCGAGTTATTTCTAAATTCTTAAGCTGTCTACCTTTGCTAACAGCATAAGCTGCAGAACTGAGTTTTTCTGCGAGACAAGAAATTTGGGTGCCCCACTGCAACCTACTGCCTAAAGTAATTCCCAAACTGTTGAGTCAACAAAACTAATCACTTCATTATTTAAATCTCGTATTAGTAATTTTACGTTTGGTAAACTAAATTTAATACATTTAGTTTTTTTGGGATTTAGAAGTAGTTTGTTCGTTGTAAACCAATCTTGAACTTGTGCGAGTTTTCTATTTATTTCCTCAAAATTTTCTATTTTACGATTAATTTTGAGATGTATTATCAGCAAATAGAACGATTTCAAAGAAGTTATTAATATAAAATAGTAAATCATTATTAATTTTTACTATTAGCTGGTAAGACGGATATTGGTCTAAAATTACTAAGGTCGTTCTTTGATATGGCTTTAAATAATGTTATTACTTTACTATGTTTCATCAGATCAGGAAACATGCCGACATCAATATTTATTAAAAATTGTGGATAGCTGTGGCGCTATGCTAGTAATTATATTGTGAATTGATTTGACTGAAATACCCTATAAATCAGCTGATTTTATTTAAATTAAGTGACAAGAATATTTTAATTATGTCACTGCAATGCAACGCAATGTACTATTTACTTTTAAATATATACACCCCGTATATTATACTCAAAGTAAATAGTACATTGCATTCATCCACAATCTCTCTCAAGAGTGATTCGGCTTTATCTGGGCATGAGTTCAAGGTTGTTTTTAGTGGTATGTCACCTAAGAAATCATTGAAGGTTTGTGCTAGCTCTAATTTCTCAGTAACAGTCTTATTATTAATTATTAATTCAAACCTTTATCGCGAGGCTTTGCCCACCCGCTTTCCGTATTAATAATATTCCAAGATGCTTTTATTATATTATCGGTTTTTTTTTTAATATTTCTACTAATATGTAAAACTTTGGCATATCCACAAGCTTTTTCAAAAGTTTGAATAGTTTCTTACATACTGAATAAAGTTTTATTTAAAATCAATATAAATTTCAATTTAAGTTTTAATTAAAAATTAAATTGTTTAATACCATATAGCTCGTACAACTTATTTCTACTTTTGTAAATGCTGGTTCTTGCCCAATCACAGAAGCTAAGTTAAGAATTTTTATAAAGCGGTTTTGAATTAAGTATATTATTGTATTCAAATTTTATTATATTAAACAATGAGGAGTAAAGATTGTGTGGCTGAAATCTATTCTGGTAATATTAGCAGAAACAACATTAGAATTGATTTTTTCTAGGCTAACTGCACTCATTGGTTTAAGTGTGATCTTATTTATTTTGGCAACAATGTGTGTGGGAAAAGTGACTTTCTACCCACAGTGATCAAATGTTAAAACACTCTTTTCATTTAAATCGGTTAGATTTATTTTTTGTTAAAAAAGTTTTTGTAAATAAATTAATTATTTTCCCTTGATCATCGTCGGTCACTTTTCTTAAAAAAGTTATGTTATTAATAGTTCTTGTACTAAATCCAGGGCACAATGATCTACAATGTGTACATAAATTTGAAAATAGATCAAAGAGTAAGAAAAAAACATTGCACATATTACAAGTGCAAGAATAATCAGGAAAATTTAAAATACATAAAGTAGCCCCGCTAAAAATTTATATTTTTGACAATTCATCATCAATGTTGTTAAGCATGATTTTTCTGACAAATCGATTCAAAATTATGATAATTTTGTAATTGTTTAGAATATTACATTTTAGAAAATGTATATCAAGAAGATAAGTTTTACAAGGACAACAGCAAACAGTTTCTTAGGAATTTTATAAGCTAAGGGACTTAATCGCGTAAAAAAAATATTTTAAGGCTAAATACCTTTGTTTATTGCCCGATGTTTCGACCGTATTACAACGGCCGTGGTCACAGGTAGATTGAGGGCTAATTCTATAATGTATACAAATAGCGAAAGTTTACGAACATATAGTTTCTTAGGAAGTATAAAAACCTACTTATTTTTTTTCTTGTTCTACATTTACATTTATCACCATCACCAAACATCATCATCTGTTATTATGAATTCGTGATCGAAATACTATTTATTAGATAATTTAAAAAATATAGCACAACTAATGAACTGAAAACAAAAAAAAATGTCTGTACTAGTTTTCCTAAGATCCATTACCTTTTATAAATAATGACTTGTTAAAGTGATGAATTTATTACATTTACTACGCCATTTTGCCATCATTCATAATGTGCAGCTTTATGTATAATCTCGGGTTATTCATATTTAGTGTAACAAAACTGAGTGTATATCACAATGTACACCCAGTCTTTTGCCTTTTATATTGTTAATTGTATGTTTGTAAAGTCTTCGTGATACATCACGAATTAAACACAAATACAATTTAAATAAAATCGAATAGGGTGAGATTGTGTGGTTTTTAAATTTCAAATATAACTCTTTATTTAAAGAATTGAGTATACAAGTACAACATATACAGATTTATAACACACTCAACAATCTCTTTTTCGTGCGTACTTAACGCAGATTGAAACTTTTTGATTATTTGATGTTAATCGATTTCTTTGGTTCAGCACGTAACCAGTTTTAAGTTGCCCCATTTCTACAACTTGTTGTCATAGCAACTCTTGTATTTGTCTAAAATTATAATGGCCATATATTCAATGTTTGTTTCAGTATAAATACCTATTTTCAGGTCAGATTTTAACTTATTTATGTTGTTTAAACTATTTAGTTTATTATTTGCATTATTAATTCAATGTATGTGTTCATTTGTAAGGACTTTACATTGTATCAAGTATATGATTTCTCCTTTGTAACGTAAAATTTTATATAACGTCTAACAAATAGCTGACTTTAGTTTCGCTCTCACACTATATTTTATTTCAAACCTTTTCTTTGTTTTAGAAATGTTATCATTTGTTAAAGTTCACGGTGCAATATCAGTGAGTGCAACACAACTCGGGAACTTCTAGACAGAACAGTTTTATAGATACGCTCGCAGCGACTGCCGAGCTCGCCAAGTTAAATGTGCTACCGTTAGGGGACCGGACTGTGATTCCTGTTGGGAACCATAAGATTTTCTTCTTGGATACTTTTCTTGAACAATGTTCTGGAAAATGTACCTAACTTTGAACATAATCCAATCAGCATTTATATGAATTTGATACCTCATAAAAACCGGATAATATAAAAAACTAAGTATTCAAGTTAACCAAAATTGGAAAAACACTGATTTCCTCACAGTTTGTGGTGGCACAAAACCGATAACTCACTAGTTTACACACCAACACAAACATATTTGATTAACTTGATTTTTATCTGTGGAATTTACGAGCAACGCGTTGGTACATTCTAATAGGTAATTAATAACTGATCACACATCGAGTGTCTGTAAGCTTTTCAAAAAGTTGGTCTCTTGTTGCTGTAACAGTTAGTTAAACTAGACCACATAATATTATGATCTTCTCTGATAATGCTCTTCTGGTTCTTGTGTATTTGGATGAGAGTTTAGCTAATACAACATAATTGTATTGAAATAAAATAAATGAAAATAACAAACACAAATATTAAACCAGGCAAGAGTCGCGTTGATTGTAATGTATATAAAAAGAATTTCAAACGACTGTCATTATTGAGTGGGTGTCCTCTTATTGAGTTGTTATATTTTCAACGTTTTATATAATTTATTCCACAAATCTTGTGCATGCCTATTTATGAACAAAAAAAAACACAATAACATCAATATTAAAAGCAATTTTCATAAAAAATGTCCGACGTTTAATGATGAACTTCCGAATGAAAAAGACTTCAAACGAAGATAAAAAATATTTGTGAAAGTTACAGAGATGATTGATGACGGCCAACATGACACCCGACGAATGATATTAAAAGGAATTCTGGAGACAGAGGCAGGTCGTAATGCGAATCAAATAAATTCACACAGGCATGAAATTTAATATAGAATCGTTGGAACAAACGAAATGATTTAACATGAATGACGTAAGACACTCATAGAAGGAAGCAAATTCTCACTGACACCGTCAAAGGTATATTTAATTTTCTTTTGTTTTTAGTTATTTTGAAGACACTGTCGTATATACAGTACACGGATGCGCGGTGCTCACCATTACATGTATAGGCTATGATAACTGAGGTCGTGGTCATTAACTTAACCAAAGGCAAGGTACAGGATATTCTTATATGCCAAAAAATATATCAAAGTGTTTGTGTCTTCGAAATGCTTCTATCTGAGTTTAGGTTTTTGTAGATAATTGAATGCTTAATAATTTGCACCATTTGTCTCGAATAAAAATACCCTTTATTCATATGTCTCTGCATTCCAAATGAAAGGTTATTTCTCTTGTTGACTTTAAACCGTGTGTGACATTAAACGATGCCAAACTAGCCTGACTACTTCAATTCCATTCCCTTCTTAATGATCAATTTAAGCATGATTATTTTTATGTGATTTTTACGTTTCCAACTTAAATATACATTCCTATTAAATTTATACTAGTCGTTGCCAGCGACTTCGTTCTTGTGGAAATATTGAAAACAAATCTATCCCAAGGGAACCCAAGGTCCATTTCCTTGGGATAAAGTAGCCTCTGCGCCATTTTTCCCAGAGTATTTCTGTGCCAAATTTCATCCTGATTTGTTGAGCCGTTCTGGCGTGGCTGAGTAACAATCATAATACTACTTCTTAGACAATACAGTATTATGCTCATACAGCTCTGATCTGAAGACGGAGTCGGAAGGTAGCCATAGGAACTCTTAAACTAAAATAGAGAAACCTACAAGTTTGAGCTCATTCGATTCCTCTTAACAAGTACTCCAATCCTAAATAATTTCCATAGTCTGTTGATGGTTGGATTGACAGGTGCTTATGTACAGGGTCTGATGGTGGAGACGGAAGGTGCTTGATGAAGATAATAAATATAAATGAACAGACACATGTCAAGTAAAAATTAAAAAGTAAATAAAAAAGCAGCCCTTTATTAAAATGTTTTACAAGGAAGAAAATTAAACTTTATATGAAAACAAACCCACCAATTTGTTACATAATACCATTTATAAAACAAGATTTAACAGAAAAGCTTGTCATGGAAAATTATTTGTGCCTACGTACATTACAGATTAATAATTAGTTTTTTATTGCTATATATTATATTATAAAGTTACTATGCATTCCTTATGCATCAATGAGATATTTAAAACAGAACAAAAGCTTTTCACTGTTATATAGCTGCTAAAAGTAAATACATAAATTTAATGGTATTATTTCTTGCTTTACTTGTGTGTGTATATTGTGTTTTAATTTGAATTCATGAGTTAAAATTATGTATGACTTTCTTTACGAAATAATCATATTTCAGGGTTAAATAGATCTACTTTGATAATGAACATAAAGGAATTATGTAATACTTTCTATAATCTTGCTCTAGCCATTACTAAAAAGAAGTAAACTAGTTCAATCGAGGCCCTTGTGTTGGTGTCGGTCGGCGGCAAATTGTGTGTAATGTCCGGGCTATTTGGCCTCAGTGAGCGAAACCCCACATTACACATGAATATCGCTCCGAGCTACGGCCGCTAATGATACGTCGGCCTCTGTGATTGCTGTACTGTGGAACAGACAGGAACTTGAAAAATATACCTCATTTGAATTTGAAGAATAAAAATACTCGTTATATATATCGTGTTGGACTTTCTTACAATCTCGAAGAGCATGCAAATCTCTCGGATAATATTTTCTTTTTGATCTCTAATAAAAATTTGAAAACCAAATTCTTTTGTTAGATTGTACCGCGCAAATCGATTAAGAAATGAAACGCAGTTCTCCATTTCTGATGAGTAAATTACCATTTTATTGATTCAGTGAACGTTGTCGACAGTCAACTTCATATTTCGTGTCCCTCGTTCTCCTTCGAAAGGTAACGGTATAAAAAATAGTATACACGAAGTAGCTGCTCAAACAGAACAGACAAGTGAACTTCAAAAGAGACGTAATGAAAAGACCAAAAAATAATGAGTAATGCTTGCCTGTATTCGCTACGATTTGATCCTCTAAACGGAACTTTTTATCAGATCTCATTGAAGGCGGCGTATCGGCTGAATGGAGCGCTGTAGATTACGTTTGTTGCTTTATGTTAAAACTGATGGGAATTTATCTCCAACATCCCATTTTAAAGGAGCAAAGTGACATTATCAAAAACCAATATCGTTGGCGGGGGACGAGAAATATATTTTTCGTCATCATTTATAAAAATAAACCCGCATTGGAGTGAAGAGCTCCTTTGATAGCGACGTCTGGCGTTTTGTCACAAATCCTATTCACAAAGAAAGGTAATTTCTGTGGAACTGTTCGGGGTGTATTAAAAATCCTTTTTGAGAAATGAATGTTCAGTTGTTTTTTTTTCTCCTTGAGATTTATGACGTGTAGCCTGACACAAGCATTTGTAGCCGTCTGTTTCCCATCCTTTAAATTTCCTAAAATATCAAAATGCTTTGTCATTTATTTTGTTAATATAAACAGATGTCCATTATAGTTATTAAATAATTCGTCGTAACTTTTTAACGACAAAGAAGGAAGCACACCCGAATTACTTTTCATTCCGTTCACAAAGTTATGTGAAATCTGCTGACTCACATTTAGCCGTAGTGACTTTACAACTCTCAATATCGAAGGAAACCCGAGCTCGGCAGTAGGACCTTCATGCTGATAATGATTAGCTTGAACTATACTTCTTGAAAACAGAATATTTACATACCAAGTACCTACTTGCATCTTGCAGTAAGATTGTGTCTGGAGAAAATATTTTAAGCATAATTTGAGGAGAGCAAAGTAATCTGAGGGAGTAAAGGTTAAAATTAGATCCATATATAAATAGTATCGGAAACAATGGATTAGGTTTACTCATTTTATTTGCCGTGTGGTGCCGGCTTTGCCGTGTGGTGCCGGCTTTGCCGTGTGGTGCCGGCTTAAGAATAGTACCACCCCATCTCTTCCCGTGGGTGTCGTCAAGGCGATTAAGGGATTTAACTCCGGAGGACGGGCAGCAGCGTCCTCTGCGTACTTAAAGCCTTACTGCGATCGCCAACCCGCTCGCCAAGCGTGGCGATTATGGCAATTACCCCCAGGATCTACTGGGGAGACCCGTGCCCAGCAGTGGGCCATCATATGGGTTGATATGTATGTAATTTTTATTCTGCAGCTGATTATATATTGAAGTCAAACCGTTGACAGTAGTATCAATATGCTAAAGAATGCCAAAATCGTTACACAGAAGTATATTAGGATAAAAAAACTTGATTTGCATAAGGTTTTTCTTGTAGCTTTCCAATAAAGAAGTATTACATTGCGAGTTTGTTCTCTCAAACAAGAGCACAGGCAAGAACACGATAATGTTTCTGCGTTTGAATACACCTTTTGAATACACTTGTTTCAGGCAAGTACCAAATCACCGGAAGAAAACATAGTAATATTGAGTTTCTATGTAATAAAGCAAAATAAATTCTAGATCATTTTAACACGCATTTATTAGCTTCATACGAATGTTTGTAAGTTAGTATGAAGGCATGTTAGTATGTAACGGAATCTTTGAACGTGTTTTTCACCAACTTCAGAACTTCGGATTTAATTGAAACTTTGCACAATTATCAAGGACAAATGACAATACAATCAAATAAAA
This sequence comes from Herminia tarsipennalis, assembly GCA_945859575.2. Lineage (NCBI taxonomy): Eukaryota > Metazoa > Arthropoda > Insecta > Lepidoptera > Erebidae > Herminia > Herminia tarsipennalis. Next base: position 27,272,141 of record OX243841.2, on the reverse strand, counting down.
AGTGATTTTTTAAAATCTATCTTATAGGGGGTAAAATAGTGGTTGTAAGTTTATATGAAACTCCGCCAGTTTTGAATTTCGTATTTAGGGTATTGGTTTAAAATAAAGAAAACATATTTTGGCGTTTTTGAAAAATCAATCTCCAAAGGGGTAAAATACAAGGGGACACAAGTTTTTATGAAATCCGTTATTGTTAAAGTTAGATCTGTGAAATTTCCTATTTGGCTTTCAGGTTAAAACAACTAAAAAATAAATAATAGTTTAAAAAACTATAAAACCGCTTTTGTAAATAGCTGTACTAAAAAGTAAAAATTAAAAATTAGTTTATCGTAAAAAAGCGTGGGGTGATTATAAATCAATATCGTCACAAGCACCCCAAGCTTTTTTTCGCCACAAGCACCCCAAGCTTTTATTTTAATTTATTACTTTTTAGTGAAATTTCCTATTTGTTGTTGGAAGTATAGTAGTGTGTTTTTTAAACAAACGCGCGAAATCACGTTTGTAGTGAAAAGCAAGAGATACATTAAACGAGCATAAGCAAGTAAAATGTGACGTCGCCATTTTCCTAAATCATCATCAGTCCCTTCAGGCCCTTAATGTGGAAACGAAGAATTAAATTCGTTTTACGAGAGGGACTGTTTTACGGCCCAACGATTCTGCTGACGCGTCTTCAATACTTTCGTCGTGATAGGCTTTTATTTCGGTCCCCGCCTCGAGCTTATTATGAAAATCATCTTGTTTATAGATGTCCCTCGGTAAATACTTATATTCGCAATTTTTCTCTCCCAACAAACTGACGAGGTCGCGCATAAACCTCTAAATTGAATCAGTTACTATTTATCTTGAGCCTTTGAATAAATCTATTTAAAACTCCGTTCATGGCGTACAACGCGCAAATGATTACAGCTGAGAATAAATTAGCTTCCCCTTGGTATATCCGCAATTGTGGATAAAAATCCGCCCGAGTCCGCGGATGATGGATGATGGCGAGACCCGAGCGTCCACGCCCGCACCATCGTGCCACCGCACCTCGCCGCCTCGCAGCGCTTATTACCAATGAATAACGAGAACTTTAAGCGAAATGAACCGAAACTTCTTTAAAAGGAAAATCGCCGAATAAACCTTGATTGCTTTTTACACTGAATTACTTAAGTTATTGTTCTCAGTGTGACCCTGTTATTCGATTTTCCTCGCAGACAGTAGATTAGAAAAAAATACTGGCACCGTGCGCCAAATGAAGGGAGCTAAATAGCAAATCTTATCATTAGATGACATTGTTTTTATGGAGAGGAAGTAACGTATATGATATTGTTCGGAAGCGAGTAGACAGAGTCGTAAAACTCAGTGAGATAAACTGGCTGCGATATTGGTCAAAATCTGAGCCAAAATAAATACGAGCGAATATTGTGTATGTAAACGAAAGACGGCACTCGCCGGCCGACAGATGCGGATTAACGTTCGCTATAATAAAGGCGCACAGTGCTATAACTCGAGGAGATTCAGAAGGGCGGGCTTTTCTCTTGCAAGGGTTTTCTTTTTGAACCCAATCCGGGTCAGAATTACATGTAACAGAGGCGAACATTCGTGTTTATTCGCGGGGATCGCGCACCACTCGCTTTGACCGTTACATTTTCCACGCAAATACTTCGAAACGACCTCTAATGGCCTCACTTCGATCTCACGCTAAATTTCTATCGTTATTGCATTTGCTGAGATTCCGAGATAAAAGTGTTTGGAGCGGTAATGTCGACAAGAACACGACGTTTCTTTTATTTTGCTACGTCGGAAATTTCAGGTATTGCTGTTGAACGATAGATGCTTTGAATCGTTTATAAGTTTAAGTTCTGCTCCACTGTCTCCTCGGCTCCTTGGAGTGATCGTCGGAGCCACAAGGTCATCGTCAAGATTAAGCTCGCTCATAAATCTCTTTGGTAAAAGTTTTGCACCCTCTCCTCAGTGTGACTACAGCTCCGACGGCTTATTTATACGTCGCTGGAGAACAAAAGCTTTTGTCTTCAAACTTATCAAGACCCAGAGAGAGAGAGAGAAAAGATTCATTACGTTCAGATATAACGATCGAACTAAAAAAAATGGACACTGGAGCATTTATCGATACTCGTGTTGCAACGATATCGCAATGTCGTTGAACTGAACTTGGATAATATTAAAACTTGGGAATCAAAGTTCGCTCACAGTCGTGTTATAACATTTGCAGCGTTCTCACCGTCCCTTCCCCCCCCCCCCCTCCGCCGCGCCACCCGCTTCTCCCCGTATGTTTTCGCTCCACGACTCGTGGCTTTGAGCACCAGTAATATGTAATAAAACTGTCACACACAAGATGGAAAGTTCAAAGGCATTGGAACGATTACAGCCAATAATAATTCGTTTTTTACAGAGAAACGTTTTCCTTTTACTTCAAAGGCTGTTCGCTTGTCTCGGAATACTCAACAGCTTGTTTGAGATCCATGTGTATGTTAAATGGTGCGTATGTTAATTCTGCCGTCTGTGGAACTGTATTGATTACAAATGTCGGTCATGCTTATTAAATTCGTGGCCGCAATCTTTAAGATTAATATTTTTTAGAGGCTTCGCTTGTAAATTCGGTTGTTTCCGTCAACACGGCCACTCGAACATCTTCAAAGGAGTTTCCAATTATCTCAAATCCGTGGCACTTGTCCTGTTAACAGTGAAATTGGCTACAATGCCAAACGAGCTGTACAGCTTCGCTTTAATCCGCCGGTCGTTAGGATATGCACTCGAGGGTGAGTGGGGCCGACCCGAGTGACCATCTATCAAAGTAAGCCTCGTTAACTTAGAGAGTGCTCACTTTTAATCGTACTTACTTCTGTTTCTGAAAATCGGAATGACAAATGTATGGGTGGGGGCAGCTACACTGTTTTTTGCTAAATGAAGGCGCTGCGGGCGTGATGAGTGTGATTTATTGAACGAGCGCCGGCGGACAGATTACGTCGTGTCGTGTCGAGCCTGTATCGCTGTACCCACATCGCACACCACCACACCACGCGCCACCCGCAACAATCACGAAATACGCGCATACGTTAGCTATACATTTGTTTTTCTTTGATTTCCTATTCCGATTTCATGGTTCAACAAATAACCGATATGAGACAAAATGTGGTAGCGTTCACTTTTTTGTATTTGTAAATGTTATTCTATGTTAGCATTATCGATATTTTTGTGAAAGATTAACATTAAATATATTTGCGTAATTTTAACATGACATCCATCACGATTCTTGCGGTTTACTTACTTGTGGTATTCACAACCTAACACTTCAGCAGAGGATCCATGACCACGACCGCTCCGCCAGGAGTGTTCGACTAAGAACATGAAGAAATAACATGACTGTGGTGACGAAAGGGCCCAAAATGCATACGAGCCGGTTAGTGATGGTGTGATGTAGATTTATTGTAATAAAGGACCATGTCTGCGACACTGGTTCTAACTATATTCACACTTCGAGCTATTCCGACATTCTTTGAAGTCCCACAAAGGAAGAGCTTCCGTACACGTTATAATATGACAGTTTGACTTCGACGAGACTGCAGCGATCGCACCGCGTTGAATTGAAAGTGTGACAATATAAAAGTGTGATAATATACGTTTGAATTTCGGATATTTGTTTAATTAGTAGTTATGGAATGAAAGTGTCACCTGACAAAATACGAGTACTTACAGTATTTTGCCAAATAAGTGGAGTATTAGCAGAGGCCGTGTATTTTAATTTAGAAAGAGTGATACAATTTTTGTTAAAAACGTGTGTTCTTATAAACTGCTTATTTTCTAAAGTCAAAAAACAAATAATAATAATAATATCTTGGGACAACTCACACTATCTGATCCCAAACAAATCAGAGCTTGTACTTTAGAAACCAGAGAACTGATAAACATACTTATATATTACTAAATACATAATAAACCATCGTGCTCATAACACAAAAGTTTTATCCCGGTTGGGGATCGAACCCTCGACCTCATGCGTAGCAGTCGGATACACTCCCACCGAGCCACAGAGGCAGTCAAAATGTTTGTTTATTTATTAAATAAAAACATCATAGTATATTCACATCGTTGTATATTCACCAATAAAATATATAAATCGTATTTGTAGGCACGCATCATTGATCGCGTATGTCTGTTTGACTGTTTGAAATATGGCACTCACGTCCGAGCCGAGTCGGGCCTGGTGCTTCACAGACGTCAGACAGACGTCACAACTCAATGTAGGCTTGAGATTTTAGTCTAAAACCGATCATCTCAACTGTTACAAGACAAGAATTATAAACAGCAAAAACAAATAATTATGTTAACAAACGACTCTAACGGGAGATATATCCTAAAATTTTATGTTTAATAATTAAGAAATAATGTAATTATAGAACTTCAATAAACTTGGCAATCAAGGATTTGTATGGCTGTTAGCTTTTTAGGGGTCCGTAATAAACAAAAAACCCGTATAGTTTCGCTATGTCCGTCCGTCCGTCAGTCCGTCTGTCTGTCGCATGCTTAGCTCAGAGACCCTTAGTACTAGAATCGTAATTTTAACATGGATATACATATGACTTACGCCGACAAAGTCGGAAAATAAAATCCTAAAAAAAAGTTAAGGTAGGTAACTCCCCTACACTTAAAGTGGGGAAATGATTTTTTTTCTCAATTTCCCCTAAAATATGGCCAACCATGCACTTGCCTATTTCTTGTGATGAGTAATAACTATAGGCCACAGTGACCAATACTAGAAGTATCATACCATGTTGCCGAACGGTGAAATACTATCAATAATAACTATGGCCCACAGTGACCAATACTAGAAGTATCATACCATGTTGCCGAACGGTGAAATACTATCAATAATAACTATGGCCCACAGTGACCAATACTAGAAGTATCATACCATGTTGCCGAACGGTAAAATACCATCAATAATAATGTCGAAGAAATTTATTTTTTAATTCAAATCAAACCGTAGTTATAATGAAGCAGTCACAGTTATAAAATTATTTTCAACGCTGATCAATATTTAATCATAAGATATTGACACAACTAAGATCCATTTTCTTTTCTCAATCTGTATAAGCTAAGTTAATATTTTTACTGGTAAGTAGTAATAACAAAAAGCTCTCTTCAAAATACTTAAAACAATTTTAAACGTAATTTTCCTTCCTTTAACCTTTGAATAAGGGTTTTATAAAATATAGAAATTAAAAAAAGAGAGAAACTATCAACTTAAATAAGTTCTAAAAACATAATTTTGAAAAGGTGATGCGGATAATGTAATTAAAAACCACAAAAATATTTATTTCTATTAATATTGTTTCCACCTCATAACTTTGTTTGAATTTTCATAAATTATAAACAATTTTGCAGAAACATCACTCTTAACTAAATAAACCCATACCCCCCCTTAGCAGCACCAAGACGTTTGCTTTGTTCACCGTCGACGAACAGCTACGTTTATAAGTTGTTAATCTGTGTTCGCTTTCAATTACATTGCCGCGGGTGATCCTAACTCGTCGGTTATGTACCGTGTCGAGTATCGCTCGACTTCGATAAACATCTATCTATTAGATATGGGTTGTGTTGTGAACGCAAATGCAAGCCGTTTGCTGAAAAAGTTCTAAACAGAGTTACTTCTTAAGTCAGATTTTTTTTCAAGTCTACTTTCGTGTCGTTAACTTTGACTCAGACTCCACTCAAAAGTTTAAGTCTCCGTTGTCAGTATTTATGTTTTATGCCCTCACCGAATGAAAAATTGTTTGCTATTTGCAATTTCTTGGCAGGGTGTATTTTGTGTGCTAAATTTTATTGTTAGTTCTCCGTGACAAACGTATTATTTATAGTTACTAGAATATAGTGTAACTTTACAAATACAATAATTGCATTTTTAAAGATAGAAAAAATTAATTTAAAATAGTGTAACTGGCTTACATATGAATCTGCTTAGCACCAGTAATTCCTCCTATTTCGGCCGCCTGGTCTCATATTTAAATTTTCTAAAACATATTCAACGTATCGACCTCTAACATCGAGAGTACAGGACAAAAGCTTTGTAACCTACACATAGACTCTTAGAACACTTTGTTTCGAAGGTGTTTCGAGATATTCCGTAAGCAATTGTCTACGTGTGCTCTGCCGAGCGAAGTATCTAAATAATAAGATGAATGTGTAGCTCTGTCGGCTACGTTTTCACGAGCCGATTTAGAAGACATTTGGAATGGAGGTAGTTTGAGTCCCGGAAATGGACATATTATGATAGTTTTCATTGCGATAGCCGATATCTTCACAGGCGGAGCCTCGGGCGAAAGCTAGTATATGTAAAAATAGGCCTTCTGTACTTTCGGTGTTTAGTAGTATTGATAAAAATGTATTAATATTTTAAATCCAGCCAGGTTCCAGATATTTTATTGCCAACGAGTAAACGTGTGAATGTACCACTAACCTAAAAAGCAAGCGATTTAGTGAGCTATGAATAATATTCCGCAAAATAATGGCATGTATCCGATAAACGGCTCTGCACGCCAACGTTGAACAAACTCAACTAATTTGATCATTGTGATGTTGTTTGTGATGTAAAATAACACACATATTTAAGGCTTATTAAATTTTATTAGTTTGATAAACTAATTGATTCATTGGTAACTATGGGGCAATATTTTAGAGCTGATAATTATCATAAATGTGTTGATTTTGAATACGAATTTCACACACACGCTTGTCACTTTAGTTAAATAATTTATCATTGTCATTATAAATAGATAGAGGCCTATCTTCAAGTTTCCAACTGATCAGTTTTACTAGTAAGTATCTTTTTCTGACCGGTTGAAGCAGAAAAAGATAACAACTTAGGCCAATTGGCAAACGAGATGACAAGCTCAACTCATTGCTTATATTATACTATATTTAAGGTCGGGGCAAAATTCTTTACGTATTTTTCATACAAATAAAGAAAAAAAGTTTTTAGATATTATGGTTTATTTAATTATAATATGTATGTGCCGTTTTGATCGATGACTTATAGCCATCTTGGGGGTAGTGCCATGGTCCCATTGCTGTAAAATGTTTACATTTTTGATCAAAAAATCTGACTGGTAGTTTTTACAGTGTTCTTTTGAGGTTAACTTTATGCTTCCTAAAGAGTTCTGAAGTTACCAAAACAGGTGGAAATCTGATAAAGCAAGATCAGGGCTATACGGAGGATGCATCAACACATCCCAGCCAAACTCTCTTATATTCTTCTTTTATTTCTCTTATATTTATCTTAGTGGCTATATATGAGTGCGGTCTGGCGTTGTCATGATGGAACCCCATATCCTGTCCTTTTCATCAGCTCCGGCCGGTTTTTTTTTAATGGATTATTTTAACCTCATCAGTGGCTGACAGTAAAGGTCAGAATCAATAGTTTTACCGGCGGCAAAAGCTCACAGTGGACGATTCCTTTCCAATCCCACCATACACACAGCATCACTTTGTTCCGAGTCAGGCCGGGCTTTGCCACGATCACGGTCTGTGGGGCTTATCAATGCTTCAACCACGATCTTTTTTGGACATTCTTACTGTAAGTGACCGATTTTTCATCACCCTTAATCAACCGTTTAAGAAATGGGTCGTAATTGTTACGTTTCAACAAAGAATCGCAAATGGAAACACGTTGCATTAAGTTTCTCTCAGTGAGATCATGTGGTACCCAAATATCAAGTTTTTCCTTGTACCCAGACTTTTGTAAATGACGTAAAACTGTTTTGTGATCAACATCCAGTTCTTCAGAAATATCGTAACTTCTAATATATCGATCTTGCTCCACTTTTTCAAAGATGGCACTGATTTTCAACCGACTTGCATAGGAGTAAGCAATATTTTGTAAAAGGATTTCAGCAGTTGACATAAGCCTATTATAACTTAGGTGAATTACAAACCAACCCACTAAAAAGTGAGAAATAAAAATCTTTTTTACAAAAAAATAAAACCGACTTCTAAAATAAATACAAGGCAATTAAAAAGCAATAAATAATATACCTGGAATAACAAAAACAAATTAAACATTTTGAAATTGGTGCCGAATAAAACATAAAGACTACTATTTCATGGCACCAACTTCAGGTATATTATTTATTGCTTTTTAGTTGCCTTGTATTTATTTTAGAAGTCGGTTATATTATTTTGTAAAAAGGTTTTTTATTTCCATAACAGCGCATCCAAAGCGAGCCTCATTCTTCACACTAAAATTCCCAGACTTGAAACGCTACCTACTCGTTCGCCACATTTGTGCTACCTACTCATATTGATACCACATTAGGTCCGTAAACCGCACAAATTTTATTCGCGGCTTTCGTCACATTTTTACTATTTTTGTAATAAAACTTTAAAATGTACCGATTTCTTCGTCAGATACGTTCGTTTTGCTTGCTTAAAAAACAAATGAAAAATAGCCAAATTTAAAATGTTTATTGTTCTATTGGTTTTGTCTCTAAGTCACAATAACCAATTGTCAAAATAATCTCTTTTTGAAATCGGACAGCTCTGTAAAAAGCTATGCATGATCATGATCACACATCCAAAAAAATAATGGCTGAGTTGAGAAACTCCACCGTTGGTTTTCGTGGGTTAAAACGTAGGCTTACTGCTATTTTATCATATAACCGATTTCAATTCGTCATTTAACAATGTCATGATACGCTTTTTGTGGCAATCTCCATACATATAAATTTTAACGTATTAAATTGGCATAAAAATGCTTTAAAAATTAGAAAAATCAATGTCTTATTACATGCAAACGTCCTAGTTAAAGCCTCGTGAGTTCATGCCAAATTACATATTTTCCTTTACAAGAATTAGCTGCCAGATATTTTCTCTTGTAGCGTTCGAGCGCGCCTATAATTTATGGGCACGGCACACCACCAAGGTTAGCTCAGCTAGGTTTTATTCAATACAAACTTTCATTTACCAACAGTCTGGACGTGGACCATCAATTTTTGTACACGCTAAAGAAATAATTTTCAGTTGAAATAACAGCATTTTATGTATTACTGTTTGTAAAGTCTAATGATGTAAGGAATATATCTACTTATCTAATTGCGGGAGTTGGCACTCTGGATATTATATAATATAATATAAAACTTATGTTGTTTGGTATTACTTCTTTCTCCAATTAAATCTTTCTTTCTAAATTACGTAATAAATTGTAATTCCTAAGTAATGTCTTTTAATAATATACTGTGTATGTATTTACTTGCGTGTGCCCGTATGACCAGTCAACCTAATTAGGTTGACTGAGCATATGGTTGGGCCCACAAAAATATATTTTACAAATTAACTTTCTTTTCATGGTTGACATGTCCTCATAGGACAAAAACCCCAAAATAAAAGTGGGATATTAAAAAAAAGACTTCCTTTTCAAGTAAAGTATTGTAATATTGAAACCACAATGTAACACAAAAGGCTGTTTTATTAATCTATTAAACAAATTTGAACAAAAATGTTTCGAATACAATGAAAAGGAAACTTAAACGGTATCGCTTTCAAATCCCCGAGAGTTAACTTGGAGCCGGTAATAGATTAATATGTAAATGACAGCGGGAACGCGGGGCGGGCGGACTCTAACTTTGAGCGATGACGCGCGCCGCGATACGAACTGAATGAAGTGGCGTATCGCTTCGTATGGCTGTAACGTTTCTTGGCCAAATATTTATTAACACGTCGTATGTAATAGAGGCATTTTCAGTGATATGCACTTACGTTCAATGGAATGTCTAAGTCATAATAATTATGTGTACTTTTGTAAGCGTGGTGTAACTATTATGTAACTATGAATATATAATAGAATATTGCAATTCAAACACCTATTTTCTGCCGTCCAAACAATTTAATATTCGGCACTAATAATACTGACAGAGCTGTGTTTTTTTTAATTATAATTTATCAGAAATAAACACATACTTGTTCATACGATGGGATAAAGTATTCCTTGGTTTAAATATTTAATAAACAGTTTTAATGAATGTTGGTGCCGTATCGTGTTTACTAATGGTTCCGCACAAAGTTTTACGACTTCATAATAATTACAAAGGTTATGAATAATGAGCCGTTGTTAAGAGTTCACTCGTATTTAAATACGAGTCGTTTCTAAACTTATTATAATTTAGTTATGTTCATAAATTGAAATTTGTAAGAGATTAAACAAATTGAGCGAGAAGGTACTTTATTGTGTTCCTTATTTGTGTGTTCGGTAAGTCTGTTTTAGTCCAGTTCCTTAGAGTGAACGCGTAACGCCCAAGATCAGATCACAGCACCGCTCCGTCACAGCAAAAACTTTTAAAAAAGACTTTTAGTTAACCAGTAAGATTTAAAATGAAAAGATACATATATAAGACAATGTATTTGGCACCTGTCGCGGTGATTTAGCTTTCCGAATACCGATTTTCAAATATTGAGCATTGGATAAATTTCATTGAAATCCTTTTAGAGATACACACTATATTTACAAAAGATAAGAGAGTTGATAATGTACTACGTAAATAATTGAATTCATAAAACATTATTTTTACAAGGCATTATTATACAATAATGTATATTAGGTGCTTACATTGTAGTACCAATTTAGAATAAAATGCCTTCTATTACGTTAAAAGTCTTTCTAGTTCGGTTCAAACACATACACGGTCCTAAATGTTGTTCTTAAGATGGTAAAAAAACAAGATTTTTTCGTACAAAATATTGCCGTCAGCAATATTTCGTTAGAAGTTTCTACACACTTTAGCTATTGTAGTATATAATAATGTTCACCCCTAGAAGCCTGACGACTTCGTTGAGACTAAGTAAGATAAATGAGGTGTACGCGCGAATAAACTATAATTGTGTAAGACCTAGGTAGGATACGTGCACATTAGACGTACTGTTTGCGAGCAGACTCTGAGTTAAATATATTTGTAAGATAACGTAAGGTATTGGTATAGATAAATATAGTAATGCAAAGATTGTTAAAAACGTCGTATAAAAAAACAAAGTTAGTTGGCTGAAGCTCATGAGAAGAAGATGCCAAGAAACTAATACACCCTTAAAAAATCATTAAGCTATATAACAGTAACGATTTTATAGACATTCACGAGAGTGTTTGGCGAATATGAAATACTATATTATATTACATTATTATCAAATACTATATTTATCCAAATAGCTTAAACTGCATGAAAGTTGTAGAGTTTGCTACAAATTGTAAGCATGACGGGTCCACGACCTTTAGCATATTATAACTAAGCGATATTTCTTCGCTAATATTTAGTACTACTGCAAAGGCGTTATCTGATTTATATCATCATATAATATTGTTAATACCTCTTAATTAGTTTCCAACACAATTTATTTACAATCTCTTTACTCCATTCAGAAATTTATGAAGTCAGATGTCAAGTCATACTGTTCCGTATATTAACAGACATGGGATTTAAATTGCGATACTTATTGGTCAAAGGTCGAGGATGCATAATACCGTGTCAGTAGGTAGATGAAGGCTAACAGACAACGGTAGAATTTATCAGAATAACCTAAAAACAAAATAGAAATGGCATCGACTTTTTGGCTTTCATGATCAAGTGATTTCATAATTCCCTTCAAGTCATTGGAGGTTTCGGCTATTACGACTATCGTCAGTGGATGGGGCTTAGACAAGGTACATTCGTTCTGTGCGTCTCTTTAGGCGAATTCGCTACAAGAGGTCGATCTAAACAATCGTTCGCAAAAAAAAAGGGCAATGGTCTCTATCGCAAACATTAAACGTCTTTAAAAATATAATGCGTCATTTTATTTCGTTTTCTACATGGTCTCACCGTTTGCTAGATTAGTGATCAATCGAATGGAAAAAAATAGCAAAGATACTGTCAATAGAGCAGCTTATCTACAGATTGACCACGTGACATATTTCAATTACATACGTTTTGTATTCGAATGTGACTTTGTTTAGGCCCCCTGAGCTGGTTTAGGTAACGTCTCTTTGTTTGGCCAATCTAAATTACCTTATATAGCTTCGGTGACCGGGTCTCCAAGTCTAACTCTTTTTTATATGATTATTTCGTCGTCATACAGTAGCGTGCAAGAGTCAATTCTACGAACGCATGAAGATGTAAATATTTGTAGATGACATGTACATATATTTTCATCTATACCAATCTCTTTTCTATACATAGCTTTACCTATCATTATATTTGACCATTAACCAAACCAATTAAGGATACAGTACGTATAATAGGACAAGCTGACCTTATCCTGCCCTCATACATCCAACCTTAGTATACCCACATTCAACTAATTATGTTTTGAGCCCTTTTACCTGCGGCCGCTCCTTTTGTGAACCCATTACAACTAGTGACCGTATAGCAACCATATTATTAGAATTTCTCAAACTTGACTTAAAACACATCTATCAATACATTCACCTGTCAAAGAAATAGGGAGGGGCATTAGTAAGGAAACTTCTAATAATGAAACTGTTACAAACTTGTAGTCATTATGATGTTTGCATTCAACTTAACCTATCCTGGCTTCTCTATGTGCTAAATAATATCTTATTTTCAGGCGCAAAAATATTTTATATTCGATTTACATTTACAAGCCTATTTATTAAACTAACTGTAATGAAACTGACAAATCCTAAAGTACCACAACCGTGGTACAGGAAAGGGACTCATTCAATAATACCGGCAGATACTTAAACTTACAAAAACTATTACCATAATTTATTTCTGGCAGTTTTATGGCCTTTGACATAGACTGCTTATAATTTTCTTTTTAATTTAATGAGGTTTCGCTTTAGGAGGCTATCGTTTTATGTAGTTAGCGAATTATAACTAAGGACTATTTACGACATTAATACCAATGCCGATAACCTCCAAAATGTTTAATTTGAAGATAGTAGTATCGTATTTCAAATACACGTCAAGCTTTGATTTATGTTCCAAGTATAATCAAATGGTTTGACAGACGTAAGCACTCCATTTCAAATATTATATTCACTTTCATGTCTACCCGCTTTAATAGCTAACGTCAGGTATCAAGAGTTTTGATATGTACCGGGAATAACTATGACATGTTCATGGAAATAAATAAATAATAAATTATCACCTAAATATTTTGATACTGTACTAACATACATCAGATAAACATTCAAACTAAATACTAGATGTTACGATAGGCATCTAATATATAAAATTCTCGTGTCACAGTTTTCGTTGCCATACTCCTCCGAAACGGCTTGACCGATTTTGATGAAATTTTGTGTGCATATTGGGTAGGTCTGAGAATCGGACAACATCTATTTTTCATATCCCTAAGAGTTTGTTTGTTTGTTTGAACGCGATAATCTCAGGAACTACTGGGCCGCACAGAAAAAATATTTTACTGTTGGATAGAGCCGATTTATTGAGAAAGGCTATAGGCTATATAACATCACGCTACGACATATAGGAGCTGAGCAGCAATGATAAATGTTGCAAAAACAGGTAAAATTTACGCAGACGAAGTTGCGCGGGTCAGCTAGTATCTCTATAAAATAATTAAACGTGCTCGATATAGATAAATTATTTTTTTAGATTACTAAAGCCTTGCCTGCCATTTTAGGCTAGGGGAGAAAAATATATTTATTTATAATAAATAATAACAATAATATCTAGGGACAACTCACATTACTTAAAAGATCAAACTAAAGTAGATGTACTAAGTTTGTGAGTGCAAGGAAGTTTATGAAAATGTGTGTGGGGAAATGTCTTGTACCCAGTTCATCAAGATTTAAGCTTTGCAATTTTTAAGAGAATTGCAAAGCTTAATTTTTTTTTTAAGAGATTCGTATTTGCCTCATGGATCAGTTCTCGCTCCAAGTGACTATCATGCTTATATAATCTCGACCATTTGCTCAGGTGAAAGTCTTGAACCATGACTATTTAATGATAAAGGACGTCTATGGCCAAATTTATGGATATTTTATCAAAATAGGACTTTTCATAAACTCCCTCGCACTCACAAACTGGGGTGGCACAATACCTATATACCTACAGCTGATTCATTCAGCTATGGATCACTTTAAATTTAGTATTCGTGTACAGTTAAGCCGATTTGTCCTTTATTTTATAATATTAAATACAGTTGATGAGCCTATCACAATGTCCTTTTGTCGAGGCTCGGAAGGATGGATTGATTGTAATTTTAGTCTGTCAATAGAGCCCATTGTGCTCCACTGAGTGCCTGCTAAAGGTTTCGACAATATCAACAATTATATAAAAAGCATTCAGACAAATTCAAACAAGCTCGACCAAGCTCGACCGAAAGGGGAATTTTAAATTAAAACCAATTAATTTATTACATTATACCATTTAATTGACATAAAATCTTGTCGCGAGATTGATACCAAGACCTTCTAGCGACTTGACTCTACTTAAGGCCAATGATCTATGTACTACACTGCATGTGTGTCATGTGCGGCACAGTAAGTGTAAAAAAGCTCAAAATTTTTGTATTTTGCTTGTTTTGAAAAGCTATTTTTGAATGAGTTTCCGACAACTACGCTACACGCTGGCGGGGCTACTAGTATTATCGATCAAAGTCCTAGTATTATATATGTATATAATACTAGTAGTCTAGTCTAGTTTATATCGCTTCGTTATTTTTATTTTTTTTTACGTAAGAACGTTCAACAGGGTATTGGAAAACTGAAGAAAAAATAATGAATATTATCGGTAAATCCGTTCTTTAGTTATGCCGTTACCCAGGAAATAGGAATTAATTTTTATATATAAAAAACATGAAGATATAGATTAATTTGCGCACATATTACCTACCTATGTTTTCCTAAAAATTAAGCGAAAAATAAATCTTACGGGCACATTTTCTCAAAGAACAAATAGACGTATAAAAATAAAAGCGAACAGGATATTTTCGCAGTCACGTTTATTAAATTCCTGACATACTCGTACATGCCTAACTGCCTGAGGTAATGAAGTGAAGCGTTCCTGCGAGGGTTTGACAACACGACATGCAAATATAGGTACTGCGCTAAATAGACGCCGCACCTATTAATTCACTTATTTTAAGAAATAACGTTTTAAACTAATCTAAACAACACTTTTTCTCACCGTTGCACTGCGGCCCAATAATCAAATAAACGAACTGTGAAATACGTTCGCTATCATAAATCGTATCTAAAGATTTTGTGACATTTGAAATTTGATCTGAATAGTTATTTTACAACTTCAATTGCGATAAATTAGACCTTCAGAAAATCGTACAGTGTCCAAATCCCAATACATGCGAGTTCTCAACTTAAAAATGCCGTTACTACTTTAATCAAACCCGTTCATTATGCATACAATATAATGCGTATCACGCACATTTTATATTGTATGCATAATGAAAGGGTTTGATTAAAGTGATTATAGCTGTTATTTAAACTTACAATACTATATATTCAGAGTTATTCCTTAATTAGGTAGCGAGGTCAGGTCTTAGGTCGTGGGTAAATCCTAATTGGCCACAGAACCTTTGCATAAGTAAAAAACGTAATCAGCTCGTATCTTGCTACATTGTACTGTAAAAAAAGGCGGGCATATATTTTCGTTAATGCTATTAACTAAATAAAAAGGTTTGTCTATTTAACGAACTTGTGTGAGTGACGTGAAACATTTAATGAAAAGGCTAAATACTTATTATGATAATGATATTGTAAAGGGTTGCTTACACGGGACGTAATGCCGTCATTAGGGATTGTTGTTACACAGTGAACAAACACGCACTAGGTACACGGTTATAGTGAGACAGCTGTTATTCAAAGTTCTATATTATCTATTATTATGTTTAAAGAATTCCTTGTAACAAAGTTATTTTAATCTAGACTGTTACTACTTAATCGTACGAGCTGATTCTAACGTTTTAAACGAGTAATTGTGTTTTTTAAAGATAACTAACAATGTGGGATTGTGGTCCCATATTACTAGGAATCCTGCCTGCAACCCTCCAACTAAGCTAAATGACTTGTGTAAGGTTCATGTCGGTAGTTTAATGGGTAGGATTCGAACCAGCGAACCCTACCCATTAAGGCATCGGTCTCACGATTGTGAGACCGATGCCTTAGCCTAATGGTTAAGTCGCTGCTTTTGATTGAATTGTAAGTTGATAAGTATCCGATTAATCATAAACTGAAGTAAATTATCGTTTAGATTGTACTGAATGTATGCCTGATCTCTAGCCACAAGCACTTCTACGAAACAAACTGTAAATGAACTAACAATAAATACAATAAGAATAAAATATTTCACATATAAAATGTTTAAATCATGCACCACTTACAGTATCCCACCAATTTACAAATGTAAATATGGACATGTTCCACCACTTTAAAATAAAACCTTTGTTAAAGTGTTATTCAAAAATAACTTTATCGGGATTATCTTTATAAAGCGTCATTTGTTTTGTTGAAAATACGAAAGCGAAGCCATGAAAACATTTACTGATTTCCTGAAAGTGAAACATAACAGTGAAACGGGTTGTATAATAGGTACCTATTATAGATACAATTATGTATTGTAGCAGTAGTGTAGATAATCACCAACAGATGGCGCTAGTAGTGAAATTAGAAGTCGGTGTTAAGATTCTCTGCGAGTGAATGACTTCGACAGCCTGCTGAGGTTTCTGTGTGATTAGGTAGGAGCTAGAAACCTGCACGCTATATGCCTCAACCACAGCTTGAGCATACTAGTGTCTCATTCTAGTAACAATTCCTCGCCCCCCCTGTGAGCATCTACCTAGTTAGGTCTCATAGGAACGAGGAAATAGTCGTAGTATTAAAATTGTCTCGCAATAAAGCAGTATCAACAAACGTCGACTTTCACTTGTCTCGCCACTCCGTTCTACAGTGGCGCTCAACGTGTGGGGCCCGTCGTGTGCGTGACGTCATCAACGCTACGTGGTTCGTGTCATCGGTGCTACGAGATTGAAACGACTACGCTACGGATGTCATTACACAAGACGACCTCTAAATGAGCGGAAGAAGCGAGTCTGGCAAAATAAAAAGTCCAACTTTTGTTACGCGTACTGGACGTGTTACCACTTATAAAAAAAAAAAAAATCAATATGCTGTCACCTGAACAATTCACTCAGCTTATGGAGAGGATGCCAGTTGCATCTCAACCTAAAAAGGGTTCGTTTATCGCTTGTAAATATACTTATAGTGGCGAAAAGGATGCTGAAGTAGTAGAAGCTTTTTTATCGGCGATAAACATCTTCAAGCAGTCCGCAGATATGGGCGATTTGACAGCATTGAGCGAATTGCCTATACTACTGAAAGGTGAAGCCGGAATCTGGTGGTTAGGTGTCAAGAGTGATGTTACTTCATGGGCAGACTTCGAAACGCGTTTGCGAGAAAATTTTGCACCTATTCGAGAAGCGTACCAGATCTATATGGATATAACGCAACAAAAACAACTCAAAGATACCTCCACTGAAGCATTTGTGAGGCAAAAGCGGATGTTGTTTTCACAGCTCCCTAGTCCAGGGCAAGGTGAGATCCAGCAACTAGACTTAATATACGGATTGCTACGACTAGAAATTCGGGATAAGGTCCCGCGCGCGGATGTCAAAGACTTTAAAGATCTTTTGAAGGCAGCTAAGGCGGCGGAATACGTCATTAATGAAAGGGATACTGGTACAGGTCAAAGCATGACAAAATTGCCAGAAACCCGATTAGCAGTCAAAGGAGACAATAAGAAAACCAAGTGCCGATATTGTCGCAATTTCGGACACTCGACTGAACATTGTAGGAAGCTTCAGCGGGCTAACGAACAGAAAGAAAAGACTGAAGGCACCATCCCAGAAGCGGCGGTGACCCAAGCTTCGTCACAGCCCGTTAAGTTTAAGTGTTATGGATGTGGTGCTCCTGGGGTAGTTAGGTCCAATTGCACAACGTGTCATTCGAATAAAAACCAACGACCTCATCCAGAAATCGGATTTTGTTCCGTTGATGCCCTTATCGACGCGAGGGACCGACCAATAATTTTTGTCGAAATCGCAGGCGTCAATGGTGCAGCATTTCTTGATACTTGTGCCAAATCGAGTATTGCCTCCTACTCACTTTATTGTGAGTTAAAGAAAAAGGGATACTCCTTCAAAGAACATAACATCGGAGTGACAATGGCTGATGGCATACTGAAGCGTCAAAATGTCTTAGTTACTAAGGTTCCCGTTAAGGTCAATGATCGCATAGTGCCAACAACTCTCTTGGTACTACCAGAGTCCCGAAGAAATAAAACACTCCTAGGCGTTGGATTTATCCAAGACTCCCGCATCGATTTGAGCTTAGCCCAGAATACTTGGAACTTTCTTGACGATCCCAGCCAAGTTTTTGAACTATATAAGGAGGGTTTTGTTGATTACCGAAAGACAACCGAGTTTGCGGCCATTGTATCTGATGATGACCCCTCCTTTTCACCATCATTGCCGGAAGGAAGCAATACGGGTTGCTCGTACGGCCCCCTCATAAGGATCGAAGTACCTTCACCTCCTAAGAAGAAATCTCGGCTCAACTACCCTGGGAATTATTCTCCTATTCTGAATGCTTTATATGAAGATGCGAAAGCTTCACTTCAGAATTATGAAGAAGAATGCGAACCGGATGGAGTAGATGACACACTCTTCCCATCAACCTCAGTCTCATCGGTTGATGTTACCGTATTCAATAATTTCCTGCATAAGAATCAAGATGTGTTTAAGAGTAATGGAAAACCTGCGAATGGCTTCGAGCACACAATCGAGATAGGGGACCACAAGCCAATTTCTGTGCCACCATATCGTCTGTCACCTGGGAAAATTGAGATTCTGAGGAAAGAGATCGACAAGATGTTAGCAGAGAAGATTATCGAGCCCTGCTCATCCCCATGGGCCGCTCCCGTGGTAATGGTACCAAAAAAGGACCGATCATCAAGCCCTACGGTGGCTCATGTCCCTAAAAACACCCACCGGTCGATTAGCTCGATGGGCTCTCCTGCTGCAGCCCTACGATCTTACTATAAAATACATTTCCGGTAAGACAAATGTCGTCGCCGATTCTTTGTCCCGTCCTAATTGCGAACCGGCAACAGAAGAAAACTGTGGAGTTTGCACTGTTATTGTTGACATGCCTGTAAAGAGCATAGAAGTTATAAGGGGAGAACAGCATAAGGATGAGGAGATACTTAAGATAGTACAGTGCTTAGAGAGCAATGAAGAGGAGAAAGCCAGATATTGGAGTGGGAAAGGTTACTATATGAACAATGGCTTGTTGTATCGATATGGTCCAGATTCAACTCGGGATACTAGTCAGTTAGTCATTCCCAAACATGAACAAGATAATTTCATTGCCGCCTATCATGATGCAGCGACTGCTGGACACTATGGTGTAGAGAAAACCATTGATCGCATAGCAGGGCGGTACTTCTGGAAAGGAATGAGGAAACATATTGAAACGTACGTTCGTCAGTGCCTGAAATGCCAACGCTACAAAAGCTCAAACCAAAAGCCTGCCGGTTTACTCCAAACTACAGCTCAAAATCAACGTTTTGAAGTTGTCGCCTTTGACCTATTTGGGCCTTTACCCCGCACAGCTGACAACCGTAACTGGATATTTATAATCCAGGATGTTGCTACACGTTGGGTTGAGTTGTTTGCACTGGAGCGAGCCACTGCTGAGGAATGTGCCAAAATTCTACTAGAAGAAATCATATTGAGGTACGGCACTCCCCGCCGGTTCATTAGTGATAACGGTACCCAGTTTGTGAGTAACGTTATGCAACAACTGACTTATTGTCTTAGCATTGAACATGGCTTTACGCCTGTATACCACCTCGAGACTAACCCAGTTGAACGAAGAAACAGGGATCTGAAAACTCAGCTGGCTATCCTGGTGGAGGAAAATCATGTCACATGGGCAGAAAAGTTGCCTAGTATTCGCTTTGCCATGAATACAGCCACGTCGTGCTCAACAGGTCAGACACCTGCTTACCTAACATTCGGACGCGAATTAAGGACGCCCGACGATGTGCAACATGATTTCAGGGAGATAGTGATAAATGATAATTTCGTTAAAGAACTAACTCCGCGCTTACTCATGATGACAGACACGTTGGCCAGAGCCCGGGAAGTACAAGAAATGAGAGAAGAAAAGAGGAAGGAGTATGTAGATAAAAAGCGACAACCGAGTCCTGACTGCAACCCCGGAGATTTAGTATTGGTTGCTACGCATGTATTGAGTAAATCTAGCCAAGGTTTCAGCTCCAAATTAGCTCCACGACGTGATGGACCATATATTATTGTACGAAGACACGGTGCTAGTTCATTTGAAGTTGCTAGCACTGATTCGGAGATTCCTGTCGGTATATATCATGCCTCAGCCCTAACTCGATATCGATCGGAAGATGGAACTGTCCCCGCACCAACGTTGCCCATTAGACAGAGAGGAAGACCTAGGAAACAAGGGTCTGTCAAGAAGGACACTGTTACAGGAATAGCAAGACCCCGTGGTAGGCCACGCATAAAAGATCGACAATGATGATGATGTCCTATTTGTCGGGTCGACAGCATGGACATAGGGGGAGAGTTGTAGCAGTAGTGTAGATAATCACCAACAGATGGCGCTAGTAGTGAAATTAGAAGTCGGTGTTAAGATTCTCCGCGAGTGAATGACTTCGACAGCCTGCTGAGGTTTCTGTGTGATTAGGTAGGAGCTAGAAACCTGCACGCTATATGCCTCAACCACAGCTTGAGCATACTAGTGTCTCATTCTAGTAACAATTCCTCGCCCCCCCTGTGAGCATCTACCTAGTTAGGTCTCATAGGAACGAGGAAATAGTCGTAGTATTAAAATTGTCTCGCAATAAAGCAGTATCAACAAACGTCGACTTTCACTTGTCTCGCCACTCCGTTCTACAGTATTAAGTTTTTTATTTTTTCATGTTCGTGAATCTGATTAATGAGAGTTTTTTTATATTTTTATTCTCTATTATTTATCCAGCAGCGAAATAACAAAGGTGTTTAAACCTTGCCTTTAAGATCTAAACAACATATACGTTAACTACTATTATTAAAACGCGTTCCTTAAATATAACAACATATGTAATATATATCTATACAAAACTCCTCGTCGGGTCACATCGCGAATTTATTTCATCTAGGAACATGTCTTCGCTCAAAACCAGTAAAGTTCTTCGCCGAAATGGTTTCTCAATTTACTAGAAAGCTGTCTCGGAATATTTTATATTGCTCCACTTCGGGCTGATCAACAAGAGAGCTGTGGGTTCAATTCTTTTCCGTGAAATTCTAACTGACATATACTACACATATATTCCGCATTTGATAGATCCCATGTATTTATGTAAAACCACTTGCCATACGAGCAGTCGCAAACGAGTTTGCGTTCAAACCTGCTGTCAATATTATTAACCTAACTAAGTATTTAATGAAAGGCTTGTGAATATTGTCATCGATGATGGCAATTGTAATTGTTTCACATGTATCCCATTAAGGCTATTAGTTCAATCGAAGAGCTTAATCCGCGATGAGGTCTATATAATAGTAACAACTGTGTCAATAATATTATCATTTGCGGTCATGGATAAATGTAGGTATTAGTCGTGTTCATTAGCGCAATAACCGATTTGCATTTGTCGTGAATTCAGTCGACGGACTGGAGAAGAGAAACAATTCATAATATTATAATAATATAAGTGACTATACGATTGTTAGCATAGTTCTTTAAAACATCTGTAGCTTTTTCATAGTTTCTAGTGTTTGTACTTACGTAGTGTTGATCTGCGTCGACTTCTCAATCATATCCTTTAACCAAATTATGCAATGTTAACTTTTAAGACGGAAAAAAGCAAAGTTACATTTTATTTGAATATATAACAGATAGAAAATCGACAGATAAGTTTGTATAATTTACTCTATTTAACAATCTGAATCCGACTTTGAGTTTGATCAGTTAAGTAAATCCTGAAGTGTAAGTAAGTCGTTAATGTAGGCTACATTAGCGACTTACTTACACTGGATGTAGATAGGTACTTTGTCAGATACTAAGCTTAAGTAGACCGAGTTATTAGTGCCTCGATAACCCATCAACAACCTTTGCCACTGTGTTTATAAAACCACAAATCGAATCGGAGGCTAGTGCACTACCGGGCATGAATTCATAAGCGCGCATCGGGGTACCGCAAATGACTTTCCGCCCCGCCCCGGGCACCTGCCGCCGCCGCGCTTCTCGCCCCTCGCGCTCCGACGGACCTGAGTACCTTCAATATCAGCGTTACAACTTGCATTAAATTGTAAACTCATGCGGGGATACTGAAATGACAAATTTAACATGGCGAAACTTTATGAGTTCCTTGTTGGCTACGGCACACTAAAAATGTTTAGATCAGTGATTAAGAAAATGTTCAAAGCAAACGATTAAGTGCTATCTAAGAGCAAACTCACGGCGATATTTAATTTATTATATTTCAGTCTTAGAGATCATCGACATTTATAAATTACGCGCTGTTCGTTAATGCTGAGCACAGGGTATCATAAAAACTTTTTTTAACGAAGTAAATTTGAAATGCAAACGCAAACATTTGCAATGAAACTGCAAATGTGCTCCCGCTGTTATTCTACCTGCATGTCTATCTACCACCTAGCTATCTACCTGCCTAGATAGACATGTAGCTATAGCTATAGTTTGGCGTCCTTGAGCCGTGTCCATGATTGGAGCCCACGTTGCTACTAAACCTCAGCACATTACTTTCCTCAATTAATCAGGACTGCACTGATGTGAGTCAGTATCGGTAATAAACCTTCATGATTTACGATTTGGTTACACTTTCTCATTGACACTTATAAAGCTCATATCGTGGCTTTGCAAACTTTAACGATTCGTGTTAGAAATAACACGTGTTTTTTTTATTTTTTCAAGTATGCTTTTGTTGGTATTTATTAAAGAAAAGTCGTGCCTGTTTTTTCGCTTGAAATATAATATAATCTTGATAATAATAAAAATTACATATAATTAAATTTAATTAACTCAACTCATTATTTGACTAAAAATATTTTCTTTATTTGAATAAAAATAGCAAGTTTTTCCTTTCGTAGACCTCAGGGACCATGAATACCTATAGAGAACTTACTAATCAAATTTATGAACGGGTAGTCCTAAATTCGTAGAAATCCGTTTAAATTACGTCGTGCTCGTACACCGAAGGAACTTGTCCTCTTGAGCATATTTCAATCACACCTTCGTTCCGTCCACCGCAGCGCCAAGCGCCGATACCCCTGTCAAAAGCGCGCACCTATTGAGAGAGAACACAAAGCGGTCGCTTCAATTAACCGATCGCATCAAGCGGCGCTGCGGGCACACACAAGTATGCATTGTTTAACCAAAGAGGGATGTTTAGGGTTGATCTCTATTTGGCAACAAGATTTAGATTTTGACACTAAATTTTCGTAAAGTTGTCTAATCAAGCGTATTTATGAGAACTTTGCAAATAGTCTTTCTCTAACTATCTAAGAAATTATATATAATATATAATGTTTGGTAATATTGAAATACACACATCAAAAGTGTCTAGGGATCAAGCATTTTTATGCGGATTTCTTGAGATTGAGATGTGGCTTTGTAATAAATTTATGATTTTATAAATTTATATGGATCCTTTTTGGTGCATTTCATAATTTGAATCAGGAACTGTGAATCAAATTCGAGTAAAAGATGAAAATCAGCTGTCAATATTTTCCCTATAAAAACATACAACGCATTGAAGACATTATTAGTGCTACTGTTTCCCTACTACTGATTAAAACCAACGTTATTATGGAGCGGCGACGTCATTTAAGCAGGGAAGAAATGCTCAGAGCCGTGGGAATGATAGAAGCTGGTTCCCGGCAACGTACTGTGGCTTTAGCTCTGAATACAAGTCAGAGTGTTATCAGTCGACTTTGGACACGTTACCGAAGCACTGGTACCGTGGCTGAGCGCCATGGAGGACGGTATCGCTGCACCACACGGAGACAAGACCGATACATTCAAATCTTAACTCGAAGAGGTCCAACAATAACCGCCATGATGTTAGCCGTGAGGCTTCATCACTCTTCAGGGAACTTAATTAGCGACCAAACAGTCAGAAACCGCTTGCATGAAGTGAACCTTCATTCCCGAAGACCGCTACGGGTACCACCTATAGCAATGCACAATCGTAGGATTCGATATCAATGGGCTCTTGAACACAGAAATTGGGCAGAAGAACAATGGCGTTTCGTGTGCTTTTCTGATGAGTCTCGTTTTGGTATGAGACCGGATACAAGACGTATACGACACTGGAGAACCCCTGGACGCCAACAGCGATTAAAATCCTGCCAGGAAGTCCATCCTTATAGTGGTGGAACCATCATGGTATGGGCGGGTATTTGGATCGGCGGAAGAACTGAGTTGATTTGGATCAGAGGCAACCTCAACGCTCAAATTTATGCTGAGACGATTGTATCAGACGTTATCGTTCCTCTACAAGTGCAAATCGGTCCCTTATTTCAGTTAATGCATGATAATGCACGACCGCACACCGCAAGAGTTGTAAGACAGACTATCGCCGCAGCTAACATCAATGTCCTGCCCTGGCCTGCTCAGTCGCCAGACTTGAACCCGATTGAGCATGCATGGGATATGCTACAGAGAAGAGCTCTGCCGAATATGGAGGGTATCCAGTCGCAAGAAGACCTTTTTTTGTTGTTGCAACGAACATGGGCGGCCATTCCACAGCGTGATTTGGATGAACTCATTTTGAGTATGCCAAACCGATGTTCTTGTGTTGTTAGTGTTCGCGGTAGAAACACGGATTATTAATTGTTTAAGTTACCCAATAAAATTTTAAAGAAAACTGTTATTTCAGTCTTTTTTTCGAACTTTAATGTTAGTGGTTCAAATGTCAAAAATCCCTTTATTAGGAAAATGGCAAATTTCTTTATTAATGCAAAGGTGACTTGGTTTATCGTTACTGTGACAAACGAAAACACTTTATTTGATGAATCCTTAAAGAAATAAAAAAAAAAAAATCAATCAGGAGAAAAGTTATTGCAAAAATATATGTTGATCCCTAGACACTTTTGATGTGTGTATTTAGAGATTAATATTCAGCTTGATAAGGTTTTAACTTAGGTATATAATAAAAAAAGTTGCCTTTTAAAGAAAGTTTTTAATCAATCTAACTAAATTAGCACTAACCATTAGAAACTTGGCAATGCTTGATGGGTATACACCCTAACTGCTCTAGAATAGTCCTAGCGGGGTAGAGTACGATTGTAAAAGGAGTCCAATTAATTTGTCGATATTAATATCTATATTGTTTTCGTGAGTTTAGTGGATCGTAAATAAGGGCCTGGTTTTACGAGCACATCAACTTTTATTGCTAATGGGTATGAAACATGGTCCGTTTGTAACTAGCATCTTTATGGTTTTGGTTGTTTGAATACAATTATAATTTGGTTTAGGTTCTAAAAGGCTTCCCGTTTTTTCCGACGCAACTTTTATACTTTACTGCATTAGACCACTCGTTTTTGTTTTCATTGACGCCTACGAGTAGGATTTGGACGATGTCACTATTAATGGAAAAACACTTACTTACATAATACATATCAAACGTTGTACTCTTTTGCTTTCTGATTCGATTCTTAGTCAGACACTTAGAACACTGCACTCCATGTTACAGTTACTGAAATTAAAAGAAATGCAGTTTGAAACGATTCAAGAGAAAGTATTATAAGATATAAATAAATAAATAAATAACCCTTTTATTTCATGCATTAAATATTCGATATTGTCATTTTTTTGTATAGTATACTTATATTCATGAAAATAATATAGAATTGATTAGTTAATATTATGACCATTTTGCTCTTATACTAATAATGTTGATTATTAAAGATGCGTAAATTTAAAATTAAATTTCATTGTTTTAATAATTGTAAACTTAAGAACATTTTCTAATAAAAATATGCATGAACCCCTCTAGTTGAAGGCCTCCTCCAGAAAACTCCAGTAGTCTCGGTCATTGGCTTTTGTAACCAGTCTTTGTCTGCTACTTTTGCGATGTCGTCCGCCTATCTGGTTTTAGCATATAAGCTCATACAAAATAAAGAATGTATGAAAGTGACTCCCTGAGCTTATACCACTAATTCTATTATATCACTACAATCTATTCCAGTGAGTGAAGACATCAACGGTAATTAAACTTTTTGCCGGACCTAGAATACTATAAACAGTTCTTTTACATTTCAAATAGCTTTTAATCTATGTTTCCAATAAGCGTTAATTACTTCGGAGAAACACAAATAAAAACGGCAAAACAGAATAACGTAAAAAAAGTTTGTAGTCTCAATCAACACTTTGGATATAATATTATGTAGGTTGTTATAACTATTTAATTGTTAAAAAATCTTTAATTCCTAACTCGACCGAACATCTAAAGCACCTACAGATATGTTAAAGTGTATATTTAAATAAAAGAGACAGAGCGGTGTTGACTGCCAGCATTGCTTAACATAAATGACCGATATATGTTCGTAAACTTTCGCGATTCGTTTGTGTTTGTATTAACTACGCGATTAAGACCCACAGCTTATAGAATTCAATATTCATAATAAATGACCGAGTACAAGATGATACAATCATTTTATTTAGCCTCGGTTAAGAAAATCCTAAAAGTTGGAAGTGTTACCTTCTAGCAAAGTTATAACCCCTTTTTAAGAAAATATGTATTTGAAAAGATATGACATTTTGTGTATTTTGTTTTTGCAGGTATGTTGCAGCCCTGTCAAACCCGATGAAGACCACTAGTACTAGCCTCTCTCCTCAACAATGGACCAAATAAGAATACAGGTAACTTTAGACCGTAGAGGACGAATCCATAACAAATAACAATCCTATTAGCATTATTCTCATTGTCTCTAACAGACTATTGTCGAAAATGTTACCAGAACAAACGGTTATCATAAAACTGAACGACAGCTCGGAGTACTCTTGAGACAGGGAGGCAGGATTTTGATACTTATGTTTATTATAGTCGAAGCAACTTTTGTTTTCTAAAACGTTTTGCGCGACAATATGATAGCAATCCAAGCTTGAACTTGTCCAAATGGGATAATCAGAGCTCTTATTTTACTTTTCAATTCCGCAAAATGACTGTTGTGCGATTATCTCTTATGTAGAATTTAACTCTTGTAGTAGAACTTTAGTATTATAAGATAATTTTCCTCAAGAATGGTCGTGATAGAAGTATAATTAAAATTATGTACCTATGTTAAATAACACCCCATGTTTTCTTAGAATATCATCACCTTGCTAATAGATATATCGGTTTTATAATGCAAGATAGCAATAATACATTACCCGTTCTGCCCCCCTGGTTAATAGGGTCATCTTTAACTATACTAATATTATAAAGAGGAAAGATTCATATTTTGTGTGTGTGTGTGTGTGTGTGTGTGTGTGTGTGTATATTTGTATTGAATAAACTCAAAAACTACTGGACTGATTTCAAAAATTCGTAATATAATTTATTTCTAAACCAGACGCAACTCTGCGACAGACGCATTGGGATCAGAATTCACCCATGCTACCAGATGATATTGCAAATCGTTGTACGATAATTTTGCTCCTTACATTTCGTATCGAAACTTCATAAACCATGGTCATAACAAGCTTGATTGAACAAAGACGGTGTACAGCTAAGTACGGAGAACATAATAACTAGTTTACAACGTAGGTATTCCCTTGCACAAGTTCAGTTAGAGCGAGCCACGTAATATATAACGGCATGCCTTGTTCTAACTCGAGCTAATCTCATCGATATACAAGTACTACGTAACTAGTATGCAGCGTGTGGTTTGAATGTTTGTTTAGCTATAAACTGGTGAATTCTCAGTATGAAGCCTTTGTTTAATACCAACATATTTTCAGTTTTTTTTATTTATTTAAAAAACCTCACAACTATTCATCCCAGGAACCTATTCCTAATACAATATAGTGGTATAAAATACATACAATTTTAATATAGAACACAATTTACTTTAAAACTAAATAGGATGAATTATGCCAAAAATACGTTTAAAGTGCGCGCTCGTCCACCGCGTTGAGCGCCCGTAGCGGACTATAAATTTCTATAATAATAAACTTCTTGAAATTAGTACAACTTTTTTCACTCAATCTAAGTTTTCAGTGTCATCTCTTATAGAAGACAGACTTCGATAAGACAATCTAAGAACCTCATACCTGAACAGACGACTTCAGGATCAGTAGCAGAGCATGTCCGACCAGTGTGAAAAAAAACATATTTTAAATAATTGCACAAGCAGAAGCAAAAAAGCAGTTATTTGGAAACAACTCAATGACAGTATATTCGATCATGTCGAAAATAATTTTAGTTTATTATTATATTAAGCGCTACCTATGTGATTCTTTTTTCATATTTTTTGGTTAGCAATTAAACTAGGTAGCGGCTACTACAAGACACCTTTTCATCAAGTTTCACCAATATAACAATAATATAACATAATAGTATCTTGGGACAGCAATTCACACAACGCTATCTGATCCCAAACTAAGCAGAGCAAAACCAGACAACCGATAAACATACTTATATTTCTAAATACATACATTTTTTAGATAATAACACCCAGACACAGAATAAATCATCGTGCTCATCACACAAAGTTTTATCCTGGGTGGGGAAATAACTTTGGGATCGAACCCCCGACCTCTTGAGTAGCTGTCGGACACAATACTACGGCGCCACAGAGGCAGTCATGTCACAATATTGATTGAGTAAAATGCCTGTGACATACGGACCGACAGACGGACATGACGAAACTATAAGGGTAACGTTTTTATCCATCTATCTACGGAACCCTAAAAACCTATTTAATACAGAAGTTATTGAACCGACATGCGCAAACTTCGTAGGTTCTGTTCCGGATTCACTGAAAACCATTTAATGGCAATAGCCAAATTTGTGAACACATTAGTGATTAATTATTCATGCTATTATCCAATTATTAAAGTATTCCAGCGTATTTCAGTAAATGCAGAAAACTTGTGCTTCGCCACAGCTTCCCACACCCAGCTATGTCGTGAGCAGTTTATTAACAAACCAAATAAAAAGACTCACAGAACATCTTTTTATTTTTAAAGTCCTTTAAGCGCGTAGTTTAAGCTTGGAATCCTTTTAAACTGGTCTCAATTTTCTATGTGGAAATACTTACTGCTATTTTTCTATCTACATATATATAAAAATAACTTACATATTTATTTAACAAAGCAAATCATTTCAAAATAAAATACAAGAAACTCATTTGCTTACAAAACTGAAATGAAGCTAATCAGTTCTGGCATTCAAAATGCAATCGTAAGTGTTACGACTAGAGCTGAAAATTGTACGCTCAGAATTCTTTTCGTTCCCATTAGAATCTAATACGGCGCCTCGCAGCTGTGATATTAGCTTTATCAACACTTCGTAATATCCTATGTCACTTTTAAGATTATGATCTGAATTTACAAATGATTCTATCGAGTAAGTGGTCACGCCGCTGTTAATGCGTCGAGGGCTATCCGCTGGGAACGAGACTTTGTTTGATCCGCAGATTGTTGTGTCGAGCATCTCATCAGGAGTCTTGGTTTTCGTGTTATGACAATAATTATTATAAAAGAGAGGGATGCAAAGCCCGTTGGTAGGACTTAGCTATAGGCCGTCTTGGTGGGTACTACCACAATGTCAGTTATTCTTTCGTGAATGAGTTATGCGTATTTGTTAACGGACATGTAGCAAGTGTATAATTACTGGGCAAATGATTTTTTATCTAATATCTCAGAATGAAAAGCATGGCGCAGTTACACTTGGATATTTGCAAAACTGAGAGAAATTTTAAAACTAGCGACTGCGTGACTCACGATTTGCTCGTTTCTTCAGTAAGTCAAATATTTTTTTAAAACATATACCTAACGTCCGTAATGTAAATTACAAAATGTTGTGCTAAATATATATCGATCGACGACAACAAGTTACAAGCATTCTATTCAATATCTATGTGTAAAGCTCGTGTAAAATGTTCTGTAGGTAAGTCCGTATTTAGGTGGCTGACCACGGGTCTGGCTCGGTGCGCTGTGGCTACAATAATAGTGATCGACGGACGTTATCAATATCGAGTTAGTGCACAATCAACGTGTTATCGACAGGACGGTCTGCCATGAAATAACATTTATTATGAGTACACAATCATAATGGTCTCCT
This sequence comes from Herminia tarsipennalis, assembly GCA_945859575.2. NCBI lineage: Eukaryota > Metazoa > Arthropoda > Insecta > Lepidoptera > Erebidae > Herminia > Herminia tarsipennalis. Next base: position 27,241,812 of record OX243841.2, on the reverse strand, counting down.
AACCGATTTCGGTTACGGCGACTCCCAATCCCATCAGAGGCTAGCTAACTAAACGCTTTTCAAGGATATTTTTTGGAAATGGTCACCCATCTAAGGAACGACAGTAGTGGCGTTGCTTAACCTAGCTTAACTCTCGTTTTCCTTGGTCGCCGCTGAGTCACGGACCCCTCAAACAGTAGTATTACAATACAACTAATGTCATGTTAATCACATTGGATGTTAATGCTATTTCCCAATCTCTAGATTATATTACGTAAAATATTACCGACTTCAAAAATAAATACAAGGCAACTAAAAAACAAAAAAATAATATACCTTGTAGTTAGTTAGTTGTTGCCAGGGAAAAGTAGTCTTAATGTTTTATTCGGCACCAACTTCAAAATGTTTAATTTGTTTTGGTTATTCTAGGTATATTATTTTTTGCTTTTTAGTTGTCTTGTTGATTTTTGAAGTCGGTAATATTTTTTTGTAAAAAGTTTTTTATTTTTTACTTTTTAGTGGGTTGGTTTGTAATTCAATTAAAGTTACAATAGGCTTATGTCAACTGCTGAAATCCTATTACAAAATATTACTTGTCCCGATGCAGGGCCGTTAATTGTTGAAGAGTTCACTATTATCCTCTCTCTACTTAAGCCGGTTTAGTTAGCTGATAAGATGAAAATAAAGTAAAATAAAAAATAAAATAAAAATGATTTATTCACTTAGGAAGCAAAATACTACACTTGTGAAAAGTCGATTCTACATTTACTGGTAATGCCTGTTCGCAAACAATAGGTAAAGCCCGAGAAAATAACAGGCAATAAAAACTCGTGGCCACTCTTTTCAAATTGCCAATGTTTACAATGTTTCTCTGTTTATAAACTGTATATGCAGGTAAGGTGCTGCCACCACTATCTTATACACCATATTAGAGGACTGATGCAAAAAAAGAGGTCATATTAGAAGAGTACACGAGATCGGATACATCAGCCTCAATGGGCACAACTTAGTAGGAGCATCCACTTACGATGTAAAAACTTTATGTCCTTAAATATTGGCCAATTTACTGCTACTTAATGATTAAGTATACATGTTTTTTCAAAGGAAAGAATAGAATGGCCGTAATTTATCACGCAGAATCTTTACTTACAAAAGTAAATCGTTTTCTTAACTAGTACCTAAGTAACATTATCAAACTGTGACAACAATATTCTAAACAATATTCATACAATATTCTTATTCAAACAATTTCTTAAAGTGCTACTCAATACCATATTAAAGTAACTGAAGCGCAAACTGTATTAATATTGAATAGATCCGCTCGTCATTTGTGGTCTTCATCATCATAATCATGCGTAATTGGTGAACATACAAAAAAAAAAACAGTCGAATTGAGAACCTCCTTCTTTTTGAAGTCGGTTGAAAAGATAAATAAATGTAAAGAAGCACACATCAACAGAAAATAATTCATTAATATTAAATTAGTTTGGACCGGTATCAGGATTTACAATGTGACTTATTGCAGTAGCAGTACTTGCCGTTCTGTGGACAAGGTTCCAAATTGGGGCTTTTATCCTGTTTGTGTTTATTGACGTCATTGGACGTCCGCAGCGAGCCCTCATTTGTTAGTTCAGTTACAAACGACTAGTATAAATATCTAGTTAAGATAAGTTACCAACAATTATCTGGTTCGCCCAGTTTTATGTTGGTGATCGTCAAGGAAATATTTTAAATACGAGTAGGAGGTGAGGAAGTCAACCGAAACACGAATAACTTGTAAAGCCATTCGTCTCAGATTGACTGAAATCTGACAGATCGCTCATCGCGTATGTTTTTTTATTTGAATACCTACCTACTGTTGAACTTAACGTTATTGTAATGAAACCCATAAATAATAAAAAAATATCAAATCAAATTTTATATCCGATCCCAAACCTTACATACATCACTAGTTCTAAACCTGGGGCTGAATAACTCCGAAAATATTCCCCGAATTTTCTTAATCAAACTCTAATCTTTCGGAAAAAGGTATCTGGCGGGGCAGAAAAGGAGAAAATCTCGGGCCGATCTCATATCGAATTGAAAAGTATTGAGACGGGTCCGATGGCCAACAATCGCTACCTGCTACCTCATAACGGGCCGTTTTTCTATGCGAACTTACTCGGACCCTTCTCCCCTCTTTTCATCGATACGTCGGGAATATTTTGACAAACTAATATTAGAGAAGATTACCTCACCGAATAGTTATGCAAACACGGCCTCTCAGTGTTCAGCGGCGTGTCCGTGTGTGTGTATACCTATGTGTGTGTATGTGGTCGTCGAGGATTGGTTTTGCTAAAGTACGGGCAAGGTAAACGTAAAAGTTTTATGAATGACGGTTTATGCGTGTAAGCTGGAAGTCGTTTCCTTATAGATATGTACTAACACTATTTTTGTTACAACTATCTACGTTATGGATAAAAAGTTAGTATATTACTACTAAAAGAAGCAGTTTATATGAATTTGAATAGCCGAGTTTAGGGTGCTGAAAAAAAACAAAATTATTTAAACCAATATAATAAATGTAGTAACTTAGATATTATTGGACTGCAAGACATTATTATAAATGATGAGAATTTTACCCTAAGAAACAAGTCATTTTTGTGAACCAATAAATGATGTTTTCTATCTCGTACCTGTATATGGTTCATCATCATCTATAGGGAATTACTATGAAATAGGTACAATCAGGGCCCTCTACGACTGACCTACATATTCCCGAAATATTTCTATGCACTTGCGATTTCAAGCGCATCCGCTCCGCCTGCGGATGAGAAATGTTCGTCAAGCGATTTCCGTCTTTTATGGGGGTCAAAGACGCGAGGGCCTGATTGTACCTACATTTATGCTACAACAAGAAAGAATGCCGTCTACGCGTGGCATTGATAGTTTTGTGAGAAGCTCATTCGAACGAATTGTTCTCATGTCATTGAAGTGGACCGGAATAACGAGTGTCCTGCTAATGTTCGTTGTTTCGATGTAACACAATGCTGTATTAAGAGATTCGGCTACCAGGTTAGCAGATACACAGCTGCTGTTATGAGTCCAGGAACGAAGGTCCATATTGCGGCATTTGGTACACAGAGGTTAGGTGTGTTAACCGTATAGATATTATTCAGAAACGTATAGCTAACTGATATTTTAAAGTGTTTTATTTATACCACTAAGGTAAACATGCATATCTAACTATGACTTGCACAATTACGATCAACCTAATTGTGCAAATTGGAGACTAAGGTGACAAAATACTTCATACAAATTGAGCAATATTCAACGTGTTTGTGACTTCAAAATCATTACAAGAAAACTGGGCAAGTGTATGTCGGGCCACATACAATGTAGGGTTCCGTAGTCACCTCCCTCCCTTCATCCGAATAATGCGGCTAATGAAGTGGATTTTCTGTTGTTTTTGTTTCATACTTACATCGTTATACCTACTTCACAATAATTTTCAATGGATTTGTACTTTTCATTTGATCACTCGTAAACTTGTAAAGCTTTCCTAGCTGTGATTGTTTTTTTTTTCACACCGTCAATTTTTTCATTTAGCTGGCAGGAGGGGACACTTGACTTTAACAAAAATTTGCACTTAAAATTTTAATATTTCACAATCACATCCCCACTTTCAATATAGGGGAGATACCCTAAAGAAAATGTTTTTCAAGATTTAGTAATATATGTATCCAGGCAAAATTACAGCCTTCTAGCACTTATAGTCTCTGAGCAAAGCTGCGGTGGGCGGACGGACGGACGGACACGGCGAAACTATAAGAGTTCAAAAATGAGAAGATCTGAAAATAAGAAGGAATCATGACTCTGATACCAACTTTTTCGGGGTGTAAGGTTTAATCTGATGATGATTTGACTCGTCAATCATCTACATATCCTATACAAGCACTGCAGCCAGCAGATGCTGCGCTACGAGCATGTGTCGTGTGTTACTGAAAGCGGCCTAATAGAAACCTTTTAACTCCTACACATATATGTACAGTACTCCAAAAGTAATAATGCGCATAGAAATCTTCGGAAATCTTCGTCATTGTTCGGCAACGGTCGTATTACCCGAGCGTCGAAAGACGATATTTATATAGAGTGGTTAAGAGCAATTTCTCTATGCCTAATTTTATATATTATGTGTTTTGTGCTAAAACAGATTTGATTTACCTGTAACGAAATTTGATTCGATAATTCCATGTAAGTAAATAGCGAAAACGCTACAATCATTGTTGGAGTGATTAGTTTTCAAGTGTCTTACCGAAGTTGGTGTAATTATGGAGGAAAAGGTTTAAATAACATAAGGTTTTATTAGAAGGAGAAAAAAACGTTTTCAAATAGAGGTTTACATAAAATATAATCAAAATCTCAGTTCAAATTTGTTTACAGCACTAATCATTCCAGAAAAATAATACAATTATAAAAAAATTAATCAGAATCGAGGAAGACCTCTATTCCCGACATCGCAGATTCATCAGAAGTTTCATTATGCTCTTGTTCATTTACACTTTCCTCACTGCTATCACCTGTGTAAATAATCAGTTTATCGGAATAACTATCGATTCTTGGCTCAAATTTTCTATATTCATCTTCGCATTGAACCGCATGATCAGAAACTTTTTTCCATTCTTCTGGTCCTATTTTATTGATTTTTTCTAATATAGCATCTTTAACTGACGTCACAGTCATTGCAATATTTCTCTTGGCCACGTGTTGCTTTATTTGGGACCAAATATTTTCAATAGGGTTAAAATCGGGATGATATGGTGGCAATCGTATAATTTTATGCCCATGTTCCTCCATTATACGGTCAATGGCAAATTCTGTGTAATTTTCTTTGTATCTTTGTATAATTTTATACAAATCGGGTTTCAGTTTCTTTGGGTCATGCGGAATGTTGTGTTGTTGTAACCAAGCTGTCATTTGTGGTTTAGATGTGTTTGAGTTTGGTGGTTTCACAGACAGCTTATTATGATATGGGGCGTTGTCTATTACCAACACACTATTAGGAGGCAAGTTGGGAATCAATTGATTGCGTAGCCAAGTTTGATAACGTTCCGCGTTTATTTCTTTATGATAGTCACCTTCTGAGTCGACACATTTATGTAACATTAGAGCCCCTGGGACGAAGCCTTTTTCATTGCCTGCGTGTACAATAATTATTCGCTCTCCTTTGGAAATGGGTTGTTTGATACCTTTTTTGTTGCTATCTTGCCAAGTTTTACCCTTAGTATGTGATGTGTGCACATACGACTCGTCCATAAATACTATGTTTCTACCAGAACTCCTCAGCTGTTGTATTTCTCTGAGATATTTGATCCTTTTTAGGCGTATATCATGTTTTTCCATAAGTAATTGTCTGTTATTATCAGTTTTCAGAAACCTAAACCCCATGTCTTTCAAGATCAACCTTAAAGTCTCGGCACAGCCTTTGAAATTAATAGCTTCGATCAACTTTATTCTTAAATTATTTACAGTTGGGAGTTCTTTCAGCGTCAATTGAAAATTGTATATCATATTACGAATAACACAGTAGTCGAAATCATCAAGTACCAGCCGAAATCTACTTTTAGGTCTTCCTTTTTTCGGTGTAGAAAATTTCTTTGATTGATTATGTTTTTTTTCGTTTAAGATATTACTCAAAGTTCGTCGCGAAATTCCTGTAGCTTTTGTAACACGGTCTTGAATTTTTTTAAAATAACCATCATGGTCTCTGTTGAAAACATTGGCTTCATTTAAGAAATAAAGGTACACATTAAATACCATTTGCCGTGCTTGTGAATTAAGCGGTTTTCCACGTTTAAATTTATCCATTTTGGAAGAATTCGTCTGAAAGAAAATGGCATGGGCAGAGTTAGGTATATATTTTTTATGCATGTTTATCTATTTATTTAATTTAAATAAATCTCATTTTTTAAATGTTTTTCTAGTACTTAATATGTATTTAATGTAGGTATTTTATTTTTTTAATATTAAAAAAACGTGAAATATGTTATTTATTTTCCTTTTTTCAAAATATACTATTTAAATCTGAATAAGCTAATTAATGTTGAAATTATATTTACCAAGAAGGGTGTGTAATAGCAGCTCTATATATTTCCACAAATAGAGAACACGTGCAGTCACTACCAATATATAAAGACGACTGACAGACATTTCGCTGACCGGCGACAGCTGCCGAACGCCCGATTTGTTTTCGATTGTGCACACATGATATTGACTCCTATCTCTTTTAAACAAGGTGCAAAATGCAAATGCCTTGTTTAGGGCTCTTACGATTCCATGATTCGAGTGTTTCCGGGAATACGACAATTAGCGAAGATCTGCATGTGCATTATTAATTTGGGAGTACTGTAAGTACTTGTATATACTAGTAGCCTCAAACCTGATGAAATTGAGTTACGTATGCCATCGGTACATCCATCAAAGTTTTTATCGATACATGTGGGCACGTCGCTTTCAGGTCTTTTTCAGCTACAAAAATAACTACATGTTTTTACACACAGCCCTGTCGAACTTTGAAGCAGCAATAAAAAATGTGAAACCAGATGACGAGACTTTGAAATAAGCTTGTATATTCACGAAGAAAATGTCAAAATAAAAATGCTCTTGAAATAAGTAGTGTTTTAATAAATAACACAACACTGGATACTAGCTAAGGCAAAATATCGTTTTGCCAATTTTATCTACTACTGGTGTACCCGGTAGACAATCAAGCTTGCTTTCTTGGTCAATTCCAAACACAAGTTTCAGAGACCGTGTACACCCGAAAATTACCGAAATGACAACTAGATTAAAAAAAGCATAATCTTTCTCCTTCACTCTAGAAGACCACAAGTAATCCACTTCATACTGCGGTATGAAACGTATTCACATACAAAAAAATAAAAGTTATATACCGCTGGCCTTTTTCCAAGTACCTTCTCTTAGTAATTTACTAAGCGGTTTATTTGTGGTCAAGACTGGGTATACACCGGCAATATTGCCCGGAACATCCACTTAATCTAAGTGTACTTATATACCATCAATTTATTACACAAGGCCGATGTAAAAACTACAAACGCTATTATTTCCGATATATGAATGCTGCTGACACAAAGGTCCGAGTCGAGGTCAGCAACAAATAAATAATAAGAATATTGTTTGTATTATGCGGTGTATGGACAGACTCTGTCATCAACTTGATCGAACACATTGTGTCGGTTGGGCCAACAGCTTGGGACTCTTATCAACAACATTTTACTCTTTTTTAACATTTTTGACTAGTATCCCTCAAAACATTTTTGAATTCTAAACTGCTTGATTTCTTACTGATAAAGATGTGCGATTTCACGCAATTACGTCTTTATGCATTGAGCATTGGAAAGAGAATCGTGGAATGGTCGGATTGCACATTAATGCAGATTCCGTTCTTTTAGCTTTTTAGTTTAACACTAAATATTAACTTTCAAGCATAGTCAAGTTTCAAATTCAACTAGTATCTAATATTGTTGGTAGATAAGTATTCTTCAGTAAGACATTCGCGTTCTCCAGAACTTAATTTCAATTCACTTCTCGTAAGGTTTAGGACCCTGTTTTCCATTTGTAAGTGATTTAGTTTCTTCTTGAAAGCAATTAGCGGATCGTGTTCAGGCGGAGGCTGGCGCTGCGAGTACAGAGAGGAGAGGAGAGGGGGGGGTACCGTCTCCGCGGACATTGCTGTTTAATCATGAACTTCGGAGACGTTGATTTATTCCTGGATACTGATCAGAACTTGAGAAATATTAAGTTTTTCTTATCATAAGTCAGGGATGCTAACAAAATATCTGCAGAATTGTGCCGATATTAGCAGTTGAACTGTGTTATGCAAGTGCGATAGATTTAAATCAGATAATAAAATACTACAACCTACTGTTGGGCGAAGGATTTCTAATTTCACATCCCAACAGCCCGTTCGATGCCTTTCTAATGTGCAAAAAACCAATAGACTTAATTGAAGAAGCAGATTCGTACAATTGCTATACCATTTTATTCATTCGATAACTTTTATTAGGGTAAGGCATACATCGATGACTTATATTCGATGACTACTTCAACAATCTCTCTGGACTCTGAAAGGTAGGTATTAGATAAATTCAGGTTGCGTTTTGCAAGCATCTGTACCTATCACATTGTATGTGTTGTTATCACAGCTGTGATTGCTTCCATTCTCAACACGACTACCACTTGTTTGCTAGATAAATCTAGAACAAAGGACATATCTATCGTCTGGAGAATACGAGTTATTTATTATATGTGCTAGTAGTATCTGCAGTTGTTTGGGGTGATGACGCGTACGATTTACGGCGACGTAGAGGGCGCGTGCGGCGTGACGTCTCACGTGGCATTGGAGGTTTTTCTGTTTACGGAGCGGCGGCGCGTAAAGCGGCACTTCTCATGGCACACGTAAACACAAACATATGGCAATATACGATGTTGCTTATAGAGATGCGAGACGGGAAGATTGGCGCCGCCCGTGGCTTGTAGCGAAGCACGCGGTGGCTATCGCTGCGTCGAACACGGCGGGCATAGCTGCGGCCCACGCGGTGTGCTAAATAATTCACGTTTAACATAGAACATTATTAAATTATGATATGGAATGGTATAAATAATTAACTTTCAAACATGTCGAGACTGGGTTTTGCGATTTCCAAATAAGACGGGCAGAAGGTTCCGCCCCAGAATTGTGGTGCACGCTGCATGCGCCGCCGCGTGCACCGCCGCAACGCCATATGTTTGAATTTAGTACGCGCCGCGCCGCTCAACGCCACGCGCGGCGCCCCGCGTCTCCGTAAATGAGACCTCAGATGTTTCGTTGTTGTCCGCAGATACGTACGGTTTACAAAAAATGTATATGATAATATTTTACGATTTTAAATATAGAGATCTCATAGTTTGTCGTGTTCGTCAATATCAGTGTTGTGTTGGTTACTTAAGTAGAAGTTATTATCGAGGTTCACAAGAAATTGTGTGAGTTTGCAAAAGATAATAAACAATAATATAATTAAAAAAAAAACAAAAAAACAATAATATCATTAGTCATCAGCTATAAATAGATAAGAATATCTTATTATACTTAGTACATTACACAGTAGGTAGGTGGTATGAAATAAACAGTACACAAGCTCATTAAATCGTTATTAATGTACGAACATTACGACTTAGTAGAGCCGCTAATAGTACCTATTGGTGTCCGAACACCAATACGACTAATAGGTCGACTAACTAATTTATATTAAGAAGAATTATCCTTATTTGTTACTATGTTCTAATGGCTGCTTACGACTGGTAAGATTAGGAGAAAATGGTATAACTAATTTAGTTATCAATGTTATGGAAAGCCATTTGCCAAGACGACTAGTCTCTGCATTAGTTTTGCAAACCTACTGGAATTAAATATTTCACCTTATAGAAAACAACATAACGGCTTTAAATAGACATTGTTTTTTTGCAAATTATTAAGCCGTGTGGTACCGGTTTAAGAAAAAGTGCCACACCTTTCATCCCGTGGGTACGTCTAGGGGACTAAGAGATATCACACCGGAGGACGGGCAGCGCGAGTGTTCTCTAATTTCGATTATGTCAATTGCCCCCAAGATCTAAGTAGGTTCTACAGGGGGCATCCGTGCCCAGCAGTGGCCATCATATGGGTTGATATGAACAAGTAAGCTGCGAGAGTTACTGAGTGCTATCCGTAGTTACAATGAACTCTCTTATATCTGGGAATAAAGGGGTTTTTGTAATAATTAGGGGAAAGCTGGATTTTTGCATGAACGCGATCTCTAAGTCTCCATCGATCACAGTGCCGCTAAAAAATTATTTGGGGTCAAAGTTCCACAGTTAGGTTATTCAAAACACAAAATAAAAGACCTAACCTTTTATTTTGTCTTTATTCGAAACAAAACGGAATTGTCAGTGACATAATGTTATCTAAGCTCGCTGATCAATTGATCTCAACGACCATACAGCCTTGATCTGCTCGATGACGTATTAATTCTTGGAGTCTTCATTAAAGTGTCACGGCCGATGAACGTGGCACACGACGTCATCCAGAAACACAAGCCTAGTCACCTTAAACTCATCATTAACATATCCACTTACAGTAATCATAATGCACACTCAAATGGCCGAATTGTCTGAATTCTGGCAAGAGGTCTAATCTCAGATTATTGATATGTCCATTAGCGAGGCGCTACGAGTCAGGCAGTAGTTACTGTAAGTTAATACTATCAATCAGCCCTATCTGATCTCACTGAAACTTTAGTAGGTAGTCGAGACGGGTGAATTGGATTCGAACTTACACAAACAAACATATAACAGCGTAGTTACATTAAATTCTTATTTAATGAAAACATTTACGAACGACAAATCTAGTAATCAATTCAAGAAACACGTCAGAAAGTTGACGACGGCAGTCTTTAATGCATCAAGAAAGTGAAAATTGATAAATATCATCCAATAAGGTAAATAAAGTTAATTTATTTTATTTACCAATTTAAAACTTTATGCACAAAGTTAAATAGAGGCGGACTTTATGCTGAAAGCATTCTTTGAGATTAACATTAGTATTTTTCTAAAGAAATAAAACGAACTAATAATTATAAACCCTGGGGACTCTCGCTATAACCTCAACGGTTCCACGAAAGCCTTTTTATTTCATTAAGACAACCGATGCTATGAATTTTCATGACGACTTATTTTTTCCATTAGTCCTCTAGAAAGCCTCAGTTTTATCCGAGCATTAATGCGATTCAGTTAATTTTGCCCTAATGGCCACTCTTCGGCTACAATAACAGTTACAGTGGGTAACGGCCTTAATCCGCGTGGCGTCGTGCCGCACCTAACATATTTCATATTTTAGAGTAATGAAACAGATAATGGTTACAAAACTGTACTCGTAAACGCAAACAATCAAGTATAGATAAATAATATCTACTTAACCACTATACCTAATAAGTAGGTAGAATTACTTAAGAATGGATAATATAATGATCCATATTAATAATAAAAAAAATGGTTGCCTGTAAAATCGATGTGAAGAAAACATAGATGACATTGTAATAAACAACCATGCCTGTTATAGTCTTAGTGGGTCCACTAAATCTGTCGCCAAGCGCGTTGCTTAGCAACCAGTCAACGGAACGTGAGCGGTGACGTCACACTTTTTCGTATGTGCACCCGGTCATCAATTTATAAGACGTTATCACGTCAATAATAAATCATGTAATGCAAGCGTAGTACAACTTTAACTGTATAACAAAACATGCCACATCCTGGGAGACAGAGAAGAGAATTCTCCTCCTTGTCTCCCAGGGTGTGGCATGATTTGTTGCCACTAATATTATAGAAAGTCTAAAACTGAGTATAAGTAATATTAGTAACAACATTACTTTAACATGATTTTTGGTAAATCGCCATTAAGTACCGATTGACGATACTATTTAAAATGACTTCTCGATATCGAAATAGCATCGGTACCGTGTCTTCTCACGAACTTGCCATTACCATATTAATCTATAAAACCGCTCGTTGATTGCGTAATTCGTCGAGTTCAAGCGGAATTATATCCATTCGGTTATGAGTCGATTTGTCTGCGAACGACGATCGCATCGGCCCATTGACATTGATGGGTTCTCGTTATTAATCGAGTGAGATAGCTCTTGATATACTTTTGTGACACAACGATTTTAGGTAGGTAAGTCCGATGAGTCGAGTTTGTAGGAGGTGTAATCGTAAAAAGCGATAATATAAAGCGTAGACTGAGGTCAAATACACAAAGGGTATGGGGCTTGGGTACAACGTGTGCTCATATTATTTGCGCTCTAACCTAACTTCTCTTCAAACACTTTAAATGCTTATCTTTAAACAGGCCAACGCTTATTTGCTATATAAGGCGTATTAAAAGTGTAACACTCGATCTGTAGCCATTTTTTCTTTGTTGGTTATTTCGATGGCCTAGATGGACATACGAGTGCTATGCAGGTTGTGGATTCAGTTTTCTCATTAGATAGAGCTTTGTGAGATCTATAAACGTTTAATCTGAGTCTGGGTATACTCTAAGTCCGTTAATTGTATCTATATTTGTAAAGACCCTCGTTGCAGTGCTTGCATCCTTGTACGGGAGTTATCTGAAGCGATATCAGGTTCGTCGATTTCTCCGGCAGATTACCTATAATTGTAAAATAACAAAGTGTAGCATGTTTTAAATCGCACTTGTATAAAATAGTTTAACTTTTGTGAAGTTTCAACTTTCTTAACCGCGCAACATAAAACTGTGTGCCACAATAAACGGTGCGGTTAATCGCTTTAGCACTCTTTTGAATTAAAAACAAAACTTTTCCGCGGCGCAGTTCCAATTCATTACTTAAAGCAAATGAAACAATACAAAAGTTTATAATTAAACTTGTGAGGATTGTCTGAAATTAAGAAAATAAACCAATCGGGTCTTATTTACTTAATTTATGGGTTTTAATTATTCATTCTCACGCGCCATGTTCTGTTTACTATGTTGACATTGTAATCTTGTGGATAATGCGCTTATTTAAATTTTATGAAAGTACAGGTAGCGAAATGCTTTTATATACGAAAACGTATCCAATGACTGGGCTATAAATACAGCACCGGAATGTTCTTGGGTTTCTTTATATTAGATAATCTTTTCGCCACAAACAAAAGTCTCCGAATTTCTGAATTGTAAACCCCGGTGCGATGTTGAAAACTGTAGTGTGAAAGAGATCGTGTGATTGCGTGCTCGTGCATTATTTATCGAGCCGCTAGCCCATCACGAGCACTAAATAATGCGAGAACTGCGCCAAGAACTCCTCCATACTTTTGTTCAAACCACTACACGCAACAATGTGTGTGGTGTTCACATTTACGCACACACTGTAACACAATAACAATTCAGAGAATCCTTTGACCGAATTTACCGCTTTGTTCCTGAAGTAATTATCACTCAAGCTCTCGCAAAGAAAATAATTACAAGTGCTGCATGTAGGTGGGTGCTACGTTACATGTACTTATAATTCCGCTCTTAAGCGATGGAAGCTTCTCTACAGCTTTCAACGAGAAACTCGTTTTAATTAACAGGTAGGGGATGTTAGCGAGAAGTTACAATGAACAATTTATTTCTGCGGCGATCTATAGCGGTTGAAAAATGGACCTGTCTCAAATCGTGACATTAAAATGAGCCTGGTAACGACTAGGTCATATTTCGGCTCGTTGGCGGAATGTCACCTTGTACCAATTAATAGTTCATCCGTGTCCGCCTCGGCCCGTTCCCAATTAACTGCGGATTGTATCGACACAAAACATTTTGATTGCTCGTACGCGGTATATGTATTGAATACTGCCAAACGTAGACGCTGCCGGCGCCCCGCAAGTGTCCACAATAAACTCGTTCAATATTTGACGATCGTATCACAACGCAGGAAAAACGACAAACAAAATAACGAATTACTCATTCACGGTTCCCGTTCGCCTTTCGTCTGACTCTGAATAATGTCAGACTGAATAGGGGGACACAGTGGCATAGCTACCTTGGGTGGCACCCGGTGCGAAAGTTGGTGGTGTCACCCCATCAAAAGTTAAAAGCAATAAGTGATATATGATAAACCTCATCAGAATACCTATTTATATTTAAAGTATTGAACAAATAACAAAACACAATAAAAAGTAAGAAAAAATAATGCTATAGAATAAATCTCTTCATTATAGCTATAACAGCTCCAAACCTCTTTTTTTTTACATTAAACTAAATATATTTGTCGGAGAATCGTTAAATCGCTAATTGGTTTTACGTTGACCTAACTTTCGTTTTGGTCAAATGGTAGTCGTATGGCCTCATTTTAAACATGACCACCAGAAAATGGCGTGACATTCGTTTGACGGTTACATTTTAAAGTACCGAGGGTGGAGCAGGCAGTCTTAATCGAGTGGGAAAGCGACAATATGTCTTCCGATAGTCTTGACGCTGTTTTATAGTTGGGTTTGCAAAGTGTTGGTGTGGTTATAGTGTCAGTGATGCAGTAGCATTTGTGCAAATCGAAATCATTAGAACTTGGACTATGACGGACTTTCCCTTGCTCTTGGTATCCGTGTACCGCATTATGATTGATCACAATATTATGATATCGATGGGACTATCAATAGTATTGATAATATCGATAATACAAAACTTGGTAATACTATTGATGACTTGCAATAGTATCGATTGTATTAAACCTTGATAGTCGCTCTACTATCGATTCTATCAATAGTATCGATAATATTCTCTTCCCACGTCGTACAGCTATACTATTGCTAGTATCAATAGTTTTGGATTATCGGTAGTTGTTTATTTTTTGATAGTATTGAAAGGTGAGGATTTCTCTGAAAAATGAAAATAATTAGTCTAATTCAAATAAACATTAATTTAACATAGAAACGTAATTTAAAAAAAAAAAAAAAAAAATTTTTCTTAAGTATACAGCGTGGACCAAACCAATGAAGTACCCTAAATGTTTGAGTTAGCAAATTTTACTCCAAGGAAACATTCTTTTATTTTTATAAATAAACATATTTTCATTTAAAGATTAGGATTAAGATAAAAGTTTTGTAAGAGCCGGGCAAGACTGCAGTGGTTCGGTAATTTCGATTTGGCTTTTAATTTTTGCAACACTTTCTATGAATCACTCTCACAGAACGATACTACTCTTAGCACTCTCACTATTTTGATTTCTACTCACAAACAAAGAAAATAAAGTATCTGTATCTGTGCTGTCAGTATCAAAATTTTCAATTTTGCTAATAGGTATACAAATAAGACGATTACAATTTAAAGACTATAAATAACGCTAATAATTTTAGTGCAGTCTTATTATGATTTTTGTACCTTAAAAACTTGCTAAAATTACTCGCTATAATAGCAAGTAATTCTTGTTCTTACTTAATAATTATATTATGTAATTATTAAGATTAATTAATATTTTTAATATGATTGAATTTGAACAGTAATTATGTATGGTAATATATTGTAATCTATTTTATGATCCGTGACTCGTATGCCTAATGCAAATCCGAGTGATCAGAATGTTATTGAAATGACAATATAGCTGAGGAATTTGTATTTCAGAACCATAAGACACTAGACGCATAGCTGAGTCAAGGTTTTGGTAGATAAGTATTAAATCCTTTCAGATCTACTAAAAATACACAACAGTGTGTCCGACTGCTACGTAAGAGGTTGTGGGTTCGATACCCACACGGGACACCACTTGACGTCATGATCACTGGTCGTCGTGTGATGTCATTTCACAAATTGTTGTTCCGAGTCGGGGTGTACCTACTTTGTGTCCGTGACTTGTATGTTAGTAAAGTCCCTCGCGACACTGGGCTTATAACCCACTGTTGGTGTCCGTTAAAAAATATTAAAATATATAGTAACAGTCGATTGCGCGATTTTTTTGTTCACGCCATATGACAGCATATGACTACACCGAAACGAGATTTTTCTACCCCTAAACTATAAACGAGATCATCCTAGAATCTTCTGCACACCTTACAAAGAGCGCATATTTAGTCATTATCTTTAATTTTTAAACACGCGTATTACATTTTCTTCACAACCTCACTATGTTGACTTATTATTTAACAGAAGCTATCAGTAACATTTTAAAAATAAAAACCCTAAAAACGCAAAACGTAATGTAAAGCTGGACTTTTGGTAAATTATTTGGACCCCTTATGGAAATGTGGAACTACATTTTGCAAGCAAAAAAGCTGTGCTACCTGCGCCAAATGTGAAAAACTGCAAAATTCTTAATAAATGTGGTATTTAAATTAAATTACAGTTTCGGATGACTAATAGTTTTTGGAATTTGACTCTTAGAAAATTTTTGTTTTTAAATAAAGTCAAATTTAGAGTATTGCTTATTTTTATCTTAATATAGAATTTTAGGAAAGTTTGAGGAGCTAGATCTTTTGTAGAAGACACTTTCTTCTTCTTTTTCTGCTTCCATCCAGTCCTAAACCTAGTGGTATGATCGATATGCGTGTTAAGCTCAAAAACTTTCTAGGATATAAAATGAAGAACCCATAGCTTTGGAATTAAACCTGAAAAAAGTCCGAAAATTTTGCTGTTATTCGCGTATTACGCAGGTGTTAGATTTTACATAGGGGTCGTAGCGATTTGTAATAAAATACTAAAGCTTTTATTGTTGAACTACGTAGAAGTCCTACGACTCCTTGTAGAAGTCCTACGACTCATCGTAATAGTACTACGACTCATTGTAGACCACTACGACTCATCGTAGAACTACACTTACTACTGTGTCAGGATATTTGGATTATATACCCAATCAGTTGCAATCTAACCTTATCAATCAGTATAGTATCAATAGGGAATAGAATAAATTAGGGAGGTAAATAATACAAAGGAATAAATGACAAGTATCATATATTTTCAACCTTGTTTGGTCTAGTTGTATCAAAGGTTTCATAATAGCCAGTCTCCTAATAAACATTTGCCGTACTACATTTCATACATCCTAAATACAATATACCACAGATACTTTCTAATATAACCAATTCACAACATTATTGCAATGTACGACCATATCGCTGTAGAACAGCTGATAAGTATCACACCAGGCAATATTCATCAAATCATATCACATTGCAATATATTGTTATTAGTCAATATCTATACATAATACACAATAATAAGATATCAGCACAAAAGAACCAGCAATAAGTATAATCTGAATCGGATCGTACCTGTATCCACAAATGTTGCAATCAGACTGAGCCTCGACCACAATCTGTCAGTCCTTTTATAGAACAAATACACTGAATATTAAAGAACATGTGGGTACTTCGCCAATACTTTTAATTATTATACTTCAACCCATAAAATTATTTAATACACCGAATTATGTTATTTAAATAAATGAATAATAATAAAACTATTACACAGATAAAACACACTACCTTTTAATTTTCAATAAAAGAAGTGAAATATCACAACAACAATATTTGACGTTTCAAGCAGTACCTACATTTGTGACCAGTGGATATTTATTGTTTTAATTCATTTATAATACTGTGTGGTGCTTTTATAATGTGTTATAATCATCTTAAGTAATTTACATGTTAATTACAACATAAACTGTAAGTACTTGTACTTTGTCATAACCTATTCCTGATACAAATTATTGTTCAGGTTACTAAAAACACAATTGACATATAGACATGGCTACTTGCATATCCATGGCTATTGTTATAATATAAACAACCTGTACCTACTTCTATAATGTCAATTTACTCTGCCATAACGTATTCCGTTATTCTAATGTACAAATACTGTTACATATTCTACAGTTAACAACGTTACAGTGGTATTTAGGATTCCTTATTAAAGTGGTCATTATGTCTACGATTTATTGACAGGCTAAACAAATTCATCAAACATATTCATCCCTTAGTACACAGGTATAATATTTACCTGAATTTATTTATTACGATGGTTATTTATCTATGTAAATAGCGATTAATATATCCCTTATCTATCACAGGTAACAAAACGTTTGTTTGCTTGCAAAATGCATTTTAACACTCGCCTAAGCGGTCTAAATAACATATCAAAAATGTAGCTTTACATCGCCATTTTAATATAGAGATTTACTCCCCAGTAACTAACCCTAGTAATAAGCCCTAAAATAAGTCTAGAAATAAAATTAAAATCACGATATTGTTTGAAAGCGAGTGTGGTATTAGGTGGTCAATATTGTATTTCTTTAGCTTGTTTATACATTATTTAATCCAATACCATATTCAATTCCGTATAAAAAGAGTTGTTATAAGGACTAATGAACACTAACAATACCACTACTCATTTTCAGATTATAGTTAGGTCTTGTGCGGAAATTCCCTAAAAAGTAATTTTTGTATTTTATTCTTGAAGTAAAGTCACCGGGTGTCACCCCAAAATGGGTGACCCCCGGTGCGGACCACCCCGCCGTGCCCCCCTAGCTACGTCTTTGGAGGAACGGGAAACTGTTTGCCGATCGGCAAAAAAATGCAACGACAGGCGCTTCTTTATTTAAAATTTAAAATAAGTACTGTGGGTTGTAGATAGGCTTTTTGAAGCTTTATAAATGTGACGTATAAATCAGTGAGACGTCTGGAAGCTCAGTTCGACGGGTGGAGAGCCCCGTCCCCCGACGCTAATGACGTTTCGACATCAATTACGCGTGGACGTCACTTGTCAACGTCAGCCGCTATAAAACAGGCGTTGACAGGCGAGCTGATGCGCCGACATCGGTACATCGGTAGGTACACTAGAGCTTCTTGTATACCGTCGCAAGATTTTAATCCGGCGATGTCGCGAGCCCGCTATTGTAATTAATTTTGAAGGAGGCTAAGCGAGCAAGCAGGTCGAGCGGTTCTTCCCACTAGCAGCCCAAGTTTGTTGGCAATTAAGTTGAGTGATGTATTGAAGCAGACTAGTACTTGATTGTATTACTTCGCTTTATGTAGGTCATGATTTTTGGCATAAATTTGTGAGCTGGTACTTTAACTTTGAACGGCAATAAATAAAGTCCTTTCATGATGGATATTTGTAGCCTGTATTTCATTATGAACGATAACGTTTGTTGTTGTTGAGTTGTGCTCTGTAATGCTTGGTCACATTTATATTTCTTACAATAACAAGTACGATTGCATTGTCCGTTACACATAGAAAAGAAAATATTATGTCGACCGAAACTATTGAAATTGTATTCCACGGAGTCGCATTTTCGTTGAATTTAATTTTGTTGAAAAATCGATGTGAACAATATTTGAGTTGCAAAATTTCAAATTAAGATTATAGTCTCTCAAAATTTGAAAGCCCTTAAGCTTCAAGAATCTCAACAAATTCCATCGACTTGACATAAAACAATAGGTAAAAAGGCGCTCGCATCGAGCACTGTTCGGTCCCTGTTGCAATATCGCGGCACAAACAGCTAATTCCCGGGACCACCACAATGGCTCCGTTGATTAGAGCCGATACGAACGAAGATTACTTCGGTTAATTACCACAAAATATCGTCCAATCGACTTTCATGACCTGTTTTAATAGGTACACGCCTATTTTCGGTTTTCTGACTTGATTTTGCGATATTTTGTAAAGTTGTGTAAAGCTATTAGAGGTGTTTTGGCTTTTAAAGTGTATTCGTTTTGACATAATTAATAAAAATATCATCACTCCACTGGCAGGAGCTGGATGCGAGAAGCCGAAGATAGAACAAAGTGGCGTGCAATTGGAGAGGCCTATGTCCAGCAGTGGACTGCGATAGGCTGATGATGATAAAAATAATTATACATAGTCTTTGATTTTAGTATATGTCTGTTGTCTTGATGAAGCATTCTCTCAGCAAGCATAGTCAAAGAATTCAGATACCTATACAGGTAGATAAAAAACCCACCTTCAATAAAATTTAGATCTGCTTGAAAGTCGCAGTGCTAATGAGAAGGTAAACCAAACAACATCTTCATGTTTTCCTGTAATTAATATTTCTGTCGTTTTTAATTTACCATGTAATATTTTAGAAAGCTTAAGTTAACAAAGCTGACGGCTCGTTTGCGGCTTCCGCTGCGCCATGAGCTCGAGACCTCAGTTTATAATTTAAGATAATTTTGGATGTTGCTAATGAACGCAGCGTACCGAGCACCAACCAAACGGTGCTTTGATGTTTCTTATTCTGCTCCACGGACTTATGAACAATCGTTTTAAATATTTGGCTTTTTGATACCCTACTTGACTTTAAATTATTGTTGTATCTGTCGGGGTCTTTTTCTTCCCTACCGTGACCCCAAAACTGTTAATACATGAAATACTTTTCGCTTTTGGAATATCCGCACCCGATGTTCTTACAATATGGACTTGTATAGCGTATGTACACTTAAGAGGCTTAACAATTTCCTACCTTCTTCTTCTTTCCAATAATGCTTAACACAAGATTGCTAAGCAGCGATAATATAATAATATTATTAAGGCATTGGATTCCAAATTTATTGAAAGGATTTGAAGTTTGATTCAAGTCTTATTATTGACCCTGGTAATTTAGTTGAAAAAATATAGTAGTGAACAAACACTACTATATTTTTTCACGTTTTCTTTGTCGAATTATTTTTTAGCTTATTTAGGTTTGCGTAATTATGTACTTATATTAGTTTTAGCAACTCGTTCGCAGTTTCGTACCACGATTTTTTCGGCCCATGGGTCGAATCACAGAGTTCAATTTTTTTTTTGATTCTTTGATTCGTCCCATTGCTATATTGGTTTAAAATCTATTTCTTTTAGTACAGTCGGTAAAACAATCTTAACTAGGTAAAATCGTAACGGGTTCAATAAAACAAATTTTAGTAAAAAATAGATAAATTAAAATCTAGTATGACGCGATAACAGTTTGAAATATACCTATATAATATTTTTTTACTGAAAACAGTATCTTGGTGTATAATTACAGTAAATATCGCAAAATCATAAGAAAATACAAAATCACACCTAAATGAAAACCTAAAAACAACAATAGTCAAAAAATTAAGTTTATTTACTAAAGTTTGTCCTGTTACGATTTACCTAATTAAGATTGTGTTACCGACTGTACCAAAAGAAATAGATTTCACAAGAATATAGCAATCGTGTGCGGGACGAACCGAAGAATAAAAAAAAAAAATTTTTGAACAGAGAAAGAGTCGTTTTAGCTAGATAATAATTAACATCAATTTCTGTTATCTGCGTATTAATGTTGTTATTAATATTTAACACCTAATGTAGTTATATCTACGTTCTACATTACCTATTCAGTACATTATCAGAATCAATTGATGAACTACATAATATATTAATTAACCGCACAATATCATTGATGGGAAATTCCAAAACCGCGTGCCTAACATGCTGTTTAATCTCTTTAATTATTTTTCTCTTTGGCTATAGGTATAAACCAGAGAGGAGTTAAAGTTATAAATTGACAGTGCAATTATTTTGATGCACGAAATTTTATACACTATCTACCTATTTAATATTATAATATAAATATTAAATCTCCTTAGGTCAAAACCCCTCTTTGACATAATATACTTTTAAATACAAGGTCAATTTAACGTCGACATATTAGGTACAACAATTTAATCTCCCTACAATATAAACATTATGGAGCTTCTGAGAATTTGTTTGATGCCAAATTTAATTTCAAAAATGCCTCTAAGACCGGAGCCTTGAGCGTAAAGCCTTTAAAGTGAGCTATTGAGATTCAGCGAATTTTCCAAACGCCTGTCAAACTTTGATAAAGGGTGTTGTGCAAACGTGACGGGTTTTTCGCGAAACGGCCTGTAAATGCGAGCGTGCGGGTAATTTGCACAAAAGTCACTCCGGCAAAGTTACAACGCGCTAATAATATAATTTATATGGCGCCGGCGCCGGATGAATACAAGATAGTTATTTAATTTCGAGAACACGTAAAGTTTATGTCGCTCTGAATAGCCGGTGAATGGATCGAGGCCCGCAATTTTTCATTTTATACAATAGCTCATATATCAAACTGGCATTATAAAGAGAAAAGTTTTGTTGGTTTTTTTAGAAGCTCGCATAAAAATGATTCATCGGTTAAGTACAATGGTTGTATCGTTACCTGGGACAGTAATTTATCCAGATTAGCCGTAGTGCGCCATGAATATCTTAAACTTATTATAAAATAACCTTCCACCGTCTGTGTCGACTGTTTGGTTGTTATGTAAGTACTTTACTCTTATGTAAGATTATAATGATTTGGCTCCGACATTCTGATTCACATTGCAATTATGAGATTATCCCGCCCATGGACTAATGTTTTAAGTTCGCGTGTGATGGAGTCTTATATGTCCTCTCTTACATTTTCAATAGAAATACCATTCTACGAGTATTTGTGTTTAGTAGTGTTGCCCAAATGCAAGAACAAGACGAGACTTAGCCAGTCTTGGTCTTGGTCTTGCGCCAATACACCTGGTCTTGGTCTTGGTCTTGGTCTTGCGCTCCCAGTCTTGGTCTTGGTCTTGGTCTTGCAGCAAGAGTCTTGCAAGTCTTGCAATTACCTATTAGTCTATTACTATTTATTAAAGTTTACTTTAAATCTTAGAAAAACGTATTAGAATTGGAACATTGTGAGCTTGAATTAACATAGCCATAGTAAAGATCAAGCAGATTAATAAGTAACTGAAGATTTGATAAGAAATTCGAAAAATCAACTGACCTATATGTCGTTTTCCATGGAAGTAACTGTTTCTTAATAAACATTTATGATTTATAAGCTTACATTTGCTAAAACATGTAAAAAAACAAATTAATTACAATAACTTGACTGTATTTTAAAGAACAATACTTATCTGTCTAGAAAGAGATTGAACCCTCAACTTATAAGAAATTTAATAAAAGAGTTTACGATTTATCATTTATTTGAATAAAAAATAAAATACAACACAAATCAACAGCTTTATCATTAGGTTATGATACTTTATATAATTTTTTTTGACCAAGAATTAATACAAAGTAACCATCTGGCTGACTCATCACTTAACCTATTTCTATGTTTTCTAATTACTAATGATGCTTTAGAAAATAACCTCTCAGCAGGTACTGAAGTTGCAGGTATTGAGAGAATATCACGGGCCATTTTCGATAAAATCGGATACTCTGTCTCATGCGTCCTCCACCAATCTAAAATGTCTTCCGAGCTGGCAGTTCTTGGTTTTCTCAGGTACTCCTCCAACTCGTCTATCACTAAGCCTTGAAGACAAGATCCAGATGACGTCGAGGGACATTCATAGAGTTTATCAAAGTCTATTACGTCTTCATCTTCATCACATACTTTATTTTCTTTTTCTGGTAATTCCAGAGATTTGTTCAGTGAGTGTAGACTTTTATATTCTTCATAAAGTTCATTGAACTTGCGCAGACTTTCTGTTTTAAGTTGCTTCCCCCACATTGTCAGGTCAAAAGTCTGAGCCTTATGCCTTGGGTCTAAAATTAAAGAAGTACAATAAATCCAGTTGCTCTTCTTGTAATGTTTAAGCATTTTGTCTCGAGCTGCTTGGAAAGCTAGAAACTGTTTTACCATGGATTCAATTTTATCTAGCAAGAGATTGAATGATACAATGACTAGCGGTAATGTAACATATTTGTCTCCACCAAGTTTTGTACTTAAAAGTTTAAAGTTTATTAGAAATTTATGTAATTTTTCGAGTACCTGCCATTCATTAGCTGTGATTTGAAAATCATTTAATTCGGTGACAGAACTGCACAATATGTCAATGCCCGCTCTCACTTTTAAACCAAATCCAATCATATCATGTGTGGAATTCCATCTCGTTGGACAGTCAAGAATGGCATTTAGATTTGATGGCACGCCAGCTGCTTCACAAGCAGACTGAAACTTCTTCTTCACTATCTCACTTCTTTTTATTTTACTGGAAATACTGCGTAACTTTGTTACAGATGTACGCGAGTCAGCAATATTTGGTGCAGATTCTTCATCTTCCTCATCCTCAGTTTCGTCTGCATAGTCTTCGTACTGCTGATCTTGCGCGTTAGTGTCAGACTCACAGTGTAATGCTAAGGTCTTTAATAAATCTTGTACACCAAGGTTTAAAATGTGAGCAAAGCACCGGAAATGTTGATTGTCTGAATCAAAGTGTGGCGGCAGCTGTTTGCCCAGTTCATACATGAATTTGGTATTTGCAGTTGCGTTGTCGACCGTGATACCTTGTATTTTATCAATTATGCCATATACACCAATAAACATTCATGGAAAATCGTTGCAATATCTTCCCCAGTATGTCGACCGCGTGATGGTATAAAATCAAGAACTACAGATTGATACTTCCATGCGTTGTCTATATAATGAATAGTAACCCCGTAGTAATTCCTACCAGCAATTGACGTCCACCCATCAATGGTAAAAGACATTTTAGATGATAATTGTTGAAGTCGTTCCTTGAGATTCAATTGGAGCTCTTCAAATCGCTCTTTGACTTTCCTTCTAAGTGTAGACCTTTTAGGAAACACCATATTAGGGCAAATACGTCGAAAATATACTTGTGTAGCTTCGTCATCGAAAAATGAGAAGGGAAGATATTTTTTCACCACCCAATCAACTGTAGCTGTCGTGATGTTGTCACTGCTGTTTTCCGACTGAAACAAAACAATAAATCTTGTGTTATTAGGTTTGAGCGTATAAGAGGAGGAGGTTTGTTGTTGTTAAATCGAGAAAATCGTTAAATTGATATTTGTTATATTAAGGTTGCACTGTACTGTAATTTACCAAAATAAAGTACTTAGTTGTTACTGGCCGATTAACTGAAAATATGGGTGTTTATAAAAAATATTTAAGACGATAATTACATACTTAATATGTCGCACCCCTAGATGAAAACTGTGAAAACACCACTAACTCAAAAATACTTACGTAAGTTAATGGCGTTTTTGAAAGTATCGCATGAATAGCTACGCGGAGTTAAAATTCTTTTAACTGTTAAAAAAATATTCTTACCTGTCCACTTCCAGCGGTTACTAAAAAGCTTGTGATATCTCCACTTAATTTTGGTTTAACAGGAAGAAATATTTCTGATTCCTTTTTGTGGAAAGATATTAGATGTTTCCTTAAGCCTGAAGTGTTTCTGTTTTTCATTTTTATTTCAATCTTTTTATGTTGGCACAATTTACAGAAGGCAGTTTGGGATGCATGAATTATTTCGAAAAACTCCTCAAATTTGCTTTTGGGTCTTTTAGATCTGTGACTCAAACTCTCGTTACTCGGACTAGAATAATTTGAATCTTCGTCACTCATATTAAATTGTACACGTGATACGTTTTTAGAAAACAACGAGAATTAGTAAAAACAATTATCAAGTTAGACTCGAAGCACAGCTCAATTGGAAATGACTGGAATTAAAATAATTCCTTTATTTATAGTACGTTTCCTTGCTTTACCGCGCCGCCTCGCCACGTGCCGGCTCTATGAAAAGGATGCCGCCGCAAATCAAACAATGCCGCGTGCGGCGTACAAACACACACTAAATATTACCTACTTGTACAGACGCGACGCGTGAATAAAATAGAATTAGTGCCAATCACTATTCTTTACATATAAGTGAATGTTTTGGCGTACATCTATACTAATATTATAAAGCTGAAGAGTTCGTTTGTATGTTTGATGACAGAAGTTTTAAAATAAATAAATAAGTCCTGAACGTCACTATACCTCCAAAGTTACTATTCCTCGTGGACGAAGTCGCGGGCACAGCTAGTAAATACTTACTCTCATCATCTCTCTCAGAGATATTCGGGCTGGTAAGTAATACAAAACTCTTATCGCAGGCTTTTTATTTTATTAGTAGGTAAGTACCTACGCTTTTTATATTATTTTATTAGTTTTGTAGAATTTTTTTACACGTTTCAAGTATATTTAAAAGTGGCTACAATATTTATTAAACGGGTGATATTTGAACACTTTTTTGCTATTTTTTCTTGTAAAAACTTAAGAAATATAATGACTAAATGTACAATAATAGTACCTAAGTAATTAGTTTAAAACCATATAAGTAATCAATATTATAATATATACTTACTAGAATGAATTAATATGACATCTACTACCTATCCTTACCATTTTATCCTAATCATAATACTACTTGCGTGATCAGTATAATGTATTCATTTTCATTCTAAGCACTCTGAAACTTATTTATTCTTTGAAACACCTGTAGGTACTCTACTAGGAAATTATTTTGCATGAGTATACCTTCGCCCTATGGCGGCAATCAAATAGTGTCAAATGTTATGATTTCGGCGTGGCGGCAACGATTGTTTTAGATTTCAAAAGAAGCCGCCGGCGCGTGTATCATAACCATGTACTTCCGAAAAGCGGCAAATTTCTTTGAGAAGTAAGTACAAAACCTTTGATGCCGCATTATCAAAGTGCCGATGGTTAAAACATAACTATGCATGCACTCAGTTTGATTTTAATAGATATTTTTTTATTCGCTATGTTTATGGTATTAGTCGTAATGCGCATAGGTCCAGTTTTTCATATTCTTTGATACAGTTTTTTGCGTCTCATAGAATTCCTAAGCGTACCTACCTATACACCGAACTGTTACACCTAACTACTCAGTGAAATAGCGCTAAGTCCTAGCTGCAAGACGCAAGAGTCTTGCAGGCTATGTCTTGTTCTTGCTCAAGTCTTGCACGGTCAGTCTTGGTCTTGGTCTTGCTAAAAATACGCGGTCTTGTTCTTGGTCTTGGTCTTGCAAAAACGCAAGAACAAGACCAAGACTGCAAGACCAAGACTGAATTTGGGCAACACTAGTGTTTAGTAAGGTTTCAACTGATTGGCATACATAAGACCTAAAATTAGCCGAAACTAGGAATCCGGGAAATACATATAGGTAATTAAGGTATTATTCAGCGCGCTGATAACATGTGTACCTTATTCTGAATCTCTCTTATTACGCCACCTCTCATGTCACCGAAGTAATAAAAACTTTTAATCGAATCGGCTCCACAAAATGATGAGCCCCACACACCTGAAGTCTATTGTTGCAATATTAAATTATAACAATCTTGGAGACTTAACCCAAGTCACTTGAACTCCGACACGCGTGTAAATTGACATTAAAGTTCCACCATGTGTCGACCCCTCCCCTCTCCCCCTCTCCTCTGCCGCTTAAACACACCGCAGGTTGCCAAACGTTTGCCGATTCATAATGCATGAAGAGCTAAACTTCCTCCTTCAACTATTCCCCTTTCACTTTTGAGTTACGGCGCCAGTGTCAATATAATACATTCATATCAGTGTGAGACAATCCGGACGAAATACTCTCAAAGTGGTGAAGTTTTTTCGAGAAATAACTAAAAGTTTGGTAACTCGATAAGGCACTTACGTAAAGAGTTATGACAACTGTTGGAAGTTACAGAGAATTGAATGGACCATCTAAAGACGAGATTAGGAATTCAATGTCGTCTTGCTCAATCTGGTTAGGGCTGATTTTATTTTGAGTATACTGGGATTAATTTATTGACTGTTGTGTGTAATTGTCTCCTCACTAAGTCACTATAAGTAGATTACAAAATATTAAAAAGCAGAACCAATATATTTGAATATTGTGCTTGAACAGGTAGACTGGAATTAAACTTAATTTGGTACTAGTACCAATCGCGTCAAGTGAACTGATAGCGTCGTCTAAATTACATTGCGAGCAGCGCCAATAAGCACCAATGTCAACTGCATACTGTTCATTGACAATTCTATATGTCCCTTTGTAACTGCTACATACATACAAATCATATCTCGATAAAATTATATTTGACGATGTAATACGTTAAGGTTTGTTAGCGATGGTAGATCTAAGACATACGCCGTGTCGGTTATTCTTCCGTGAAATTACTGTATTTTGGTTGAAGGGCACTGTAGCAAGTGTAACTCGGTAAATTATAACGTAAAAATATATCATATTAATATAATCTTTATTTGTCATAAACAGATGTTATCATAACTGATTTGTTCCCTGGCTCCTGTGCTGGTTAAAACTATGTTACAGTGAGACAGTGTTCTACTAGACTAAGTAAATTAGTTGTTATGGTAAATAATGAAAAATAAACTGAAATATTAGGCTTCTCCTTCGATGTACCCGACACAGGGATATTTTACTTATGAAATTGAAAAAAAGCTCCTAACGATGAGATCTTGAAAATCACATTTTCTAGATACCAAAACTATTGCAACAAGCTCTTGAAAAATGTTAAAATAGCTTATGAGAAAAATAAAATGAGTAAAGCAGGCAACAACCGCAAACAATGCCATAAGATATCAGGCAGGTCCAAAAATAAAGATAATATTTCGTCTCACTTGTTACCAACCCAGGCATCACCAGACTGTTTAATAAACTTTGTGAACGATTTTTTCTCTGTTATTGGAAAACAACTTGCCGAAAAAAAATTAACTACACAAAATGAACCAATCAAGCCGATAAAAGTGAATAACAACCCACACTATAAGGTAATGTTGCCGACTGATGAGCGCCAGTTTGCTGATCTACTGAGATCACTTCGTAATGACTGCGCAGTGGGATGGAACAGAATATCTAGTAACCTGTTAATAAACATGAAAGCGCGGTAGTACCAAATCTGACGTATATTTTTAATCTCGTACTCACTACAGGCAAGTTCCCTGACGTGTTTAAGAAAGCTATAGTACACCTGATCTAAAAAAGTGGAGACCAAAACTGTGTCAGCAAATACGGACCTTTTGCTGTAGTTTCAGGGCTATCAAAAATTTTTGAACGAATTATGAACAATAGACTTAATAGATCATTAATTACCTAGAAACAAATAAACTGCTCTCCCCTGCCCAATTTGGCTTTCGTGCGGGTAGATCCATTTCTGATGCGAACGAACTTGCCAACTATGAAGTAAGAGACACTGATGCTGGACGTAAGGTAATGCGTATATTTTTAGACATTTCCAAGGCTTTTAACACGGTTTCCGTATCTCTCCTTGTTCGGAAAATGGAGACCTTGGAAATCTGAGGTGTGCCCCTGGACCTCTTCAAAGATTTTTTTAGTAATAATAATAAAAAAATCTTTATTTAATTAGGAGCAAAGTATTATACTTTTGAAAAGTCAATGTAAAGCCTGTTCGCAAACAATAGGTAAAGCCGGAGAAAAGAACAGGCAATAAAAACTCGCGGCCACTCTTTTCAAATTACCAATGTTTACAATGTTTATTTGTTTTTAAACTGTATATGCAGTATTATACACCATATTGGAGGACTGATGCAATGAAAGAAGAGTACACGAGATTGGATATATCAACCTCAATGGGCACAATATAGTAAGAGCATCCGCTTACAATGCAAAAACTATAAGTGCTTAAATATTTTAAAATGTGGTAAATGTCGCTGGTGTCACAATGATAACCATGATTTTGTAATAATATTAATTACCTTGTATTGTGTCACTGTTTATTTACCTCAATAAAAAAAAATGCCCAAATTACTGCTACATAATGAATAATATAATGTTTTGTTTAAAAAGAAAAAAATGGCCTTAATTTATCACGCAGAATCTTTACTTACAAAAGTAAATCGCTTTCTTAACTAATACCTATATTCACCTAAGTAAAATACATTTATAAGGAGCAACGAACTACGAGTACATCCATTTATCTTTATCAGTTAAATAATCATCGATTGAGTAGTAACCTCTTTGTTTAAGATGTCTCTTGACTACATTCCTAAATTTATTTCTTGGTAGCCCCTCGAAATGCTGATTAGAATTTTATTGAAAAATTTAAAACCTAGTCCCATTTATGAGTTTTATGAAGCCTACGATATTGACCTGCTAATTTGTGCTTATTTCTTGTATTCACGGAGTAAATATCACTATTTTTGTTGTATAAATGTAATGTGTATGTAGCGTACTCGGCCCCACGTTATTTCTTTTATGAATTAACGACATCTTCGCAGATAATACTGCTATCTTCTCTTTAACGCTGATACGTGGAACGAGGCATATGCATTATTTAACACAGTCTCTAGATGGCTACAAGACAATTTGCTAACCTTATACAGAGACAAAACAAATTACATGATATTCTCAATATAAAATGGTGGCCGGATGCCTGCGATTTTACCACTTTCTGTGCAAGCACACTCGTGCCCAACTCCACACAATACTAAGTCCAACTTGAACAAAGCAGAGAGTGTAAAGTACCTACTTGAAAGTCATAATAGATTACAGCCTCAAATTTGACGTAAATTGATAAACGTATTTAAATCAATAACATAATCATTAGAGGCAAAACAACTGAAATCAGTTTACTTTACCCTTGCTTAATCAGTAATAACCTACTGTATAACATCTTGAGGTGGAGCGCCAAAAACTAGTCTGATTGACTTAGAAAGAATACAGAGGGCTATTTAGAAAGTGGCGGTCGAGAGGCTAACGGACTGGTTACAAGGGCTAAATAATGATGACGCTGAGGCAACGATTGCAATTTTATCATGAGGGGTTTGATTTTCCAGTCAGTCTGCTACCAAACTGATTACAATTAGACGGCTTCTTCTTCTCCCTCTCCACTTTTATGAAGCTATCTTCAGCTGTCTGCCAATTACATCTTGGATTAGGGGTAGGCTTCGAAGATGCCGGTGCACCCTTTGACTTTATGTTCGTCTGTCGTATAGTCACGGGAGCTTTACTTACATCAGCTGTGTATCCACGTCGAGGTGACGTGTTTACAGTTAAGACCCCTCGCAGCGCTGGGGAAGCGGGGGGAGGTATCAGATTTTGCTGACTCAGGCTACGGCTTCGATGAATTTCTTGCACTGTGACGTACGTCGTTAGTTGAATGCACGTGTGACCTAGATTCCACAATATGTTTGCGTAAACAAAGTACCTCGGAACGCGGCTCACTGATGATATATTGTAACGCTTCAAACTTTTGACATAATTCTCCCAGGCTTGGCCGTAGACTAAAGATGTCCTTCAGCAATCTGGTAACGACGAGGTCGAACGTAACGGGAGACAGCTTGCGCAGGTCCTTCGCCATGTAAGTCGGCACGTTCGTCGGCATCTGTCTCCTTCAAGACTTTAATGATGTCTTGGAGACTTCTCTCTCCCTTTTCATCTATCCAGCGGGATAGCATTCGGTCACTTATTTAATGCGACTTATATAACAGCGCTTTGACTCTACGTATCTTTTCTTCATCGAAGTTATAATAAAATGCCAGGATTTCGTTCACCACGAGTGTTTGCGAATCCATGACGAAACTATTCGTACGCGGCTAATGCCGCGTTAAACGTGAATAAATAAATTCGTGAGCACAGTGCCGCACGTGTAACTACGAGCAGTTTTCCTTCGTCTATGTGGAAGTTGTGAATTGTAAACCCCAAACATCCCGCTGGTCGCCGCATGCCGACAATATGTGACTTACCGATTAATATGTGTGCTTACTAGTGTGTGGAAAGTTGATCATTGTTAAACTGTTAAATCACTTTTCTTTACTGGTAATAATAAATAAAATCATAAATATGGCTAGGGATACGAGAAGGCCTCCCATTCTATGAAGTTTCTCACTGCTGTGTTATTTATTTAAGTATCATACACCGACTATTCTCGAACGTTGGCAACCGAGTACTGAAAATGTATAATAATATGTACCTGGACGAAGGGATGAAGGTATGCAATGATTCTGAGGACGACGTCAAGGAACAAGGTGAAGTTGAAGAAAACACTAGGAGGGCTGACCCCGCCACCTTATGGAATAAATAGTCGGGAAAAGAGAATCTTCAAATCCCACAGGCCTTCATCGTTATTTATATTGAGATACCTACGTAGGCGCATCACAACATTAGACGATCACAAAATTTAACCTATAAACGAACATGACATTACGTTGACCAACTAACGAAACGACCAAAATATGTGATCACACCACAAAATAGTGGTCACCAATGACCGCGCTTTGCGCAAAATAATTTATGTCATTAATTATTCTCCGATTTAATTAATTAGTTATTGTATAATTATGCAATCGAAATTACCCAACCCAATTATTTCCTGATAGGTTAATAATTCAGCTGATTTCGTCTTGGTAGTAGAAACTTGTGACAAAAAAGCATATTTTTATTTTAGGGTTTCGTACCTCAAAAGGAATAAAACGGAACCCTTATAAGATCACTCGTGTTTCAGTCTGTCCATCCGTCACAGCCAATTTGCACCGAATCTACTGGACCGATTAAGTTCAAATTTGGTACACATATATGTTTCTGTGACCCAATCATGGACGCATAACATAACGTAAATAGAAGAATTTAGAACGTGAGAGCCATTTTCGGGAGCAAACGAGAAAAATAAAATAAATATTTTCGCGAACGGCATCGTGTAACACCCCCTTATTTCCGAAGCTACTGGGCCTAATACTTTGAAAAATACAAAAGATTGTTCTTAGCCTCTAGATTATAGGTAAACCTATAGGAAGTCTGAGTTTTAAACATAGCGGTCATTTTAGGGGGTCAAGTAAGAAATTTAGAAAAAGTTTTGCTAACAGTATCGTGTTACATCTATACTAAAGCGGAAGAGTTTGTGCTTTGTTTGTTTGTTTAAACGCGCTAATCTCATGAACTACTGGTCCAATTTGAAAAACTCTTTTTTCTTTTTTGTTGGATAGCCCATTTATCGAGGAAGGCTATAGGCTATATAACATCGCGCTACGACTAATAGGAGCGGAGTAGCGAAGTGAAATGTTGCAAAAACGGGGAAAATTTACGCATACGAAGTTGCGCGGGACAGCTAGTATCAAATAAAAGGACTTGTTGTGAGGATGTATAATATATTTTTATTATATTTTTTTCAAGAAAAACCATGTAAATAGATCATCCCCCCCTTCCCTAATCTCGGAATCTATTGAGCCTAATATTTTGGAAAAAATGCAAAAGATGAGTCTTAATCTATAGATTACAGAAAAACCTATTAAAACTCTGACTTTTGAACATGTGGGCCATTTTAGCAAAACAATATATTAAAAAACCATTTTGAAAACGGTACAGTACTGTAACATGAAAACAAATGAAAGGCTTGGCTTAAGGGTCTCAAGTATGTATTTTTTAAGGTATTTAAGAAAGTTCATAAAAATCAACCCCTTTTGAATGACTGTGCCTTGTAGGTTTTAAAGAAAGTCTATAGTGTAAAAATCCAGCATTTTTATTCTAGTGGTTAGTGACCCAGACTGCTAAGCTAGAGGTTGTGGGTTCGATTCCCATCTAGGATAAAAGTATATTCTACTATTTAACCCATTGGTTAAATATTAGAATATACTTGAGGTTGTTATATTAAATCTCAAGTCTCCTTTTTAGGGCTCCGGAGCCAAAATGGCCCTTAACACAAACGGGAAAAAACGGCCCCTCTCATAATTTTGTTTTGTCTGTCTGTCTATCTGTCTATTCGTCCGTATGTCATTCATTTTACTCAAAGACTACACAATGAATATTGCTTAAATTTTATAAAAGGTATTTTGTAGTAACCGCTACTTAGTTTGATAGCTGAATGATAACTCAAGCTAAAAAAAATAAATTGGGCTAATATGTATGGCACATCATTCAACAGGTATGGACAGGACAACTTTTTTGATTAAGTGAATGTTTTTGAAAATAATCGCTTCGAAAGTTGCATAAATTGTGCCCCTTATCTTTGAAACCGTATTACCAAATTATATGAAAAAAATCCGAAAGGTAGCGCTTCCCAAATAAATACTACTTAAAACTAAAACTATTACATACTACTAAAATTAGTACTTAACTGTGGTCTGTGTTTCAAAATAATACACTCGGTTTTCCTAGAACTCAAAACAACATTGAAGGATGGCACAGAAGATGGAACAAAACAGGCTCTTTATGCTACCAAAGAAATTTTAATTAAAAAGCAAGCTATAAAAAATAGGACTACTGAAAAGGCAAATAACCGTATTAAATAATACTTTAAACTAAAATTATTTCGGATATGAGTTATTGCCGAAAAACTGTATTTCCCAACAAAAGTGCGGAAGTGCCATGAACGTACGCTCTTCTGCTGGTGCAATTATTCAAATCGGATTTTTTTATACGAGAACGGTCCGACATGCACTTGCCCGGTTTTAATAACATTATTCTATATCTTGCCTTTGCACCAGTCCTCTTATATGATATACCTATAATTAATGGTGGCTTATATACTGTTTATAAACAAACAAACATTGTAAACATCGGCAATTTGAGTTTTTATTGGCTTGTTCCTTTCGCCGGCTTCACCTTGCGAACAGGCATGTAGTATGTACTATGTAGAATCATGACTTTCTTAAGTGGATAAAGATTATTTGATATATGTATTTAGAATTATATAAGTATGTTTATTTAGTTTTTTATTATTTTCAGTTATTATATTCCGTTGTCTGGTTGCTCTTTAGTTTTGGATCAGATGGTCTTGTGTGAGTTGTTTGATGTTAAATCTTTTAATATTGTTTCGAGAGATCCAGAGATCTCGTTAAAACAAAAATGTGAAAATATGCCAAGGTTTCGATAATCGCTTTTGAAATTCTAAAAATAATTTGTAGGTACATGACGTATTTTATTTTTTTAAATAATTTGTTTACAACTCAATATTTAGTACCTATTTAGTAAGTTTTTTAACTACTAGCAATGTAGGTCGCACATTACCGTGGCACGAAATGCTTCACGTAACCACCGTCGGTGAGGGGTTGTTCCGTATTATTGCTCATCCGTATCATTTACTAATCCTAAATTAGAATTCATAACTGATCCCATTACATTATTTAAAAAAAGTTTCTTTATTCAACCGAAATGCATTTTTTACTCTACATATAGCAAATATTAACGAAAAAAAATTTGGGTGATTTCCTATCGGTTGAGCTAGGAATACTTATATCATGAATAAAGAGATGTCCGTTGAGTAAGGTAAAAAAAACTTAGTGCGGAATCCTCAATGCGCGAGTTCCACTTGCACTTGGCCGCTTTTTTATTTGCTTAGAACTGAATCAAGTAGTTACGACGTGAGGCGCTAGTACACAAACTAAACCGAAATTGTCCTCATACAACAGCAACCAGCAAATAACAGTAACGGATACAACTTGTACAAGCTTCATCCGTCACAGCGGTCAGCGAGACGCCACGTCCTCGCGACACCGCACATCTATCACAGCGGCGCGGCAACGCTTCTAAAACGATTACATATCACTTTCGTCCAAGCAATAATTTCCCCAGGGTCCACATTTATACCTACAAGAAAATGTTCCGAAATATCCCACAGTTTGATGAAAGGGTTGAAGAGGACAGGGTCGCACTCATATTTTATTTATAAAGATGTAAATGTTAACTGGGCAAGGATTCGTTGACATGTTTGCCCAATTAATAAATGCGCTGTTTGGGAAATTAATCATTGTTATAGAATTTAAAAATACAAGTCATTATATTGTGTTGTGGGGTTTATTCGTATTAATCTTATTTTTTTTCACGTTAATTGAATTACTAAGTTTATGGAGCGATTCTAAATTAATATTCCGATATCCAAAATATACGGAAATAAATTATTGTTAGCAGGTATAAATAAGGTTAGTAAGCGAAAATCAACCGTAAAAGTAATTTTAAATACCTAATTATACTACATTAGACAAATATAGAATCTGTTGAATAAGTAGTTAATTTTCCATTATAAATATTATTACAAACATCTATTAATACACCTCATTATCATTTCGGCACAAACAAATGGTCGGCTCTGACTTTAAACTTCATTTTCGATTCACGAAGCATCAATCAAATCCGACAATCGGTAACCAAAACAAAGTTCTGGTAATTTAAAGTTATTGAAAGGCTAAATGATGATTGCAATTGTCGCCCTCATGACCGTGTAACAAGAGCCGCGGTTCCTGTGCCCTCCTCGTTCACCGGTATTGTTTACAAATCCCATTATAGCTGTTAAATGACCGGTGAAACGATGGCGTGTCATGCTCAACAAATAATTACGCATAATTCACGGGACATATTCGGGTTAGGCCGAGCTTGCGGTAATTCTGTTTTCTCTTGTTATTTATCTTCGGTATTGTTGCTTTGTATTAAGGCGTTTTGGAGACCAAAAAGAATGACATTAGCATTATTTTGAGATTGACTATTGGGTGATATACCCATTTCTATTTTTATTAACAATTCGATTAACTTTCAGCGTCAGATGCTTATTAAATAAGTTAATGTGCATTAAATATGCTGGTGAACTTGATACGTAGGTATATCTATTATCTTGTAACGAAGTAATTTAACAACAAAACTCTATTCAGCGATATAAAGTTTAATAACACTTTCACTAATTAACGTCATTACATAAAAATATAGCTTTAATAAGTAATTAACTATTGAATAAATTATATCATGTATCGAGTTGACAACGTTAATGCCGGTCTAATAACCAATGTCGCACGCTGCGTCACTACATCGGATCAAGGGGAACTTTCCGCGACATTAATTGAATATTTCTCACACCATCCATATTCATCGGAGTAGTGTATATAATACAAGATACTATGCGGACAAAGTTACTAATGGCTTTGCTAATGCAAGTTAGTCTTGTTACTAATGTATAACCTGATGAATATGAATTTTGTAACAACTGCTTAGCATTATTTTACTTAGTATTCTGGGTATGAAGCTTGATTTTATATGGATATGAAGGTGTGCCTGACACGTCTGAGATCTTGACGTCGTCATCAAGGATTTTACGAAGTTTATGTGTATAGAATATTAGAGAAGAGAGAAATATTTGATAACGGGCTGAACCTAAAACAGACCAATAATTAGTTTCCTCCTTGACAGTAAAAGTCCTGTAATAAACGACCAACCGACCGATCTGCACACCGTACTGCTACAAATAAACTGTTAGCTACACGAAAACAAAACAAATTGAAATTTCGCGAAGCACGTCAAGGTGGTCTCTCGCCCGCATCCCGCGGTGTTTGGACAAGTTGCGCGAGTAAATAACACGGCAGACAAAGATAACGCTGGGTAGAGAGTAGTTTGTGACTGGGAGACCGCGATACTGGCTCTCAAATATCACAAAATGTTGCCAAGTTTTGTTCTTGAGGCAGGTAATAAAACGATGAACGTAAAATTAATTTACTACCAACAATATCTACCATAAACAAGGTTTTGGCAACATACACGTCACAACAGACACTCATTTTGGAAAACAAAAGGCCAAACTGTACATAAAAGCTATTGGATTATATGTATTTTTAAGAAAATTAATCGCATTTTATTATTCAAACTCATAATAGAACATAGATAAAAAAACCCTTAAAACTCCCAAAACGTAAAATGAATTAATTCGTTATTAAAAGAAAGTTAATTTGTGTGTTGTACCGTTAATCACTGAATAAGGCTTTGATAAAAAAAAACAATGGCTATTGATAAAACAAAAATCTGAAGATCATATTTAAGGGATATTTTTTCCAAAGAACAAAAATACTTATAAATAATTCTTAATATCTAATATAGAGTTTGTAAGGTACAAAGCTTGTTGGGAAACAGACAAATTATTATAATGTGGGTGTACAAAGGGAAGGTAATGCTATTGAATTAATGATGTCTAAGAGAGCTCAAGTGTCCTCTAGCGTCACAAAAATATTGGCGGATCGTTTATTGCCAAGACTTCGTTATGTAGACTCGCCTCATCCAATCAAATGTTCTCATTTTACGGATGGAATATTTAATAACATGATTTGAGATGGTCCTGTTGTTTTTACTCAAGTGTGAATATTGATTTCATTTTGAAATGAAAATAAAGTTTGAGTTCTTGGAAGCTCAGTATTAATATTGTACGCGAATGTTGAATCCATAGTTAACTTGGGTTATAAATGTGAAATAATATGTGACCAATGTAGTAATCCCCTTTAAAATTTCAATAAAAGGATAACGAATTCAACATTGTACTCGAAACTTGCATATTGAAATCTTAACATAAGTTCTAGATCCAATAACATCTAACCTAATGTGACGGGGCACTTAAAACTCGAATCTATACCTGAATTCGGACAAAATCCAATTATATTTTTTCCTATCCATAGATCGAATTAAGCATTTTGTTAGCGATCCAAATCCGTGCGCGGCACAGTCAGACGTTTCAGGCAATTACGTCGTACCCGTGAAGCCGAATATACATTTAGCTTTTTCTCTTAATTAGACATCTGCTTACGTTACAACTCGCGTAGTGCCATCAAGAGTATAATTTATATTATTCGTAACAATTTTGTGATTGCAGGTTTCGATCATGAATCCCCAGAACAACTGTGTGTATAGCTAAACTACAACACATTTTAAAGGTTCAATATTAGGTAACAAAGTAAAGGGATGCCAATTTGTTATTATCGTCAAACCAAACGTCGCTCGTCTGTTGCGTACGCCTTCATTTCAAAGCAATTTATTCGTTGTCGACCGTCGACCCGCCATCAAACTGTCCGCGGCCCCTCAATCATTACCAATATCTTATTGCTTTCCATCCAATTTCGCTTGTAATGCCTTTCGGCTAGTTCTGACCTGGTTTACTGATATCAATTTTTGTTAAATAAATGTATTTATGGTTTTGATTTGTCAAGAAAATTGCTTACATTCTTTAACAAAACTTACATTTACCCTGTTGACTGACACTTTTAAGATTTTTTTTTCACGAAGACTGATTATTAGCACATAGTGACCAAAACTAAGGAAGTTGCAAACACAAAACATTCTTAAGCGATCTGTTCAAACATTCACAAACAAAACAATGAATACTTAAAAATGGAAGAGCATTCTCACCTTTTCACTTCGAAATTCTGTCAAAATGAAAAGAAAAAACTGGAGGTCTTGTTCTGTGAAGAGCTGTTGAGTTGAAACATTCGTATGCAGATGACGGTGGAGCCCGCCGACGTATCGCACCGGTCCCAAGCGTGCCGCCTAACGATATGGGTCCTCAGATACCTGGGACCCGATACCGTGCCTATATACGACGATATCTGCTCTCAGGGAATGTACATGCAAATGTCCCGAATGCGGCATATATTTTGCTGTATGTGACACGTTGAAATGAAATTTAAAGGTTGTTTTTAAGGTGAAACTACCTGGATACTGGATGTTCCTCAAGTTGCTTATTTGTTTAGCAATGGCAAAGTAGCAATTTTTATGATAAAAACACAATCAATTACATATGATTCACCAACGAATAAATATTTCCTTCAGCATAGGCTCAATTTATTGTAATAGTTAGTTTTTAGGACGTAAACTAACTCTATGTATTCATAACGGATTTCAATTTAACAATTTTTACTCCAATTGCTGGTCCAACAATGCTCACATTGTATTATCCTTGTTTGCAGTGTAAAGAACAATAGCCCGTTCGTAATTACACACATTCAAAGCTTCTGAAACTGGTTTAACATTACGCTTCAACTATTTTCAAAATGAGCAGATTCATTGACTGAATGCCGAAGTCATTGATTAAAACTCGAATGCATTAAATCGTGAATGCGATTCATGGAACCCTACGTTCCGCTGAATACGTGTGCCTTGCCCTAGTCAAAATGAAAAAACCGAGTATAATAATGGGGTTAGGTCGATGACACCCGCATGTTTCCAGGATCTGTAGAACGAGGTAGCTAAACTTAATATTCAGGACAGGTTCACGTGCGAGGATTAAATGCAGGTTCTATACCTTTCAGAGCTCGGCACGTATACCTACATTTTTATTACTTAAACCTAAACCATAAATTAGAACCATAAAAAAGACAAGGTCAATAGAATAAAATGAATCAGATGAATATTGTAATGTTTGTAAGATATATTGGTGGAAGTGGATGGCCACCAAGAAAAAATAATATTTTATTTGAAGTGCAATTTACTAATAGTTGTTAAGTTTGTAGTGACGGGTGCTCGACACCCGCCCCGTCGTCGTCGAGCCCCGTTGGGCCACGCCTGCATGCGACGTACGGAGACTATTTATCTTCCGGTCGCCGGCGGCAAAAACTGTATCACTTTTTTCCTAAACTTGGCATTGTCAAGAGAAAATCAATTTGCCGGAACCGTAAACATTTCAACGAGTTGGTCGCGGCCTACCGCCGTCGCATCGCAGCCCAAATTGTGGGCTCCGCGCTCGTCAAAGATAGGAAACCAAATTAATTGGGAAAGTTGTTGCGCTGTGCACCCCCGGCCCGCGCCAGGCGTGCGTCGCCTTATTGTTGTTTGTGTTCGATGATTGTTTCCTCACTTCCTTATTGTGTGATCGGCTTTTGATGTAAGCCCCTCCTCTCCCCTTAGAATTTCCATTCGTGTCGTTACAAAGAAAAGTTAATAAACGTGGAAGTGAATCTTGAGTTCTGATCATTCCGTTACGTTTTCCTGTTCCGGAAAATTCTTTTGTCTCATATTTATGAATACAATTTAATTTGCGGATATTTTCAAATTTATTAAGCTATAATTATATTTACAGCATATTAAGTCTAAACATAATTTAAGTAATAAAATATTTTTGTTAGGTTTTTTTTATTTCAAATATAATTACGTTAATATTACTCTCCCTTATCTCGCCTCTCGACATAGTAACATCAGTCCATCGAGGGCTCGAGAATTCATATCTGGCCTGTATATAAATGTATTCTGGTCTGTTGGTTTAGTGGTTAGTAGCCCTGACTGCTAAGCCAGAGGTCGTGGGTTCGATCTCCACCC
Source organism: Herminia tarsipennalis (assembly GCA_945859575.2). Classification (NCBI taxonomy): domain Eukaryota; kingdom Metazoa; phylum Arthropoda; class Insecta; order Lepidoptera; family Erebidae; genus Herminia; species Herminia tarsipennalis. The sequence continues at coordinate 27,201,492 of OX243841.2, read as the reverse complement.
AAGATAAAACTTTATGTAATAAGCACGATGGTTTATTCTGTATCTGGGTGTAATTTATCTATAACATGAATGTATTTACAAATGTGTGGCGATCAGACGACTGATAAACATACATATGTATGTTTATCAGTCGTCTGATCGCCATAGCACAGGCTCGGCCTAGTTTGGGATCAGATGGCTTTGTGTGAGTTGCCCCAAGGTATTATTATTATTGTATTATTTTAATCATTCAGTAGCATACTGTACTAATAGGTAGTATAGAGACACATATTTATTAGCCAAAGCCATCGTACAATACCTACTAGTGTTTCAAGTTTCATTTCAGTGTAGCCTATTTTACACATTTCATACGTCGTAAAAAGCAACGAAAGGATTTTATCAGGAAGTAGAAAAACACCTACTTCAGCTCAGTTTTAGTCGAATAGGCTGCAGCTAGTGCTCTTATCACGCAGTTTGGGTGTCGTAAAAGCGAATTAAGGTTTTTATTAGGATGGTGACAAGGAACTTGGTCAGTTTTAGGCGAAAAGTCTACATTTAGTCTAGACGATTACTATACATTTAACTGTCGTAAAAGCAACCCAAGATTTTTAGGAATAAGATAACCAATTAACAAGAGTAAATTAAAAATTTCTCTGCTTAGAATTAATTTGTTATTCTTCTAAAGCTCACTTCGTAATTAACGGAATGTTTAGCTGCTCAAATTGAAAAAAAATATATTTTTATGCTCATAATTGAGATCTCTATATCGAATGATTATTTGGCTACCATGTGGGATCCGTGACTCAACTGGGGATTAAGCGTATTAATGAGGTTAAACAACGTTACCACTGCCAGTCCCATACGTAGCGTCCCCGTAGAGCGAAAAGTCATTAGGTCTAAAAATGGGCAAAATTTTAATTATTAACTAATATTTGAATTTAAAATCACCATTTTCTTCTCTAAATATCTGTGTAATCGTAATTTTAGTAGCGGCCATTGTGTTTGTTTTTAAAAAATGTGAAAATAATGAAATCTACCATTTGGCTCCTAATACATAATGGGAGAATTCACTAATTTAGTTAATTATTGTCTATTTATCGAAAACTTATACAACTGAAAATAGCGCCTTCGCCCGCGTCAGTGATTTTATCCGCCTAAGGGTTGATTTTTGCTTTCGATCAAAATGTTCAAACATTTGTTTCTTCATTTTAAACTAAAAAGTCAAACACCAACTTGTAACCACTGTTTTACGCCCTTAGGGGTTGAATTTCTAAAACCGCCAAACACGTGTTGCATTATTTTTAACCAAAAAGCCAAATACTAAAACTCAAAGATCTAACTTCATAACTGAAGGAGTTTCACACAATTTTGTCACGGAGTTTCTCACAAACTTGCAACACCTCTTTTACCCAATTTATGAGTTAATTTTCCAAAAACACTGACACACGTGTTTCTTTCTATTTTAAACTAAAAAGCTAAAGCTGTTGCTAAAGCTAAAGCGTCGGGCTCTTGTCAGCACTGGTGTGCCAGCTGTTGCTGAACCTAATGGTTTGGCGCGTAGTGATGGCAAGAGGCCGGACGGTATATCTTTGCTACCTTGGAAGATGAACAGACCTTTGGTGTGGGATGCAACCTTCGTCGACACCCCTTCCCATCTTCCAAATCTGCCAGCTGTGCCTGCGACACTGCGAGCTGTGCCTGCACTGCTGCTGCATTTGCGAAGACTCTCAAATAGCACAAATATAGTAATCTAGTCAGAGATTACATATTTGAGCCGTTTGGGGTTGAGACGCTAGGGCCATGGGGTACAAGTGCTCGCCGTTTATTAAAATATATTTCCCAGCGGCTCGTCAGTGTATCTCGTGACCAGAAGGCTGGCCTTATTTTCGCACAGAGAATAAGCATTGCCATACAACGTGGCAATGCTGCCAACCTTCTGGGCACTATACCGGTTGACATTGATGGGGAGAAACTCTTCGACTCCCCTTTATAGATTTCCGTAGCCAAAATGGAAAAACGGAACCCTAATAGTTTCGCCATGTCCGCGTCCGTCCGCACCTTTGCTCAGAGACGGTCAGTGCTAGGAGGCTGTAATTTTGCTTGGATGCACATATTACTTACGCCGATAAAGTAAAAGAATAAAATCTTGAAAACATTTTTTTATGATAAGTAAAGTTCGTAGGGTAATCTAGCATTTAGTCCATTTGAATTATTGTATACTAATGCAAAATAAATTAATTTTATATTAAAATCTAAATACGGAAATTTAGTACAATGAGTTTTACAGAAACTTGCAAATCCTATTTTCCGCCCATAGGGGTTGATATTTCTAAAACACCGGAATACATATTTCTCAGTTAGTCAGGATCAGGAATTATACATATGTATATGTATAAATGATTGACTGGAAATCTATCTAGAATGTGTTTGCTCAAAAAGACACAAAGATTCACCTCCACCTTACATTGTTAAAGATTAAGTTCGATAGAAATGATTGATGTGAAAGCTCTGAATCAAAAATTTTAAAAAAATCAAATAGGGATAAGGAAGGCTTATATGGCTAAAAATAAAGTGTCTTCGATTTAAAAAAAAATGTCCGGGATTAGTAAAATTAAGATATTTTGACGATGGACCTCATTTTGTCCGAAAGCAAAAGATTTTATCTCTGGAAATGAATATATCACCTAGAACTATGTCGCGTATTTAAAAAAATGACTTAGAACTTGCAGCCTATGAGAGACGCATGTCACATTATTTAAATGATAATTTAAAAATGAATAGTGTGATAAATTCAAAACAACTTCTTATGTGCACAGGATTCTTTTTATTTGCTGACGAGATTTGTTTTTACTATTGAGCAATATTTTAACAAGCAGATTGCTCTATAAAAGCCCAATTAGCCAGCAGAGTACAACATGGGCATTATCCAACTTCAGTGATGGATTAGTCCTTTTATAATATTAAAAATTATAGCATCGGCTCGAGAGTATACACGATTCTTGAGAAGGTGATTAAGCTTCTTAACAATACCAGATTCCTTATTCAAAAATGGTCCTTTCAGCAAGACTCAGCACCGGGTCATAAAGCTCGATCCACCCTAGCGTGGTTGGAAACGAATGTGTCTGACTTCATGAGAGCTGAAGACTGGCCGTCATCTTGTCTTGATTTTAATCCGCTGGATTATGATTTATGGTCGGTTTCAGAGAGTATGGCATGTTCTAAACGCCATGATAATTTCGAGTCCCTAAAACAATCTATAAGATTGGTAGCGAAGAATTTTTCCATTGAAGAGAGAGCGCCTTTCTATTGATAACTGACCTCAAGGTTTAAAGGACTGTGTTAAAGCCAATGGAGAACATTTTGAATTAGCTTCATACAACTATTTTTAATGCTATTATATCAATATAAGTAATCATAGTTCCCGCCTGAGACGAATTTCCCCTCCATACATATATTAAAGTATGTATAAAAAATTAACCGAATTCAAAGAAAAAACAATAACAAGCATATCACCGAATACAAATTTCGCTGACTCACTCCTATGTTTTAGTCTCTACCTCTGTAATAAGCTAGAACAACGTTTTATACACTTAAACCTTCAAGAAATGCCTATAAAAATTACTATAATTTAAGCTGTCATATCTCAAAACAGACTTTTTTGCCTAAATGATTTTTCGCTCTAAGGCTACGAAAGGTTTTCTTTTTAAAGCGTCTAATCCCGTTATTCCATGGAGAGCAAGTAAACTGATTATGTTCCTAATGTATCTCCTTACTTAGGAACAATTAAGAATGTATATCTGTTTTTCTGTAGCCAATCGTCGCGTGATGGCGCATGGAGTGCGCGCGGACGGCGTGGTGCTGGTGCGCGGCACTGGTGCTGGCGACGCTGGTCTCCGCCGGGCCGCGCTACAGCTCGCGCATCGTACACACGCACGCAGGTACTCACCCTCTCAGTATACTATGTTCTGTTCACAATAAACTTCTTCTACTGACGCTACACATGTAAAACATTGATTTTGTAATGCTATTCTTTGGCTTTTATTATTGAAGCCAATTTGAGGAATAATTATGTTGCACTATAATCAAAGGTTGCATATCACCTTAGTAATAGGGGTTAAAGTATGAAACTGCCATTTTATACTAATAGATACTTTGAATTGACATTAAACCTTCATGGTGTAAGATTTTCGAGTGAAACTTTTTTCACATAATATCAATACTAAAAAAAATACAAAAAATATATCGTGCTACCGCACTACCTACCTTTTCTCGAAGCGTTTCGTCGTATTTTTGTACCCCTATAGATTTTTATCTGGGGAGTGCTAGAAAATCCAAATCGTCAGGATATTATGTCAATATAGTACTTATTAAACATGTCTAGTTTCAAAGGTCTCTGCTATTAATCCTTATTAATTATTAATATCTAAAATCTAGATTTCGTCCTGACTCACTGTAATTAGCAAAACGGTTAGAGTACTTTCAAAAGTCATAAAAAGCTGAATTTAGTGCGGAAGCTATCGAAGCGAAGCGAAGTATTAACTAACATAATTATTAAGGAATCTGTACATTTTCCACCCTATCCCTTAAAATAGGGGAATGAAAGTTTGTATAGAAAGAACTTTGTAACCCAGTATCAATGTTCTGTAGAAAGAACTTTGAGGAGAGCGTCTCTTCTACTAACGGAAAAGTATACATTATACAACAGCTGCATTTAATAATTCTGGATTTGTACTGAAAACACATTTTTCTCAAAGGCACTGATATTATTCATGTATTTAAAAGATAGTTTAATACTCTGCAATTCCCGGAACAATTCAATAACGTTATTTATACGCTTTATTTTTACTGAATAAATATTCTTATACATATTTCTAAGTAATAATTATTTATAACTCATCGTGATTATAAGAATGATGTGTCTACTGTTTATTTTACGTCGTAATATCTTCATGTTGCTTTAATATTTTGTTAGAATATTTATATAAAATAAAACACCTTAGGAACAAAACGCTGTTCTTCATTCAACTTAAGAAAAACCTCTATTTTTACGAATTTTTATTTTTAATGGCAAGAAGTGACATGAAAAATTATGTATACATTTTAGGGGCCCTCCCGCGAGCCCCGATAATTCCACTTTTCTATCGTAATGTGCGCAATTCCATACATGCTCTTACTGATTTTCAACCTAACCTGATCAAACTATCGGCCGACGAAAAAAGTTTGTAGTCTGAGGGGGGGCTAAAAGGCTAAGATAGTGCGCTATGAAAAAACTAACTGCTAATGTGCTAGAAATGACAACCTAGAAATGGATAAGAAAATAAGTAAAAAGGGTAATAGAAACTACAACAAGTGTGTAACTTACAAGAAAGAAATGATATTACTCCAAAAACATTTTCATATAAATAGACGCCAAGACGAGTAAGTATATATTGCTACCACTCTAAAAAAAAGTTATTAGATCTTATGTTAAGCCAAGCTGCTAACTTTAAAAGCCCTAACTTAATACTTTCTAATTGTCATCATAACGTATACCGTCCTGCATGAATCCTAGTCATAAGTTTTCTTCAAACCCTACGCCGTAGTTAAAATGTTTGGCTTGGCCGTGGAGATGGTAGAAGTCAAACTACCCAAGAATTAGCGGCATAGTTTTACGTTACGTTACGTACCTTACCTACAAATTAACCCATTTGCAGCAAATCGGTAACATTAAAAAACTTGGAAATGGGTGCCTCATGATTTAATAGATCTGCAGATCGCGTTGAAGCTTGCATTTCCTTGTTAAACTGGTAAATTAAGTGATTTTGGACCGAATTGTGACGCGTAATGTAAAGTGGTTTTACTACAATCATAAGCGCAAGACGCAGTGATTGACCCCAGGTCAAATGTTACAACGATGCCCCTTAAGCGACGATTATCTATAGAAAGGTGATGGTAACTGTTTGCACTTCAATGTGGTCAACACAGTCAACCCATAACAACAGATGTTTATTGTGCAGAACTCGGAACAATGATGGTGAAACTCGCAGCAAAACAGCCCTGACTCATCAATCGACCTTCACCATTATTGCTTCATGATTAGTGCATTATGATGGAGCCTGAAGGTAGAAACAAATAATAAAAGAAAGAAAAAAATGGCTCTAATTTATCACGCAGAATCTTTACTTACAAAAGTAAATCGTTTTCATAACTAATACTCGTACCTAAGTAAAATCATCACACGACGACAATATTCTTTTAAGTAAAATACAATAAACTCTACAATAAAATACAACAATAAGGAGCTAAGATAAAGTATGAAAATGCTGATTAGTCGGTCCCATATTACAAGGAATCCTGTTAACCCTTCCAGCTAAGTTCAATGGCTTGTGTTAGGAGTGGGTTCACGTGGGTAGTACCTATAATGCATAGGATTCGAACCCACGCCTCACGATTACGAGTCCAATGCCTTAGCGATTAGGCTACCGCCGCTTAAAACGCATATTAACGGAAAATTTATAACATGATTTTATTACACAGTGAAACATTATAAAACCCTATAAGACTGTTGCCTACATTCAATAAATATTACGCATATTACAATACTATGCGTAAACACGGGCTAAGCACCAGATTACCTGCATGCTCCCTAATCCACGAGCTCGAACCCACGTCCCATGTACCTCAGAGAGGGTAGGCAGGACCCGAGAGAGTTTAATTCCACCGGATCTCGAAAATCCAATCAGGTCGTCCTATATGCGCCTATGACCCGAGAACATGGTGTCCGAAGGATGTCGTGTTAGACGCAATGGAGTAATGTGGGATTAAATTAATTATTGTTCGAGGGATGTGCCGGTAAACGGGATAAATGGTTGCTTTTCCGATACTCCGAGCGGGTGATTCGGCCAATTTATTTATTCGATTCACTCGTGTTGGCTGAAATGTAAGCCATTTTGCCGCGATGCGATTGCTTTCAGAATACGACATGGGACTGTGTATAAATCGAGCAATAAATGTTTAATGGGGAAACTGTTTTTATTTGTGTTATTTTTCAGTATTGTGTGTACTTACAATTGAAATGATATACATTGTTGTTTAGGTGCTATCCGAGGTATAATAGTGGAGCCAGCGTCTCGTCGCTTGGAGCCTGTGGAGGTGTTCCTGGGGGTCCCGTACGCCGGCGCGCCCGCCCGGCTGGCACCGCCGCCGCCGCCGCTGAGCTGGTCCGGCACCAAGCTTGCCGACGGCTTCGCTCCCGTCTGTCCGCAGCGGTACCCCGACATATCCAACAAGTACGATGTTCCAACTTGTGTTTATACTAATTTTATACGATTTCACTGATTCAAGTTCATTCTATTTTCTTCTTTTGCTGTTAAATTAAAATCAGGCGCTTTGAAGGCTAGAGCAGCCTGGCTCGATGTCCGTCAGTCAATTTGAAAAATAAATCTAATTGACTGCGAAATACGCCGGGCTTCGCTCTAATAGATTTACTCTAAAGAGATAAATGGAACTCTAATTGCATCCTAATTGGAGAAGTGGAAATCTCTCGCTGTTAATGTAAGTACAACACTTAGTGATCAACTCGTTTAAAGAAAATTTTAATTCTGCATTATTTACACAGGAGTGCGGCACTTTTGAAGATGCCGCTGGGCATGTACAACGAGCTACAAGCGACGATACCCTTGCTCGCCAATCAGAGCGAAGACTGCCTACATCTGAATATTTACGTGCCCGGTAGCGGTAAGTACCTCACCTACCGCTTAACAATACCGCGTTAAAGTATATCTTGGGAATCTTGTTAACAAACAATATAATGCTCACTAACATGCGAAAGTTTATTATGGCTAACAGTTAAATGTATGTAAAATTTTTAGGACTGGAAAAAAATATACTCCACAAATAAAGTTTACTGGATAGGGCAACATTTATCATCATTTATATTTTTTTAAAAACCATGTGTTATGTAGGCGCGCGCGGCGTAGAAGCGCCTTACGCGGTTGTGGTGTGGGCCGGCGCCGCTTCCCACGAGTGGGGCACCGCCAACACACTCGACGCGGCCGTGCTGGCGGCGCGCGCGCATCTGCTCGTCGTCACACTCAACTATAGGTTAGGTTTATTAGGTAAGTATATAATTGGCTAATTTCTACGATCATTCAAACGCTTGCTAGCCAAACTTCAGGTGTGGTGTTTTTTGATGTTTAGTTTTTAGGGTTCCGTACCTCAAAAGGTACAAATCGGACAAGTGCGAATCGGACTCGCCCACGCGATAAAAAGATATAAGCAAATTTAGATTTTCGCGAAAACTTGTAAGTACCAAAACTTACCTTAATTTTCAACTTTTTTTATTTTTCGGCATTTTCCCTTTACTTGTGCTTTAAGACCTTGCTTTTGACCAAAATTGACAATTCTTAGTCAACTGGAAGTACCTCATAGGTTTTGGGTCGAATAGTTCCCCTTGGCCTAGACGAAATTTGTGGCAAAAAGCAAGCAGCACAAATAAAAGAAACATTCCAAAAAATACAAATAATGAAACATTAAAGGGTGTCCCCATACATACATAGTTGATGCCAATTAAGATAGTCCTCTGAGTTGAATAGTAGATATGTTATATAGATGCGAGATAGTGTAGATATGTTGTATTTACAAATTTGTCCGACTCGCACTTGGCCGGTTTATTTTTATTTACCAATAAGATGACAAATTCGTAAACTATACCTAGGTATGTGACCCTGTAAAAATTTTAACCCTTTACTTGAAGAACAAAATGCAGTGGTCACGGTTACTTCCGTATGGACCCTCATGAATATCCCCAAAAAAACTAGGTCACTGTTTTATTATCCAGGTTATTTAACTCCGGGTGTGAAGTCGGACCCGGTCCAGCTGGCCGGCGGGGCGGCTCTGCTGGACGTGTCGGCGGCGCTGGGCTGGGTGCGGCGCAACGTGGCCGCCTTCGGGGGAGACCCGCGGAGGGTCACGCTAGCTGGACACGCCGCGGGCGCCGCGCTTGTCAATGCGCTGCTCATGATGCCAGATAGTAAAGGTACTGTATCTTATTCTGTATTTTACTCTGATAATAGCGCTTCATTTGTTGCCAATATTTGATTATGGTGGAATAACGATTTGTGACCTATTGTATAAAATAATATTTACCTAGGCTCAATCTTTTAGATGCCTTTGTTAACATTACAAATACATTTTTTTATTATTATTGAGATATAGAAACAGTGCATGTTAGCATTCAAAGACTTCTAAACATTTGAATTGGTTCGGTGGGTCGGGCGTTATTGTAAAACCATATGATGTAAACTCTTTTGTACCAATAATAAATAAATCACAAAAACTATTGACTATACATATTGCCTGCAGTTGACGAATTTCAAAAATGTAAAAAAAAAATTACAATACTTTCTACAACTGATATCGATACCGATCTATCTAATGCGCTTATTACACTACACTGAATTATGACTCTACTTATTCGGTATACATTGCTAGTTGGAGTAAAAGTTTTAGATGGAGTAACGCCAAGCGAGCAATTGAAGCGGCGGTAGCCTAATGGCTACGGCATCGGGCTCGCAATCGTGAGGTCGCAGGTTCGAATTCTACCTATTAAACTACCGACGACGTGAACCTACTCCTTGTTAGGCTCCTTGCAAACCATTAAGCTTAGCTGGAGGGGTTAACAGAATTGCTAGTAATGTGGGACCACAATTCCACATTGCTAGTTATTTGCAAAAAAAAAGTAGGTATATTGATTTAGCCTGTTTAAATTCAGCGTAGTGTAATAAGCGCTTAAAGCACGCTAGATCGAACTCCCTAAACATTTAAATATTCTGCAATATAAATAAAAAGTTGTCTCAAGATATATTATATTATCTAAAAATACAACTTTATTTTTTTCATGCTCTAATTTATCGTACTCCATCAAATATCTAAATTACCAATGTAATATTTATAACTATGAACGGAATTTGATTCTTGTTACCTATATTATTTTGTTGTGGTCTGTCCATCACTTCTATAGGATTAGTATCCCGAGTCCTACTACTGAGTGGATCAGCATTGAGTCCTACAGCACTAGCACCTGATGCAGCACTATCGAGAGAGCACACGGCACAAGCGCTTCGGTGTACACCAGAGTCATCCAATGACGAAAATTGGTAAGAAACCAGTTCACAAGTTCTCACTTCAATCCGTTGTTTCACATCAGCAATCTATAACATTCAATGTTTGGACATATTCATAGGTTCGTAGAATGTATCCGCGCCCGACCCCTCGCAGCACTCTTGGCGGTGGATGCTCCTAAAGCCCGTTTTCTCGCTGGTTGGGCACCATCAGTGCCCATTACCAAGGACGTGACGACTCAGGGCCAGGCGCCCACTAGGGCCCTCCATGCCAGTGAAGCGTTCCTGGACTGCGCGCTTGCGGTCGTGGTGTCCACCACAGAAAGCTACCAGTTCTTTAGCGAAGAAGATATACGGCACGGATTTGAAGAAGAGCATAGGTTATTGGTTTAATTATTTGGTTTTACTATGGGCCATAACCCAAGAGTATCAAATGTGAAATTAAATATAAAATTTTTAACTTTAACATTACTTTTTTAAATATGAAACCAAATGGCATCAACTTCACATGTTGCACAAATCAATAACTAATTGTTTCTAGAGATGACAGAAAACCGAGTTTTTGATATGTTTATTAACATGCAAAGACAGCTGTTATGACAAAATGGTTGTACTGACTGCATTTAAGTCAGTACAGTTACTTTGTCACTTCACTCACCGCCTTTATCAAATAATAAACTCCATTTGTGCCAGGAACCGTATTCTTCGGACATACGTTCGTAACGTTTACCGTTACCATCGCAACGAGATCTTTGCTGCCATTCGCAACGAGTACACGGACTGGGAGAAGCCTATCCAGCATCCGATTAACATCCGCGACGCGACCCTGGAGTCACTCAGTGATGCTGCGGTCACCGCGCCCGCTTTGAGAGTCGCTCAACTGCACGCACGAAGGGGCGCCAGGACGTTTTTCGCGCATTTCGCTCACCAGAGTAAAGACGCTGACTATCCTCAGGTAATATAGCCTACATATATTATGTTATGATTATACATTACGTTTTCATAAACCAGCGGAATAAATAAGAATTATGTTAATCTTTTTTATCTTACAAGAATTTTTATTTTTATATTTCCGTTTTATTTATTTAGGAAATAATCACAGTTCCACCGAAATGCAAATAAAATGCTAATGGGCCATTACAGTTCGCAATTTTATAAAGTCTAAGGTAAAAATTTATAAACAACGTCCGCCGGTAATAAATGCTTACCACTTTGTGGAAAATAACTTGAAATTGTGAGTTTGTAATAGCAACAGGCTAGTAGACTTCTTAAGCTGTTATGTCTTGTTAAATTACCACGAAATGATGCTTTTGTATCTCTACTTGTTCTCGTTAAACAATATAAAGTTTCAAAAATATATTTTATAATATTGCCACAATACATTCTTGCAGCAAAGTTGAGAAGTAACACTACTTAATGAAACATCCATAAAGTAGCGTCTTAATTAATTAACTTGGTAATAAATGTAGGGGAGGCATGTAATATGGCGCTTAATTTACGTGCGAGCTCATTAATTTCCCGTAATCTACATAATTACGGAATTTGTCATAACTTTACGCTTTCAGCTCATTTGCATAGTCATTCATCAATTTTCCCTCATTGGTTCTACATTAATTATTATGAAGCTTTCGCATAACGCCGTTACATGTTCGATTCTTGAAAGTCCTTCAATTATATTTCATTAAATTTAAATGAAAGTAGGTACTACAATTTTTACAAATAATATCTACATTGAACGAGTTTTCTAATTACCTAAATAAATCGTATGCTCGTGTGGGCAACAACTTAGTGCTTCATTAAGATAAAACGAAGCATTTGTCACCAGCGTTTGGGAAGCGTGTCCAGTGAAACTCTCCCTTATTTCCTGGGCCTCCCGCTGGTCGGAGGTATGCAGTTTGCTCCTCGGAACTACTCTCGGGGAGACGTGGCAGTCGCGGAGATGACGGTCTCCCTGCTCGCTGCATTCGCCAAAACTGGTGACCCTACTCCGAGGGCAGATGAAAGACACCACGACGGAGCAAACTGGCCGAGATATGAAATGAATACCCAACAGTATTTGAGTATAGGTAAGTAGGTTAAGCCAGAAAAAATAGTGTACTCTAGCAACTTCGTTTCAAACAAAAAAAATGTATTACTGCATTACTCTTAGTTCTGTACATTTGAGATAAATCTATCTCACGAACAATTTATAACTACATTTATTTTGTTTCGTTCTGTAGGAGATGAGTCAGTATGTCTTTAGATATGGATATATAATGTTAAAATTTGAATATCATTTTATGTGCTGTGCCTACGAATGTTTAATATCTATTTAAAAAATGTTTAATAAAATTTACTAACATATTTATTGCTATGTATTTTATGCTTCAAACGCCTATTTATTATTTATTTAATTAAGGAGATACCTTAATGGTTTCGGACGTCACTTGGGGTTCACACTGAAAACCAGCGCTGTGTTGTAGCTCATGCCACAACATGGCTTTTATGCTGAGTGGAAACCTCGTTTGTTGCAGATACGACGAACAAGTACCTACTTAATGGTTTTTTTTTGTTTTAAAGTACCTAAATATCTGTGACAAATAAACGATTTTTTTTTCTCTTTCTTCTTCTACTCCAAAAATTGGCAAAGTATATATAAAGTCAAAGATATGTGTTTGTAAAGTCTAATATTCTGTTAAAACCTAAAATCTGAACTCTTTTAATATGAAATTAAAAATACACATTCAACTGACAACGTACAGCCATATTCTGTAATAATCAGATATACCCAAGTTAAAGAAAGTTAGGCTCCATACAAAACATAACAAGCAATTCTGTTTATACAAAACTGATCTGAAAATAAAATCTCGCGGCAAAAAGTTAATCAGATAAAACTCCATTCGAAGTTAGAGCCGTATTGTGCCCAAACTCGTTATTTTTACGATCTCGCCCAGAATGTGCGTATTTTCTTATATCCTTCCTTATTCTCAGTGAGGGCTAACAAACTTTTTTTAATCCTCGCGCTTGAATGGCCTGCCGGTATTTTGAAGTAACGGTTAAAGAAAGGTGAGCGCGTGTGATTTTACTACACGATAACGTTCACTCCTCCTCGATTAATTTGGTGGACGAATTTACGACTGAATTTTTATCAATACTTTCTTATAAGTACTACGTTATAAAATCTGAGAGTACTTTTTCGTTTTGATTTTAAATGATATTTAAAATCAAAAGGAAAAAGATTAAATTATAAAAGATATTGTACGCGTTTTACATTTGGTGGCCAGGTACCAAACTGAGAGTGAAGTCTCACTACCGCGGTCACAAGATGGCGCTATGGCTGCACCTGATTCCGCAACTGCACAGGCCCGGAGCCGCACCCAGGCACCACCAGTTCCGATCTGTTCATCCCGACATGTTTGCAGGTCAGTAGATGTAAAGTAAGGTTATAGAACTCCGATCAATAGATACTTTGTAAAAACGTTTTGCTTAATATAACATTATTTCTTCAAATTTGAAAGCCCAAGTTTTTGGCAAGAATTATAATATTCCTCACAGTGTAGGTTGTCGCCTGAAACCGAATTTGGCAAATCTGTGCAAGTTTTAACGTATAAATCAAAACGGAATACCAATTACGACACTGGGGCCTGACTGGAATCTTTTAGCCGTTGCTCGTGAATAGAGAGCCAAATTTGGCCAATCACGGGCCAACGTGGGCGCAGCTTTAATGGAAGGCAAATTGGTAACGTCTACCGCTGGTTAAATTGAGCATGCCTTATTATCCAGTGCCATTAGTGGCGTTTCCTGGCGCGGCGCGTAAACGGAACGCGCTCATTAACCGCTTCCCTCTCCCATTATAAACGTTCTGAAACACTATAGTAGCGTGGAACTGCCGAGCGTGAGCTGAATCGCGCTGGAGACTGAAACGACGAAACGTACTCAATAACACGCAGAGATTGTATTAATTGAAGCGGATTTGTCACTGAAACTTCACTCCACGCTGAATACTAAACGTAATACATGTTCAAAGAGAATTATACTCAAAATTATTTGAGCGAGAAAACTTGTTTCGGGCACACGCTGGCATTTGTTAGACGTTCACTGCGTAAAAGTCTGCGACATTACTCAGTATAATCGGTAGTTAGGTAAGCCATTACATGGGAATGAGGCTGCTTAAAGCAGAAATTTATAAAAATTGTCACCAAAATATTTAGTGGGTAGGTGATTAATGGGGCTGGAGGTGCCACCATTGAGAATAAATCGATCAGGGAGTGTTTCGGGGGTATACCGGGGTTGTTATTAATTGCCGCGCGCTCGCGGCCGAATTCCTCTATAATGAAGGGAATGCAAAGAATGGCGCGGTCTCCGCGAAGGAACAATGTGCCCTTTGTCACGGGCAAGTTCACTGGAAACACGAGCTTACTCTTACAAAATAAATCGTATACCTATCGTTAGTGAATGTGAGATTGTTCCAGCCTGTTTGCGTGCGACCTAAATTGTTTTCTGAAAGATATTTACGATCTCTTTCGGAAAATACTTTCAAATATTCTTGGGCCCTATTTGCTTATATTCCGAGTAGAAATAGCCTTAGTCTGATCGAGTCATTTCAGTGCGGGCGTTTTTAGACTTCGATACCTAAGGGTTGTAATAATTTACAGTATAATGTGTAATATATTATTATACTTTTTTTCTCTCCTTTTGTCGAGTAGGGAATTTAGGCGCTGCTGAAAAGGGTAATATTTTTAAAATGTTTACTGGATCGTTGTCATCAATTATCATGATCATGATCATGTGAACATCGAACCTAAAAAAGAAATGTCGACCAGAACATTATCCTTTCTTAAACAACGCTTGGACATAGGTATGCCAATTTTATAACGATAAAAACTGGGAACTCAAAAGTTTGGATATACGATATTTAAAAAAAATATGTATATGGCAGAGTTCCAAGCGTAAACTATTTTTAGGTTAAATGCTTTTTGGACATTAATATAAAGTGCCATGCCATTTGCTTTCAATAAAGTGTTAAAATTTTAAGTATCGAAGTTTTTACAAAATTTTACAGTACCGTAATTTATATGGATAGACCATATAAATTACGCTATCCATTTAGGGCTTATGTAACCTTTTTTCTGTTATCTATAATTATATAAAAATGAATCTTTGTCTGTATGTCCTTGGTAGAATCGTAAACTATGCATTTGATCATGTGATGATCTAATGCATAGTGTTGAGCATGAGCCCACGAAGGTGTACGGGTACGGGTAGCGGGGCATCAATGAAAAATGTTGCAAAAATGGGAAAAAATAACCCAAACGAAGTTGCGCGGGATAGCTAATTCTTAATATTTTGTAATCTTTGTATGTGTGGAGACTTTCTATCTTCGTGCCATTTTTATAGATAGTGAACTCCATTTGTACATCTTTATGGTAAGTAATTTGTCCGGCATTGTGGCCAAGCGTTGGATGGTAATTGTCGCAATCGCAAGGTATGGTGCCGCACCGATCCTTCCCTTGTGTACCAATTATTCACAAGCCAATATTTTTCATTAGAACCGAGTCTAGAACAATGTTGCACTGATTTTATGTACTAAGTTGTGGTCTGGTCGGCACTGGTAACTGTAGGAAAATCGCCACTGAGTCATAAGTCATTCGTCATTGGAATGTGTAATCAACTATGGCACACTTTCACAAAAAAAGGAACATTTATATGGTACTCTAAAAGTTATATTTAAATAACAATTGGAGCGTATCGCGTCCTACGAAGCACGAAAGGGTCTAGTAGTTCGGTACACGTGTGTATAAACTGCGGTTAAACCGCCTGCTAAATACCCACGCACTAAAGTTCTTAACCGCTGAGCCCTACAACTAACGATATACAACTAATCAGAGCTCCAACAGACTAAAAATGAATCCATGATTAAGTAGTAATTAAATGTCCTCTTGCATAATAAGCGCTTCAAAAAGTTTCTAGTCATAGCAAAACAAAATGTATTTTATATTTTGTTGATACATCCATTAACTAAGATGTTCATGAACGATTAAACATACTTTTAATATTTAGATTGCACAGAATACATTAAGTTGGTTCCTAATAAAAAATCGTTAAAACGTTGCAAAAAATATTTAGCATTTAAGTACCCGAATATTTGGGCGCGTACAATATTGTCGGCTGAAGAGAAATTGTGTTTAAAAGGTAGTCTTAAAAGCTGTTAAATATGATAAAGGGTAAATTTGGTGTGTCTGGGGGCGAGGGTTAACTGTCGATAACTGAGCTGCGGCTGCGGGTGAGATTCCGCAGGTTTGCTGCGGTTTCTTTGTTCCGCTTCCGGCCTACCGCCAGGGCTGGCGCACAACACTTTTACGCATTCTTGAAGTATCTATCAACTTAAATAACTTATGTATTTTAATGTTTCACATTGTCCTGTAAAGGTCCCATTGTTGGATAGAAACTTTCTTTGATATTGCAAAAGGGGTCATAACCATCCCGTTTAACAAGCGGTGGGGGATCGCATTAAATGATTGCAAAAAAAAAGATCTTAACCGTTCTATAAAATTTAATTTATATACACTTAACTATGGGATCATGATTACTTATAGTGTGGTGATCAGTTTAATTGTTTTTGTTGAGTGGGTTCAATTTAATGTTACTGCATACTAGGATCAAAAGTATTGAGCATTGATTACAAAACTAGTAAACACAAGACAACTGAAACACAAGCCTTTACGTAAACACCAAGAATGTTCAGAACCCAATCACACAATTGATTCTGCATCCGAACAAGGGTTGTCTATAAACCTCGACACGTTTCCTTTCCGTTCAGCCCTACAGAACAAAGGCCCGCGAGGCGAGAGCCCCAACAATCGTCCTTTGTAAGAACAGGCACAACTTGGGACCAAGGCTTTGTACTGAGAACTATTCATTACCACCCTTTGATAACTTGAAGATCGGTTTCTTGTGTGGGCCAAGTATTGGTATGCCTACCTGGAGTCTTTGATTGTTGATATACTCGTACCTACTTACGATTGTTAATTTGTAAAGCTTCTTGATTACGTTACAAAGTAGTTATTGCTCATTCGAAAGCAAATGACACATAAAAAGCTGAATATATTCTTAGAATAACATGTCTTTGGTTTTATTTTTAAAACTTTACATCGCTAGCACATTTACATTTAAGCTAATGAAAAACGTGAGAGGGCTCATGCGCGTTAATGATATCGCGCCGGTACAGCGAGCCAGGAGGTTCTAACAGCTGACTTGGCATTACATTGCTTATCTTTGGAGTGTTTCTACATGAATTGTTATACTCGTAAGTACTTTTAATTGCTAAGGTTTATGAGTCAATTTTTAAACGAGCTTTTGTTTTAATTAACGTGGGTTTACGGTTCAACCTCAGCTTATCGCCTACTGGCTACCCATGTAAAGGTTTATCTGTGCCAAAGATGAATTTAATTTATTTTAAATCCTATGGTTGGTTAATTACCAAATAAAGACCATGACCACACCGAGCGAAAAAACTCATGACATTGACAAAGATGTTATCGTCTTCATGACATGCCGTGCCGCTTAAATCGAATTTATTTTTACATAAGCTTGAAGGAATACACATTAAAAAAACGACACGCACAATTTAGGGTTCTGTAGTGTCCTCCCCCTGTCCCATTTGAACAATGCGGCTTAAAAAGTGGTTTTTCTGTTGTTTTTGTTTCATACTTACAAAGTTATACCTACTTAATAATAATTTTCAATAGAATTTGTACGAAAATGTTGTTACTTCCCATTTGATTAACTGTTACTCTAAGTTTTCCTTTTAATACTACTACCGTGATTTCTTTCACATACCCAACATCAACCATTTAGCTGGCTGGGGGGGGGGGGGGGCTCGACTTTAATAAAAATTTGTATTTAACAAACGGATCACTAAATCAAAAAATGGTCTTCACAGCACCCCACACGATGGGGTAGGTGAAAAAAAACTGACATCCCCAGTTTACAAATAGTCCCCTATTTAGTTTACAAATGGTACCCTAAAAAAAATTTTTTTTTCTAATTTTCATTTGTCGGCGTAAGTCATATGTGTTTAAATGTGCAAAATTACAGCCTTTGAGCACTAACTGTCTCTGAGCTAAGCTACGGACGAACGGATGGACATGGCGAAACTATAAGGGTTCCGTTTTGCCATTTTGACTACGGAACCCTAAAAAGTGTGTGTTTGAATATACTTTATTATAACATATGACAGGCATTTATTGTGCTTATGTAATTTAGAATATCCTTTTCATATTGTCATAACATTAGGGGTATAAAGCAACTTATCCAAGAGCGCAAAGCTACGGCTTTGCGCTCTTGGATAAGTTGCTTTATATCCCTACGAAGACACACTATGTAAACATGCCCTCAGAGTAAAATCTGTGATGTGAAAGTACCGTAATTGATATTTACGAGCTCCAGACAGTAATCAGTTCCCAAGTCTGCGCTTAGTCATACCACGCCCTTAATCAAACATAATTTTCTTGAGAATGTCTAAAATTTGAACTAGACTCAGCTTATTAGAACCCAATGTGAATTTATTAAAGTTCCATGTAAGTTTAAATTGCCCGTATATAAATTTAATTTATAAGACTGTATGAAAATTACTTTTGTTTGCCTAATCCATTTAAATTTCTAAATATGTCTTAAGAAATATGTAATTAGCATTAAAAACCCAATTTCAAATGTCATAATGCTACAATTTGGCGTCTTAAATAAATACACCACTAAGGGTTTCCATAATGGTGTATGTTATATGTAACCAAGATTTTACTGATTTTATCTGATTTAATTTCAAACGTATAGGTGAAATCTTCCCTGAACTATACACAACGACTACGACCCTGGACGAAGAAGAAGATAGCACGGAGCCAGAGGAGGAATCCTCAGAGATCGAGGAGTGTGAACCTTCTCCCTCGCCTCGACCAGCGCTATCAGCGCTGCCTGCGCCGCAGCCTTCACCAAAGGAGGACTCCTTGACGACTATGGATTCACAATACTATAGGTGAGAGACAAATTGATGCATCGAACATTCCACTTTTTAAATCATACGTCTTTTTCATCTATTAAAAATTGCCAAGCATCAACATGTTCAATTTATTAGCTCCACGTTGGTCTCTTTAACAGAAAAGCCATGCCTTATACGAAGACTTTAACTAACGAAACAGTTGATGAAACTAATTATTCCATTCAATAAAATGGCCATTCAAGATATTGATTAAGACTTAAAACGTGCTGTCAATATTTAATCCGTTGATTCTGAAGAGACTTAACAACGTCAACTTTCAGAAGCTGTGCCTCACTATTTAAATCCCTGAACAGCTGTTCAGTAGTTTCAGAAACTGAAACATAAAGCCTGAAGTACAATCGCGCTTCAAACTACAGTTTGTACATTTAAATGTTGAATTATGGATAGAACTCCAGTTGTAGAAGTGGTCAGTGTTTTATCTTCTACTAACCAATCTTTGAAAATAATTAATTTACTCAAAATACTTACAATAATTGTGTATGTAAAACGTCGTATATCTAAAACGCAATCAGACAAAATGAAATCATAATCGTCAAATACTGCGATAATTTACGAAACAGGTTAATATTGAAGTATGGTGAAACTCAGTTACTGTTCGTCATTAAGATGTTGATCCATTTCTGAACTTCCCGTCCGTAGTTCAGCTCTCAAGTTTTTCTTTAGTCTTCAAACTTCAGACAACACTCGAAGTTTCGTCAAAGTTTCACAGAGCCATCCCTTCATACTGACATTGTGCTGTTGTATATGTTTTTATCATAGCTGAAGTTTGTTTGAAACAGCAACCATTCTGATGGATGCTTCTAAAAAGTTAGCCCTAGTGTCAAAACTCACGTTACTATAGTTTGAAATAAAATGCATTGTGCGCGGCCACATTTCCTAGATATGGGCCCAAAAATATATAATAAATTGCCCAATGACATTTCATCTGAAACAAATCATTTAAAATTCAAGAAGAAATTGTTTGAGTTTCTAATTAACAAAATATATTATACCACAATGGAGTACTTGTAAGATGATAATAATAATATTCATAATACTATACGTTTTGGAATAACTTGAACTTCTGATTTGTATGTTAATTCAATTTAATTCAATTTTTGTAATATTTACAATGGTTTATATAATTTTATTTTTATCTTTTTCTGACATATGATGTGCATGTTTCTTGACATTTTAATTTTAATTATTTTTTTTTATATCCTATACTCTGCTTGATAATTAAAGTTATTGGCGGAATCATCACAATTATAGTAATCTATGGTTATATATGTATAATATGTATATATTTGTATAGTTATGAGTATGTATTGTATGTAAATGTATGTATTGGTATGTTGTGTGTGTATGTATGTGTATTTATATATTTATATGTATGGTATTGTTTTTATAATTATTTATTTATTATTATTACTTTTTTTTTTAATCACTTTCTTGCTTGTTTAGCATTTGAAATGTAAGTCGATTAAGCACCCACCTCAAACAGTTATCTGCATCACCCTAAGGTTGACTGGTAGATAATGCCTAAGGCATTAAGTCCGCCTTTGCACAAATTTTGTGTGCAAAAAGATAAATACATAAAATAAATAAATAATTTATAAAATTCTAAAAATATCCAGTTGCATGCCCTAATAGGCTGGACATAGAGAACAATGCATTTGCCTAACACCATTAAAATGTATTTTTATAATGTACCTGTGTTTGCAACCAATAAATGAATATAAATATAATATGAATATGAACACATTTCTGATAAATCTAATGTTAATGAAATTACGGATATGAATGAGACTATAAAGATTCATAACACGTTTGGGCGGACTTTTTCGCCATGATAAATGTGCCCCATTGATATGGCGTTACATTTTAAATATTCAGACTTTTATGTCAAGTAGTTACCGAGGTACGACTAATCTACATACGCAACGATATTAACAAAGGGTCTTTTTCAACTTTTATCTCAATAAACATATTCAGAAGTAAACAAAAACATCGTTTATCGCCTTCGTGTAAACCAAACAGGCTTCCAATCAATTTAATGTTTGACATCAAAAACCGTTCCAATAAAGATCAGAATACCAAAAGCTCCCACGAACGCTGTTAAATTTCGTCAACATGCAAATTCCCGGGGCGCCGGACCGGAGCCGAGTCGTCTTGCAGTCACCTGAACCACGTCGGCACCGATGACTAAACAAGA
This sequence comes from Herminia tarsipennalis, assembly GCA_945859575.2. Taxonomy (NCBI): domain Eukaryota; kingdom Metazoa; phylum Arthropoda; class Insecta; order Lepidoptera; family Erebidae; genus Herminia; species Herminia tarsipennalis. Next base: position 27,180,185 of record OX243841.2, on the reverse strand, counting down.
TTGATCGAAGCGTTTTGTAGCGAGGCTCGTAATCTCGCTAATGTGTTTACTTACCTGTTTACCTTCCTGAATTCTGTCCTCTTTGTCTCGCAAATAATGTCTTAATGCTCGACCCATTTCTCAGAGGCTTTTTTCCCCCAGACAACTGGATGCTGCTGATAATGGTAATGGATGGCGCCGAACTTCGGACTGAATTAACCGGACTACGCGTCAGTCCGCAAATAATGACAGTAATATTTCAACCAGATGTTCGTCAGTATTCATATTTTTGGAGCCAACTTGACATTTGTGCTTGATGTAACCAAATTTATGCATCATGCTTCAGATTCTCAAGGATAATTGGAAATCCTGAATCGCCTACACTGTTGTGGTTTTCCTTATTGGTATAAAATTATGATAAGTATTATTGCTTCCTTTTTATAAGCCTCCGTGGCCCTTGTTTCCATAATTACTTTTATGGTCTACACGTTTTATCATTCTTGGTGAGAACACATTCGGAATTATGGTTAGACACATTCTTTGTTGAAGGACTAAGTATTTATTTCAAATCATAAAGTTATAAATACTTCATAATGAATTGTAGGTATATTCATGTATTATAATACGCTTTTATTAGCTTCGCCTATAAAGGTATAACACCTTTATGTAACAGAATCTTTGAATGTGACTTTCACCCACTTTAAAACACCGGATTAAATTGATACTTGCACACTTATCATGGAACGATGACAACACAATGCAGTTTTATTCTTTGAAACATATGACTACTAGCAGGATCACCGAGGGAGTATCGTATGTTTTGCTATTAAAAAATGGCCCATTATCTTAACTGGGATTTTTTGGATTAGCCATTTTTATACATTTTTTTAGATTCCCAAGGAAGAAAAAAAGCGCAGTTATTTTGTTAATTGTTAAAAAATTTGGTTACTATGGAGATCCTTTTGCTACCAACAGACTTTGGGGAAGTGTATGCTGTAACATTTAAAAACCCGGATAGATGTCCCTGTGGGATAGTTGGCCCAGTTTTGAATGCACTATGTGAGGGATCTTGGTGGTGAAAGAGCTTTACTATGGTTAGAAATATCCTTCTTGCAGACCTTACTGCTATGTAAACCATCAAAGACGACGCAGTGTTTTGTCGGTGTGAACATAAATCTTTCGCGGCGATACTTTCACGGATGTCGAAATGATATTGATGAGTAATTTGTATTGAATATTTTTATTATTGACATATTTGAAAAAAATATTTATATTCAGACTATTTTTTATTTCTTAGTATGCACTACAGTTTAAATTACATTGTTTATTACGTTTTATTACATTAATTATTAGCTTTATTTATTTATTTCGCTAATAAAAAAGGCAAGTATCTGTATCAAAACGGATAGTCGCCCAGTTCACTTAGGCGGATAGTCGCCCCAAATTTTTATGCACTTATCTCTAGGGGTAACCTTATTTTTTTGACGTGTTTTCCCAACCTTTTGTGACTATAACTTGTTACCCGACTAACCCAGAAGAATGGGTAATATTTTTCGTGCGTACCATAAGCTTAAGTTAGTAAGATACACATAAACTTATATAACTTAACATTAAGAAAGCTAATTTTGTTGTGTTTTTATTGTATAAATACCTACTTAAAACGTTATAAAGTTAATTGTTCGTCTAGCATTTGTTTCTCTCTAAAAAAAACACTGTGAAAAGTCAATCCCTGTATGAGGCAAGTAACTCGCAACCGATTTAGTAGTTAGGCAACAATACGCCACAGTGGAAACCTATCCCTTTTTCAGAGGTCTACTAAAACAGAATTTACTCAAAACCAAAATTAATTATGTTTACAAAAATAAGCTGAAGGTAAAGATGAAAGACCAATGTTTTGGTATACATATAAATAGTATTATTCTTAGTATGCTAATAATTAAAAAATATGTTTTTAATTTTAGAGCTTTTTTGAAAAGTGAGGTACCTATCTGGCTATATAATCCGAAAACATAGTATAGTTTTTATCACGATGACCGACATATTCGTTATCACGGTAAAAACTAGTATGGATTGTAGCTTTACCACGCCTTATCGGTCATTTGAACTAAAGCATATATGTATATATATATATATATATATATATATATATATATATATATATATATATATATATCAGTTTGAAAAAAATAATAATACGCTTTAAAAGAAAACCGAACTAAAATAATGTGACAATAATGAATATGTTAGAGATAAGAATAGAGTGATTATCAAAACAAAATGTTTAAAAGCGTGGAGCACAGTATAAATAATACTGTCAGCGGGGTGCTTACAACAATTGTCAAAGAATACCCCCCCCCCCACCCCCCGGAATAAGTGACATACTATGTTTTGGACAACTATGCACAGTATCTGTGACCTAGACATTTAGCAGCCCCCTCGCTCTAGTATACATTCACTGCTTCTGGTAGTAGGTAAATAAAAACTAATATGACAATGCTTATGACAGCTACACGGTTGCTCTGGGAGTGACCGTGGGGGCCGGGTGCTTCCTGCTGGCACTCAACGTACTGGTGTTCGCGGGCATCTACCTCCAGCGCGGCCGACGGCGTACGGTACATCGGAGGCCCAGGAGAGAAGGTTAGAGATACATTATTTTTTATATCTATTGTTTTTCCCTATCACTCAGTGGCAGCCAAGCAGATCGAGATATCTGCGAGGTTAAACAATGTTATCATTGTCGATCTATAGATAGGTCACTGTTTTCATAACATGTTACATCCCTTCGTGCCTTGGACAGAACGTTAAACCGGTCGGTCCTGCGTCCAATCTTTCTCCGGTCGTGTCGAATTTCTGTCCCATCGAGCTATCAGAGTGAGGGAACAGAGTGTGCACTTGTCTGCGCATACACTAGTGCACTATAATATCTCCCCCTAGTTGACTTCGTAGTATTTGATGAAATTGGCCGCTGGAACCGACTTTGGTTAGCAGACCGTTTAATGAGGCGGATTTGCAGCCCCCGCCTCGTATCGTTAATATTAGTACCTGGATATAGAGGATTTTAAACGACTTTTTTTAAAAATGAAACAAGACCAAAGACAAGAATTGCTCGTTTATAGATATTATATATTACCCAACTAAATCTTTTATTTACAAAACTTTTTATATATATATAAGTAATTGAACTAATATTTACTTAATAAAGTAACTTAACGTTGTTGTCAGAACTTTGGATGAATTTCAAATAAACTTAAGTGAAGAGTGACGTTTCATTCAACGTAAAAGAAACGTCTATAAAGTGGTGTCAAGTGCTTATCTTTCCAGACCAATGACACGTGTCAGTCAGGGGAAATGGCTTCGATCTTATTGTGGAGGCTCGACGCAAAAGTTTGATTCACACAATTTTGCATCATATTGCTACTCAGAGGAGTTTAATACACATCACCCTATAAAATAGGAAAAACGAACACATCACTATAACTTGTAGACTACAATATCAAATAATGTAGAAGAAAATGTGCCTCTTACTGTTTGAAACAAACGTTCAACATCATCTATAGCTGGAGTTAAATAAAGAACGGAACCTCGAATTGTTTATTCATGAGATCTTGCCTACATTTTAACTAAAAAGGCTCAAACGGATTGTGGGATCCCATCAAATGCCCTTTGTGGGATTTTAATCCGTAACCGCAACACATCAGCTCTGTCCAAAGTGTCTATCTTTGTACTTTTATTACTGTACTAGCTTTAGACCGCGGCTGCGCACGCGTTATGTCGATGATCAATAAATAAATAAACCTATAGTATGTCCTTCTCCGAGACTCAAACCATATTTTAATCAAATTTCATTTAAATCGATTGAGCAGTTCAAGCGTGAAAACGTAACAAACAGACTTTCTCATTACAAGTAGTAATGAGAAAGTCTGTTTGTTACGTTTTCACGCTTGAAAGTGAAAAGAATGAAAGTTCATATTTATAAAATGTAATAGCTATCACGCAGCTATATATGTGCCGTGTGGTGCCGGCTTAAGAATAGTACCACCCCATCTCTTCCCGTGGGTGTCGTCAAGGCGACTAAGGGATTTCACTCCGGAGGACGGGCAGCAGCGTCCTCTGCGTACTTAAAGCCTTACTGCGATCGCCAACCCGCTCGCCAAGCGTGGCGATTATGGCAATTACCCCCAGGATCTACATACCAGTAGGTTCTACTGGGGAGACCCGTGCCCAGCAGTGGGCCATCATATGGGTTGATATGTATGTATATGTAATAGCTATTGCCTGCGGCACCGCCCGCGTAGATGACTTTACCCCATAATGGGTTGATTTTCGCTTTCAAAATGCTAAAATACGTGTAGTTATCTATCTTTATGATGGAATATAAAAGTGGATACCTCAAGCAAGGTAAAGTCCGTTATCAGTTCTCATAATTTTGATTACTCAAATATAGCACAGCATCATTGATACAATAACCATGCCAATAATTTGCACACACGACTATAAAAATAGCGACAAGTCTATCGGAAGACGTGTTGTCGCTACGACTGCTCGATTAAGACTGCCTGCCCCACTCTAGGCACTTCAAAACGTAAACGTCAAACTAAAGTCACGCCATCAAAACATACGTTAGACTTAAGGAAATCAATTAGTGATTTAATAATTCTCTGACATATAGATTAGACCAGGCAATGAAAAGGTGACTACCAGGCGTAATGCGCTGGTTCCTATCTAGTCTTTTCCTTGAAAGTTTCCTGTAAATAAAGTGTTATGTAGAAAGAAAAGTTATATTTCCAGATATTAACTGCAAGTAATACGTGGAATATACTAAATGTTTCTGAATAAAATTCGAATAAGGAACTTCTAGAAAACACATTACTTTTTAATTTGCGACGTTTTCATTTGTTTTGCATCGTGGCGTCCTTTTGAAAATTGTGCACCGCTATCAAAATGACTGTAACTTGTGAACATTTTCGTTAAATATTTTTTTTATGATTTTTGTTGTAGCTTTATTCAACAAGAAAGTTGCCCGAACATGCAATTGGTATTTGGTAGTGAAGCACCATGTCGCAGTTCAGTGTATAGAGGAGAATTGGAGGCTTTTCGTCATCTCCATTCGGCCGGCGACTGTAGTTACAGACTGTAATATTGACACTGTAACTGCAACTGGCATAAAATGACTTGTCAGGTACTTTGTTAGGGACTGGAGTGAGCCAAGTGCAAAACATTTTACATGTGGTTCATTAAGGTTCGGAAGCTTTGCACTCGATGGATACCGCATGAATTAGCGGAGATGACTGCGTGTCCAGTGGTGCCGTAAAATGAAAAAAATATTTAACGTAGGGCATTCATTAGTTGTCTATAATATTGTGACAAGTTACGAAACCTGGGTTTGACCCGAAAGAAAAAGCCAGTCGGTAGAGTGGGTCTTTTCTTTTGAACATTGGCCGACGAAAGTTATGAAAAGTCAAAGCATTGGGTAAAACAATGGTTGCTTCTTTTTTTCGGCAAATCAGGACATTACATAACAGTAAATTTGTTGAAAATTAAAGGACAGTGACTGCAGATTGATACATCAACATTTTCTTGCCCATATGACTATGGGCAAAGTTAGAAAAAGATTGCGAAAAGCGTTCCGAATGCAAAAATGCGGGAAGGGAATATACCTACTTTGAAAAATAATAAATGTGTCGTAAGTCTTATATCTAGTCTTATTTATCAGAATCCAGAAACTTTCAGTATGCCATAAGTATACATATAAATTTGAACACAATATAGCCCTATGGTGCTATGTGAGACATCAGAGGGTGGTTACTTTTCTAGCGTTAGGAAAAGATTTAGAAAAATAAGGCCTATTTATTTTAATTAAACGTTATAGGAATAAGTCTAAACATTTCGTTGGTAAGCCCCGCTTTGAAGACTCGAAGATTCTAAAAAGACGTGATCATGTCACGAGTTTACGAGCTCTGAAGTACGGTGCTACCATAAACCACAAAACCGGTTCTCACTTTACCCGTCCATAGGAGTAAACAGCGAGAGTTATGTACGAGTACTTTGTTATTCATAGTAGGGTCGGTGATAAGTCGTGGTAGTGGGGATTGGATATGGCAAGGGAAGGGCGGTAATGACGCACTCCGATCGCTATGAGGATATGACGGTTAAGTTTTGTTTTGTTTTTTTCCATTTTTTATGCCAATATAACCCAAAAATAAAATGCTTTCTACTGCAAAGGAGGAGTTTGGAGTTCTGTATCCGGCCTGACTTAATACAAATTTAGGTAAAACTAGCTTAACCCTAGCTTATGCTTAGCTATGAAAATGCGTCAATAACTTTGAACAGTCAGTTACGAGTAGATGACGTCTAGCTAAAAAAATACTATTATAGGAGTTAATAGTAGCAGAAGCACAAAGTATCGACCGTTTATTTATATTAGCTGCGGCCGAATATAGACTTAAATTATTTCTGAAAACGTTGATTTGTTAAGTAATCAAAAAAAGAACAACAATATCAATTCATAAGTTTTATTGCGCTAGCTATGGAATAATCGGCAGAGTTTCGGTAGACCATTACCAGTATCGGGACATTTCAGTAGAACCGGCGACAGCCATAAAATTTATTATAGACATACAGAGCGATTTATCTGAAGCATGTGAGGTCGCATTCAGCCGTCGTTTCAATGCACTGCTAGCTTCAAACGTGAAGATTTTAGTTCAAATATTAAAATACTCTGGGTTATTTCTCCTTCAAAAGGCGATTTATTTTCTGCCACTGTCTTTTCAGTATATTCAGACATCGTTATTCTGTGACTACAGTGTTCACAGCTAGTTTTATGGCTAGATCAACGGACTATAACTTTTGTACGTTCCATATTTTCGATGTAGGTTGTATCGAGCTTGTGAGAGCTTTGAAAGGCGTCGAAACGACGTTCAACCTATTATACGACGTCAAATTGCTGTCGTTAAACCAACTTAGATGTATTTCAAACATCTAGAATAATTTTGATACCTATTGAATTTCAACAACATTAGAGAAACATCGTGGCTGTAAGAAATTGTTTTACATTTTGCTCTCCACAATTTAGGATTTTCACTTTAAAAAAATTCTAACTATGAAAATTGTAACCCTAGTTTGTCATCACAGGTAGCTGCAATAGTCGCAGTGGAGGCTCCTTCAGCAACGAACCGGCTTCTATTACTTCACCGCGCAAGAGTACACTCAAGGTAACCATATTGTTTAATCTAATCAATAATATTTACATAATATAAAACAAAGTCGCTTCCGGCTATCTACATCTTCTAAATTACGTAAAAGATTTTAATGTGGTTTTCCCTATCATTTTGATTATTTCTTCTGCACAGTTTATATGTACTATGTATATTTGTAGAGATAGTGGATAAAAGTTCCGTACGAAGCTGAGACGCGCCGCTGTTAATAATAACCAAATTAGATCATTTATAATTGTTACAAATTAAAATCATGAAATAACATATCATTCGATTTCCACAGCGCAGCTGCGAGTCAGAACTAAAAGAGAGACCGGCCACAGGCGTCCAGCCTCCAAAAAAGCGCGTCCAGATACAAGAGATATCTGTATAGACGATGCCGACTTCTAAACATACCAGCGGTTCTTCTAGAAAGTGCTTCGAGCTAAGTGCTATAAATGTACAGGGATCGAAACGTTCAGGATCTAGGGTAGACAATCTGAGAGCTAGGTAAGAAGAAATATAGTATTATAACTTAAAAGAGAGTGACAAAACACTTCATAATATAATCATGTCTGTTTAGATAACTTCTGAAACAATCAGTCCGGGAGAGCAGGACCCAATTTGCGTATAAAGTGTATATGTGTGAGTGTTAATTGTGGTTAATCTAACTACCGAGTGAACGCGGTCAAAATGACTTAACAGTGTCGTAGTTAGTCCTGTCCTAGTGAACTAAGATGACTATTGGATCGTGTTGCAGATATACTCGGTTGAACAGAGCGTTCGCTCTGCTGATCAACCGCATCGGAGCGAAGCCTATGTAATATGCATGCTACATAATATAACCGAGCGAATAGCTCGATCCCTCTCTAACCAATGGGATATATTGCTAGTTGAAGCAGTCAACCTGCGTTCTATTTATGAAGTAAGCTGCAGTTGTGTGACCTATCGAGTAACTGGTGGGTCTACAGTTTTTTGATGTGGCCGACTGTCAGAGGCGCCTACCTACCGCCATTCTTATATCTACCTCCTGACCAATTTACTGATTTAGTGCAATTTCCATTTCTGTTGAGTTGTTTAACTTAAATTATATAGTCTACTTCAGTGTTTAGACAAATTATTTGTCAAATGTTTCTATATTATGTGATAGTTCGTATTTAATGGAATTAATGTTTGAGTTGTGAACTCTACGTTAGATTAATTTGTAAAGACTTGTTAATAAATATATATAAACATAGACAGAAATATACATCTATAGTTAATTTTGAATTGTGAAGCAAAGCCGTATGACGAACTCTGTATATAACTACTAATAGTTTCTATTATATAAAATTGTAAATATTAGATTGTCGTGAATATTCTGTGAACTCTGATGATTTTATCATCTATGAAAAGAGGTTTTAATAAAGACCATTTTTTCCTGATATTTATTTTTGTTTATCTCATACCCAAAAATACAGAAGACTTACCAGACGACAAATAACAAATTTCGGGGCCCAATTAAATACTTGTATTATTTTTCATAGTATTAAAAATATATAATATACGCTAAGCAGATAGACTGCTATTATAATTGTGAGACAAAATTCCGAGACTTACAAACAAACAAAAGGAGCAACATTTCATAAAATAATTAAAAGCCATTCGTAACGCTTTACCTCTGTACGGTTAGATGGTATTTCAGATAAATCGGGTCGTAATTAATTTCCCGGCGAAGGTTATCAGAGATCGCGGGCCGAAGGTGACTGCGCACAAAACCTTAAATTGTTACCTCGCTCCACCAAAACTTTTAATACCAAAGTCGTAAGTTGAAAAATTGTACGAACTCCTCCCCATCAACAAAATTATGCTGATCTTTATTGTACAGTATTTCTGCCCCACCTTACACCCGCCTTTATTATCAGTATTCGAACTTTTATGCAAGATAAAATATTCTTTAAAAATTTGATAAATCATCCAAACGCTGTGATAATAAAATTCAGCTTAAAGTAGCAGGCGCGGACTCCAAGAAACGCAATCTCCCCTAATTTATGTCAAAGGAAAAAAAGAAAAAAGTACTGCCGAAAAAGTGTCACAAACATCCTAAAATAAACATTTGATTTAGCATACAAATTGGTGAGAAAACTGTGTTTTAAATTTCAACGAGAAGTGGAGTGAGTATTTTGGGGTAACAAGGCAGCCAGCGCCGCCCTAGTAGGTACAGCCGCGCTTGCTGCAGACAACAGAAAATATCGAAACTCTACAATGAAGTTAATGATTCAACGATCTAGAAGAGTTTCGGAGTACAGGATGAAGATATGAATCTCCTTCAGAGATAAACTTTGGGAGTTTTTCTTTTTTGGAAGTGTACTTAATCTATAAAGCCTTGAACCTTTTGAATAATTTTCTTGAACGCTCTCCCTCGAGGATTTTATTATTATAATATTTTTTATTTGGACTGTATTTATTTTCCGCTTTTGGAAGCGAACTAGATTTTGAAGATAAGGATGTAATATTTGTCAGTGATATTTTTTCTTAACGAGGGTTGAAAAGGTTTTAAGAAAATTGAAGAAACATTTGTGAAAGAAACTGTGGAAATATATTTACTAAGTATGTTCAACATGATACACCTACATCCATAGACTTAGGATATACGCTAACAAAGGTATTCTAAGTCTATGCCTACATCTGATAACTTTTAGTAAAACAGGCATTTAATAAGCAATTTATCTCGACCTATTTATGTAGTAAACAGCCATTGGGGAGACAGAAAAAGATACTCGTGAACATAAGTACATGCCCAACTATTCTCCGAACATGATCTTAGATCATAGCCAACTCCAAGTGCTTGCTACACCAACACCAACATAAACAAACAACTTTAATTACTCCCAGCGCAGCGCATACAAGGGGAACGAACGGCCGGCTTTATTAAATTCACAAACAAAACGGGGCAAAGGGGCCGGCCAGGGCCAAACTCTAGAACAATCGCTATTGAATATTACTCCCAGCGTTTTATTGCAGAGTGCAGTTAATTTATGATCGCCTGTGAATAGTGAGAGAGAGGCGAGGGAGGCGGCGGATATCATCAATCATATCCGGCGATGTTGTCCGTGATGAGATTTCCAAGTTTGGTCTTGAGTAAGCTTTAGAACAGTTGTTAATCTTGTTATTTACTTCTATTTAACTTTGCCCGAGCACACAAAGTAAATTGTATTTTTGTAAAATGGCTTATGGGAGAAATACAAGCGACGACGACAGTCAAAAGTTTTATTTTTAACTACACTTTTACATCTTAGTACACATAAGTACACAACCTATTTTTAGGTGCCTACTACATATTTCCAGACAAGAATAATATGTTTAAACTAAGTGTTATTATGTTTTTAATAGTTACGTCAAACTAAATGTGAAAGTATTAAAGACATAATAACACTTAGGATAAAAAATACTTATAAAAGTATGCAAAAACAAAGGGATTTCGTTTAAACTACTATATTTTAGACTGCCTCTGTGGCGCGGTGGGAGTGTGTCCGACTGCTACGCAAGAGGTCGTGGGTTCGATTCCCACTCGGGACACCACTTTGTGTGATCCACAAATTGTTGTCCCGAGTCTGGGTGTACTTTGTGTCCGTGACTTGTATGTTTGTAAAGTTCCCCGCGACACAGGGCTTGTACCCTAGTGCGGGAGTCGTCTTTAAAAAAAAAAAAAAAAATTATGTGTATTCAAGTAAAGTAGAATAATACAGTATACAGAAGATTCAAAACCTACTGTGAGCGATTTACCTTCCTTTCAGCATACATGTGACGCTGCAATACCCTTGAGAGTATGGACTGGACGCCACACAGAAGGTACACAGGACTGTTATCGATAACGACATAAAACAGGACCCTTTGCGTCACACGTTTGCATATGCACCTGTGTTTAAGAAACAGAACATAATTTAAAAATACTTGTATTTTTGCGTGAAACTAAGAAATACTTTTTTCTTTCACTCGAAAAAAATATTATTTCTTTATGTTCACCATAAACAAAAAGTGCGTGCCACGTAACACTTATTTTTTAATTAAAAAAAAAACAGGATGAAAAAGTATTTTTCTCAGTTTAAAACCTAAAAATGACCTAGAGTATTTCTTAAAGGACATGCCAGTCATATACCTAAAAAATATCCAGCACTAATCAACGAGCAAGGGGGTCTCTTATTTTCTTTGGTATCTTTTTTCAAACGACTACATTTCTTAATGGTATCGTTCTCCAGGCTCAGCGCTCTATTTTCGGAAAAAATAACTGAAACTAAAATCATTCATTAGTTTTTGGCTCAATAACATTGATACATAAAAGTTGCGAAACAGATTCAGTTCAGTTTCAGATCTGAAACTTCCTCTTACTTGTTACAAAAATGTTGTCACAGTTTTTTGATAAAAGTACTTACGTCTCATCGGAATTTGAAATGCCGGAATTACAGATGATACTTGTGCATATTTAATATGCTAATTTCATTTGTTTTGTATATCTGCTTATTTTTATTTCACAACTAGCTGTGCCCCGCGGTGTTACCCGCGATTTATTAGCCTATGTGTTAATCCAGGGTGTCGGCTAACTCCGTGCCAAATTTTATTAAAATCGCTCTAGCCATTTAGGCGTTAAGAAATAACAAACATACACACTCACAAACTTTCGCCTTTATAATTATTACTATTTTAATGCACTGAATTCTAAAAGGCCTTGCCACAATTTTTCCTAGTAACCAATCTGTAAAATTCATAAAGCAGATTAAACAACAGAGATAAGGCACCTAATTTAAGTTGTAGTTCAAGTAAAGAGAGTTAAAACATTGCCAGTATAACTAGCAAAATGAACAAAAATGAACGCCATAAGGGTGTTTTTTTTTTTGTGTTTTTTGTGGATTTACTACAAATTTACAAATTCTTTGGCATTTCAGATTATTATAATGTAAACTAGACTTTTTTATAGAATTTGGTGCAGTTCACTCAATAATAAACTTACTTTTAATATTGCACAGTGTTAACATGCCGTAGTAGGTAATATATGGAATATTTTTGTTATGTAAATTTATTTATTTTTACTGATACCGGAAATGTTTAGTACATATTAATCAGTTAGCAGTTAGGCTAGCACAAAAGTTTAATCGAATATTTATATTCCGACTGCGCAGGACGGTTATAATATATTTGACACATGTTCTTAAAAAAAATGGGATTTTATTTGCTTTATTGTCTGGGCTGAAAAAACATATTTTTTCTAAGACCCTCAAGTGGAGTATCAAATTAAAGGGGTTTCAAAAAGCGAGCACAAAAATAAAAATAAAATATATGTTTAAAAACAGTAAAAAGAGGCAAATTTTATTTGCCATAAATAGGGTTGATACATAAAGTGATCTTATAAAAAATTTACGTAATTAATGCTAGCCTATTTAGCCATTATCAAAAGTATACAAATATTGATTACACAAAGATAAAGATAGATAAAGATATATTATAATTGTGTACCTACATAAGGTGTCATTATAATGATTTACGTAGGTAACAACAGTCTACCCATATCGGGTTTGCAATAGACAGGGTTAGTTTACAATGTTTATACAAAGAATAACAAAAAATAAAAATAGTACAAAAAAAAAGGAAAACAAAAGTACCTAAGTTTTAATTTTATTTTATTTTATTATTGTGAGTCAAATGATATATTCATTATTCCGGTGTCTTGGAAGTCGTATTATAAATTCTAATTTTTATTCTAAAGTTTGTTTGGTTTGCTGTATGTACCTACAGTTTTAAAATAAAGTTATATAACTCCTGACAACAAAGAGTTTTGTACCCTTCAAAAACCTCACGGTACTAAGTATAAATATGTTTACACATTAGTAACTCTTAGGTAGACAACCTAAGCCACTGCACAAACTAAAAAACCGTCACAAAGCAAAGCAACTTTCAAATTTAAAAAAAAGCATTCTGCACAAATCTGTTCATCCATTTAGGAGTTACGATGCCACAGACAAAGCAAGAGCTCCAAAATTATAACAATTCTCTTATTGCGTTATGAAGGGTTAACACTGCAAAGAATATTGACGCAATTTCTAGAAAGAATGTCGATTTCTCTATAAACTTCTTTCAACGCACTGCGCAGTTGCGATAATGAAATAAATAATAGTGTTTACACGTAGATATAATCATCAAGTATAGTATTAATTGGTTGTTCGACGGGTCTCACTTCATTTAACATAAATTAAAGACATTTAGGCATAAAAACTGTGGCCAATCTCATCAGGGTCCTTAATCACTACCTTTTTTTCGTTTTCGCGTCAAGCCCGCGCTTCTCACTGTCAAAATCTTGTCATAATGGTTTATAGAGAGGTGCGCTTAGAAATGCATCACGCATGCGCGCGGACATCTTTGAGTGCACCGCGCATGCGCCAGTTCGCGCAGTCTTGTCGCGAATACGAAAAAAAACATAATGAATAAGGACGCAGAGACTACAGAGTATTTTTTATACCACAAAATCAAAAAACGAACAGGTTGTGGGCCTGATGATAAGCGTCACGCTAGCCCATAACTAGCTGCTGTGAAAGTTAGATCTTTTGCTAAACAAGGATTTGGGTGGCACGTATCAGTGCCACCCAAATCCTTGTTTAGCAAAAGATCTAACTTTCACAGCACTGCGCTCCTCATTTGAGACGGAAGGGGATGATGGCTGACGGGTGCTACTTGCGGTGACTGGTCGGCCTAGCCATTATAATCTTATGAGTATTTTTTTAAATTAGCGGTTCATAAATATTTGTATAATAAGTAGTTTTTCTTATAATAATCGAATCGCATGTTGCCTTTACCCTCTTCTGTAATTTTTGTAAGTTGATGCTCCCATCCACACCCTAGGAGGCTAATTCATTTAAATCTTGATTATACCCACTTTACATACGTGAGTTTCATGGTGTAATGGTTGTAGCACCATTTAACAATTAAATTGTTAAAAATGGCATTTAAAAAAAGTGGCCATGAGTTTTTATTGCCAAATTCCTTTCTCATGGCTTAACTCAATTCCAATTTTCAATTTCAATTTATTTATTCCATATACAGAAGATACCAAGATATTTCAATTATTACAAATGTTTACTTAAATTACTAGCTTAATACTTATCCCTGAATTAGGAAAACCTGTGTTTCAGGCGAATAGTGCATAAAAACAACGATAATCACATTTTAAAACATTTAAAAGTAAAAATTAACTATGAGTGAGTTAAATAGAATAAAGATATAATATTTAGACAACACTATATAAATCAATGAAACAAAAGCTGTAAATAATTAGGTTCTTAATTAAATTAATTAATATTAATATAATAAAAACCATATTTATTTGAGTACAATTAATAATTTCTCTGTATCTTTGTAAGACATATTTTGGAGGACTTCCATAAGATTCTTCTTACAATTTCCTAGGGTCATGGAATAAATATTTGCAATCGCATTTAGCCTATTATAAAGAAGCGGTCCTAGGAAGATGAAGAACTTGGCAGTGAAAGCATGTTTTATTGCTATTTCTCTATTGCAAACTATATCTTTTCTTCGTTTATTAATGTATGCAGTGCTAAAGGGGAGACAAGTGTGCTGCTCTGTTACTATGTTCATAATAAATAATTGTCGAACTGTTAGTACTTCACAAGATTGGTAGAGTAGGTTAGTGGGATAAAGAAAAGGGCGGGACGTAGAAACTTTGAGGATAGCTCTCTGTGCTCTCTTAATTGTTAATAACAATGTTTTACCAGCGCCACCCCATGTGGTAATACAGTAAGTTAATAGTGACTGCCATAGGGCAAAATAAACTTGTTTCGTTAGTTGAAAATCTGCAATATAACGCAACTTTTTAAAAACAAATATTAAGTTACGGATTCTGTTATTTAAAGCTTCTATGTAACCCCAACAACGCGCAGATCGCTGATGGTCCGTTGCGTATAGTTAGTCCACAGCGTGCTCGTGTAAAATACTTGGCAGTAGGCTTTAAATACAGTTATTTTAACGGATTCACTACAACGCGCGAACCTGCCGCTGCCTCGCCAGCGACCTACGTTCCCGTTCTATGTCCATTTTGTCCTTAAGGTCATCGGTAACATAATGCCCCATATTTGAAGTGATATACACGCATGAGTTCACAATCATTTTAATTTTATAGCAGGTACCGTATCTGGGCACCTGCCACCACTGGCCCTAAAGACTAAAAATTATTTTTTTTAACATTATATACCAATCCATGTGACATAGCATAATGTTGACAGGATTCTAGCAGTTCTCTGAGGGCCCTGATCGATGGGCTCAGCAGCACAATGTCGTCCGCCTAACTGATGTTATTTACACTAATATCGTTGATGCGACATCCAACTTTCTTGCTACTGAGATCAACGATCAGGTCGTTGACATATAAGTTAAACAACTTCGGAGATGTTATGCCCCCTTGTCTAACACCTCAATCCCATCCATATGACATAGAAAGATCATCGCCCCATCTCAGATTATTTACCTGATTGTAGTACCAAATTTAAAAGAAATTTTCAAAAACCCTAGTATACCGCTTAAAATAAAAAGACGAGCATACAACACGTGCATTCTACCCGTCATGACGTACGGTTGCCAAACATGGGCCTTAACTAATGAGAACATAAAAAAAATAGAAGTATGCCAACACAATATTCAGCGAAGTATACTACATTTGAAGAAGACAGATAAAGTAAAACTTAAACTGATAGGGCAAAAAACCAATACTACAGATTTAACTTATACAGTTAAACGATTAAAATGGAAATGGGCTGGCCACACTATTAGAAACAAGGTGAAGAAGTGGGCCAAAGATATCATAGAATGGTATCCGAGAGAAGGAAAACGAAAAAGAGGAAGACCTGCACGTAGATGGGAAGATGACCTAAAGGCAACAGCAGGTGTGACTTGGACCAGGAAAACCCATGATCGTGAACTGTGGAAAAGCCTGGGGGAGGCCTATGCTGAAAAGCAAAACAAACCTACCGATGTCTGGAATTGAAATATTTTATTAATTGTATAATTTATAATGTAAGTTTGTTAATAAAGGCTATATAAATAAATAAAAAGTACCAATATTGGAATATACGCAACAGTTCAGCCGGCACATTCCTCCTCTGTAGCTTGTCCCAAAGTACATCATATGATACTAGGTCAAACGCACGGGAGAGGTCAAGGAAACAAGCGTACACGGGTGTTCGACGCTAATGATCATAATAAACCTAAATTATGTATTATTATTTATTGTTATTCAGTTTAATGTTATGTTTTCTTTAATTCTTGCTATAAGCGCTAAATGAGAAGGGTGACCATATTTTTCAGCGGAATTTACAATTAACCATGTTCGTGTTTGATAATTGAAACAATTTTAGTTTTAGGTAAATAACTATAATGAATCTTTACCCGCTTTATCTTTTCTAACCAAAAGAAAATAAAATCAAACATAAGTTAACAAAATCTTTAAAACCAAAAAAAAGTTTTAATACCTACTGAACTGTAATTTTTAAAAACTTGATTTTCGCACTTTTTAAAAATTTACAGTTCATTAGACATTGAAATATAAAAACAAATTCCATATTATTAAGTAACTCGATATTAAGCATTTTTCTATAAAGTAGTCGGCTCCATTGCTCTAAATTTATTTATTTAGGGATGTCCAGAAGTACAAAAAACATGGCCACCCTATTTAAGAAAGAGAACCTATATTTAAAAAGAGATGGAGAGGACAACAATATTTTCAAGGTCATATCATTTCAATTTCATTATTCGGCCAGCATGTGGCCTCCATTATTTATTTTATCTCCATGGGTTCACGTGTTGCAAGTCTGAAAATTTTAGTGTGAAGAATGAGGCTCGCTCTGGATGCCCTGTAACGGATAAAATCAGTGCCATCTTTGGAAAAGTGGAGCAAGATCGACATATTAGTTATTATATCATAGCAAGATCGATATATTAGTGTTAGTTACGATATTGCAGAAAAACTGGATGTTGATCACAAAACAGTTTTACGTCATTTACAAAAATCTGGGTACAAGAAAAAACTTGCTATTTGGGTACCACATGATCTCACTGATAGTAACTTAATGCAACGTGTTTCTATTTGCGATTCTTTGTTGACACGTAACAATTCCGACCCATTTTCATCGACATAAGAATGTCCGAAAAAGATTGTAGTCGAAGCATGGACAAGCCCCACAGGCCGAGGCAAAGCCCGACCTGACTCGGAAAAAAGTGATGCTGTATGTATGGTAGGATTGGAAAGGAATCGTTTACTATGAGCTTTTGCGGCCGGATAAAACTATCGATTCTGACCTCTACTGTCAGCAACTGATGAGGTTAAAAGAAGCAATTGAGAAAAACCGGCCGAAGCTGGTGAACAGAAAGGGCATGGTATTCCATCATGACAACGCCAGACCGCACTTATTTATAGCCACTCAGCAAAAATTTAGAGAGCGTGGCTGGGATATGTTAATGCATCCTCCGTAAAGCCCTGATTTAACTCCATCAGATTTTCACCTGTTTCGGTCACTTCAGAACTCTTTATAAAGCATAAAGTTAACCTCAAAAGAACACTCTATGTAATCTATTGTCGGCTGTATATTAGTTATTGATTGGGTCTGTTGTTTAATTAATATCCAAGTTGTCTTAGTTTCATTTTCACTTTTCGAGATAAATTTCACATTAGAGTTCTGTTTACATTTTTTGATTACGCGTTTCAAAGTTTTGGAGTAAAGGTTGACATTGATTATTTTTTGTTTGTAATTACATACTTCTTTTGTTTTTACTGTAATAAATACACCTTTTGTTTTCCATGAATGTATTTTTTGTATCTTATTTTAACTTTCTGTGAGGATACGCATAATTTGTAGATTAAATCAAAGTAGGTATTCAATAA
The DNA here is from genome assembly GCA_945859575.2 of Herminia tarsipennalis. Classification (NCBI taxonomy): domain Eukaryota; kingdom Metazoa; phylum Arthropoda; class Insecta; order Lepidoptera; family Erebidae; genus Herminia; species Herminia tarsipennalis. The sequence goes on along the minus strand of OX243841.2, from coordinate 27,162,095 downwards.
ATTCATTATAAGCTGCATTTACCCCCAGATTAAAAACATAAAAAGGAAAGCTAACATAGCTGTGGGTACCTTCTGCAGACTAGTCACAAAGTGAAGAACACTGTCGTAGACATTGGTACGTTTTGAAACAATCAAACCGACTGACGCTTTGTTTCTAGATGGTATTGATAAATCCAGGATTCGTCACCTGTCGCAATGTCGTAAACGAGCTTGCATATTTTTTTTAAATCATATCACGGCACCACTCACGCAGGAAAACTCAGTTCTGCAGTGTATGCTGTCAGCAAAGTCAGACAGCTTACGGATGTGGAAACAGCAAGGCTAGTTTATTTCGGTTATTTCCACAGCGTCATGTCGTATGACATATTGATTTGGGGCAAGGCGGCTGATATTAAAAAAAAATATATTCTCCAAAAACGTGCAGTGCGTGCAATTTACAAACTAGGTGCACGAGTTTCTCTCAGAGAAAAGTTTATTTGCAAACATTATGTTAGTTAAACAAAATATGCATTAATATTACAAAAAATCTGATGTTCACTCGGTGAACACGAGAAATAAGCTCAAATTAAGAGGTCAATATCATAGGCTGCATAAAACTCATAATTCATTTATGCTCTCTGTGAGAGCATTTAACAAGATATTAGCTAGAATTATGAGTCTATTAGTGATTAAGATCAAAAGTGTAAAGATACACTTTTGATCTTAATGACTGATACAGTGGATGAATATTTAATTGATAAAGAAAAATTGGACCTAGTTGCTTGCTCCTCGTTACTTTATTATGCTTGGATGAATTTTGTTGTCACTTTGTTTGAATTATCACATTGATTAAGAGCATGATTTGACTTTTGTAAGTAAATAGTCTGCATGACGAGTAAAGGCCATTCTTTTCTTCCTTCTGTTAACATAATTAATATTTTATATTTAATCATTCGTTACAAGTACTTTGGCCAATATTTAAGCACATATAGTTTTTACCTTTGTTGTAAATAGATGCTCCTACTTTATTGTACCCACTAAGGCTGATTTTAGTTTATCTCATGTTTTAACTTTTTGATAATACAATTTGCATCAGTCCTTTAACATGGTGTATAATATATTAGTCGCAGCACCTTACCCTCATATCTAGTTTATAAACATTCATTCATTGTAAAATTGGCAATTTGAAAAGAGTGGCCGCGTGTTTTTTTTCCGGCTTTCCCTATTGCTTACAATCTTGGCATTACATGTACACGTAGAATCCCGACTTGTCACAAGTGTTGTTTTGGATCTCAAGTGAATAAAGAATTTTGAATTGACTCCACACGGACCTGCTTCTGAGCTTCGGTGAGGTTGTGCAGTACTCAGCCCGAAACTATCTCCTCTCTCGAAGGTGCTCGTGTAGAATCTTGTGAATGCTTCCCGAATCAATGTGCAGTGTATACTGAATCTCTTCGTACCTATGTAATTCGTCTGTTTTTATGAGGTATTTTTTTTATTGCTAGCACACTTTCTTCCTTGACAGCCGTCTTAGGACGACCAATCATTTGTTCATCATCCAAAGTAAGGCAACCAACGGTAGATGGTTGCTTTTGAAGGTCCTTCATTCATAAAAGCCATTTGAAGTCGAGCAAATGACTCATCAGGTTTTAGGCCACATTTAACATCGTAGATATTCATTGCACGAAAATGTTCTCGATGCAGATTAATTTTTAAATGAAACACGAGAATTTAATTTGGCTCTCGAAAAAATATGGAGGGAAATTCGAAATTCGAATAATGGTATTTTTACTTTTAACCATTTTTTTTATATAAATACAAGTGGCCAGTGCCATAAACGTAAAAACTCTTTTTCGCAAAACTATCTGAGTAGATTTCTGGTTGGAGATTGTATATTTGAGCTGTTTGGGGTTGAGACGCTGGGGCCGTGGGGCCCAAGTGCGCGTCTACTTTTTAAGGAAATTTCACGACGCCTCATCAGTGCTTCCCGTAATCAGAAGGATGGCTTATTCTTTGCACAAAGATATAGCATTGAATTCCAACGTGGGACTCCGTTTCTTTACTTAAAGAAGGTTTTAATAAATTTGCAAAATAGTGGCCAAAAATATATTACGATAAACAAAAAATATATTAAACAAATTTTAAAACTTCAAAAAATTAATCGGACCATATTTTAATTTAATTGATATCCTTCAATTTTAGTTTTCTAAATGTAACGAAATAATTGAATAGTAATGCTACCAAATGAAATAGTTAAATTATTTTATAAGTATTTTTGAAGCACTTATTTTTAATTTAGCGTCATAAAACTCGCTTGGTGTCCGAACCCAAGAACCCAATAAATGTCACTAAAGAATGAATAAATTAAATACTGGCGCAAATTACTTTAGCATACTCGTAGGTAGCAAAGGTACAATTTTTAATAGTTGAAAGCCCGTAAGCCTGGGACCATGGCGGCGGACAGCCACCCCGTTGTGTCGACTGCATTGCCTAAGTTTGCCAGTGTAGCCAGAAGCCCCTGTTACCCCTCTTAAGCATTACCCGGATAGGATACCGAATAAAGGTAAATAAGATACAGAAGGTGGTTTGGTGACGGTGCAAGAAAAGAAGCACCGACAGTCAACCGTCAAGAACCGCTGTGGCAATGCTGAGCCTAAGGCGACTCTGCGCGCCGCGGCGCCGAACACTCCGGTGTACACCTCGCACCTGCACTGCACCACCAAGGCGAAGGACATCTCGGCATATGTGCGCGAGAATATCCATTACACACCGAGGGTGCAGATTCTGGTGTCGCGACGCATGGTACTTATGTGGAAGTGAAGCGTACCTACTGATATAGTTTTAAGTTGTGCTAGTTTTTAGTCGATAAGGTGTAGATATTTATAGGCCATTGATGAGTGAAATAAATGGTATATTATTATTATAATTGTATTATTTACACACTGGCTGGCATAGCGCCAAACAAACTTTTATTATTTTCCAAACCTTCCATCTTTTTTTTTTAAATCCCTCTTAAACTCTACATAAAATTCTTAAATAAAGTTATTACTCAAGTAGCGATATCGGTGACTATTGTATGTATTATAGCGTTTGACGTTTCTTACTTCATTATTTTTATAACTATATTATAGAATCTGTTATATTAGTCACTAATTTTACTTAAGCAACTGCTATTACTTGTTTATAAATATCATTAACAAAGGTTCTACGAAATTTGACGTCACCTTTCGCAATTAGATCCTACTGTCCATCACCTATTAGAATTCCTTAGAAGCCTTTTACGACACCCTGTATAACACTGAGCAACATAAATAATTCTATTCCAAACTATCCATCCGAACAAAATCGCGGGCCTCACTTAGTATCAAAGATTAACCTGCGTCCCTGCATACATTACCGCGACATTACCCACAGCTATATATTACTGGTAATCCTTCGTCTTACTAGTAAATCTAGCATTACATGCTGTTATAAACATATTAATGTTATTACTGGCTGCGTCGTGTCGTGTACTATGTATACATTATTATTTATATGCTTGTTAGATTGCGTAGGTGTCTTGTACGTGAATTTTGCGAGTTGATTTACTGATATTATGACAAGTTCTAATAATTAAACAGTGTCGTAACGCGAATGATGCCCCTGGCGTTGCTAGCGAGTGTAGTTAGTTCATCATTACAAGAATCCATACAATTAATATTTAAAAGATTGCTCCGACAATGCCATCCACAAACATGCTGGAAAATTATTAAGTGGAAAACCTTTACAGCGCTAGATGAGAAAATTAAAAGGCATATTCGTTTTAGTTTTTCTACAGTTGGCTTTAAGACATATTATTTGGAAATGTATGTATAAGTAGATATAAGGTCGGGGAAAAGTATTTTCGTATTTTTCATACAAAGAAAATCATATTTTTAGGTATAAGTTTTTATTTATTTATAACTAGCTGTCCCGTGCAACTTCGTCCTATTAATCATAGCTTCTTTTTGATAAGTGGACTATCCAACACTAAAATAATTTAACAATTTAAACCGTTTAGCGTGATGTTATATAGCCTTCCTCGAGGAAGGTTAAATAACATCACGCTAAATTTATCTACAAATGGGCTATTCAACAGTAAAATAGTTTTTCAATTCGGACCAGTAGCTCCTGAGGTTACCGCGTTAAAACAGACAAACAAACTCTTCAGCTTTATAATATAATTATAAATATTTATGGGCCCTTTTGATCGATGACTTGTTGCCATCTTGTGGGTAGTGTCATGATCCCATTGCAGGAAAACATTTTGAGATTTTTGATCAAAAAAATCTGAAGAGAAAGAATCTGTTAGTTTTCATAGTGTTCTTTTGAGGTTAACTTTATGCTTCCTAAACAGTTCTGAAGTGACCGACAGAAACAGGTGAAAATCTGATGGAACAAGATCAGGGCTATACGAAGGATGCATCACACATCCCAGCCAAGCTCTATCAATTTTGGCTGAGTGGCTATAGATGAGTGCGGTCTGGCGTTGTCGTGATGGAATACCACGCCCTTCCTGTTCACCAGCCCCGGCTGGTTTTTCTCAATGGCTTCTTTTATCCTCATCAGTTGCTGACAGTAGAGGTCAGAATCGATAGTTTTACCCGGCGGCAAAAGCTCATAGCGGACGATTCCTTTCCAATCCCACCATACACACATCATCACTTTGTTCCGAGTCAAGTCAGGCTTTGCCACGGTTTATGGGGCTTGTCCATGCTCCGACCACAATCTTTTTCGAACAGTCTTATCGTATGTTATCCATTTTTATCACCTGTAATCAACCGTTTAAGAAATGGGTCGAAATTGTTACGTTTCAACAAAGAATTTCAAATGGAAACACGTTGCATTAAGTTTCTCTCAATGAGATCATGTGGTACCCAAATATCAAGTATTTTCTTGTACCCAGACTTTTGTAAATGAAGTAAAACTGTTTTGTGATCAACATCCAGTTCAGTCGGTGCCAGACTGTCCTGAGGATGCCTCGTGTAGAGGCGAAACACGTGTCGAAGTTTCACTTCGTGGAAGCGGAATATTGCAAGTCAAGGGTCCGGAGGTGCCTACCATTCAATTTGGTAAGAGTACCTGTCACTAATTTTCTTTGTTGCAGGTCTTTCTTTTTGAGTGCGGTCTGTCAATCTATTTTGATTGTTGTATTAAGGGCATTTCCTTACTACTTCAATCGTGGTGGATCCCTCCCTTATTTTTCAAAGATATCTCTGAGTTTATCCAGAGCGAGCCTCATTCTTCACACTAAAATTTCCAGCCTTGAAACGCTTGAACCACATTTGTGCTACTCGTATTGATACCGCATTAGGTCCGTAAACCGCACAAATTTTGTTCGCAGCGTTCGTCGCATTTTTACCTTTTTTTTAATAATACTTTAAAATGTACCGAAGTTTTTCGTCACATACGTTCATTTTGCTTGCTTGAAAAACAATTGAAAAATGGCGGGAACTAGTTTTTTTTTATTCATTTTATCTTTAGAATGTCAACATTTAATGTTATTAAAACCAGCCAGTTACATTCAGTACAACCAAAGAGGTTTGATTTCTAACAACACATCCAAAATACGAAAATACTTTTGCCTCTACCTATTAAATTCCTTTTTAGATTGAATATAATAAACACCCTACATAACTATCTATAAATTAGTCACCTCGCTGAAGAGCTTCAAGACGAAGGATACAATATCCCCATGGATAAAAGTAGGTCAGACAAAAAAGAGAAACTTTAGTTAATTTTGGTAAAAGCTGAATAATTATGTAAAAATTGAAAAGTTTGCATACTCCCGTCATCATAAAATGGGTCTAATATATTGCTTCGATAGAAGCTTTTCCAATCAATGTCGTAATAAATAAGTGAAAATTAGCGTGAGATGGAGCCCGCGGCCCGGGCCCTCATCGCCGCTGACGCTGACACTTCAAACTTGGACGTATAATAATATAATCAATAACCTTTGACGCCTTTGTTTCTTCAATCTGGACTTGCACGATGAAAAAATTGCTATTTAGATAATTTAAATATTATTGGCGGTATATAAAGCAAGGAATTCAATACTAAACCCTAAGTAGGATAGTATAGTGGTGATTCTATTAGGTTCAGTTATCGATATTATTATTTTAATGGAATATGTCTGTATAGTCTCTATATTAATAGACTATAATAGCAGCTCAAAATAATAATTCATCACGGTTTTTTTTTGTACGGATCGAGCTAGATTTTCACACATTCAGGGATTATACAGAACAACGTTGCATAACATTAACAGTCAAATGATCTGATCGTATATATTCAAGCAATGTAAGTATAGTCACTTTCATTATATTAATGAACTTAAGAAACAGATAATTAAGAAAATATCTTAATGTAAGAAGTGAGACTTGAATTAGTAACGAGACGTCCCTCACCGCTGTCACTTCTCAACTTCTGAGAGAAAGTCAAAGTCTTATTTTAGAATTAAGTATTTAGGCTTTTGTAAAAAGCGAATCATTTATTTCAGGTTTTACAACGATTGTATTAAATCCTAAGTATTTCTAAGACAACGATAATTCTACGTAAAGTGTTCTCTCATTCAGTTGCCAAAAGACAGAATAATTACGTTGAACTATCTTCATGTACTACTTTCTTAATTAAGCTAGGATAGGTAGATAGATAGCTTTATTGTCAATTATATTTTAATTGACAATAAAGCAGAGATTTACTGCAGTATGTGATAAAAAAGCATTTTTGCAAAATGGTGTCAGGTCTTTAAAGTCAACTATCGCTATGTTTTAGGTGGATACAAAGGTTTCAAACAGTTGTGTTTTATCCGGCTGGACAAAAGCCTCGCCTACAGTTTTTCAGTTCCATGTCCTCCGGCTCTCACCGTGCAACGTTCTGGCCTACCTACCTGTATATAGGTACACTGTACCTATCGTTTGCTACAAAAATCAAACAAATAACCGATTTAGTCAAGTTTTTGCTACTTCTACTGTAAATATTTTACAAAAATAATCTAATTACTTCATTTAATTTCATTTCATTTTCATTGTTTCCTATCTGACTTATTACTAATTTTAAAATAATGTAAAAGTTATTTTTTATTTTTGATTGTATCACTGAATCGTTGTGCACACAGCCCATTAATATGTCTTATTTATGTAGGCTCGTGGCTGTCAAACTTTCCGCGACAGACAACAAAACCGGGCTAGTGCATGTCGGGCCACGCACAATGTAGGGTCCCGTAGCCCCCCCAAGTGGGTTTTCTGTTGTTTTTGTTTCATACTTACAAAGTTATACCTATTTAATAATAATTTTCAATGGAATTTGTACGGAAATTTTGTTACTTCTCATTTGATCGACTGTTACTAGTAAACTTGTAAAGCCCACTAAGGTGTGATAGCAATAGCAATTAAAATTTGCACTTTAAAGCTAAATATTTCACAAACGAATCTAAAAAAAGTCTTCACAACTCCTACGTTACCTAAACGTTTTTTAATAAACCTATCCAATGATACTCTACACGATGGGGTACGAGAGAAAAAAATCCCAAAGAGAAAGACTACAATTTTTAAAAACTTTTGTTTGAGGGTACAAAAAAAGTTTTATTCTTTCACTTTATCGGCATAAGTTATATGTGTATCCATGCAAAATTACGGTCTTCTAGCATTAACGGTCTCTGAGCTAAGATGCAGACGGACGGACACGGCAAAACTTTAGGGTTCCGTTTTGCCATTTTGGCTACTGAACCCTAAAAATGTCCGCTCTATTTGCGACAAATTTGTGTTTCACAACACGAATGGCCGATCAGAGAGTTTCCACGGAATTTCGTGAAACATTTTTTTAATTTTCAGTTCATTTAAAGGTAATGGAAATTTCAATCGATTTTCTCACATTTCATTCGCTAACAGCCTTGTATTGTGAATATCATGTTGTAATACATAGAGCTCGAGGGTATCACAAATATTGACAACTTTCATACAGAGTGGAAAAGATTTATCCTTATAGTTGTACTTTCCTGTCGATATGATACGTATATATCCATATCTATTCTAATAGTATAAAGTGGTAAAGTTTGTGAAGTTGTAGGGGGTAATCTCTGGATCTACTAGACCGCTTTTGAAAATTCTTTAACCGATAGAATGTCACGTTATTTGTGAGTGGCATAGGCTATTTAACATCATGCTACGATTAAAAGGAGCGGATTAAAGATGTTGCAAAAACGGGGAAAATTATCCAAACGATGTTGCGCGGGTCAGTACCTAAGTGGATTAATTTTTTTCTTTTTTTTTAAATCAACTTTCTTCTAGGAAAAAAGTATCACCGAATGCAAATTTCGCTGAATTACTTCTATGTTTTAGTCTGTATTTCTGGTGTCCTATTTATTTATTTATAAATTTATTTATTTATAAACTTTATACACAAAGTTATACAGAGACGGACTTTAATGCAAGCATTCTCTGCCAGTCTACCTTTATAGAAATGGTGGGTAATGTGTAGGTGCAGTAAACTAAATATAAATAAATAACTTCATACTATTCTTTATAACACACAAACAAAAATAGCTAAAAGAGAGTATTAAATAAATACTGAAAAAACAATATAACTATACAATAGTATATACATACTTAAAAATTGCGTTCATATAATAAATATATACATAAATAAATACACTATACAGATACAGACTTATATAAAAGTTACTAATGTTATGATGATTCAGCTGTTCCATCAAGGAATGAAGTACATACCTTCCATTTAAATTAAGGCGATTGGGTGCCATCCTAATTCCGTGAGGCAGGGCATTCCAGAGAAACAGATTGAACTAGAAAAGACCATCCGACGAATCCAGAAGAATGAGCAGGCCATAAAAGAAGCAGATTGTCGGAAGATCGAAGATCTCTACTGTGATTGGAGTGCAGGTATTAAAAGTTTGAAGTCAAGTTTGAAGGGGCAGTATGAGAATTAAGAATATAATAGAGTGTACTGAGAGCGCGTAAACTATGTCGCTGGCGAATAGGGAGCCATTTATGTTCGGAACGGTAAGAAGAAACATGGTCATACTTTTATAAGCTAGGACAACGTTTTACACTAAAACCTTCTTAAACGAAACGGCACCTAAATCGGATTACTAGTTTTCGAGGAAATCACGAACATTCATACATACGGGTCAAACAGAGAACCTATTTTGAAGGCGTTTAATAAAGAGACTTCTTCCAACTAACCTTATAAATATGAAAGTAACTCTGTCTACCCGTTATGTGTAGGTACACGCTTAAACGCCTTAACCGATTTGGCTGCAATTTGGTATGAAGATAGTTTGAGTCCCGGCAGAACAAACAAATTTTATCGCGATGCGCGGAGCCGCGGACGAAAGCTAGTTGATAACATTTTAGTAACAATACTTTAACTAGCTAATCGTTTGTCTTCTTCTTTTCGAATTTGGCAATAGAATAAAAGATAAAGACAAAACACGTTTATGAATTTAACTTTCTCTACTACTACTTTCTCTATAACTACTTTTATAAGTTTAACTTTCTACTCTAGAGCTCAAAGGTTTGCTGGTAGAAAACTCAATTTTGAGTTAAGCTCGCCTTTGTACATATTTACTTTTATTTTGTATTTATTGTTTGTATATTTTTTTTTCTGTGTACAATAAAGAATTTGAATTTGAATGAATTAGGGGACAAGCAGGTAGCACAGCTACAGCTTAAAAGTTTCATAAGCAGCTACATAATGTCACGAACGAACCAGAATGTTAGCGAAACGCGTAGAATCCGCGCGATTACGCTGGCGAACTCGTCTATAAACAAAACATACAGTTGTTTACCAAAAAAACAACTGTGTATGTATGCGTGAGACGCGCGTGTGTTAGACTTAACATAGGGGTCGTAGGTGGTTTAGTCAAAATATAAAAGTTACGCAGAAGTCCTACGACCCTTCTAGTAGAAGTCCTGCGACTCATCGTAAATATATTACTACTCATTACAGACCACGCCTCATCGTCGAGCTACATTTATCATTCTATTCATATCACTCAGTTGCAATCTAACCTTATCAATCAGTTCAGTATTGATAGTTAGTAGGTAATAGGTAATCTAATATAAATCAGGGAGGTAAATAATACAAAGAAATGGTCTAGGTCTAGGTGTTTCATGGATTTAGAACTATGTTGTTTCCCAGAGGAACAATTTTTTAGAACCAGCACCCTCTCTTATTATACATTTGCCGTACAACATTATATTACAATTATAATTACAAAATACTTTGTAACTTATCCAATTCACAACATTATTGCAATGTTTAAACATATCGCTGTAGGACAGCAGATAAGTATCACATAAGATAATATTCATCAAATCACATCGCAATATATTGTTATTATTCAATATCTTTATCAATACATAATATACAGAGTTTTAAAATAACACAAACGAACCAGCAAATAACTATAATGTGAATCCGATCGTACCTGATCCTGACGTCGCTTAATTTTTAACACAAATACCTACATTATTCTGCATTCTTACATTTACGACCATGAATTTTACAACTTTCAAGTAACCGGTTTATACAATTAAAAAGAAAAAAAATACATGAACTAGGTATAGAAATCTTACAGCAGTATACGTAATAATATAAGTAAATTGTACCTACTTGTTGTAATCGAAAATTTAATTAAGATTAAAATGAAATGAGTTGATTATTTATAGTGTAGTACACGACTGTACTTTGAAGTATTTTCTTCTATAAAACAAAATCGTGCGAATAGCAGCTTAAACTATAATTAAAATTAAAAAGAGGCAACTCGTACGATTCTTACGAATAAAAATCGCGCAAATTGCCACCTAAGCCCATACACTGAATATTAAAAATATGTAGGTACTTCGCGAACATTCTTACATAATTATAATAATAATATAATAATAAAAATACATTGATTTATTTCTCTTTCAGAAGATACAATTTGTTTAGTCTATTTAACATAAGCAACAGCACATTTACAGAGCAAAATCTTTGAGAGAGCTGGAGTCTGGACTAGGTTCGAAACCTGTCTGACAGATCTCCAGGTTCTCTCCGCTTTACAGTGAAATCAATATTAGCAGCAAGGAGTCTACAGAACATAGTGACACCGAGAGATTTTAAAGATAATAAGGATTATGCCTATAAACATGTTCATATGAACACACAGACACACACACATTATACGTATGTGTGTGTGTGTGTGTGTGTGTGTTTGCGTGTGTGTTTGCACGCGCGCGTGTTTGTGTGTGTGTGTTATGTTATTTGACGGTAACTATAATATTTTCTGTTTTAGCATAGTCTAAGTCTAAGAGACAATTCACAACTGCTTATTTACATTTTGTCTTGCACATTGGGTATATAAATAGGGTTTTATTCACTTAATTATTTAAGTACCTAACTGCTGAAGAAATAAAAGCACCACTGCGTTAGGCTACACCTCACAAGAGCGGGTGAACAGACGGTGTGTTTGCGGCGTACGTTAGTGAGTTTAAAGGGATCGAAAGGTGTTTTTGAATGAGTAGCTAAGTTAAGGCAGAGTGCTTTATATACCGATGTAACTACTAGAGCATTTGCCACATGTCGAAGTTGTTTAAAGATATAAATGAACTTACGCCTTATAGCAGTGAGGGCGGTAATATGAGTATTATTGAATATATGTAGAAATCTTCATTGAAGCGGTCATTATGTCTACGATTTCTTGACAGGCTAAACATATTCATCAGATATATTCATCCCGTAAAACATAGGCATATATTATACCTGTGTTCTACCTAAATTTATTTATTATTATGGCTATTAATCTATGTAAATAGCCATCAATATACCTACCCCTTATCTATCACGTGCTTACGCACTGCAATATGTAAACAACGCTTGTTTCTGTGCGTGACGTTCCCAAACATTCCTGATCGTTACGAGAGTTTTCTGTACTTACCTTGGGATTTTTGTATAAAAAGAACTACGCTCAACGCGTACAGTTTGAATACGATCTTAAAGCATTCAGTTCGAAGGCGATAGTTTGGGAATAGTGACAGTGAATTGTACTGTGATTTGTGTTAATTAGTAATTCAATAAAGACGTAATTTAGGAATTTGCATCATATGCATACTCAGTTAAATAAGCTCTGTGTTACGTAGAACTGGGCTTGTAATAGATTATGCGGTACTCGGCTATTAGAAGCACTACAGTTTCTCTCAAGGGTGTTGTAAAAGGTGTGCAACACATAATAGATAGTGCAACAAGTTTATAATCATTGTATGGTGCATGTTTGAAGCCAACATTGTTGTGGTACGCATTACATTAACTATGTACATATACCTAATTGTTATAATTAACTAGCTGACCCACGCAACTTCGTCTGTGTCAATTTTTCCCGTTTTTGCAACATTTTGCATTGCTGCTCCGCTCCTATTAGTCGTAGCGTTGTTATACAGCCTTTCTCGATAAGTGGACTATCCAACACAAAAATAATTTAACAATTCGAACCAAAAGTTCCTGAAATTATCGCGTTCAAACAAACAAATAAACAAACAAACTCTTCAGCTTTATAATATTAGTAAAGATTTAGAAGCTTTGTTTGATTATTCATTTTGATTTATTTTTATTAAAGATCTTCTTCTTCAATCTTGTTAACCCGTCCAGCTAAACTTGATTGCTTCTGTTCAGGTCGGTAGCATTTGTTTTTGTATTTATTTTACAAAAGCTTACCAACTAATTATATTATAAATAGTGTACTAGTTATCATAAATGGCTAATAAACAAGCTTCCACATATAGTTTTCAAATTATTAACATAGAAAAAAAAAACAAATAAAACCTGGGCACAAAATAAAAGTGAGAGTTGAACACTGAATTATTAACTAATTATACATGAGTAAGTTTTAAACACTCATCGCTTACTAGTCTTTGCCACTAAAGTACTCTGTGGCAAGTACATGTCTCATTTTATTCGCGTTTGTGCAAAATAAAACGAAGTCATGATTTGTTAAATGCTACTGCGCTACGCCGGTAGAAAGCATTTTGCCTGTAATTGGTAGTCGCAAATGGCACATCTAATAAAGGGCGCTGTCTTAGGTTAGCCTGATTAGTCCTAAGATTTAATTTACCGAATAGTTCAGGACTATCTCGTGCACTATTTGCAATATTTACTAGGAAACAGATATGATTATTATTACGCCTAGTATGGTATCTTTTGCAGCGCTGCTCATAGTCATCTGACCATTGCTGAGTCTTTCTAATCTAAATTTGTGTATTTAATCTCAATAACGTAAGAATTTATTCTGTATTCAATTCAATGTTCGTAGATGTCATATTGTGGGTGTCTTCGTACGTAGTTTATGAGTTTAACTGGTTTTAGGGATAAGAAACAAAAGCAATTTCTGATAATAAAACCCACAGCTTTGATTTACGATGTTGTCTATATGGATATCATATAGTAGTTTACTGTCATGTACCATACCTAGGTATTTTATGTTGTTTATCTGATTAATTATTTGATCTTCAAGGTGTTATACTGATGCGATTAAGGATTTAGAGATTAAGAACGTAACTTGGAGGCATTTTACCACATTAATTTAAGTTTATTACTGTTGAAATACAATATAAACCTATCGGACTGAACTAATGTCAAAAGTACTATTACACTTAGGTTACAGAAGCAACACTTATGAACGTCAGACAAAAATTGGAATAAAATGATTCTACATTTAATGCCAAGTTCGCAAGAGAAAGCCGTGATAAAATAATTTGGCAATAAAACTCATGTCCACGTTTTTAAAATGCCAATTACCTATTACAATATATTTGTATATACACAGTTATGCCAATAAGATGCTGCAATCATTATACTATGTAACTCACGTAAGCAGTAACCATAGCATGTAAAGTGGGTATAATCAAGTTTTAAATGAATTAGCCTCCTATTGTGTGGATGGGAGCATCAACTTACAAAAGTTACAGAAGAGGGTAAAGGCAACATGAGATTCGAATAATGTAAGAAAAACTACTTAATAACAACCTTTAACATGATAACGACAAGGCCGACCAGTCTCCCAAAGTAGCAGTAGTATGACGCATGAGTCAGCCAATATCCCCTTCGCCACATTGAAGGGAAGGAAGACGACCCAGACCATAGCGCCACCACAAGCAATGACATTTTAGTGAGCATGAGGATCCCTGACATTACCAGTTATAGAAACGAAAATAACCTAAAATAATTTAATGAAGTACGATCGCTAGTTGCCGTTACTAACAATTTCAATTATCTAGGTACTCTGTAAATATATAATACAAATAAAATGTTAATATTACCACAAATACATTATTCTGCATTATTATTTCTACGACCATGAATATTATATCATTCTTATACAGTACTTAATCATTTACACAAATAAAAAAAAAATATTATGAAAGCGAGATACAATTTAAAAGTTCAAAAATAAAAAATCATAAAAATAAAATTCATAACTCCTGTGTTTACGATTACGATTACGTCCATGGGTTTTTGTCATATATAATATTTACAATAATAAGCTTTCTGAATGAGGTTATTCTTTATTTTAGATTTGAATAAATCAAATTGTAAATTCAGAATATGAACAGGTAGCTTATTGTGAAAACGGATACCGAGTCCCATAAATGAGCTATGAATCTTTTGCAGACGATGGTAAGGAACACACAATTTATGCTGATTTCTAGTATTGATGGAGTGTCACATCACTATTTTTACTATACTGTTAGATATTTTGTCGCACATGTATATTGGCATAGGTATATAATTGCGAGGCAACAGTTATTCCTATGTCCTTAAATTGTTCCCTTAGCAAAATTACTTATCAAGTGTGATATCTAAAAATACAGTATCGCTAGCTGATTCCAATATTTTCTGAGTCAATGTAATGTTATGTCTAAGATTCTTCACATTAGGAAGTGCAAATTTTACACTTAGTTTTCTTGGCATTAAATGCCAAGAAAACTAGGTGCGTAAAATTTGCACTACTAACTTGTTTATAAAGAAATAGAAGAAGAAATTATATAATTGTCATAGATATGAACAACATTATTACAGTGGTGTTACATTTAAAATATGTAGGTAAAATGTGATTAAAATTATCGCACGTCATATCTGTGGCAACGAGGCTTCCACTCATTATATAGCTATGTTGCAGAACGAGCCGCAACACAGCGGTGATTTTCAGTGAAGCCCTGAGTGGCGTCCGAAATCGTTAAATGACAACAAAAATTTCAATTTAAATAACTAATATTACTTAAACTACTATTATATAACAACTTATAACTAATATTACATTCTTATAATTAATATTAAAACATACAATAAATAGTTAAACAACGAAATAGGAATCCATCGTGAACCACTTTATGCTATCATCGGGTTTCACATTGCGTGCGCTTGCAAAGAGTGCGTCTATCCAGTAATAAGTCAAGTTCGGCGTTGGGCGTAATTTATTATGATCCCGAGACAAAATAAAACAGTAAAAGTTTCGTTGATGTTTTTTTTTGTGTTTATACTGATGCTTATCAAAAGTAAGATGGACGTGACAGGTTTCCTAATTATTAAAAACCACTATTTTCTGTTGTTTAATGTGTTACCAAGCACAGTTTACTTCGTTAAAATTGTTTTCTGTTTGTACTCGTATCTGCTTTAAAAATAAGGGATGTATCATCCGCGAACAGTACAACTTTACAAATATTTTCTCAATAGGATGGTAAATCGTTAAATAAATACAAAAATGGGCCTAAAATTGAACCTTGCGGCACCCCTAACTTAACCGGTAAGACGGTAGACTTCGTGCCGTTAACATTAACACATTGAATTCTATTACTCAGATATGATGTGACAACAGCTAGTGCATTGTTCCGCATAAAATCTTTTTTTTTTATAAGCGTGTCGTGACAAACATAATCGAACGCCTTGGAAAGATCTCAGGCATTATAGATGTATTTTAACAAAGCAACTTCTGCATCTGTTGTTGAACGACCTTCAGTAATTCCATACTGATCATTATGTAAAGGGGCTATTTAAATAAAAATGTCTAAGAATTATCTTTTCAAAGATTTTACTGAATGCAGGTAACACTGATATTGGTCGAAAGTTACCAGCATCTGTTTTGGCAACTGTAAGTCAGTTACCAAAACAGATGCTGGTAATTTAAACAGAGGTATTATCTTGCTAAATTTCATCATATCCGAAAAAGTACCCTTATCTATACATCTGTTAAATAAAGTTCTTAAATATGGTGTTTGTTTGTCGATTGTCTAATTTTATTCTTCATAAACAAAGACTTTGCTATATACTCTTTTAAATAGCTTAGAGTACTTTTTAACATAAAGACAAAGACATTTATTCGCTTAATATATGGTACAGAGGGTGTTAAAATGTGGCAGTTCATCATATTTACCTTTTTGAGGTATGCGAATATTTAACAATTGTATGTTATTACACATTTATGAATTACTTATATCTAGATTGTTAGGTACACAACACAATTTATAAAGTATTCCTTTAAACTTATAAAGTATTGGGTTTATGAGAGAAATATTCATTTAGTGTATAAAAGCATCTCTCCAATAACCATGTCTTTAATTTACTATAAATATTTTTCAAATCTACTGTTTTCGGTAACTTGGGTAAAGAATTGAGGGTTATTTTTGACGAACAGTCCAATTTCTATTATGTACATAGATACTAGGGTTAATATTTTTATTTTTTTAAATATCTGTCGGCAGCTTGTTAGTGGAGATGCTCCAGTTATACATAGCTCGTACATATCTTTTGCATTGTAAAAGCTCTCTGCAATTGACTCGCGTTACCCCATACTAGGACGCCATATCTTAGTACTGATCCTACGTATTCATGATAAGCGTTAAGAACCGCCTCTTCGTTTGTATTATATCAAAGCTGTCTCAAGGCGAACACAAATCTATTTAATTTATTATACACTGTATCTTTTTGTAAGTACCAGTTACAGTTTTCGTCCAATGTGATACCCAAAAATTTTGTGCTATTATCCTTTTTTATTATTTTATTATCATACATATAATGTATTTGTTGCGGTTTTTGTTTGTAATTACCAAATTGTATGTACTTCGTTTTTGATATATTAATTTTAAGGTTATTTCATGTGAGCCAGTTAACAATATTATTTATAGATTCATTTACCTCTAGATCGGGCAAGGATTTGTTATTTTTAGGATTAATCACTGATACGTCATCGGCGTAAAGTACACATTTATGATTTGTTGCCCTCGGCAAGTCGTTGATATAGAGGAGGAACAACAAGGGTCCGAGAATACTCCCTTGAGGTACTCCAGATCGATTGTATTTGACTAGAGACCTATATGACACACAGATTTTATTTTAGTCTACACGGGATATGTCTACGTACTGTTCTTTATCTCTAAGATAGCTTTGTAACTACTCTATAGCAGGACCGCGGATACCGTAACGCTCACATTTATTAAGAAGCGTTTTATGATTGACCAAGTCAAACGCTTTGCTCATATCCAAGAAGATTACAGTGACTGACCGTTTTCTATCTATATTGTCTGTTATAGACTTCGTTAGAGAAAAAGCTGCCAAGCTAGTCGATCTACCCTTTTGAAACCCGTTTTGTTCTTCATCTTACTATATTGAATTCATTTATAAATTGTGTTAGTCTACTATTCATTATTTTTTCGTAGATCTTAGAAAATATGGGTATGAGAGTGATTGGTCTATAATTTTCCATTTCTACAGTTTTTTTTATTCTTGAAGAGTGGTTTCACTATTGACACCTTTATTCTACCTGGAAAGGCCCCATATTCAATAAAGTTAGAATTAAAATTATATTTCTTCATACCATATAACTCATATAATCTGTCCCTACTCTTATAAATGCTTACAGTAGCCCACTCATCAAATGCCATAGTGGCCTTGATGACCTTTGTCCTTGTCTTAAGAGTGCTTTGAAACCCTTTCTCTACAACTTGAAACATTGATCTATACATGTCCTTAGGTGATTCTAATTCTAATAATGCAGAGTTCAAATTACATAAAATATTGTTTCTAAAACAAAAAAAGTGTTAGCCCATAACTGGCGAGTGTGTAAGCCTGTTGCTTTTTATGTACTATTTTTTTTAAATGTTGTATGAGTTGCATGTTTAAGACATCACTTCACTCAAATTAATTACATATATCTCTTTTTATCACTAACAAACCATCACCATATAAAATTATAACTGTAGAT
This sequence comes from Herminia tarsipennalis, assembly GCA_945859575.2. Lineage (NCBI taxonomy): Eukaryota > Metazoa > Arthropoda > Insecta > Lepidoptera > Erebidae > Herminia > Herminia tarsipennalis. Next base: position 27,143,848 of record OX243841.2, on the reverse strand, counting down.
AAATAATCCAAATTTGTTGTTTTTAAGCTATCATTAGGATCAAGTAACTTAGCACCCGGTAAACATATATTTAAAATTTGCCAATTTGTGTGACTAATTATTAAATTACCAAAACATACACCTATTTTATCAGAGAAGATATCTTACCTTTGTCATGAGATGGCTTTACTGAAACTTTAGTACTATGGCTACCGTTTAGAGACGGTACTGGAATTGATTCAGACTCTAACTGACAGGTAGGTGACCGAGTTTGATTGTACTTGTGACAGACGGAGTCATTGAGAAGATACATCAGTTGTTTGGTATTCTCTTTGCCAACTTTGGCTACCTCATCATACATTGAAATGTACTCCTTACCTTCAAGTATTGCTATATTTTGATCATATAGTGTACTACTAGAAGCTATCGGTTCATTACACTTTTCTAAGTTTATTAACAATTCATCACGCTCAAGTAAGCTACTTAACTAACCTACTAATTTGGAATACTTCCTCGATTTCCTATGACTTTCAATATAAACAATGGATTTCTTAACATTATTTTTCCCTATATTTTCTCACCTACCCATCATGTCATTACATAGGTCTTTTAAAAAGGTTTAGGGGTTGTAAATACCATTTTTCGATTTAGGGATCCGTTTGTGAAATACTAAGCTTTCTCTATTGAAAATTATTTTTAAGTTAATGTATTTTACTTGTGAATATTGTTGCCGCCGTTTGATAAATGTTAGTTAAGTTAAGAAAACGATTTACCTTTGTAAGTAAAGATTCTGCGTGATAAATTGAGGCCATTTTTCCTTTAATTTGCAAAACATTTATACTTAAACAATATGTAGCAGTAAATTGGCCAATATTTAAACACATAAAGTTTTTACATTGTAATTGGATGTTCTTACTATGTTGTGCCCATTGAGGCTGATATATCCAATCTCGTGTACTCTTATTTTAATATTTTCGACCTCTTATTTTCGCATTAGTCCTCTAATATGGTGTATAATATAACGGTGGCAGCACCTTACCTGTATATACAGTATAAAAACAAAGAAACATTGGCGAGTTTTTATTCCCTGTTCATTTCTCCGGCTTTACCTATTGTTTGCGAACAGGCATTTCATGTAAATATGGAATCGACTTTGACATGTTTAGTATTTTGCTTCCTAAGTAAATAAAGAATTTTTGTTATTATTATTATTAAGTAAGTTTAACGTTGTAAGTATGAAACAAAAACAACAGAAAACCCACTTCTTAAGCCGCATTATTTGGATGGGAGAGATGGGACTACGGCACCCTACATTGTGCGTGGCCCGACATGCACTTGCCCGGTTTTTAATTTAAATTGTTTTTTGTGTCTTCATTTTTTTAATCGATTATATAAAAAAAAAATATAATCTGTCTAACTGTAAGACCCTTAAAGTGTAGAATATTCTTATATTTTGTCTATATAATTATAGTGTTTATTGAATAATAAAGAATACTATTATTATTATTACTATAAAGAAAAATGTTAGGTATATAGTTCAAAGAAAATAAATATTAGGTCCGACCGTATTACCATACACATACGTACTCTACCGACTTGAGAGTTTTTGTTGCGAGCATTATAATTTTGACTAGTACAGAGTAAAGTAGTTGCGATTCCGATTATATTCTCATTTGATCCGCAAGTTTATTTTAAAGATAACTTATATACCTGACTGGCCTAATCACTAAGCAACTGCCGCTTAAGCTTTAGCTTCGCTTTCGTCTATAATTTAGCATTTTTTCACTTTATTTTAATTGGGTGGTTGTATCATTATTGTAAATCTATTATTCTAGTAATAATATTGTAGGCGTGGGGAATAAAATATTTTGAACTATCTTCTTTGTGCGCCTTTTATATGGATCTGCAACCATGATATATATATTTTTTGATCTTGTTTGACATGAGGCAGCATGCAGTCGTGCGGTAATACCAACTCTATCAAAAAGTTAGCAAATATTTTAAACTATCTTTTTTGTGTGCCTTTTATTGGGATCTGCAACATGATGTGGACTCGCACATCAATATTTTTTTAATCATGTTTAACACGAGGTCGCAGACCGACGCAAAACTAACAATTGTTTGTTACGAGTTAGTTAGTTACCTTACAGCGACATTTTAGAGTTACTGTCGCTATTTACGTTTACATTGAAAGCTATTTTTAGAGAACATTAGAATAAGAAATAACTGATTAAAATACATATAAGTAATTTTTTTACATATCTATTTAATTAACTTGTAGGTAATTAGGATGAATTGAATTACTAAGGGCGGGACACGTCTACGTCTAAACTCAGCCGAAACCTTTAATTCTTACATCGTATCCATTCCTACGTTTTGTTCTCATTACGTCAATATTAATTTAAAACAGAAGAAAGAAACAAGGTTAAGTACTTTGTGACTTATCAAGTTTCTCTTTACCCTGGCAGCTGTCGTGTAGTCTTTTCAAATCAACAAAATACCTTCCCACCGGTGTGACAGGTACTTTGAATAATCGTTAGGTGTATATTTGCTCTTTTCACTACCAAGTTTATACAAAATTAAAGAAAAACGTGTTTCACTCACTTGCTATATATGCTGGAAAACGCTTCTGCGTTCTGTTCTCACCAAATTAGAGATATTCAATTATAGTTACTGCGCAACCAAATAATGTCATCAATGCTCATGTCATCATTCTGTTCTGTCTGCCCAAACTACACAAGTACACAAGGCAAGTATTTAAGACGTCCACATACAGGCTCGTCAACTCACGCTATTTCCCACTCCACCTGGTGTCATTGAGGGAAAGTTTGTCGCCGGTCTGAATTATGCACCGCGCGACATCACGGCCGCGCTACCGGGCCTCACGGCTGGCTTGCTAAATAATGTGCTGTGTTAGTAAGGAAGATGGAATTCATTTAGGAATGTTATTATTAGTGCGTGCTTGATGGCACGTTTTACGTTAACTTGTGTGGAATTTGGATGTCTTTCGGGGTTTATTCAGTTTTGGAGCTATTTTGAAGCATATCTAATATCTGCATTGTAAATGTGATATGAATACCGACGTTCATATTAACTCTATTATTTCAGTGGCTTTAAATTTAAAATATATTAATTTAAAGGTTTTAGTAATCACATAATATTCGTTTGTTTATTTTGCCAATTATTTAAATACTAATATTTTATTTTAGTAATAATTATTATAATATATACATATATATATATTGTTTATAACCATACTTCCAGAATTGAACTACTAAAATAATTAACACTCTAAAAATAGGGATGTATTCGTGCGTTAATACTAGTATTGAAACATGCCTAGTTCTGGGAATTGGTATATGCGGTTTGTTTCAATATTGAACTAAATCAAAGCTCTATTACGAGTTTCAGGAACTAATGGTTGTACAAACGAGAGCAAAATTAAAACGGCTTACGGGAAATGTTACCGACCAAAACTGAATATTGGATCGAAAATTTTAGACCGATTGAAATAGCTCGAGTAAATAGTTAAGGTTTGACACGGTAGCGTACACTTCTATATTATGTATACTAGCGGCTCAAGCAAAGTTACTCAAGGATAAAGTAGCATTCTAATGGTAAAAGAGTATTTGAAATCGGTCCAGTAGTTTTTGAATTTAATTGTTACAAGCATACTAAATACAAAGTATTCATTAGTATAATATTATTATTAGTGTAGAAGCAATACAAATTTATATGTACCTATAAATTTGTACGGAACCTTCGGTTGGCGAGTTGCACTTGTCCGGTTTTTTTTAACTCGAGTCATTTTGTTATCCAACGGCAAAAAGAGGTATTTCCTTACACCTTTTTTCCTGTTCTTTATTGTCTCATTTTTAGGGTTCCGTAGCTAAAATGGCAAAATAGTACCCTTATAATTTCGCCATGTCCGTCCGTCCGCAGCTAAGCTCAGAGACTGTTAGTGCTGTAATTTTGCATGGATACACAAGTCATATTACTATGCCGTTAACATTTAGAAAAAAAAATTAGGGTACGTCCCCTACATGTAAAGCAGGAATGTGTGTTTTTGTTCTCACCTACCCCATCGTGTGGGGTATCATTATATACATCATATTATATAGGTTTTACAACTTAACGACTAACAGCAGACCAAGTCCATTGAAAAATACATAAATAACGTTGTTAGGAATATGAAACAAAAACAACAGAAAACCCACTTCTTAAACTGCATTATTCGTATGAAGGGCTACGGAACCCTACATTGTGCGTCGTCATGCACTTGTTCGGTTTTTTATCAACTCTGAATACTCAGAAGTTTGAGTTCTTCATGCTATAGTTTATAATTACGGTGTTTTCTAATCTATGTTTTATACACTAAAACCGGTATACATATTGTGTATTTATGTAAGAATGTTTAATTGGGGTTTGTTATACTATTCTTTTTTTTAGTTTTACTTGTTTGATTATATGTAAGTACCTGGGTGACCGAGCTTTGCTCGGTACTTTCAGGGTTCCGTAGCCAAAATGCCAAAAACGGAACGCTTATAGTATAATAGTCTGTTCGTCCGTCCGTATGTCACAGGCATTTTACTCAAAGACTACACAATAAATATATTGATAAAATTTGGTGAAAAGGCGTCTTGTAGTAGCCGCTACTTAGTTTGATAGCTAAATAATAAAAATAAATATTTTTTGGCATTCCATACATTTAACAAAAGCTGAAACAAAAACAGCAAAAATCACTGTGTGGCATCATTCGACTGGCCTTTAAAAACATGTAAGGTTTCAAATAAACTTTTTTGATTGAGTGAATATAATTGGAAATAATTGCCCCGAAAGTTACATAAATTGTGTCCGCTCCCCTTATGTTTTGAACTGTGTGACCAAAAAATAATATAAATTTTATAGGCATTTTTTGCCAATCCTTTATTAAAAAATGCAATAATGTTATTAAAAATCATAAAGGTAGCGCTTAATAAATACTTTAAACTAAAATAATTATTTTCGACATTATCGGACATACAAGAAAAGGGCGTAAGTGCCATGAACATAACGCTCTTCAGCTGGTGCAAAAATTCAAATCGGATTATTTACGTTAACGGCTGCGGAACCCTACACTGAGCATGGTTCGACATGCTCTAGTCCTTTTGGACACTTGTCTCTAACAAAAATTTGCACTTTAAAGCTTAATATTTTACAAACGGATCCCTAAATCTAAAAATCGTCTTACCAACCCCTAAACGTATGATACCCCACACGGTGGGGTAGATGAGAAAAAAAATCACACCCTCACTTTACTTATATGGGAGGTACCCTAAAAAAAAAGATGTTTTTAAGATTTTATTCTTTTACTTTGTCGGCGTAAGTAATATGTGTATCCATGCAAAATTACAGCCTCCTAGTACTAACAGTCTCTGAACAAAGGTGCGGTCGATCGGACGGACGGACATGGCGAAACTATAAGGGTTCCGTTTTGCCATTTTGGCTACGGGAACCCTAAAAAAACGGACGAAAGCATGTCGGGCCATGCTCATTGTAGAGTTTCGGAGTCGTAGCCGTATGAAAAAATCCGATTTGCCACTTACGCCCTTTTGTTGAGAAACGCAGTTTTTAGGCAATAACTCAATAACGGTAAATCGGAAATATGTTTTGTTTGTAGTATTTGTTATGCGCAACCTTTTTGTTTTTTTTTTCGTATTTTTTGACACGGTTCAATCGATAAGGGGCTGGGGGAGGACACAATTTTTGCAATTTTCTTTCAATGTGTTTTCAATAAAAGTTTATTAGAAACCCATGTTTTTAAAAGACCTGTCGAATGATGTGCCACGCGCTAAAGTTTGCTAAAAAAAATGTTACAGCTTCTTTTACATGTATGGAATGCCTCCCTAAAAATATTAATGTTTATTATTCAGCTATCAAATTCGTTTGATAGCTAAATAATAAACATTAATATTAGCGGCTACTACAAGACACCTTCACTAAATTTAATCGAGAGACAGACAGACAGACGGACATGACGAAACTATAAGGATTCTGTTTTTGCCATTTTGGCTACGGAACCCTAAAAAGGAAAAATAATCATCTGGACTCAACCCGAGGTCTTCTGGTTTCGGGACCGCCCGATATGCCATGAACATACGCTCTTCTGCTGGTGCAATTATTCAAATCGGATTTTTTCGTACCGCAACGGTTGCGAACCCTACACTGGTCTTTTTTTGGTAAATCGTGTTTTATTGGAAATTATATTTAGATTATCAGATGACATACTGATGAAATTGGAATAATATTTTTCGATCTTACCGACATAATAATGAAATAATATAGCACAAATCAAAGAACAAAAATCAAAAATTAAAATAAAGAAGGGGAAAAAATAATCAAAAAATAGAAAAGGAAAAACATAATTATGTTTTATTCGGATTCGAACCGGGGTCATCTGCTTAACGGATCGCCCGTTTCCCACCTAAGCTATTAAAACAATGGGAATCGCGGCGAAATTTACCGTCGTATTCTAATGATGTTGTAGCAGTTTTTCATTGCCTGAAAATACAGATAAAACGCCGTTTTTTTAATAAAACCTAGCTAGATCGATTTATCGCCCCCGAAACCCCTGCATACAAAATTTTGAAAAAATCGCTGGAGCCGTTGCCGAGATTCGGATTATATATACATATAATATATGTATATATAATCCTAAATATCTTTAAACGAGCAATTCTTGTATATATATATTATATATATACAAGAATTGCTCGTTTAAAGATATAAGATATCAACAGGTTTACTGCACCTACTTACTTCATTTCTACATCGCCTTAAGGTAGACCGACAGAGAATGCTTTTAGCATTAAGTCCGCTTGTGTACAATTCTGTGCATAAAGTTTTAATAAATAAATAAAACCTTCCCAGAAAAATATGCTGTCGCATACCGAATACTCCATCTAAATAGAATCAGTAGCTTTCGAGAATGTCGCGAATGGGGCAAACAAAGACCCTCTTTTTTAAAGTTGGTTGAAAATAATAAATCGCTTCAATATATAAGTATTGAAGGTGCTCATTTCATACCAACGCGAAATGTTTGTTATAATTACATAATTTGCTTAAAGTAGAGCACAGACGTAAATCAATCAATGTATTTTAAAATTTGACTTGGGGGTTTTAAAATACATTGATTGATAATTGTGTAAAAATAACACTCTCTGTCAGGGGGGATCCGAGTCCCCTGAGGGTTGAGAAGCCAGACTTGAATCAATTGATCACATCTCCCCTCTCTCCGAAGTCTAAACAGTACCCAGATCCCCTGGTCAGAAATGTGTGTGTTTCAAAACAGAAAAAATGATCCCATGCGGTGTCTCACGTCGCCTCTCCACCCGACAGGCAGGTGTAATTATTTTATGGAGCGCGAGTTTTTATTTTTCAAAACTCTTAGGATATTCATTAAAATTAATTGATGTAAAGGGCAAAACGATATAAAATTAAATACTTATAGCAATAAATTTATTTAAGCAAATATATATTAAAACTACAACTCGTTAAAACACCTTTCAAAATACAAATATTAGCAAATGAAAAAATAATTAAGATATAAATGGTTGCCATGGGTTATGCTTAAGAGATAGATATAAGCTGTCGCGGACTTTTTCAAAGAACTTTCTGAGCGAAACCATTTAGCCTTATATTGTTTAATGTATTTTTTAGTGTTAGCTGTCAGCGTACCCTCTGAAAGCTGCCAAGACGCACTATTATTGCTGACTTAGTTGACGTATATCGTCATAACTATAGGTAATTTTCACAGTACACGCATATTAAATATCGAATAACCATCGGAATATTGTATCTTTCAAATGGTAAAAAAGAATTTTTGAAATACATCCGGTGGTTGCGAAGATTACCTAAGTCATATTAACAAACTCACAAAATTCGCCCTTTCTCTTTATAATATTACTAGCTTCCGCCCGCGTCTTCGCTTGCGTCAAGTTTGGACTGCCAATTCACCCCTTTAAAGATTTGTTTTAGGCTTTGTAGTAGATGCTTACATCATAACAACTATCTGTCTGCCAAATTTCAACCCAATCCATACGGAAAGTGGAAGGAAGTGTGAGCTGTGTGTTGATTTAGCAGTCAATCACAGTTTCCTTTTATGCCTCTTAAATACACAGATAGCTGATCCTCGCAACTTCGTCCGCGTAGATGGGCGCATACAATACAATCCTAAAAGAGCTGAAACTTTCTATGTTTTATCCATGAAGCACTATATTAAAACCAAATTATTTAAATAAAAAACAAATTTATTTATTTTAAAGTATTATTAAACTAATATGTAGGGGCAAAAGTATTTTCGTATTTTTAATGTATTGTTAGTAATCAAACCTCTTTGGTTGTACTGAATGTAACTGGCTCGTTTTAATACCATTAAATGTTGACATTCTGAAGATGCAATAAATAAATAAAAAAAATGAAATGCCGGGGACTACTCCCCGGAATTTTTAAATTGCAAGCAAAATTAACGTATATGACAAAGAAATTCGTAACATTTTCAAGTTTTATTACAAAAAACGCCGCGACTAAAATTTGTGCGGTTAACGGACCTAATGCGGTATCAATACGAGTAGCACAAATGTGGTTCAAGCGTTTTAAGTCTGGAAATTTTAGTGTGAAGGATGAGGCTCGCTTTGGACTCCCTGTCACGTATGTCATAAAATCAGTGCCATCTTTCAAAAAGTGGCGCTAGATCGACATAAGTAGTTACGATATTGCTGAAGAACTGAATGTTGATTATAAAACAGTTTTACGTCATTTACAAAAGTCTGGGTACAAGAAAAAACTTGACATTTGGGTACCACTTGATCTCACTGAAAGAAACTTAATGCAACGTGTTTCACGTAACAATTCCAAGCAATTAATTTCTTAAACGGTTGATTACGGGTGATTAAAAATGGGTCACTTATGATAAGAACGATCGTGGTCGAACTATGGACAAGCCCCACAGATCATGGCAAATCCCGGCCTGGATCGGAATAAAGTGCGATGCTGTGCGGTATGGTGGGATTAGAAAGGATTCGTCCACTATGAGCTTTTGCCGCCGGGTAAAACTATCGATACTGACCTCTACTATCAGCAACTGATGTGGTTAAAAGAAGCCATTGAGAAAAACCGGCCGGAGCTGATGAACAGGAAGGGCGTGGTGTTCCATCATGAAAAAGCCAGACCGCACTCATCTATATGACACTGGCATATTCCTCCCGCGCCCTCCATTCGGCGATGGTGGTTGATGTACCGGTGTTGAATCTAATGTCCCCCCCCCTCCAGTCAAGCAAACAACTCACACTTGGCCAGTTGGCCAATAGATAAACAAAGTTCTGTATCCGCGCCTGATTTTGTTGCGTAATATTTTAAAACTATGATATCTCCTAAGATATTCATTGAAATCAAATTAAATTAGAGCAGATTTGTTCAAAATTAAATATTAGTGATGAATTAATTAATTTACCCAATTCAATAAAAAATCTACCACATAAAAAGTTCTGCAGTGTGTTACTAAGCTGGTTGGTAAACGTATGTTTTTACTCGGTTGAAGAATATTTAAATAAATACCCATGTAAATTTTATAATTTAGAAGGGAGACATGGTAAATATAAGTGACTGGATTTTATTACATTGGTGTGCATTGATTTTTTTTTATATTATTTTACTTTTAAATTATATTTCTTTGTAATTTTGATAAATTTGTTTTTACCTATACCAATAATGTAATTTTCATGCCATTATTGGCAAGTGTGCTGATTCAATAATATGTATTTTAAAGATCTGTAATATGTACCTACCACATTTATGCAAATGAATAAATAAATAAATAAATAAACTTAAAAAAAAAACGTATTTATTTGGTTATGGGTTATTACAACGTTTTTTATAACGTTTTCGAAAATAAATGGATTATTTTAGAACAAATTTGATTATCATAAAAAGGGTTAAACCTGGCATTTGCTATCGCGGACTTTTTTTAGAAATTTTGTTCAAACAAACAAAGAAAACTCTTTAGCTTTATAATATACGTATAGATGTATTATATTCACTAAAGGTAATTTAGGTTTTCGCTATAGATATAACTGGAGAGACAAATTATACTTATTTAAAGAAATCGAATTCAAGCTTACAGCTATGAACAAACTATCAGTAGAATGTTATTAGGTATAGCATATTCTTAAATTTTCATCACAAAACGTTATTTAAAATCACCGATAGTTCTCATTTTCACGCAATCGGCTCAGCTTAGAGAATTCGGCCATGCAACACTCGGGAGGGTGCAAACTTGTTATGAAATGCTAACGACATTCCCCTCCCGGAGACCTTCCCCCTCGGAGCTATATCAGAGTAAAGCAAGGCTTTGAGTTCGCAACAAGGCTTCTAAAAGTATAAAAGCTGGAATACTTTTTGGATATAAGTTGCGAAGTTTGACGATTTGTAGGGCGTTGCTTTGAAAATAATGTAGAAAGATACAAAAATAAATAAGATGATTTATTACGAAATAAGTAGATTGACAATAGGTATAACGCTATGTATAAACAAACTGCTTTCAATACTTCTAACTTATTCATGGTTTTCTAAGTTGGCTACTACATTTTTTTAAGTTAATTTTATCCATTATAGTTATGTTTATAGGCATTTAACAACAAAGATAGAAAAATTTGAAGTATAGAGTCAGGAATCGATCCCGAGACTTACGTATGCCAAACCGGGGCCGGAATCGAACCACCTATCTGGACTATGTTACTAGACCTCAAATTTCTTTATCCTTTCTTGCATGCGAGTTGAGCCTTGTAATTTTATCCATGTTAGAATAATTATATACTTATATAAAAGTCATAAGTGCAAATAATCTATCTTTAACTACATCTATCAAATCTATAATAAATCTAAATCTATCTATACAAAAAATACAATTGATATTATATAATTTGCATGAATTAGTATAAAATCACAAAATATATTTGCACGCCATTTTAGTGCAGAATATGCCCGAACTCAATCTTACTGTAATACCAATGTACCACCATATTTTAGCAAATAAAGAAATATTCTATTCTATTCTATCTATATATCTATCTATCCGTCCGTCCGTCCGCAGCTTAGCTCAGAGACTGTTATTGCTAGTGAAATTAAACGAAAATGTGTCACAGCTAAGTAGGCTTTACAAGTTTACGAGTAACAGCTAATCAAATGAGAAGGAACAAAATTTTCGTAAAAACCCATTGAAAATTATTATTAACTAGGTATAACGTTGTAAGTATGAAACAAAAACAACAGAAAACCCACTTCTTAAGCCGCATTGTTCGGATGAGGGGGGGGGAGGGAGGGACTACGGAACCCTACATTATGCTTGGCCCGACATGCACTTGCCCGAATTTTTAACAAAGCAGCTAATTTCAAATATGTAGAGAGAAGAAAGAGATAGTATTTTCAAATCTTTAAATAAAGGTTTACGAGAATGAAGGGTCCCACATACTGCTCGTATGCATCTTTTCTGTAATACAAATGTTTTATGCGCATCGCTACTATTACTCGATAATATTAAACCGTAGCGTAAAATAGATATTACATATCCGTGGTAAGCAAGTAATGCAGTTTTTCCGTCGCTGATATGTTTAATCATAAATCAATAGTTTCGAGTATGCCCGAAACTGTTGTTTCATTTACACAAAATTGTTTTATGTTCAGTCCAAGTACATGGGTCATTTAGTTTTATTCATAAAAAGGTGGTAGAAGATACTTGTCTGAGAGTCATTTTAAAACTGGTCGTCTAGAAGACGAGTTATATTGTGATCGAAAAAATCGGTATCCATATGAGATACAGTGCGACTTCGAAATCTACGCAGACAAAATCGTGGCCAAAATTAACTAGTTTTGACTGTGATTTTGTCTGCCTGGCGTCTTATATTTATCTACCTATCTAAAAGACGAACATATACAAGTCGCGTAAAAGCCATCGGGTTTCTCAAAGTAAGTAATTTTAGCAGATATCCAAATTCTTATTTTCAAATTCCAGTAACGGTTTGTTAAACACCTAATAACAAGACCTAGTCTTAAGGGAACATTTTATTTTCACTTAAAATCTCCAAAATTTTCTTTCGAAAGCCTAATAACAAGACCTAGTCTTAAGGGAACATTTTATTTTCACTTAAAATCTCCAAAATTTTCTTTCGAAAGCCGATTTATGTCAGCTGGTTTAAATCTCAACGAATAATTACTTTATTTACATTTTGTGACAATAATTTCCTTTGATTTTGAAAATTTTCGCTAAACAATACAGTAAATAGGCGCTTATAGTGACATACAACTGTGTTCACATATTTATGACGACTCGAGTCTGAGATGAAAAATAGTTCCACTTTACTCGGACCGGTATCAATAATGTACAGGGCCTGCTTTTGTTCCGCCTCATATTACCTACACAATATATTTATGTTCGTTCTGTTATTTGTGAGAAATTGAAACTGACTATGCTTCTTCGATTCTTTATTGGACTGCCAAGAAATATGAACGTGGAACTAGCACAAGTTTGTTAAACGATTCTTTAGGACTTCTGTATGAAGATTTATTTACAGACAACGTTATTTTTACCTATCCTCGCTATACCTATAGGTAGTATTTCTAGGAAAGCTATGATCGCTTCCGGTCTATTAGGTCCGATTTTAAACTGATCTAATATTGAACATATCTCAAAACAAACTTTTCCCAAAATGTTATACTTTGTTCCAATAACGAAGTTGTTTTATACGGTTCACTTTAATTTAAATATTAAACAATCTTAATTTTCAACAGTATATTTTATTATTTCAAAATTCATAATCAATTCAAAATAATAATAATAATATTAAAAAAAAAAAACTATTAAGAACAAAACGCATTTCTCAATTTAACATTTTTAGGTAGGCGTCTAAGTTAAAAGGGAACGATGATGGTGGACTATGAAAAAATGAACTGCTGATGTGCAAGAAATAACAGCCTAACCTAAGAAAAAAAAAAGAAAGTAAACACAATGGGTAATAAAAACTACGATAAGTGTGTAACTCACAAAAATAAATGTTATCGAACCAAAACATTTGTATGTAAATTGACGCCAAGATGAGTAGGTTCATTTGCTTACTCTAAAATGGTTATCAAATTTTATGGAAGGTCACAGATTTTGACTACGGTGTAGAGTTTGTAGAGAACTTGAGACTAGGATTAATGCAGAACGCTATATGTTCGCTATAATAATCGACTTGTATTAATTGATTAAATCGATGTTGCGTTTTCGAACGTCGCTTTCACAGAGTAAGTAATCACTTCGTTTTAGTCGCTTCACTACGTCAAGGTGAGACACCTGTCAATATATGATATACTTGTTAATTGGGTCAATGTGCTTTGCTTTTTTTTAATGTAGATCATAATCCACTCTTTTAAACCTAAAATGTTACTTCTAAGTTAAAGTTAAACACATTTGTTTAAACTCTTATCTAGACCAATTACTAGAACTTTAAGTTAACTACAACTAAAGATGCCAATCTTTCCGCAGTATGCTATTTAACTTGCAAAACTTAATTCGTTACGAGTATGTACGTGACTGCAGGCGATACCAAAACGCTTTGAAATTCACTGAAAATTTTAACGTAAGCCTTTACTTGGCTTATATATAAGAATAAAATTTATAATATGTCGACCTTAATAATTCCTTAAAGTTATACAAAAGTTTTATAGTCGTTAAAAAATAACAGAACATTTTTCCTTACGAACCTACTACATAACAGCTTGAAAGCTTTGTAGAAAGCATGCGATGTCTTCTGTTTATTTTAGATTCAATCTGATGGCAATACTTTTCCATATACATTCCATTCCACGATCGATTTTTGAACACCCTGTACGTGTTCAGTTAATAAGTTTAGACGCCGCTGGCTGTACGCGGCTTGAATCTAACCAAACACCAACTTAGTTTATTCAGAAATAACCAAAAATCGTCTCTATTATTTGGCGCTCAAGGTTTGCTTTGCGCGCAACTATTGGTTGGTGATGGAGCTGCACATGGTGGGTAGACGTGACCTGTCGACTGCCGAGTACCGATATATTAGTGTCAGGTCAACGGGGGCCTGATGTCATATAAACTACCAGACTGATGAGTGCTAATCACGGGAATTTTGGTTTGTAAGATATATGTTTGAATAGTCTGTCTTCTTGAAAAACCGTACCTATATAAATGCGAATTAACTAAGAAGATTTTCCAGACATCCCGGTCAAAGGCGTGTGTTTTGTCTCACGTTGTGGTTTTTGTCACTGACATATTTTCAGTTCATCTGTAATATTTAAACAAACAATAATTTTTTTGGAACAGGAATATAATTGTAATAAGTTTGTATGTAGAAACAGAACAGATAATAAATAAATAGTTAAAAAATCATTTTTATAAATAACCTTTTATATAAATATTCTAAAAGGAAGAAAATAATTTTGAAATTAATACGAATCCATTAATTTTGTTACATTATACTATTTATATGACATAAAAGTTCGTCGCGAGGTCGATTCCATAACATTCTAGCAATTTGAATCGATAGCCAACCCGCCTGCCCAGCGTGGCGATTATGGTCATTACCCTAAATGCACGAAGCACAAAAGCCACGGCCCCCAGTTCCCGGCAGTCACGCTATTCCTTGACATGGTGGCGTCCACGGTAACGGCGTGGCGGGTGGTGCTAAGAATCTCCGGGCTACGGAAGGTCACCACAACCGAATGACCCTTGGCGACGTATAACGGACGCACGCTACGGCTAGTCTCGCATCTGGCAACACTTGAGATGTAACTTGGGAAGATTAGGTGGCATATCCTTGGGTTAAGCGTTGTCCGAAGGGAAGTCAAAAGACGGGGAGGACACCATAACCCTCGAGTCAAGCCGCCTAATGTACTTCCACGATGGACACCAACAATTCCAAGGTGGTGTTGGGTTTCTGGTAAATAAGTCTCTTTCTGACAACGTTGTGGAGATGTCCAGCGTGTCGAACAGGGTTGCGTACCTCAAGCTCACCGAGAGATATAGCCTCAAGATGGTGCAAGTGTATGCACCGACCTCGGCACATTCAGACGACGAAGTGGAGGATATGTTCGATGACATATCGAGGGCCCTCTGCTCCACCACTAAGACCCACTACAACGTTGTTATGGGGGACTTCAACGCAAAAGTGGGAGTACAGAATTGCAGCGAATTGGTAGTAGGATCCCATGGATTTGGAAGCACAAATCATAGGGGCCAAATGCGTCAACTTCCTCGAACAGAAGGGGCTCTTCTTGAAGAACTCTTTTTTCAAGAAATAGCCCCAATGGAAGTAGACGTGGCAAAGCCACAAAAAGCATATATTCAGAGACGTCTCCGTGATCAACAGGTTTAATACTCTCTCTAAATATCGACTTCAAGGCGGAACGTGCCCGTCTGATGAGGTCCAGGCTCCGACCTACTTTGCTCCAACCAATGATAGGATCCGAAGTGTTCCAGTTAAACCTGGATAACGGATTTGCTGCCATGGAAACCACAACAGACGTAAACCAGAAGCTGGTAAATGTGGTTCGGATACTAAGGGAAGAAGGTACGAGATTTTGTAAAATGCAGCGTAAAGGCAAGAAGTCAAAGCTTTTGGAAAAGACTTTAGGGCTAATGAAGAAACGACGTGAAAACCCACCCGTAACTTGATCGGAAAAGCGCGCTCTAAACCAAGAGATCAATAAGCTTATATAACACGACCTTCGGCGCTCCAACACTCTCTCTATTAAAAGAGCGATCGAGCAGAACGGGGAGTGAAAAGTGTTTGTACAATCTCTTGAAAGAAGCCACCTGATGACGCTGACCACAGCAAGTGGAGAAGTCGTTTCTTCGAAGCCGGCAGTCTTCTCCGTGAAAGGCTTTTATGGTAGGTTATACGCTTCGCATGCATCTCGAGCTGATCCTGAAAATAAGGGTCCTAGAGCCACTCTAACACGCAACTACACCGAAGACCTGCCAGAAGTCAACATTGACGAAATCGTGCTGGCTCTTAAACAGCTGAAAAATGGAAAAGCCCCTGGAGAGGATGGCGTTACAACAGAGCTGTTAAAGGCTGGAGGTAAACCTGTACTGAGGGAGCTCCAAAAGCTCTTTAATGCTGTCCTGTTTAAGGGAGAACTCCGGTGGCGTGGAGTAGAAGTGTAGTCGTCTTGTTTTTTATAAAGGGAGATAAGACCCGGCTGAAAAACCTATTTCCCTTCTAAGCCACGTCTATAAGCTGTTCTGAAGAGTCATCATGAACCGCCTTGCGCGAAGACTTGACGAATTCCAACCACCGGAACAGGCTGGATTTCGCAGCGAACATGGTACTATAGACCACATTCACTCAGTGCGGCAGATTATACAAAAGACCCATGAGTGTGTATCTAGCATTCGTGGACTATGTGACCTTTGTTGGCCTTTGACTCGATTGAAATCTGGTCCGTTCTGGAGTCCTTGTAGCGATACCAAGTAGAGTGAAGCCAATTCAGTTCAATAAACATGTACTACCTGAACGAACAGCGGTGAACGGCGCTGTTCTCGAAGTTGTTCAAAAATATGTGTACCTTGGGCAGTCATTGCAGTTAGGTAGAAACAAGTTCAAAGTCACTCAGCGGGCTATGGAAAGGGGTATGCTCGGAGTTTCTCTTAGGGACAAAATCAGAAATGAGGTGATTCGGCAGAGAACGAAAGTTATCGACATAGCCCAACGGATATTATTTACTATTTGCTGGACATGTTTCTGAGTCTGTTTATTTGTATTTATTACTAGCTGTGCCCGCTACTTCGTCCTCGTGAAGTTGCAGTGCTGCTCTCTGCCAATAAAAGTTAATGTGATAATAAAAAGCCTCTGATACTAATCGTCCCGTTTAATCCGTTCAGGCGTTTCGGAGATTAGCCGGAACAAAAAGACAGACAGAACAATAGGCAAAAAATTAAAAAATGGTGTTTATTTTAAAAGTACCTTATATATGTAATTTCATATATATTTAGTAAAAAAAACCTCCTATTTTGAGATTACAAACAGACACTTCAATTTTATTTATTTGTATAGATTTTAATCACATTGAATTAGACTGAGTGACATGACTGCTGAGGGCTAATTAACACTTTCCACATGCTAGCTTTATTTATCTATAATATGTGTCAATTTAGAAATATTTAAGTATGTATATTGTTACAGTACAATATCTTTGTGCTGTATCTACAATCTACATCACAATCTTATGTTCCTTATCGCACGTTCAGTATCTATTAAATGTTTCCACTATCTGTTATCAACACGAAGTCGTTAGTATATAAGATGTACCTTTAGATAATTATAACCAGACTATACTACATCTTTTGTCTCATTTATACCTAATCATATATTGCCAAGTAGTTTGGCAAATTGGTGACCCCGACGAACGAATACGCAGCAAGAAACATGGCACAATCACCGTGCAAGGCGAACATAAATCAGCAAGGAACACTTGAAGTAGCTGCTGGCACCTCGGTTTTATCCCGCATTCCGGAATTTTGGAAAGACCAACCAAGATTATGGTTCACGCAACTAGAAGCCATATTAGCACCACAGAAGCAAGGAGACGAATACAAATACTGTACAGTAATAGCAAAGTTATCCAAGGAAGAAATACTACAGGTTAGTGACCTAATCACTTCACCATTACCGACCGAAAAAGTGGTATGAAGTTTTTGATTGACACGGGCGCAAATATTTCAGTCATTAGCAAGCAACAGAGACATTCAGTTTTACAAAATGAACAATACACACTATACGCTGCAAATGGGACTAAAATTAGGACTTACGGCGAGAAGACGCTTACCTTGAATTTAGGACTACAACGATGTTATAAATGGAATTTTGTAATCGCCGATGTTACACAACCAATAATTGGAGCAGATTTTCTAGAGCACTATAAACTATTAGTCGACATAGCAGGTCGCAAACTTATCGACAAAGTTACAGAGCTGACAACGCATGTAACTTCGGAAAAAGCGACACAACAAACAATTCGTAATATCGCAGTGGGAACGAATCCACGTATTACGCAACTTTTAAACAAATACGAAGACATCACGAAAGGGTCCTCTCTCCGCAATGCGCCCAAACATAAGATTGAACATCACATTATCACTACAGGACCACCCGTCGCAGCTCGGGCAAGACCATTACCTCCAGAAAAATACGACATAGCCAAAAAGGAATTTCAAAATATGATAGAACTCGGAATTTGCCGACCGTCAGATAGCCCATGGGCAAGCCCATTACATATGGTAAAAAAGAAAAATGGCGAATGGAGACCATGCGGAGACTATCGAATGCTCAATAGCACGACAGTACCGGACAAATACCCACTACCAAGATTAACTGACTTTACATACATATTAGAAAATAAGAAGATACTAAGCAAGATAGATATACGTAAAGCATACCATTGTATTCCTGTTAAAGATATAGAAAAAACAGCCATCATCACACCTTTTGGACTTTTTGAGTACTTAAGAATGCCTTTCGGATTACGCAATGCGGCACAAACATTTCAACGATTCATGGATTCCTTATTTAGAGATTTAAACTACGTATTTATATTTGTAGACGACTGTCTCATTGCATCGGACAACGAAGATTTGCATTATCAGCATTTAGAAACGGTTTTCAAACGTTTACACGAGAATGGAATAACCATTAATCTCGAAAAATGCGAATTTCTCAGAAGGGAAATAGATTTCTTAGGTTATCATATAACGAGCCAAGGAATACTCCCTACCGAAGAAAATTACAAAGCAATCATGGAATTTCCCAAACCGAAAACAATTCAAGAATTAAGAAGATTTTTGGGCATGGTCAATTTCTACAGAAGTAATATTCCATGCGCAGCGGAAAATCAAAGAATTTTAAACGAATATCTACATGGTTCAAAAAAGAACGATAATTCACCTGTTCCTTGGACAACGGAAGCAGACAAAGCTTACGAAAAATGCAAGGAAAGCATGAA
This sequence comes from Herminia tarsipennalis, assembly GCA_945859575.2. Classification (NCBI taxonomy): domain Eukaryota; kingdom Metazoa; phylum Arthropoda; class Insecta; order Lepidoptera; family Erebidae; genus Herminia; species Herminia tarsipennalis. The sequence continues at coordinate 27,124,822 of OX243841.2, read as the reverse complement.
AAACGCAGTGTTAACAGCGCATCCTTCCCGCAACGCATCACTAGCGCTCATGACCGACGCTAGTGCTACTTGCGTTGGTGGAGTTTTACAACAAAAATCCGGACGCAATTGGGAACCATTAGGATTTTTTTCACAAAAATTGAGCGAAACTCAACAAAAATATTCTACGTTTGACAGAGAGCTGTTAGGAATATACATGGCCGTCAAACATTTTCACAGATTAATCGAGGGAAGAGAATTTACAATATTTACGGATCACCGACCTTTGACATACGCATTCTCCCAAAAACCATCATCAAACGATACACCGCGACGGGTCCGGCAGTTAGATTTCATTTCACAATACAGTACCAACATTCAACACATAAGCGGACGTGACAATATTACCGCCGATGCCTTATCTCGAATAGAGGAAATATACGTGCCATCACCTATCGATTACGCTGAATTGGAAAAATGTCAATCAACAGATAATGAACTAAGTAAATTACATGACAATAAAAGATTAAAATTCAAAAACATTACGCTTCCGGGTTCCACAATAAACATCACCTGCGACACCTCTACTGGAAAAAGCCGCCCCTACTTACCAAAGCATTTTCGCAAACAAATTTTCGATACCATTCATGGTATGAGCCATCCAGGAAAAAGAACTACGAGAAAAATGATAACCCAAAGGTATTTATGGCCGTATATGAACAAAGATATCAATAACTGGTGTAGATCATGTATAGCCTGCCAAAAATCAAAAATACAACGACATACGATATCACCTCCTGGTACATTTATGACAGCGCAACGTTTTGAACATTTACATATTGACATCGTCGGACCACTTCCGATTTCACAAGGGAAGAGATATTTAATCACAATCATAGATCGTTGTACGTCATGGCCCGAAATATTTCCGGTAGAAGATATAACTGCAGAAACAGTAGCCAAGACACTTTTCGAGGGATGGATTACTCGTTTTGGATGTCCATTGCGCATTACTACGGATCAAGGCCGACAGTTTGAATCAAGAATATTTGAGTCACTCTCACAATTTTTGGGAATACATAAAATTAGGACAACACCTTATCATCCACAATCCAATGGAATGATAGAGAGATTTCATAGAACTTTAAAGGCGGCGTTAATGACAAGAGAATCCAACGAAAATTGGTTAAAAGAAATTCCAACAGTTTTACTCGGTTTGCGGAGTAGCTTGCGAGAAGACACAGGTTATAGTTCAGCAGAGATGACATATGGAACGCCAATACGACTCCCTGGAGGATTTTTTGAGTCATCAGCAGCACAGTTATCAACGTACGAAGAGTTTGTAAAACAAATTCAAAAGGACATCACACAAATGACATCAATTCCGAAAAGAAAAAAACACAATCAAGCTATATTTGTGCATCCCGAACTCAAAGAATGCTCACACGTATTTGTTCGGTGTGATAGAATTAAGAAAGCCCTGACACCGCCGTATGAAGGACCCTACCCAGTAATTAGTAAAACAGATAAAACATTTTGCATTAGAATTAGGGATAAAGAGACAGTGATATCAATTGATAGATTGAAACCAGCTTTCATGATCAATGACGAATCAAACTACGTGCCAGATTCAAAGGATTGCGACAGGCATTCACACACGTACACTACACGATCGGGACGTAAAGTAAAGCCAGTAGTACGTCTATAAAAAATCGCTGATATAAGCAAGCTATTCGTATATATATTAACATAGATCTTAACATATACCATTAATTCACAACTACTCGTAACAACAAGACATCTAAAATGGGAAATCAAAGTTCTAAGGACCAGATAACATACAATACGGACAATTGCCTCAATCAAAACGAAGCGGACCAACTCCGTAACCTGATCCAGGAGGACTTACGGTGGACAAGAAATGTTGCAATGGGACAGATTATTTTAACAATCGGCGTGATCCTAATTTACGGCATAATGAAAACACTGGACAGAAGAATGAAGAGTTTAACGGAAAAAAATAATAAACACTCGTGCAACAGCTAAGTCAAAATTACAGACGTCAGCAAATCACACCACAACAGGCGTCATCAAATTCCACCGCGTACAATAGCATTATTATTTATATACATCAGCAAATAACTAGTAAGGTCTAGGTCAAATTTATATTGTAAACACTATTACCATATTTTTTTTTTTTTTTAAAGGGGGGTGTACTGTTACAGTACAATATCTTTGTGCTGTATCTACAATCTACATCACAATCTTATGTTCCTTATCGCACGTTCAGTATCTATTAAATGTTTCCACTATCTGTTATCAACACGAAGTCGTTAGTATATAAGATGTACCTTTAGATAATTATAACCAGACTATACTACATCTTTTGTCTCATTTATACCTAATCATATATTGCCAAGTAGTTTGGCAAATATATCAGTGGTCTGGTTTCCATAGTACAAGCTCTGCTTAGTTTGGGATCAGATAGCGTTGTGTGATTTGTCCCAAGATATTATTATTATTTTAATATAGGAGTTCCTTTGGCTACCTTCCGACTACATCAGCGGATCGAACATCAAAGATACACTAAAATATCAAGTGTGAGCCCAATCGAATGTCCTTCCAAGATGTAATTTACCTTCCAAGATTTGACCCATACAGTTATTTAAAAGCTTTTAAAAATGTACCTACATTTGTAAAAACGTAGACTGACAGGCTTGAGTAGCATTGGAAACAATTTATCCCATTTCGGTATCAATGCATTATTTTGTATTGAAATTATTTGATAGCTGCTAGCTGATAGCTGGTTCTTGTTTATATAAAAATAAATGCAATGATATAAAAGAAACCGTTGGCAGCTAATCGAAGGAGTCTTCGCACACCGCATATTTCAACCGATCGCTTCATCTTGCCTTGCAATTCACAATCTTATTTTGAATCAATAGAGCACATATTCGTCGAAGAATCGACTTGGTATCACTGTGAAAATCTGCCAAGCTATCTAGGCCCCTATGTGTTCACTACAAGGGTGATCTTTTTTCGAGAATCGTCTGGCTAGTTGCCAAACGTAGTCAATTGATGGCGGCAGGCTTGCGTGGAACGGACAGCGCTGTGCAGTGTGGTTTCTGAACCGATATTATTCAAATATGCAACTGATACTTACATAACCTAGTGTCAGACTCTATTGTATCACAAAGGAATATTGGTTATGCAGCAGTTTTAGCTTATACATTCAGTTTACAATTCAATTATTCGTATTTGTATAGTCCGTACCTAACGGCAGCAAGACCTGTGGTTCCTAATAAGAAAATCTAAATACAAGAATCAAAGGCTTTCGTACTTGTTTAACCACGTAGACGTTAAAAATAAAAACTGAAAAACGGTGCTCGTGTCTCTTCACTGAACACAGATTTTACGTCGTACAATCGACGAAACTTTCTTGAAATATTGTGAAAACTAATGCAAACTCTCATTTAAAGTAAAACTTCTGAACTTTGAAACTACTTGACTTTGGTTGGTTTTATATTTTACATAATTTCTTCGATGTTCTTGCTACAATTTTTACGTAACTCTTAATGACATAGCAATAACACTCGGTTCCTATAGTCACATTATTCTGATTTGAATTAAATAATTCAAATCAGAATAATGTGACTATTTACTACTTTTGAAACACAATTTAAACCGATATTAGGCAGTAAAATATGTGCAATAATGTTTTCAAAACAATATGAGTTGGCGTGACCTGATTGCTGGCAGATACAATAAACCTTCCGCAGCGGTATTCTAATAAGTAACGCGCCACAAAACTAGCCCCGGCATTATCATAACTCGCGCGTTCATTACGCGGCATTAGGCACCATTGTGTCGGTTACGTACAACACCATATGTTGTGTCGTAATATGTAGGTCTGTTATCACCAGCTACTGCATGCCGCCCCGGTGATAAACACCTACCAACCCGTAAATATTGTATACGCGGTTAACTTACTTCATTGTTAGTTGCTACATAAAGCTGAGAAAATTCTTATACTTACTATAGTTGGAACGATTTTTTGAAATATAGCCAAAACGTTTACTACAAACTATTTATTTACAATGGAAGAATTAAGGCTCTAGTGTTATTCTTTTGTTTGAAACGCGGCGAAATTGCGAATGATTTTCTTTATCGAACAACCTTTGATAAAGTATTTTTTTCCCCGTTTGTTGTAATATAATATGTACATGCTTTTAGCTAACATTAAAACATAACAATTACGTAACTAGGAAAGTTTTAAACTGACGCAATTGTCAGAGTACCTCAATGCAATTTGCAGGCATGTCGGCGGTGCGGCGGGCAGGTGGGGCGTGCTCGGTAGACATGGAATGTAGGGGGTAATGCAATTACTCTACGTTTGTTTTACATTTGTAATCAATGAAATGTTGTTCTTTCAGCCGAAGGCTTGAGATGGTGCGAACATCACGCCTTAAAACCGGACAAGTGCATGTCGGGACACGCACAATGCAGGGTTCCGTAGCCTCCCCGTCACCCATCCGAATAATGGGGCTTAAAAAGTGGCTTTTCTGTTATTTTTTTTCCTACTTACAACGTTATACCTACTTATTAATAATAATTTTCAATGGATATTGGACGAACATTTTGTTACTTCTCTTAATTTTGAATCTTGAAAAGGCTAGGCTTAGCTGTGATAAATTTCCTTTTAATTTCACTATAAATATTAGGTACTACCGTGGTTTTTTACGTACCCAGCATCAATCATTACCTGGCGGGGGGGGGGGGACACTTGACTCAAAAATTTACACTTTAAAGCTTAATATTTCACAAACGAACCCTGAAATCTAAAAAGGGTTTTCATAACTCCTAAACGTTTTTAAAAGGCCTATATAATGATACCCCACAAAAAGATCACATTACCCTCAAAAATATGTTTTTTTAAGATTTTATTATTTCACTTTGTCGGCGTAAGTATTAAGTGTATCCATGCTAAATTACATGCCTTCTAGCACTAACAGTCTCTGAGCAAAGTTGCGGACGGACGGATGGACGGACATGGCGAAACTAAAAGGGTTCCGTTTTGCCATTTTGGCTACGAAACCCTAAAAACGTCCAAATATATTTCAACAACCATTATAATTAATAGATAACAAATATATATATATACATATACGGGTATGAGCACACATTATTGGTAGTTGCTAAGGCAACATATTATAGTCATTTACACCACTTCCCTACATTTCCCAAATCCACAAAATGAAACGTACTACTATTAGTTTTTTCTACGGTTTCAGGCAGCTTAGTTACCAAGATCAAATAACAGGAGTCATAGTAACATTGACACTGGCAGTAATTGGATATTATACCAGGAGATAAAACATAATGTGATAGCAACCGAAAATGTGGGTATACAGCTCTGCTGTGTGTTAGCGTCACATAAAGGGTGTCCACTCACACATTGCAAGCGAAGGTCCTATATATAACGATGACGGTGTGACGCTGCGTATGTACGAGTATGTAGGTGTGGTGCGACACCTTGTCGGAGCCGCGAGCCCTCGTGTGACAGTGACGCTCCGGGAACAGGAACAATGTGATTATTGTGCCACCCTTACGTGGCGTGAGATATAAAATGCAAGCGAACCGAAGTTTTCTTATGTGAGCATAGCATACTAGGTGTACTCCGCGGTGTTACCTGCGGTTTATTAGCCTATGTGTTAATCTAGGGTGTTAGCTAACTCCATACCAAATTTTATTAAAATCGCTTCAGCCGTTTAGACGTAAAGAAGTAACATATTTTCACACATTTTGACTGCCTCTGTGGCGCGGTGGGAGTGTATCCGACTGCTACGCAAGAGGTCGTGGGTTCGATCCCCACCCAGGATAAAACTTTGTGTGATGAGCACGATGGTTTATTCTGTGTCTGGGTGTTATTTATCTATAATATGTATGTATTTAGAAATATATAAGTATGTTTATCAGTTGTCTGGTTTCCATAGTACAAGCTCTGCTTAGTTTGGGATCAGGTGACGTTGTGTGAGATGTCCCAAGATATTATTATTATTATTATTATTATTATATATACAGACTCACACACTCACAAACTTTATAATATTAGTGTGATAAATAAGACATGTGGTGAGTGAAGTAAAGAGTACAGTGTATCGGTAATGTCGATATTCCAGTATGGTTAGGTACCTATATAGTTTGTTTAAAAAAAAACAAATCCCGGTATAGGTAATCCCGGTATCCTTGTGTCTCGGAGTCTTTGAACACGTACACTATCACAATACAAAATACACTCAGACTCGCAACAACAACTTGTAGGTTATGGTAACAAATTGATGAACCCACAACCTCTTGCCGCTCTAGTCTCTCGCACTACCACCGCACTACCAAACAGTGTTCGAGTACTGTGATCATTTTTGTTAAGCAGTTAAATAGTCTCAGAACTATTGGCTATGGCCTAATGGCTAAGGCATCGGTCTCGCAATAGTGAGGTCACAGATTCGAATCCTACCTGTTACCTATACTACCGACGTAAACCCACTCCTAACACAAGCCTTTCAGCTTAGCTGGAGGGGTTACCAAGATTGATAGTAATGTGGGACTCAATCCCACATTACTAGTTATCTTAAAAAAAACCGCTATATCCTATCCCTTGAACCCTTGCCTAAAGGAAGTGTCAAGAGAAAAACACGAAAAATACCATCCACCTGCTATCGCTATTGTAAGCGTCCGAGCGTCATTGTAGAGCGTAATGTGCGGACTCTACGTGAACTCTACGTAGAGAACAACGTCTTTGTGCAAACGTTGTGATGTGAGGAGCCAGCCTAATCGTCTCTCTTTTATAAAGGGCTATTTGTAAAGCGAGATGAAAGTATCATTTGTGAAGTGTCATCACAGATATTAATATAACATCAATCTAACGGACGCTACATAGTGGCTATTTAAATTAAAAGGATATTTGCGGTATATACTTAAAACTTTATGATTTTTTTACAAGGACCAACGGGCCCATCATACGACGGGCCCATTGGTCCAACAGTTAGCAATCCTGACTGCTAAGCTTGGGCATTACTTTGTGTGATCCATAAATTGTTATTCTGAATCTGGGTGTAGTTTGTGCCTGATTTGTATGTTTTTGAAGTCCCCCGCGACACAGGGCTCGTACCTTAGTGCGGGCGTGTTTTTTATAAAATAAAACAACCAGAACTACATTTTTAAATTCTATTAGTTATTTTATTTATTTAAATATATTATTTAGTTGTCAACTATTTTCTTGCTGCATATTGCCCTAGATATATGCTTCAATGTCTCGGCTACTAGATGCTGATGGGTAGATGGGGCGTGGCTGAAAGCGATTGAGATGATATAGTAGGTTGACAACGGCACGCACTCAGCTCCATAACATATAAATTGCTGACGTCGTAGTCAAAGACATAGTCTTGAATGTGTACGTTTAAAGATTTTCCCTCTCTACGACTAACGTAAGTCCGCCTCTGAACAATTTAGTGCATAAAGTTTAAATAAATAAAATAAACATCTACACGAATAGATGTTTATAACTTAAACTTTCAAACACTATGTAATGGAATGAAAAAGTAACAAATAATAAAAATATTTTATAAAAAAAATGCAAATCATAATCTAGATTTTCTTCACAGGGACTACTACTACGAGGAGCTAAAACTTTACAGATAATATTTTATTACGTAGCAAGCAAACGGTCCGCTCATCCACTGCAAGGCTTTGAGCAAAAAGGGACGCCCAGATGCCGCCCTAAGCGACCTCGTCGTTTCCTCTTCCCATCATTATGCTTCTAAACTGATGATTTCATACCATCGAGACGATCGTAACGAAATACTAAACATAAAGCGTGTATTAACGAATCTTTCATATTTTGTCACAGAGGTAAAAGCTCCCATTATATTTATAACCTCGCATCACAAAAGATTTTTTTGACAATAACCATATATATGTGGGAAAAATCGGCGGAAGTTGTACGGTACGCCGCAAACAAACTATTTTTATCTGGTAGAAGCGCGGACGGGCCGCTTACTTGCGCACTCCGCATCATTACACATACCTCGCGACAATATGAACACGTGTGCCAAATTATTGGATACTATCCGTTGCGGCACGTGTACGATGAATCTAAAAATAGTTTGCAAAAAGTGTGTAATGGATTGTGAACGAGGGATTGATCAGGCCGGCTCGTGGTTTAGTGTTCCTGCAAGCGACATAGTGTCGAATGAACGTAGCCCCAGCTCGGTCATGCGGAAAACTGAGCTCAGTAAATATTTCCCGGGACTAAACCATCCCGGTAAATAAAAACTCGCTGTTATTATCAGAAGAATTTTGCTTCAATACTTTCGATTTAGATCAGGATTACTTCGGCTGAATCCGAAAGGCCTACATTTCATGAGAAAGGGTTAACTTTACTTACACATAAGCTTGGAATAAAATCTTACCATAACAATTTCCGTATCACTAAATATATATGTTAGTATCTAAGTAAATATAAAAAAGTTGGATGACAAGACTGTGTCTTGTTTAAATAAGACATAGTTAACACCTTGTTCTGTATTAATATCTTTAAACCTGAAATCATTAGCTAACAGAAAGGCAACCACCTAACTACGTAAAATACAAAAAAGTGGAGCCCCCACCCCTCGTCCCCCCTCGTCCTCTTTTTACCCAACTGCGGAGGAGGGTTAAGTGTTTGACGTGTATGTACTAGGGGGGATCAAAAAGTAATGATAAACGGATATTTCTAGTAATAACAAAATTCTGAAAAATATTTTTTCAACTCCCTAATACTTCACAACTTTCCTGACTAAAAATGGTATAAATAGAACGTCATTTTTAAAATATACATTCATATGAATATTAGCAGTCGGAGTGATAACATCAAAATGGAGAAACATGAAGTGCGAAGCGTCATCAAATACCTGTGCTTGAAAAAAATGTCCACCAAAGACATTCATACTGACTTGGTGGAAACATTGGGGGACTCTGCTCCTCCATATTCTACAACTGCACGCTGGTGCAAGGAGTTTAAGATGGGAAGAACATCCACGGAAGACAAACACCGCGAAGGCCGTACATCCTCCTCCCTCACTGAAGAAAACGTCAAAAAAGTTCAAGATCTGGTTTTGGCAGACCGAAGAGTGACCATTCGTCATTTAGCTGAGAACACAGGCATTTCATTTGGTAGTATTCAAAGGATCTTAACTACCGAGATGAACATAAGAAAGGTGTCTGCACGTTGGGTCCCGAGAATGTTAACCGACGAACAAAAGAAGAAACGATTCGACATTTCAAGGACCAATCTTGAAATGTTTCAGGCGGATCAAGATATTTTTTTGGCTCGATTTGTGACTATGGATGAAACGTGGATTCATCATTTTGATCCCGAAACCAAAGAACAGTCAATGACATGGAAAAGGCCATCTTCACCGACTCCCAAGAAATTCAAAGTTTCAAGCTCTGCCGGCAAGGTTATGGCGTCAGCTTTCTTGGAAGCTGAGGGAATAATTATGGTTGAATACCTTGATAAGGGAGCTATCATAACAGGCTCCTACTATGCTGACCAAATCAAAAGATTGCGAGAGGCCATCAAGGAAAAAAGACGGGGTAAATTGCGCGCAAAAGTTCTGTTCCATCAAGACAATGCACCTGCACACAAAGCTGAAGTTGCGATGGCTGCCATTCAAGAAGCTGGCTTCCAGCTGCTTGAACACCCACCCTATTCTCCAGATCTAGCCCCCAGCGACTTTTATTTGTTTCCTCGGCTCAAGGAACACCTCCGGGGCAAGAAATTTGAGGATAATGGCGAAGTGATGGCCGCTGTAGAGGCATTTTGGGAGAGTCAAGATAAAGATTTTTTTTTAAGGGTATCGTTGGTTTAGAAAAGAGATGGACTAAATGTATTGACCTATTAGGAGACTATGTAGAAAAATAAATTTTATTTTTAAGTATAAAGTTATTTTAATGTACCCATTCTCATTACTTTTGGATCACCCCTTGTATGTATGTGTATTAATTTGTAGCACTATAGACCAAACGCGTGGGCCGATTTTGATGTTCATACGTCAATCGATTTGTATTAGTTTTGCGAGTGTCACTAGACATGACAGCAATCAAAATTCAAAATAACGACAGCCAGACGCCATAGATAGAGTGCGCAAATGATAGAGAAAAAAAATGAAGTTAACAAACTATGTCATGTGGGGTATCATCAAGATATCATCGTGTAGGTATTTTAAAATCATGATTAGGTTTCATAAATCATTTTTCACTTAAAATAACCTATTTTCACATAAATTTTTGGTAGTAACAGTTATGACGTTACGTTATGTCTTACAACTTAGCACTAAAAAGTATCAAATAAAGCATTGTAGTAAGTTCACTGGGATTCATGAATGCCTCCGACTGCATGATTTAAAGTTATCTTGTTTCAATATTTTTTAAGAAGGTGGTTTTTTTTGTGTGTTGCTTGGTGATTACGTCAGCAATATTTGGGTAAAATGTAGTAGATTCAGCGCGTGTTGAGCCAAGTGAAATTCAATAAAAACGAATGTATACATAACAAGGGGGGAGGGGCAGTAGGAGCTTTGCTTTCATTTGCTGACAAGGAGGAAGGGAGTGTTGAAAATGACTACCTACGTAATACTTGAAATACCCCATAAGGTGTTATAATTGCTTCATTATTACACATATCATAAACATAATATGTATTTTATTACTAGATGGAGAAATATCTAATTTAGAGATGATACCTACTACCTACCTATACAGTAATTAAACAATTTCATTACCGAGTTGTCTACAACAAAGAACGGTTCGTTTTAATAAACGACGAAGACTATTGTGAGGTTAGATACAATGTGTTAGGTACTATTGTTCAGACACACTGAGAGACTGGCGCGTGTATTACACTCACGTCACTAACCACTAAAAGAATTAACTAATGTATTTTTATTGTCAATCACTCATTCGTAAATAGGAGTCAGGGCTCATTGGATATCGAATGGTGGTATGTACCTACCTACTTATAACCTAGGTGCTGGGTTGTTCATTAGCACGAACAACACATATACAATAATATACTTACTAAGTTATTATTTATTTCATACATAGGAAAGTTAACTTAATACTAGAATCAAAACACTACCTACATCTAAAATAATACATATATACAAGGCAACACAAAAACAAAGATAAAAGGAATATTATAAAACAGTTTAGGCGTCAAATAATTCCTCTCCATCTACGTCAACAGTTAACATTGCCAGAAGATTGGCAGCATTGCCACATTGGATGGCAATACTAATTCTTTGTGTAAAGAACAGGCCAGCCTTCCAGTCACTAGAAGTAGGCGAGCACTTGGACCACACGGCCCCAACGTCTCGACTTACGGAACGGATTTCGGTATCCATTAATTTAGGACGACATTTGCTTAACTGAAATAAGTTTATTTTATGACACGGAAACGACACGTTTTTGTAATTGTTATCATGAATCAGGACCACTACTTTACTTCGCTAAACAAGGAGTGGGAATCATAAAGAGCTACAAAAAGATACTAACCTTATTCGTATAAATCACTCTTCAAACAATAAACGACTAATTTGCCTCTCGTTTAGATAACAACGGTATTAATTTCAATAAAAAAAATCTTGACTTTTTTTAATATTAGTTAGGCTTTTACTTAATATTAGTTTATTAGTGTTTTATGCTATGGATCTTAATCGCGTAAATATTGAGCAACGGCAGTGAAAACAATCGCGCAAATAAAATATTCGCGCGATTAAAACCCGTAGATTATAAAATTCTATGTGTGAAAATCGCAAAAGTTTACGAACTTATTTTTTTTTTTTAAGACGACTCTCGCAGTAGGGTACAAGCCCTGTGTCCCGGGGGACTTTACAAACATACAAGTCACGGACACAAAGTACACCCAGACTCGGAACAACAATTTGTGGATCACACAAAGTGGTGTCCCGTGTGGGAATCGAACCCACGACCTCTTGCGTATCAGTCAAACACACTCCCACCGCGCCACAGAGGCAGTCAAAAATATAACTAAGCTACTGATCAACCTCTTATAACATTTACTTTAAACGATAGATTCAACCCTTATGGTATAAAAGACTACGTCTATAAATATACGTGACTAAAGTCTTGTCCAATATTATAAATAGTTCGTTTCTCTCGTTTTCAGAAGGTATCTTGTAAAGAGGGTTGTTTTGATTTGACAGGAATAAAGTTAAATTGAAACCTTTATATTTTTTGAATTGAGGAATTCAATTTCCCTTTGTTCAACTTTGGTTTATTTTGGTAACAGAAATAAATACGAGCCGACCGTTAAAGTAACAGAACCTTTTTTGTTTAGCATGATAAAAAGTTTCGGAGTACCTACTACCCCATTGCCCCGCCATGAAAAGTACTGCGTTTATTTCAGGATCGAACCGAATAAAAAGACACGTTTGTATTGTATTCGCGGACGCACGCTTATAGGGAGAAACCTTTAGGTACGAGTTTACGATACTAGAGATTTTTGCTTGGTCGTTGACTTGTGCGGCGCTTGTTTAAGACATACGCCACTGGCCGGTTTAGTTGCAAGCCAGGCTATCTGAGTAAGGAGCTTTAGTTAGAGTAAGCATATGTGTAATGGTGATTAGTGGTAATTATAACACGCCATAGTCGAAAGAGACAAAGGTCATCCTACATTGTACTTACGCCAAACACGTGTCGTACGCCTCTGTAAATGTATTCGCTATTAAGTATTTGAAACAAATTCTCCATAAAAAGTTTCACTTTAACTACCAAAAAGGACTAAGTTTAAATTAAAAGAGAAACAGAATATTTTTTTATATTGTTATTGCATGTTAATGTTACTCTTCACTCATGTTTTGTGTTGATAAAAAAAAACATAAAATATATACTAAGTTAACTGTGAAATTTGGTGACCTGTAACACAGGTATACAAATAACTATCACGGACACCAGTCTCTCACCAATGCATGTAACCAATTGTATTAATCCAACTTCTGTATTTTACCATTTGTGAAGAGAAATAAATAAATAAAAAATATAAAAAAATAAAACCTTTAAAATATGAAGATGATTTATTTGTATTGCAAAAATATCTTTATTTTATTTGTATGTAGAATTTTATCACACGCTTACATTTTAAAAACATAGATATTTTCGTGGAAAAGGTAGCACTCACACGTTTACAGGTATTCGTTAAAAAACATATTGTTGGTACACTTACTTTAATATCGTCAATAATATTGCATACTTCTAAATGTATTAGTTTTTAACTTTCTCGATGCACGGTATATGTATAAAACGTATAATAAAATAATTATAATAAAAATTCTTTATTCACTTAGGAAGTAAAACACTTGTGAACAGTCGATTCTACATTTACATGTAATACCTGTTCGCAAACAATAGGTAAGGCCGAGAACGAAACAGGCAATAAAAACTCGCGGTCACTCTTTTCAAATTGCCAATGTTTACAATGTTTCTTTGTTTATAAACTGTATATGCAGGTAAGGTGCTGCCACTATTATATTATACACCATATTAGAGAACTGATGCAAAAACAAGAGGTCAAAAATATTAAAAGATGAGTACACGAGATTGGATAACAGCCTCAATGAACACAACATATCTAGTAGGAGCATCCACTTACAATGTAAAAACGTTATGTGCATATTGGCCAATTTACTGCTACTTAATGAATAAGTATACATGTTAAAGAAAGAAAAGAATGGCCTTAATTTATCACGCAAAATCTTTACTAACAAAAGTAAATCGTTTTCTTAACCAGTACCTAAGTAACATTCTCAAACGGTGACAACAATATTCACCTAAGTAAAATACAATAAACTATACAACAAAAAACATTAAATATGGAGCAACGAACTAAATCTATTTATCTTCATCAGTTAAATAATCATCGATTGAGTTCTTTGTATAAGATGTCTCTTGACTAAATTCTTAAATTTATTTGCTGGTAGACTCGAAATGCTGACTGGGATTTTATTGAAAAATCTAACACCTAGTTCCATGAATGAGTTATGAGTTTTATGAAGCCTATGATATTGACCTACTAATTTGTGCTTATTTCTTGTATTCACAGTGTGAATATCACTATTTTTGTTCATCATCAGCCTATCGCAGTCCACTGCTGGACATAGGCCTCTCCAATTGCACGCCACTTTGTTCTATCTTCGGCTTCTCGCATCCAGCTCCTGCCAGCCGTTTTGCGTATATCATCACTCCACCTGGCTTGAGGGCGTCCTACACTACGTTTGCCGAGCCGCGGTCTCCACTCAAGAACTCGTTTACCCCAACGGTTGTCGGTTCTTCGGCTAATATGGCCAGCCCACTGCCACTTCAACTTGCTAATCCGGTGGGCTATGTCGATAACTTTGGTTCTCTGCCGGATCACCTCATTTCTGATTTTGTCCCTAAGAGAAACTCCGAGCATAGCCCGTTCCATAGCCCGCTGAGCGACTTTGAACTTGTGGACCAGCCGTACCGTCAGTGTCCACGTTTCGGCTCCGTATGTCATGACGGGTAGGACGCACTGATTAAAGACTTTAGTCTTTAGACATTGTGGGATCGACGATGAGAAGACTTGACGTAGCTTACCAAACGCTGCCCAACCCAACCGAATTCTCCTGTTCACCTCGTCCTCGAAGTTGTTTCTACCTAACTGCAATGACTGCCCGAGGTACACATATTTTTGAACAACTTCGAGAACGGCGCCGTGCACCGCTGTCGGTTCCGGTAGTACATGTTCATTGAACATGACCTTGGTTTTATCCAAGTTCATCCGTAGGCCGATGCGTACAGAGGAGTCAGCCAGGTCATTCAGCATCCGTTGCAGGTCCTGCAGCGTTTCTGCCATGATGACAATGTCATCTGCAAATCGCAAGTGAGAAATGTATTCCCCATTGATGTTGATGCCCTGCCCTTTCCAGTGCAGCGTCTTGAACATATCCTCCATTGCATTTGTGAACAGTTTCGGGGAAATAACGTCCCCTTGCCTCACTCCTCGATGCAATGGTATAGGTTTTGTTTGCTGATTCTGTACTTGGACGGACATGGTGGCGGCTTCGTAAAGACATCTCATCACTTGGATATATCGCCAATCTACTTGGCATCGCTGCAGAGACTCCAGAACGGACCAGATTTCAATCGAGTCAAAGGCCTTCTCATAGTCCACGAATGCTAGACACAGGGGCTGATTATACTCCTGGGTCTTTTGTATAATCTGCCGCACTGTGTGGATGTGGTCTATGGTGCCATATCCGCTCCGAAATCCAGCCTGTTCCGGTGGTTGGAATTCGTCAAGTCTTCGCGCAAGACGGTTCGTGATGACTCTTGAAAACAGCTTATAGACGTGGCTTAGAAGAGAAATAGGTCGGTAGTTCTTCAGCCGGGTCTTATCTCCTTTTTTGAAGAACAAGACGACTACACTTCTACTCCACGCCTCCGGAGTTCTCCCTTCAAACAGGACAGCATTAAAAAGCTTTTGGAGCTCCCTCAGTACGGGTTTACCTCCAGCTTTTAACAGCTCTGTTGTAACGCCATCCTCTCCAGGGGCTTTTCCATTTTTCAGCTGTTTAAGAGCCAGCACGATTTCGTCAATGTTGACTTCTGGCAGGTCTTCGGTGTAGTGGCGTGTTAGAGTGGCTCTAGGACCCTCATTTTCAGGATCAGGTCGAGATGCATGCGAAGCGTATAACCGGCCATAGAAGCCTTCCACTTCGGAGAGGACTGCCGGCTTCGAAGAAACGACTTCTCCACTTGCTGTGGTCAACTTCGTCAGGTGGCTTCTTCCAAGAGATTGTACGAACACTTTTGACCCCCGGTTCTGCTCGATCGCTCTTTTAATCAAAAGAGTGTTGGAGCACCGAAGGTCGTGTCGTATAAGCCTGTTGATCTCTTGGTTTAGAGCGCGCTTTTCCGACGAAGTTACGGGTGGGTTTTCACGTCGTTCCTTCATTAGCCCTAAAGTCTTTTCCGAAAGCTTTGACTTCTTGCCCTTACGCTGCATTTCACAAAATCTCGTACCTTCTTCCCTGAGTATCCGAACCACATTTACGAGCTTCTGGTTTACGTCTGTTGTGGTTTCCATGGCAGCAAATCGGTTATCCAGGTTTGATTGGAACGCTTCGGATCCTATCATGGTTTGGAGCAAAGTAGATCGGAGCCTGGACCTCATCAGACGGGCACGTTCCGCCTTGAAGTCGATATTCAGAGAGCCTCGGACAAGTCGGTGATCACTACCGGTATTAAACCTGTTGATCACGGTGACGTCTCTGAATATATGCTTTTTGTCCGTCATGATGAAGTCGATCTCGTTTTTCGTCATAGTGTCGGGGCTTTGCCACGTCCACTTCCTTTGGGGCCGTTTCTTGAAAAAGGAGTTCATCAAGAAGAGCCCCTCCCGTTCGAGGAAGTTGACTAGCATTTGCCCCCTATGATTTCGGCTTCCAAATCCATGGGATCCTACTACCAATTCGCTGCAATTTTGTACTCCCACTTTAGCGTTGAAGTCCCCCATAACAACGTTGTAGTGGGTCTTAGTGGTGGAGTGGAGGGCCCTCGATATGTCATCGAACATATCCTCCACTTCGTCGTCTGGATGTGCCGAGGTCGGTGCGTACACTTGCACTACCTTGAGGCTATACCTCTCGGTGAGCTTGATAATGAGGTACGCTACCCTGTTCGACACGCTAGACATTTCCACAACGTTGTCAGAAAGGGACTTATTTACCAGAAACCCAATACCACCTTGAGATTTTTGGTCTCCCTCGCGGAAGTACATAAGGTGGCCTGACTCGAGGGTTATGGTGTCCTCTCCCTCTCTTCGGACTTCACTTAACCCGAGGATATGCCACCTAATCTTCCCAAGTTCCACCTCAAGTTGTGCCAGATGCGAGTCTAGCCGTAGCGTGCGTCCGTTATACGTCGCCAGGGTCAGTTGGTTTTGGTGGCCTTCCGTAGCCCGGAGATTCTTAGCACCCCCCGCCACGCCGTTACCGTGGACGCCACCATGTCCAGGAATAGCGTGACTGCCGGGAACTGGGGGCCGTGGCTTTTGTGCTTGGTGCATATGGGGGTAATGCCCATAATCGCCACGCTGGGCAGGCGGGTTGGCGATCGCAGGGCGTAGCTCTCGCATCAGTGACGCTGCTGCCCGTCACTGACCTATTACTTCAGCTACGCCTTAAATTGGGATGGTTATACCGCCACCAGCCGGTCGTTACATTTATATTTTTGTTATATAAATGTAAGTTTTGTTTTACAAATAAAAATACATATAAACTTAAACGTTATAATAGGAAGCGGCTATACCTAAATATACTTAAATTTGTATATGATAGATAAGTACCTAAATACTAGCTGCAAAACTATCTAAGTATGCGTATACAAATTTGATCGTTAGAGCGGTTTCCGAGATGGTTCTTATTGTATATCTACAAACATACACGATTTGTTTTATTGGTGTGGTATCGGTGTTATTATTTTTAGCTTTTACACAAGTTAACAACGTAATAGGAATAACCCTGCAAGTTCAATATTGCAGAGGTTTGTGTGGGAGTCCAAATAATTCCGTTATCAGAATACCGAGATAAGGTACAAAAGGCAACCTACCGTACTTCACTTGTACGAAGTCACGTCACGTGACATCAGTCCCGGATATAAATCGAAGACCACATGCTTGGGGCACTTTGTTCCCGCGGCGTGCCCCGATTCCGCGAGTCGCGCGTCCGTGACGACGCCAAGAGCGTTTACCATGTAAGTTGTGTTTGTCTTCTCTATTCTCGGTATTCTGTGTGCATACACACCCAAACAAATGAAAGAGAAGACAGTTCAGACTGCTCATAGTGTCAATTAATTATTATATTAACAAGTTAGTTTATTAACATCGTTCTCATTTATAAATAAAAAATGTTCTGTCAAAAGGTACGTCTTTAAAACGTTAATCACTAAGCGGCAATATAATTCATCTCCCGTGTAGCCTGTTAAAAACTAAGGAGCTTGTGTAATTTGGAGAGATCCCGTAATTAAGTGGGATCCCGCATAATCCCAGTAATTCTAATATAACACCGGGAATTCCCGCCACTCGGCGTATAATGCGCACAACTTTTTTATTAATGAATTCTATTTTTTGACGGGGAATTTAATTAATTAGAGGATGCTCGCCCAAAGTGAATGCTAGCTACTAAAAAATAAAATGAATGTTCCTTTAATAGTTCGTGTAATAAAAGTTGGTTCGTAAGCCCTTACTTATATAAGCAACAGTTGAAGACATTGATGATCGACCGGTGTGATTCATATCTCTTATTTGTAAATGCCTAACATTGAAATGTTAGTCCTAAACTGATCTATCATCAATCCGTACGCATGTTTGCTAAAATAGGAAAGTATTCTTGTTTGTTTGTATGAAACAAATAAAATGTACGCCCTCTTATTGTTTTTCAAATATTCTGTAAATTGAAGCAGCGTAATCTCAATCCTTTTTATCCTCTAAAAATCTGCTACTGAGTAATAGCCTTAAAGGAACAATTTTCTTTTTATTGAACATTTCCAAATATTGCTAGCGGATTATATTTGCTTTTTATTGCTTAATCCTGTTGACGTTTTTTAATGTTTATTTCCATTCTGAATACTAATATAAATCCTTACTAGTAAAAATAAAATTACATGTTGGTACTTTAAGTAGATAAGCTTGCAATTATAAAGCATACTAGCTGTCCCGCGCAACTTCGTCTGCGTAAATTTTCTCCTTTTTTTATAATCTTAAGTTACTTCTAATACCTCCAAGAATATGTGTACAAAGTTTCATGATGATCGGTTGAGTATTTTTCGCGTGAAAGCGTAACAAACGAACTTACATTCATATTTATATATTAGTATAAATACTTATAATTACTCGTATATTATAATAAACACGGTATTAACCCTTATCTAAAAAAGTATGTTATTCATCATAAATAATTAATTTTGAACAAAACTGCTTTTAATTCATTTAAACAATGAATATATTAGGATATATTAAATTTTGATAATATTACGCAACAAAATCAGACGCGGATCCAGAACTTTGTTCAGGAGGGACAACTATTGGCTCAACTGGCCAAGTGTGAGTGAGTTGTTCGCATCACTGGGCATTAGATTCAACACCGGTACATCAACCACCACCGCCGAGGGGAGGGCGGGGGAGGAATATGCCTGAATATGTCGCCACACAAATACCTATATAATATTATTATATAGGTACCTATATTTTATTTTTAGGCTACAGTATCGTATCGTAGCGTTTCTCTATTATTCCTATTTCACTCTTACCGTGGTGTACCCTAAAATATCCTATGTTATGTTTTTAACGTTAGTGAAAAAAAAGTATTACCCATTACAGACATACAAACAATGATTCCCCTGGTTTCTTCAGCGTGATTTTAAATTAGCATTGTAGGTACCAAATTTAAACAATTTTTTTTCAACTCTAGTGGTTCGTGGATAAAACACCATCTACTACAAACCCTAAAGCAAATCTTGGAAGGGGTGAAATGGCAATCCAAACTTAACGCGGGTAAAGCCGCGAGCGGAAGCTAGTCAGTAATATAGTCGGCACTTCATTAACATTGTCAACTGCAAAATAATATGGTAGCGTGTGTTACTGTAGAATCAGGCATCCCTTTCTAATTTGTATGTGGTTTCATTACAGGTGTAGTTAAGTGCCAAGTATTAACCGCATAGACAAACGACTCTGCGTTTGTCTGGCAATCATTTATGTTTAATTCTGTCGTCATTTAAAATCTATGGTCTTACTCTCTTAGCTTATTCTACAGGTATAAAATATTCATGCCTAACCTTATGTAAACCTTTGCAAAAACTATGAAAATATTGAGTATCAAAAAAATAGCCCGTTGAAAAAGGAAACAAGTGTTGGACAAGATTGGAACATGACAAAGTCAGGGTACAACAGTTTTTTATCTCGACAGTTTAAACGAGAAAAAATAATGGCCACTTGGAAAATATTTTAAAATATTACAACGTCGACAGCGGCTTGCTGGTAACATCAACAGATCCTTCTATTTGTGTTTATTTTTACTTAAATTTTACCGTCGATAGCTACTAGCTTCATACTTTCTTTTATCATGTAAATCTATGGTTGCCACTATATCCTACCTTCCCCTATCTTAAAAAGGTTTATTAGAATTCATCTCGTGTTACTCGAAAATGGATTTCTTCTTTAGGTAACTAATAAATTTAGTTAGTTATTTTAAAATATTTTTTCCAAAAGCAATTCCACGTATACAATGTGTAAATTAATCCCTGTTCGACCCGAAAGGGGTGTGTAGGTATTCTGTTAACAATCCTAAAAAAAAGAGAATGTCGGACCATGTTCAGTGTAGAGTCCCGCAGTTTTGAATAATTGTATCAGCAGAAGAGCGTATGTTCATGGCACTTACGCCCTTTTGTTGAGAAACGCAGTTTTGCAGCAATAATAATAATATATCCGATCATGTCTGAAATAATTTTAGTTTAAAGTACTTAAGCGCTATCTTTGTGATTTTTTATATGTTTTGGTCACACGGTTCAAAAGTTAAGGGGTGAGGGGGGAATGGGACACAATTTATGTAACTATTTACTTAATCAAAACAATTATTAGAAACCTTTATTTTTTTTAAAGACCTGTCAAATGATGTGCCGCACGTATGTTTGCTGAATATTTTTTTTTCTTGAAATGGCATAAATCGAATGGGAATATGGTACCTAACAACACATTAACGGGTCGGACAGGGATTAAATATACATGTATACTGTATATAACTAGGGGCACACTTCAAAACTTTTCTAGTTTTTTAGATCTTAACAAACATTAAGTAATTTCTGTATTTATAGCTCATTTTTTTCTTTATACCCCTTCATCTCATTTCACTACACCCCCAGGAGTTGGGATAGAAGTAAAGCTGTCAGCCGACAACGCGTAAATTGTGTAACAGTTACTATTGATTTTGAAGGCAACTGATACAATATTCATGTGAAACACACACCGCAAAAGCCCATTTCCCTCGTTACAAATTGTTGTCTTAACGTCTTTATTTTCCATGATAATGTTATATTAAATTGTCGTACTTCCAATACATATTTTATTATCGAAACAATGCCGGCATCGCGTGACAAAATAGTTGTGTAGCGTGTTAGTGTGTTCAAAGCGGTGTCGCTGCAAGCGTCGCTTGCGGTCGACTTTATTATAATTTTAGCGAAACAAACCTGTGGGAGACGTTGACTTTAGTAGCGTTTTAAGCTATTGACACACGCTTTTTGTAAACGAAACTTGGCTAATGGTGTTTGCCTTTTAGTTCGGTTTTATAAGCTCGCTTTAAATGCGTCATTAAAAGGTTAGTTGTAAAAGAAAAGTTTTATTAGTTTGTATATTTGGGGACCACGAAAGATTTGCTCTTTTTTTTTTTTTTTATTATTTGGGGACCACGAAAGATTTGCTCTTTTTTTTTTTTTTTATAAGATATTTTTCAATTATAAAGACAAATTGCCATGAAAAGTGGTATGGAAATTTCCATGGAAATGTATTAATATTTTTCAGTTATAAAATTCCATTAAATAAGTAGGGTAATTTAATCAACCTGTCAGTTTATTTTGACAACAGAATTTTCGGGTACTTGTAACATTAACATACCGTCGTCGTCGCTTGTTCAATTCATAAAGAAAAAAAAAGAAATATTATGAAGTGGAGATCAATAAAAAAAGTGTTGTTTTCTTTTAACAGTTGCAGCAGGTTAATGGGATAAAAACATAAACGTTATCAGTTGCTTATCGTAACTAGCGAATATCTCATCAACCTACTACACACACACAGTCTGTTGCTTACACCTAGACAAGGAATTAATAAAAACGATCATAAACGCTATGCTACAACAAAATGGACAGAGTAACTACTAGTTAGTTTTTCAGGGAGCATGGCAGTGTCCCTGAAAAAGCGCCAAGACGAGAAAGCGAGAGCGCAGGGCACTACCTACATTTTCTCAAAGCGTTTCATCGTATTTTTGTGCCCCTATAGATTTTGTTTGGACAGTGCTAGAAAGTCCAAATTCTCTAATCTCTAATTTTGATCCCACATTACTAGCAATCCTGTTAGCCCCTTCAGCGATATTTTGACGAACTTCTTGTCATGAAAAATTATCTATACATCTTAAGGGCCGTCTCCGCGAGCGAGAGAATCGCAACGATTCCGTTCTTCTATCGTCGGATAGTCTCCACGAACGAGCGATTATTCCGTCAGCGTATCGTCACGACTGGTAACGGATTCGCCATGTTTCTGCAAGATGGCGTTGTGGAATAGTTTTGTTGAAACAGACGTTTCTCCCGCGCCGCGATAACATCGCTCTGCGTCTACAGTCCGTCAAATCTAAGAAGTACCGTTTGACAGTTCTGACAATTGAATGATAGGGATGGGATGAAAAAATCGATTACTATAATATCCGAACTTTAAGAGATCGATTACTATAATATCCGAATTTTAAGAAATCAATTGTTATAATTAAATAAAAGAAATGTTTAGGATATTTTTTTATTCACTACTAGTACTAGTATCGTCGTCTTCGTCATCATCGTCATTTAAATTAATGACCAGTTGATTGTCTATTACATTATCAAAGTGTACGTCTCTTTCGAAGTCGTCCATTATTATTTTCTTTGTTTTTTGTACTACTTTACTTCAATCTTCCTGTGTAACTTGGGCACATGCTTCCTTTAATAAACCTTCCATTTTCTTGACACTGAAGGGTGGTTTTGTGTTGTGTCTTGCTGCATAACCTGTAAAACAATAATGTAACTATTTGATAGCAGACGAAAACCATTGTTTAAATTATAAATGTTAGAAGTACTCGTGTTATTATTATAATATTATAAAATATTACCTTTAACTTGGGCCCAAATCAGTTCAATGGCATTATATTGGCAATGGTACGGAGGAAGTCGTATGACTTTGTGCCCGTGCTCTTTGGCCAATTGGTCAATTACATATGTCGGTTTTGGTGGTTTATGCAATTTCACTTACTGTAATAATTCAGCTTTTAATAGTGACATGTCGGCATCCACTCCTTTTCTTTGCAGCCATGCCACCAAATCTGCTTTCTTATTGGCTGACGTAGGTGCTTTATCAATTTGCACAGAGTGGTATGGGGCATTATCCATTATAATTGTGCTGTTAGGAGGGATATTCTGTAATAAATTTAAGAACCACTCTCGGAACCTTACTGCGTCCATTTCTTCATGATACTCTTTAGTGCTTTTGGATTGGAAAGCTAATAAAGAGTTTTCCACGAAGCCTGTAGACGCTGACCCAGCATGGCATATTATGAGGCGTCCACCTTTTCCTATCGGCACCTTCGAGCACGAAGCTTCAGAATCATCAGTCCATGTTTTCGGCACAGAATGGTTGGAATTTAGCCAGGTTTCGTCCAAAAATATTACATTATCCCAGTTTATAATTTGTTTAACTTCGCGCAGGAATGTTAGTCGCTGCATAATTATGTCATGTCGCTCCATAACAATTTTTCGTTTGTCAACTTTTTTGTATCTGAAGCCAATTCCTGTTATTACCGTTCTCAACGACTCTATGCTTCCCTTATACAGCCCGGCATCTTTTAAAGTTGCACATAACTTTGCCAATGTTGGAAATTCGCCTCTTGTAAAATACCCGTATATATGGTTTCTAATAGCATGACTATCGAATTCATCGATGCCTGTCACAGGTTTATTTCTTTTTCGTTTTTTCGGTGTGTGAAGTACGTTACTGTCACTCCCCGAAGGCCCATATTTTTCACTTAATATTTTGCCAACGGTGCGGCTACCAATACCGAGAGCTTCACCGACGCGATCCCGAACTTGTGTAACTGGCAGTAGAAGTCCACCATTTTGAGATTCACGCTCAAAATACTCGTGTAATTTCACCACCAATTCACGAGCCTGGCTGTTCAAAGTACGTCCTCTTTTCGACATTATTAATAAACACTTGCTTAGTTCGGAGTCCAGTATAAATATTGCCAAGGTAAACGGATAAAGAATGATCAGTCCAGAAAAGTAATAGCCAAGTCACAAATTGTAAAACACAAACGAGAAAGCAAGTACGCGCACAGTCAGCTTCCAAGATGGCGAGAGACTGCTGACGCCGAACCGACCGAGCAGTGTTGCCAGAAAAAAAAAATTGTAGAGACTTGGACACCTGCGATTTTGCCTATTGACCTAAAAATAATTAAATTAATTTATTTTAGGGTATCTGTGTATTCAGTGCATTATGCGGTCGCGCAGTAACGTCGTTAATTTATAACATCAGGCAACAACATTTTTGTGAATGGGTTCTACATACCTTATTTTTATTAGTTTTAGACGTAGAAATAAGACTTAGAAGAAAAAATTGTAATTGTAAAATCAATGGATGTGCTTGTTAAAAATTTGTTTATTTCTCTGTAATATGCAAACCCATACTATCATACACAAAAATAAATGTAAAAAACACTATCCCTGACTCCATTTACTATTTCGACAGCGTTAGCGCGAGAAACCCGAAAAATCAAAAATCGACAAATCGCTTTCGACAACTTTTTAAAGAAGCAAATATATTTGATTTATAAATACGTATTTTTGGTGAATGGGTTTTATCTCATATTTTACGATTACATAACTATTTAGTTATGTAATCGTAATATGTGAGATAAATCCCATTCACATGAAAAAATATTTGTTTGGTTGTCAAGTGTAATTTGTAAATAATACATTCGATTTTTCGTATATGTAAACGATTTTTTTGCATACAAGTGTATCCGAAGAGTCGCAACACTACGTGCAGTGACCTAACTACGTAACTTTGTAATGAGGTCAAGAATATAACTATTAGAAATTATTTACTGTGTAAATATGTGTTATTTTGCTTTGTTTGAAAGTTTTCAATTACATTTAGATATTAAGAATTGTACATTTTTAGATACAATAATGAAATCTTTCTAAATTCATGGTTTTATGAAAAAGGTTATCGAAACTGAATAATGTACGTATGAACAAAGTTGTTTCGGTTTGAAAAATATGAAACGTCAAACGGTACCTCTTAGATTTGATGGACTGTAGAAACACATCCTAAAAGAGTGTATAGAAATAGCACGTAGCACGACGATAATATCGGGATATTATCGTCGTGCTAGGCCCCTTGGCATAAAGAAAGCACTATCGTTTTTAATTAGGTAGACGTGTAAGTTAAGAGGTTCCGCAGATTTCATATTTTTTAATCGGCGCATAGTTTGATCGGTTTAAGCTTCATACCAAATACTGTCCGATACCAAATCGATGTAATGTGTGTGTATGTGTGATTTACAGCCCGACCAAACTACCAAACTATCGGCCAACAAAAAGTTTATAGTCTGCGGGGTGTCTAAAAGTCAAAGATAATGAGTGCGCTATGAAAAAACTAACTGCTAATGTGCAAGAAATGACAACCTAAAAATCCGGGCAAGTGCGAGTCCGGCCGCGCACAATGTAGGGTTCCATAGCTACTCAGCACAATAATGCGGTATAAGAAGTTGTGTTTTCTATTATTTTTGATTCATACTACTAAAAAAACTTAAAACTATGTTATAAGTATTTTTCAATGGAATTTGTACGAAAATTTTGTTACTTCTTACTTGGTCTGCTGTTACTCGTAAACTTGTAAAGCCTACTTAACTGTGATAGTTTTTCTTTTAATTTCATTATATATACTACTACGCTGATTTTTTCCATATCTAAATAATACAATCACTTAGCTGGCAGGGAGTGGACACACTTGACTCAAACACCAAACTTGACAGCAAAAATTTGGATTATTACGGCTCAATATTTCACCAATGAATCCTTATAAAAATAAAATATTGACTAAGTAGACGTTAACTTAGTGCCAATAGGTCCTTGAGAAACGAAACAGCTAAGTCAAACATTTTGACTACGGTGTTGAGTTTCAATTCAATATTCAATTCAATAGTTTATTTGCATTCCACAATGTATACTTAGGTGGTAGGCTTAAAATTAGACCATCGTGGACCCCGTTGGGCACAACAAAATAACATAAATAGGTAATTATATTTAAATCTAATTAGGAGAGAGGAGGATATTATCTATGTAGTATAATTAGATAATTGTTTGTCATTTAGATAATCATTTACGGTGTAATAGCATTTTTGTAGTAAAAGGGTTTTTATTTTATTTAAATAGCTATTTAATTTAGATTCGTTTCTAATTTTCTCGGGTAATTTATTATATATTTTTATGGACATTACGTAAGGGCTATTTGAGTGCATGTTTAAATTTGAAGTTGGTAAGTTTAATCTGGTTTTGTGCCTTAGTGTGTATTTTGTTTGTTTATCTTCTCTTGTATTGAAAAATTCTTTGTGGTTACGTACAAATTTACACGTTTCTAAAATATATATACAAGGGAGAGTTAGTATATTGAATTTGACAAAATGGGGCATGCAGCTATCGGTTTGTTGTATGTTAGCCAATATTCTTATAAGCTTTTTTTGTGTTATAAATAAATCTGTTGCATCAGTACTGTTTCCCCACAAGATAATGCCATAGCTCAGCCACGCGTATGCATAAGCGTAATAGGTGACGAGCCCAGTTTTGATGTCAGTGGTCATTTTCACTTCACGTAGAGCGTAAGAAAATTTAGAAAGCTTTGATTTAATTTTTTGGACATGTGATTTCCAATTTATATGTGTGTCAACAACCAGTCCTAATAGTGAGAACTTATTCACAGTTTCTATTTTTGTGCCATTAAAACTAAAGTTTATTTGAAGAGGTGGTTTTTGATGTGGGTGAAAAGATATTATTTTTGTTTTTGAAAAGTTTACTTCAAGATTATTTTTTTCTAACCATGTTGTAGTTTGTTTGAGTAAATTATTGAGATTTTCGTTCAAGTTCGTAGCACATTTAGATGAGATTAGTAATGAAATATCATCTGCATAGAGAACACAAGGTCCATTTATGTTTTTCGGCAAGTCATTTATATAGAGGAGGAATAGCAGGCATCCAATAACACTGCCTTGAGGTATTGAAGCATTTATTATATTACTATCTGAGCGAATTTTTTGTATCTCGTTAGTTTTGTAGTTAAAGAATTCAATTTCAACCCAGTGTTCTCTGTTCCTTAAGTAGGAAGTAAACCAATCATGTGCTTTTCCTCTAATACCTACTCCATATAGTTTGTTAAGCAAAATATCGTATTGTACTTTGTCATAAGCTTTGGTCATGTCTAGTAGAATGCCAACTGCGTAATTTCTAGTATTTATTATATTAAGCGCTTCTTGGATAAACTTATAGACTGCTAAAGTAGTAGATCTGTTCTTGCGGAACCCATTTTGACACTCATCAAATACGTTATACTTTTCGCAAAAGGAATTGACTCGAGTGCAGACGGCTTTTTCAAAGATTTTTGATGCCGTTGGCAGGAGTGCAATAGGGCGATAGTTGTTAGGATCTACTTTGGAGTTCTTTTTATGTATTGGTATTATTATTGCTTTTTTTAGCATTTCAGGAAATTCACCGTCATCAAATGATTGATTTATTAGATTGCAAAACGGTAAGGTTAGTTCGTCCGCACATTGTCTTAATAGGATAGCTGGGAGCTCATCAATACCATGGCTTTTTTTATTTTTTAAGCTTTTAATTAAAGTGTTTACTTCATAAGGGTCTACGGGACTAAGATATATAGAGTTATGACTACGGTTGGCCACTGGCGTACCTTTAAGAGTGGTAGCGGTAGGAATGGTGCTTTGTTTTCCATTCGATGCAAAGAAATTATTAAAAATATTGGCGATTTGCTTAGGATTACATATTTTAGTTTCATTTAGTTCCAATTGTATGTTTTGTTTATCGTTTTTATTTATTTTGTTTGTCCGTTCATGTATTATGCTCCACATAGCTTTTACTTTGTTATTCGAGTTTTTAATTTTTTTGATGTAATTCTGTTTTTTTGCTGACAGTACTATTTGTTTCAAAGTTTTTTCATACTGTTTATAGTGTTTTGTAAGTATGGGATTATTGGATTTTATTGACAAAATTTTCAAAAGCCTTTTATGATTGCAGGATATTTTTATGCCCTTGGTTAACCAATATTTTTTATACTTCGTTTTTAATTTTATCTTGCGTAGAGGCATACATTCATTTAAAATGTTTGTCAATGAATTGTTGAATGCTTCATAGTTTTCGTTGATATTTTTATTTGGTGTTATAATTTCATTCCAATTTTGTAACCTTAGCTTGTTTTTAAATTGTTTCATATTTTTATTTGTATATAATCGTTTGTAGGCATACCATAGAGTAGGTTTTTTATGTTCCGGTAAATTCATATGTATAATCGTGCCATTATGGTCCGAAAAACCTAATTCCTCTACTGTAGCGGACATTTTATAATTAGCAAAGTTTGTGAATATTAGGTCTATGCATGAAGACGTTGTTTGCGTCACACGGGTAGGTTTCTTAATATGTTGAGTAAAATTGTGTTCTAACATAATGTCTAAAAATAAGTTTGTTTTGGATGTGTTTTCCATAATATTTATGTTAAAGTCTCCCCCTAAGATTGTATTGTACTTATAGAATTTATTATTTATATAATTTAGAATTAGTTTTAATTGCTTATAAAATATATCTTCCTCTCTTCTGTTCCAGTACATAGTAATGATTAACAATTTTTCTTTAGGTAATTCTATTGCGCACACTTCAATAACATAATCAATAGACATATTTTCAATATCGCTTCTTTCTATGTAATCTAAATTTTCTTGTACGAGAATGCATACTCCGCCGCCTATTCGTATGCTACGACAAAATGATGCTGCAACATTGTAACCATTGACTTGTATCATTTCTATTTTATCTTTTGATAACCAGGTCTCTGATATACATATGATTTTATAATGTGTTTCCTGTTCTACGAATGCTTCTAAGATGTGACATTTATTACCAAGGCTTTGGAAGTTTTGATACAAAATACTAAATTCTAGTTTATCTTCTAATGTATATGGATTACGATAGTTAATCTTTCTTTGTTTAGGAGAGCTCTCGAAAAAGTTGCATTTCTGTGTCTTCAACTTGTCTAATATTTGTATTACGTTCCAATATGTTGTCTTGATACGATGTGCAATTTGTTATTATGTTGTTGTTAAACCTAATTATGTTCCACGCGTTTTTGAAGATGATTTCAATACCGAAGTCTTGCAATGAACCATTATGTTTATTAAATGTTTTGTAATTACAGGAAAGATACAAGTTCGAATCTAGTATAGTGGCATATTGCTTTGTTTGTTCATCCGAATATAACATATTATTGAAGCTTTCTATTCTGCAATTAAACCAGACTGCATATCTATGGTGTTTGTATGTAGGAAGGCAAATGATGATATTTGTGTGCTGCACCTGCTTGAGAGTTTCCCTGAGATTCTCTATAATATCTGAGTAGTTATTTGTTTTGCGAAAATCTTCTTCTCCAATAAGAATTAAGCAATGATCTTCGTATGTATAGTCTGAGAGTTTTGTGTGTAAACTCTTGATCATCTGTTTCGTTCCACAGTTGGGCATAAGATAGTGGCATAAGTTGTAATTATGAAATTTTTCTTCAGCAATCGAAAGTATCTTATTTTTTTTATTTGTACTGAGTATACATAACTTATTCTTGACTTGTGTCGTTATTACTTTAGTACATTTTGCTTGTTTCTTAATATCAATATTTGTATTTGGGGACTTTAAACATGTAGATGATACTTTGGATGACTTTTGTTTGTTTTTATCATCTGTTATTAGTATTTTAGTAGTTTCCATATAATTTTTAGAGATTGCCCTTTTTTGTATTTGTTTCGTGAATTTGTGAGAAGTTGATGAAGTTTGGCTTTTCCTTGGAGTAACTCTATCACTTGACAGTTGCTTTGTGGCTTTTAATAAAAGGTTATATTTATTATTTACATCTTGAAGAGATTGTTTTAAGTCCGAGTTTTCAATCGTTAAATTATTAATCTCTTCATGTGCAGAGGCTAATTCTGATTTTAATTTTTCAACTTCCTGTTTTAGATTGTTGGTTTCATCATCGGATTCATCTGACGAAAGGTCAGTTAAGTACTTTGTGGCGCCATCTATTGTAGAGCTGTTAGAGCTGCAATCATCTTCGGTAATGTCCGTCATAGATCGTGTCTGTATTCTTCGATGTGTAACATTTTCAAAGTCCATTGTGATTGTGTTCTATCTCAAGTAAGTTACTTTTTGTCAATTTTAAGGTTTTGAAATGAAAAAAGTTAACGTCGGGTTGGGCTGGGATTTGAAACCTCGACCACACGCGTCGGTGGTTCACCGAGGCGCAGACTCACGCCACTGGACCAAGCGTTCGATACTAGCGATCGTCAAAATTGTGGATTCCTTTCCAACGCTCGAAACTATTGTTTTATCGATAGACTAATGAGAGTTCAAAGTCCACTGCTTTTATTTTTTGAACAGCTGTTGGCGGTAGTTGTTTTTAGATTTGTTTTGGGTTGGTTTAAGAGATTTTTATGGAAAAAGCAGTTAGATTTCACTTTGTTTTGGTCTATTTTTTAATATGATAGGTTTTAGGTAAGTTAAATATCACTTAGTTCACCAGAAAAAGTCCATTTAGCAATGTTTTTATCGGTTTTGTGCACTTTTATATAATTTTCACAATTCGCTTTATAACTTCATAATCTTCCTATATTGTCACTGAATAACGTTCCCACACGCTAATTGTAGTGTCTTATAGTAGATTCACTTAAAATATCACTGTTACATAGGTTTTTTAAAATTTTAATAAATATAAATCACAGAGCTAATGTTTACTTTGGCAACAGCGCCATCTATATCAGTTTGTACAGAACTTAAGACTAGGATTAACGCAGAACGCTTTATGTTACGATGCGATTTAGAGAGTACCTACTAGGTTAGGGCGTGTAGAGATAGCAGCTTGACTTTCCATAAGATCTGATAACTTTTTTTAGAGTAGTAGCAATATGCACCTACTCGTCTTGGCGTCAATTTATATGAAAACGTTTTTTGTTAAATTCAGGCTTACGAGAAAACAAAATCTTACTGTCACTGCTGGGAGGCATACTTTCTAGCGGGCGCTATTTCACTAAATAGCTTATGAATCAGAAAAAAAAACCGGCCAAGTGCGAGTCGGTCTCGCGCACGAAGGGTTCCGTACTCTTATTAGACCCTATATTATAATATCAACCAAAAACGGCAAAAAAATAGCGTTCCCCCCGTAGCCCCGCTGTATTTATTTTATTCTATTTGTACTATTTCTTGTTATGGCGGCAACAGAAATACATAATCTTCTCAAAATTTCAACTATCTAGCTATCACGGTTCATAAGAAGCAGCCTGGGGACAGACAGACGCGACGGACAGCGGAGTCTTAGTATGAGGACCCTTTGGGTACGGAACCCTACAAAGCAAAAAATAATATACAATATAAAATTTCTCACTTTTTAGTTGGTTGGTTTATTATGTGTCCAAGTTACAGTAGTAAGTTAATGTGAATTACTTTTCCCCCATTCACAGAATAATGCTTTTCCCGACACAGGGCGGGAAAAGCATGATGGTTTATTCTGTGTCTGGATATAATTTATGTATAATTTGTATGTATTTAGAAATATATAAGTACGTTTAGTTTTTATTTGTTGTAGAAACTGGACAAGTGCTAGTCGGACTAAGGGACCGGGGGTTCCGTGCAAATTTGTAGGTACATACATACAATACATATTATAAATAGTTCAGGAATCGAGTCTCACAGGTTTTTAAAGACTATATTTTTATGATTTACTAACAAATGTATAGTTTTCAGACTTTTCCCTATACTTGTAATATAAGACGGTGATACTAGCCAAATTTCATAGTTCTAGGTCAACGGAAAATACCCTATAAATTTTGATTCTTTTGAAAACTTTTTGCGGCTTAATTGCGGAATAGGCTGTGTCGTTTTTTACGTTAACTTAGAAATTTGATTTTTTTACAGCTTCAATGGACTGGCGACCTAAGTATACGGTAATTTAAACTCGATACATCCACAGGTTCCCGAAATAAATGGTCTTAACAGACAGACAGACGGACGGACGGACAACAAAGTGATCCTATTAGGGTTCCGTTTTTTTCTTTTGAGCTACGGAACCCTAAAAATACGTACAGTCGAATTGAAAATCTTCTCCTTTTTTAAAGTCGGTTGGAAAGAGCGTTGTTTACATTTATCTATTAATTTAATAATATTTTGGATTGATTGTCAATCTTATAATAGTGATATCCTGTCATAAACTAAGATTGTTTATTGTTCAAATTTAGGTGAAGCATGCAGAGTAACATTCTCAGAAGTGTTAAGAAAGACTTCTTAATGGAAATAGAGTAGGTATGTATACATAGGCGTTCCCAATTCAAATACCATTGATTCTACTTATTTCGAGGTAACAAGGCAGGTAAGGCAGTTTACGAAAAAAATATCATCCATTTATTTCTTTGATTGTTGTTACATAAATATAGAGTGTTTACAAATATATATCCGCGTGTGTGTATGTGTACACGTTAATTATGTGCAAGATAACACAGCGATGTTTGTAAGTTTATCGGTTGTTTAATTAACTCGCGGTTAACATTATCTGCATCATTATTGGTCAGTGATTGAGTGTCAGTAAGATACATTTCATTTAGACGCGTTGCCGGCGAGTACTGCTGTCGAGGAAACGAAGTAAGCATTAAGCTGTTCATTTATTACCCTACGTTTTACTTATCCGTGTTAAATTTTCTTATATTAAATGAATTCATAAAAACAGAATTTTAATGACACAACTGAGTTTTCATGTAATTTGGTAGAACAGATTAGAATAGTTTATTTCTCAGAATATACAGTAACGGTGTCAATAAAGTTTTAGAGAATATATTCTGCCAGATTTGGTAACTACTTTGATTAATTACAAAAAAGGAAATACAGAGCATTATATTAAATTGGATAACGATAGGCTCACTTATTTATGTATTTACAAAATGCATAAGTTGTTAGTTTTTAACAAAAAATAGGGGCAGTCCGGGAGACTTGAACCGCTTTTTACTTAAACATCATAATTTCGTCTTGTGCTTTGGAGAATCGATTGTTTATATTTACTTTAACTTACTCTAGTATAACCAGCCTGTAAAAATATATAGGTATTTTAGTAAAAAATGGAATATGAGTCAAGACTCCTAACCAGCAGGGACACTTGAACCAGGGGCTGGGGAGAGTTGACCATTTTGTTTAATGGCGAGAAAAAAACCATCTTCACGAGAAATGCTACATTTAAGAACTTAAATATCACAATACTCAGCTAACTGAGTATACTAACACTTTTTGAAAGGGTAAAGTTAAAACGTAACATTTTTTTTGAACATATATTCAAAGGTCATATCAGTCTTACGTCACATTTCTTTTAAACTATTCATTATCATAGTGTTATTTATCAGTCATGTTAATCAATAAGGTATATTTTTAATAATATTTTACTCGAATAACGCGACTATAATTAAATTTCCAAAGTTTAATATTGTTAGTTTGGAAGAAATCCCAAATTAACCATTTAAACTTATAATAAAAAAAATATTTGACATGTTTGTTGTGTGTTTCCTGCGCCCGCCGTGCTGCAAGTGGGAGACTTGAACCACGCCAACACAAATTTGAAATTTAGTCTAAAGTACAGAATAATATTCAATCACAAAAAAGCAATAATACACAATAGGTACGTACTTCAGTAAACAGTGATCCCAAATCTAGTAAAATTAAAAAAAAATACTCCGCAGCTTCAAATAGGTACTCATTTCTCTCTCTCTCTCTATGTCATGCTGTGGGCTCTGCATTGGCCTGTCACACGTGTCCGATGACCGCATTCAAGTTTCGCGCGCGCCAATTTTTGAATAACATTTTGGAAGATGGTTCAACTCCTGGGCAAGTCTCCCGGACTCCCCTTACATTCATTTTAATTTTACTTTCCTTCTATTTATTTTTTTAATTACACAAGTAAATCATGTCATTTTAACTTGTATGTTGCAAAAGTTTTTCCAGTAACTGCTCATTGAACCATTCAAAGTACCTCAATATCTCCGGCCAACTATTTTTTCTACAAAAAATCGAATTTAACTGGGAACTGGAAACTTGCCAAGTAAACAGAAAGAACTCGACACTTCGTATATTAGAATTAAATTTCGTTTTGGCTTAGACAGCGCATGTTGGAAGGACAGCTTGCAGCGCATTTGTGCAATTAACAACCGAGAAGTGCTCTGCTCAAGCAAATTTTTGAAATATTTAAATAGTAATCGAAATTATGCAGAAAAATAAGTGACTTTGAGTGAACCTGTCTGGGAAAAGTAAATTTGGTAACTGATTTACTGATCTTTAAATTGAAATTTGCAGTTTAAAGCTTAATATTTCACAAACGGCTCCCTAAATCTAAAAATGGTCTTCACAACCCCTAAACGTTTTTCAAAAACCTATCTAATGATACACCACACGGGGGACTTGATTTTTTTTTCTCATCTACCCCATAACATATAGGGGAGGTACCCTCAAAAAAAAACATTTTTAAATTTAATTTTATTCTTTCACTTTGTCGGCAAAAGTACTATGTGTATCCATGAAAAATTACAGCCTTTTAGCGCTAACAGCCTCTAAGACATGGCGAAACTATAAGTGTTCCGTTTTGCCATTTTGGCTACGGAACCCTAAAAACGTAATGTATATTTCAAATAATGTAATAATGACTACATATTTCAAAGGGTTAAAATATACTTATATTAAAATTTTAATAACAAGTAAAATTGGCTATTTTCAGTAACGTAATGAACATTTAATCTTCAAACAAAGCTCAATAGCCAATTTTCAAAATGCAAATTCACAATTTTTCACCCCGTTGCTCGTAAAAAATTGGCCTTTTTGTCCACTAAAACTGAATAAGTGAATAACCATTGGAGAGCCACAAACGGCTCCAATTATTCGTAACAGCCGCGAAAACTTGCAGAGGCGAGCATTAAAACAATCCAGCGGTATGAATAGAGTGGATTTAATTAAACGGTAGGGTTCTCCCCGTCCCTTTCATGCTGGGAAGGTGTGAAAGAGTAGAGGGAATAGTGAAGCCTTCTGGCGTGATGCCAGAGGTTTAAAGGTGGCAGAATGCTTCTCTTATGGACGTGTTAAAATATTGATTTCATGAGGAATATAAATTTTCATTTTTCAAATGATTTTGAATAAAATGAGATAATTTATCCGAAGACTAAGTTGTACTTTACCGTACTATAGTTAATATTCGTTGGTACTATTCAGAGCGGGTACTTGGTTTTATCAGTCTGATAATATAACTTTCTCTACTTTGGTTTATACTTAGTTGAAAAAGTTTTATAATCTCATTGAGTAACTTCGCACTGGAATTTCCATTCTAGATTAACAAGTTTAGTCTGTCCAACAAATAACTCTATTGTAAATTGAAAATCTTTATGGATAATGTTTTATTATAACTGAAGTCAAAGTCAAACCACTTTATTTCTTTAGGTTACAAAATGCAACGCTTATGAACGTCAGAAAAAAAATGGAATAGAATGATTCTACATTTAATGCCAAGTTCGCAAGAGTAAAACCGAGAGAAAAGAACTTGGCAATAAAAACTCGTGACAACTTTTTTTTAAATGCGTTTTTTTCAATATATTTGTATACATATCAACCCATATGATGGCCCACTGCTGGGCACGGGTCTCCCCAGTAGAACCTACTAGTATGTAGATCCTGGGGGTAATTGCCATAATCGCCACGCTTGGCGAGCGGGTTGGCGATCGCAGTAAGGCTTTAAATACGCAGAGGACGCTGCTGCCCGTCCTCCGGGGTGAAATCCCTTAGTCGCCTTGACGACACCCACGGGTAGAGATGGGGTGGTACTATTCTTAAGCCGGCACCACACGGCATATTTGTATGTATATGCAGTAATGCCAGTAAGTAATAACCATAGTACGTAAAGTTGGTATTATCAAGTTTTAAATGAATTAGCGTTATTATGGTAGTATGGTATGGGAGCAACACCTTACAAAAATTACAGAAGAAGGTAAAGGCAGCATGCGATTCGATTATTGTAAGGAAAACTACTTATTACACAAATATTTATGAACCACTATTAAAAAAAAACATTTTATAAGAATGTATATGCAAATAGTTAGAAACAAAAAAAAAACATTCTACATTTAGCAACCAGAGTCGAGGAAACATTTATAAATTTACAAAATAATAAATTACTTTAATATTACATTCGTTTTAAAGCGTTGATTTTCATCATATTCAGCCATTTTCATTGACTGTACATTATTATTTGGAATATTTTATAACTGTTCCGCCATAAATATGTAGCATACATTTTACACAATTGAGAACGAATGATATTGTTATTTTTTATAACGAATTACAAAAATATTAAGCTTATGGGTATGCGATGGCATCCAAAATTAAGTGTCTACTTTATTTCCTAACACTTGCAACAAGCTGCTGGCAACTACTTTGGAGTCTATTTTAACTTGGCTGTTTATTTTAGGAAAGAAAAGTATTTTCTGCACATTATATAAGACATCACATGTTTATATCTCTTTGGGCAATAACATCAAGCACTCTCCGTGCGGGCAGAACATTGCTGACTTTATAACGTCTCAACAGATGCCTCTGTTCTTCTAAAATGTTAGCAGTATCAAATTGCAAGTAATCTCGAGAATTTTTTAATTTAGTTTTACATTGTAATCGCTTTTCTAAGAATGTTTTATATTTGTGTCTTTATAATGGGACTTGGCCTACAAAGTCTTTATCGTCAGTGTCAAAGTAAGAAGCTTTGCCGTTAATCCAGATGTTAGGATTATAACCTAGCCTAAAATTTATAATCTATCCTAAAGCGAAGATGTTGGTCAGATAAATTCTTAGCAAAGTACCCTCTGTATAAAGGCTTTATGTCCTTTAAATAAAACTTCCTCTATAATTTAACAAGATTAGTACTTTAGAAGTAATAATTTAGTTCGAGATACAAGTCCACTTTATTGATTTGGTCGTAAGTCGGGTAATATTTACGA
Organism: Herminia tarsipennalis; assembly: GCA_945859575.2. NCBI lineage: Eukaryota > Metazoa > Arthropoda > Insecta > Lepidoptera > Erebidae > Herminia > Herminia tarsipennalis. The sequence goes on along the minus strand of OX243841.2, from coordinate 27,087,653 downwards.
GTTTTAACTTTTAGTGCTGGTGGTATAATATTTACGAGTCAAAAGTCGTTAAACAATACTAGCAAAACTGCCACCATATCAGGTCGTAAATCGTTACATGTACCCTGGACATAAAGTTCTGTCAGCGGGCCCTTAGAGGCTTCACAATTTACAACATATATTCAATATCAATACCTTGTTACTAACTGTTTCGAGTTATTGAAGAGCAAAATGTGCTCAATATGTCTGATTTTTTAAAACTACTTATATCCAAGGTAAAATATCTCCTAAAAACTTATAATTAAGTGCACCCTAGTCGATGATTCTACCATACAAACGCACATAAGTGATTACTCCTCTGTAAAAGGTAAGTCTAAGCTTAAATATTAATAATCAATTCGTTTTATCCAATTAAACAAATTAGGCCAGACCTGTAGCCAGCGATAATTGAAAATAAATTATTATTTTGAAAGTTAAGCTTTAAGAAAACATTTAAGAATTTTAACAATATTAACAACAATTTTCGTGAAGTTCCGCTGTTTTAACTTTAAAATGATAATTTATTTTTAATATTTAAACTTTGACTTACGACCTTGCCCAGAGGAATAATCACTTATGCGCGTTTGTATGGTAGAATCATCACCCAGGGCGCCCATAAACTTAGGTTGAAAGGTCATTGTTTCTCCTTTATGAATCTGTAACTAACACATGACATTTGGTATGTGGTGCTACACACCACACTCCAAATAGATGTCATGTACACCTAAGAATTAGTCAATCCTCAAGACACTAATAGGAGACAAATGATCATTTAGTACGATTGTACAAGAACAGGTAAATACCGCAAGTATACCGACTGGGAGCCACGGAGTCGCGGCACAACGTGGCACCGCACAACACTTACATTACATACATTACCCAGCTCAGGTATCGATTTATATCGGAGTGCGGGTTTGATGTGGGCCGCAGATGCCTCCACTGGGACACGTTATACATTTAGGTTATAAGAGTTGTGTGTTTAACTTAATTGGAATTTGTACTTGTACTTAAATAGATTGCATAAACCTACTATTGAAATAGACTATATAACAACTCGGTCAGTTCAAGCGAAGAAACTTGTTCGCTTGCGTGCTTTTGTGGCATCATTTTATAGACAGTTAGTATGTATTTTATATATTTGGCATAAGAATGTGTTATAAATTTAATTCGATTGTATGTCAATGTATGTTTATTTATGTTAGCATAACTATTATTTGTCAGTCACTTGTCATTGTCATAAATGAATTTCATATTTTTTTACAATCTCATCTGTGTAGCTTGTGTTCAGTCTGAACTCTTAATGTTTTAGTTATATTAAACATTTGTGATACCTATGTCAAACTTATAGGTACATACATAAACGTTACTTACCTATATGTAGTTAACATTAGTGTTACTAAAATAATCACCATAGTTTTTTTTTTTTTGTCAGGATGACGTCGAACCAAAAAACAACTAAAGTTGCAGTGGTTACCGGAGCCAATAAAGGCATTGGATTCGCCATCGTTAAGGGTCTTCTGAAGAGGTACAAAGGAGTAGTCTACCTTACATCGAGAGATGAAGCTCGAGGCAAGTCAGCTGTAGCAGTTTTAAACAACATGGGCTTGAAACCAGAATACCACCAGCTCGACATCAGCGTCAGAGCGAGTGTCATGAGGTTCAGAGATCACATTAAGCAGAAATATGGAGGCATTGATATACTTATAAACAACGCAGCTGTTGCTAATCCTGACTCTTTATACAACTCTTATGAAGAATGTAAATATATCGTTGATATCAACTATTTCAGCATACTAACTGTAGAAGAACTGTTATTCCCATTGGTAAAAGATAATGGACGGATCTTGAACATTTCGAGTGACTGTGGACATCTAAGCAACATAAGAAATGACTACTGGATTAAAAGATTGTCTGACAAAAATTTGACTGTAGAAGATATTAATGAGTTCGTAAATTGGTATTTGGAAGAAATGAAGAATGGAACCTTTAGCTACGATAACTTGGTCGACGAGGGAACTGCAGCTGCTTATAGAATAGCAAAAGTTGCATTGAGTGCCGTGACAATGTTGCAGCAGAAAAACATTGAACAGAGAAACGTCTCCATAAATTCTTTACATCCAGGACTAGTGCAGACGGGGATGACAGGAGGCGTTGGTTTCTTCAGTCCAGATCAAGCAGCTGAAACACCAATTTATTTGGTGCTAGACGCTCCTCAAAGCTTAAAAGGAGCATACGTATGGTACAACCGAAAGGTTGTGGACTGGTACGACTACAAAGGCGATTACTATTTCAAGGCAATAACATTACAGGCTTAAAGAATATAAAGAAAATATTGTGATTATTCAATTGACAGGTTTGTGAAGATTAGAGTTAGAAATTTGGTGACTGCGAATAATCATTGCCATTGGGAGTTGAGCGAAAGTCTTTTTATTTTATTGAAAGGAAAAAAATAAAATTTCAATTATGTAGGTATGTAATAAAAACAGTACGTAATATTTCTTACTTTGATGTTAGTTGTGTTTTGGGTGACAATAGATCTTATATCAAATAAATATGTAAAAAAATATAACAGTGTTCAGTTATTAACTAATTACTTATCTACCATACTTTATTAGGGTCCTACCTTATCTTAGGTTTATCTTAGAATTCCACCTATTTATCGCTATCTCTATATATTATACTAGCGGACGCCTCACGGTTTCACCCGTGTAGTTTCCGTTCCCATGGGAATAAAGGGATAAAAAATAGCCTATGTTACTCCCCGATAATGTAGCGTTCTAATGGTGAAGAATTTTTAAAATCAGTCCAGTAGTTTCGGAGCCTATTCAATACAAACAAACGATCAAATCGTTCCTCTTTATAATATTAGTATAGATTACATTATTTTTTGCAATATCGCAATCAATAGTTCTACACTAACATTATACTCGTAAATACGAATGTTTAAATGTGTGGATGGATTGATGGATAGATGTTTGTTTTCTAATCAGGCCAAAACGGTACAACGGATCTGCATGAAATTTGGCACAGATATAAATTATAATCTGGAATAGCCCAAAGGCTACTTTTTATCCCGAAAGTATTTAATATCCCGTTGGGTAGTTTTGTTCTTCAAAATTTCCACGAAGAGAGTTCGAAAGTTGATGGAGTATATTGTAAGAAACATATCTTGTTCAAGTTTATTTATATTTTCTCTATCGTGCGAACGAGGCCTATGTTTATGTTATTATTAAATGTTATTATCTACATGTGACATTGATAGCAACAGCGGTACTTAACCCCTCTGACATATCCGTTTAATTGGTCACCTTATCAAATCTCCTTACCTTACCTTATCAATTTACATAAACATTGTAATATCTAGTGTTTATAAGTGAAGTGCAATTCGTGAGATAAAACGTCACCTGTGTGATTTGCAAAAGAATCACGGTATATTTCTATTATTTTGAACACCAGTACTAATTAATCTCATATTGGGGTATCACACTTTTTATCAAAGTTGGTGCCCTGATACGCAAGCTGTATTTAGCAGCGCATAGTTTCTTTTTTAATATAGTGTAAGTATGATAAATATTAACTTCAATATTTTTCATCATCAGACCATCATCTTAACAACAACATGGCTAAAGTTGCTGTGGTCACAGGCTCTAATAAAGGCATTGGATTTGCCATCGTCAAGGGTCTGCTGCAAAAATACAAGGGAAAAGTCTATCTTACATCACGGGACGACGGACGAGGCAAGTCAGCTGTGGAAAAACTAAAAGAACTAGGTTTAAAACCAGAATACCACCAACTTGACGTCACTAATAGGCAAAGTATATTGGAATTCAGGGACCATATTTTAACAAAATATGGAGGAATCGATATATTAGTGAACAATGCTGGTGTAGCGAACACTGTAGCGTTATACAACCCTTATGAAGAATGCAAAAATATAGTCGACATAAACTATCATAGCATTTTATCTATTCAGGAACTGTTATTCCCATTGGTGAGAGACAATGGACGGATTTTGAACATTTCAAGTGATTGCGGACATCTTAGCAATATTCGAAATGAATACTGGATCGAGAGGTTGTCAAGAAAAGATATAACTGTAAGTGATATTAACGAATTTGTAGATTGGTTTTTAAACGAAACTAAAAATGGAACCTTTGATTATGATAGTTTGGCTGACGGAGGAACTTTAGCTGCGTACAGAGTAGCAAAGGTAGCTTTAAGTGCAATAACAATTGTACAACAGAGAGAGTTAGAGCGAAAAAACATCTCTGTAAATTCTATGCATCCCGGGTTAGTGAAGACGGACATGACGGTCGGAGTTGGCTTCTATAACGCTGAGCAGGCTGCTGAAACTCCACTTTATTTGGTACTGGAAGCTCCCCAGAGTCTCAAGGGGGCGTATGTTTGGTACGACAAAAACGTGCTCGATTGGTACGATTACAAAGCTGATTACTTCTTTAATAGTAAACATTTTATACGATAACTAGCTGACCCGCGCGACTTCGTTTGCATCATTTTCCGCCGTTTTTCATTGATGCTCAGCTCCTTTTAGTCGTAGCGTGATGTTATGTAGCCTATAGACTTCCTCCAAATAGGCTATCCTACACTAAAATATTTTGGAACCAGTAGTTCCTGAGATTATCTCGTTTAATAAAACAAACTTTTCAGCTTTATATTATAAGCCAAAAGGAAAAAAAACAAACTTACTAATATTATTTTGTTATTTTTATTATTAGTTTGTATGTATGGATGGACGTTTGCAACCTAAGAACACCAGAAGGGGTGAACGGATCGGGACGCAAATTGGCAGAACTATATGTAAGTTCTGCCAATTTGCATCCCGATCCGTCCCATAAAAATATAATTTTATTTTTCAAAATTGCCACGCGAACGAAGTCGCGGGAAACAGCTAGTATTAATATATATAATGTTATCTAAATATTAACCTGTTAGCCATAAAATGATATATATTTCTAACGTGTCGTGATTCAACCTGTCTTCTAAATTCGTCTAAACGTATTGCTCAGACTCGACCCACTTTCATGTTTCGAAAAGTTATGATTAAAATGTAGCAAAACGTTCGTGGACTAAAGCAAAATGTGTTTTAACTTTTACTTTAGAATTTATTGTGATGAAACTGAGAGAAGTTTGTTAACGGTGTGTGTGTCACGCTTGTTTTAAATAAAGTAATTAAATTAACATTTTTAAACGGATTGATATTTAAAATACCAATAACCTCCCGGTCGTGACTAACTAAATAACTTTGCAATATCAGATTTGGAAAATATTTATTATATAAACCCTTAATCACCTACCACTACTTTATTGGAGTGACCGCGTGTTGTTTATTAAGTTTTAGGCCTTAAACCTAACAAAAAATATCGATTTTAATCCGGGTCTCACAGATGTGTGGTAGATGGTTGTGTGACATAAGTAGATAGTAGGTAGTGAGGGTTAATTTGTATTTTTTTTGAAATTTTTTATTACTGTGTTATTTATTGTAATGTAAAGAAGCCAGTCCCGGTAGTGACTTTATTACATTATTTTTTGTTTATTTTTTTTTTACTTTGTATGTATATATATATATAATTTTAATAGTATATTACAAATCATTATGTGTACAATGTAAAACAGAAAGGTGAGGTCATATTTAAGAGTTGGTATGTGCCCGTAATACTGAGTGCACATACCTAATTTTATCAAAATCGAAGTACCCTAGAAATATTTAGTTAATTTATGAATGAAAAAGTTTTCAATTAAAAAAGTATGAATTAAAAAGTTCTATACCATAGTAATCCAATCGAATTTTGCACCAAGTGAGGTATAATAGGTACTTATGAAATGCGCCTTTGGCTACTAAAATTTGACGCAAAGAATAAACATTATGCTATAACTATGTAATAATAATTCAATCGACTATAGCACCATGGTAGCTGCAATACTGACAATAGACACTATCAGCTGCTGAAATTAGACCACACCTTTCTGTTAGACCCTGTATAACAATAAATAACCTAACCTTGGCCAATCAATTTGTTCATAGCAATATATTAAAATAAATAGAACGTGTTTTATATCATAACATGAACGGTTTCGTTAATTTGACTCTCGTAACACAAATGCACAATAAGATCACAGTTTCTCGTTTATACACAAACTAACAAAGAGTAATTACATTACAAACACACTAAACATAAATGTATGTGAATATATTTTGCAAAATGAAGAAAATGGAACCTCGACCAACTGACGCATTTGATTGACAGGATATTGATGCGGACATATTACCCTTCAGTATTTCTCGAGCCGCAGTATGACTGATGGACCATTTAAGTATAGGTATTCCCCGATCGAATTAAATCCAGCAATCATTTACAGTAATTAAGTAATCAATCTTCTGCCTGTTTCTACAGTAGTTACATAAACATTTTGTTCAATTTGAACTCGAAGCGCCGAGTATTTTAAGTTTAAATGTATGCTGCTATGGCAGTATTTGACTGTTTTACTTAACATGTATAGGTAACAGTTAAAGGTCAAAGAACTGAAACGTTGAAGGGATGGTGAGACATGCTAGATGAACACTACTAAGGTAGACCCCGGTGTGATTTGAATCAATCAAAGAGAAAAAAGGAACGAGAGTCCTTTTACTCAGGAGCTCTTGTAACCATTAGATACTTTTTAGAACAATCTGATATTTCAGCGCATTTATCGAGCATCATTTTAATAAAATTAATTTATGATGAAAAAGTTGAGCGAAAGGAAATCAAATACTTAATCCCAAACATGTTCAAAACAAACATGTTCATTCGTCTAGTCATAGGAACTAATAAACAAGTTCTGAGAAATGAACGAAGCTTACTTACGACTGAAACTGACGGCGCGGAGTTGCTCTATGTATAATTCATGGAAGGTCAGGGAAGGTCAACTGATGTGTAAGTATTATATTAATGTGTTGTTTATGTTATCTTAGATAGAAGTAGAACACATGTTGTTAACTGGAAGTACATACAATATTTAAGCTGTTTTACTTCTTTTTAATTTATAGCCAGTAATAAAATATTTGTCTTACATTTTAAACTATCTATTCTGTGACATATTCCTACTGTACATAGTAAATAACAAACAGATTAGATTGCAATCATTAAAGACGTCGATTGAACGAATAACTTTAAAATTTATTTTGCAGTATGAACCGTGAACTTGCAGGTTCATTGCTCTTTTGTCATATTTCGTGTTCTCCCCAGTATGTACGAGTGGGTACGGTATTTCACTTCAAAACTCACAACGTCCAGATAGCGCGAACTAACTGGCGTGCGCTGATCAATAGCCGTCTGTCTGCACTACTATCAACGATCGGTAAAATACCGTTTAGATAACACACATTGCGATCAAACATAATGTTCCATTGCTCGTTTACTATGAATAATTCAAACAAGAGACCTACGATTGTAAAAATATCGCCAAGTTTTGTGATCAATATCAATTCTTATTACTTAATGTTTCATTTAGACTTCTAATTACACAATGTTACTGTTACCGATCTTCTGCAGGTAATTAAATTAATGGAAGTGAATTTCTTAAGTTGAATTTATGTTATTTAAAATTTTTAAGTGGACACCGCATGCTTAAGGGCACACTAGACGATGATTCTACGATATAAAGGCGCATAAGTAATTATTCCTCTGCCTAAGGTCATAAGTCAAAGCTTAAAATGAACATCAAAACTAGGCTTGTAGAAAGCGATAATTGAAAATAAATAAATATTTTGAAAGCTATAAGTTTAAAAACATTGGCATTTCACAAAAATTGTAGTAAACATTTTTAAGCGTTTAAAACTTTTTAATAGTTCCCATATTAGTTCCCTTAATAGCACAGATTAGATATATCGTTGCGAATGTGAGCACCTAACCGTCCTTCATTAACACAACGATGTATTGGAACACTTAAACTGCATGCATGGGTCGTTTTTATCTCGACTTGGCGATTACACTGCCAGACTCCTTACCTTTGCGCACCGTACCCCATGAACGCATCAACATATTCGCAATTCAGGAGTATACATACACGTTTACCGTCGTTTTTACAAAGATTGTTTTAATGTAAACATTGAATATCACAACGAGCTTGTTCGTTGCATTATTTATTTGAAGCCTCGCTTTATGCGGAGTTTCTTTGTTAAAGAAATATTCGCGAGAAAAAATGGGACGAAGATTTATTATTAAAATAGCGAAGTAGGTGTGATGTTAATTTTATGTTGAGAATTTTTTTTTAAAGATAACTAACAATGTGGGATTAAGTCCCACATTACTAGCAATCTTGTTAACCCCTCCAGCTAAGCTCAAAGGCTTGTGTTAGGAGTGGGTTCACGTCGGTAGTATAATGGGTAGGATTCGAACCCGCGACCTCACGATTGCGATACCGATGCCTTAGCCATTAGGCTACCATACGTTTTAAGCTATCTAAATATTAAGATAAAATTATAATGACAATTGTTACTACGACCTTCGTTCGTTATGCTAGTAGTATAGTACCTACTATAATATTATCTATGGTTATTGTATTTACGAATACATACATATCCTAAAACGGTATTAATGTTTAAGGCATCAACTGTCCTTTAAATAAGTTCATAGGCTATATTTCAAAAAATATATATCTTTATATATATACGCCGACGAATCACTAGAGGTCGTTAGTTTCAAATATATAGCAAGAACTATTTCTAAAAGTTCATTTATTGCAGTAGACTTTCAATGTCCTGGCAATAAATTTGTTTCATTTGAAATGTACAGGTTTAGTTCGAGCAGCAAAGGTGGAGTAAGCCGATAAATCGTATCACAGCGAGCAATTTGGCGCAAAGCCTGTTTTCTACATTTATTACATTTCGTTACATAACTGCATCAGCGCCGCTATAAAAAATATTTTATTCATGGTTCATTCAACAACGGCAAATTAATGTCAGATTATTTTGTACCGATGTTAGGTACGTTACTTTTTTGTTAAAGGAATCATTTACGGGATTTCTGGTTGAAGTTCTAAATACATGATTAGAGATTCTACTTGACACGAGATTCTTGGCAGCTTCTCCTCAGGAGCTTTATGCTTTACTACAGAATAACTTCTATTTACAAAAACTGGACGTTAAGAGAAACATTGATTTGATGAAGTTAATAAAAAAAAAACTGTTTCTATATCTTCATAATTTTTATAACAGCAGTTTTACTATTACCTAATAAAATTTATGATTGAAATGTAGTTTAGGCTACCTACCATCTTCTAAAGACCATCCTTAAAGCTCCTCTCGTCAATCAGAACTGCTACACCACAGATACGAACAAACGATTAAACTTACATTTAACATAAACTTATACAATAACAATAATTCAAACTTTACCTTCTTCTTCAAGCAATTTCCCGAATTCACATGTCTTCGAAACACAGACACCGTTCGAAAACAAGCCTTACACATGCAGCGAAGAGTCTGATTTTGAAGTGACATACGTTGTAAAATGATAATACCCAAGTGAATATTAACGCCTGGCTAATGGAGTAATGGTACTCGTACATATGAATAATTCACGTATCGAATTAAAGCGAACCAACTTTTGTTCTGTTTACACTGGAATTAAAAAGTTTCCAGCGAGAGGGGAGCCAAGCATTGAATTCGCAAAAGCGGCAATTTCCGTAGAAAGACCAGGGACATACGGATGTGGAACTGAGTCGTTGCCGACACCTTGAACATATATTTTAATAAATTGGCGCGAGCTTGCTATTATTCAAAAACTAGTAACGACAAGTACACATAATAAGAAAAAAAAAGTTGTTTAGGGATTCTCTTGATTGGTTCCCGCGCGTGGGTACCGGTTATTATATTGTTTCGTTATAGCTATATTATTATGCAGTTTCATCACAGTCAACAACTATCCAACCACTAGACTTACGCTTTTACAATAATAGTACTTAGTATTTGAAAATTAATCATTTGTTTCCTTTGCTTGTATTTTTAAGTAGCTTACAGCTGAATACTCAAAGGTTATTCAGATTTAAGACACTGTTAAATCATGCTGTCCCTGTCATTAAATGAGAGTGGCAGCGTGAGAGTAATTTTTAAAGTATGAAGTAACTGTGGCAACAGAATTACTTTTGAACTCGACTCAACGTTAAGTATTGTTTGAGAATTTGGGAATTAGAATACAATACTTGTAAACATGAAATGTTTACTACACTACAAAAGGTTAAAGCATATCATAATCATATTCAAATTAATATTTATCTTTTGATTACTTGGTATTTAGTTCTCATAAATAAGCAGGTACTTTTCTTTAGTCTCTTTCTACAATAAATGTTACGAAACGAGTTGGATCAAAATAATTTATAAATACGGATCATTTTGAATTATAAACCGCATTGTGATTTGACCTATATTTAATGTAGATGATTAGATTTTGCGGCTTTGTTTAATTATGCATTGAAACTAATTCACCATTATTATAATGAGGCGAATATAATATTTGAATGTGATCAATTGTAATTAAGGTCATTGCTAGATTTTTAACAAACAGCCTGAAACTTTTTTTAAATTATACATGAGACCCCAGAAGGACGTACCTTGTTCTGTTACGGGCTCGTAAGTTCACCACAGGAGTGTGTGAAACGTAATGTGACGTGGTTATGTCAGGGAGTGCGATGAAATTAGATGCGCGTCGAGAGCTTCGAGAGGCGACATGTTTAGTGCCTCGGGAGTACCTCTGGGTACACCTCGTGTGGGCACACGAGGTGTACCCAGAGGTTGTGGTTTTGATAAAATTGAATCAGTTTCATCTTGCAACTGCAAAATCCTACTTACTTGTATTTCCAGGGAAGGAGGATCTTAGCGTTCATTTGAGAGCTTCGGGGTAATTAAACCTTAGGTACTTTATTTCTGTATTTTATCTACCAGGGGTAACAAAGTCAGAGCGAAATCAGCCAAATGTAAATACTTCATACAAAATGACGTTTGCTTTTCACTAAGGAACTTAGTTTTAAGTTTTGAAATTTATTCATTTTTTTTTCTATAAATACACTAGCACAGAGTCGGCCGTCGGCCTTACAGTTATTTATATTATTTGAAAATAATATCTCTCTAATTGTAATATCATACCAACGATGTCGGAAACGCCAATAACGATTTTTATTCAATGTTGTATACAGATAGAAATTTGCTTTCTAAGATTATTTACATATTTATTATTACTAGCCTGTATTATCCCACAGCAGGACAAAGGCCTCTCTCTATCAGTCAAAGGCACCACAACTCATCTCGGCATCTGCAACGAGGTCTACCGCGTTGTCGCTTGCCATTTTGTGGACTCCAATTCGTGACTCGTTTTGCCCAAAAGTCATCGGGCATACAACACACGTGCCACGCCGAAACCCATTTCAAAGTGGCAGCTTTTCGAGTGACATCAGTGATGTGGTGTTCCTAATCCGGTCAATTAATTAGATCCCCAGAATACTCCGTTCCATCGCTCTTTGGTATACCTCGAGCGAGGACCTCCGCTGCTGTGGGACAAAGACCATGTTTGCGAACCGTAAGTGAGACACTACTTATATGGATTCCCTTAAAAAAATGCTACAAAAGCGGCACCCAGCTAATGAAAATAATCATAGGTACTACAATTGACCATTATATATTTGTACCAGCTCGCTTTTCTTTTAAATATTATATTACCGTTAGCAATACATCGAATGCAACTAGTCTATGGCTGTATGGCGAGCCAATCCTAATCTAATTCAGGCTTGCAGTAATCTGCGGCTTTGTCCGCCCAATGGGTAATGCACGAAGCCTAATCCTCGAAGCGTATGTAATAGCCGCATAGATGATTGACTATTGCAGATAATAGTGATAATGTAACAGTTAATATTCACAGTTAAGATTTGGTTTGGTGCCAATGTTAGATTTGATTAATGTAATTGTAATTTTTTATTCATGAGCATGTATGTACTAAAATGGAGACATATCTAGTAAACAATAACTACCATATTTTTATCGTCCTTCGTTAAATAGATTTATAATATAATAATAATCTTTATTTATCAAAATCGAAGTACACCAGGATCCTTATTCACGTTCTTTTTTCCGTTTTCGCGGCAAGCCCGTGGGAACTGGCTCATGCGCGATGCGTTCAAAGATGTCCGCCGCGCATGCGCGTTTATGGATTTCTAAGCGCTGCTCTCTATTTACTATAATGACAAGATTTTGACAGTTTGCACGGGCTTGCCGGATAAAAGAAAAAAAAAAGAACGTGAATAAGTATTGATAAACCTTCGCAATTTGTACACATTATAAAATTATATATACCACGGGTCTTAATCGCGTGAATAATTTAAGGTAAAAGACCTTGTTTATTGTCCGACGTTTCGACCGTATTGCAACGGCCGTGGTCACGGGTAGACTGGTCCAGCTCAGCGTCGCCCTTATGAAGCGCGGGTTTCGGAAACTACCCTAATTATTCACGCAATTAAGACCCATAGTATACATATATAAATTTTATAAAACGTGAATAAAGACCCTGAACTACTTAGCTTAACAAACAAAACACGTCACATAATTGTGAGTTTATATGCGAAGATAGAGATAAAGACGATGTCTGAGTTAGTAAAAACTGTGTTTCGACGCCATTCCCAACTAGTAAATTTGTTTTAGGATTATGTATATATATTCAAATACAGAAAAATATTTTGCGTCACACTTCACAAACATACAATTTAAATTACCAGACTCAGAATAAAAAATATTTATGAATCTCACAAAGTTTTACACGTCTGGAATGACATCCACAACCTCCTACACAGCATTCGCATACTTTCAGGCTACATCGCCCAGGCAGCCTAAACTTACCTACTTGAATAAGTAATTTCATTTTTTGTTAAAACGTCTAAAAATAGATATAGGTACATACTTGTAATTTCTAATGTGTATGCTGTAAATCAGCGTATCAACTTATTCACTACTTACTGCGACAGTATTTCCAAACCTATGTTATATCTTGTAATCATATAACCATATGTCCATACGTTATCTTTCCGCCACCCTCCTGCGTGCCGGCTCCGTGACGCGGTCGTCACGCTTGCATAAACACGTCACTCGTATATTCGTAGGGTTCAGGAAAACCGCCCATGGCAGGAAAGAGGGCAGCTCACTGCGGTTGAATCATTATTATTTCTGTTAGTTTCCGTTTGTACTCCGCTATGTTTATTAGGGGGGATGCGGAGTAGTTACTGTGGTAATACTTATGTACATTATTTGGATCTACTAAACCGGGAGCAAAGCGTCATAAAATGCAAGCATTTTCTATAGACTGATTTTTAGGGTTCCATAGCCAAAATGGCAAAACGGACCCTCATAGTTTCGCCATGTCCGTCCGTCCGTCCGCAGCTTAGCTCAAAGACTGTTAGTGCTAGAAGGTTATAATTTTGCATGGATACGCATATTAATTAGATACGCCGACAAAGTGAGAGAATAAAATCTTGAAAAATATTTTTTTTAGGGTACCTCCCCTATATATAAAGTGGGGATGCAACTTTTTTATCACCTACTCCATCTTGTGGGGTATCATTAGATAATGTAATTTTTTAACGTTTAATAGTTTTAGCTTTAAAGTACAAGTTTTTGTTAGAGTTAAGTGTCCCCCGGCCAGCTAAATGGTTGTTATTGGGTATGTGAAAAAAAACACGGTAGTAGTACATGTAGTGAAATTAAACCACTTCATAAGCAGTATTATTCGGATGGGGGGAGGAGGACTATGGAAACCTACATTGTGCGTGTTAGTAGTGCCTCCGACTGTTGACTTTTTGTGCTGCTTTTTTCATTTTTTTCATTTATTTTTTATTTAATTCTTTTGAGTAGTTGTAAAATATAATAACTAACTTTTATCACAGCTATTGTCAAGTATTGAAAATTGAAAAAAGAACGGTTACTAACTATTTTTTTTAGTATAACAGCTATAATCATGTTATACCTTTTTAAAATGCTTAAGATGAGCCATTTAATTTAAAAAAATAGTTTATTCAAAACATTTTTTTTCACACCTCTTTATTTTGACATCTCACAGCCGCCATCTAAGAACACTTGGGCGGTCAAGACGAATCTAACGACGTCCTAATTGTATAAATCCGTTCAGTGTTTTGTGAGATATGAGGTAATAAAGAATATTACAAACATACATACATACATACATACATACAAGATGCGCGCGAAAAACATAACCCCTTCTTACGGTCGGGTAAAAAATCAGCCTTCATAAAGTGCTTGCATTTTTCGGCGATGTATCTTGGACTATACGTTCTTTTCATATTTTAGTCTAAGAATGTTCTTACTGCAGATGAATCAGAATATCGGGCAATTTACATCACATATGCACATTCATGTCAAAAAACGACACTGGTGTTAAAAAAACTCAAATGAAATAAAACAATTTTTTTCTGTTTTTAGTAAGTGCCAAAACCGCTTCAGTGGGATTTTAACATAAGGGAAAATATTATGACTCACTCAATAAACTATAAAATAGGCCAACATAAGCATTACCAATAAAAATATTTACATAAGCAATCTTGGTGCATTTTATGTCGAAAGTTAAGTTTTACATACCTATTGTAGTTTTCAAATATGATGAATAATCCGCTTTTGCTTAAGCCTTCTAAAGCAAAACTTGGTCAGTATATTCACTCTTCTAAAAAGCTGCGAGACTGGTTATGCAAATATCTGCATAATTATGCACATTTTTCGTGTTAGTCTACTTTTTTATACCGCGAGTTAAGTGCAGAGCGACCACCGCTTGTTTTACTTAATTTGCTATATTTTACTTTGTTTTAATGTTTTTTTACGATTTATTACAGAAAAATGCTCGCGTTACGAACTTTTTACGTTAGATAATGTTTCTTTATGAAATGTAAGCCTTAAGTTTGTTGCAACTGCGAGCAGTTGTGCTTAGTGCTAGTCGGTCTGTTTATGTTTGTAAGCTGTTAACTTGCACAGCGAATAGATGTAAGCAGTAGCTAATAATGTTAGTGGTATAAATATTTCACTATAAGATTCGATGACTAAGTGTAGTTATTGTTTTTCTTAAGGAGTGTTTTTTTATTAAACACGTCTGGTCGAGAGATTTTATACTAAATACAAAAAAAAAGTCAAAACAATGTGTGCGTGTCTACTTCGCCAGGTATAAAAAAGTCCTGTGTCTGTTCGCTCCGGGATTTGGTAAACATTCTTCTTTACTAAACAAAATGACAACGCTAGTGAACAAATGTACACATAGTTATAAACTTTAAATAGTTTTGTTTGGTAAAGTAAACCCTGTTGTGTATTGTGATCACAAAGAACCTATGGATCATAAAAAGTTCAGTGCCCAACAAAACTAAAAGTCCTTAATTACGCTACATCCATTTTACTATACTCGTATTAATATGTTATGGTTGCAAATCAAATAGGCATTATGTTACCTAGGCATGCATTATAAAGCCTGATTAGCTCGCATAAGTCACGGAATGCAGCAACTAAACCAAATCGTTCATATTTCATAGCACTATTTATGTGGCATTTATTTACACTGTTTCATAAAACTCGGTGCATTTAAAGGCAAAAAATATACCGAGCATGTTTATAAAAGCTACTGCGAAAATTTACTATAAAGGAAAACAGGTCAGCTAGTTATATTTATTAAGTTAATTTTAATTGCATTGCTTTTACAAAGACTTTTTCTTGTAGCAATGAGGCGAGATGTAAGAGTAAATATTTAAGATACTAGCAAGTAGTCTAGGCAAAAAATCCAGAACTGAGTACCGTTTGCGCTGGAAGAACTCATGGCGTCCGAACAAAATATCGTATTGCCGAAGATAAGAGAATTCTAACGAAACGTCAATACATAATCCTTGAATCGAGAAGACAAACACATCTAAGATAACTTTACATCCCAAACTCGTTCCGTGACATTGATGCGACGGGAGCATCCCTCAGCGCTCATACTACATTGTTGTTACTGCGATCAATCAACACGTTCGACAAACAGACAACAACTTAATAGCTTATTGTACGAGATTGATATAGATAGGCGTTTTCCTTATGTAGGTGCAGTACGGTAATATATTACCTTTGTATGTTTTGTAAGCGCCGATGTTTATCATGCGAGCCTGTCAGAACTACACCGAGTTATGTAAATAAGGGTGAGAGTGTACCGACATGGATCAGGACGGGCTCTTGGGTCGGATCTATCTATGAATTTATCTTCTCGCTGAATCATTTCTATGAATGTTTATGTGGATAAAATATTTAGCTGTTAATATCTCAATCTTCAAGTTAAATTGTTTGTACTATTAAAATTATAACAATAAGTGATAAGTAATCTTTAACGTGCCCATAACTATTATAAAATAATATTCTATCATAAAATATAGTTCAGCAGCAAGAACTCTCCCAATAATTTGTTAAGAACCAAGCTGGCAAAAAATCCAATGTCAAACCAAAAATTTCAAACCCATAAAAAAGTAATTATTCGACCATTGAAAGGCAACGGTATTACGTGCTACACCATATCTAAAACTCATTTCGTAGATATACGAGTTTTCACAGCTTGTATTGACTCAGCGACCAAATCAACAAAACAAAAAGCAGAGAACATCATTACCATTCCAGGCTACCTTTGCTGTCGTCGCTGGAATAGAGGAACTTTTTTAATTCGCACCATTGCTGAGTTTGTCCGACAAATACAAGGTGGTATGCAAATACAGCCTTGAGCCGATGTTAATGATCTCGTAGTACAGTTTCTGCAGCCTCTACTATAAATATCTGGATAATTGCTGTAAGCTGGCATCACACCGGCAAGCAGAAAAATGTTTAGAGGTAGATATTTTTAGAAGAACTAAAATATCGTGAATTTAAGCATGAACTGTATATAAAATAGATACTTCAATTGTGAAAACTCAGGTTGGCTATGTATCAACTTTTTCCATGTTAACAGAACGTCAATTTGATGGGAACGCCCTGTAATTGACATTGACTAAAGTAAAACGTTGCTTCCTCAATACCAAATCAAATCAGGGAAAAATTCTCCAAAATTCCCAAGTTTGGCATCATAGCATTTCTCTTTAGCTCAGCATAATGAAAAACGTTGGAAAACGTGACGTTGCGGCTATTTTGCATAATTTGCAATCCTGGGCTAACAGTGACGTCAATCTAATCTCTGAATGATTTGCAAGTACGTAATGTAGTTACGAAGGTAATATACAAAGTTGTGATTTATACTGAAACAACGTGGACCTGACATTATGAGTTCGTGTAGTTTTGTGTATTTTTTATTGTACTGAGAGAAGTGCTTTTGTGTTCTACGGAGAGTAATGCACGAAGTTAGATGCTGAGTCGCTCTCAATCAGAGTCACACAACGTTCAGAATATGTATTTGAGAATGGTTCAAGAGTATAGTTGAATGTAATACCTAATTGTTAACAAAAATAACATAGACATGAATAACTGCGACTAATATTAAATTGACCCTGTTTACCCACATTGATAGCATAAATACATTGAATAGTAATTATCAAAAGCTTTTTCGGCATCTCCATACCTATACGCCAAGAATTTCCAAACATTTACCTTCTCCACCGCGTTATATTCAACTATTATTGCCGCAATTCTAAACTATCACATTGTTACCACCACATGTTATGTGAAGATGATATCATTTGCGCTTGTGAATACCTAATAACTACTTTTGAAGTTTGTTTACAATAATATCACTTGTAGGTTTGGTAACAGGTATAAGCTGGTTTTGTTCACTTACTATATCAACGAATCTTAACTGTAAAATAATTTGAGTTATATGAGAACTTTTAAACAAATAAACTTCTTTTGAAACATTTTAATTAATATTTTATAGTACTTTACGATCAATTTGTGTAAAAAAGAGTTATTTAAAATTTAGTTTTGCCATACGATTACATTGGCAAAAGCAAAAAAAAACACTGTCTTTCTTGCAGTCGGGTAATGAAGAGATAAACATCCATACTAATATTATAAATGTGAAAGTAACTCTGTCTGTCTGCCTGCCTGTTACGCTTTCACGCTAAAACAGCTAAACCGATTTCGATGAAATTTGGTAGGAAGATAGGTTGAGTCCCGGGGAAGGACATAGGATATTTGTTTTTATTGCGCCAACCGACATCAACGCGGGCGGAGCCGCGGGCAAAAGCTAGTAACAAATATAACGAAAATCCATGTAGCACGAGTTTAAAAGGTAGACCCTCCGATATTACTCGGTAGGGATTATGGCTCGCACATTCTGTGCATTCGCCAGTTTCAAGTTTATTTTCTTGCTAGTTTTCTTCTTTGAATCACAAAGTCCCGTTCTTGTCTAGTTATCACGTGTTCAAGTATATTTTACACGTTAAAAGTGGAGCTGTAAAAATGGTGACGTGTCAGTTTGTCGCCATTTTTACAACTCCTGGCACGATTTCCTTTATAAAAAAAAACCGGCCAAGTGTGAGTCGGACTCACGCACCACGGAGTCTATATAAACAAAAAGGAATGTAAATAGTTCCTTCATTGTAGGTATCTTTCTCTCTAACGAAACTATTTAAATATTTATGACGGTATGCTCAGACCATAAACTTCTTATAGGTTTTCCTGTAATCTATTAAGTACCTATAGAACTATCTTTTGTATTTTTTGACAGTTAGCAAAACTTTTATTTTAGAAATACATACGTATACCAAATCAGTCAAGTAGATTCGGAGCAACAGTGACAAAGGAAATGGAACCCCATAAAATGAGTTTATTTAGATGCATATTAAAAGTGCTCGAAATAGTGCAAATGGGTCCATCTATTATGGTGTCCTCTGCACTTAAATACTCAAAGGTAAGTTTTCGCTAAGAAACATCAATTTCTCCAATACGTTTCTTTTAGTAAAGTAAAACGGTTGCACTTTTGTAATAGTTTATCAAAGGTCGTGGGTTCGATCCCCACCCAGGATAAAACTTTGTGTGATGAGCACGATGGTTTATTCTGTGTCTGGGTGTTATTTATCTATAATATGTATGTATTTAGAAATATATAAGTATGTTTATCAGTTGTCTGGTTGCCATAGTACAAGCTCTGCTTTAGTTTGGGATCAGATAACGTTGTGTGAGTTGTCCCAAGATATTATATATTATATATTATATATAAAGGTGAGCGGAGCGATACGGCGGGGAATGACACTTCAGTAATTACTCGCTGTTACGGCGATGCCGCCGGTAAATTACCAGCGTCGCAGCCTTTGTCTTGACTCACTTTCTTGTAGAACCTGCTGTAAGTATTACTTTCTAGGATGTCTTAGATAAAAACTATTATGTCGAGTACTGTTTTTTATTTCTCAGTGTAATTAGTTTCATATTCTAATTATTAACTAAAACTTTCTTACAGTAAAAATAACGTACAATAAAGAATGAAACATGCCACAAAGGGCAACGCATAGACAAAAATATCTAATCTGCTACATACCGTTTTGGCTACCAACGTAGCAAAATCAGAAGAGAGAAAAGGCCATTCTACACTAAATATACCTCTCTCGTACCCAACTTCATATAAGTTTCAAATATTCCACTGCAGAGTACAGTAAGTCATAATTGAGCATTAAGACTTATAACTTCTTGTTTATGATATAATTCGTCTGATATATTACTTAAAAGCGCACAACATTGTTCGGTCAACAAATTGCAATAACATCTTATATACGGCGCCCGTTATGAAAGATTTATGTTCACAATAAACTGATATTCCTCTCAAACTTTGATATTATTAGTAATTGCATAATCTCTTGTAAAATATCTCAATTGGTAAGTATTATTACATTTTCAGTCTATTAGTCGTGCAATCTAACTATGTTTGAAAGGGTAACTTTAGATACTAAGTATCAAAGAACTAGTTTCAGATATAGCTGATTTGAAGAGAAAAGAGACAGATAGATAATTAGTTTTTCTTGCCTGTCTCCATTCGTTCGTTCTTTAGGTACCGTATCACGCTCTGACTACATTACAAACTTTCAAATTAGAAAACATAAAATATCTAATATAGATATAGCCTAGGTAATCTAAATCCAAATCTTATCTTAAAATGGAGATTAAGTCATTAAGTTATTTAGTATTTAGAAACGAAATTCAGCAGTAAATAGCAACAAAATAATAAATATCTGTTTAATTAGTGTGATTTAAAGTAACAAAATGGATGTTCACATTGTTTGCTGTTCGGAGAGCACTGGACCAAGCCTCTTTTAATTGGCAAGCCTACTGATGCCACCGGCCTAATTAGAAGACTTATTTTTTGCATCGCCGACAACGGAATTGGGTGCTCAATTCATACTTACTAAGAAATGATTACTTATTTTGTAATGAGTGTTGGAGAAGGCCAATCTGAATGATTTGATATCCTATTCACCTTGGCTAGATTTGTAGTAGATGTTATAATGTAATACAATGTTTCTTTCAGGTGGGTGTAATTACTCGAAATACAATGCAGCTTACTATTTTATGTAGCTGTAGCTCAGCACCAGTAAAAGCCTTATAAATATAAGAAGCCATTAATATTATAAAAGTTACTGTCTCAACAAGGAAATACGTCAATCATTCGCTTAGCTTTGTCACACTTAAGTTTTCACTTTTCTCTAGATGTACGAAACTTGGTTCCGTTTGCATTGTTAATGTCTGCTAATGAATTCTGAAACAAATTACGATTCAAAATGTATTCTTAAGTTGCTAAATTTTTAAACGTTATTACGTTAAATCAGAAAATGTTTCAAATTACATTTTTGAGAACGCTTTTAAAAAGGCAAATGGCTAGAATGTCAAGTATTGCAGTCTGGGATCCCATCCGTAATCACGCTTGGTTTATTTAGGAGTAGTTCAGAAGGTCACACAGTGAATATAAAAGTGCGGAATAGCATCGCCTCATCAATCACTTTCACGCACATGGCTTGCGCCGCGTGTGAAGTGAGGTTATAATCAAACCTCCCAGCACTAGATAAACTAATGTCAAGGCAATAATAATTGCCATACACAGGGTTGATTTTTAAAGACAACGTATACATTTATCGTCGAAAGAATTTGCGTACATTTTGAATGTTCGCTGACAACATTTGAGTGGCCCAGTAAATACCTACCTACAAAATAAATTATGTGACACTTGCTTAAAACTAAGAGTAGTCTGTTCTCGAGATCTACATTAATTTTACAATTTCAACACGTTAACAGTGATAATACAAATATGAGGAGAACTCCACAGGTACACTACGCACGCAGGGCATGTGAGGGGGCAACCCTATGATAATATCGCGCGGTTTTGTGGAATTTTTAAGCTATTGCATAGCTTTTATCGCGGGTTTTGAGCACGGCGACCGAATCAAAAAATTCCGTAACGAAAATAAAACCGAACACTCCCCCACTCCGCCTACCATGTTTTAATTGAATAAGTTGATAAAAATTGCTATGCAATAGCATTACCGCGGCAGTCCCCGAGTGCCACACATTTTTTTTTGTTCATTATTCACACGTGTGGGTATGCAAAACAAAAATCACACGTGTTGGCTTTGAAAAAGCTTTAAATTTGTTTGGGAAATTAAATATCAATGAAAAAATTAACTTGTAGTTGTGGGATCTAATAACATGTGTATGTAGTAGTACACCCGTTATTAGGTACAGCGGAGTAGTGCATGTCCGCTACAATATGTCGCCGTGTGTGCCTCTTGTTTTAAGTAGGTATCAGTTGCGGATTGACGCCCGCTCATTCCTGGTCTAATGCAGTGAACGGCGGAGTGGAGGGAAGTGCTGCTGCGTTTATTAATTGAATGGCAGCAAGATATCAGTGCCGCCCCAGGGCGTATTCCAGCTTCACAATTTTGTGCACGCTAATCTAGGTTGTACACACATATACACGGAAGCTTCTTAAGCCGTATTGCATTTTGGAAGAGAATATTAGTTTGGCGCCTGTTAATGGTTTCATTGATTCTGAAATATAGCCCTAATTAGTTGCGCATACATGTAGATATTACACGATCTTAATAATTTATGTAGCAGTAACGTTGGCCCATCGTCTACGTAACAGATAAAAAGGGGAATCTTTCATAAGTTATTGATGAATCCTATACTTGTTGATATTATACAGAGTGTTTGGAAGATCGATGCAAAGCCATAAAGCGGAGCTAGTATAGAGTATTTAAATCCATTTATGCTAAACTTGCCTTAGACGAAGTTTGACTTTTTTTTTAGCAAATTTTATTTATTACCTATACCAATTTTGAGTTATCGGCGTGTTTAACGCCTCAAAAGAAAGAACAATAACCAGACATGTTTTTTAAAATGTTTGAACAAAAAAAAGCACTCTATGTGTTTTGTTTTAATGTCTTCCAAATACGGATTACATACATTTAAAAAAAAAACTTTAAATTACTGTAAAAAAAAATCTCATGTTACATATGCCTTAATCATGTTACATTGTAAGTCGTTCATTTTCTCTTGTAATGATCGTATGTATAAATGGTAATCACTACATTGTTTTTCTAGGTTCACTATCTTTTTTTGCATTTCTTCATACTGTTAGGAGATTAACTACCACGATTTCATAAATTCAGATGTTGTATTTTGCAATTAGATTAATGAACACTCCATTTTCTTGAACTTATTATCCAGATCATTATTCCACAATTTCAAACATTATTTGTTTGATTGAATTCATGAAAGCAAGGAAATCCTATTTAGTGATTCCGAATGCGCACTGTGAATAATGTGTCAATGTAACAAACTACGCATTAACTTGATCATTTTATCCAAGTTGTGAGCCCGTGCGGCCTTGAGCGAAACTTGGACCATCTTTTCTGGACCTCAAATAATCTACAAATACTTTATATAAACAATGTTTGTACTAAGTAAATACAAAATATTAAAGATGATACGAACTTCTTTAGAACACAATTTATTATTTATATAAGCGGCGGTAGCCTAATGGCTAAGGCATGGGTTTCGCAATCGTGAGGTTGCAGGTTGGAATCCTACCCATTATATTACCGACGTGAACCCACTCTTAACACAAGCCTGAGCTTAGATGGAGGGGTTAACAGGATTGTTAGTAATGTGGGAACACAATCTGATATTGCTTGTTATCTGTTTTATATAAACACACTTTAACTTATTTAAAACTAGGATCACATCTCCGTTTCACAAGACTCTTCACTGTTATAACTGCTTTGATTGGTGACAAAATTATTGAAAAACATTATTCTAATATACAAAAACCTCTCATTCAAGTAAAGAATTCACAAGCCATCATATTACACTCGCTAATACTATATTGTACTGTCAAACATAACTAGGTAATATTAAAATACTAATGAAACTCTCCAGCTATATACAGTTGTTATCGTTTTCATTTGACATAGAAAGTATTCGCAAATATTTGTCCTACCTAAGTATATACACGAACGCAAAACATTTCGTTTCCCCACTCGCTCATACACTTATCAAAATAAGGAAACATGAATATGTGTAATTTATTCGTTACTCCGACAATACCATGATTGATTCCTCCACTTGCTCGTAAATCTACCCAAGCGTACACATTACTTACATACGGAGTCACAAACCCTACTGTTTATCAGGATGAGCTATCCCATATTATGAATACATCAATAAAATACCCTATGATTGTAATTGAGCACACGGGACTAAAGTGTAATATAGTTGTACCAAATCCGGGTGTACGAGTACTTTGTCCTGAATAATCCGCATTTTAAATACGCCTAGTAAAGCTGAATGCCAAATATTTCCGCTGACCCTAATCGGACAGTCCTATCACTAGGTTTTGCTTCAGTAATCCTGATAAAAAACCAGAACAATTCTGTTGATAGTGTTATGGGATCGGTGTTTGTTACGAGCTGCATTTACGGGATTGAATCGGTAAATACTTTTGGATTTTGTACGATTGTTTATTTTTTATTGACTGGACATTTCAATTTTAAAGCCAAAATCGGTGCTTTATTCAACATTTTTAAAATGACTGAGTTCTAGAGCCATCTTAGGTTAGTTTATTGCACGGATAACGGATCCGCAAACGAAGTATATATTGCATGTGTTATAATATATTGTATGTTTATTGCAATAATATCTATACTATTATTATAAAGCGGAAGAGTTTGTTTGTTTGTTTGTTTAAACGCGCTAATCTCAGGAACTACTGGTCCGATTTAAAAAAATCTTTGTTTGTTGGATAGCCCATTTATCGAGGAAGGCTATAGGCTATATAACATCGCGCTACGACTAATAGGAGCGGAGTAGCGACGTGAAATGTTGCAAAAACGGGGAAAAATTACGCATACGAAGTTGCACGGGACAGCTTGTTTATTATAAACGGGTGAATTCAGTACATCTAGTTTAATAAATTTAGTATCTTTGTTTGGTTATCTGATATTATGATCATTATAAAATCTTTAATAAGACATTAAAATAGATCAAACTATTTATTGCAGTCATTGAAAAGTTCGACCTCTTGCTTCCACCAGACCCTTAATGTCATTAAACAATAGCACTGCTATCTCCTTTGAGCATACCTACAAATTACTTACACATTCCGTCCAAGATGTTACGACAATTTCCAACCAATTAAAAATAGGACATTTGTTAAAAAAAACCTGAAACGATCAAAAAAACCTTGAATGCACTCAATTCTCACCACACAATCTATCTCCAGAAGTTTCCCTCATTATTATATTCATAACATCCGCCACAGTTTCGTCCGAAAGACGAATAGCGTCAGAGAGTCATTACTCATCGCAGCAACACTACTAAACATGTATTATAACAGCTAGTAGGTATCTGTTTGAGTAGAAAAACCTTCGAGTGATATATCGTGAATTATTCATGATGCGTACCGTCAACAATAAGGAACCAGTAAGTGTTTACTGTTTCTGAATAGCGAGTATCGGATAGGTGGATATTTTGCAAATATGTAGGCAGGATAGTGTTATGCACACAGATAACATGGTGGTTGATTTGTTTAACGATGTTATTACTACCTATGTGACAATATTTACAAGGATGGTCCAAAATGTTTGTTAGTAAATACTAACAAACATTTTAGAGATTGATAGACAGTACGCCATCCGAACGCCCGTTTGGAGCAGCAGGTCAATTCACGTATTTAAAGCAGTGCAGTTTCAGTTAAGTTTCGATTAAAGCGTTTTTAAGATCGATCACAAAGTTACAAGAATACGAAAATTGCCGTTCTAATTGAAGCTACATCACTACAGCGACAACATTCAGGGGGTCACCCCTGAATGTTGTCGCGAACTGTTGGTACTGTCTTGAGTTGCCTACATTAAAACCATACTTCATATATTTAAAAAAAGTTTAGTTGCCGTAAACCATTTTCAATTTTACTAATTCCTGTATTGAGATCTAATCTTAGTGTCACTGGGACACAGTTTAGGAAGCCACTATAAAGAAGTCTGTCGACTACAAGAGTGTTGCATCATGTGGCGATCGATATAGAAAGAAAGAAAGAAAGAAAGAAAGAAATATTTATTTTGATGTGAATGTATCTCAACTATGGTTAAATCGGAGGTCAATTTTCCTGTATAACTCCATTTAAAAACATATCTTTCTAAACTTTTCAAAAAGTTGAGGATTATAAAGCCTTGGATAACAAAGGGCCTCATTCGTTGTATCACAAACCGTAACAAAATGCATCAACGCCAAAAAGCAGACCCAAATAATTTGGTATTAAAACTAACATACACTCGGTAACGCAACTACTGCAATAATCTTCTAAAAAAATTAAAGCATGCTTATGATGCGGCAGAACTACAACAAGCTAAAAATAACCCTAAGGCAACATGGAAAGCAATTAAAAGAATTACATGTACCAGTGTCCAACAGAGATCCCCTAAGGAACTATTACAACAAACCCACGATCCAATTACCTCACTAGATAAAGTTAATAAAGCTTTCATTGACGTGGGGAAAGAGCTTGCTACAAAAACTACCCCTCCTGACTCCTTAGCATTCGGGGAAATTGACATTCAACACGCCAGCCCAGGAGATTCTCTCGCTATACTTCCAGTAGACCATAGCCAAGTTAAATCATTAATTGCCCGTTTGCGACCAAATTGTGCCACTGGATGGGACAACATCTCAGCAAAAGTGGTTATGCAGTCAAAAACAGCCCTGGCTCCGTCTATAAGCCACATCTGTAATTTGTCCATTGCTTCTGGTATTTTCTCGGCAGCCTTTAAAAAAGCGGTCGTTCACCCAATCCACAAGCATGGAGACAGAGGCAATGTCACAAACTACAGGCCCATTTCAGTACTGAGTACTCTTTTAAAAATACTGGAGCGCATACTTAACAATTGCCTTTACGCATTCCTTACAAAAAATAACATACTTGCTAATAATCAATTTGGATTTCGTTCGGGTAAATCATGTGAGGATGCAGTATGTTCCCTTGTTAATGATCTGGTCAGTAAAATGGATAAAAAACTCAAATGCTATGGTATTTTTCTTGACTTAACTAAAGCATTCGACACTGTCTCTATTCCCAAGCTTATACAAAAACTCGAAAGCGTATGTGTCCGCTGATTGGCACTGGATATTTTCAAGGATTATCTTTTAAATCGTACCCAATGCGTGAAAATAGACTCGGAGATGAGCTCTGATGAGACTACAAGCTTTGGTGTACCACAGGGCAGTATTTTGGGTTCCACGCTGTGTCTTCTGTATATTAATGACTTCTGCCAGCTACGCATTAAGAACTGCAAAATATATACTTATGCAGATGACACAGCTCTGGTAATCCATGGAAACAGTTGGGAAGAAGCTAAACAAACAGCTGAAAATTCGTTACGTGTTGTTATGAGGTGGCTGAGTTCAAACCTTCTAACTCTGAATATTAATAAAACTAATATTATCCGCTTTACCACCACAACCTCTCACTCTCCTCCCATAGAGTATAATAGAGTGAAAGCTCACTCATGCACACACGGCACTGACAATTGCGATTGCCCTCATTTAACCCTAGTTGACAAAGTAAAATATCTAGGCGTGTACCTAGATGAGCGCTTGAATTGAAGGGCCCACATACAAACTATGTATGGTCGACTTAGATGGTTAATATTTGTATTTAAAGAACTCAGACACTGTGCTGACCGTGAGACACTGATGCTCGTTTACCGTAGCCTATCCGAGTCATTAATTACCTACTGCATTCCAGCTTGGGGTGGGGCCTGCAATTCAATATTTATCCAAATCGAACGAGCCCAAAGAGCAATCCTCAAAGTAATGTTCTTCAAACGAAGATTATTTCCCACAGCCCAACTTTATGCCGAAGCAGGTGTCCTCACCGTAAGACAACTGTACATACTCCGTGCAGCCTTACGCAGACACTCAATGTTGCCCTTAGAGGCTCATGTGCTACAAAAAAGACCTGGTGTTTCGGTTTGTGGAGTGGTTGCCCATCGTACTGCACTCGCTGCGCGTCATTTCCTTGTCCAAAGCACCCGCCTTTACGACAGAATAAATAAACACATCCAAATTTATACTTTGACCTGTCACGAAATCAAAATAGAAATAACGAAATGGTTACAAACCTTAACTTACAGTAAAACGGAAAACCTATTGAAAGTCATTATTTAATGTTAAAATCCATAATTGTTTAGAGCTATATTTATATGCCTGGGGTAAATTCGTACGCTATTATATTATCATTGTTATGTTCACTATCTAGATTATAAGGACTTTGTATACCTATAGTAATTACTATTACGACGGAGGACTCTTATGATACAGGTTCCCACCTAGTTTAGGAGTCGGTAGTATGACCTCACAAACTAATTTCCAGTGTACCTAATTAAAATCTACTGAGACACTGTAACCATGTCTGTACAACTAAAATTATTATTATTATTATTATAATACAAAGATGAATAACATGTGGTTTTTAACCCACACAGCCAGAAACTGGTACACGCCCAACAAAACTGAACTAAATGTCTGTAACTGATAATTTAAAGGTATATTTTGTGAATTACTACGCAATGTTGAAACAAATTAATAAACAATATGTACTGTTATTTGTACCTATAGCCTTAAGCAACTAGAATTCAAAAGGAAACCGAAAATAATTGTTTTCTAATGACCCTCCGCCGTAGTAACAATCACGCCATTATATTTTACTAATCATAAACTTATGCCTTGAGCCACACTCTACTAAACATGATCTGAGAGCCTCCTGTGCATGCTTAAAGTGAATGAGGTTTAACCAATATGATAAATAGAAGCTAAGTACATTCAGATTGTATAAAACATTCACAAAAACACTCAGAATTTCCTCGTAAATAAAATATACAAATTCCAATGATACCGCATCTTTATTTTTACCTCTTCCTTCACCTTTCAATTGCGTTAGTATTCTGTCCTTTTCTTATAATTGTATAGATGTGAGACGGATAGAGTCGTGTTTCAAACATCGTGTTCTCAGAGGTTGTAGTGAATAAAGCGGAGGTTTAGTGGCTCAGCGAAGACGATCGTAAAAACTATGTGGATGTGCATTACTGGATCGTGTGCGTTTACCTTAATAGAGGGAGATGTACGTGTGCACTTCATTTTATATCTCTGCTGCCCCTATCGTTATTTCTGTTTCTACTTTTATTTACTATATTTTGACGGCAGTGGACTTGTGTGGATTTTTCACAAGAATTGTGAGCGACGCGGTAACGAGTAGTCGTTAGAAATATTATGAATAATACTAGCGACTACTCGTATTAAACTGAACTCAAACACACCATTATTTGATATTCAAAGAAATACTTAATCAAAACATTTCTTTGGGTCCTTTGCTCCTTTTATATTAATATAAAAGGCAAACGTACATTTTCATGGAATTACCCTTTTCTACTGGCCACGGTATTACATCATACATCTCGCAATTATACTCGTCAGTAAATAAATATAATTATACTCCATTGAAGCCTTTCATAACAAGTCGTAATTAAACCGGCCATACTGCCTACGCCGTAGCCCGTAGCGGCGTAGACCGCCCGTAGACGCTCACGTAGCACACAAATCAGGGGCAACACAAATCTGTTCTGAATACAAGGCAACCTTCCCCGCGGGCCTGGCCCCGCCCCTCGCCCGCCAGAGTCACGTATTCTCGTTTTATTTGATATGTAATTTACTTTTGAAATATTTGAAAAGATTATTACTTTTGTTGCTTCCACGCTGTTTCAATATTTACGACGTGCTTTCCCAGGGAGGCTTGTTACAGCGAATTATGTTTTTCGAGGATTTTTTATGATAAACAACTTGATTTATGTTTTTAATATTTCCGATATAATATTTCGCCTGTGTTAGGATAACATGCCATAAAGCAGTTAAACAAAAAAACAGAAACGAGTAAATATTACCTTTTGAGCTATTAGTGCAATTTGACTCAATATTCAATTTGACATTATGGTAATCGATCATATGAACGCGGATATTTCGAGCAAGTTACAGTCCGCCAACTGTTCTAATCATTTCCCATACACAACACTAACACTTTGCACACACGACTATAAAAATAGCGTCTATCAGAAGACGTGTTATCGCTACGACCACTCGATTAAGACAGACCGAATGAGACAATCCACTACCGGCATCCCAAATTCAAACTAATGTCACGCCATCTTGCGGCGAGAATGAATCAATAAATAGGCTTGATATTTAATTATCAACCATTCAAATGCGCATCCCACCTGGATCGCCAAATCTCTTCCGACATTATGGTTTTTTTACAAAACTCAGACACACACCACAGCTGATTGCAATACCACGTACTCATGGACTACTGTAACCAGCAAATACCAATTTCTACTGAGCTACGGCTACAAATCAACCTTTGATGCCGTTCCATCACAATATAAACTTCAACTCATTTGTATATTGTTAGACTCTTAGTTTGACAACCCACGATTTAAATTCAAGGCTTTTAAAGTTTAGTTTCTGTTTGGGTCAGGATTGGGTAAATCGCGACTCAAACAGGACTATTACAGAAAATGATAAAAATAGTCTAATCTTTATCGCCTATGACAGTAGTTGCGATAGGACATAATGTATAATGACTGCCTCTGTGGCGCGGTGGGAGTGTGTCCGACTCCTACGCAAGAGGTCATGGGTTCGATTCCCACACGGGGCACCACTTTGTGTAATCTACAAATTGTTGTTCCGGGTCTGGCTGTACTTTGTGTTCGTGATTTGTACACTACTGCGGGAGCCATCTTTAAAAAAAAATACATTTGTACTATAGCAACTACTGTCATAGGCATCTCTGCGCTAAACATACTTACTTTGACAGCCTCTGTGGCGCGGTTCGATCCCCACCCAGGATAAAACTTTGTGTGATGAGCACGATGGTTTATTCTGTGTCTGGGTGTTATTTATCTATAATATGTATGTATTTAGAAATATATAAGTATGTTTATCAGTTGTCTGGTTTCCATAGTACAAGCTCTGCTTAGTTTGGGATCAGATAGCGTTGTGTGGGTTGTCCCAAGATATTATTATTATACTATCCCTGTGACTATAAAAAAAATCCATAATCATAGTCATGTGACTCACGCAAACATAGTAATAATAATAATTCATTTATTTGCATAAATATGTGTACAGTACATGGAATCTTTAGTATATTTTAATGGGAAGTACAATCAAACATTATTTTTATAAAAGGGTATAACTTTTGCACCGAAGAATAACTGACATCATTGTGATACCCACCAAGACGAACTGTGGATTAGACCACAGAACCTGGTCAAAACGTCAACCAATCTAATGGTACATTACTAAAAAAGTATTTCTTGTTTTCCCAAATCTTGACTGATTTTATCACACATTCTCCAAAACGTCACACAAGGAAGTGAATAAAACAGCGAGTACACCATATTGACGTCACGTGGCACGTGGACTGACGTCACAACACATTCATAATGCAAACAACCGCCAAGCACGCCACTTGTGACGAACATTGTTTATAAATAAGATTGGTTTTAAGGATTCATGTGTTCAGTACACAGTCGCCTGTTTGATCAAATATACTGTAAACGTAAACTCATATTAATAAAGTTGAACAGTTTGTTTATTTTAACGCTCTAATCTCTGAAGATACAGAGACGACTTAGATGTAATTTGTTTGTACGAGCTTATAATTTTGAGAAAGATTACGGGGATCAAAAATAAGCTTTGAGTAAAAGATAGATAATCAAAATATAAGCAAACACTGGCTTTCTGATGGGTTGATCAACCAGTGGGTCTAGAGGCATGGCGTTTTTTGTATTTGAGTATAGTTATGTATATTTGTATGTATGTTATGTTTTTAAGTATACGTAGTGTATATATTTTTCAATCGATTGTATTTACCTTAAATAACTAGCATTGGCTGTCAACAATCTACACCTATATAATTTTATGTTACATCACCCAAAGGTTGGCTGGTAGAATGCTTTTAGCATTAAGTCCGCCTTTGTACGATATGTTTTTGCATAAAGTCAATAAATAAATTTTCGCCTTAAAGGCGCTATTCCATTAGTCTTGCATATAAATATGACGTCACATGTACGTACAAGTTGTTAGCATTGGAAAAATGTTTATACCATCAACAACAAAACACTACAAGTTCGAATACATCATATAAGTTGTAACTTGTGTACAAGTTGGATGCAACTTTCAACTTGTGTGTAAGTAACTTGCTTAATGGAATAGCGCCTTTAATGACTTAAAAATTTAAAAATTTAAACCAGTAATAGAATGAAACACACCTCCTTGTGGGTTTAGCTTAGGTAAACTTAGGAAATGCAATAATAAGTAGAATTGCAATTAAGAAATACGTGATTGGCAACTAATGTTTAATGATAACGTAGGTGTCGTTGAACTTTAATAGGGGGCTTGATATTTGTATTCTAAATCTCACAGATTATTGAATTGGAAAATATACACTGTGAAACATGCATTATGAGTTCCACTCTATAAAAACATGCATTATGAATATGAAAGGTACTTCATGCGTAAGATCGGAATATCTACCGTGTAAGTTGCGCTGAGCCAAACATAAGCCTGGTAGTCCAATCATGAAATGGAGAGGCGAAACCGATTACTTCATATGACTCGTTCACATTTATATTGAACTCAATTTAAAAAAAGATAAACAGAATTCGTTAATAATCATAAATATATAATAATCATCGTCGAAATTTAAATTTAAAATGTATGTTCAAAATATTAAGACGTATGTATGAGTTTACTTTTAATCGAATATTTTAATTTTTAATCAAAACATGAAAATAGTTGCGCGTATTTTCTTTTAGTATATTGAAGTTGTCTAAAAAATAGTTCAGTACGCATCACACGCGCACGGTCGGGGTAACCCTTTCAACCTTACATACATTCACACTTGTCTCAGTAATGTATTCGTAGCATACTTTTGCCGTAGTGATCATGACATTATTTCAAATTAAAAATATTACAAAGCTTCTTTTTATTAAAATATGTTCTTTTCATAAAATTTAAAATAATACTACAGGTAAAATATATAACGAGAGTTAAAATGACGCGTGTAAAACCTCAATATTACTAGTTCAATAACAGGCACCAAATATGCCATATTTACTAACACGATACACCCAAGTTAAGTTACCGGGAACAGTAACAATATTCGGAATATTTAAACAACGTACCAACTAAAGTACATGCATTAAACTTACCGAACAAGTCCCCGAAGTTGTCGTAATCCTTAGGAAGTTTGCACACGGAATTACAACAGCGGATCGACTTGCGACTGCAATCCTTGGGCTACCTTATAGCCACGTACAAGAGTAATCCATTTATTATAAGGTTCGAAGTTTCGGATTGGGTCGAACTTCAGTTTTGGAGGCAACCAAAGTGTGACATCTTTCCCGCGGCGCTGTTTACTTATTGTTCAGGGTTCTGATTACCAGCTAAACTTCTGATTTTCACTGCACCTATATATACCTATTATACTCGTATATACGCAAAGGAATGAGGTCAAATAATTGAGTAAAGGACAAATTAGAAAATAACTGGAATTGTTTTATTTAGTGTAATTTTATTTTCGTTTCAATAAGAAGCGATCGTAATTGGTAACAGGAGAGGGTTTGCAAATGATATTTTACATTTATTATTGCAATAATTTACTACAGATTGTATTTTAGTAACAGAATTTTAATATTATTATAATTTTAGGTTTTACGGTGTATTTCGTCATATTTAATTTTAATTCTAATAGTACGGCTGGTGGACCATTTTTAATTAGGTGTGTACTTTATTTTCAAAATAACAATGATCATTTTTCCACCCTACTCATCAACGGAATCCATGTCGATTGTCGCTCAAAACAAACACAAAAGCCTGCCAATCGAGGGGTAGCATAGAAACATTTTTGTGCCAACCGTCAACTCTCAGGGCTCATTAACAGATCTTCCCTTTGTATTAAAAGAGTGTTTATTATTAATTGCTCCTAAGACAATCACCAATTTAATCCTATAAGATGTAATGGGAAAGTTCCCGTTACATTATCTAGGATTGAATTGATAATAACCTACTGATAACCTAGTGAATAACCTACTAAAAATGATGTAGAAATGACTTCATTTTAGTAGGTTATTGTATTTTAGTTAAAAGAGCTATACAAGTATACAATTAGTGAGATCATGTTTGGTTTGGTTCTGAAATAAACGTGTTGAACCCACCATAATATATTATAGTAGGCCCTTCTATAAGAGATGGAAATACAATATCATGTAACGCAATTGTTTTCAGATCTTATTATTAATTACAAATACAATTTAAATGTAATAATGATAAAAGTAATGTTAAATATTTTAAATTTAATTTGCCGCATTGTACCGGTTGCGGTCGCACGTATGATTAACGATGTTGCATTTTGTTTTTCGACACGGTGAATATAAATCTCAATCGAGTCAGTAAATAATATTCTTAATATCTTCTTCAACCAATAGTTTTTATTGTATAAAATTAATTTTGTTGACGATATAAATACAACTACTTCTGTTCGATATTATAGTCCTTCCAAATTCTAGTAAATTATAACTAATTTCCCTCACAAAACTATATCGCTTACTTTAAACTAAATTAGTAAAAGTTTATAGTATATAAATAAGAAGCGAATGACTTGTGCCGGTCGCCGCTAGTGCAGGGATCGGACCTCATACGAAGCCTTTGATCCCTCTGTCGTATTGCGAGATTCTCCGAATTATTTTGCGATACAAACCCTAACGTAACTTGTTTTATTGTAAATCGTTTGATGGAACTTGAATAGGAATGTGAAGGATTGTCTCAATTGGGGTTATATTTTAAAAACCTTAAGGTAACAGGATAACTATTTAATTTATCACTTGACCTTTACTAAATATCAAGTCACAAAGAAAAGCAAAAATGACAAATTTAATTCCGTTACATGTCCTTTTTTGTTTATCAATAAAAGGGTTACAGTAAAAGCATTTTAATCAAACCATTATACACCTTAAATCAAATAACATAATTCGACTATTAACTACACAATACAACGTTATAACGTTTACTACATACACAATAACAACGATCCGTTTAATATGATATAATATTAAGTTACAGTTTGCAGGTAATTGTAAAAGCATATTATATGTTTGCAGGCTGTAAGCTTATTTAAAATATAACCACATTTCTTATGATTGGGTACCCGTTAATGAAAGGCTGTACCTATGCTGAATTAAGGCAGCGAGAATAGTGCGGCCTTGAGGCGGGTTTAAATAGAGCCTTCGTAATTAAAACCTTCCTGCCAGTAGAGACGGTACACGAACCTACTTAACGAGCTTTTAAATGACGCTGTGTTCGTTTTTGAACTATTATATAATGTAATTTATAATAGAAAAATACCTTAAAATTAACTCTTCAATTTGATATGAATTGACTGCTAATGAATTTACTATTAATTTAATTGTTGATCAAGAAGTTAATATCGATTATAAACTAATATTATAAAAAAGGAAAGATTTGATCGTTTGTTTGGCTCTGAAACTACAGGACGGATTTTAAAAATTCTTTCACTATTTGAAAGCTACATTATCGGGGAGTGACATAGGCTATATTTTGTTGTCAAAAAATTAGAGATCCCTTCGAAAATTACAAAAATGTAACTCAAAGTATAAAACATTTTGCTTATTTCGCGTGCGCTGCGAAAGCTATTGATGATATATCAAAATAATGTTCTACATATTTATAGTACTCATTATTTCTCACAAAAAATCCGCGAGGGTATATGTCTAACTATAATAGTTAAGTCACAATAACCACTTTTTGTTTAAGTTTAGCCATCGAAATACGGGTAGAATCGAAAGATGATGATATTCGTATCAAGTTATTTATCCTTATTCAGTAAAGTGGTTTGATAATTAAGGTTGATTATTTAAGCATAAATTCCTTTTTAAATTATTCAAATCGGACCTTTTATTTAGAAGTTACGACGGGTATTTAAAATGATAAATGTAAGAAAAACCAGGCATTATTACAAATAAATGCACTACATATGAAAAAACCCGGCTAGAGCATGTCGGACCATTCTCAGTGTAGGGTTCCGAAGCCTTGAATAATTGCATCAGCAGAAGAGCGTATGTTCATGGCACTTACCCCTTTTGTTGACAAACATAGTTTTTCAGCCATAATTCAATGACGGTATATCCGATCATGTCGGAAATAATTTTAGTTTAAAGTATTCATTAAGCGCTTTGTTTTTTTTTTCATATATTTTGGTCACACAGTTTGAAAGATAAGGGGGGGATACAATTATGAAACTTTTGGAGCGATTATTTGCATATATATTCATTTAATCAGAAAAGTTTATTAGAAACCTTCAAATGTTTTTGAAAGACCTATCGACATTATTCGATAGGTCTTTCAAAAACAGTCACCATGTTGCCATTTGCTAAAAAAAACAGAAACTGATTTTTTGAATAACCCAAAAAATATTTTATCATTTAGTTATCAAACTAAGTAGCGGCTACTCCAAGACATATTTTCACCAAATTTCATTAATATTCATTGAGTAAAATGCCTGTGACATACGGGCGGACAGACAGACAGACTATAAGGGTTCCGTTTCAGCCATTCTGTCTACGGAACCCTAAAATACGATGAGCTTAATTGCACCAGCACAACAGCGTATGTTTATGGTACTTAAGCCCTTTTGAGAGAAGAGCAGTTTTTCTGCAAAAACTCAGTGTATCCGATCATGTCCAAAATAATTTTACTTACAGTATTTATTAAGCGATACCTTTGAGATTTTTTTCATATTTTTGGTCACACAGTTCAAAAGATAAAGGGGGGCACAAATTATGCAACTTTCGGAGCGATTATTTACAAGAATATTCACATATTCAAAAAAGGTTTTTAGATGTTGTTGTGTGAATGTGTTTGCTGAAAAAATCCTTTTTCAGCTTTTGTCCCTTTAATTTTTTTTTATTATTTAACCATCAAACTAAGTAGCAGCATAAACAACACATCGATGCTTCACTATTTAATTAATATTCATTGTGTAGTTTTTGAGTTAAATGCCTGTGACATACGGAAGCACAGCCGAACGGATATGACGAAACTCTAAGGGTTTCGTTTTTGCTATTCTGGCTACGGAACCCGTACGCGTATTCCGCGTGCATTTTACCCTACGCAGGACAAGTGGGAGTACCGACGCACGGTGCGAGCATGCACCACCGGGGGAGATGCCCGATACTAATAACCCTACTGGGTGGGGCACAAGACAAGAGGCAAATAGGAAAATAATAATATAATAAATTCAATACAATACAAAACAACCATCGGGGGCCGGGGGGGCACGGGCCCCTGTGCCCCCCTAGATCCGCCTATGTATTACGGCTACGTACTTTCAAAGTGATAAAAAATCTAAATTGTACTGTCAAAACTAAAAATTACGAACATTTTGCAATTTTTCGCGTAACTATTACGCATAATTTCACGTGATTCCACAGTCGCCAAAGGGGTTCAAATAACGCACTAAAAATCGGCTTTACTTAGGGCATATTTAGGCCGTAGTGGTAGGTACCTGAGGGATTTCTAAAATCACACTTAACGAGGACGAAGCCGCGGGCATAAAATCCGTGTAGGTATTGGGTTTGTTTAAAATCTTACTACGATATGACACCCGTGCGAAGCCGGCGCATACAGCTAGTTTGGAAATAAGTAGAAATAATTGCTACTTGTTTTTATGGCATTTCAGTTATTTTGGCTCTTATTCTCAGAATAGCAACCTTGTTAACTTGACCATTCATAGAAACATCAATTTATTTCTTATGACTTTGTTCTTATTAAAGGCCAAGTGGGTAAATATAAATAATAGCTTTGTTTCTCGTGTATTACATAATAGTAATAAAGCAATGGAACAGACAGACATTAATTCCATTAGTATGTTCAATAATCCACTCGAGATTCGAGAGGTGTGCTCACTTTAATGCTAAATCAATATTTGCATAGATTACGAGTACAACTGAGGCACGAATCAGGCGATACACAACGTCATCACATTTACCGTAAACGTCAAAATGGACTGCACTAAAATATACAAAATTACAAAAAGAACAAAATGATTATGAACGTAAATTTATTGGTACTACTTATTAAGCATATGAAATGATTGTGAGTCGTCGTATCTGATGCGGTGGAGCGAAGCACTAGACTGAGGACATAAAAAAACACTGCACTTGCAAAAACTTGCGCTTTGAAATCAGCACCAAATGCCAAATTGATAGGGGAGCTACAATACGTGTTGAATGTAAAAAAAAAAAAACTAAACAGGTTTTTTTTGTCTATCGGTAACAATGTAAAAAAGCTATTGAAAAGTTTAGATTTACCAATAAAACTGTCAATTTCAACGAGTTGTTATTTTTCAAGCGATCTAATTATTAATTTTATCTGATGCGCATACGGTATAAAAATCAAAGTTATGTATGTAAGTACCTAGTTATTTTTAGGGTTCCGTAGCCAACATGCCAAAAACGGAAGTCATGTTTCGTCATGTCCGTCTGTCTATCTGTCTGTCTGTATATCCGTATGTCAGAGGCATTTTACTCAAAGACTATTCATTGAATATTCATTAAATTTGGAGAAAAGGCGTATTGTAGTAGCCGCTACATAGTTTGATAGCTAAATTAAAAAAAATAAATATTTTAATTCCATACATGTAACAGAAGCTGAAAAAACTTTTTAAGCAAATATCAACGTGTGATACATTATTAGGCCGGTATTTTAAAAACATTATAAGGTTTCTAAAAATAAATTTGTGTCAAAAATATTCACATAATCAAAAAAGTTTAAGATAACCGCTCCGAAAGTTACATAAATTGAGTCCCCTCCCTCCCTTATCTTTTGAACCGTGTGACCAAAAAATATGAAAAATATCAAAAAGGTAGCGCATAACAAATACTTTAAAATAATTAATTTCGGAAATGATCGGATATACCGTCATTGAATTATTGCTGAAAATCTGTGTTTCTCAACAAAAGGGCGTAAGTGCCATGAACATGCGCTCTTCTGCTGGTGCAATTATTCAAATTAGGTTGCCGCTCTTCCACATACACTTTAGGATAATTAAATGAAATATTAATATTTATAAGAAAACAATAAAAAAGAAATGATTATTGGAATGATATAATTATTGTATAACTTTGTGAAGTGTCCACATCATGTGCAAGTGTGTGTTTGTGTGTGTGTGTGTGTGTGATCTAGGAGTAGTAAAAATTCGGGTATTAGTTTTGAGACTAAATTAGAACATTTTTAAAAGAAATTTCTTTACATGCCTGTTCCATATCAATCACCATTTTAAATTTAGAGGTTTGTTTATACTTGGAACTATTTGATATAGTTAACAAAATTGTTAGGTAGGTAGTCAGTTATTAAAGTACTGTAATAAAAGCTGATATTGATTTGTCATCTAGTTTTAGGATAAAATGATGTAAACAACTGTGTAGGTCGTTACCTATTTTATTAATGATGGAATAAACCATGCATTGATAGTGCTGTGAGTTAAGTTAGCTTGTTGTTGCGCTCGAGAAAAGTTTCTGAAGTCTTCGGAATCAGGTTTATATTAATGTCGCCTGTAATTATGTGTTTTGTGATTTTTTATCGTTTCCAGATGGTTATTTAATGGATGGATAAATTGATCACGTTAGTGTTAGTTGGAGACCGATAAATTCCCAGCACTGTTTATTGACGATATTTTTGTAGACAAAAAGCATGTCTTAGATTAATCTCTTTAACGCTGTATAAGTCGTTATCTTTTACAAATATTACCACTCCATCGTTTTGATTTAGTGATATATTCGTGTGAAATAAAGTGTAGTTGTGCAGAGTAGGTAATATTTTGTTAGAATTTAGTCGACATTCGGTTAGAATTATGATGTCTAAATTGAATTGAAATGGTGACATTATTAGCTTTATTTCGTCGAAATTTCTATAAATACTACAGATATTTTGAGACATTATATTGAAATTTGAAGTATTAATCTGTATACCTTGGAAGGTCATCTATCGAGCATTCAACAAATTAAGCGATTTCAAAACAATCTATGTCCTTCATGGTGATTAGTGTATAATTGTCTATCACGATGAGAGAATATGAACGGAGAGACATGAGTAAGTGCATAAATATATGTAGGAAATTATATGTAATTATAACTATTGATAGACCTTCGCGATTTGTACACATAATAAAATGATATATACTACGGTTCTTAATCACGTAAATAATTTAAGTAAAATACCTTGTTTATTGCCCGACGTTTCGACCGTATTGCAATGACCGTGGTCACGGGTAGACTGAAATAATTTAAGGTATTTTACGTTAAATTATTCACACGATTAAGACCCGTAGTATACAGTAGTAAATAATTTTATAATGTAATTATAACGTTAACTTAAGAGTGTGTTTTCAATGTTATTGTATGTGTGGAGTCTATGTAAAACAAATTTAGTATGTTGAAAATAATACAGAATATTAGATAATAGATAACTGAGATTAAAAGTGCTATAATAAATTAAATAAAGCATCGTTGTTGTTCTTAGGTTCAATGTGATTATATAGATGCAATAGTGTGTTTTGTTGCAGTAAAAAAATAAAAATGTAGGTACTCATGAGATTGTGAAGAGTAATGGTAAATAACAATGAAATTAGAAACGAACTTAAACTTTTGTACAAAACATTTGGTCATGCTGTTGTATGAGCTGCTGTACCATGGACTCATTTGTTGGAAGTATTATTGGTGAAAGGTCGTCTTTGATAACTTAGACCTTACCAAAAAAAAGTCCAGTAATGCTTGTAGGTTTTTGACTTTGTGACACTTTTTCGCAATTATTTGTTCCGTCACAAAATTCGGG
Source organism: Herminia tarsipennalis (assembly GCA_945859575.2). Lineage (NCBI taxonomy): Eukaryota > Metazoa > Arthropoda > Insecta > Lepidoptera > Erebidae > Herminia > Herminia tarsipennalis. The sequence continues at coordinate 27,047,158 of OX243841.2, read as the reverse complement.
GAATCTTTATTTACGGTGATTCCTAGATGTTAAACATTTAACACATTTTAAGATCACATGTTTCAGAATGGTGGAAGGAAGTTCAATAATAAAAGGTGTATTAGTTGTGCCCTCCCTCTTGCCTTTAACCCGATATATGTCCTCTATATCCTTTACTCTTTATACACGGGATGTGTTGACGAAATTACTACGCGAAGGCCAATTACAAATTTCCACGGTTGTTAAATGATTGGCACAGCACAGCTAGCGAGAGAAAAAAAATAGATATAAGAAAGGAAACCCATTTGATAAACAAAGTATCAACAAGAGCACAATCAGTGCATCGGAACGGTTTAGCACGAAATAGCGGTATGTAGGTCACACGGCCGGGTTCGAGCCGGGCTAATGCAGCGCGATCCCCAGGCTTTGCACCGCGCACCATTGTGTGGGACCGCACTATGCAACACTGACAGATACGTGACTCCCATTTATTTATTGATATTAAGTAGTGACATATTTACTTTTGAGTACATCAACACTCACTTGAATTTCAATAAATCCTGAAATAAAATTCTAAAAATAAAACATTTACATAAAATTCCAACAACTATCATTTATAGAAAAACTAATTAATCACCAAAATATGGAATGAAAGCGCAAATTTAATTATTCGTTTAAGCTCGCTGCCAACTAATAACGGTGGGATTAGTTCCGACCGAACTTTGGACGGAACTATTTTACTCTTACCCGATTCATTTTGCATTTGTAATCCGCTATCACAATAGATATTGGCAAGCTATTTGATTAAAGTCTTTGACATGATCTGTGTAGATTTAATAAGCTTAACTAGTCAATGGACTACGGCAAGTTTAAATGGGTATCTGCTAGATTACTAAATCAAATTATTGAAGCAGAAAACTTTAACCATAGCCGAAACCTGTTAGGGCCTGGCCTGATGGGTTCAGCTTTCGGGGAGCTCTCGCCTTCTCCAAAGTATGTGAGTTCTCCCTGTGTATATGTATTAAACATACCCTACGCAGAATCAAAAATCCCTCCTCCCCCAAAACAAAGTCCTGGATCCTGCATTAACTTAACTTAAAAGTAAATTATGGTTTATTACATAAAGCTATCCAAAACTGTGTTATGACCTGTGGCGTATATTACCGCATATGTGGGCTTACGCTACAAGAGACGACGCTACCTCGTTAGACAAATCATAGTGTCTACACTGTACATAGAAATACTAATTATCAAAGTAGCCGTCGTTTATCGCATGTAAGATAAAGTGATTGTCTTATTCTCATATAACAGAATTCAAACGAAATAAAACTCATTAGTTTCTTTCCAAGTATTGCAGTGAAACTATTAAATGTTGCGTTTCTACAAGTGCCATTGCGTGAATTAGTTATGCAGAAATGATTCGGAGAACTGTCTAAACATTAATGTTCTGATCGTAACTTTATAATAAAAAATAGTTTTCTTAGCGAGTATAATAAATACTTATAGTTTTTTCTAACTGCTCGTCATTAGGAGGCTTGTAGGTATCTTTTTGCCAAGACCAAAAAAAAATAAACCCACGCTCTTGCGCCTTTTACGTGCTCAAAGTGAACGCAAAACAAACTCAACAGTTATATTTCCAACAAAGCGTATTTCGTCGACTATTTACATTCATTCCCCTATTTTAAAAGTCCATTTGTTATTAAAAGCTGGTGTTTCGTTGTCGCGATATATTCGCTATAGCGCGCAGCCGGCGCGCGGCGCCGCTTTCCAACGCACAAAAATCTGGATAAACCCCGCCCTAGTTAAACTTTTATACGTCGGTAACGGGTGCTGTTCTGTGCCCATTAATGTACGAATTTTGTTAGCTTTTATGATGATTGTTAGTGCGACAGTAGATCCTGGAAGCTGGGTATTGCAGTCTTTGTTTTGTTGAGCTTGGTTTGATCAGAAAAGTAGCAGAAGGGTTAAATATTTGGTTTGGCATATTAATAGTTAATAAAAACGGTTGATTTAAAAAAGCAATAGTTCTGGTGGTGTGATATACCTACACACCAGAACTACTGCTTTTTTCATACAGTCTCATTTTAATTTGTTACTTTTACCGACAAGAGTTTTGAGATTATTAATAACAACCGATAAAAGTGATGAATTTCAATGTTATTATCACATTTACTAAATCATGACGTACCTAATTATTATTAATAATAAATAATTATTATTAATTTTCAATTAATCACTCGTACCTTAATATAATATATAGTATGTAGTAGTTAAACGATTGTGTTACACAAACATGTAGTGATTAAACTAATACTGATTGTTGGAAAGTCACGATATGTTGAAACCTGCTTGGTCCTGATTGCATTACAAAATCCTATGAAATATAGAAATAGGAGCTCTCCAAAAACAAACATAAATTGTATCTAAAATGAATTTAGCCTGTTTGGTTATTAGAAGTAATGTCTTCTCCAACATTTCCCTACATTCTGGTTAAAAGCTTTCCTTTTAAAGTAAAAACTGTGCGAGTTCAAGCCGCAGTTTGCGGCTACATTAGTCCTTCTAATGCAACGCGCTAAGCCTTTCTTCTGCCTTATCTACTACATAAGGCGGGTTGCACACTGTCGCAATAAAGTTTAGGAATAGAGGATTTTGTAATCTAAATTCACACAACACTTTGGGTATGCGAAAGGTATTATTTACTTTTCGCATACCCAAAGTTGGTGATGGTTATCAAGGATCCCGTACGGTTACGGTAATTAGATATTTATTTTCTTGCAGTCTCTGTTTTTTTAAAGAAGGCTTAGACGTCAACAGACTTACTTTATTTGTTGGTCTACTTCACGTGAAGCAATTTAAAGTATAAAAAGTTGTTTTAATGCTGTTACAGATTGGGCATTTTTGCCACATGTTTATTTCAAACTAGCGACTTGCACAGAGTTTTCTCCACAGTATACATTTAGTAGGCATTTATACAAATAAACAACCTGGAAAAATATCTAACTGATGGTGAAAACCTCATCAAAGGCCGTAGCATTGTATAAAAGGAGTTTTCGATCGAGGAGAACACAATAACTATAGTTGACTTTATTCTAAAATGCGTTACAAATACATGGATTTCGTAACCGTTTTTTTTTTAATTTGTGTCGGATGTTGCATTGTGTCCAAATAACTTTTTTCCATAAGCCACGAAACCTCACAAGCCGAATGTATCAACGTTTCTCTTTAGACAATTTAATAAAATATATTTTACTAACTAGGTGTACAATTTAAACAAACTTTGTATTCCTACGGTAATCGGACTGAAGTAGCTGAGATACTACTATGACTGTAAGACTACACTCCAGCCCAATACCGGTTTTAATACGCTTAACAGTATTGAAAACAAACCTTTTTTTACCTACCTATTGTATATTGTAGAGTAAACTAGACATGATATGTAACAGTAAATTCACGTAAATTCTCATGTATAGGTAAGTACACAATCACATCATACAAATCATACATCGATGAGAAACATCAACAAAGAACTTCGTGTTACTTTATCTGAGGTCATGCTTGGATAGTTTTAAATATAGTACTGGTTTATTAATTATTTACGTTAGTTTAACTTTTCTTTATTATAAAAAAACCTGTTTTATATTTGTAATGAAATTACAGAAAAAGTAAATGTGCTACATATGAAACGGTAGAATTTTATTATTGTCAACAATTCAAAAGGTTTAAATGTATTAAATGCACTACATCAGTCGTAACATATCTGCTTTATTATCTCTGAATTTCAATGTAAACATGTTTAAAGTTAATTGGGTAACCGTGTGTTGTTCGTGGCGGATTGTAACAGTTATATGTATTATGCGATGGGGACACAGCTCGCAGCCTGTTTGCTCCACAAACACAGCGAGCGTGAGCGCTCATCGGCCGCGCACTGAACTTGGAGCTTAGTAAGGATATCTCGGAGAATCGGAGCCTGGAAACAAGCGGATATTGAAACATATATTTTTTCCATGACTGTCATAAAAAAAGAGTAGTATGTTTAAGGTTCGTGTATGGAAATAAGTTTCTTTTTATAACTATTCTAAACGCCTAACGGATATTGGTAATTATTTTTGTGGTATTGTTAGAATTATTAAACTATTCTTTGCGACTGCAAAGGGCTCCATTGCCATTGTAAATTTAAAAAATATTATCAAAATGTATAAAACTGTAACATTATTTCCTATATCGAGCAAACAGCTTTTAGACAAAATGGGAAATAGTTTGATTACTTTGGTAGACTCCTAAGTACATCGGTACTTAGATAGTGTAATCCTAAGGCCTCACGGTGCATCCTTGGGTAGGTACATGTTAATACAAGTTCAACAAGTGGTCCTCCTGGTATTGCTAATATATATAGATTCTCTTACTACCAGGTATGTACTTGTTAGCTAAAGTACAAAAGAATAATTATGCCTAAAATATAAAAAGATGAAAATAACAGACCGTCAGAGTGAAAGAACCGTATAATGTTCCATAGATCCTATTAATATTATAAATCCGAAAGTTTTTGAGGTTGGATGGATGAATGGATGGAGGCTTATTATTCTATAAAAAACAATAAACATCCATTCATCCATCTATTCAACCTAAACCAACCAGCAAAAACTACTTAACGAATTTTGCTGAAACTTTACAGTAATGTAATTTACACACGAGGGCTGTGGGGAAAAACTAGTACTGTATAATGTGTACAAATCGCGAAAGGTTAGGAACATAATCTCACATTATTGTTATATAGACGTCAATAGCGGATCTCGGAACCCCACGCAGCGTTTAAACGCAGCGTCTGTATGCAAATGTCGGTGTTGCGCGTTATCTGGCTCACGCCGCGGCGCAACGAACGTCTTGATACAACCGCTCCCCGCGCCTCCTCGCGTCTCACCCCCGGACACCCTCGCCTTGCGAGCTGATAAGCTGATCGCTTTGTGAGACTACTTTCTATGTTTTTATTTAGAAGTTTTCTACGTACAACTTGAGGTAAAATAAGTCATTTAAAATATAAGGACGAGAAAAGCCCTAGAAATTCTGCAATTTACTACTAATTTATAAACCTGTAACTTTCAGGTACCAAGGTCGCGTGTTTTGCCCTTGTTGCTAGGAATCTTAACTATCTCAAGGGTCCTTTATTTTATGTCAGCAATCACCTTAACATCGCCGGTAGCTCGGCACATCACATTCAATGATCGGAAGCCGCGGCTGGTCGAGTTTACGAGGCGCCCCATCACATTACTGCCGCCGCTATCGGCACAAACGGCCCGCATTTTATTAGCTCTTTACCTAATTATGAGATTCTGTCGCTATGGCGATCGAAGACAGTTACGATGATGAAATTAGACAAGGGGCTTAAATGAGTATTAAGAGCAGCCATGACTGCAATCGCTACGTTTGAGAGCGGTATCGCTGATTGTAATCATAATTATCATGTAAAATCAATTTAATGTGCTGTAAAATTAGCTGCTAAGCTCAAGAGTGTTTCCATGAAATATCAACAACGCGGGTGGTATTGTTGTACACAAGTGGTACGCAAATACGAGTGCGTCTCTATTTTCTGATAGTCCTATGGGGCGGCAATCCGATACGAGCGGTGAGGGTTTAAGTGCAGACCGAATAGTTGATCCTATTCACAGAGGCGCGGAGATGCGTGAGTTTTTGAAATAAAATCCACCTTTATCTATGGAACTGTCTACACGAACACATACATACAACAAGCACTATTATATAGGTACATATAAAGCATAGGTTAGAGATACAGTCACTAGATGTTTTCTATACAAAAATATACCAACGAATTGAGACATAAAATGCAATTCCTTCCACGGTAAAAATACGAACAAATTTATTATGCACAGAAATAAAAATAATACCACCTGAATAACCTTTCAAAATATTTATAGGCGCTTTGTCGTTTACTGTCGCGTTCGAGTGAAAGAGAGAGCAAATGATGCTACCCGTCACCACTAACGACCCAATCGTCAAATAATTTTATGGGTAACAGCCATAAACGGGGCACATGGTACACAGTGGGGCAGTAAATCAACTTGAAACTTAATAATGTGATTGCAAGTGCAAGTTAGTTTTAAGTTTCATAGCTCAGCCAGCGTCTTTGTTTAAGTCAAATATATCTATCATGTGTTAAGAGTATCTACATACGTAATTCGTGGCTGGTTTATATTTAAGTTTTCGTTACAAAAAATTCTCAGTCGCATTTTCCGGCGAAACTCGCTGCACTTCTAAATTAGCAAATATGAAATAATAAACCAGTGGCGTCACAATTCTTGGCACTTTAATCTACAAAATTTTGGATCATAACTGTCTACTGCTGGACTCTGTCTTCGACTTCTCGCATCCAGCTCCTGCCAGCCGTTTTGCGTAAATCATCACTCCACCTGGCCTGAGGGTGTCCTACACTACGTTTGCTGAAACGGGGTCTCCACTCAAGAACTCATTTACCCCAACGGTTGTCGGTTCTTCGACTAAAATTTTGGAATGTACTGTTAGTATTAAATACTAGTGACTATTAATTTCAATATTGTCAATAAAGTAACAGTGATATTTCTGTATAAACTTTACAAGTGAGATAAGCACCCCTCTCGGTCTCAAGTTAATGACGCGTCGAATTAACGAGCGCAATGATAACCTCATTAATCGTACACCTTCCTTTTGTGACGTCATAACACTCTGTACGGTGGCCATTTTTATTGCGAATGTCGGGTTGGTTATTGGTGTATCAATAGATGGGACTGGTAGCAATAAAATTGAGGTGAAGTCAGGACGAGTTGTGCAAATGTAAACAGTACTACCAAATAGGTTTAGGTTGATGTGTATTGTGTCGTACAATAATCGTGAAAATCTTAGATTAAGAACGGATAATAGGAAACTAAGCTAAATGATTTTTTTAAATAACACGAATATCCCAGGCAATCGAAAACTCAAAGTAAGAGTCGAACATTTCCTGAAATATGGATAAATGAAGCTATTCGTCCGCAACCGTCAGTCCTTCATACTATTAACAGACAATCAGTGTTTATAAAGTATCGGTAATATGTGATTGAGCTAAGTTCCAATCAATCAATCTTAGTTCTTTATTATCATTTATTTTGTAAACGTCTTAGAATAAGAATTAATACGAAACACAATTATACTTTGAGAGTTTATAAACATAAACATAGGTTACATACACGCCATACGAGTACATACTTTCACGTTTACTACGATTAAATAAGGCTGATAAAATGTTCATAATAGTATTTTAAATGCTACAGAAGATGTTTTCCAGTACATAGAACTTATGCTTCTATCAAGTTAAGTAACTGCTGGTCAGATAAAAAACTGCAGGATTTTATTCTCGTCATACTACTATTACACAATGTAATAGAGCTGATAGTGAACTATCATGTGAACTCCTCAATAATTAACGGACCTGTATCGGGGCAAGCAATATTTTGTAAAGGGATTTGAGCCGTTGACATAAGCTTATTGCAACTTAAGTGAATTACAAACCTTACACCTTGGTGCTGAATTAAACAAAAGCAACTTTTTCATGGCACTAACTTCAAAATGTTAATTTGTTTTTGTTATTCTAGGTAGATATTATTTTTTGCTTTTTAGTTGCCTTTTTGAAGTCGGTAATATTTTTTTGTAAAAAAGTTTTTTATTTTACACTTTTTAGTGGGTTGGTTTGTAATTCACTTAAGTTACAATAAGCTTATGTCAACTGCTCAAATCCCTTTACAAAATATTGCTTGCCCCGATACAGGTCCGTTAATTATTGGGGAGTTCACATGATAGTTCACTATCAGCTCTATTACATTGTGTAATAGTAGTATGACGAGAATAAAATGCTACTCAATATCATATTAAAGTACCTCCAAACGGGTACGGCTTGAAGAAGATGCAGGATCAGATTGTTTTGATCAATTTAAAAACGAAATAATGGATTCTCTTAACAAGATGATAAGCCCGCTGAGCACTAGAATGCAGAATATTGAAAAAAGTCTACGAGAAATCAAACAGCAAAATACTGACATTAAGGCGTCTAACAGTGACATAGAGAAATCGTTGGATTTCCTAAGTGACCAAATTAAAGTATTTGAGAAAAAAATTGATTACTTGGAAAAGGAGCGCAATGATACCAAAGTTCTACTAAGACAACTTGAAGAAAAGAATGAAACTTTAGAGAGATTCATGAGAAAATCTTGCGTTGAACTCAGAGGTGTCCCAAAGAAACAGAAGGAAAACAAACAGGACATGTTAACCGCAGTAACTGCTCTCATGAAAACTATAAGTCTTGAGTCCACTGTGAGCGATATACGTGATATATATCGCCTACCCTCGAAGGAAAACTCCACAACATCGTCAATTGTTATAGATTTCACAAACACTTTTATCAAGGAAAAGTTTTTATATAAAACCAAGTACTACAATAACCACAACAAAGGCTCTCGTCTTAGTTCAATGCACCTTGGTTATGAAGGACCTGCTACACCCATCTATCCCTCCGAACACCTAACAAACAAATCCAAGAGGCTCCACTTTCTCGCCCGAGACTTCGCCCACACTGAGGGATACCAATTCTGCTGGACATCTAATGGACGAATTTTTCTTCGCAAAAAGGAGGGATCAAAGTACATCATCGTTAAAAATGAAGAAACTTTTAATGGCCTTCGAGAAGCAACGAAATCAATCACTCGTGAGTCCTGTGACTAATAGAATTTCATTTAATTATTATTTATATAAATATTGTTTTAAGATTACGTTCATACCTACAATATTTCTTATATATTTTACTTACATTTTTGCCTACACAAACCTCACTTACATACTTTACATACACAACGCACAGAAACCCTATAACAGATTCTTATTATTCACAAATACACAAAGCCTCTCAACTCCAAACACACACTTTATTTATATAATATTTTACTATACACAACTACAACACAATAACATGCCAATAATATTTTTTGTAAAAGTTTTTACTTACTTATTTTACCTAATTACTTTTTCTACTGCTATTTTTGCCCGTACAAGCCTTACTTATACACTATATATAAACAATGTACAGACACTCGATAACAGGTGTTTAACTTTTACAAATACTACCCAAACCCTCTCAACTCCAAACACACACTTTAAATACATAACAATATACACTCAATGTATTACATTCGACACATTATTGCATCACACAAACAAGCCAAAATCAGCCAATACTCTGCAATACGCAAGCACTTACATCTATAGCCACCTATATTTAACTATTTATAAAAATGGCCAACATAAAGGATTTAACCAACGATATGGACAACACGATTATTCACTATAACACAAAAGTTGAAAAAGCCGAAGAATGTATTCATAGCCTTGGAAATGTAGAATCCCAGTTAACCATAGTTAGCCAAAATATTAGAAGCTTACAAAAAAACTTCGTAAATTTCACAGTATTTCTTACTAGGCTAGGTTTCCTACCTGACGTAATTGTTTTCACAGAATGCTGGCTTAACGATAGCTCCCCAAAAGTACAATTAAATGGTTACGAATGTCACTATTCAAAATGTTATCTTAACAAAAATGATGGCCTTGCCGTACTTCACAAATCAAAATTAAAAGTGAAGACTATTGAGCCACCGTTTAAAGACGCTAACTGCCTGCTAATCAATATTGGAACGGATCTCACAATTTGTGCCATTTACAGGTCCCCGTCTTTCCATAACGTCGCAAATTTCTGTGACTCGTTAGACAATATATTAAAAACATATACCTCTCCTAACTGTGTTATAATTGGTGATCTAAACATTAATATTGCCGCGGGTTCACAGGACAATCACTCATGTGATTACTTAGATTTAATAGGACACCATGGTTTCTATCCTGGTCATCTTTTTCCAACTCACGACCGCTCATGTCTCGACCACGCTATGATAAAAACGAAACAACTTACGAGGACTGTAGTCTGTGAATCGGGGCTTACTGATCACGATACTGTTCTCGTTGGCTTTAATCTATCCCTGCCCTCCAACTTCCATAATGTAAAAATTAAATACCAAGTGAAAATAGACTACGAAAACTTAGTAAAAGACATAGAAAACAGAGACTGGACACAATTTCTAAAATTTAATGACGTTAACAAAGCTACGGAAGAGCTAACAACTTTACTTAACAGCAGTATACAAAAACACTCCCGAAAAGTAGTTTTCAAAAATTCAGACAGCATAAGAAAACCCTGGATGACTGATAACCTTCTTAAATGCATACGAAAAAGAGACGTTTTACACATAAAAGCTAAAAAAAGAGAAAACAGATGTGACCCAATTATACAAAAACAATATAAAAACTACAGAAACTACTGTAATAATATTTTACAAAACCTTAAAAACTCATATGAGAAAAGCCTACTGGATAATTCTAAGGGGGATAGCAAAAAGACCTGGCAAGCTATTAAAAATATTTGCAATCTAAAAAATAAAGCTTCTGATAACACTGATCTGCTATACTCTCATCAGTCCCCAAGCACATCTTTAAACATAGTTAATAACTACTTTGCGACTGTAGGAGAAAAACTGGCTGAAACTTCTCTGAAACATATAAATAAAACTGAGACTGAATTAATAGGTCTGACTTCATCTCTAAACGTTTTTGCAAATTCCCCCAAAAACTCTTTCTTTTTGACTCCTACTGACGAAATGGAAGTAAACACTGTGATAACAAACTTAAAAAACAATGCTGCTGCGGGTTGGGATGGAATATCCAATCGTATTCTTAAACTTGCCAAACACTGTCTTACAATACCTATCACACACATTTGTAATCTCAGCTTTTCTAACGGCCAGGTCCCGCAACAAATGAAGCGAGCGAATGTATGCCCAATACACAAAGACGGGGATACCAGCATACCATCAAATTACCGCCCAATTTCGCTTCTCACCTCCTTATCTAAAGTGATTGAAAAACTTGTCAACAAAAGGCTGTTAAAATTTCTTGAGATGAATAACATTTTATCAAATAACCAGTTTGGCTTTCGCTTTGGTCGGTCGACAGAAGATGCCGTTACAACGCTAGTAGATTTTGTTCACAATAAACTTGACAACGGGGAAAAATGCGAAGGCGTTTATCTGGACATGGCTAAAGCGTTCGATACTGTCTCGAGGCCTATTCTACTGCGGAAAATGGAGCTATTAGGTATCAGAGGCACTGTACTTGACTGGTTCACCTCATATCTCAGTGAACGCGTACAGAGAGTTTGTCTAAATGATCACCAAAGCTCTTTTGCAAAAATAGAATAAGGGGTGCCCCAAGGCAGTGTGATTTCTCCCACGCTGTTCCTTTTATACATAAATGGCCTATGCACACTACCTTTGAATAAAGCACAAATTTTTGCGTATGCCGATGATACAGCCATTATATTTCATGGAGCATCGTGGAAGGAAGCATACACGGCAGCAAATTCGGGGATGAGAACGGTGGCCCACTGGCTTTACCATAATCTTTTAACTTTAAACGCATCCAAGACAAAGGTTATCAATTTCAGTGTTAATAACCGATCAGCGGTGCCCCGGATGTGCAAGGTTGTTTTTCACTCTTGCGCTAACTCGTCTGAACATAACTGTGACTGTCCAATTTTGGAAGAGGTTAAAAACATCAAATACCTTGGTGTTTTTATCGACAACCATCTAACGTGGACTAAACAAATAGAAAGCCTAAGTGCAAGGGTGAGGAAGCTGCTGCACATCTTTGGGAAACTGCGATCAGCGGCAGACAAAGACACACTGAATATGATATATCTTACTCTGTGCCAATCTATTATAAGTTACTGCATCGTATCTTGGGGATCAGCAAAAAAAACTCACTTAATAAAAGCAGAACGAGCACAAAGAGCAATCCTTAAAGTAATGCACAAAAAACGGATACGTTTTCCCACAAATGAGCTTTACCATATAGCTGGTGTTCTCTCTGTGAGAAAACTCTATATACTGTCAATCACACTCAAATTTCACAGAACAGCCCTTACTAACTTGGTTAAGGACAAACGTTTGCGCAGATATCCTAAGTGGGAAAAACCTTCTTGCAAACTGTCCTTTGGCATGAGAGCCTTTACTTACATGGGTCCACACTTGTACTGTAAAGTTAATAATAATCTAAATACACTAAGTTTAACTACAAGTAGATGTAAACAAAAAGTTTTTGATTGGTTATTAACCAAAGACTACACTAACACGGAAAACTTAATAAAGGTCTACTAATATACACCTTAACACACACATACACACGCACACACACACACACACACACACACACACACACACACACACACACACACACACTAGTATTGTACTTGTAGGTATCCTGTTACTTTTTTATTTTATTATGTAACCTCTTTTTTATTTTTATTTTTTAATTCTTTTTTATTTATTTTTTCCTTAACAACATGTGTCATAATTAGAAAGAGCCATGGCCCCCACAACACAGGGAATCCTAGTGTGGGGTCCACAGAATTGTAAAACAAAATTGTAAACTTGTTTTGGTCTTAATAAACTTTATTATTATTATTATTATTATTATAATTGAATCCCAAACCGTGAAATATTGAATAGGTCTACTCATCATTTGTGGTCTTCATCATCAGTTCTACTTCACCAATAGGTACTTTTTGAGAGTAAATGCACAAATCACTTTGAAATGTACCTAAATCACTGTATGTGTGCCTTTAATATTTGAAGAGTTCCCTCGATTTCTCCGGGATCCCATCATCAGATCGTAATCTGATGACAATGAAAACATAAAAAAAACATACAGTCGAATTGAGAACCTCCTCCTTTTTGAAGTCGGTTGAAAAGGGACTGAGCCACGGGAACAGTTGTATTAAATACGAACTGCTGAACTGCTTCAGAAAAAGACTGCCTCTGTGAGGCGGTGGGAGTGTATCCGACTGCTACGCAAGAGGTTGTGGGTTCGTTCCCCACCTAGGATAAAACTTTGTGTGATGGGTACGATGGTTTGTTCTGTGTCCGGGTGTCATTTATCTATAATATGCAGGTATTTAGAAATATATATATAAGTATGTTTATCGGTTGTCTGGTTTCCATAGTACAAGCCCCGCTTAGTTTGGGATCAGATAGCTTTGTGTGAGTTGTCCCAAGAAATTATTATTAAAAAAAAAATCAATACCGAGTTAATAATGTTAGCCTAAAATCGACATAAATACTATGCCTATTAAAATTCATTTAGTTCATAAGAGGCCGATGTCGTAAATGTAGACTCGTTGAAGCATGTCATGTCAAGAGATAATAAAACAACAATGATCAACCCCTCGCGTACTTAACAAACCACATAAATTAACCCTTTCACTACACACTTGCAAATTACAGTCCAGCTAACGGACACTGGCTAAGTGCTCTCAACGATCCCGTAAAGTGAGCCCAGTAATACAGCCATGAGCCATAAAATTTGTAGCTCGTTTGTTTAAGGGCCCGTCTCATAAACTTTTTGTCCGAGGGGATAGTCGTAAATCTACCCGTGGCTATTAGAAGCTATCATAAACGGTGTTGACGCCCCCCTTCCCCTTAAATTGATTTCATAAGAATAGTTTTATTTTTATGGTGACTCGAATTATTGTATAGATTTATTGGGTGGTAAGTGGACGTTGTTAGGGCTTATGTTTATTAATATGTCAAGTACTAAAGAAAACTATTTTCTTACACAAATACAAGGGTGTATTTCGTAGCTTTTTTGGTTGGATTTGTTACGCAATTCATAATTGGCACCTCGCTAAATATGAACAAAAGCACAAAAGCAATTCGGTTGAAATTGTGGTCAACAAAAACATATTTGGCTAAATATGTTTTTGTTGACCACAATCAGCTTCAGTTCAGTTACTCTTTAAAAATTACATCTATATATATATCTTCGAGACAACATAATAGCTACACTGAAATCGTATTTAATAGATTAAAGTCTGATGTCCTTGACTGAGTAATAAAAGTTTGGAGGCCAGTCATTCTCCATTAGTCAGTATCACAGAAAGGAAATAATAAAACATAGGACAATCTCTTCCTTTGTTTTCATAGTATCTAACAACGTTTGTGTCTCTAATTTGAATGTTAGTAAAGTCTCCCAGGACACAAACAATACAGACTATTTCCTTCAAAAACTCGCAATAAACCACCTACTTCAGAAAGCAATATAAGTGACGGTGTGAGTAAACAAATGTAACCGCAATTACCCTTGTTGTAAGAACGCTAACCGTACTTACTTAGCGAGGGGGTACATTCAGTGCATCAAGTCGATGGAGTGCATCGCGACGGCAGATGCACGCCGTAAGCTATTTGTGGTGGCTTTGAAATCCGCGGAACACTAAATTATATTAAGAAGAAGAAAGAGAGAGAAAAATAATTGTATTTGTCACAATGTACAGAACAATAATTATATTATAATATTAAGTGCTTAGCTGACACGCGCATCTTCGTTTGCGACATTTTTCCTCGTTTTTGCAACATTTTCCACTAATGCTCTGTTCCCATTGGTTGTAGCGTGATATTATTTAGCCTATGACACTCACAAATAACGTGGCTTTTGTTATTGCTTCGTTACAGAGAGCTTTTTAAATTATGATGTGAATTTTTATAATTACCAATTTTTATAAATGTTACATATATAGATATACTATCAGATATAGTATGATATCCATAATAGATAAACAAATGCCATAGCGAGATTTGTGTAGACCTTCAAAAAATACATAATTCCTCCATCCTAATCCTTATTTTCATCAATATTGTTTTGTTATATCTCAAAGGGTTTGAGCAACGTTTTCGGCTTTTTTTTACCGACACCTACAAATATAAAATCGAAAAGAAAATAACAATAGTTCAATACAAAATTATAGCCTAGGATATAATCATCCCCCCCAACCTATCTGCAACGTTAGCTTAAAGTCGCTCGTTATGTTTGACACTGATGAAAATGAAGTAGCTCGAATTATCACTAGCCTAAAGGATAACTGTGCCGCTGGCTCGGACAATATTAGCAATAAAATCATTAAATATTTTAAACATATTTTTGCACCTCCTTTAACATATATTTTTCGACTTTGTCTATCTGAAGGGATTTTTCCTCGATGTCTAAAGAAGGCTGTAGTTATTCCAATCTTTAAATCCGGCAACAAAGATCTTGTTACCAATTACCGTCCGATATCCCTACTTCCCTCAATATCAAAAATATTGGAAAAAATTATAAATATTAGGTTAGTTAATTACTTAGAAAACAACCAGTTCCTATCCCCTTCACAATATGGTTTTAGAGCTAAACTGTCCACAGCCGACGCGACTCATAGCTTGACAGATTATGTTTCTCAGGAGCTTGGCAAAGGGAATCAGGCCCTGGGCATATTCCTTGACCTTGCCAAAGCTTTTGATACTATTTCAATTCCCATTCTCCTAACCAAGTTAGAGTCTCTGGGCATAAGAGGGACACAGCTAAAACTCTTGGCAGACTATTTAGATGAAAGATACCAGTGTATCAAAATAGACGACATTATGAGTGAAGATCAAAAATGTTCCGGTTTTGGTATACCTCAGGGTAGTATTTTGGGCCCTACGTTATTTTTAATTTACATAAATGACCTTTGCAACCTAAATATCGGCCATGACAAGATAATAGCATATGCTGACGACACAGCTATTATATTTACAGCTAAAACCAAGACAGATTTGTTTAAAAATGCACAGCAAGGTTTTAATATTATAAATAATTGGCTTTGTCATAATTTACTAACATTAAACGCTGATAAGACAAAATATATCCATTTTTCTATGCGCCACTTATACCACAACGGCGCTGACACAGATTTATTTGCACACTATTGCAACAATCCCGCAGAGAACACATGTAACTGTCCTATTATTCACAACACTATTAACATAAAATATCTCGGTATTATTATCGATGACACACTTTCATTTAAGTATCACATTGAAAATTTAGTGACTAGAGTCAGAAAACTAATGTTTGTTTTTAAAAAACTTCGTACCACCGTAGACTCAAAACTGATCTATCAATATACAAATATATCAAGCTCTGTGTCAGTCCGTCATTCAATATTGCATCACTTCATGGGGTGGAGCACTAAAAACCATTATACTACCTCTTGAAAGAGCTCAGAGAGCAGTTTTAAAAGTATCTACCTTTCGTCCTTTCCTATTTCCCACTTTCCTTCTCTATAAATGTTGTAAGGTACTGACTGTTCGCCAGCTATTCCTACTAAATGTCATTTTAAAACAACATAAGCTGCTCACCTTCAATGCTGACATTACTAACAAGAGACGAAAAGATATAGTCTGCACATCTAATTCTACCTCAAGATATACATTTACAAACAGATTTTTTAATTTTATAGGCCCTTTTTTGTATAACAGATTAAACCGAATAATAAATATATACCATCTTAATTATTTTAATTGTAAAATAGCTATAAGTTCGCAATTACAAGCTATGTCATACGAAGAGACGGAGGATTTACTGGTAGTAATAAAATAAAAAAAAGGCTCAAATTTCTCATTAATGGTGTAATTAGCATAAAATAAGTTAATTTATTTATCTTTGTTTTATATTTAGTTAACAGTTCTTATTTTTAGTTAAGATTAGTTTTAGTTTCAGAAAGTATTTGTTTTAAATACTTTTTACTTTCTCGCCTGAAACACAGGTTTCAACCTAGTTCAGGCAAATATCCAACTGTGCCGTTTATTACTTATAAGTGTACCTAAGTTATGCTATTGTACCTATACTTTATGAATAAATTTTATTATTATTATTATTATTATTAATACAAATCACAGTTTCACCCATGGTTTCACAGTCAGCTTTTAACAGCTTACACAAAGAACAATGTTCTATTGTAACTGATAAAAGTATAACGGACCAATGCATTAACATAAGGTAGATCCATTTGCCTATTACGACTGAGTCATGAAGTGAGTAATACAATGCAAAAACTAAATTGAAAAGCGAATATGTATAATAGCCTACGACAAATACTCACATGTGGACAACGTAAAACTAGGTATGCCGCTGATGTAGCCTCCGACTAATACCGTATCCTCGGTAGCTCTAGTCCTCTCTGTTGTGAGGGCCACACGAGGTGACGCGACGCAGTTGATGACGCTCATTATCTGTCGCGACGTACTCAGTTATGCTAACCGTTCACTTCGCATAGAGCGAGCGGAGCGGCGCAAATACTCGACGATACAACACAGATTCGCTGCACTTGCCTGCGAGGGCGTGGGGCAATTTCTTCTTTAAGTGCCTCATCTACATTGAGCTTAAACGACTTATATTGAAATCATAAACGATAAAGACTTTTAAGCTGTCGTTCTGTCTGCATCTATGTTAAGTTTGTTTCTCAATCTTCCTAATAATTTATGTTAAGGTTAACTACAGCTAACCATTTCACTGTATGTATTTTAATGAAAATCTACTAGAGTAATCAGCTATAGAAATTTAAAAAAACCGTGCACTTTTCACGCATCAATCATTTCGTTTGCAATAGATAGAGTGTAGCGTAGACAGAATATTTTTTACAATTACTGCTATATTAATTGTTTATAAATGCAAAATCATCCATTAGCTCTACCTAAAGTTCAGCTCTACAATTCTCTAACGAGGCTCATTACTTGACTCTTAATAACTGTTATCTGTGGATCATTTATACGAAAGTATTGCTGGAAAAGTAACTAGTACTTAATACAAAGTACGAGTACTATTTGTTGAATAAATGTGCAAAAGCTGCATGAATGTCTTTGCTATTAATGTTATTTGGAAAAGTGGTATTTCTTAGAATAGATAGGTATAGGATTCTAGTATTTTCACCCGAGGATTTTTTTCCCTTAGATAGTACCCGCCAGTTTTATACTATAACACATTTTAGAACCAGGTAAGTCTAACATATATTATGACTGTAACTGGACTGATTTTATTTGACATTGGAAATCAAAAGTACTCATACATAGCACAATCAGTTAAGCATTGTAGTTTTGATGTGGGTCCAGCAAGATTTTACACTCATCTTAAATGTATTTAAATTAACTCTACTAAACGAACAGTTGGGTACAAGCAATCCTATAAATCATGATTATTTAGCACAAGCTATAATCCTAAAATTTATAAACACTACAGAAAGTTCGCCAAATAACGGGTGGTTTGATGTAAAAAACGCTCTCAACTTTACAATGTTTTGAACCAATGTGTCCCGATGTTTTAAATTGAAACTATAAATCTTAGGTTTCGTTTGTTTACTAATTTTCTGTAGTGCTTGTAAATTTACACAATGGTAAACCTATACGTACACAATTGTGTAGATTTATCTAAGGGTACTCCGACCAATTCCGACAATATGAAAGCTTACCACTTATTAGATATAACAATGTTCGAGTATGAACCATGCCATTAACGCCCAATCACAGATTTTACAAACCATGAAAATATAAAGAGGTCAAATAAAAATTTAATACGATGTGTATCGTATCTTATTCACGAAAGTCGCACTACATAAATAATAATATTGTTACGAGTACAAGACGGCAAACGTTTCAGTGTAGTATTATTATAAATTGTAAAACAACCAAGCCAAAATGGCATTAATCGTCGTATAGAGCTCTCAGATCTATTATGACATAACGTTTCAAGTTAATTTCCCGGCCACATGTTGGTGGCAGGCCACGTAAACATTTTTCATTGTTACACATACGCGGTTGATATTTTGTTATCCGGGACACAGTAGATATTAGACGTCAACCGCCGACGAGCGCGTCAACTCCGCGTCACTCACAGTCGCGGGCCATTGTCGCGATACGCAACCTAGTTTGTTTTAAGATAAACGCGATTGTGTTAAGTTGTAAAGCTAAGCGTTTGATGAAAGGTTTACCGTGACATGTTTTATGTTTAGCTGTTACCCCATACGAACTATTTCGCCTTTGAGAGATAAATGTTTGTCAGAGCCAAGCTCCGAAACTCCGAAACATTTAAATTTATTTAATTTTTTTGGGAAGTACATAATTTGTTGATAATAGTAATCACCATAACGTTAAATGTGTAAAACTACAGACCATTAAAACTCTTTTAAAAATGCTCGGTTAACCTGAGCTAAACTTTCACAGAAAAACTGTTGAAACAAAGTGCCTCATTAAACGCAATTTTTCATTAACTTATACCGCAAGCACTATTCAACCTTAACACAAGAAAACCTTTCATCGAAACTGCAAGTTGGAACAAACTTGTGAATAATGAATGCGAATTTTTCCACTTAGCTGGCGCAGTTGAAATAATTTCAGTGCCGGCGTCGCGGGGTGCGTGCGTCTGACAACATGACTTATGACGCTGTACATCTGGTCCGAACCAGTTTTTTATAAAGCTGGAGTATGTGTTAATGACCTGAGCTGGTAGTTAACTCTACTGACAAGGACGTGAAATCCTGCTTGTATTTATAAAACCATGTACTTGATTAACTATTTAATTATTCAAAACTATTACTATCACGAACATTCGCAATCTCCAAAAACGCGTATGAAAGGAATATTTCATGAGTGACAGTGTGATACAGCCGTTTTCATTAACATCACATAAAATATCTTTGCCAAAGTAAGTCTTATAACCAGCTACCGAAATGAAATCATAAAAACGTATTTCAAGGTCGACGCGCTGATATCAAAGTCCATAAATCAAGTTACCTTGTAACAAGATTAATTCCGCATAATTAGACGCAGCCGTAAGATACTGGGCAATGCTTTACGCCCAGCGTGCCCTGTCGTAGACAGGGACCGACAATAGGACGACAAAAAATGTGTAGATATCTAACTGGGTTTTGTGCTTCAATGAAACAGCATTTCATAATAAAAGTGGCTGTAGAGATTACATATATTAAAATGAATTGGATAACTTTTATTAAACGCAACGGTTTATGGCTCTGTTTGGCGTCAGAACAGATTTTCTAAAAATTCTATAGCGTTAATATGGCAAACGGCAATGGCAACGAACCGGCTTTATATGACTGGACCTGAAATGGATCGAAATCTGACCGTGTGCGGTCATCCTAATCGGTGGGTCACCATTGGCACTTCATCCCCTTTCGGCTATTTTGGATACATACTTTATTATGGGGAGAGGTTACAACGGGCATTAAGTACAAAGTGTAATTACGTCCCCTGTTATACAGAATCGGGTGATAGGACACGAATGCTAATCTTTGAGTTCGTCTTGTTTATCTCTCGTGTTGGTACTGATAATGTTTGTTTACTGGTTTAAAGTTGGAATCGAATGTAATGTGTGAGGGTAGTTCAATAGTTTTCATTTTGTGCGAGGCAGATAGTGGTGTTTTGGGTCAATAATACAAGATATTAAAATTTGTTTATGTTTCGAACTATTACATAGAATACTACAGTGAAACAATTGTATGTAGTGTCCCTGCAAGTGGGTGAGGTCGATGTCATTGGAAGGTTAATGTACAGAGATTGAAGATCGGCAAATGTGGTTACGGAGTTCATATTTTATTAGCCGTTCAATAACTTATTTTTACTGACTGTGTCGCCAAAGTGCTGTCAGGTCCTAGAATGCACTCCGTGAGGCCAAACGAAGTGCAGGCAGACCACCAGCCAGATGGTCCGAAGATGTGAGAGCAACCGCTGGTCATCTAAGGCACCGACAGACCTTAGACCATACCGAGTGGAAATCTATTGGAGAGGCTTAAGCCCAACGAAGGGCAAAACAGTGTTGCAGGATTAGGATCGGTAACATGCGAGTGATTCCCTGCTGTTGTAGACGTATTTTGCAACCTAATTGTATAAATAGTATAATTATATAAGAACAGACTTATAAGACATCTTAAATTCTGAATGCAAAAGATTAGTTAAATCACGAATATCGCACGGAGGTTAGTCACCATCATATTTTTGTTAAATAAGCTGTTATTTAACAGAACTAAAAATACCCTATTATTACCGTCCGTACCGTCGTCGCTATAACCTATTTATTACCGTCTTCATTCACAAAATGGTTCCCGTTCTTCAATACTGTTTTTAACTTTAATTATTCACATACAAATTCCTCTCGCAAATTGAATGTGCCTTCAAGGTTGTACAATTTAATTACTTACAGTTGCTACGTACTCAGATGTGAAGAAACAGCGCTGCACAGAAGGCGTAGAATTTGTCACCTCGCTCGAGTAAGTCGGGGACATTTGGCTTGACACTTACACTGTTGGCTTACATGTGTTAGAGTGCATATTTGTCAAGTGACTTCTTATGAATATAATATAAATTGTGTCTAGAAGCTCTGTACACAGCTCTGTGCCTTTTTGAAAGGTCTGCACTACGAGTGTGAATAATGAAAACGATTTTTGGAACGAAGTTCCTTATCGCGCATTGTGAAAGGGGGCTAGACGGAAAAAATTCTCACAAAAAGTTGTAACGACACTTTTTGACACCCACAAGCCGTGCGGTGTGCGCGTAAGATATGAACATCTAATTTGACAAAGAAGTCACCTGTCGATTTGGTCTAGGGGCATAAAATCGGTACACAGTATTGGTGACAATTGTGTAGTTGTGGGTTCGAGCCTTCGGTATGCAATCGTCTTTTTGTAAGTTATTTTCGTTTCGTCTTTCTATTTCGCATTGAACAGTGTGGTGTTGCGAAGATGATAAAAAAAAAAATAAGATAAGAACTTCGTTCCATCCAGGTGTCCCTTGACACCTCTCAAGTTTCTTTAAATTTAAATGGTAAAAGGTAGCAATTATAGTAAAACTAGACTCATATTATTATTGGCCTTATTTTTTTTTTTAATTTAAATTTAAAATTTAAAGTTGCAGTGACGGTGTTTTCACAATGTTAACACGTGGGCATCTTTTATGTAACGCTCTATTTTTATTGATCGGAAAAACTATAGGTGACTGTCGTCAAATTTGAGAGTTGACACATCCAGTGTAAAAAAATAGATAAAATTTAAATCTTGCACTCTTATTGAGATACAATGAAATATGACATTCAAACAGCGAGGTTTCAAAACCAAGTTCAGAGATCTTGCGAGACTAAATCCAAATCTCAAATGATAATAATAAGTATCAAGTAAATAAATCTCGATTATCGCAAGCCCACTCCTAAAATCCCGGTTGTCTAAATTTAGAAGCGAAAAATTTACCTATACATTGAAAATGATGTGGGTGTTCTATCACCAGCCTACAAGTGGTTACAAGTACCATTCAACAAAAAACTTTTCCTTTTAATTATTCCATGTAAACAAAACCAAACCCTGCTGTTGTAAAATGATTTACAGATCGCTACTTAACCCTCTTTACCCAACCCAATAATAAATTCGTTTACCCGAAAACTAAATTACAAAAAATACTTGAGCAATATATATATTTGACACAAATTTAATTGAGGTTGAGGTAGAACCAGAAACCTTTGAAATTCGCTCGCAATAGGGTCACCATATTGTGTTAAACTGATTAACGAGGGACCTTAAGAAAATGTTATACTCATAAATAAATTCATTCATTTCTTGTTTGCTAAGTCGTTAAGCTTAATGCACTGCAGTTATTAGAATCTACCGTTTGCGGTTCTAGGTTTGGGGAAGGAATAATGAGGTTTACTATCTAGATATTTTGTCTTTTAACAAATGAACGAACAAACATAACAAAAAATAATTATCTAATTAGCAAGTGCATTCATTTTGAAGTTATGAGCGTACATACATTTCGGCCCCAGTTTTCTCCCATCATTGGTCCCATTATTTTGTACCACGAGATAGAACTGTTTCTCGTAGACCCTGCATACAGGATGCCGATTTTGTTCGAATCTTAGCAGAGGGATCAGTCCATGACCCTAAATCGAATTTAAAAAAATACCTTAATTTTTAATTATTCGAGAGCGATCCCACACGGGATTCCACTTTATTTGGTGAGTATACCTAGTTCGGTGGCGGAGTACCAACATAATATGTTATGTTGTTAAAAAAAATATATTTTTGCTCCGTTAAGAACAAGGTCACATGTTGAAGTGCGGTAACTGTTGTAGCGGATTGAAGCGCGAATCTTCGATTACCAAAACTATCAAGATTAGGCGAGGGTAGTTAAAAACCCCGCTCCTCACGAAGCATCGCTATTCGATTGAAACGTCGGGTAAATAAAAGATTACCTTTAAATAATTCAGGCGATTAAGTCCCGAATATATCTGACATATATTTATTTAAAAAAAAAACGAATATCTCAATCAATAGCTGAAGATTTAGATGAAATTTGATACAAAGGTAGCTTGAAACTTGAAGAAACGCGATTCAATCTACGGGGACGCCGCAAACCAAAGCTAGTAGGTAAATAATAAAATAAATAAATGTGAAAATCTAATTCAGTCTTCACTTCGCCGAATGCTTGTTGCCCCTAACCTTGAAAGGGTTGTAAGCAGTTGTTTCATCTATAGGGGTTGAGTTGAAGTATAATTGCGAGGTGAACTCATTATCTTGGCCGACAGATGACGAACAAAACTCCACAATTAACGTACAGAACAGATTTAATAAGTTTCAATGGATATACAAATAATACAGCGTTTAGTTGTAAACTTTAGGCGTTGTTGGTTTATACGCTCAGTTTCGTTTGTTTTGAGATCCGATTTGAATCATTTATTGCCCTTTTGTTATAAAATGTGAAGCTGTGCTACATACTTAGATTCCTAATATAATATCACAGTCCGGTGCAATGCGCGCTCCGATACGGTCGTGCTTACTCTGTACGCGTATTGTGCGGCTATAATCGCTATACGTCACTATGAGTTCTCAGCAACTTATAGCTAACGAACTGTTGGCATTTATTCAAAATGCTATCGATACTATGGACGAAATCAGCATTTTGCAGATCTGCAAATCGAACTTCAAGGAAGATGAGATTAGCAGTGGCAAGAGGTTGATTTTCCAAACCCTTGGAAAAATCGACCAGATGCCGCCCCGCAGGAGAGATGGAACTGAGAAGAGTATCCAGGACATCATCACCTTGCTGAAAGAGACTGATCCGGACGACGTACCAGCTTTCGTGGCCAAAGAGCTGCGGAAACTGCCCCCCGTCAGTTTTGACCACGTCGACGTCACCCGGCTGTTGAAGGACATCATGTTCTTGAAAACAAGCCTGGCCGAGGTACAGACCAAGCTGGAGGTGTCAGAAAACACCATAGGTGAACTACGCGCCGAAGTAGTGTTATTACGCAACGCTGTTTCTGCAAGTAGGTCACCTGACGCCTCTAAAGTGAACAGTTGTCGCGAGGCGCAAAATGCATCGGTCAGCAATTTTCAGTCGCCGCGTCAAGTTGCGTCACCGACTGTACAAGTTGACAACAACGCATCACGTGCCGTCACCGTACGCGTCTCGACTCCGAAAGAGGTCAAGACAAGCGTAAGTACGTCTACTCATAGTCGTGCTTATGCCGATATTGCCGCGAAGAAGAAACTAACAGCGGTTCAAACAGGGGAGAAGAAGAAGAGCGTGCCCCCAGTCCCTAAAAAAGGGCAAATAGACGCTGAGGGCTTCATAAAAGTCGAAAAGAAGCAGAGGAAGCCCTCCAGCTGCAACCAGCGTGGTACCGGCGTGACGGGACCCAATATGTTGCTGCGTCCGGCAACACCTACGACGCAGCTATATGTGTCTCGTCTGCATCACACTACAAAGACTGAGGAACTTGTGGAGTACCTCAGAAAAAAGACCAAGTGGACCTTGAGGGTGGAGAAATTGGAGTCGCGCCATAACGTTGATTTTAAGTCGTTTATGGTGCGAGTGCCCGCGGAACATCTGTCCACCTTCATGAAGGAAGACCTTTGGCCGAAAGGTGTCGCATACCGACGATTTCGTGGCAGGTTACGCGACACCTCGCAGCGAAACACGACGCCGTCGCCGCTGTCTCGTGCTCAACTTTGTGTTTAGTTTTTTATTAAATATGTATTAGTCTAATAAGTTTTCTATTTATGTATTTGTATAATATGGGCCTTAGTAGCCTGAAATAAATGGTTATTATTATTATTATTATTATTATTTATTATTATTATAATATTCAATTGAGAATGCGCAAATAGCTCGTATTTTTGTAGTCTATCTTATACATAATCAATGTCACACTGTTGAACCAATCATCATGAAATATAACTTAATAAAACTCCTATTATCAGTTTTGTTTAAAGGAAACAGGCATATCTCTTTTCTTTCTATGATAAAAACTAAAGTTAACGTGGCGCATTCATAGTTTATTATTTTCTGTACGACTTAATTTAAGAATCCCACCAAAAATGTATTAAAAATTAAATATTAAATAAATATTAGTTGGATAAGGTAAAGGCTTTATTCTCTTTAAGGCTCTCTTTACTCCAGCTTCTAGTGCAGAAACTCCGCACCGGGAATTATTAACCACTGGAAATTGAAATATAATATTGCTCAAATGAAGAGTTGTTCACAAGAGGATGGTTTACGACTAATATTATTAAGAGATATTTTAAACAACGACACCTCAAAATACCCTTTGGTACCCTACTTTGGCTACCAGAAACCGGATTAGCATAAATTATTCCAAATGAAAGCGAAGCACCGCAAATATTAAGAACGTCTCCCACATGCCGCAATTTGAGGCCTCTTCAGCCACAAATCTGTCGTTTTAAAGCTTGCACTAATGAAATACAACTTGAACTGCAATCTCCGTCAAAGTCTCGTCTCGACAAAGTGTATGCAAATTGCTGCTAAATGGTTTTTTCCCGTATCTCTTTAATATGCCGACGGTCGTTCGAGGCATTACCATTTTAATTTCGGCGGTTTTAAGCCTTATGCGCACTGTGACGATGCGCCGTTACGACTATGAAGAGAATATTCATGCTGGGGGAGAATCTGATGAAATGTATTATTGCTGTTGTGGCTTCTTGCGTTTTAGAAGTGATCAAGTTTGAGTGTATATCACTCAGAAAGATTCGGGAAAAAAGTTTATTTATAAAGCACTGGTCACCGGTAATTATTTTGACAAATTTGATTATGTAAAAGTTAAAATACCTAAATATTTTTCGTTAGCCAAAATATATTATCGTGTCTCATTTAAAAATGACTCAGCATCGAGAACATTTTCGTGCGATGATTTTCTACGATTTCAAATGTGGCCTAAAACCTTATGAGAGATAACCGTTTGATCGACTTCAAATGGCTTCTATGGATGAAGAACCTTCAAAAGGAACCATCTACCGGGGCATAGCGAGTTCAAGCGAGGTCACCTTTTTTTGAGATGAACAAAGGAGTACTCCTCCTACGACGGCTGTCACGGAAGAAAGTGCGCTGGCAGTAAAAGAAGTAATGCAAGAAAACAGGCGAATTACATACGAAAAGATGCAGCATACACTGCTTGTTGCACGAACCTCGCCGAAGCTCAAAAGCAGGTCCGTGTGAAGTGATGCCATGATATGATTTAAAAATTTAAAGCAGCCTTGTCTCGTTAAGGCTCGTTTACGACATTGCTATAGGTGACGAATCCTGCATTTATCAATACGATCCGGAAACAAAGCGTCAGTCGACAGTTCGACTGTTTCAAAACAAATCAACACTTACGAAAGCGAAGCGATCGAGAAGCGCAGGGAAAAATGTTATCGCTAGTTTCTTCACTTTGACGTGGAATCTGGTTTTAATTCCATTACGAGACCAAAACAGCATCAGTTTTGGTCTCGTAATGGAATTAAAACCAGATTCCACGTCAAAGTGAACTTCGAATGGTATACCACAAAATGCCTGTCAGAAATTTTGTCTGCAATGAGCAACAAGCGCCCGAACACCGGGCTCCGCAGTGTACTGCTTCACCCTGCGGACTCAGCGCTCAAAACGAGGGACTTCCTGGACACAACACCGGTCAACGTCTCGGGTCACCCTCCTTACTACGTGTGACTTCTTTTGATTCCCTAAAATAAAAAATCTGCCGAAAAGATTACAGTTTTCATCGCCGAAAGACGTGCTAGCAGCGTTCGAGAAGGCCGTCTGCAACATTTTTTACAGTCCGCCGATTGTAATTTTTTTTTCGAAAATTGGTCCAGAGCCATGAATGAAACTTTGTATAGAGACTGATGGAGAGTTTTTAGATAAGATTTAATTAAAATATTTTATCATCAATTTCTCAAAACTTTGTTAGTGTCCCACGTATTTTCTTACACCAGAGACTCAGCTTTAAATTTACTGCACTACCGCGTCATAAAACGGTACCTATTTAAAACCACACAAAAAATAACTCCCGCATATTATTGACAGTCCACAGTAGCTCTTACGGAAGGTTTGATAGGTCAAGGACAAATAAGGGACTAAATGTATTTCGAGCAGAAAGGAAGGACATCCTTTATCCCTCCGAATGAGAAATCTATATCTCATTTAACCTATCGCAAACAATTAAATTGTGGTGTACCATTAATTGCGCGCTTGTTTTAAAACAACGAAGGGTTAAGGAAAAGTTCGCACTACACAAAAATACAAACAAGGGGGACAAGATGTCAGCAAGGTTAATAATAATGGGCCCGATGTAGACACAACACACACATTTAGGGAAACTGAAGGTTTTGACTTTGCAATATGACTATTACTGCCGAACATATGAGGTACAACTTCTTCTTATTCACTATCTTTTTTTCGTTATGGCGTCAAGCCCGCGATTTTAACTATCAAAATCTTGTCATAATGGTATACAGAGAACTGCACTGCGCAAGCGCGCGGACATCTTTGAGCGCACCACGCATGCTCCAGTTCGCGCGCCGCGAAAACGAAAAAAAACATAGTGAATAACGACCCATATTACATTTTTTTGCTGAATGGTCATAAGTTCTACTATAAGCCATTTCAAGGTTATCCATTAATTACCGGACACCCTATTTATGTAATTGTAAATAATATTAAACATATTTTTCGATAATGATTTAATTTTTTAAAACAATATTTTTTAAAGAGATTTTAGATACTATACGAATATCATCTTTCGATTCTACCCGTATTTTGATGGACAAATTTGATATTGTGACTTTACTATAATAATTAAACATATAGCCTAGCGGACTTTTTAATGGGTAATAATAATGAGTACATTATTTTGATGTGTCATGAACAGTTTTCGCAGCGCATTCCAAATAAGCAAAATATTATAACTTGAGTTACAATATTGCAATTTTCGTAAGGATCTCTTGTACTATTACTTTTGTACAATAAAACATAGCTTATGTTACTCCTCGATAATATAGCTTTCTAATTGTGAAAGAATGTTTATCATGGGTTGAGTAGTTTTTGTGTTAAATCGTAACAAACAAACAAAAAAATCAAATCTTTCCTCTTATATAAGTTAGATTGTATATTCAGTTGATTTAAAACTCAATGGATATACATGAGTTCAGGAGATACATGGTTGTTTAAAAAAACACATTAACATTACAATGGTTATTATTGAAACTAAGATAAGGTAGACAAGAACCCTAAAATGCATGCCCAATTTAGACGTTACGGTGAAATTAGTATTGGCTCTTTTTCAGCTTTTAAGCCCACGTTCACCACCAGCAAAAAATATAATACATTTAAAATCATAGTGAGCCTAGGAACGTTCCTTTTCGGTGGAAAAGCACTACCTATTTGAGTTAGCCGAGTTATACCGGCAGAGGAAAGTTTCAACTTTCGAATTTAATACTAATATCGCATGAGATAGTTCCGCATTTTTGGGATATTACTTGTAGTTGAAGTAAAAGTAGAATGATTGCTTGTTAGACCCGGGTTGGGTTAAAGTGTAATTGGTTTTTTCTGTCCTTTGGTACCCTATTAGGGTAAGTTTGGATTAAACCGGAACAAAGGGATAAATTTGTCAAAGAAAAAAGTTGACGTCCATCAAGATGGGTCCAAGAATTTGGGTTAAATTCTTTTATTAAAAAATGCGTTAAAATATTCAATTTAGTGAAATATCTTTAGTTAGAATTGCTTAGTATTTGGTGTCACTTCGTATTTTATAATAACGTGCTCTCACGCTTTACTGAAGAGATCTCTCTTCAGTAAAGTGTGAGTGCCCCCACTGTACCGTAATATAAATACAATCTGCTGTTTTATAAACTTCCCGATTAGATCTAGCAGATTTTCTATATGTACAGTCGCTAGCGCTTGCTAACTTGTATTCCACTTAAGCAGGAAACATAAAGATATAAAAAAAGTATACAACTTCGCAATACTGAACTGAGATATATTCCAGAGTAACATAGAATTCTTCTAGACAGGTTTTTGTAACTGGCCTTTTGAAACAACAAGCATTTACTATTAAGCTAGGACGACAAATCGCGGAAAATGATGAATAATTGAAAGTCTCTAGAGGTTGAAACAAAGGAACGACAAAATTAGCGCTTTATCTAATTCTTAAATATTTCTAGTGTACTCTTCGATCATCTCTTGACAGATATCTATTGTTAATACTAACATACTAGTTTAGCCAACGAAGATCTTAGCTGTAACACGTGTTTGGCATACATTGCTGGACTAGTTCCAAGTGCTGAGCTAATGATAGCTTAATAGATTGATGAGTGATTGACTACCACCTTCTATATGTAAATGCCATCGAACGTTGGGCACTGGAAAACTGGATCTTATTATTTATGCAGAAAGCTGTAAACTAGATACATAAATGAGAAATAAAACCAAGAAAGTATGCCTTAAACCCTGCATGACATTCTAAGATGCCCGAATTAACATGAACGCGACGCGCTTTGGATAAAAATACCGTGTAATGTAACCTTGGGAAACAGGTACCCCTTGAAATTCAGATCGGTAAAAAAAATGAAGTCTCTTACTTTTGAATCGAAATTTCCTTATTTTATAATTTTTCCCCAATCTGTTTCATAGATGCGCTTCATAGATGCTAATGATAAAATTGTTTTTCACCTAATAGGCTAACTAAATACCCAAAGTAAACCATTTCACTGCAGATGTTTGTTCCGGCGCCATTGCAGATCTTCACTAATTAGATCACGTAGCATTGAACTGTCAGATGATAGTCGAGAGGAATCCACAATCATGTTAAAGGATGCGTACTCGTTAGGCAAACATGGCAGACTCTCTTGGGTCACAATCCCACTTATCTTTTGTTCTGTGGTCACAATGATTAGTCTTTTGTTGTAAAACGTATAAAATAAGAAAGTCTTTGTTATATCTATGACTTAGTAAACCACTAGCGATTAATATATTTACCGAAAAGATAACTATATGGTGGACTTCTAAGAAAATCATTTTACGCTGACTGTAATAGAGAAACTTTAACTAAAAATGTGACAGTTAACTTGTCACGAAAACAGACGATAACGTAAGAAAGAAGATAAACACAGCGACGCGCCGTAATAAAGCCCCAAAACCAATTATGCCAAGAAAAACTTATTATACACGTGGGAGAACAACTTTATAATAATACTCGTATAAGTACGCAACAAGATTTAACGGTGAAAGTTCACGTATATAAAAATATCTGAAGGAACACGTCGTGAATTAATTTTATTTTACTTTGAATAGACAATTATAATAAGTGTCGCCCTTTTTTAAGGTCTTCTTTTTTTTGGACGGGAAATGTCTAACGCGCACTTCACAAAAGTCATTGTTCACAAGCTGAAGACTGCTTCCCACAACACCAAGTAGGAAATAATAAATTGTACTGTTTCAGTAAAAAGTTAACAATCAACTAGCGGACTGGCGAGACCAACTAGCTTGACTGCCAGGGTAAATGAGTGAATTTGATAGTATGAGGCTACTTCTATAGTTAACTATCAATTGGTTTATACCTTTAATTGAGTCTACAACAGATGATGAGATCGATGCTATGGTTATTTTAAAAGGTATTTCTTGCCAATTAGTTTATGAATACAATAATTGCATTTTTGAAAGATAGAAACATTTGAAGTCCTGCCTTTGAGGCCGGAATAGAATCATCTATTGAAATTATGTTACTAAACCTAATTTTTTTCTATCATTTCCTGAACGCGAGTTGGGCCCTCGCTTGCCGCTAGTTAAAGAGCTATCACGGCTTTTGTTGTTGCTTCGTTGCAGAGAGCATTTTAACGAATAATGATGCCGCAGGCCGAATATTGTAATTTTTATAGGCATTTCTTGCTAATTACTATAACTGTAAAAAAGAAGCAGTAACAAAAGCCGTTATATAGGTAGTTCTTAAACTAGCAGCTAGATGGTGCAATCGAGGGCCCAACTCTCGTACAGGAAGGGATAGAAATATTTCAGGCTTAGTGACATAGTCCAGATAGATGTTTTGATTTCGGCCCGGTTTCAAAAATGTAATTATTGTATCGATTCTATGTTTTAATATGTACTTAGATCACCGCACGACAATCAATTGTGTATCCAGAAATGTTTGTTGCAATTCGTTAAAATGTTGTTCTTCGTGTTCATTATATGAAAGTTGACCGGCCTCAGGCACATACAAATATTAGCTAGAAAATTCACGTGAATAAAAAATAATGCACGCACACATGCGTTTCACGGAAGGCGAACATTTTAATTTGATCTCCTTACTCTGGCCTTAACAGTCTCATTTGCAAGCTTCCCGAACACCTTTTTACAGGAAGTACAGACAATTTTGAACTTTACCATCTGAGAAATAAACGATATATGAACAGCAGGTTTAACATTGCTAGGACTGTGAGATGATTGCTCTTTCAAATGAATGCCATCGAGATTATTTTTTAAACTGTGTACTTAATATGTAATTTCCATCTGAAAAAGGGTTTACTTTCATGACGAGGGTTTATTAGTTTACTTAACAACACTTGATATACATTAAAAAGATAATAATGAAGGTTAAATCAATTCTGTATGGGTTCTTACGGCGTATATGACGGGGTTATGGAGCGTAAAGGTCGTTAAGACAACGTGGGAATAAAGGCGATTACGGGAATTTCAATGTTTTGAGAGTAGCAGCACGAAGTTCGATCGTTTGCACGGTGATTGTCACCCTAAGGTTGCGAGCAATATGTTTTGTAATAGTGACATGCAGATTTACTTATATCTACAAGTTTTCATTGAATTCCCAATTTTTACCCGACTATTAGGAAGGGTTATGTTTTTCGCGCGTATCTTGTATGTATATATGTATGTTAAATTCTTTATTTCTGATATCTCACAATCCACTGAACGGATTTTAACAATTAATACGTCGTTAGATTCGTCTTGATCGCCCGAGTGCTCTTAGATTTGTGACATTTGAAATAAAAAAATATGCCGGCTGTGAGATATCAAAATAAAGAGATGTGAAAAAAAAGTTGTTTTGAATACTGTGGTATCTAATTAAAAGACTCATTTTAAGCATTTAAAAAAGGTATAACATGAATATGACTGTAATACTAAAAAAGTTAGTTAGCAACCATTCTTTTTTAAATTTTCAATACTTGACAATAGCTGTGATAAAAGTTAGTTGTTACGTCGGTTACATCCTGCAATCACTAAAAAGTATTAAATAAAAAATAAGTTATAAAAATAAAAAAACAAGATCCCCTACATAATTATATAACTTCATGCAGTCAGAGGCACTTTACTAAGTTCATCGAGATTCATTATTGCCTCTGACTGCATGAAATTATATAATTATGTAGGGGATCTTGTTTCCATCTTTTTTGTGCAGGCGGGTTTTTATATTTTTATAATTTGATACCTTTATTATAATCCTAATCGGATCAGTATTGCACCTAACGCATAGATTTCTAGGATCACTTGATATAACATTACAATAATTTTGCCTTTTGACTCTAAAGTTTTTTTTTTTTTTTTTTTTTTTTTTTTTTTTTTTTTTTTTTTTTTTTTTTTTTTTTTTTTTTTTTTTTTTTTTTTTTTAAAGACAACTCCCGCAGTAGGGTACAAGCCCTGTGTTACGGGGGACTTTACAAACATACAAGTCACGGACACAAATTACACCCAGACTCGGAACAACAATTTGTGGATCACACAAAGTGATGTCCCGTGTGGGAATCGAACCCACGACCTCTTGCGTAGCAGTCGGACACACTCCCACCGCGCCACAGAGGCAGTCTTAAGTTTAAAGTAAGCAATAAGTATCAAACAATAATACTAAGTCGTAAAGCAATCAGTCAATACAAAAGCAAAGCCCAAGTCTTTAACTTTACTTTACTTACTACTTTACCTGATTAACTTTGCTCGGTCATCCTGCGATGCCAAAGATTTGAATAGGAACAAAGAAATGGGTAGGTAAATTTAGATACCTAAATAAATATTTTTTTAAGCGTTTTTCTGTCGGGTTAGTATTTGATAGATAGAGTTCATCAAATATGAATTACACCAGCTTACGATCGGTCACAGACAGATATAGGTTCAAAATGTTTAACACGACTACGACGACGCCCTACTTAGTTGCGGGTCCAGGATTGTTGTTTGGGGGGCTTGAACCAGATAAGGCCGTTGTTGCACCATTCACACGAATCGAATGGGAGAATGGTGAATGTTTTTAATGGGGGCGTGAGCCCCCTATCGCTCCTGGAACCGCCACTGGTAATTATTATACCCACCTAATTGGAGGTTGGCGGTTTTGCCGATTTTTCAAATACTCTCAGAGAGGAATTGGCTATTGGTAGTTACGAAGTTCTCAGGTTGCTAGTACCTACTCAAACAGTTAGGTTCACAAGGTTTGAGTTCCTAAACTTACACCATTATTATCGCATACGATTCATACTAGATTATGTAAGTAATTTGGCTTTTATACTTCTTCTACTTAAAAGTTTAAGAAAAAAACATCGTTAAAAGTTTTAACAATTCTTCGTGGATTAAAAAGAAATCTTGCTCTGATTAATGTCGAACTGATACTTTCGGTCGTTTTAAAAAATGTATAGATACATTGTTACAATTATGTGAAAATTAGTGGAATTTTCTTCAAGGGACGTTATCTAAACTTTTCGTGATCTGACAAAAATCAACAGAAACAATACCGCGAGAAAGCTACAAACAAAATAAATAAATACAATGTACAAAGAAAAATATACAAGTAGATAGTCGGTTCGTCCCTCCATTTGCAACAAAAAGGCGCCGATCGCATCGACAGCCGGCCGCCTATTAATTACTGCCGCTTAGTATTCATTGTCTTTTGTCTTTTCTTTTCCTTTTGTCTTAACACTGGCAAGCGATGCTGTTTGCGCGTTTAGAATGTCATTTGTCTGTCCGTTGAGATTGTACCGCAATTAAGACATTTTTTCAATAACTTTGATTGACTTTTGTGAAGCTTTTGGATAAAATCTCCTTTTTTGGGCAAACCTTAAGAGAATAGCAGCGTAAATATTGAATATGATTACAATATAAATTCTGTACCATCTGAAATGAATAATAAGCTGATTACGGACGATAATTGGCTGTTTTACAAAAAACTACGTAACCGTTGCAGTCGTATGTGTAGAGATGTAAAAAGACGCCACATTCATAACTCAATTATAAATCTCAATACAAAGCAAGTATGGCAATTTCTCTGATCCCTTGGCATCCGTCAAATCTCCTACGACAGTGGTAGTGATTTAGACGTTAATGCGCCTAATTCACATTTTTTTACCTCTCCGACTACAATCCCTAATAACATCAAAAGCTCTCTCTAGTTTATTTATTTTTATATACGTGTACTTACACTTCATACTACTCTCAATAATTACTTTCTCCTCTACAACTCAAATGTTTACTGGGAGAAAACTCAGTATTAAGTTAAGCCTTTGTATACATAGATAAAATAAGCGTTTTGTAATTTTTATGTCATCTTTTTGTAATTTTGTGTCATTTTTTTAATTCAGATACCATTACTGGCTCCGAACATATTATAAACTACCCAAAATATGAGCGAAGTTAAAGAGACTGATAATGATTTCATTAAAGAAACAAAAGCCTCACAGCAAACATTAACGCCGGCAACTCAAAGGTCAAGTTTTAGTACAACAGCTTATTAATGTAAATCCCGCAATATGAGAGTAGGCATCGTGAAACTTTATCTTCGTATTATACAGAAACCACACAATGTTACCAGCTAAAATACACTTAATTTGGATTTATTATAGGCCAAAAGAAAGGGCTTCTTGAAAAGGTATACATACAACATTAGTACATTTTAATAGATTGATGTTACACTTATTTAGTTAAACCTAAAACATTCTTTAAAAGGATTATTTTGTTACTAGCTGTCCCCCGCAACTTCGTCTGCGTAAATTTTCCCCTTTTTTTATAATCCTATGTTACTTCTAATACCTCCAAGATTATGTGTACAAAGTTTCATGATGATCAGTTGAGTAGTTTTCGCGTGAAAGCGTAACAAACAAACTTACATTCACATTTACATATTAGTAGGGATATTATCACTAGGGTGAGTAAAAAGTTATCATGCGTTTAATGCTAAGCAATCACTGCTACCTATATTTTAGAGTTGACTCGCAATGTGGGTCTCACAATAATATAAATATAAAGATAACGATAAATAGTGGTGGGATTGAAACCCACGACTCTTGATAAGATAGCCAGTCCGATGCCTTCACCACTAGGCTACCGCCGCGCCACTTCAGTTATATAGATATTAATCCGACTATTAAAATATTTAATATTTAACAAAACGCCCAATGCCATGGGTATCGACCCATGGCATTGGGCGTTTTGTTAAATATTTCTAAATTTCTCAGATTATTAATTGACTTCAAAAAGGAAGAGGTTCTCAATTCGGATGTTTATATTTTTTATGTATGTTCATATTATCAAAATTGTTATTTTTTTTCGAACGAGGTTTATTCGATCCCCTTTAAATTTCGTAAAGATCTGTGGATGAATTATGGAGACAGACAACGAAACCCTTCAATAAATGCCAGCAAATCAAAAAAGCAAGAAAGTCATTGAAGTCGGTTATAATGTTTTTTTGCAAAAAAAGTTTTTTATCAAAAAGTATTAACTTCACTAATCGATAAACCTGCTACTAATGCAGTACTACAAAAAAAAATGTGGCACTAACGTAGGCACTAGCTTGGGGTCGTGGGTCCGCCCACGTGGTACCCCATTTACCTGTATGGCGCGGCTAGTAAAATGGTAATCAAGCTGGAATAGTCGCGATAAGAAAAGCAAAATTGAGAGATTTCCGGATATTTTTCCAATTTTGCTTTTCATTAGAACCTTTCTCGGACTTCGACGAATATTTGAAAAAAAAATAGCCATTTCGCTGCAACGTTTTCCGCGTAGTACATTTGGCGATTTATTTCTAATTCAAGATAATGTCAAACCACGCTTATATCACTGAATAATACAATTATGAGGTGATCAGTTGGGAGGCGTCACCGCAGGCGGATGTGCCAATCAACAATTAATATATGATACGTTGTGTGCCGAAAATCAGTGTCACGTTGTGGTAAGTGTAGATGGCTCATTTGAGCGATCGCTTAGTGGGGTGCAGGGGGCGGATGTAATACGTACTTTTGTTTGTTACGTTAGTTTTATATTAGTAATTATCTTCTGATAATATTAGTATTTAATGAAAAATATATGTTTATATATATTGTAATGAACACAAACTTTAAATAATGTATCAAATATTATGTGTTTGTCTGTGACTCATTCTAAACGGCTGGACCATTTTCAAATTTATGTGTTTGAATAGCATCTAAAACAATGCATTGATCGGTAGGTAGCACTATTATCAAGTTTTGTGACAGGGCAACGCTTAATCAATGCCTGATTTCATAAAATAGTAGTATTTGTATAATAGGTGAGCACCTAGTCCAGCCATAAATTCTGTTACAAATAAAAATGCATTTTTTTTATGAAGTAATGTAATATTACTAAAACATATTTATAAAAGTCTACTTTTATAAATATGTTTTAGTAATATTACATTACTATACATACTTACATACATACAAGATACGCGCGAAAAACATAACCCTTCTTTACAGTCGGGTAAAAAAAAACAATATTCTATTCAAAATGGCCACTTTTGGCTTTTATACAGGCCTTTAATCTGCCTGGCCCACGAATCTATGGATTTACGCACTGTTTCCATGGGAAATTTCGCCACTGCTTGCTCCAGAGATTTTTTAAGAGACTCAATGTCGCCGTGTCGTTTAAAGCAAGCCATGTCCTCTAAAACTGACCATAATTTGTAGTGTAGAGGGTTGAGGTCTGGGCTAGATGAGGGCCAGTTTTCAGCTCTTATAAAGTCCGGAACGTTGGTTTCAAGCCAGGCTTAGGTAGTTCGTGCATTGGTACCGTGTGACCAGGTGCACAGTCCTCCTGGAAAGCTCACGGTGCATTTTTAAAAGTGTATTGCTGAGAGGTTTCCAACACGATCCAAGACTGTGTCTTGGTACACTATGGCTGAAGTTTTCACTCCTTTTTCATAAAAATGTAGCTTTGTGACACCTTGATAAGACACGCCCCACCAAACCATCACTGACGCAGGATGATGACCACGCTGTACCTTTCCGACCACTTGAGCAACTTCTGTAGAACTGTGAGCGTACACTTTATCATTTTGCTTATTGTAGTGCTCTTCAATTGTGACTTTTTTTTCATCGGTAAAGAAGATATTTCTGTGCCTTTCACCTGCCTATCGCGACAGAAGGCGTTTTGATCGATCCACTCATTTTAATTGTAAAGATTGATTTGAGGCATATCCTGTATATTGACGATAAGCATCGAGCTTCAGGTCTTGTTTAATAATACGTGACAGAGTCCTAGCGGGAATCTTCATTTCTCGCGGTAAGATTTTTTGCTTCCTAATGGGATTTCGACGAATTCTGGCTTTAACAGAACAGCCTTTTTAGTTCTAATAGCACTCGGCCGCCCCGATCTTTTATAGTCTTCGACAGAAGAAGTGTTGTTGTATATGTTGATAGTACTATATACGAACATACGGCTGATACCAAGCTTTTGAAGTGTCTGGAATATGACCGACGGCTCCATACCCACTTCGTGCAAGGCGATCACCGCAATCCTATTTTCTTTAACACCCCAATCCATATTGTAATTTGATAATGAACACGCAAAAATATGTGAAATGGAAAGAACTTTTAAAAATAATAAACACGATCCAAATTCAAAGTAACTAAAAAATTTAAAAAATAAAACTTTTTATCCTAACAGTATTTATGGTCGGTATGTGTAGTAAATAGGCCACCTAACGTATTAACAACCGGTTACAACTTCGCACGATCATCGAGATCGTGCTATGATTTAAAATGCATTACATAAAATAAAATATGCGTGTCGATGTCAGGACTACTATTATTACACGACAATATCAACGCAAATGGAGCATGTTCAGGCAGCGCGGGCACCCATGCGGATAGCGCGTAAATATACTGTCGTATTGCGGGCAAACTACGTAGACACTGTTTAATTTGCAATTTATTTATTGACAGCTATTTTATTACTAGTATGCACCTGAAACATTTATTGAGGAATCGCTGTAGCACTCATAGTAAGGCTACGGCGTAGCCTGTCGTAGCGTCTAGACATTCAAACTAATATTATAAGTGTAAAAGTAACTCTGCTTAAGCTTATGATGCTGCCGCTAAACTGATTTAGAGGAAATTTTGTACAGAGATAGTTTGAGTCCCGGGAAAAGATATTGGACATTTGTTATCGCGATAACCGACATCAACGTAAGTGATCGATGACACAGAAGCTAATACATATATTTTTAGATTTTTTGTCGGTCTGTATACAATATTTTTATCGAGAATACTCTTAAATTCTAATTCTCTAAAAATAGAATAAATATTACTCTTCAATTAATTTCATTATTTATTTAAATACCAAATTAACATTCGGCATTAAGTAAAAGTAATTGTGACGGCAATCGTAGACTCAGGGGCGTAATCGCTTGTACAAACGAGCCGTGCGGCACCTCACAGGAAACTACCGTGTTTTGATTGTGACCCGGAAACCGAAGAGGAAACATCGCGGTAATGTGTCAATAACAATGAAGGGAAACGGCCAGTTTAGGTGGCAAACCCGGGGCATTAGTCAGCCTGTTGTCTCGATGAGCAGCTGAAGGGAGATATCGGATGTGCACTGCCCGCGCTGAGCTGAGCTGATCGCGCGCGGTGCAAATTATACAACTTAGCGGAACGTACTTTTTAGTAAAACAAGCGATCTAGCGTTGATTTTTTTAAATAAGTAGTTATGTGAAATTGGGTTCCACATTACTACGAATCTTGTTAACTCCTCTAGCTAAGCTCAAAGGCTTGTGTTAGAAGTGGGTTAACGTCGGTAGTATAATGGGTAGGATTTGAACCCGCGACTTCACGATTGCGAGTTCGGTGTCTTAGCCATTAGGCTACCGCCACATACGCAAATATAAGTCTATATGAGGACGACGAGCGCAAGAGGTCGTGGGATTCCCACACGGGACACCACTTTGTGTAATCCATAAATTGCTGTTCCGAGTCTGGGTGACACTCCCGCGACACAGAGCTTGTAGTCTAATGCGAGAACGTCTTTGAAAAAAAAAAAACGTTACAATACTGCCTCCCTGACCGACAAGCATGCGGCTGTAATGTAACATTTATGATTCCATTTCGAGCATTACGTTACAACGCTGCGTCCCTGACTGACAAGCATGAGCATGGCATGAGCCTGTAATTCAAAAAAATTTTTGTTGATTTTACAAGTTGTATCAAAATATTGCAGATTGTATCATTACAGGTTGCGCATTGTAATGCTCGGATCTGTAACCTTTCATTATGTTTATCCTAGCACTCGTATTATGTATCGTTCTTTACAGATTTACATTTCAGAATCAGCTCATGCAAAATCGATCATGCAAAAAATTGTATTTTCTTTTACAGAGGAACGAATTTAACAAATTGAAAGTAATAATGTTATATTAGTATATAATGTTATTATTTAGTTCGCCTGTAACATGCGCTGGCGCCATATTGACAGCCAACACACATCGATCTTGCGAGGGACGGTCCGCACGCCGCGCGTCGCACGACTCTGCACCGAACCCATTACCCGGCCGGACGCGACAGATAAATTGTTATAGATAAGCTTTTCATATCACTGACACACGTATCCATCAAATTTCCGACTCCATGATGTTTTCTAAAGGTATTTTAGATAAAAGGTTTTGACTCAACATAAATATTTATCTGTAGAACAACATACGAGCTGAGAATTAATATTAATACATTCAAAACATTTGTGGATTTGGGTAGCGTATAAATAAATGTGTATGTCAGTCTATATACATTATTCTACAAGAAAATCAAACAATAAACAATGTAAATAACTTGCGAAAATTTCTCGGTTATATTAATATATAACCGAGAAATTTTCGCAAATTATGTACAGCTCTAATAGGATAATACGTTAATTAAAATTACAGAGATTTGTTCAACTTAAATAAAATGAAGTTAGGTATTACGTGGAGTGTGTTTTAGTGTCGAGGCTAATTAACTGACGGCAGAGTAATTAACGTTGCAGAGTATCTCTATTAAATATCCAACAGGCAATATTAGGTATAGAAGTAGGACGGCGTGGTGCTGTACTTATAAAAAACTGTAGTAATACAGTTTTTAGCGGTTTGTCCGTCTAAAAGTAGAAATGAAAAATAAAGGGTTTCTATTAGAAACTAGCTGCCCCTGTTCCCCGCGTGGTTGATTTTATGCGCAAGGGTTGTTTTTCGTTCTTGATAAAAATGCGAAAACACTTTTTTTTTTATTTTAAACGAAAAAGCTAAATAAGAAATTTCACATCTTAGACTTTCATACAAACTTTGACACCCCTTTTGAAATTACCGAAAATCCTTTTTTATCGAATGCCTACGTAAAGAACACTTTCTTAAATCTTTACGTCTCACAGTGGTTTAGGCTGAGCGTTGATCTGTCAGTCAGTTAGTCAGGGTAAAGAATTCACATATATGTAGATTACTTTAAGAACTGTATCTTTCCATATGTTCAGATGACTCATAGAAACACAAGATTAAATAAGAAATGTTTTGGAAACAAATGACACACGACTCATCCTATACTAGGCACAGCCACTTAAATATTACTAAATACATACCTACACAACAGGGATAAATTATACCCTGGCACCGAATAATCGTGCTCATCACACGAAATCGAACCTACCATCTCTCGCTTAGCAGCTAAGTTCACCAACTACTCAATAATAATTATGGAATTCGTCCTACCTTTAACATTACAATGTATTGTTATCAGCCGTTACTGACACGCTACAACCTGCTTAGTTAAGTCATCAAGCTAACGCAAACACAAAGCTAACTATTTGATTATTTATTTATTAAAACTTTATGCACAGAACTGTGCAGAGGCGGACTTAATGCTAAAAGCATTCTGTGCCAGTCTACCTTAGGGTGATGTAGAAATGAAGTATGTAGGTGCAGTAAACCTGTTGACATTACATATAATCAAACAAATAAAACTAAAAAAAAAAATAGTATAACAAGTCCCAATTAAACATACTTATATAAATACACAATATACATACATAAATACATATATATCTACATAAATTACATGATTATTAAAAACTATTTATGATTGATTATATTTGGATATAAAAAATATTAATTTTAACAGAATATTAGATAACT
This sequence comes from Herminia tarsipennalis, assembly GCA_945859575.2. Taxonomy (NCBI): domain Eukaryota; kingdom Metazoa; phylum Arthropoda; class Insecta; order Lepidoptera; family Erebidae; genus Herminia; species Herminia tarsipennalis. Next base: position 27,005,515 of record OX243841.2, on the reverse strand, counting down.
TATGTATCAGATAGATATAAAATAAGTTGCTAAATTGACAGTTTCATTTGTCACTTAAAATTATAAATATTGGTGTATGCTCATAACAGCTCGAATACACTTTGTGAAACATCGCTAGAACGAAACTCTGTTGGAATACATCTCGATTAGGTATTATTTCGTCATCTTGGACCCGCCTTCGTAATAGTACTCTTATGTAGGCTAGTGTCTGTTGTGCTTGTCTGGAATGTAGATACTTACTGAGAACACCAAATAGATCTAGATTATTTATCAAAAGGGTCACGTTTCATGCCTCAACATTATTCATCACATCGTCCTACACTCTAAAAGAAGTACCGACCGTCTTCGAACTAAGATAGACGAGCCTTGTCCCGTGGCTACACCCACGTGGCTTTTGTTCTTGGATGGTTATGTTATTTCATAATACAAGACGCAGTATTATTTTTCAGGAGTCAATCCATATTTAAAAGAACGAAGAGGAGGAGTGATACTCACACACAAAGACTATATCTCCCAGCGGGTACGTCCGCGGGTCTGCCCTAACAACACATCGGTGATAACATCTGTATGTTTGATAAACATCTGTGTATAACAATTTTCAACTAAAGCAATATATCTAACAAAACTTTGCAATTGAAACAAGACAAAACCAAAGCAAACAGCTTGTAGAATCCAATGGAGAGGTCAGTTATTACCAGGCCGTGGTCACCAAGGCACAGAAGGGCCGGGCTGAATATCGCAAATTTACGGCGTGGAGAGGCTTAAGTGCGCAGAGTGGGGTCACAGTCCGACTGCTCGACACGCGCCGGCCTCCGTGTCAGATGCACGCCGAGATACTGCTGGCTATTTGCCTACCTACAAAGTTGTGTGAAAGGTTGAGATACGTAACTACTTAGTTTGAAATACCGATAGCATATCCTTATCATCAATCATTCAAGAAAGGTTTGAAATTGTATTAATATTTATGACAAACAACTACAGTTTTTTATAAAGATCATATTATGAAAATATGTATGTACATATATTACGGGTCTTAATCGCGTGAATAATTGAAGATAATGTCTACAAATGTTTATCAACATTTATAAAAAGATCATAGTTAACATATTTATTAAAATTATCAACAAACACTGAACTCAACAGTTAAAACTGTAAACAGTTATTTAAAAGGTAGGTACAAAGACCCAGCAGGGCACAGTGGCAGTAGCTGAAAACCTCGTCGGCAACGCGTCAAAACAACGTATAAATATTCATGAAACCGCACGCTATCCATTAGACCTCCTCGCCATTCGGCACAATTGACAAAAATATCATTAATAATATCAGTCAAAGACATAAAGTCCATTTTTTATTTGTAGATGTTTTATGAATATAAATATACGAGTACCTTTCTGAGAATTTAAAATATGCTTGTATATGTGGATATCTAAATGACTAAATGAATAAATTCAATTTCCAAAAGCTACCGCAGGCGATAGAGTAGCATCTCTCATCTCATTGTGTTATGTTGAGAAGAAGACAGCAGCATTGAAAGTGGTCTATCAGTTCGAGAGCTAATGCCACAGACAAATAAGTTTCAAACTTACGACAGTTTTTGCAACAGTGGCCAAAACAAACGTTCAAACACATAGGTTACGTTGTATAAGTTCAGTTATTCCCAAAACATGAATTTCACGACCGGCGGACATTAAGGGGGCGAACAATCTAAACTTTATGAACCACAGCAAGTGCTCTCGAGCAGGAGTCGAACCCGGCGAGTTGTGTTGAAATTAATTGAGAACGGCCGTGGTGCGGTGTCCCGGACGACACCCGCCCATTGTTCGCACGACATACACTCTCTCGCCCCAGCCGGCCTCCTCGCCCCACACTGTCACCAATTAAATCCATAGATGCTAATTTAGAGACTTAGTTGGATTGTTGAAAACCGCGGTATATTCAATAGATACGCTTTGAAATAAGCAAGTTTGAAAGTACTTTCGGCTTTCTACAGTTGCCTCAACTAAAGGTTGTTTTCAAATTAAATTTCGTTGGGTATTTTGTTATACTTACCTAATTACGTACTGGGTTATGTGAACCAGTCAAGCGAATTTGGCGAAGGGCGCTCTCGCGTCTGTGCCCGGTTAAGTGAAGGCCGAAGTTATTGTATACGTATGTTTATTGTAAAATTGAGTATGTTTCCGTCATTATGATTGAATTTTGTATGTGTATTGTGTATTTTAATATTAAAAAAAACAACTTAAAGTTTCCCGAGCGTAAAGGCTGAACAGAGTTTATAAGATTCCACGTGGCATGACTTAAATGTTGGTACTTCACCTGAGTTTAAGGCGAAATAAATGTAGAAAGTGTAATTTACATAATAATGATACTGACTAAATACACACTTGGTACACAATAAATAGGAGTATTATGAGATGCTCCATCAACATTCCATTCTCACGCTCAAGTACTGGCGGCACAAGCCGATGATGGATCGGCCCCTATAGAAAGTCTCGGAATTCACAAATCATAATAGATTTATTAAACTCACATAAAAACGAGCCCATAAAAACTCACCAAACATCTTTTGAAGAGAATTTCATCCGCCTCCTTCGATTACAACGCCAAGTTTGAGAGTCCCTACAATTCATGAAATTAAATTAGTATGTGATGAAAATTAAGAACCTACTTATTGCTTTGATAATACCGAAGTTTATTTTCTCGAGGACTTTACCCACGAATAGGTAAGAGTGTAAACACACGAGAACCAAGCTTATTAAATTTTTGACATAATGAAATGTAGTACATATACGATGTGCTCGTTGCCCATGAAGGTTTATTTTTAGAAATAAATCTAATTAAGTATGTTTACTACAGGATCTAAAGAAATTGGATCATTCAATTTCAGAAATGAGAAAGAACCGTCAGAACAATATTCGTATCTTACTAGTGTGAATGTCGGTTTTCACGATAAAAACTATCATATGCCCTTTCGTGGGACTCAAACTATCTCCATACCTAATTTCAAACTACTTTCATGTTTATAAAATTTGTTTGAATTTTATACGAGAAAAGGTGAGATCGCAAAACCTAAATTTATTAGGATTCCGTAGCCAAAATGGCAAAAATGGAACCCTTACAGTTTCGTCATGTCGATCTGTCCGTCTGAAAAAATTACTACACTAAAATTATTTCGGATATGATCGGTTTTACCGTCATTGAGTTATGGCCGAAAAACTACGTTTCTCAACAAACTGTCGTAAGTGCCATGAACATACGCTCTTCTGCTGATGAAATTATTTCAGGCTGCGGAACCCTACACTGAGAATAGCCCGACATGCTCTTGCCCAGTAATAATAATAAATTATAATAATAATAAAAATGATTTATTCACTTAGGAAGCAAAATACTACACTTGAGAAAAGTCGATTCTACATTTACTGGTAATGCCTGTTCGCAAACAATAGGTAAAGCCCGAGAAAAGAACAGACAATAAAAACTCGGGGCCACTCTTTTCAAGTTTTTCAAGTTTACAATGATTCTCTGTTTATAAACTGTATATGCAGGTAAGGTGCTGCCACCATTATATTATACACCATATTAGAAGACTGATGCAAAAAAAAGAGGTCAATAATATTAGAAGAGTACACGAGATCGAATACATCAGCCTCAATAGGTACAACATAGTAGGAGCATGATACTTACGATGTAAAAACTTTATGTGCTTAAATATTGGCCAATGTACTGCTACTTAATGAATAAGTATACATGTTTTTTAAAAAAAAGAGTCTTTATTATTGTCAGGTTTCGTATTTAAAACGACCACAGTACCTATGACATTAATAAATATGATTTTCATTCCCCGAATCCTAATTACAAATCAATGACACTCTTTTTCATATTACCTAATTATAAATTGTTATGAGCAGTATTATAACAATTTTCAAAGATATTTCTTGCCAATTTCTTTATTATTACAATAATTGCATTTTTGAAATAGAGAAAAGTTTGAAGTCCAGAACCCAAGACTTCCGTATGACAAACCGGGGCTGGAATCGAACCATCTAACCGGGACTATGTTACTTAACCTCAAATTTTTCAACGCCATCTAGCCGAAAGTTTGGCACAAGCGAGGTTTAAATTTTTCTATCTTTCAAAAATCCAATTACTTATTGTAATAACAAAGTAATTGGCAAGAAATGCCTATAAAAATTACTATAATATTCGGCCTGCGACATCATAATTTGTTTAAAATGCACACTGTAACGAAGCAATAACAAAGCCCGTAATAATTCTCAAACTATCGGCTAGATGGCGCAAGCGGCGCCTGAGTCGCGTGCAGGAAGGATAGAAGAATTTGAGGTTTAGTAACTTAGTCCCAGTTAGATGGTTCTATTCCGTTGTCATACGGAAGTCTCGGGTTCGATTCCTGGGTCTGGACTTCAAATTTTTTATCCTTCAAATATGCAATTACTGTTATGAGCAGGTTTGTCGTATTGCAAAATGGCTCGAAGTCGTTCATCTTAACGTCTTAGCACAATCATAGCATACAAAAAAGGAAAGCGAAAAACTAAACTATCACAACTAGCTAAGTACAGAAAACAAAACAGTAACTCGCTAGACTGGGGGACTATTCCCGATCGAAATCACAGAGTCTGTAAACTTTCCGCACGAGTGAGTGCACATGAAATGCGGCACAAATACGAGACACAGGGCGGCGGCAGCGGCAGCGGCACAGCAGGAACAACAACACCGTGTTTATTTGCGGAAAAATACGCGCAGCGCCTCGTTGGCTCGGCCCCGGACTACACCCTGCATAGTGTTTACCGAGAAAATGACGAAGTAATCGATGGTGTTGTATGGCAACAGGATGTGTCGCTAATTCGATTTGGAGTAAAGCCGAGTAATTTTGGCTTTAGGACGGCTTTAGCTGATCAATAAAGACGTGTCCATGCTTTTTGGTGGATATAAATTCTTCATCAAGAGCTTTGTATTAAGTAGGTATACCTAAACATATACTTTTAAGTAGGTACTTCATTTTAATAACCAGTTTCTACTTTTGGTATTGCATCTAAATTAGAAAATAATTTCACAATTAATTTAAACAGAAGCTAATTGCAATAAATTACATTAATTCTTGTAACAAATACATAAACGAACAAACTCAAACAATAAAACATCAATATTTTGTTCAGATACAAGATCAAAATACGTTCAACAACATTAGCTACACAAAATTCAATTTAAACTTTGACTAAGAAAACTTTTTGTTTCTTTGGTCAAAGTTTAAATTGAGTCATCTTCGACCAAAAAGGTATCCGACAATCACTGGCAACGTCATTAACACCAATAAACATTTAATACAAAATATTAGTTAGCTACTTGTTCACTCCACAAAAGGAAAATGTACTTTCTTAAAAGCGAAGCGAAGGTCATAGAGTATAATGTTAAAGGCTTCGACCATTTATAAGGTAAAAGGTTACCTGAGGCACCTTTAGACTCGCCATCAAAAGACGTTCCTGTAATTAATGATTAAGGAGTTCTTTTGTGGTTCCTATTCATGAATATTGAGCACAGAGAGCTTGTTTATACTTTTATTTCAGTAAATCTGTATTAAGATGAAGGAAAGTCTTCCCTTGACCCCTGACGTTTCTTGCGTACCTACATAAGCCACGGTAACTGTGCCATATGGCGGACCGTTTGTACTTTACACCGTTATAATAAACAGAAGCCAATCCCAGAATAAACAGTACCAAGTAAGCTTCTATAAAGTAGTCTAAGATAATAAACAAAGCAAATAGAACAGAAATAGAAGAAATAGATTAAGTAGCTTTTATTAAAATGTACTTACATTTTGGCAACAGCCAAATTCCTCTACCAACGTAGGCGCCGGATTATAAGTAAGCACAAAAATGATAATTATTTTTACGGTTTCCTATTATTACGTGTTTTCCTAAACGATAAATATTAATTTTGTACCAAGAATTTCCTCAGCCAGCTCAGTGTACGTGTACCTAATTGAAATTAGATCAAGCGGTTATAATGGAAATTGAGCCCACATATTGGTATTTTATCACGACATATGATAGGATAACAATAATAAACATACCTAAGTTAGAGAAAATACCTTCAACTGCATGAATAAAGTAAATTTTGGTATAAGCTTAGCATTAGCTGCGTGTGATATATTGCGGAATCAATCCATGCAAGGTATGCTAAAATTCTTAAAATTGACAGTAACAGTTGTGGTACTCGTACCTACTGAAGGTCTTCTCAGGACCCTATTATTGATACAGCGTCTAATTTGTTTATCTACTGAGTACATTACTTAGAAACATTTTACTTTGATACTATTTTGACAAAATTAAGTTAGGTTATAGTAATTTTTATAGGCATTTCTTGCCAATTACTTTATAAATACAATAATTTCATATGAAAGAAAAATTTAAAACTCAGACCCAGGAATCGAACCCGAGACTTCCGATCGCTTTACCGGATGCAATTAATGTATTTATAAAGTAATTGGCAAGAAATGCTTATAAAAATTACTATAATATTCGGCCAGCGACATCATAATTTGTTAAAAATGCTCTCTGTAACGAAGCAATAACAAAAGCCAATAGTTCTTAAGGACATGGCTAGATGGCGCTTACGAGGGCCCAACTCGTATGCAACAAGGGAAGAGAAATTTCAAGTTTAGTGACATAGTTCAGGTTAGATGGTTCGGCTTTCGCGCTCCGGTAAAGCGATCGGAAGTCTCGGATTCGATTCTGAACTTCATTTTTTTCTTTCAAATGCAATTATTGTATTTATTAAGTTAGGTTAACCATTTTCTCTTTTTACCTTACTCTACTAATACAAACTTTGCTTTAGGTCATAGTTTAAATAAAGTAGTATTCCTTAACAAAGCAACTTTTAAATTAAAACACAACAACAGATATATATATTAGATAATATTGTCTTTTCGCAAATAAGCGATTGATACATTGGCAATTGTTTTTGTTCATTTGGCCTAGAACAAACAGAAGCCCGAACGATATTATTTCAAGGAGAGTTCAGACGACGAAACCGTATGTTGCCGACTTGCCGTGTCGGCGGCGGCTCTAGCTGACCACTCAATGGATTATTGTGCCTCTGTCTGTGTGGATCAATGGAGTCGCAAAAGATTATTACTTATTTTTTGCCTAATTTTATTAGGATAAAGTTTCGAGATACCTAGCAATCTATCCTCAATCCCTATAATCTTATTTTATTCTCAGTAGTCTAGTAGACATTGGTACAAAAGATAACATACGATATGACGAAAAAAAATTTAAATTATGCCTATCAGTCAGTTTTCTAAATAGACTATTATTGTAGATGTTTATTTTTAAACAAAAACAGACGTAATGTCCAAATAAAAATCAATCAAATTGAATCACAAATTTCAATAGTTGTGTGAGTCTGCATCGCGTGGTTTTTTATTCATAAAACATTTCGAAGTTTGCCAATACAACAGTGGCGGTGGATGAAACAAATATTAGATTATTTATAATTGAATTGTCGAGGCGATGTTTTATGTTTGTTTGTGAGTCGCGCACTTATTGAATTATGTTCCGTGAGAAATTTGTTTCTTTTTTCACGCTCCTGTTTAGGTGGGACATGTCGTGAGAGATGAAATGTTGGAATTCAATTTAAAAGGGAGGTTTATCTAGTTGTGATTTGTTTCCTGTTTATTTTTGTGGGAGATGCAATAAAGATAAATATTTGAATCAGAAATAAGATCACAAATTGTATAACCTAAATGTGACTTCTAGACTACATTACAGGAAGCTATAAAATAAAAAGCATTAGATGTTTCTCTTTCATATAAACTTGCAAATTGGTCACGTAAAAGTACAACAACGAAATCGTCGTAGATCCACACAAAACCATCGTAGATATTGATTGACACCTTGGTGGAGGCAATCAAACCGGCCATAGGTACATACGGCCCCACAAACAGACCCTTTGGACATACTCGTAAATCACGGGTTCGGAACGTTCGCGACAACCTTCATTCTACATTATTTATTTTAGTTTGCGTGATATGTACCTTAGAATGTATTTTAGTTTTTGCTTACACCGTAATTTTGGTAAAATATAAGATGTTAGGTATTGAGTTGTTTTTAGGACGTTAGATGCTAGCAATACTCGGGTACACACAATTTCTAAACCTTATTTAAATAGGTTAGGTACTATTTAAAGAAAAGTTACTGCAAGAACAGCTTAATGTAAGATCGTATTGTTGTAATATTTACGTGGGACGCTCAGAGAGTTTTGAGAAAGTAAAAAAACAACTTCTATGGATAAAATATTAATTAAATATTTTTTTCACTAGACTCTTTACAAATTTTCATGCGTCTGAACCTATTTTTGATAAATATTTCCAGTCTAAAAAGTCATAAAGAAAAATGGAAAACATAAAAGAATGAATCAAAATGCGTAAAACCAGGTGTAGATAAACAGGTGAAAGCGAGGCTGATCATTTTAAACTCAATAGAACCGAAGTTATAAAGTATCAATATAAGTAGATATTAAGCAATTAAAGAAAGTTTACAACGTTTTGATAATTATTTTGATACAAATTAAGAGCTGGCAATTAATATTTTTTTTTCGGAATTTAACACTTTTAAATTTAATGACACAGAAGACTTTACTAACGTAGTTACTAACGTAACGTAACTTTACAACTTGGAAAATTTGAAACGGTTATTTATAAACTTAAAAATGTTTAGTTTACCATCGACGTTTGAAGGCAAGGGACCAGAGAATGTGGCTTCATCCTCAAAAGAGACGATAGAAGGGACAGATAAGGCAACTTTAATGGAGAAAGTTACCATGATAACAATAATAATAATCAAGATTATGCATTATAGAAGATACGTACTCAATTAATGAAATTATAGGTCATGCAAATGCACGCAGGATTCCCCTAGTGTGTCCATCGACCGGCTCCCTGTTTTGACAGAAAACACGGCATCTGTCAGCCGACCGGGAGCCGGGGGTCGGTGAGCATAGTTTTAGTGTCTTGCTCTGATTAAAGGTTTTAATAAATATTATACTCTTTCTGTCATGCTTAAAATTCGAATAAATATACAAACAATCTAATACAAACTTTAATTCATCTACTTCCAGAACAAAACACGCGCGAAAATATCGTTCAAAATACGAGGTTCGGCGGCCAGTCGTTTGAATATTTTGATATTTTGAATGAATGATATTTACGAAAAAAAAATTAATTATTTAATTAATAAAGAGTATTTATTATAGTTTTATTTTATATACATATTAATATACTTTTAATGTAGATTTTTCGTAAGAACAGTCACTAAGTGCAGCCATACCCCTAAAAAACGGAGTTTTGCATTTAATTTTGGTCATATTTAAATGAAATCCTTATGTACAGTACTAACATTGTTTTTAATTTAAAGCCCTTACTATCATTTGATTAGATAAATCCAAAGTTTAATGTGTATATTTGCTTTACAAAGCGAAATAAAACAATTGAATAAAGCCAGCGTACGCCGCGACCGGCTCCCGGTCGATGGACAGACCAGGGATGTGTATGGAATTTTAGCTGGTAAAGTAGGTAATTTATGGCGGTTTTTAAAGCTCATTATTTAGAATATTTCTTAGACACATGCATGTTATTAGTATTATAATAGGTAGTTAGGTTTAAAAAGAACCTATTTCATGTATTGTTTTTATACCTGGAATAATATTTCTACCTGAAAATAATTCGAAGCTAACCGACTGATTTACGACCCAAATTTTAGTACATTCTTTATTCCCTTATCACTTAAAATCTATTCAATTAACAGATGTGCGTATTTTATTATGTGTAGTTGATAAGCTGAACTTATTATTTAAAATAAACTTTTGTATATAATAACAATAGTTTATTGTACATAAAATACAAACGACACCGCTTTTTGACTGAAACCGCGCGGCCCGCTTTGATAAATACAGGTAAAATGAAAAAAAATAATACCCTGGTATGTGATGTTTTTATTGTATTTTATTCTTTATATATTAATATGTAAATAAAATAAAACCCAAGGTGCAATTATTGTATTGTTTTATTGCTATCCAGAAATTAAAAGTACACCCGTTGTACCTTTTTTTTAAACTCAAATCTTGACTGAAATTTCTACTGGCTTAAATTAAAAAAAATGTATTATAAAAACCTTTATTTAATTAAAAATAAGTTAGAAATAACAAATAAACGTCAATTACAATTAAATCCGAGTAATTCGATAAAAAACAAAACACGCGTGTTCGATTTGCGTCTGTCCAACGACCGGGAGCCGGTCGGACATAGTTTAGGCGCCTCCTGGAGGGTGCTGTACAATAACAGGTTCGACTGTATTGATATCACTAATAATTTATGTTATGTTGTACCCCGAACTATACCGTACCTGTTCTATACCGCAAGGTGCAGAACACATACGGGGAAACGAACGCCTTTGAGGCGCATAGTTCATACGTATAACACACACTTTATCGACCTAGATATTTTCGCACTTTCTTATAATCAATTCAGAAAAAAGGCTATTGAAGTATTGGAATAGTTGCAAAACTTTACCTTAACTCACTAGTACTTACTAGCTTTGCAAAAGTTGCGTACGTAATTTATTTCTTTGCCATCTAATATTACTTCGCGGACATTGGTGTGGGTTACTTAGTTACCTTATTAAAAATACTCTTGTTATAATTTAATTGGAATGTGTAATTGCTCTATGTCCCAATAAAGTAATATATATATATATATCGCTGCTTTGCATGAATAATCACCCAAATCAAAAAAGCAAATTTTACAGGATAGCCATTTCAAAATCAAACAAAATATTTGTTGTCACAACTTTTTACTTATTTGAGTAATAGAAAAATTAAATGTATAAATCAAATGGGCATTAATCAAGGTCTGATTAAAACTTAACTTTTTAGGTTTTAAGCCTCGAATACCATCATTAATTGTTAAAAACTGCCCAGTGTTCGACTTATGGCAAAATTAGTTTTGTAATATTATTATGAATAGGAACATTAATCAAAATGTTATACCTGTATAGTTCTCAATTTTTTTTTTAGGGTGACATAACTGGTAATAATGATCCACAAGATATGGCTTTTTTCTGTAATAGTAATACAATTACAATAAAGACATTATTGATGAAAACTATGTTCACAATCAAACAATTTATTGGTTTTATGTTGAAACCATGGTAAAGAATTTCTCTGAAGAACAACACATTTTGGGTTATAATATTGGTCAGTATTCAAAATAAAATTATAATCAGAGACAAAACAATTATTTGTGGGACGCATTTTTAGAAAAAAAAAATGCTGTGATCATCATCAAAATCAATCAATCTATACATATAATAAAACTGTAAATTTCACGTGTCTGTACATGGCCGAACTTAGTGAAAAAAAATATTAGGAAATGTTCGAAAAGAGTATTCAAACACTTTGCTGCATTTTTAGAAATGTCTGTCTGTCTGTCTGTCTGTCTGTCTGTCTGTTTGTTTGAACACGCATCACGCAAAAACTACCGTACAGATTCGGTTGAAATTTTGCACGTGCAATCTAATAGATGCAGATTAACATTTAGGCTATAAATTATTACGCTTTTTCCCATAGGAGCTAAGCAGTAAGGGATAATGTCTGTAGCAATTTTTCGTTATAAAACAGTAACTACTTGACGGATCTTTATGAAAATTTGCAGTTTTATAGTATATACTATAGGACATTATTTACACTTTGAATCATTACGCTAACGTCTATGGGGAACGAGTAGCAACGTATTTTTTGTCGCACCATAATGGTTTATCACAAAATTTTCCACAATTAGACATTATCTATAATTGTAACCCATGGAATACATAACTTCACGCTAAAACTATAAGGAGCTAAACACAATATTTTTAAGTTTCATAAGAACAGGTATTTTAACGTGATACGTAGCGAACAGTATAGCCTCGAAGCTATGCTAGCGGACTTAGACGACGAAGTCCCGGGCTCGAATCCGATGTCTGATTATGTTCTTTTTGTATTTTTAAATTGTCTTTATCCTTTTTTAATATTTTTCTCAATGTTTTAGTTATTTTTTCGACCGTAAGTAACTTATTTACTTTGGTTATTATTTTTTTATATTAAAAATCAAGTAAATTATGCACCTAGGTAAGTTAATCATATGTATTGCATGCACTGCTGAGAGTAATGAATTAATCGTAGTACTCGTAGAAATGAAAAACAATATTACATTATAAATAAAAAGTATTCGACATTTTCCAGAAATGATGTGTACGTCTAAAAAAAGACATTACACGCGTAAAAAAAAACATGTAGCGCCATCTATGAAATCAAATTGTTCACCGTGATCAAATAATTCCTGTGGTGCTCGAGATGAAGGATTTGTTTCTTGCTGAGTGGCGACATTCTTGAAAGTAGATGGCGTTGTATTCAATAACGTTCTATACTTGGAAAAAGAAGTTTTAAAAAGAAACACATTGCTATGATTTTTAGAAATGTTTGTCTGTCTGTCCGTTTGTTTGACCACGCATCACACAGGTACATCGAGGATCATGTTTTGGGGTTATGGTTGGAGATCACGTGTTCATCAATTCAACGATAATGAATGGCTCAACATCGGTCAAGTGTGAGTAGTTCGGGTGACGGGAGGAGGGGGGTCGTTGTCTGTCAACCGTACCTTTAGGGATATCTGACATTTTCGCGGGCATGACACGCATGACACGCTCTGTGTTTGCTTACTAAAGTGTTACAGCAGTTTTATTATTAGTATTGCGTTGTAACACTATATGAAATACACCCCATTTTTAGCCCAAAATGGCATAACAGAACCCTTATAGTTCCCTTATGTCCGTCCGTCCGCAGCTTAGCTCAGAGACTGTTAGTGCTAGGAGGTTGCAACTTTTGCATGAATAAATTACTAACGCCGATAAAGTGAAAGAACAAAATCTTGAAAATCATTATTTATTTTAAGGGGACCTCTCTTATATGTAAAGTGGGGATGTCATTTTTTTCTCACCTACCTACCCCATCGTGTGTGGTATCATTAGATAGGTCTTTTAAAAAGCGTTTAGGGTTTGTGAAGACTATTTTTAGATTTAAGGATTCCTTTGTGTATAATATTAGGCTTTATAGTGAACATTTTTGTTAGAGTCAAGTGTCCCCCTGCCAAATGGTTGATGTTGGGTATGTGAAAAAATTCAGGGTAGTAGTATAAATACTAAAATTATAAAGAAAACTATCACAGTTAAGAACTTAGGCTTTACAAGTTTACGATCACATGGGAAGTAACAACATTTTCGTACAAATTCTATTAAAAATTATTAGGTAATAAGTAGGAACAACGTTGAAAGAATGAAACAAAAACAAAAGAAAACCCACTTTTTAAGCCGCACACCAAACTAACTATCTAAAAGAATAGAACAGATCGATTTTTATTTAGTAAGTATTTAGTCAACAGGACTGTTTCCAACATATTTACACAGAAGTTATTTCGTTACCTGAACTACCTTAATTTAAACCCGACTTTCACGCGAACGAAGTCGCGGGCACAGCTAGTTTGCAATATGAACATACCCACTCACCCACCCACTAAGCTTATTAAAATAATTCTTCATTATAAAAATATTTTATGTAGGTAGCAACAATTGGGAACCATAATAAACATAAAAACAATCAAACAAACATGATCTCTATTAAATTCTTCTTGAAAATAATATGGCAACTACCGCACAATCAGTCTTTTTCAGGTAGGTGTTTACATAAACTAAACTAGAGAACGGACAGACAGACAAACATTTCTAAAAATCATAGCAATCTTTTAAAACTTCTTTTACTAAGTATAGAACGTTATTGAATACAACGCCATCTACTTTCAAGAATGTTGCCACTCAGCATCTCAAGCACCTATACCCTAATAAATGTTTTCACAAATAAGGAATTATTTGATCACGGTGAACAATTTGATTTCATAGTTTTTTTTTACGTGTGTAATGTCTTTTTTTTAGACGTACACATCATTTCTGGAAAATGTCGAATACTTTTTTATTATAATGTAATATTGTTTTTAATTTCTACTACGATTAATTAATTACTCTCAGCAGTGCATGCAATACCTATAATTAACTTACCTACGTGCATAATTTACTTGATTTTTAATATAAAAAAATAATAACCAAAGTAAATAAGTTACTTACGGTCGAAAAAATAACTAAAACATTGAGAAAAATATTAAAAAAGGATAAAGACAATTTAAAAAAATACAAAAAGAACATAATCGAAATAAATTTTCTCACCTACCTACCCCATCGTAGTTTTTGCGTGATGCGTGTTCAAACAAACAGACAGACAGACAGACAGACATTTCTAAAAATGCAGCAAAGTGTTTGAATACTCTTTTCGAACATTTCCTAATATTTTTTTTCACTAAGTTCGGCCATGTACAGACATGTGAAATTTACAGTTTTATTATATGTATAGAAGATGGGTAAAAATCGCTGAAGTTCAATCAATATTAACGGCGACAATTCTAAACTTCGGACTAATGCCCAGATACCTAATCACCCAGAAAAACCCAATACAATTTTTTGTCTAACTTTGGAATCGAACTACCTACTTGCGCGTTGTGTTTGACTTGTCTCTTGCTCGCACCACACAACGCGCAAGTAAGAATAATATTATGCTTCTATCCAGAAATAATTTATATGAAAAAAATAAAATGTTAAAAGTCGACTCGCTCACGCACTGCACTATATGCACGCTTTACGTGATGTGCATATCCTTGTGCAGACGTAAAGCTTGATGGTTGCACCGAAGGTCGCTGTATTCACTACTAGCTGACCCCCTCAACTTCGTCTGCGTAAATTTTCCCCGTTTTTGCAACATTTTTTATTGCTGCTTTGCTGCTATTCGCCGTAGTCGTAGCATGATGTTATATATAGATTATCGTAGATTCCTCGATAAATAGGCAATTTAACAGTAAAATATTTTTTTAATTGGACCAGTAGTTCCTGAGATTATAGCGTTCAAACAAACAAACAAACAATCAAGCAATAAAACTCATCAGCTTTATAATATTAGTATAGATAATCTATATTAATATTATAAAGCTGAAGAGTTTGTTTGTTTGAACGCGGCAATCTCAGGAGCTACTGGTCCGAATTGAAAAATTATTTTCTGTTAGGTAACTTATTTATCGAGGAAGGCTATAGGCTATATAACATCACGCTACGACTAATAGTAGCGGAGCAGTAATGAAAAATGTTGCAAAAACGGGGAAAATGTACGCATACGAAATTGCGCGGGACAGCTAGTTCACTATAAATGGTTATAACTATTTAAACGGGAATTAACGCGCATTATTTGTCTTATGCTTACTCGACGTTTCGACCAGGTTGCACCAGCCGTGGTCACAAGCAAACTGTCGCAGCGATGTAGAGACTCTGTAAGGCCGATGAATCTTCACCTACCCTCACTTTTTTAGTTCCCGAAATATATAAATGGGTTATAATCATGTTTTTGAACTATGTTTAAGGTTAACCCACCGTACACAATATTAAAACAAGCCAGCTGTAAGCAAGAGTAACTATCTTGCTTTCGATTGTACATTTTTGAGCTTTATTTGTAAGCATTATTAACGTAATTAGTAATATGTTCTATTATTTTTACCTTGAATAAACAAATAAAACGAAATAAGTATTTATTGTCTTACTTACTCTTTCGTGAAGAACGTAGTAAAAATCAATGCTGCACTTTTCATTAAAAAAATGTACGAAAATTATTAAAAAAATATATTGATTAGTCACACAACTCAAAATGGAAATATTGCAGAAAATATCACTATACTTTCACACTATTATTTAGAATTGTCATGTTATTCACGAGAAATATAATGTAGGTGGGTGTCAAGAATAATAACAACTAGCGAACCTTGACTGTTGCACAAAAATGACACCGTAAATCAACCAATTGCCTAATGACATTTTGGTGCGCCACTTCGTCAATTTTGCCGATATGAATGTGAGTCTTACAGGCCATAAAATATGGACTATTTTGGATCTTACTGTATTATAAACAGATTTTTCAAAATTTTGGATTGTGCGGTTATTCATGCAAAGCAGCGATATATATTACAGGTCTTAATCACGTGAATAAACCAGTATTATATATAATTTCATAATGTGTACAAATCGCGAAAGTTTATCATAATTTATGTACTCAATTTATTGTAGAGTCTGTGGCTTCCTGCCACATGTTGAATACAAAGGAATTCCTATATAATTCTGAACCAAAATCTTTAAACATCGCATGTCGTCGTGCATCGAATAAACAGTTTTTAAATGGAGAACTGATTGATTCAATAGTAGTAGAATATAAAATAATATATATAATGTCTTGTTTGTACCCGGCTCACATAATACCTAATTTACTGTCTGTGAATTCAATAACTGGGAATTCAGGTTTTGTTATTTTTTTTAAGGATTCAGTTACGGTGAAATTTGATTTTAGGAATGTTTATTTTGGCAGGAAAAGTCAACGGACTTTATGAACGGTGAATGTACCGGCTTCGGCGCTGGTGACGGAAACAGTGGATGACTGGCATCGGCTACTGGGACATTAATTATCCGATGTAAGACGACTATTTAAGCTAGTTGTCAATTACAGGATACAGGTCAGATTCCCTGAGAAGTATGTGCCAAAATGAGGTTTACTAGGTTCCCCTTTACCACTGTTCGGGAAAAAGCAAAAGAAGTGTTCGGAATAGTTCATACAGTGTGTGGTCGAATTGAAGTTCCCACGTGAGATAATAAGCCACATTTTATAACCTTCTCGGATGACAAAACACATTTTTGTTGTATTTATTTATTGAAAAATACCATACTAGGAAATGTAGTTTTATGTTTTAGGCACCAACTTCAAAATGTTTAATTATTTTTTGTTATTGTACCTATATTATTTTTTGCTTTTTAGCTACGTTATATTTATTTTGAAAGTCGGTTTCAATATTTTCGTAAAAAAAATTGCATTAAAAAATTGTATATCTTACTTTTCAGTGTATTGGCTTGTAGTTGATTTATGTTACAATAGCATAATCCAAACTGCTCATTTATTTTTATAAAATGTTGCGTTTTGCGATACAAGGCCGTTGATTTTTAGGAGTTCACCTGATACTAGACTAGATCAGTTCCATTACATGATTTGACGGAGGCGAAGAATCAGGCATCGAACACGGTACTCAGATCGCTACCCGCAATATTTATTATTGAATAGTTCCTATTCAATAATAAATATTGCGGGTAGCTGGTGCTGGTCATCTGTGGTCATCATCAGTTCCATTTCACTTAATGGTGTTTTTTTAAGAGTAAATACACGAATTACAACAAAATATACCCAAATTCCTATAGGTGTGGCTTTAATATTTGAAGATTTTCCTTCATTTCTCCAAGATCTCATCATCAGATCAAAACTTTGATAACAACGGGACCAATCTGGAATACCCTTTCAAACGCAAAAATAATTTTTCAAATCGGTTTAGCCGTCTGCGAGTAATCGGTTTTGAAGTCAGTTGAAAATACCGGCTGAATGCTAATTTGGAACAAAACCAAACCTAAAGAATTTAAAGATTTTTGGATCAGTTGCTGGATATAGACTTCTTGATAAGTTGGACTCAATATGTTTTGAAGGGATAATAGTAGTCTTTTTAAAGGTGGGATTTAAAATATGGGATTCCAATCTGAGAAGATCTGTATAAAATATGTTAGAGATGTAGTTTTAAATGAGAAAGTAAGTGCCAACAAGGATTACGTAGGATAATATAAGATATAATATAAGTGAAGTGGCACAGAATAGTATTTTTAAATTATGTTTGAATAATATAGTGGACTATGGTCAAGAAGTTGCGAATAACTGAACTGAGAATTTGATTGAAAATGTTGATAAAATTGAAAGTGTGAGTAATTATGATATATTAGATGATGTGAACAAAGAGTTATGAAGTCTATAGTTCTGGTACTAACATACCAGAAAATGAGGTTATTTTCGGTTTTTAAGATGTGGTAAAAAATAATGATGATGTAGGAGTTCAGGAAGTTGAAAGTAGGGATTTAGATATTATGTGCTTGAATTTAAGTGCAATTTAACTTATGAGGAGCTATCAATAGTGAGCTGACTAGCGGAAATGAATTGAGGAGGAAAAACTATCTTTGAAAGAAAATAACACTTGGGAATGGATTTCCAAAAAAAAAAACCTGAAAATAAAAGGAAACTAATTTCTAGTAAATGTGTATTCGTAAAGAAAGCTGATGGACGTTAGTCCATCAGCTTTATTTAAGGCTATATTGGTAACGAGAGGCTTCGAACAGAAATATGGTGTAGACTATGACGAAACATATAGTCCTGTAGTTAATGGAACAAATGTAAGATTATTGTTAGCTATAGCTGCATGTAAGGGCTACTTTTTAAGTTGAAAGGAGAGATATTTATGAAAGTACCTAGAAGTAAGGATATGAAAGCTTTAATGGGAAAGTATGTAAGTTGCGAAATAGTTTGTATGGTTTGAAGCGGGCACCATTAATGTGGAATTTAAAATTAACCGATTTTAATGCAAATCGTTTTTAGTAAAATAGTGTTAGATTCCTGTATATTTATTGATAGGAAACGAGGTGTCATTCTTGCTATATATGTAGACGATGGGCTCCTTTTAGGGAAAAGTATGTCAGGGTTGGGGGGGTATTTTAGAAGTAATTAAAAAGGAATTTAAAATAAGAGTGTGTAATAAAGAGAAAAAAAATGTTGGTTTAGACATACATAGGTGTAGACAGTTTGGCATTTAATCAGAGCTCTTATATTGATAGAACAATAGAACGTTTTGGAAATAAAGATGTCAAGGGCTAAATTTGCATTTACACTTGGAGTCATGATGTTGAAGAGAAGCATGAGATAATGGATAATTATAGAGAAATGGTTGACTCCATGTTGTACGTGTCAACTTAAATAGGCAGAATGTATCATTTTATGTTATATTATTATGTTATCATCAGTAATAGTAGGCATCAGATAAATGCAAATTTAAATGACAAGAACAACATCAAAGCGGTTATAAAATGTATATGTCAAGGAAACGAAACATTTTGGGATAACATATGTAAAGAGTAACAATGATTTAGTGGCATATTCGGATGCAGACTTTGCAAGGGATCCTAACATACGGAAAAGCACTATACACAGGTGCACCAGTCAGCTGGTATTGCAGGAAACAGTCTATTGTCTCCCTCTCCAGTGAAGAAGTTGAATTTATTGCCGCTGCAGATGTTGTCGTCAAATTGCGTACATTCAAAATTTAATTAAAGAACTAACATTAGATAATCCTAAAACTAGTTTATTTATTGATAACAAGTCAGCAATTTGTCTAACTATAAAGAACTCAGTTTTCACAAAGCGATCAAAACATATTAATGTTCGTTGTAACTACAGTAAAGATTTAGTAGAGAGAAACTTTATCGACGAGCCAACCTGAAAACCAGCTAGCTGAAATTTTCACAAAATGTTTGAGTTTGTCAAAATATATGAAGTTTAGGTAAGAATTATTTAGTTAACATAAGTGTTTTAGTGATGTGGTGTTGTTAAGTATTTTAATTTTAAAGTGTTTTGGATTTTTATTTGAAATTAATAGATTAGGGTTTTATTGGGTTGTTTAAGTACTCTAAATATTGTTTTGTGTTAATAAGATTTGGGTCTAGTGATGGCCTGTTAAAGTGGTTAGTTAGTATAGGTGTTAATAGTGGTTATCTAATATTTATTTCTTTTAGGGAAAATCGTTTTAAAGGCGAGTGTTGGATATATAACTATTTTCTGGTATAACGTCGTGGTATAATAAATTTTAAAAAATTATGCATTCGGAGGCATTCATGAATCCCAGTGAACTTACTAAAATGACTCCGCCTGCATGATGAAAGGTTATCGTGTTTCAATCTTTTTTAAGCAGGCGGGTTTTTTGATTTTTTAAATTTATTTTTTTATTTAATTCTTTTTAGTGCTTAATTGTACGTGGTAACGTAACGTAATAATATCTGTTACTACCGAAAATTTGAGTGAAAACCAACTAGGTAACAAACTTTATATCGCTTTACATCCTAATCGGTTATTTTAAGTGAAAAATGATTTAACAAAATACCGAAAATACTTATCATGATTTTAAAAAATACCGACACGATGTTACACCACATGACATAGTTTGTTGACTTTATTTTTTTTCTGGCGTCTGGCTGTCGCCATTTTAAATGTTGATTGCTGTCATATATTTAATGACGATTGTAAGATTAATACGCATCGATTGACGTATGAATAATCAAAATCGGCCCGCGCGTTTGGTCTATATAACGAAACCTAATATAACTACTAACACAATATGTACCCATGTTTAGCAAATAAAAATTGAATTGAATTTGTTGACTTGACTTCATAATTAGAAAAATATTAGGTACATCAGAATTAAAAAAAAAACTAATTTAAAACAAACAGGCTGAACATTATTTATTAATACATATAATAATCTTAAATTACTAAATAATTTACTAAATAATTATCATAAAAATATGAAATCCTTACTACCTTTCTCTATCGCACAGATACTATCACTTATATGTCTTGTCCCTTCTAGGCGCTTAATAATTATTGAAACAAAAACATTAAATAACTTACAATGCAGGGGCATGCGTTGTATACTAATCCTAGTTATAGTTGTGTTGAAGGAGGCGGAGTCACTCACACACTAACATGGTTCGGGCGCTAGCGATTTTTGTCCAAATGGAGGTATACCGGACTTTTGGCCGATGGTTAGATGTAGGTGTAGATAGCTTGGCATTTAAGTGTAGTGAACAATGTTAATATGACAGTACCCCGCGGGGCCTGGGGTTCGGTCGTTTGCTGCTAATTGCAAACAAAACTTCTGACAGGCATTTTGTAGTACACTATTCGGCGTTGATGCTGCTTTGGTCTCGTAATGGAATTAAAACCAAATACCCCGTCAAAATGAAGAAACTAGCGATAACAAATTTCCCTGCGCTTCTCGACCGCTTCACTTTCGTAGGCGTTGGTTCGTTTTGAAACAGCCAAACTGTCGACTGACGTTTTATTTCTGGATTGTATTAATAAATCCTGGATTCGTCACCTGTTACAATGTCGTAAACGCGCCGAGCTGAGCCTACTTCAAATTTTTTAATCATATCACGGCACCACTCCACAAGGGCCTGCTTCTGAGCGTCGCCGTTGGTGAGGTTGTGCGGCACCCAGCGAAAAATGTGCGAAAAATGTAGAAAAGTGTAGAATCTTGTCAACGCTTCCCGAATCAATTTGCAGTGTACGCTGAATCTCTTCGTATGTAATTCGCCTGTTTTCTTGAATTATTTTGTCACTGCCAGCACACTTTCTTCCGTGTCAACCGTCGTAGGACAACCACTCCTTTATTCATCCCCCATAATATTTTTACTTTTAAATAACCAATTTTTAAAATAATTACAAGCGCCCAGTGCCTTATATTACATATAAACTTTATTTCGCAAAACTTTCTAAGTGGCCTGATATTTGTAAGTAATATGTGATTTCAATTTTCGCGGTTATCATTAAGGTTGAAAATACACATGCCTGTAGCTGGGACACTTGCTTAACAGCTCCTTGCACGTGCTACCTAATTGTCATGTGTATACACTAACTGGTATGCCTAAACTAGTTTTATTTATTGACATGCATGTAAGTGACCACGGCCGGTGCAACCTGGTCGAAACGTCAAGCAGTTTTAAGGTAAACAATGCGCGTTAATTCCCGTATAATAAATAGTTATAATCATGCAACGTGAAAGTTTAAATGTTAGTATGCATGTAAGCTACGAATCCACCATGGCAAGGTATACCAAAGCAAAGTTCATCTCACTAGAATGAATCCCAAAAGGGTAGTTTTACTATGCTTCGTTACAAAGCTGAAATACTTAAAGATTAAACTAAAATTACGGTCAAAACCACTTACCCAAGCTTGCAGACGGTCGTCATGACACCAAGGTTATAATATATTCCCTACCTACTGACCAGGGCCCCAGAAAGTAGTGAAGATTCATACAATACCATGAATACTTGGTGTATTCAACCCCCGTTTTAAGGGGCCGGTTTGGCCTGCAAATCACTTGACCAACAATGTTTCTTCACTTATACGGAAATTATTATTATTTTTCACAGCTTATACAAGCCCACACGTGTGCGTGGGTTTCACGGTTCACACCAAAGTACACAAATAACAATAACAATCTAACACTGGGGCGACGCCAAGTGTTCCAACAAATTCCTGTTACCAATTATTACATTACACTATAACTAAGCGCGCTCGCCAAAAAAGCCAAAGGCACGTGGTCCCAATTAACAAGTATATATATATATACTACTGACCCTCGCAACTTCGTCGAGCCGTTTCGGAGGAGTTAAATTACAAACACCGTGACAAGAGAATTTTATATATAAGATGTGACAGGTGTCTCGCCTTAACGTAGTGACACGACGTTTGAAAACGCAACGTCGATTTAATCGATTAGTATTAGTCGATTATTATAGCGAACACCTAGTATAAGTACACGCCACCGTGGTAATTTGACTTATTATGGAGACTTTGCTTACTTGCAGAAACACAGCATCAAATTGTTTGAATGCGTTCTACTTACTAAGTATTTAATTCAGTAAATATTAATAAGTAGGCCGTCGTATGATAATTTATAGGAACAAACAGAACAAAGTGAAACCGGAGGAGAGCTATTTGATCGGATAACCGCACTGAAAGGCTTCCACCAAAGTATCGTGTGTTT
Organism: Herminia tarsipennalis; assembly: GCA_945859575.2. Taxonomy (NCBI): domain Eukaryota; kingdom Metazoa; phylum Arthropoda; class Insecta; order Lepidoptera; family Erebidae; genus Herminia; species Herminia tarsipennalis. The sequence goes on along the minus strand of OX243841.2, from coordinate 26,982,648 downwards.
TCCTTGAATCAATAACAGATTGGTCATATTATAATGTACATCCATTACTCGTTTTTTTTTCACAAATTCAAGAAAGTAAAACTAGTGGGCAGTTGTGATTAATGTTTTTAAACTTTTGCGATTTTTATACATATTAGTTATATTTCGGGACTTAATCGCGTGAATTATTTAAAGGTACGAACCTTTTATTTACCCGACGTTTCGATCGAATTGCACCGATCGTGGTCACGGGTCGACTGGGGTACGTCGGGTAAATAAAAGGTTCGTACCTTTAAATAATTCACGCGATTAAGTCCCGAAATATAACTAAGTTGTGATTAAATTTTGAAACATTTTAAACTAGACACTTTGTGGTGCATGGTTAGTTAATTAATTTATTTTATTATTGTTTACAGAATGCACTCTTTATTTATTGACTCTCTCTCAGAGACGGGTGACACGGGTGACTGACACGATCGGAGAGATTAGGCACAGAACCGACAACTTAATAGATATATCATCCGATTATGATGAAATATCTAATTGTGACATTTTTACATTTAACATCTAAAGGATATTCTTACCTAATTTGATTGCTGCATAAGCTCTACTGATTACTACAGATACAAAAGTAACTTTTGTGGACATAATATATCTGCTCAACATCCTTTGGTTCAAATATTGGAACAAGTTAATCAATGAAGCAAAAATGAAACCAATGGGAACTGATAGACCCTTATCGTCAAAAATAACTTTTATTACGGCGACAAAAAGTTCTTAGAAAACAAGTAATACGATTTTTATAAAAATGGTAAGTTGTCCAAAGATAAAATACATGGTAACTGTTGGATTTTTTTCTCAACAATAACTTAAACAAAGACGACAAAAAATATGTTAAATAAAAAAAGATATGGCCCAACAAAGATCTCAAAACAAAAATTGTTGTCCAAAGATGAAACTTATCATAAATTATAGACCTCATCGCCAAGAGTAACTTTTATTATGATGTCAAACAAATCTGCTCAGGGAAAAAAAGATACGGAACTAAGAAAAAAAAAAAAACCCGCCCGCACAAAAAAGATGGAAACAAGATCCCCTACATCTTTATATATATAATTCTACTTTACGTGTATATGTCACTGAACTCCTCCGAAACGGCTGGACTGATTTTGACGATTTTTTTTGTGTGTGTTCCAATGGATTCGAGAATGGTTTAGATTCACAATTTGATTGAAACCGATTCACAAAAAAAAACAGGTGGTACGAAGTTCGCCATGACAGCTAATAATTATATAATTTCATGCAGTCGAAGGCATTAATGACTCTCGATGAACTTAGTAAAGTGTCTCCGACTGCATGCAATTTATTTTTTTATTTTTACTTTTGAGTAGTTGTAGCATGTAACAACTAACTTATATCACAGCTATTATCAAGTATTGAATAAAGAATGGTTGCTAACTAACTTTTTTAGTATTACCTACAGACATATTACCTATTTGAAATGCTTTAGATGAGCAAGGGCTCATATTAAGCATTTCAAAAAGGTATAACATGAATAAAGGTATAAAACAAAAAGAGATGTGAAATAAAAAGTTTTTTCGAATAGTGCAATCTGGGTATCAAATTAAAGGTAATTTGATACCCAGATTGCACTATTCGAAACAACTTTTTATTTCACACCTCTTCATTTTGACATCTCACAGCCGCCATGCGGTCAAGATATATCTAAGGACGTCTTAATTGCGGTCACAGTAACGCTGTGACCTGGCGGTGGCCGTTTGTGTGGCACATCATCTCTCGCTCGAAAACATTGATGGTATATAGCGAGAGTGCGTGGAATGCCCTTGTGGCTTTCTGCGAGGAAGTGATAGCAAGAAAAGAGGCTGCGGAAAGAGAAAGGGAGAGGACCAGCATTGTTCCATTCCGCAGAAGCCGCAACTATCGACAAAGGCCAGAAAACGATCTCCGTCCCCCTTGATCGTTGGCTTGAGAGCGATGGGTAGGGCAGCCTGTCATTTTCAAACTATAGACGGGATTCGAGACCGACGTAACAAAGCAGCTAATTAAAGCAACGGATGGGGCGATACACTTGGCCAAGGTCCGCCGGAGGTGAAGGAAACTATTCCGTAAGGGACACCCTCATCTCCGGCCATGGACCTACAAGACGTAACAACGTGTGATGTTTTAGTCGGTTCGAGTCCGACATACCCACCTACGGTGCCCTCGACGGGTTGGAATCCGTGAGGATTTCGACACACGTTTAAAAAAAGGTCGTTTTAATTGTATGAATCCGTTCAGTGGTTTGTGAGATATGAGGTAATAAAGAATATTACATACATACATACAAGAGCGTATCTTGTATGTATGTATGTAATATTCTTTGCGAAAAATATAACCCTTCCTGACAGTCAGGTAATAAAAATGGCAAGTCGTCCAGAGATAAAATCCATGGTAATTAATAATAATAATAAATAAATTTATTTTCTCGCCGCAATAGAATTATTTTACAATATTTATGTAGGTATACAATAACTTATACTAAAAGGACAAAGAAATTTGTACCGTGATAAAGCGATATGACCCGTCAAAAATCTCAAAACCAAAAACGGTAACTTGTCCACACTCAGGGCAGCTTCCGTTACGCCGCGTCCAAAATATGGAACAACATTCCACCATCGCTTTGAGCACTCGGCTCCATGGCTGTTTTCAAAAAACGATTACGGTACCATCTTTTGGATGCGCAACGAGAGCTGGCCCACGCGAATGCGAACATCTCTATTATACATAAGAAGGCCTAAAATTGGTTTAAATGCGTACATTTCAGAAAGTATTTATTTTAAATACTTTTTTACTTTCTCGCCTGAAACACAGGTTTCAACCTACTTCAGGCAAATATCCAACTGTGCCGTTTATTATTTGTAAGTGTACCTAAGTTATGCTATTGTACCTATACTTTATGAATATAAATATACTTTATTATTATTATTATATATTATACTAGCTGTCCCGCGCAACTTCGTATGCGTAAATTTTCCCCGTTTTTGCAACATTTCACGTCGCTACTCTGCTCCTATTAGTCGTAGCGCGATGTTATTAGCCTTCCTCGATGAATGGGCTATCCAACAAAAAAAGAATTTTTCAAATCGGACCAGTAGTTCCTGAGATTAGCGCGCTTAAACAAACAAACAAACAAACAAAGCAAACAAACAAAGAAACTCTTCCGCTTTATAATATTAGTATAGATAATATCTGAGCACACACACACACGCTAACATACACGTTCCTCACGTTCCATTGGGTTCCAGTTGAAAACCAGCGCCAGGCTCTGTCAGCTTGGCAAAATGCTGAACTCACACCACACCCATTTATTGCAGCGAGGCACAGCTTTTATTAATATGGTTTTCCTTTTTTTATCAACTGTAATTAAATAATTAATTATACCTACAAAATAAAAATATAACCATTTCATTATTATTATCTTTTGTCGAATTAATTATCATTATTATTTTTTAAATTGAAATATTCTGTTATTTCTTTTTGTTTTAATATTTTTTTCTCTATAGGTACACCATTTTCCGTTGAAGCTGTGACTTATGTGGTTGAACCACATAAGTCACAGCTTCAACGGAAAATGGTGTATATGTATCAAATAAATGTTTCTTTTATTTTCTTTTTCTTCTTTCCACAGATGATACCCATCATTATTGGTAGACCTCATCGTCACGAGTAACTTTCAGATCTATGGGAACACCAAAATATGTTTTTTTTTAATTATTACAATTTGTATAAAAACAGTAAGTGGTCTAGAGATGAAACGAAAGGCAGTAATTACAATTTATTGTCACATATCGTCTGATAGTGAAAGTCCCGTCAAAATGAGTCCACCCGTATAAAAGATTATCCAGAACAAACAGATAGACAGGCAGACAGAACAAGGGTGCAAAAAACTTAGATCTCAAATTAGAATATTATGGTTAAACTGTATCTCAAGTTGACGACATCTCCTTACGAGGGATCACCTTAGACGACAAATGCACCGTATTAATAAGTAGATTTGCCTAGTGGCGCCTAACAAAAATGTCAAATCTCTCGATGAATATTTAAAATATAATTAAATTATAATGTTAGTTATAAAATTAGCTGTAAGTATCTAATATTTGTCTATGTAAATAACTGTTGTATGGTTCTCTTCACTTGGACTACCAAGCGATTTTATTATGAAATCTGTAATTAATCTTTTACTTTTTTGAACCTGACGGGGTGTGTGTGTGTGCGCGTGCGTGCGTGCGTGCGTGTGTGTGTGTGTGTGTGTGTGTGTGTGTGTGTGTGTGTGTGTGTGTGTGTGGTATCGTAGCTGCCGGACGAATGAACCGATTATGTTTTTTTTGTTTGAAAGGTAAAATTGTCGGGAGTATTCTTAGCTATGGTTGATGTTAATCGGTCCAAGATGGCCGCCGCCACCAAATGGCGGATTATATATTTTTTCACAACTCCTTCAATATTGGCATCAAATGAAAGGGCTTGACTAGTACAATATTATACCTACACTGTAACAAATTTCAAAACCAAGATGGCAGCCACTACAACATGGTGAATTATATATGTTCGTAAACTTTCGGGATTTGTACACATAGAATTTTATAAGCTACGGGTCTTAATCGCGTTAATATTTTATTTTAAGGCTAAATACCATTGTTTATTGCCCGGCTGTGGTCATGTATAAAAGGTAGTCTACCTAATAAACAAAATTCTATAGGTATTGGTGAATTATGCTTCATACCTTTTTTCCCGGTAGTTATAGATTTTCAACCGGCTTTAAAAAGGAGGAGGTTCTCAATTCGATTGTTTTTTTATGTTTGTTACCTGATTACTCGCAGACTGCTGGACCGATTTCAAAAAATATTTTTGTGTTTGAAAGGATATACTTCCAGATTGGTCCCATTGTCATTAAAGTTCGAATCTGATGATAAGATCTTGGAGAAATCGAGGGAACTCTTCAAATATTAAAGCCACACCTATGATATAACTAAAAATAGGATTTACTCTTTAAAAGCACCATTGAGTGAAATGGAACGGATGATGAATACCACAAATGACCAGCGGAACTAAAATAAATATTGCGAGTTGCGATCTGAGTACCGTGTTCGATACCTGATACTTCTTCTCCATCAAATAACGTAATGGAACTGATAGTCTAGTATCAGGTGAACTTAAAGCGGCGGTAGCTTAATGGCTAAGGCATCGGTCTCGCAATCGTGAGGTCGCGGGTTCGAATCCTACCCATTATACTACCGACGTGAACCCACTCCTAACACAAGCCTTTGAGCTTAGCTAGAGGGGTTAACAAGATTGCTAGTAATGTGGGACTCAATCCCACATTGCTAGTTATCTTTTTATAAAAAAAACAAGAAAAAAAAAAAACCTCAAAAATCAACGGCCTTGTATCGCATACATTTTGTAAAAAGAGATGACCAGTTTGAATTATGCTGATGTAACTTATATCAATTACAAACAAATACACTAAAAGGAGAGAAATTAAAACTTTTTTTACAAAAAGATAAAAAGCGACTTCAAAAAACATATAAAATATCTTTTGCTTTTTAGAAAAGTACCTACCTACCATATTTATTTTTGACATCTTAGTACAAGTTATTGTCGACAGTAAAATTCATTAATTGTCATGTATTTCATATCTGAACAACTTACGGTTTTTATAAAAGTAATTATAGTTATTAATCTTCTATGGACCATTCTTTTTCCCGAACAGATTTTTAACATCATAGTAAAAGTGACTATTGACGATGAGGTATATCAATTACTATGGGTCTTATCTTTGGACAACCAACCGTTTTTGTTTTGAGGTTGTCGGAACAGCTTTTGTTGTCCGCTTAGTAAAAGTTATTGAAGACAATAAGATCCATCGACCGCCATGTCTTTCATCTCTATACAACTGACCGTTTTCATAAAAATCATCAAATACTTCTACCCGTTTCTTTCTTTCCCGGAGCCGTATTTTTGTCGTCACAGTAAAAGTTACTATTGGCGATAAGGTCTATCATTTCCTGTTGGTTGGACACCAAGTTTCGACATTTTGGTCCAATAAGTTGCATTGCTCCTACTCTATACCCATAGCCTGGTTGTTACGCTACTATAATATTGTGGTGGTCAACTAACCGGACACGGTCCGGACGCTGGCCGGAGACTGTCCGGAGAGGTAATTTGCAGCCCATCGGCAACAGGATATAAAGCGGTTGCGGTTTTCGATCAACTGAGACGGCACAGTTTTAGTTTATTGATGACTACTTACATAATGCTTATGGCATTGTTTTAGTAGAATTAAACAATGGTGCCTCACAATTTACAGAAGCAGGCAAGTTATACCTAAACACTAAACGCGAACAGTGTGTGGTGTGTGGTAGTCCACAGAGTTAAAAGTCTACGCCATCCATAGCACAGAATACACATAGAATACTACGTATCCATAGTACCTACTGCAGATCATGAAAACTTACTATAATGTATATTCTCTGTTCCACATAATAGCATTGTAGTTACATAGAAGTAAGTAATTGAACATTTTTATTCTAGGTACAGAAGTGGTCACATTTTAAAAATAGTACTAATTAGAGACTTTTTGTAATCAAGGTAAGTAATGCAAATCCAATAATACAATGTTTTCCAGTTGTTACCACTAGGTATTTAATTATTATAGTATTATACAAATTATTATTATTAGTAATAGAATCAAATGGATGAAAATCGCCGAAACAAACGAACATCACGAAAACAAGTGAACATCGATAGCTAACGTAAAAATAAATGCATTTGATTCTCAACCTTATTGACACTATTTACATTACTTACGTCGAATGGCAGAAATTTGTTTTGTCGATGATCCTCCATTTGATTTTATTAATTAAAATATTCTTTTTATTAATCTGTTAATATAATAATTCCAGACCTAGTGGCAACAAACTGGGAAAGGGACACTAGGAGCTGAATAAGTAATTGGTCTCATTAGTTAAAAAAGTCTCATTAGTTACACCAGAATAAAATTTCTAAACATGCAATGTAACTACTTGGAATAAAAATATCCAACTAGTTACATTAAGGTGCAGTGTAGGTGGAACAGAGGATTTATGTCTATTCATTTTGAACCTTGGCGTTTTATTTTTTTTTGTTTCTAGTCTCGTAACCAAGATCGGCGCTATTCGATATATTTTACGCGATGAAGTCCTGTAGGTACCTACCCATACTTATTTTTTTAAAACGTACTTAGATATTTATTTGTAAACGGCTCGAATATTAGGTATTTCAATCCGAGTCACTTAATTAATACAAGTAAGAAAACTATCGAACTAAAGTTAAATACCTGCCATCTTCCGAGCTCCTCGAAGTCGGACCTGAACTAAGATTAAGTAAATAGAAATAAAACGTAACTACTCAAGCAAAACGAAGTACAAAACTTGGCCGGACCGGAATCAATTCCACTGAGATTAAATGAAAGTATATGACACAATAAGAGAAGATAATACCAGCTAACAGCATCATATAACCGGCTATAACTGCAGAACAGCGCATAAGCACTACAGAAACTGCATTAGAAAGAGTAAAGTGGGGAAAACTTCATTACCTACCTGGATAGTGATGTCCAATAAGAATTCCAATAAAACTCTATTAAATTAGTTAACTATCCAGTTGAGAGCTATAGCTCCCGAGTTCTTAGGACAACTTTATTGATTCTAGTTCATAAGGAGTTGTGGCTGTATTATATGGGATCTCGGAAGTAGTATTTTAGTTGAATCATTTTTGGTACAATCGTCCCTGAGTAGAAATTCTAACTAAACCTCCTAAAAGTATGCTTCCAATAGTACCTACCATCGTCAATATGTCATTGTTTGATAATATGCAAAATTTTCAATGTGTGAGTGTAAACAAAAACACACGCTTTAGTAGTGCTGAGGCGCCATACAATATTCAGCGCGCGCACTACGGTATCCACATGAGTGTTATTTTTTTTATTTTCGGCAAGTCGTAGTAAGTTTTTTTTCTAAAATATTATTGGCTGTCACTCTTAATAAACGAGTCTTTTCAACTAGGAATTGTTTTTGATAGTTTAAGTAGACGTTAGAGTTTAATTAAAGATGCAGCTTGCATTTCATTTGTGCTTACAATTATGTAACTTTTGGGAGGATTATTTAAATTACCATTAGGTATGTATTCTGTTCGTCAGGAATTATTGCTTATGAATTATCTCAAGCTAGATGCTGCTAATGATTGATCACTGACTATGAATGGACCTACAAATTTCGATCACATAACTTGGTAAGTTTTCAATCACCGGGGTGTTGCAGTAGGTACATATCCGTTATGACTTAACACGGGCCTAAATACATAACTTTTGGTGAAAATCGACAAGGATCCTTATATTTCCAGGTAAGATCATAGGTATTAATACACTCAATTTAGACAGGAATGTTGTATAAAACTTTGGCTTCATCCGGAAACACCTAACAGCATAATTTCATAGGAACGCTACTCAAAACTACAGCCAAACTCGAAGTAGTTCACTAATTAAATCTAAACAGTGTTCGAGCTCATCCCATCCCTACGCATTCGTTGCGATTTACTTAAAAACTTCCGCAGGCAGTTATTACTTTGGTGAACTTCAGCCGCACGAAACAGTGTTTTTCTTAAAAATACGGTCTCAAAAGTTGTTTTATTGTAATTTCTTAAACTTAACAAGTAGGTAAACAAGTTTACTCGGCAGGCTCCTACTTACCTACCGTCCTGTAACTATACATATATAGATGTAGGTAAGCGCCAACAAGCACTAGGTACCCAGCAGAGAGTAGGTAGGTAGGTACTCTTGGTATTCTTGCTAGGTACTAATTAGAATTTGAAAGTTTTCCTATTATTTTACACATATACTAAGTACATACATAGGAGCAGCGTATCTAGGTTTTAGCGTGCGGACGTCGCTAAAACTACAAAAAACATTGTAGGTAAGTACAATCATTATTACGGCACGACACGCTCTATGATTGGTGGATTTTTTAATTAAAAAAGAAAAGGAATGACTACCTACTCTTTACATAATATGTAAGGTACTGTGGCAGGTGCGTCGGAGACTCGCCGCCTGCATAAAGCCTCATTACTTGATAACTGTTTGTCTTGACTTTCCAAAAGTTTGAATGAATGAGGAAGAAGAAAATGAAAAGACAATCGAGAGAATTGAAGGAAGCGTCAACGACGAATTGTCTGAAAAACTATTGAAGTGTAAATTAATGAGATTACAAATTGTTAAATATATAATATCGTTTCTGGGCAAATAAAATAGCATTTGATTCCTCATCCCTTGGATAATAGTCCCGGCTACGCACCCCAAAGCTAGCAACCTCACGTCTCAGTACCTAATTGCATCTAATAAGGGCCGGGTTTTTGGAAATCAATATAGATATATCTATTTTGGAAAGGGTTTTAATTAGTAAGATATCATGAGCAATATTTCAATATTTTTGCTTCAAATAAAAACTGTTTATTTAAACAGTATTTATTTGAAGCTAAAATATTGTATGTACAAAAAACTACGGAACCCTACAGTGGCCCGACATGCACTTGCCCGGTTTTTTTTTATAATATCAGTAACTATTTAACACTGCCTCTGTGGCGGGGTGGGAGTGTATCCGACTGCTACGCAAGAGGTCGTGGGTTCGATCCCCACCCAAGATAAAACTTTGTGCGACGAGCATGATGGTTTATTCTGTGTCTGGGTGTTATTTATCTATAATATGTATGTATTTAGAAATATATTGTACAAGCTCTGCTTAGATATTATTATTATTAACTATATTTAATTATCTACAACTTTTGACCTTTCTCTTTTTCCCAATTGTTTTTATACTTTTCTTTTATTCACAATAATTAACCAATGTGTAAAAATGCAAAACCGCGTTGTAATTTGTGTACTTCATGCCTTAAAGAAAAGATTTTAGTTGTCTTGTAGGTGTTGTTTTCGACGTAAGTTTGATTTACTGATTTAATACGATTATTTACCTAATTATATATTGCACACTTACATCTTAACCTAACATTATTAAAATCCGAACTGGCGAGAATTGTTTTCTTTGCCGCTAAAAAGGGGTAAACGTACGGGCTTGTAAGCCGCATGGTCGCTTCATTATAGCGTAGTGATGGGAATAATTTCCAATTATTGCAAATTAATAATAATGAAGTTCTCTTTACTGGAGAGGGCAGCTATTGCGATAACTATCGATGAAGAGGAAGCAGAAGCAAGGAGTAGGAAGAAACAGGTTAAACGAAAATCGAGCATCAATCCTCTTTGGAGAAGGCGTAAATATGACGGAGAATACTTTATGTAGATATTTACCAGACAATGAAGATAAATTCTCTGGATATTTTAGAATGTCCAAGAAAACTTTGCCATTTTACTAAATAAGCTACAGCCCACCCTTAAAAGACAGCAGACGAGATTCAAGACACCGATAGAACCTTAACAACGTTTAGCAGTAGATATGTCTGAAGTAATACTACAAAATAATTATCCTGTATAATTATTTTGGATCAAACCAATGTTCCCTGGAGGAAAAGTAACATAAAGCTCAGGATACTTTCGAACATGGTCAATCAAGTTTTCATCGTACATTATCTAATATTAAGGTATACCTAAATACCTAAGTATATCTCTTTTATTAAGTTTTTGCCCCCATTATATTATAGGTACACCATTTAGAGTACTGACACAAAACAAGAGATACAAATATGAAGAGTACCTACCTACAGGAGATTGGATATACCTACCTAGGTATCAACCTCAATGGACACAACATAGTAGGAGCATCCACTTACAATGTAAACATTATACTACTACTGCCACTGTGGCGCGGTGGGAGTGTATCCGACTGCTACGCAAGAGGTCGTGGGTTCGATCCCCACCCAGGATAAAACTTTGTGTGATGAGCACGATGGTTTATTCTGTGTCTGGGTGTAATTTATCTATAATATGTATGTATTTAGAAATATATAAGTATGTTTATCAGTTGTCTGGTTTCCATAATACAAGCTCTGCTTAGTTTGGGATCAGATAGCGTTGTGTGAGTTGTCCCAAGATATTATTATTATTATTATTATTATTATATGTTCTTAAATATTGGCCAATTTACTGCTACATTTTGAATAAGTAGGTACATATAAAGGTATTGCAAAAGAAAGAAAAGAATGGCCCTAATTTATAAATAGGTATTAATATTTGTTTGAACGTTTTAATGTTTCTAGTGTTGTTAATTTTATGATTAGTACCTGGATGACCGAGCTTTGCTCGGTATTTTCAGGGTTCCGTAGCCAAAATGGCAAAAACGGAACGCTTATAGTATAATAGTCTGTTTGTCCGTCCGTATGTCACAGGCATTTTACTCAAAGACGTCTTGTGCAAACGTAGCTGCTACTTAGTTTGATAGCTAAATTATAAAAACAAATATTTTCAGGCATTCCATACATTTAACAAAAGCTGAAAAAAAAATCAGCAAAAATCACCGTGTGGCACCATTCGAAATATCTACTTAATAATATTTTTCAATGGAATTTGTACGAAAATTTTGTTACTTCTCATTTGATCAGCTGTTACTCGTAAACTTGTTTTCCTTTTAATTTCACTATATATACTTCTACCGTAAATATTTTCACATACCCAACATCAACTATTTAGCTGGCAGAGGAGGGTGGACACTTGACTCTAACAAAAATTTGCACTTTAAAGCTTAATATTTTACAAACGTATCCCTAAACCTAAAAATCGTCTTACCAACCTCTAAACGTTATTTAAAGGCCTATCTAATGGTACCCCACACGAATATCCATGCAAAATTACAGCCTCCTAGCACTAACAATCTCTGAACAAAGGTGCGGACGGACGGACGGGCGAAACTGGGTTCCGTTTTGCCATTTTGGCTACGGAACCCTACAAAAACGGGCGAAAGCATGTCGGACCATGCTCAGTGTAGAGTTTCGGAGCCGTAGCCGTATGAAAAAATCCGATTTGCGTAATTGCACCAACAAAAGAGTATGTTCATAGCACGTACGCACTTTTGTTGAGAAATGCAGTTTTTCGGCAATAACTCAATGACGGTAAATCGAAAACAATTTTTGTTTAAAGTATTTTGTTTAAAGCGCGACCTTTTTGATTTTTTTCGTATTTTTTGACACGGTTCAATCGATAAGGGGCTGGGGGAGGACACAATTTTTGCAATTTTCTTTCAATGTGTAATAAAAGTTTATTAGAAACCCTGTCGCGTTGATAGTTGCTTAGGGCTTTAGGAGCCTACTAGAAATCTAGGTAGACCTAATAGCACGCGGCCCACGCGTGGTTCGGTGAGTGCAGGTTCTGATTGGAGCTAAATAATAACGCTTGCAAGACGATATTCCAGATTTTATATTGGCAGATATAAATTACATAGGTCCACGCGTACAAGTTGGGGCTAGGCTCAGCGGAGAGCTAGGTTCTGCAGAGAAAGGCGTGGTTCCAGGGTCCAGGCTTGATAGAAGGGAGCCACTTAACTCGGTGCGCTGCGGCACAGGTAGAAGCCCGATTTGTGCGCGCGCGCCGCTTATATAGGCTCGTGCGGGGGGATTGGCCACGCCCACGTAGGTTGATCCCGCGAGGACGGCGCGCGGCTGTATCAGCGCGGTGTCACACCCCCCCGGTTTGGGGAGAATTTTCCCTGGGCGGAAATTCGCTGCTGCTGGGCTCGAGGTGCTGTAGGTGGTCTGGCAGCCGGCTCCGCGCAGGATCTGAAACCAGGTTAAAGTAGGCATCAGGGACTTTTAGGTGAAAAGAAAAAAAACTGGGTGTATATATATAACCTTTTATCACTTTCATACGTCACGCAATCAGAGGGCGCCCTACAAAAAAAACAACACTATCATACGTCTGATTCAAAACAAAGCCGTGACACCTATAACGGTGCTTTAGCTAACATTCACTACATCATTCTTAGCAAAACCTTAAGGGAGAATGCACGTAGGCTATATATAGTTAACCCTAGAATTAGTCTAGATTTAAGTTTTTGTTTACGTTAAGAATAGGTATCTAGTTATTTATTGCATATAAATTAGCCGTATTTAAGTTTGAAACAAAGTTTGCAAAACAACTCATTCGACAGAAAAAACAAACAAAAGAATTCGACGAAGTCATTGGAGAACAATAGGATTAGTCCGAGCGTGGGAAACACATTCCACAGCGGCGACCGCTTGCCAAACGAAAACAGGTCGTAATAAATCGACATTGAGTAGAAATTCAAGTGCGAGTTATATCATGCAAAATTGTTATTGAAGAATGGGTTAGTGATAATTATTGAATGAGTGCAATATTTGAAAAAGGATTATTCTTTGTAGTTAGTTAATTTAATATCTTTTATATGCCAATCGCCTAGCGGTTTTCCTGACATATCTGACAGTTTATACACTAAAGGTGACTTTTTACCTGTAATTTTACATTTTATAAATTTAGGGGCCAGTTTCTTTGTAAAGTATTTATCTTTGTCGCTAAGATAGAAAGTTCGTTTCCAAACAATGTCGCCGACGTTAAATTCCGAGGGTTTTCGACGGAGATTATAAGACTGACAATTTCGACTGTGAGCGACTAGAAGGGCCGCCCCACGTTGGGCGCCAGTGTCGCGTTGATAGTTGCTTAGGGCTTTAGGAGCCTACTAGAAATCTAGGTAGACCTAATAGCACGCGGCCCACGCGTGGTTCGGTGAGTGCAGGTTCTGATTGGAGCTAAATAATAACGCTTGCAAGACGATATTCCAGATTTTATATTGGCAGATATAAATTACATAGGTCCACGCGTACAAGTTGGGGCTAGGCTCAGCGGAGAGCTAGGTTCTGCAGAGAAAGGCGTGGTTCCAGGGTCCAGGCTTGATAGAAGGGAGCCACTTAACTCGGTGCGCTGCGGCACAGGTAGAAGCCCGATTTGTGCGCGCGCGCCGCTTATATAGGCTCGTGCGGGGGGATTGGCCACGCCCACGTAGGTTGATCCCGCGAGGACGGCGCGCGGCTGTATCAGCGCGGTGTCACAACCCATGTCCTGTCGAATGATGTGCCACCCGCTGAAGTTTGCTAAAAAAAATGTTTCAGCTTCTGTTACATGTATGGAATGCCCCCTTTAAAATATTAAAGTTTATTATTTAGCTATCAAATTAGTTTGATAGCTAAATAATACACATTAATATTAGCGGCTACTACAAGACAACTTCACCAAATTGAATAGACAGACAGACAGACAGACGGACATAACGAAACTATAAGGATTCCGTTTTTGCCATTTTGGCTACGAAACCCTAAAAAGGAAAAAAAATAATCATCGGGACTCAACCCGGGGTCTTCTGGTTTCGGGACCGCCCGATGTGCCATAAACATACGCTCTTCTGCTGGTGCAATTATTCAAATCGGATTTTTTCGTACGGCAACGGTTGCGGCACCCTACACTGGCCTTTTTTTTGGTAAATCGTATTTTTTTGGAAATTATATTTAGATTATCAAATGACATACCTACTAATGAAATTTGAATAATATTTTTCGATCTTACTGACATAATTATAAAAAAATATGAAATAATAAAGCACAAATCAAAAAACAAAAATCAAAAATTTAAATAAAAAGGGAAAAAATAATCATAAAATAAATATAAAAAGAAAAAACATATGTTTCATTCGGATTCGAACCGGAGTCAGCTGCTTTGTGGATCGCCCGTTTCCCACCTAAGCTATTAAAACAATGGAAATCGCGGCGAAATTTACCTTCATATTCTAATGAGCAGTTTTTCATTGCTTGAAAATAACGATAGATCGACGTTTTTTAAAAATGAAACCTAGCTCCGATTTATCGCCCCCAAAACCCCCTGCATACAAAATTTTGAAAAAATCGCTGGAGCCGTTGCCGATATTCGAATTATATATACATATATATATATACAAGAATTGCTCGTTTAAAGATATAAGATAAGTAGTTTAAACTTCTCACATCGTGTTAAATGCAAATGTTAGGTTTTTATGATTTATAAATTCCTAATATTATTATAATTTTATTGTTTTAATTGTATACGTTTCACACAATATAGGTACCAGCTGAAGTAAGGAGCTCTATTCACTATTATGATGAGTTTTTTAATATTTAGCTTTACGAAGCTAAACGATGTGTTCTATGGTCGAAACTAGAATCTCAGAAGGCTTCATCATAGCTTTTGTTTTCTACTTATTTCTGCATTCAGTGGCGGCAGGTAGGTAGTTTCTTAGGCCGTAAAATGATAAGATTTCCACCCCCTCCCCCACCACGTCACGCGGCCTCGCACAGTTAATGTCGCCAACGACGCTTGGACCTATTCTGCCTAGCGCCGTCACTCTCTGCATTGGCACCCATACTTACAATGAAGGAAAATTAATTCCCTTGGTTTTTCTTATTGCGGCCCGTCTCCGGGTGAGCAAGCAACCCGCCTGAGCCAGATTATCTGGCGGTAAGTGAAACAAAATCCGAAATAACAACATGGTGGACACTCTGTTGCATAATGGACACGGGTTAGCGGACCCTCGCCATGGTCTCACAAATTGGACTTTTTGTTTTGGCTTAAGTTTACGGTGTTTGTTTACCACGAACCTACCCGCGTTAACAGCGAGACGTTTTTATATCGACCGCGCTACGGCACACAACCATTATTATTCGGCCATATCGAAATTAAATTCTGATTCATAGTTTTGCAAGTTGAGTATACCTAAAGTGAAAGTTAATGAATAGAAAATGTATCTAACGAAATTATCTGATAGAAATCATTGTTCATCATTTCGAAAAAAAAAAATGTAGTCGGTAATACCTACTTAGTTCGTGTGTTCCGATTAACTTGTTAATGAAACATGAACTCATCTCGAGATTGACTATCTACCTAAGTCGATTGGTACCATTGACGTATAGACCAAGACCACGCCAACGCCATACCTTTCAATTAAAAAGTAAATATTGACTGCAAAGCGTGAAAGAGAGAAAAACCTCGTACGGCCTTTGACAGGTATTGTTCACAACAAAGTAGCGTTCTCTTTCTAGAGTGGTCAATTTTGGTCAGCGTCAGAATGGCTGGTCGCCTATGGCAAGTGGCTCCAAAAGTATATTCAAGAATTGCTTATATTTGTCACATTTTTCCAATAATTGCTACATAACTACTATACTTTCAGAGAATTTTTTTTTTTTTTTTTTTTTTTTTTTTTTTTTTTTTTTTTTTTTTTTGTGCCGTGCCGGTACTTAAGAATAGTACCACCCCATCTCTTCCCGTGGGTGTCGTCAAGGCGACTAAGGGATTTCACACCGGAGGACGGGCAGCAGCGTCCTCTGCGTACTTAAAGCCTTACTGCGATCGCCAACCCGCTTGCCAAGCGTGGCGATTATGGCAATTACCCCCAGGATCTACATACCAGTAGGTTCTACTGGGGAGACCCGTGCCCAGCAGTGGGCCATCATATGGGTTGATATGTAAAATATTTTTTTGCCTAGCCATTCTGATGTCAGGGTGGCTGATGGCCTCACGTTCAACTATCGTCAGTAAACAGACTTGGCCCTGCGCAGACGACAGACTATCCGTGACGCACTTTTTAGTCTGTGAAAATAGAACCTATGCAATTATATGCAGTAACGCACACGACGCGCAAAAAGTCCGACGCACAGAAAATCCGTGTTATTCGGGCAGACCGCACCGCACCGCGGCGCGCCGCTCCGCACAAAAATTGTGTGAAAAAAATTGAACGTTTGCTTCAACACGCGCTAACGCAGACGGCGCACACTTTAGTCGGCAATCTGCATTTGCTAGGGGTGGACGTAACGCACGCGATCTATTATTATGGCGCCAGAGGTCGATGTAACTATGTTAATTCAAGAAATACAAAACAGACCAGCAATTTATGATACTTCTAAGGCAGAATATCATGATAGACATTTAAAAAGAAAAATGTGGGAAGAAGTGTGCTGTAATGTTTATTCCGCTCCTGTTTGGACATGTATGACGTCTAAAGAAAAAACAAAATACGGTAAGTTTAAGTTTTTATTAGACTTTTTAGTAGTAACTGGAGATAAAACTTGCAAAACTATAAAAAAACGATTAGATGAAAAACATAGAGGTTATTTGTTTATTTTTTCTTATGCAAAAATTAGGGATGGGTATCGACATTGAATGATAATGAACGAATGACAGTTATCGATTGATGAATTGATACAACAAGATTCAATATATCAAAATCGCTGTGATTATTATGTATAACACCTATACCTTGGTATTTTGAACAAAATAATTAATTAATTGATACATAATTAATAATTAATTTCTTTACTCATGTGACTTTACTATACTGCCAGGGTACACTTCCCAGAGAAGTGGTGAAGTAGTTAGTAAAATACTTTCTCGTTTCTATTCCGTTATCTGTCCCTCTCACACCAATATTAGGTATATCTTCGAAAGGACAGTTAAACAACGTGTCTTCAAAACAAATACCGTCCCTTTTTCTTACAAAATTGTGCAGAATGCACCCTGCTTTTATATTTTTTATGGCTAGTGGCATATTCACGTCTAAACCTCTTTGAAATATTCTCCATTTGCTACACAAAATTCCAAAGGCACATTCTACCATTCTTCGTGCTCTAGACAACCGGTAATTAA
Organism: Herminia tarsipennalis; assembly: GCA_945859575.2. Classification (NCBI taxonomy): domain Eukaryota; kingdom Metazoa; phylum Arthropoda; class Insecta; order Lepidoptera; family Erebidae; genus Herminia; species Herminia tarsipennalis. The sequence continues at coordinate 26,964,959 of OX243841.2, read as the reverse complement.
AAATGCGCTGTTGGACACTTAAATGGCGGTCAGAAAAAGGTCTCATTATGTGTGATGAAACTGCAAAGGCTTCATCTCCCACAAAAACAAACGGCATTGGTTGTCCATTCAGATCACCGGGAACTTACCATCCAGAATTCCTTTCTCAAGTGTGGAGTTTTTAAAAATGTTTGAATCACTAAATTTTCCGTAGGCGCCAACATCAATAAATGTAAAACAGTAATCGGCATCAACTACTGCCATCAATACAGTAGAAAAATATGACTTGTAGTTATAGTAATTAGAACCCGAATTTGGCGGCATCTTAAGACGTATGTGCTTCCCATCTACCGCTCCTAAACAATTAGGAAATTGAGTTCGATTGTGGAATTGTTTCGCAATCTCTAGCCATCTCTGCACCGTAAAAGCTGGAAAGCATTGACTTTTACATAGTTCCCATATTGATGTACAGGTTTCGTTAATTATAGAACGAATAGTAGATGCGCCAATCAGATAATCTTCTTCGAGTTCGACGAACGATGACCCTCGTCCTAAATACCTGCAAAAAAAAATAACTACAATGAATACCTAACTTTTAGTAACCTACATATACTTACCTAATTATTTCTTTTTTTATAGGAAAAGATATACAGACGAAGTGGAACTCTTTGAGAAGTTGCTTCCGAAGGGAACTCAGTGCTCAAAAGAATATTCCTTCTGGAAGCGGCAGAAAAAAGAAGAGAAAATATATTTACTTTGATTCACTGCTATTTTTGTTGCCATTTACAGTGGTAGAGAATAATGAATCTTCTATCGAAATCGAACAAAGTGCCGAAACATTAAACGTCACAGTGCAGAGTTCAGATACTGGAACGACTGATTCTAAACGACCAAAGACGCAACCGAAGAGCAAGGCTAATTGTTACGATGAGGAGTATTTAGAAATACTAAGAGAAGGCAATCAACTGATGAAAAACAACAACTTACGGCATTCAGAAAGCAGAACAATCTTAGGGGACATGGATGAAGATGAATCATTTCTGCGGTCGCTTCTGCCTTATGTCAAACAATTTTCATCAGACCAAAAGTTGCAATTAAGAATACAATTACTACAAACAGTTTTAAATTATAAACAGTCCTTAAGCAGTTCAGCGTCTATTCACAACCAAACACAGCAAGTATTGGATATACCTACCTAATGAACGAATAGTAATTGTAACGGATCCATCGATGAACTCAAATATGTCTAACCACTATGACACTGGCTGAGAGACCGAGTACTGAGTCCCCGAACTACAGTGACATTGCAGAAGATTCGGAATACGTTCCCAGGCCAATCTCTTTACAAAACTCAAGCAGGCCAAGCGGCTCGTCATATACACCCTCACCCGTTCATAGAGATTACGCATCAATAATTTCTCCCGAAAGTGAATCACTTTTTTCTCTTGGCGCCGACGACGACGTTGGCGAGGTGTAAAGTAGGTATATTATGAAAATATAAACAAAAAAATTCAATAATAGGCTTATTGTGATTTTAGAAAATTAGTTAAGTACCTAATTGTTAAGCTAATTATTTTCTTGACTAGATACACCACCAATCAAAAGACTTAATTTCCCAAGGTATAGTAATAACATCAGCAATATTAATTGTGATTTAGTAAATAAGCTCCTAAATGTGATTTAGTAATTAAGCTCCCAATTGTGATTTAGTAATTAAAGCCCAAATTTTATTTAAAAGTGACAATTCACTTGTTTTTCCAAAATGTATGATTAATAATAATAATCTGCCATAATAATTGTGATTTAGTAGTTAAGCCCCTAATTTTATTTACAATATAAGTGACAATTCACTTGTAATAGATCGACATTATTGTGTACCTACATTATTGTTTAAAAGTACAACATAATTAAAAATTTGCTGCCATGAAAATCCACGTAATTCTTATAAATTTTTATGTTTTGTTATTTTCCCTAATAAATAAAAGAAAATCTTTGTTCATAATGTTGTGGTTTAAATAATAAGTACCTACCTCAGAAACCTATTTGTCATTTGAATATTATAAAACTTAGTTTGTTGCTGAGAGAAATAATAAATAATATAATTATAATTATATAAATATATATATTTTATTTACTTACCTGAGTGTCACAGACAGCCTTTCTTCTGGACCAATGCACCTCCTCATTGTTGTTTCTGAATGAGTCACAGCAGGTCTCAAAATAAATAGCAACTCATCAAATGTAGTAACAGACATTTTATAAAATTTGAAAAATATTGCTGGATGTTGTTTCAGAATTGAATGTTTAGTATGAAACTGTCCCTTCAGTAATCTTTCCGCAAGTATAGGATGTACCCAAAATTCTCTATTTCTTCTTCTTTTTCTGTACTTCATGTACAAAATAATACTTCGCGATCTCTGCACGATTTCCATAGCGTCTACGTCCCTACAGCTCTGCCGACAAAATGATCGAAGATGTGCGTCGTGTACGTTGAGTCTGTGAAAAATCCGCGACCGACTTTTTGCGCGCCATGCAGACTTTTTGTGCGCCGCAGACTCGATCGCACAAAAAGTGTGCCGTCTGCGCAGGGCCTTCTACAGACAACCAATTTTTTTTATTATCTTGCCTCGAGTATTTCTCTTGAGTTTCGTAGATACAATGAGTAAAAAATATACCTATTATTAAATTTAATAAAATAGTGAACGCCTGTAAGGTTTGAATAGCATGTTGTAGCACAACCATCTTACCAAGTTATTAGGCACTTCTTAGTACAAATTTTAATAATAGGTATATTTTTTTACCCCATAGGTACGTTAATTCAGCATATACGTTAAAATAAAACATCATCATAAAGTATAATATAAACTTTTATTATAACTTCTGTTATAGTAGTTCTCTTAAACCTACATACTCTTAAAGCAACATCTTCCAGTCACTCAGCAACTAGGCTAGAGGTAGAATCACTCTTCTTCAACTTGCGACTGCCGCTTTTTCTTCTTTTTCTTTTCACTCTTAGGTTCTTCTACGGTCTGGTTTAACTCTTCAGCTTCCTCGGTGGGTTGGACATCAGACTTTTTCTTTTTTTTCTTCTTTTTCTCTGACACTGGCTCGGAAGTCTCTGCCTCTTGGCTAACATTGGCATCCTCTTCTTCGGGTTCTAACTTGACCTTCTTCTTCTTTTTAGGTGAGACCTGTTGAAAAAAAGATTTATTATAGGATTAACATACAATGTGTAAATTAAATTCCTGTCTGCATTTTAATTAATATGCTAAAATAAATTGAATAAAAATATTATCCATCAAAACGATTTTTTATTGAATATGAAAATCCACGGTTTAGTATAATTTAACCGAAACACACATGTACATTTTCAAGATTTGTTATCAAACATTGTTTGTCTAAGGGCTTTTTACAATGGAAATGTTTCCATGAAGAAAAAAAAAATGTTATTTTTGTTTGTCATTATTTTTATAAAAAATTTACTGAAATTGGATTGGTTATTGGAACAATAACTAACTTATCCTAACTTAACCAAACAAAACATTAATGGATGGGACAGTGACAGTACATGTAGTATTTTGCAGCACTGGTTTTGATAATATATTATTCTAGAAATACTGAATCTGTGGATTCTTAACCTCCTTACTCTTAACAATTTTTTTTATACAGTTTTCAGTTTTACCTACATAATATTTCATGTGTTAATATTTATGTAAAAAAAAGATTGCAAGTAAAGAAAAACGTTTTTGTACCATCATATATCTCGGCAATTATGCAATACTTACATTATCAGCTCCATCTTCCAGCTTGATCTTCTTAGCAGAAACCTCTCCATCTTCATCGGGCGAGTGCTCACGCTTGACCGGCTTCTGTCCCAGGGTGCTATCGCCGGCCGCGGGGTACGAGAACACCTCACTGTGACCAAACAACGCATCGTTAGCAATAGCCTAGTTTACAACTTTTTTTTTTTAATGAACTAAATATATAGTAAAATTAAAAAAATAGTTTTCTAGTAGTATATTATTTCAAAACAAGTTTTATGTTTGGCACTCATGTTGTAACCAAGCGCGTCAGTCATGAGTAAAAGTGGTATTTATTAATAGTGTTCGATCTGAGCGTTCTATCGAATGCGAGATCTGAAATTTAGGATATCCAGTGTAGAATATTATTATTATGTGATTCTCATAACAATTACTCAGTCAGTATAACTCTGTAACAGATGCTGTCAGTAGCTGATTAAAGTCCCGTAGGCCAAACGCTAAGGAATCCAGCTGACTACTACGTACTTTTCGCCGATGACAATATAATAATAGTGTAAAGACAGAGACGTATTTGAAAGAGACATTATTACTACTATTTATAATATTTACAATTGGTAAAAAAAAAAAAACTATTTTCAGAAATAGAAAAATGGCAGTAGAAAAACTAAATGCTAGTTTAAACTGTGAACACATTGAGGAAGTACAATTATGCGACATTCTTAGGAATAAAATTGTACAATCTATGTACCTATTTGGTCTGCTCATATTGAACATGTATGTAAGCGATTGAACAGTTTTGTATATGCGTTTTATAGGATAGCGAGAATAAGTGGTCGAAAGACTGCATTGAAGGCGTATCATGGTCACATCACATCCATTCTATGGTACGGTTTCTAATTATGGGGAAATTCTAGCGAAATCAATAAAGTATTCCTAATTCAAAAAAGATGCATATGAGCAATATGTTGTACTGAATCCCTAGAACCTTTTAAACCCCTATTTATAGAGCTAGAACTATTATTGCTACCTTCATTATATATTTATGAGGTCAGTTGTTTTGTTAAAAAACATATTTTTAACAAGTATAGGCTATGTATGCCCTGTTCCAGAACCACTCTAAAAAGCTGTAATCAAATAACTAAGAATTTTTAAAAAGCCGGGCTGTATAACTTCACTACCCTTAAAACCATTCCAACATCAACATAAGTGGCTGTGTGAAAACTGTAAAATGCTACTATAGTGGAAAATAATTTGTAACTTTATTTATTCTGATAACGAAATTGATTGTGTATTTAAATTCTAAATAGTATAATAATTTTTATTTATAAATTATATTTAAGTTACGAAATGTTTGAAACAAACACATTGTAACAACTGCTGTACATACAACATTTAATCACAATAGAGAAATCTGATGATAAAAAATCCTTTATAACACAAAATTTAACTGGGACTTAATTATTAATAGTTTAAATGCTAGTTTAATTTACTAGTGAGTCTTCTGGATTTCTGTTTACATAAGAAACTAGCCTATTGGGGAGCACAAATGTACAGTTCGCGCCGCCTGCGTTTTTGCCGTTTGCGTGTCTGATGTTTTGCCGTTTGCGTGCGCGTAAGCTGCGCACAACTCAAATTTAGGTATCAAATATGAGGGGATGAAAGACGGGCAACAACGTCGCTGCGCAGTACTGCATTCGTATACAACTTAACAAACGCAAACTTAGGTGGCGCGAAATGTACAAAAAGATTGGTTAAAGATTGCTTCCTTAGCAGATTGGATTGGTAAAACAATACAGTGCAATTGAGAAAATATTCCCCTTTGAACCAGGCAAAGGTATGTTTAACTTGAATTACAAAGATCTAGGAACATATCCAAGACCTGTTTAGTCATCAACCAATAGTCATAGAACTGTCTGACAGCCTGTGATGTACTTTATGTCACATGTCTGGTACCTACCTGTACTAGTAATAGTTGCTAATCCTTGCTGTATTTGAATTCAAACTAATATTATAAAAGTGAAAGTAACTCTGCCTGTCTGTTCCTTGTTGAACTTAAACTGCTGAACCAATTTAGATGTGATTTAGATGGTGCCGCTGGCATCATAGAACTATATGTATGTAGAACTTAATGACATCAACAAAACAGTTATAGGACATATTTGCAAATAACTCACCTCTTGCTGTGATATTTCTCAAACTTGGCCTTAGCCTTGCCGGTGCCGCTGATCCTCCTGAGGTTGCCTTCCTCCATTAGTCTCAATCTGTTTTCCAATGTTACTTTGTGTGCAGCACCCAGCTCAAATGACACCTCTTCACCAAAAGCGTCCACTCTGGTAGCTAAAGCAGCCTTTGCAGCCAACATACGTGACATTTTACCCTTATTTTTGGTACTACATTGTCCTACTAACTGAGCATGGTAAATCAAACCATATTTGGGGGTATCTTTTTTGGTTTTCAAAGCTCTAAATAATGCCTTCTCAGCACCAAATATCTGAATGGTTGAGGCGGGATGCTTGGCCAGGTTCATTAGAGAACCTGCGTGAGCAATCAACCTAGCTCCTATATGCTCACCAATTAAAACTGTCAGATTAGGTGCCATAGCCAACATTCTCGCTTTCAGATAGTCTGTCAAATGTGTCCTATAGTCTGTGATTGAGATAATTTCATCACATAGATGCTGTATGTTCAAGATGTCATCATCAGAAATTTCTGTGCCCATTGAAATCTCAGCAGCCTCTTTAACTTTCTCTTCCAAATCTTCAGGGAGTATGTCAGATAAATCTGTCTTTGAAGCATTGTCTCTGGTACCAATTAATTTGACTATTTTGACAAACAATGTGTTATCTGTGATAATCTTGCCAAGCTCAGGGAAATGCCAACCATACCATTCACGACATCTCATAATGTAATTATTCAGTTCCTTGTCTAAGTCATCCAAAAGGCATTGAGCTTGGACAATCATGGTGTCTATCTTGTCTGGGGAGAATTTCAGTTTATATCTAGACAACGAGTGAGCTAGACCGAGAGCCATGGCAGTCATCTCTTTCTTTGGTAGTCCCGCAAGGAGACTGTCCATCTGAGAGCGTATACATCTGAGCAACTCTTGTACATTGTTGTTTGATACACATTGTAAATCAAACTTTTCTCTTATGGCACTGCCGAGCTTGGCATCTCCGATGAGGAGTTGGTCCTGGACTTCTTTGTTAATGTGTTTCTTGAGGGCTTTCTTCAGAGGCTTCGAAAGCTTGCCCTCAATAGCTGCTGTGGTAGCTGCCAAAGCTTCTGCGGTGTCTTCAAATTTTACAAAGTTTTTCAGTTTCACACTAGAAAAAAATACTTCTATAAGTAAAGAAAGATCTTATACCATCTCATAACAAGTCAGTAATTCTATTCAAAATAGCTTTCCGTTAAAATTGTGTATGTGTGATTTCACCTAACATCAATACATTGAATCTATACTAATATTATAAAGTGGAAGAGTTTGTTTGTTTGTTTGTTTAAACGCGCTAATCTCAGGAACTACTGGTCCGATTTAAAAAAATCTTTTTTGTTGGATAGCCCATTTATCGAGGAAGGCTATAGGCTATATAACATCACGCTACGACTAATAGGAGCGGAGTAGCGACGAGAAATGTTGCAAAAACGGGGAAAATTTACGCATACGAAGTTGCGCGGGACAGCTAGTATAATATATTTATTTCACTGAACTAATAACAATTATATTTTTTTAATATTCTAACTTAATCCACCCATTTTTTTAACCAGACCAACTATTTTCTGTTTTACCTAAAAACAATAGTAAATACAGGCCACTAGTTGTCTTTTGATTATCATTTAATAATTCCAACAACAAGCAATACAAAACACAGTAATAAAATAAAACAAATGTCTTACACTGCAGAGGCACCCTCCGGTGTGTTGAACTCTTGATGCAAGTCATCTATCTGTGACAGCTTTGACTCGTCCAATAACTACAACAAATTAAATGTGATTTGTAGTATAACACATAAAGATAATTACCAAACACTCATTCATTCTTTTAAAAGATGAGCCCCTACATGAATGTCAAGCCCCTTGTCATGGGAGGGGTCACATATAAACAAATTAAAGACAAAAAGTACACACAGACTAGGAACAAAAATTTGTGGATCACACGGAGTGTATTTTGTATTTCCCATGTAATTGGGAATTAAGACTAAAAACGGTGGCTCATCACTTGTAGACATTCCCCCTGCACAACCGAGGCAGTCAGTTAGTACAAAATGTGCCATCAAATATAGTTACAAGCATTGCTATACTTGTATGAATACTTAGCTTAAAATCATACAACATGACGAATTTACTTGTTTATTATCCTGTAAAGTGTAAATTTAATTGTATATTAAGTTCCTGAGGTGTAATATTGATAATGCTTTATAATTTGTTTACTTTTGAAGAACCTAACCTAAAAGTTGAGTAAGTAAACATAAACTCACAAACCTAATAGCAATAAATAGTAATAATGCTATGATAGTTATAAAAAGAAATGTTATGTTACCGATTAAATAAAGAATAAGAAGTTGTCAGAATAAGTACTCAACTGATGCAAATATTGGTACTAATGGATTAACAGAAACAACAGTTTATTGGCCTGTAACAAATTTGAGTGTATTACAAAAGTTAGTTTCCAAAGATCAAGAATACCTTGCAAAGTGTTAGGATTCCCCATTTCACTTGAAACGTGTTTACCACGATATTGTAATTGTAATTTATTAATAACATTACTTCGTTTGTAACATACACCATGTAAACGTACCGTAATCATTAGTTTACCAATAATAACAAGTAATTTTCGTTTTATTTAGCAGAATTAGGTAGTAAATACAGAAATATATTTATTAAACATTTATGTTTGTAGGTTAGAAATAACACGTGTTGTACTTTACCTTGAATATAGCGTACCCCGCAGGGGTTTCGAACAACACCAACATCTTGAATACACTCAATAACACTATTAACGATCGCTTTCACTAATCAACAAAAAATATTTGTATCTTTGAATCAAAAATACGAAAAGGACGCGCGACGCTAATTCAGCATCGCGGGGCCGCGAGGTTCTTTTTTACATTGACAGTTGGAGTGGAGTTGACACTTTGAAAGGACAACCAAAGTGACAGTGATTAAAGAGTTGCCCATAGAGAATATAAAGGGTTGCTTCCTAAAATATTTTTTTTAAAAGTTAATAAGCACCCAAAGTATTTTTAGTAGTTTACCTAAAATTCGTTTGTTGCAATGTTAAATTTATTTTTTGGTTTATTCATAAATCTATACTTAAATATATAAAAAAAAAAAACCCTCCTGCGCTAAAAAGATGCAAACAAGATCCCCTATTTAAGTAATATCATGTGGTCGGACGCAATATTGAATCTCAATGAACTTTAATTTAAATAATATATTATTACATCCTACAACCACTAAAAAGTATTATATAAAAAATATATATAAAAATAAAAAAACGCGCCTGCGCTAAAAACATCCCCTACATGTAACAATTATCTTTGGGGCGTCTAAACGGGCCATTTTTTACGGCAATTTGTGGCGGCACTATTGGCAACTAATTGCTGGGCCATGTAGTGAAATGAAAGTGTAGGGTTTAAGATATGACTATATTTTACATAAAGGACTTAAAACTACTTAAAATTAAAGATAATTTAGAAAACCGATGCTGGCGTAGATGCAGTGCTTGTAAGTAGAGATGCGGCGTCCAGGCGGAGATGCGGTGCTGGTAGGTAAAGATGCGGCACTCGTAGGTAGAGGCGCGGCACCGATAGGTAGAGGCGCGGCGCCGGTTTGTAGGGGCGCGCCGCCGGTAGGTAGAGCCACGGCGCCGGTAGGTAGAGCCACGGCGCCGGTAGGTAGTAGAGGCGCGACTTCGGCAGGTAGAGATGCGACGCGTCGTAGAGGTGCGGCCCGGTATATAAGAGAGGCGGCCCGGTAGGTAGAGAGGCGGCCCGGTAGGTAGAGAGGCGGCCCGGTAGGTAGAGAGGCGACGCCGGTAGGTAGAGAGGCGACGCCGGTAGGTAGAGAGGCGGCGCCGGTAGGAATGGTCTCTTTCTCTTAATTTCCACTTGGAGAGTTTGCCTTCTCTTTTAGAGAGCTGTTTCTTCACTCCCCTTTCTTCGGATTTTTATTCATAAAGAAAACTCTCTAAAAGCAATTTAAAATATTTAAGCATATCTTATTTTAAATTTAAGATTTACGCACGGCCAGTTTCAAAATGTAGTTCATACTTTACGAATAACTCCATGCTTATCTTGTTGTCATAGAAACCATAGAAAATATTATTAATATTGCAGAGATATTTATGAAGAGAAATCAATGTTAAAAATGGCGAAATATATAACTAATATATACAGAAATGCCACGAAATAAAACTACAAGGACATATATATATACGAGGTAAGAATTATCACTACAGCCAATAATGGCCATATGTCTACAATTGTATGATCCAGTCTCCTAAACGGGCTACACAACCCAGCAACAATAAAATAGAGGGCGACTGAAACAACAACAAAATTGGCCGGGCAACATTGCGGAAAATAAATCGCTCAGCGATCGTCAGGCAACCATCATTCTATAGCATTAAAGAATTTATAAAAGAAAATAATGATATATTTTGTTACGATAATAGAAATAGAAACTGAAATTTTTGCATGCTGTGATTGTTACAGCAAAACCATGTAGGTACCTACGTACTATTACAATTTTGTAACACCATTATAATTATAGTTTAATAATATTATTCTAAAATACAATACATTTATATTACATTTTTAATTATAGGTAACGAAAATTAAATATATTTAAAAATATAAAAAATGGTGTCCCACCGGCATCGGGTCCAAGCTATCGGTGGTTACGGCCCCAGAGAAAGGAACCTCCTCACAATGCGAGCCGTGTCCAGAAGTACTGCCTTCTGCATCAAGCGCTTGATCCAATCGTCTAACGCGAGCCTCTCAAGGTGATGGTCGAGGCTCTTGGCAATCAAACCAATAACAGAGACGACTATCGGTACAATGATCGCTGAATCAACATCCCACATGTCGACAATCTCGTGCGCCAGATCCAGATATTTTATTTCTTTATCCTTTTCGGCTTTCATGAGATTTTCGTCATAGGGGATGGTGATGTCGACGATCATTTGATAAATTAATATTTCTATGTCGTTTCCATATCACGGGACTATGGAGCCCCGGTCATTTGGGAGGCGTGCATGGAGCCGAAGCTAACACGTAGAGGCCCGTTAGACACTTCAATCTAAAGGCTATGTGACACAAACCGGCGATTATCGCTATATACACTATAGAAATGTACCCAACGACAATCCCCGGTTAGTGTAAAAACTATTTTTAAAAAGTGGCAACCAAGAAACTGGGCTAAGGAGGTGATGTGATAAGCCCTTGAAAATAACACTTCCACCCCCGAGCATACAAGCTCTGGCGACCTCCCTCTGGCCGGCCGAATAAGACAAAACAGATTTGAGAATCCTGCGGGCGCTTTTGGTGTTCCACTCCCGCCTGCCAGTAAAGGCGAGCGGGAGACGAGGCCCTGACCGACTCTCTGAGGCATCGAGACCGCAGTGTCGCCACGCACGTTTAGCTTGCCACAAAGCTGCCCTGCGGTTTGTGTACTCTTATTTCACCCACATGAGATTTTTAATTGGTGTCATAAGGATTTTCAGAGCGGCTAATATGCCCTCAGAGTGCTGCGTAATCTCATATAAGGAGACAACGACTAGCCCCGAGGGATATATTAATATTATCAAATCAATAGATATTGGAGAGTACTGCCATGTTGCCGCCACAAATTGCCGTGACGCCCCTTTATCACAGCTATTGCCAAGTATTGAAAATTGAAAAAGAAAAAAAAGAATGGTTGCATAATGACTTTTTATTACACGACTGTTACCCGACTGTAAGGAAAGCGCGAAAAACATAACTTTTTCGCGCGTGTCTTGTATGTATGTAATATTCTTTTTTACCTCATATCTCACAAAATACTGGACAGATTCATACAAATATGACGTCGTTAGATTCGTCTTGACTGCCCAAGTGTTCTTAGTTATGTGACGTTTGGCTGTAAGATGTCAAATTATAGAGGTGTGAAAAAAAGTTGTTTCGAATACTGCAATGTGGGTATCAAATCAAAGGGCTCAACTTATGCATTTCAAAAAGGTATTATTTTTTAGTTTAACAGTCATGATTATGACTGTAATACTAAAAAAAATTTCATCGGTAAAGAGGATATTTCTGTGTCCTTCACCTCCGTATCGCGAAAGAAAGCGTTTTGATCGATCTCTTTAGTTATAAAGATTGATATATGGCATGTCCTGCATATCGACGATAAGCACCGAGCTTCAGGTAATGTTTTTTAATACGCGACAGTGTCCTAGCGGGAATCATCGATTTTTTGCTTCCTAATGGGATTTCGCCGAATTCTGGCTTTAACAGCATTATCAGCCTTTGTAGTTCTAACAGCATGCGGCCACCCCGATCTTTTATTAGGAAGAATATATATAAACATATATATATATATATATATATATATATATATATATATATATATATATATATATATATATATTCCCATTATACCTTGATAATGGATTGAAGTAAATGATGTACGATATACGAACATACGGCTGATACCAAGCTTTTGAAGTGTCTGGAATATGACCGACGACTCCATTCCCACTTTATGTAAGGCGATCATATTGTAATTTGATAATGAACACGAAAAAGTGTGAAATGGCGCCAAATCGAAAGAACTTTTAAAATTATTAAACGCGTTCTAAATTCAAAGTAATTAGAAAGTTGAAAAAAAGAAAAGTTTTTATGTAACAGTATTTATGGCCGTAGGACTAGTATTTACATACATACATACAAGATACGCGCGAAAAACATAACTCTTCCTTGTAGTTGGGTAAAAAAGGAAGTGGAGTTAAGTGAGATTCTAAAGACAGCTAGTGACTCGAACCGAAAACTTTAAAACTACAGTTGGTAGTTAGTTAAGTATTGCATATTACTTTTTAATTGAAAATTAATTGCTAATGGGCTGGTGCAAAATGGTTATGATGATTTAATATTGAACTGAGAAATGCGTCATCATAATAAATCGTTTTTTGTCCCTGTGTTTTTGATTTCATCTGTAGTGATTATTAAAAAAATGAATCATACTATTGTGTTGTGGAGTGTCGTGACGCGCCAGAAGCCTATCGCGTTTATACATTTTGTGTGGCTAGAGAAACATTAATGCAGTGTGGTGTGTTGCAAAGCGATCTGTCATGACGCGGACCGCTCGCAGGCGATCGCGCCAAAACGGTGATGGGGGTTCTGGTGCACCACAATACTCTAGATTATTGTATTTCTAGCATTGGGAGTCGTGATTAGGTAGCGAGCGGCGTCGTCAACGTAGGATATATACGGTACCTACCAAAAATAAAAATTATAAGAACCAATTAAGTAATAAGAAAAGCAGCTTGTATATATATATTTTTTTTTTAAAGACAACTCTCGCATTGGTGTACAAGCCCTGTGTCGCGGGGGACTTTACAAACATACAAGTCACGGACACAAAGTACATCCAGGTTCGCACTAAGCTAGAGTATAGTGTCGTGCCAGAACAGTGGTGGGGGTGATCGCCTGCAAGCGGTACGCCTCAAAACAGACCACATTGCGACACACCACTCTGCTTTAATGTGTCTCTAGCCATACAAAATGTATGGAACCGATAGGCTTCTGACGCGTTGCAACGCTCCACGACACAGTAGTATGTTTCGGCCTTTACATTTTGTATCTCCAGAAACACATTATTGCAGTGTGGTGTGTTGCAGAGCGATCTGTCGTGACGTGGACCGCTCGCAGGTGATCGCACCAGAACGGTGGTGGAGGTTCTGGCGCGCCACGACACAATAGATTAGTGTATTTCTAGCATTGGGAGTCGTGATTAGGCAGCGAGCGGACTCTCGTGACGCGTGCGCACAACATGTGTGAGTACCTACCTATTTTGTTTATTTATGTGCGAGTACCTACCTATTTTGTTTGTTTATAATGTCTGATGAATTATTTGAACTCGTGGGTCAACGTAGGGTAAGATTGTACCTACCAAAAATAACAATTACAAGAACCAATTATTATGAAATGCAGCTTGTAATATTAAATTGTCCTAATAAACAATATTTTGCGTAGTCTTTTTTATTTATTTTTCAGCTTAGGTAGCAAAAGCGAAGGGGGATTTTTTTTTCTGAGGTATATCGATACAAAAATATATCTTGTTGGTTATGGTTCTTTGTAAGTACCTATATTAATATATAACGACAACCCAAAGGAAACCGAAAGTAATGGTGTTCTAAGGACCCTTTGACACTGTTAGGAAGGTAGGTATTAATTGTTGTTTGTTTATAAATTTGGCATTGAACTTTTGTTAAGTACAATGCCAAATTTGCAAAATTTATAAGCAAACAATAAATAATATTATTTTCTATTTACGCAACGCACCTGTAAGTGCTTTGTAAGAAATATCTAAAATCTTTTAAAAGTAGGTAAAACTAAAAATAATAAAAAAGTATCATCCACATTAAAAAATTGAAGGTCCTCGTAGAAACATGCCACCGGTGCATTATTTCGATTGACACTGTACAGAAAAAACGGCAGAACGCGTGGTATCACGCGTTACCACGCTTTACCATGCGTTAACACGCGTTACCACGCTTTACCATGCGTTAACACGCGTTACCACGCGTTAACACGCGTTATTAGTGTGCACACCCGCCTATACGTTTTAACGCGTCGCGACACTCCACAACACAATAATTTGTTTCCGCTTTTAATTACACATTTCAACAAAAGTACTTACTCATTAATAAGTTTCTTGCTGTGTTCTTTCTATGTTGTAAGTTTTTAACCATTTCTCTTTAAAATAACCTAAATTCTAAAGACAACCGGGAACTGAGAGGAAGGACCCCTCCTTCCCCTTCAGTCCCTGAGAGGTGACTCTTCCGTTCGCGTCGCCCGCTCGGTGAAAATCGTACTTTTAGGACACTACTTTGTGTGATCCACACATTGTTGTAACAATTATTGTTTTTAAACTTTCGTGATTTTTATACTAAGCTGCCATCAGTCCACCCGCGACCACGATCGGTGCAATTCGATCGAAACGTCGGGTAAATAAAAGGTTCGTACCTTTAAATAATTCACGCGATTAAGTCCCGAAATATATCTAATATTGTTGTAACAAGTCTAGGTGTCCAAGGGCCGGCCCGTTTATAGGCGGATGCTGAATGCGTCCTTCCAATGATTTGCATCCTCCTCCGTCGCGCCATGAATTAGGCGGTATCGGGTGAAATTATTTACATCCCCTCCTCTCCCGTACGGCGGCGTACCCCCTCGTCGTGCATGCGACCTACACTTGACCAATATTGGGGCGCCAAAATTTGATCTCGCTCCTTCCTAAATCTGGCCTCGGGCCGGGAATGGGTGTCCTCTGTGTCGGTGAAATAATGTATCTCTGTTTGTAAAACATTATAACTACGAGGGTGAGGGAGTAATCTTAAATAAAGTAAATAAATAAAAAAACCTATCAGATGATAGGTTTCTTTATTTATTTCCCATCCCAAAAAAATCAAATATTGATTTATACGTAATGTTCGTAACGAGTCCCGCTCGGCGAACCACCACCCGGCACCCGGACATTTAAAAACGAAATGAAGAGCACACTCGCGAACTTATTATCCGCAATAAGTGCCTTTCCTGTCGTTACGCGAATAAATATTTGCCAAATGGATTTTGGTCTGCGCCTCGCCCCCAAGCCTGGCGCTATTTGAATTCGGAAATTCAATAATTCTGCATAAAGGCATGCATCCACTTGCGAGCGGGGTGAATGATTGAGCGAATGAGCGAGTGAATGGATTCCATCGAGCGGAGCGGTGAGTGAACGAGCGTCTGCGTCAATCCAAGTAAGGAACGTGATTATTTTGTGTATTGGATGTTCCGATTGAAACGTAGGTATTGCGTTTATTTTCAAAACATTTTAGGCTTGTACAAGAAATTGGATTTCGTTGAGCGTCTTTAGTATTTTTATACAGTGTTGCCTTTGGAGTTTTAAGAAATGTAGGTAATAACGAAGTTGGATTACCTAAATTAAGTTTAAAAATACCTACCCATTCAATGTGCTATGTTAGTACCTACCTACTTAAATAGATATTTAATTTCGTTACATGGTACTCTTAAGATAGTCGTAGGTTTGTAGACATCCCTACTACAGTATTTACCTATTTTAAATATTTTTTATATTAGCAGTAAAATTAAATATATTTTAAGAATGTACTTTTGTAAAGACATCGGATTCTTTAGTCTCTCTCAATAAAACCGATCTATTCGATCAAAGTCCATTTATTTTCGAACAAACAAAGTGCGGTTACCGCTATTTCCCATTATGCCACATACGTTTAGGAATCGGAGCTTTGTGTGTTACTGGGTCAATTATGTTTAGAGCCTTTTCATTCTGCGATTAACTACTTGAATTCCCGGCAACTGTATAAACCCCCGGCATGAATAGGCGACGATTGAAACATCTCGTAGGTGAAGAACTATTGTATAGGTGTTTATGGTTTGAACTAGGACCCACAGACAGTGGCGGACTTTGTTCGTCAGGGACCCGGGGCGGCAAAGCTGAATGAGATCCCCAGTTTATGAAGTTGAAGTAACTAATGTCACAAGCTTTATATTCAGTTTATATTTGTATGTAAAAGTGTTTATACTTTTTATAACCATTAAAAAACAGGTTAAGAGGATGTCGGCATAGCTGTTACTACAAAAAAATTACCTTGAATAGGGTTATTTTAGCGTCCTTTGAACAGCCAGCAAACCTCCTCGCCAGCATGTTAGTTTGCATGACGAGCGCACGTCTTTCATCATCCTTCAAGGTGTCTGTGACAACATGTCCTAAGTATTTAAACCTCTTCACAACTGTAAGTTGTGTATCACACAAGTAAACGGGAAGTAAATGGTTAGGACTTTCTTTATATTTAAATACCATTACTTCTGTTTTATAAATTATAACTAAGACCATGAGACAGTAAGTTGCTGACAGATGGATATTAGTTGTCTTAGACCTCTTACCGAGGGGCTCAGCAGCACCATATCGTCGGCGTAACTTACCTAGGTTGTTTATAAGTATGCCGTTCACGTAACAGCCAACTTTGGTACAGCAATTGACGTAGAGGTTGAAAAGAAGAGGCGACGTCAGTCCTCCCTTGTAACTATGAGATTCTAACTTACTTTGGAATACAAACAAATGTAATCAAATTTGTTTTTAAAATGTTTGGTTTCCATATCAATATTCTTACAAGTATTTAACAAACATGCTACACTTTTTGCAACTCCTGTTTGCCTTAATTTGTTCCATTATAGAGTATAATGCTCGACTGAGATCAAGAAAACATGAATGTACAGTTGTTTTTCGCTGCAAATAATTATTGACCGAATTATTTAAGGCAAAAATTGCCATGTCCGTTGTAAGACCGGTACGGAAACCAAACTGTGCATCATTGAGCTGTATATTTGCTGTTAAGTCGGCAATAGAAGTCTCTCCAAGACCTTTGAGAAAACCGTAGATAGAGTTATGGTGCGGTAGTTAGCCAGATCGGAGACGTCGCCCGTTCTGTTTTTCACGAGCGGTACTACAGTGGCTTTCATCGGTGCATTTAGCAAGTAAGCGTGCACCAGACATGACTGTGTTAAATAAATCGCACATTTTATCTATACTTATATACTAATATAATAAAGCGGAAGAGTTTGTTTGTTTGTTTAAACGCGCTAATCTCAGGAACTACTGGTTCGATTTAAAAAAATCTTTTTTTGTTGGATAGCCCATTTATCGAGGAAGGCTATAGGCTATATAACATCGCGCTACGACTAATAGGAGCGGAGTAGCGACGAGAAACGTTGCAAAAACGGGGAAAATTTACGCATACGAAGTTGCGCGGGACAGCTAGTATAAAATAAAGCTGAAGAATTTGTTTGTTTGAACGCAATGATCTCAGGAACAACTGGTATGAATTGAATATATATTTTGTTTTGGATAGTCCATTTATCAAGAAAGGCTATAGACTATATAACATTACGCTATGATCAATAGGAGCAAAGCAATAATGAAAAATGTTGCCGTTGCGTGCCCTGCATAATCGATTAAAGTTACACAACAATAATGTATGGCGGATTTGTTCCTCTTAAAAAGTTTAAACAAAAAAGTCCGCGACACCAAATGCCTATCTTTTAAGGTTGACCCATTATTACCATTTTCAACCGACTTCAAAAAATAGAGGTCAAGTATGGCCTTTACGGAATGATGTGCGAGGTGAGCGGTTATGTGGGACGGTACCAAGTCCGGTCGGTAACTCTGCGAGGCAGCCGCGCGGCATGCTGTGGAACGGTTGCGCTCAGCAAACTGTTTTTTAATTATGAAAATATATATATTACGGGTCTTAATCGCGTGAATAATTTAAGGTAAAATACCTTGTTTATTGCCCGACGTATCGACCGTATTGCAACGGCCGTGGTAACGGGTAGACTACTACACGGCTAGACTAGGTCTACAACCTACCAACCTTGAATTATTCACGCGAAGACCATAAGATGATTATATTTTTATAATGTGTACGAGCTTACAAATCACGAATGTTTTTTTAATGTTTTTTAGCGATATAGTATAACAATATGTTTAAAAAAAAAAAATACAAAGTACGCCACACAAATACCTATATAATATTATTATATGCCTACATTTTATTTTTAAAAGACCACAGTATCGTAGCCACTCTGCATTCCTCTATTACTTACTCCTATTTCTTCCTTTAATAATACTCTTACCGATCATAGCGTGGTGTAGGTACCCTTTAGATAGAATATGTCATACTTTTAACGTTAATAATAAAAAAAGATTACCCATTACAGACATACAAACAATGTCTCCCCTGATTTCTTCAGCGTGATTTTAAAATAGCATTGTAGGTACCAAATTTAATTGTTCAAAATTGTTCTCAAGTAATTCGTGGATAAAACAAAGAAATTTTCAGCTCCTTTAGCACACACCTTTACACAGCTCACACTTCTGAATGGATTGGTTTGAAATTTGATACACAGATAGTTGTTTTGATGTAGGCATCCACTAGAAAGCCTAAAGCAAATCTTTAAAGAGGTGAAATGGCAGTCCAAACTTAACGCGGGCTAAACCTCGGGCGGAAGCTAGTCTAAATTATTAGGACCTGCGTACAGGATGTGCTCGATGCTAAGATTAACGTTGGTAGGTACATACCTACCAACGTTAAAAGTGTGTTGATATATTTTTATTTCTCACGGTAGATCAGCGGTCGCAGCTGCAGCAGTATTGCAGTTAAGCTTTAAAAACCAGTAACCAGTTTTTTTTTTCAAACAATCGTAATTTTATATTTTTTTTAGTATGTATTAATTTGACGTTTTCAAACAATCATTAACCTGATTTTACGAAATAAAGATATTTGAGTTTGAGTTTGAGTTTGAGTTTGAGTTAGTTACCTAACTGGTACAGATAAATTAATGAGAGAAAATTTTACATTGTTCCCATTTAAAAATAAATCTAGAACGGGTAGGTACATTAGAAGAGCCAAATATAAAAGCTTAGTAATCCCAGAGGTAACGCTAAAATCGGTGGAATCTTAACGATTTTATGTTTACAGAGAGACGTTAGTCGACCCTCCGGCTAATGTGAGCCAACGAGGGCGACCCAGGGGAGCGATTAGCAGCAGTACCGACAAGTGATCCGGCCGTCCCGCGCCAATACCGCTTGATGGCTGCCACAACACACCTGACGACTACATAATCCGCCTTATGAGCCCACCCACCTCGGTGACAGCAGGGTTAAAAGATAAATGCCCTCGTTCATGTTACCTATTTAGATTTGTAGGCGCCGATTTGGGACTGATCTTTATAAATAGCTGCTTTCGCATGGAAAATCTAGGGAAAAAGGAGGTAACGGGTTGAAAGAATGTGGGACTGAAAAGGGTAAGAAAAGTTTAACGTTGAGTGAAAGTGTAGCGTTTGATAAAACCGGTTATGTTGCCAGTATATGCCCTTTTCTTTTGTGTTATTGTGAGGCTTATGTTGGCCTATTGGTCAAACGTCAGTGACGGTGAAGACTTATTACAATTTATATGAAGTTTAATAAACACCGTGATTGCCAGGCAGTAGGTATATACTAACTATCTGTGACACCTATTACCGAGGCTGAGGGTTCTGGCGGTACAGTAAACAGTATTAAATTCTCTTGTGTACACGATAATATACTCCCAATACTATCTCAGCTATACGAAGAAGATGGTTGTTATTATGAAGCATACGCTTGCCTAACTGCAGGCCTATAAAGTTCGCGCCGACTCCGGGATTCATAGGCCGGGACTAAGCTGGGTCTTGTAAATAACTTGCAATATCTATAACTTATGTCAACGAGTACATACTAACTAACTTCACTAATATTGCTCCCAACCCGAGAGATGGAAGGGCGGGGACGTCCTTTGCGTGAATAAGGTTTAGTTAAAATGTTGTCCAATTTAAGCCTGTGGTTTTCACTTTGTTGAGAACCCCGACACTTGTTTAATTAGTTCGAGGGCGTAACGATTAAAGTCACAATTTCAATTTTAAAATACCTACTTGTTGCCATATATATATAAACTACCACTATATATGCCATATACTTGTTCTATTTAAAACCTTCCTGACTCTCGATTATGTTTCAAATTGTTTGGTACAAATACAATTTATAAGCTACGGGTTTTAACCGTTGCAAAACGGTCGAAACGTCGGGCAATAAACAAAGGTATTTAACCTTAAAATAAAATATTTACGTGATTAAGACCCGTAGCTTATAAAATTCTATAATGTGTACAAATCGCGTAAGTTTACGAACATATACAATTAATGCGTTCTTAATGAATTTTGGAGTCCATTCTAGGTCCGCCTTATGTGACGACTAGCCAAGAAAGCAGGGGGTGTTATAGTGCGAAAGTGTGTGGGTTGACGCAAGTGCATTCACTGATCTAAAAGGATGGAAATCCGGCAAGATTAAAAAGAAGAAAGACGCAGGACATCTCCTAGTTTTTAGAACTCTAAAAACTACAAGGCAACTACAAGGATCGTCATGTCCGTCTGTCGGTGCTGTTTGTGCTAGAAAGCTGTTATTTTGCATGGATACACATATTACTTACGAAGACAAAGTGAAAGAATAAAATAATAAAAACCATTTATTTAGGGTACTTCCCCTTTATGTAAAAAGCGAATGTGTTTTTTTTTCACCTATGTAGCTCATGGTGTAGTATCATTAGATAGGACTTTTAAAAACGTTTAGGGATTAGAAGATCATTTTTAGATTTAGAGATACGTTTGTGAAAAAAATATTATTTAATTAAGCTTTAAAGTGTATTTTTTTGTATGAATCAAGTGTCCCTACACCAGCTAAATGGTTGATGTTGGGTATTTGAAAAAAATCACGGTGGTGGTAGTATATATAGCGAAATTAAAAGGAAACATATCACAGCTAAGTAGGCTTTACAAGTTCACGAGTAACATCTGATCAAAAAGAAAGTAATGTAAACCACAATATTTAGAATTTTGTTCAAGCAGTAGGTACGAAAGTATGAATAATAATGTTATATTATGTATTTCCAATACGACGAAACAACAAACATTAGTTTAAGTAAGTTAACTCTTCCTACTCAGAAATCATTACATTTCCTTTCATTCTTATTCACAAGACATCTAACTAATTCCAATTCCTATTTGACGTGCATCGTCATGAAAAACAAGATAAGGCAATCCTTCCTAATTACCTTTTTACTGCGCCCTGGAGTCCCGGAGGTCCGGCTCAGGACTGCCAGCTCGGTGATGCGCCTCACTAATTGCCACTCCGAACGTGTCGCGAACCTACAGTGTCGTTCGATCCTAGAGTTGCCTATGAACAAAATATTTGGTTAGGCTAACGAGGGTAGATTAACTAATTAGTTATAACACGCAATTACATTACAACTTTGTAGATACTGTCGTTTAAATCTATTATATTGCTAAAGCGATAACGATCGTGGTGCATTGGACATCAAATTATACCTAATGAGTAATGACATGTTATGAACGATATCCCCAAACATTGGCTGATTCGCTCGGTTGGATAATACCATGTTGGGTCTTGTGTTAACACTTCTATGATAGACTAGGTAGATATTAGATATTTTTATCTGAGTTTATTTATAATTATGTTAGTGCTGTTACACCAAGCATTAAAGTGGCGGTAGCCAAATGACTAAGACATTGGTCTCGCAATCGTGAAGTTGCGGATTCGAATTCTACCCATAATAATAATAATAATAACCATTTATTTCAGGCTACTAAGGCCCACTGTATGTATTTGTAGTCTAAGGTAGACTACAAATACAAACAGAAAAAGGTAATAAACTAACACATAATTTAAACTACAGTTACACAAATACGTTACATAAAAAACAATAAACTAATAAATAATTAATTATAATTAAAATTATACACGACACTGGGATTGAGACAGCGACATCCTGTTTCGCTGCTTGATGTCGCGTACCGACGTTTTCGTGGAAGGTCCACGAAAACGTCGGTACGCGACACCCTTCGTCCAGAAGTCCTCCTTCATAAAGATGGACAGATGTTCACTGGGAACTCGCACCATGAATGATTTGAAGTTGACGTCATGGCGCGACCCCAACTTCTCCACCCTCAATGTCCACTTCGTCTTGATCCGGAGGTACTCCGCAAGTTCCTCTGACTTTGTGGTATGATACGGACGAGACACATATAGCTGCGTCGTTGGTATTGCCGGACGCAGCAGCATGTTAGGTCCCGTCACACCGGTACCACATTGGTTTCGTCTGGAGCGCCTCTTCTGCTTCTTTTCAACCTTTATGAAGCCCTCTACATCCATTTGCCCTTTAGCAGGGGCTGTGGGTACCTACGCTCTCGCTGGTCTTCATCTTCATCTCCCGTTTTTGTTGACTAACCTTGGCAGCGCTGCAGGTACGGGCGCAGGCTTGCGGGGCGTGCAGGCGGGGTCACTATGCACACTTGCAACCCATTCCGCTCGGTCGGATACTACCGACGTGAACCCACTCCTAACACAAGCCATTGAGCTTAGCTGGAGGGAATAACGGGATTGCTAGTAATGTGGGACACACAGTCCCATCTTGAAAAAAATAAATTAGGTATTACCTATATATTTTTATAGAACTTATTAGATAGGTAGGTACCTAAATGTAATTAAAGGGTTTTTATTTAAATAGGCATATGTCAAGCACTTGTCGATCGATTTGAAGGTACGATGGATGTTTGTTATTTAATCACACCAGAACGAGTAAACGGATGTTGACAAAATTTGGAACAGAGATAGATTATAGTCTGAAATAGTACGTAGTGTCTATTCAGACATATTCTAGTAATTTGTGATTATTTTTTGTAATGTAATTTAGACGCTACTCTTAAGGTTCATTTCCGTGCATCGCGGCCGATCTCGAGCCGCGCGCGGCTTACGATAAGCGTCTGACGCGCGCGACCGATGCGACAATACTCAGAGTATTAGAATGTATGGCGCCGTTTCCGAGGTCTGCGACAGACGCGCGTAGCCGACGACTGACGCAGCCTACTGCCCGCTCACTCTAACTGTTGTCGTATCGGTCGCGCGTCAGCCGCTTGTCGTAAGCCGCGCGCGGCTCGCGATCGGCCGCGATGCACGGAAATAAACCTTTAGCGTGATGAAATTATGATTGTTATGTATGCACCAAAAAAATGCATATCCAGCAAATCAATGTTGCCAGTATAATAATAATAATAATCATTTATTTCGAACATACGTCCATATTTCGTTAGTAACAATTTTATGACTTACAAGCTAGTGTTAGTAAATACAAAAACAGCACAACAAACATAGATACAATTTCCAAAATACACTTATTTGCGTGCATGATTTGACGGTGCCACATGCATCCTTGTCCAATGACCAAAGATTGGATCGTCAAATCTTGCCGCCATTTTTTTCAGCACATTGTTAGGGCTGTCACGCATGCGACTCCACAGGGATGCTACACGTTTGCGCATTATTGCATAAAAATCGTCGACTCGTTCCTCGGCGAACATCCCTGAAGCACTGCAGTAACGAGGCAGCCCCATCAACGCCCTGAACGCATTGTTGTACTGGATGCGTAACACGCTGTAAGCCCTCTTAGTAAAGTCGACCCACAGGCTGCAAGTGTAAAAGGTTTGACAGTAAGCTTTAAACAAGGCGACCTTAACACTGTTTGTACACCTTGCAAACCTGCGAATCAACATATTACTTCTGACTGCCAGCGCCCTCCGCTCCCTCTCTATGTCCATGTCGTCTGATAAATCTGCGTTTACCCAGTGCCCTAGATATTTAAACTTCGACACGATCTCGAGCGATGTTCTGTTTAGTGTGACAGGCGGTACTAAAGGATAGTGCTTGGTACCTGCCTTGAACGGCAGTAATTTGCTCTTAACCGCGTTATATCTAAGGCCATGGGCCTCCGCATATTCCTCACATATTTTTATTAATTTTCTGAGGGCACTGATTGAGGGGCTCAGCAGTGCCATGTCATCGGCATAGCTAATGTTATTTATATAAGAACCGTCTATGGCACAGCCCACCATGGCACTGCTGAGCTTCTCAATCAACCGGTTTACATAAAGACTGAAGAGCATGGGTGATGTCAACCCTCCCTGTCTCACCCCACACTCCAGCCTATACGGTCCAGATAGCGAGCCTGCCCACCTCACATTGTTGTTTTGATGACTGTACCAATACTTCATCGTTTCGATGATTTCCCCCGGTAGTGTCATTTCCATGTATAGTTTCTCCCAAAGCATATCATACGAGACCATATCGAAGGCCTTTGAGAGGTCAAGAAAACACACATAAACTGGTGTCCTCCTGTCTGTATAGTATCGGACAGTTTGCTTAAGGCAAAGCACTGCTGTTTCCGTGGATAGCCCCGCCCTAAATCCGAACTGGGCATCATTCAGGGTTATATGGTTCTGAAGCTGTTTCGCTAGCACACTGTCCAACACCTTGGCTATAATGGTTGCCAACGATATGGGTCTGTAGTTTTTTACATCAGAAGCATCTCCTGTACGGTCCTTAACTATCGGTACCACCAAGGTCCTCATCATCTGTTCAGGCAAATATGCATGGGAGATGCAGAAAGTGAAAAGCATTGACAACACCCTATTTATATGTACACCAGCGTTCTGAACATGCTCTATACTCAATGAATCGTGCCCAGGTGATTTACCGCGTATCATACTTTTCACCGCTGCCCTCACATCTTTTACAGAGATTCCTATAACTCTCCCAGAGTCCGCAGTCGTTGCCCTTGGAAATGACGACTCACCTGACGACCGCAATGGAGACGCGACTTTAAAATGTTTTTTAAACAACTCTGCGATTTCAGCAGGCTCGCTAATACCCTCTACACTCATGGGCACGCTCGACCTTGGGCTAAGCTTGTTGGTTTCCTTTCAGAAATTGCCAAACTGCTTCTTAGAATGATGTGATGCTATAATATCAAGACGTATCTGCTCCGCATTGTCTTGGCACCACTTTAATTTTCTTTTGAAGATCTTTTTTGTGTTTACCATATCATCGAAAATATGGCCCGTTGTAGGTCTACCGCCCAAGACCCATGCCTGAAACGCTTGTCGAGCCTCCCCATGAGCTTGCCTTATGTGTCTATTCCATCCAGTAACATGTTTTTTTCTCTTAATTACATCATTATAACTTAGACGAGACGCTTCATTTAGAATACAAACAATATTCGTATACAATTTATCGATGATTATTTTATGCCCTTTTTTGCAACAATGCTCACCACTACACTCCCTAAACTCCTTAGGAAAATCTATGTCCCTTAATTTAGTGTTACAAATTTGTTCATACAAGGATATTTGCTCAGCGTTTCTGATACCCCATATAACAGTGTTATTTTTATTATTATTCTTGTTTGAAAAATATTTAGGTCTAATTAATTTTAAGTTACATTTTAATTCTAAAGGAACGTGGTCAGACCAATATGTATCATAGTGTACTTTCGCGTCTAATACAGTATTCCATCCAGCTTCCGATACTACACAGTGATCTAACCAGCTTTTACTATGATAAACATCACTTACATACGTATATGAGTCCGAATTGAGTCCCAATATGTCTATATCAGCACATCTCCAACTTTGTTCGGCACAAAAATTTTGGAGCACATCACCAAAGCTAGCAGCGGGTTGCGCATTAAAATCACCCAATATAAACACCGATTCGATATTGCACTCGCGCACGATAGCAGCAATTTCACCTAGACACTCTGTAAAATCGGCCATATTATCTGTCGACTCCGTTGGCATGTACACACTAAACACTAATAACGAGCGGTCCAAAAGTGTTACTTTTATAGCCGTTATTCTTGTATTTTTACAATGCACTACTGACACTGAGTTAAACAAACTCTTGCGCCACAACAACGCTACCCCTCCATACGGCCTTCCGCGAAGAATCGCGTTTCCTGTGTCCACCGCTGACTTTCCTGTGTATTGGAATTCAGGATCAATACTACCTAAGAAAGGGACATCCTGTGGCAGCAACCAAGTTTCCTGTAGTGCTATGATATCTGCTGTTTGACACAACTTTCTTACGCAATCCACCGAACGTGTCACCGACCTACAATTAAAAGTAACCATACTGGTGTAATTATCTTATGGGTATTATGGGTCTCGTCACATCCATCCTTGTTAGTGATTAAATTCACTTCTTTATTCTGATATTTATCCCTGTTTAAATATATAATTCGGCGGAATCTTATGCCTTCGGGCCACAAGTCATCATTTAAAAACATCTGTAGTTTAGCGTGTGGTACAAAAATTTTATAGGCGTTATAGCGTTTCGGATTTTTCATTGCGATTTGTTTAATAGTAACCGTTGTAATACGAGTCTTCTGTTGGATATAGTTCAGTATATCATTTTCACAAGTATCCTTATCTACATTATTAATGAATAGCGGAGTTCTTATGTCTGCCGCTTTAAACTTATCGTTTGGTTGTGTTACAGCTTTTCCTTCCGATCCTAAATTTCTATTTCTTAGTCTTTTCTTTTGAACAAGTGTCCATTCATATTGTTGTTTTTCTTTATTACACTTCGTTTCATCGCCTCCCCTTTGCGGCATCGTTTTTGACTTGGGCCATACGTTATTCATTTCGTAATCAGTTGTATGACTTGATCTCGGTGACGGCAGCGGCGCACACGGTTGTTTTGCTGTCTCCATTTCTATGCTTACGGGTGACAAGGGTGGCACACTTCGTTCGGAGTCGGTAGCCGATACATTTTGTACACAAATCGGTGAGCGGGTAGTTTGAAACGAAATATTTTTATCGTCGACTTGCGGTAACATGCCTACCGGTCCGCTGTCTAAACAATAACTATCCATATTTCTGCTACCTCCTCTTTTAGTATTCACGTTCAGGTCAAAATTATTAACAATAGATGCTTTTTTCAAATTATTTAGCTCATTTTTTACATCAGTTAATTGATTATTGGTCACACAAGACTCTTTTAGTACCTTTACTTCATTCTGAATAATCAGAATGTCCTTTAATAATCTCGTGACATCTATGTGATCAAATGTGATGGGTGGAAGTTTCTGTAGCTCTTTCGCGACAAATATTGGCACCTCCTCTGGATCTGTTTGCTTGAACACTGATATCACATCAAAAAGAGCCCTTTGCGATTTGCCGGTCCGTTTTCTCTGAGTATACCGCAGATCGGTTTTTACTGATTCAAACAGCAGTTTCTTGGCGGTTTCGATGTCCTCCGTAGAAAAACTGTTGGTACAAATTCTTACGAGGCTCTCCTCATCCATAACATCTATTTTATTTTGGATGAAAGCTAACACTTCACATATCACAATATTGCAAGTTTTACACTTAATAATAGTCGAAGCCATATTGCTTGTCATTTATTTTACCGCGGTCACACATTCACTCGCTACAAGTGCGCGCCGATGACTCAAAAGTATAGCCTTAAAAATTACTATTAAATGCTAAATTAAATGCTAAAGTAAAAGCTCGAAAGTATAGCCTTAAAAATTACTATTAAATGCTAAAGTAAAAGGGTATAACTTTAGCTACATGATAACTAATTAATTAATTGATTATTGAAGAAGAAGAAGAACAAATAAATTTATTTTGTCCTCAAAAGAAAAAAAAACCAGTAAGTAGTACAAATTCAATTAATAGTAGTATCGAGAGACAAAAATGGTTCTAGCTCAGCTAGATTGCAACTCCGCTTAATTGATTGGTTAGACGAAGCTGTTTTTATATAGCACCTCTCATTTACAGCTCCTTACCAGAAAATATTATTGAATTGCCATATCAAAACTTCTGCTCTGTCTTGAAATAAATGTTAATGGATGAGAGTTTATATTCAGTAAACGATTTCTTAAAGAAATTCTGCTCTCGTTCATATCACTTTAGAAACGCATTGTAAGTTAAATGATAAAGATGTTTATTAAGAGCTTAGATTTAATTTAATTTTGTGAGTGCCTCATAAGTTTAATATTGATTTTTTATTGTAAGTTTAAAACTGCATTTTTTTTTTATTTTTAATTTGCATGCTATTTTTTTATGGCCAAATGTGTCTTGTGCAATTATTTAATTTAATACCATCCATAAGTATACCACATTTTATGCAAATAAAGGATTTATGATTAAGATTAAACTAAATGTACCTATAATATACATGTTTGAAAAAAGTAATTTCAACAGCTAGTAATATTATAATTAATATGTAGGTACTTACTGGAACTTTTAATGAATCGATACATCTAACGATGTTCTTGGTGACTATCGATAAATCGATGCGATTATTATTTGGCAATAAAATTAACAGAATTTAGGAAGGAAATTTGTTGTAGCTTTGCATTTTATTTTCATTACTTACAACATAACGTCAGAGGGTAATTTCAAGTAGCCCTTCCACAAATTTTATTAGAGGTAATACCGTAACAAATCCTGATTATAAACAATCGCGGCCGAGGGCCGAGAGCAGAGTTCGGGAATCAATTAAAAGTTATCGCAAGAATTGTTGTGATTTACGGAACACGCAGCTCGTGGATTGATAAATTAATGTAGTGTAACCAGTTACAGAACAACTCTATAACGCTCCTGTTGTGTATCGTATGCATAACATCATTTATTAAATATAAATATTTCTTTGATTTTAAAGATAATATGGGAGTTTTTGGCCCTCTACCAGGTGTGCAGTCACTCAGTATACCTATCGAACGACCACAATCACTGTTTTCCATCATTTAAGAATGTTAGACAATAATGGTTCTAACTTAC
This sequence comes from Herminia tarsipennalis, assembly GCA_945859575.2. NCBI lineage: Eukaryota > Metazoa > Arthropoda > Insecta > Lepidoptera > Erebidae > Herminia > Herminia tarsipennalis. The sequence continues at coordinate 26,935,732 of OX243841.2, read as the reverse complement.
TATGTAGGTAGGTATCATAGTCAATGAGAATAACGTCCCTGATAAACCGGTTAACTTCTGATGTCTGTTCGTACAAAATATCATACAAACTAACTAGGTAGGTAAGTACACAATGAATTCACTATAATTCCGAAACTATTTTACCTACTTAGTTTGACTTAGGTAGGTACTAGGTATACCTACGCTAGTCTCAAAATTACCTTGAATACTGTACGAACGTAGTCACCTACTAATATACTTATAAGTACTTGCCAAAACTATCCAAGCCAAGCCCTTGGAACTTTACGAACATACAAGTCACGGACACAAAGTGTACCCACACTCGGAACAACTAATTTGTGGATCACACAAAGTGGTGTCCCTTGTGGGAATCGAACCCATGACCTCTTCCGTAGCAATTGGACACACTCCCACCGCGCCTCTGTGGCGCAGTGGGAGTGTGTCCGACTGCTACTAGAGGTAGAGAGAGAGTAGAGGTGGCAGTATTAAAGTTGGACCTCATCAAAACATTTTTGTGACACCAAAAGTACATTTGTAACAAAAGAGCAAACACATTTGTATCACAAAAGTAAGTACATTTGTACCGTAAAAACACAGAGCTGTAAAAAGAAACTCTAGTACAACTCCAGTACTCTATGTTGCAAATGTGAACTTTTTGAAATGCGTTCTACATTATGTGCACTCATCACGATTTTATTATTCGAATAAAGCCACGGCTACACACGTGTTTGAATTTACCGAGTTCCATGTGAAAACAAACGACATCAAGGGCAGGTCTGTATCAATTGCGAGTTTCAGATAATATATATATTGTACATGCAACCATCAAATATTGTTAGAGCCCAATAAACATATAGGTAAACCGGCACTCCTCTGGATTTAAAATGAAAGTAAAGTCGGTGGATAAATTAAATTAACAAAAAATATATAGTTTGGCATAATTGTATTCATAAATAATAATGATTTATGAATACAATGACGTCGAATAGTGTCTAGAGGACTTAGTGACTTGAGGATTTAATTATTTTTTTACTTGGAAGCAGACCACTGGGAAAACGGATTAGCGGTAGGTAGGTAGGTATTATTATATGGTAGGTATATTAATATACCTTTACCTACCCGTCAATCCCACTGTTATGGTCTTAGTACGTTTATACCGTTGATAAGGATATTTATTACTTATCATCAAATATCTATCCTGCACCTAAACCAAACCTAAACCTTTTTTACGGTATGTAGGTACTTACTCGTTCTGGCAATTTTCCCTTACTTCCAGCTTTAAGTTTATTATAATGTTGTACAAATATTATGAACTAATGACGAGGCAATAATTTTACTACAAAGTGTATGATTTTCTTTTTTTTTTAAACTATCATTATGGTCGCACCATGTTTTTACATACAGTGCCATCTATTAATCAGTAGTGGCAGCTTGCTTAATTACTTCTTCTTCTGCTTCACCTTATCCCACATTAAGGTTGGCTGTCCTAATACTATGAGCGTCAAACTAGACTTTGTCTGTAACCAGTTCGCTAAATTATTATTTTCTACATCTAAGTGTTTTTTTTAATAGAATGTGCATGTTTTTATGTTAGTATGTCAAAAATAGAGAAGAATCATTTCAATTAATAAAGAAACAAACAGTAGTGTGACAGTGGCTTTAACGTCGACATATCTAACGCAGTATGTGGCAGTAATAAAAGTGTACACAAGCGCTACGTGGAGTCGTTACTCAAGGATTGTCGGATTATTACACGAATTACTGGGCATTACTGCGTGAGATGACTGCTCCGGTAATACTCCGCACGTAACATTTTACAAGCTTGTTTTTGCAATTTTAGAGACATCTTCATAACGTTGTACGTTGATTGTTACAATTTTTTTATTTCATTTACAACCTTATGACATAAAGTAGGTACAAATGCACAGACTCATGTGGGTACCTACTGTTTATTATTTTTTGGGAGGTGTTAGTCCAGGTGTAAATACAATAACATCGGTTAAATGTAGTCTAGTCGGTCGATTGGAGGAGGCGCAATTGGTTCCGTACAAAATAACATCGATCAATAGTGGGAGTCGCACTCCTATGAGAACTTTCTAAGATCTATTTAGGATTTCCGGAGAGTGGGAGGGTTTTGAACCCTAAACCCCCCACCCCTCCCCCTGGGTAGGTACACCACAAACAATCAGTAAATCACATTCGCAGTCTTTGATCTCTGCCACCGAGAGTACGTACATACAGAAAGGACATGTTCTTTTCTGTATCATCGCTCACAGACACGGAACCTTGGAACACTTTGTTTCAGAGGTGTTCCGAGATTCCACGCTCATGAACGGTGTATATGTCTACGTTGCTCGAGCGAAGTATGAAGCTATCCTTCTGTAGATACTTCTGGTGTTTTCTGTCTTTACAAGCATTATTTTCCTAACGTTCAGTGATTGATTGTTAAATTGTGTTTAGAATATATTCGTTATATTTTCTTGTGATAAAGCCATTTGTTATAATTACCTAGGTAGTTCTAACATCTATCGGTCATTATTTTACCGACAATGATCTACATTCACAATTAAAGAGAACTCGGTGCAATATAATACTATACAAAACATGTAAAATATGAAGCGAAACAGGAGTGTACAACACAATTGCTAAATTGAAACACGATACAAGCCATGTTAAACTTGCAATGTTTACTACGCTTTTCTGTTGTGGGATATTGCAAACGAGAACGATACGACGGCGACGTCGGGCGGCCACAGAACATTGATACCCACTTTCTTTTGTAAGCGTGAGGCGATACCTATGTAGGCACGATACCTTGTAAGCTTATGTACAGTCGCGGAATAAAAATAATGTTCGTCAGTTTTCAAATACTCCCATTTTTCCTTCTCAAACGATGTATCACATTAGATAGTTGTAAAGTCGTATGTTCTAAATTGTGCCTATCTGTTTAACAACAGAGTTTAAATTTATTCAAACAAATATTCCTTGACTACATGTAGTGGAACTAAAACTTTCCATCTATTCTTTTAGTTATTATTCAGAGAGGTTTTAGTAATACATCTATCTCATTATACCCTTAACCTCTCTGCCACTGATTGCAATACGTAAAAATAATGTGTTAAAACAAGACAGATAGAGCAGTGTTAGTTCCTTTGGTTCTTTTTACGCGAATCGAGAAGTAGTTATTTAAAGGATCCATCTATTGCTTTATATAGTCGAGTTATTAATCTGAGTAAAACCTTATTTTTAGTTAGCGTTACTGTTCCTTGAATCGGTTCAAGCCTTCAAGCAAAATTAGACTTTAAGGTGACGAGCATTTTCATTCCGCGACTGTACATTGGTTATAATAAATGAACACATGGACCTATTCCTTTTTGCATATAAAAGAATTATTTAAACAATATATTAAAACCTACATTCGCAATTAAAATGCCTCTTCCTTTTAATTTGTATCCTTTAACAAACACATTCAAAGCTAAATCGAATAAGTACAATCGGCCCACTTGATGCTCGACCACCTGAAAATATTTTACTATGAACGGTTCACAACGGTTCGGTCACACACACAAACGCAAAAACCACTCCCACATTTTACTTCCAACCAATTAGGACGTGAAGGTGTGGGAACGGGAACATAAAACATATTTGTTAACTTAGTTGCAATTTGCACTTCCTTGTACGATGACGCGCGCGTGTTTACTGTATTTTGCTCACGACTTGTTCTGTTTACGGATTCCGATATCTTGCCATTTTCTTGACCCCAAAACTACTGATTGAACTCTCGTTGACTTGTGGTGTGAATTAGTGGACCGTTTCTTCTTCATCTGTTTACCTATGGTGGCTGTGTTTTATTGGACTGTTGGGTGCTTTCTTGCTGACCTCTGCGAGTCTTCACAATTAACCGAAATTTAAACCGGGAATCAAATTTTGGATCTTCATGGCCAAGGATACCTACAGGACAAACCTTTACCAAATATCGCGGGAGTTAAATGTTACGGTAAGTCAAATTCAAATTATATTTTATTACAATAATTATTAATTATGTTTAACAATAAAATTGGCTATTGGTTAAAAAGTAATTGGGGGAGACCAAATAATAATATAATCAATATTTCTGAAGACTATGGTTAATTTCATAGCTAAGGTTTGTTTCGTTGTTATAATATAATAATATTCTCAATCATGATGGCAGATATAAGGATTAGTTGTTTCATCATTCGCAGTTATTTATTCCTAATATTTTATATAAACTTATTATTTTTATTTTACTATTTAGTGTAGTGAAATGTATTTATTTCGTATATAGTTAAAAAAAACCATAACTACTAAATGGTTTTTGTTAATAGACGGTGCAATGGGTGAGAAAGATTGAAGTGAAATATATTCAAATATGACGACGATTGTCGAAAAATCATTCTACTAATTTACTACCGAAATTATAAGAAAATAAGTAATTTTATAAATAAATATATAAATAATTAATATATAATTATCATACATAGGTATAGGACTACTTATGATTTTAAACAAATAAATAATATTAAAATGATTTATTATAAATTCATATGCCGTTAATGTCTTTTTCATAAATCAATGTAAAGTGAAAGTTCATTTACATTTTTTGATCTCCAATAATATTTACATTTACTTTACTTTAAACATGGTGTTCTGAGTCACTTGGTAATTCGTATATTTTTTAAAGGTGAACTTATCGGAACTAGACTTTCACTCGTTCAATTAATCTGAAATATAATAACGAAATGTAGTACTTACACAACCTTATACTAACACTAGCTGACCCGCGCAACTTCGTCTGCGTAAATTTTACCCGTTTTTGCAACATTTATCATTGCTGCTCAGCTCCTATAGGTCGTAGCGTGATGTTATATAGCCTATAGCCTTTCTCAATAAATCGGCTATCCAACAGTAAAATATTTTTTCAGTGCAGCCCAGTAGTTCCTGAGATTATCGCGTTCAAACAAACAAACAAACTCTTAGGGGGATGAAAAATAGATGTTGTCCGATTCTCAGACCTACCCAATATGCACACAAAATTTCATCAAAATCGGTCAAGCCGTTTCGGAGGAGTATGGCAACGAAAACTGTGACACGAGAATTTTATATATTAGACTAGCTGACCCGCGCAACTTCGTCTGCGTAAATTTTCCCCATTTTTGCAAACATTTTTACTTGCTGCTCCGCTCCCATTAGTTGTAGCGCGATGTTTTATAGCCTATAGCATTACTCGATAAATGGGCTATCTAAAAGTAAAATATTTTTTTCAATTTGGACCCGTAGTTTCTGAGATTATCGCGTTCAAACAAACGAACAAACTCTTCTCTCTCTTCTAATATTATAGTATAGTTATAAATGTTAGGGGTGGATAACCCTTACCACTTAGGGATTGATTATTATGATTAGATAGATTGTAATTTTCCCTTTTTTCTTCCTTTTTTTTATAACATTTTTCATTGCTGCTCCGCTCCTATTGGTCGTAGCGTGATGTTACGAGTATAACCTATAGCCTTCCTCGATAAATGGGCTATCCAACAATAAAATAAATTTTTCAGTGCAGCCCAGTAGTTCCTGAGATTATCGCATTCAAACAAACAAACAAACTCTTAGGGGTATGAAAAATAGATGTTGGCCGATTCTCATAGATACCGGATAAGCACAAAAAATTTCATCAAAATCGGTCAAGCCGTTTCCTAGGAGTATGGCAACGAAAACTGTGACACGAGAATTTTATATATTAGATATAAAAGGCTGTCTCTACTGAAATGTGAAGAGTAGGAATTTCGTGCTTTTATACACTTATTTTTTTTTTCTATGATTAATACTTAAATCCACCCTTATTAAATCATGGTGTTTCATTTTTATTTTTCTCACATTAAAAATGTTATGCATAACTCTTTTTAAAATATTTATGTTTAAACAAAATAAATTATGTAAAATTTTTTGAAGTATTGAAGATCCTAATTCATTTAAACTACTTTTGACAAAATAAATTGTTTTCTTTCACACGCTTTAGTAAATTTTAGAAATCATAAAGCGTATATTGTGTTGATAAAACAATAGTTAAATGATCTCCATAGTAAAAGTTGTAAAACTGAGAATCCTTTAATCAATTATCGTCTTTAAATCGTTACACAAGAACTGAAAATAGTTTGCATACAATAAGTTTTTGCTTTCCCACGGTTCGGTAATTCCAGGTGCCATAAATATGTTTGCCGAAAAAATAGGTTCATGATACCTACGCACAATAAATGTCCTAAAACTGGAAACGATTAAGGCAATTATCATCTTTAAAATCAATTAAATAGAATTGAAAATAGTTTGCATGCGAATTTGTTTTCGCAGTCGGTAGCTTCTCATTTTAACGCTTATTCTATTTTCAATCATATTTCAACTACTTAAGAACTATTATCTAATTTTATCAGTAACAACTCGTTCATTGTCTGTTGATTAGTAAAGAAATAATTTTAGGTGTAATAAAATAACACCTTTTTTAAAAATGTGCTTGTCTTACTGTTCTATTCATTTAAACTTTTAATGAGTGGGTATCGAAGATCTTTTATACATTTATTTCTTCTTATTTTTTTTTCAGAGAGCTACAGCGTGCCGTTGGCTATAATGGGATGCTGAGGAGGACTGTCTTAACGTCGGATCACGTAACGCAAATGGTCAGCACATACGAAGTGTCCGATACAAAAATTAGGACAAGAACAACAAGAAGCAAGAGTGCGTTTCGCTCGCGAGTACAGAGGTTTTGATTTATCACACGCAACATTTTCAGACATTTTTTTAAATCAAGTGCACTCATTCGTCAGAACTTATGGCTTGTTATTAATATAATATTTATTGATGAAGTAATTGGTAATTAAGCACTTTGATGACTATATATATCATGATAAATAGTAATTTAATAATATTAATAATATATCGTTATTGTTAACTTATATGATTTTGGCCTATTGTTTTAGTTTGACCTCATCCACAATTTTAAAGTATAATTAAGTATTAAATGATTTATATATGCACAAATGTGTTATGAAATTGTTTGACTGATCCATAAAATTAATAAAACAATTGACTCTTTTCTTTATTTCTTGCCCTCATTCCAGGTACTACATATATTTCTATTAAAATAATCTGTGGTTGAAAATTAAATATAACTTGCTGAATCAAAACCATACTTATACTATTAATATTAAATTAAAGAGTTAAAGTTGTATGTAGAGGTTTACCCTGAAAATACTATCCCGATTTAAATTTTAAATTTCAAATATCTTTGTTTCGTTAAATCAATCAAATGGTTATTTGAAATTAAATTTAGATAAAACACCTAAAACAAAGAACTTACAAAATTATATAGGTTTTAAAGCATAGGTGAAGGACGTAGGATTCTTATCACTCGAATCAAGATATACGCGAGCGGAGTCACTGGGAACAACATATAGCATACTAGCTGACTGAAGCAGACGAAGACCCGTAAACTTCGTCTGCTTCAATTATCCTCGTTTTTGCAACATTTTTCATTGCTGCTCTGCTCCTATTGGTTGGAGCGTGATGTTATAGCCTTCCTCGATAAATAGGCTATCCAACAGTAATAGATTTTTTTAATTTGACCCTGTACTTCCTGAGATTATCGCGTTCAAACAAACAAACTATATACTATATTATATTACTATATTTTAATTTTAATTTTAAGTACGCTTTATTATATTAGTATAGATAGATTAATTATTGAACTCATAGTTGCTGATGAGTTGAACTACCTCTTAAATACCTACGCAGGGCAAGCCAAAATAAAGACTTAAATAATTTAAATATTAGAAAAATATTTATGATCGTTTTGTAACATATGGGTGTTTGGAGGGTGAGTAGCCATAGGAAAATGGTTGATAGGTAACGCTGTTGGTTACTTGTTGCGCCGAATTAAATAACATTTTGCCCTACGTTAGGCGAGTTATAATTTTTTTTCTATTTTTTCAAGAAAATCCCCATTTTTTTTATAAATGGCTTAATTTTTTTAAAATTAATGATCAAGGTGTCAATTAAATGATTTATTTTTATTGTTTAGTGATGTCTTATTCAGATTTAATCATAATTTCATACAAACAATGAAACAAAAACATAACATACCCTCTCAAACATCCATAACCCAAGAAGAAAAAATGTGATGTCCACTTTACAAGGTAAATTAAAAAAAAAATTATAAAGTGTGGGATTTTAAAATGCTTTTAAAAACTACCCTAGTTAATACTCTTTGTAACGGTATGTAACATGTACCATAAATACTCGGATAACTCAACAAAAAACCGGTTTGTCTGAAAGAATGCCTTAAAAGGGTGACGACCAAACTAGTCAATTGAGCAGGTAAAATCCTTTTGTTACAGATAACATAACGAAAAAGTGCAATAGGTTTAGCTATGGCTATGTGTTAGATAAGTTAATGAATAAATTACATTAATTTATCTACATTAAATTAATGTAGATAAATTAATTTACATTAAATGTATTGCAATTTTTCTACTTTATGACGGGCTGATAAAAAAAAAGCAATTCAATTTTTAAATAATTTATTGTAAATCTTGTTCAAATTGTTGTCCATTATTTCTAATACATGCGTAACATCTCTTTCTTATTTCCGTTGTGGTATGGCTTAGCCTAATTTCTTGCTTCATTATCAGAAATGCATTATTTATTTTTTCTATTAACTGTTCTCTTGTGTCAATGGTTTCCGTATACACAAGATCTTTAGCACGGCCCCAGACATAAAAATCCAGAGGTGTCAAGTCCGGCGATCTTGCAGGCCATGGGATAGGGCCATTTCTGCCAATCCAAGCGTTGGGAAATGTATCGTCTTAGTATTCCCGGACTGCTAATGTCCAGTGCGCCGGGCAGCCATCTTGTTGATAAACAATTGGCTCTTGATTCTCGACATTTGGAACTCCATCCATGAGCTCGGGCAAATCATTTATCAAAAAATCTAGATAAATAACGCCATTCAAATTGTCTGGTAGATAATGTGGGCCAATTAGTGTATTACCAATTAGCCCTGCCCAAACGTTTACCGCAAACTTCCTTTGAAAGGCCACCGCTCTTTTCTTTTTTGGGTTTTGATCCTTTGGGGCCCAATGATGCAAATTATGAAAATTTGTAATGCCTTCCCTTGTAAATTTTGATTCATCCGTCCACAGGATACTTTTTAAGAAGTCGTGGTTATCAAGATCCATGTGTAGCAAGAGGCGACAAAACTGAACCCGTCTTTGGTAGTCATTTTCTTCGAGACCTTGCACGGGGGTGAAATGAAAAGGATACTTTCCATTCGCACGAAGAACAGACCACACTTTCCATGCGCTGAGATTTAGCGTTGCAGCTACAGTGCGGATACTTGTTGTGGGGTCTTCTTCAAAAGCATCCAGAATACGTTCTTCATCAGCAACATTACGTTGTCTGGCAACTCCAGGTTCACGGCGATTTAAATTGCCAGTTTCCCTTAAGCGTCTAAAGGTCGTCTCAAAAGTATGACGATTAGGTTGACGTCTATTGGGAAAACGCTCTTCGTAAATTCTTTTTGCTTCTCGTCCATTTCCATCAGCTTTCCCGTATGCCATCAGCATATCGGCGTATTCTTCGTTAGTAAAAGCAGCCATTAAAAACAGCAGCAATAACAAAACTTAACAGAAGAAAACGCAAACAATGCGCGGAGCGGAGTTAAAAACACGTGAGGTAGCAGAGAACGACAAGTCTCGACTGGTCTCGACACATGCACGACAGGGACACAGAGCGCGGGGGGGCCGATGGGTGTATTGTTAACCGATGAAAGAGATAGCACGCTATTTTAGCTTTGTTAGAATGAGACAAAAGGATTTTACCTGCTCAATTGACTAGTTTGGTCGTCACCCTTTTAAGGCATTCTTTCAGACAAACCGGTTTTTTGGTAGGTTATTCGAGTATTTATGGTACATGTTACATACCGTTACAAAGAGTATTAACTAGGGTAGTTTTTAAAAGCATTTTAAAATCTCACACTTTATAATTTTTTTTTTAATTTACCTTGTAAAGTGGACATAACACTTTTTCTTTTTGGGTTATGGATGTTTGAGAGGGTATGTTATGTTTTTGTTTCATTGTTTGTATGAAATTATGATTAAATCTGAATAAGACATCACTAAACAATAAAAATAAATCATTTAATTGACACCTTGATCATTAATTTTAAAAAAATTAAGCCATTTATAAAAAAAATGGGGATTTTCTTGAAAAAATAGAAAAAAAATTATAACTCGCCTAACGTAGGGCAAAATGTTATTTAATTAGGCGCAACAAGTAACCAACAGCGTTACCTATCAACCATTTTCCTATGGCTACTCACCCTCCAAACACCCTGTATGTTACTAAACGATCATTTCGCATTTTTGAAACATATATTACTAGCTTTAGCCCGCGGCTCCGCCCGCGTGGATAAAGGTTATCGCGATAAAAACTATCCTATGTCCTTTCCCCGGTCTCAAACTATCTCCATATCAAATTTCATCTAAATCGGTTTAGCTGTTTGAGCGTGAAATCGTAACAGACAGACAGATAGAGTTACTTTCACACGTATAATATTAGTATGGATATGTTTAAAAAATGCAAAAATAAATAATTTTACAAAAATTAAATTAAATATTTTTGATAAACCTCATACGCACAATATAAAACAACGAAAATAGGTCATAAATTACAGGCACTAGTTTTAAACTCCTCTACTAACTCATATTTATAGAAAAGTTAGATTACAGATCAAAAAGTAATTTAAAAAAATATTAAAATCTAACGGTTTCCCGCACCTCCGTCCACGATTTCACATGTATTATGGTATTGAGGCAAAATATACTATATTCCTCTCCAAGCTTTAAACTACTTCTTTACTATTTCAACAACACAAACGAATAAATATACAATATAAACTATTTATAACATTAATGTAGATTTGTATGTATTATAATAAAATAATTCATTGCTATTTCGCGCAACTGCAAAAAGCGCGCTTACAACAAAAGTCACAATCCTATAATAGTATTTACAATCTTCTAATCGGCTCGAAATATGCCCAACAACAACGCAACGCACTAAAAAAACAAGGACCCCCGCCCCCTTGCATCCGATAAGGCGCAGATGTTCCTGTGTGAGTGCGCTTACGTAGAGAGCGGACGTTTCTCGCAAGCCATTATAGCCTTAGGGGTGTACGACCGCCGAGTAGGCCGATTGTACATAATTCTGTAAAATCACATTAATTCCATAAATGCATTGAAAACAAGCGATAATAACGTATCAGTGAGAATAAATGGGTTTCAGGCGTGAATGGACGCGTTGATCAGTGATTTAATGCTATTACTAAATTATTAATGAAAAGTAAATATCCATAATAAAAGAACTCCAATTCAATGAACAGACAAAACTGTTTTCATTTCAACTTGAAATGAACATGAATTATTGAGTTGGAAATGTTATTTCAGCGAGGGTTTTGAGTATGGGCTTTGTAGTAACGTACCTACTTACATTTCGCACAAATAAATAGGTAGACACATAAATTACCTAAACCACCAAAATTATTTAATATGGGTTAAAAATATATTGTGAAAGGTCAAAGGATTCATACACGATTCTGGACACGTTTTTGTAAGCAACATTGAAAATTCTCAGTATTTTAAACATATTGGTTTTGAAATAGGTAGGCTTATATATAATAGTTGGTCATAAAAGTCACAACGAAAGTGTTAAGGCTAGAATTAGAACCACTAAATAACTGTGCGACCAAAAGAGTTCCAATCATGAGGGCTATTATCCAACCTACTGCCCCCAGATAGCCTCAGGCTGGAAGAGCTAGCGAATCTCTTCAACTTCGTTGGATGACGGAGTTCAACAGATTCGCTAGCGCACTCCCGCCTCACGCTTGTGGTGTTAAGCCTTGATGGATACCAACACCACAAGCGGGGAACGGGAATGCGATGGTTCTGTTCTTCAAAAAAGGTGTTAAAACCTTGCTGAAGAACTACATATTTATATAACTTCTGAGCCACGTCTAGAAGTTGTTCTCGGGAGGGATCACCAACCGCTTCGCAAAAAAACTCGACGAGTGGACCACATCCATACTGTTCGGCAGATTATTAAAAAACCGAAAAACATCGAGGTGCTGAGATGTTTGTTTGACACCGCCACCATGACCGTCCAGATTCAAGACTACAAGACGAATTCGATAAGACAGGGGAACGTTTTATCCTCGAAACTGTTCCCCAACGCTCTCGAAAAAGAAACAAGCTGACTGAATGGACTGAATGCGGAAGTCAGATAGCCGGAAGTTGTTGCGGAAATTAGGAGAGGCCTATGTCCAGCAGTGGACCGATACTGGCTGTTGATGAAATAACTGTCTTCCGTCAAGTCTTCACCAAAAGACGAAAATAAAAATTGGAAAGACAAAAATGCAGAAAAAGATTAAGTTGAAGATATTGAAGTGAGGCAGTTACAGGGTGGTTAGATATTGTTTGCATTGTAGATTTGTAAGAGCCGGTGAAATGAGCTCTTTGTAGATTCAAAGTAGCGGCTGTATTATCTGCTGGAGCTCGGTCATATTTACATTTTGGTAAATTTATTATTTATGGGCTAACATTTATTTCAGAAAGTTATGTAGGTAATAAAGTCACTCATAGAGAGAGATCTTTACCTAAGTATCTACCATAATTTATTGGGCCCACTTTTGTTCTTAATACTCATTAATGACTTGCCATCAAAAATCAACAATAGTACATGCTTGATGTTCGCGGATGATGTAAAATAGCTCTTGCCATATATACCTAGTGTTAACTATTGCTGATTGCACTCTTTGACAAGCATTTTTTTTTTAACTACGTACACATTGAATTGCACCGATCGTGGTCACGGGATCGTCGATCCGTGACCACGATCGGTGCAATTCAATCGAAACGTCGGGTAAATAAAAGGTTCGTACTTTTAAATAATTCAAGCGATTAGGTCCCGAAATATATCTAATACTAGCTGTCCCGCGCAACTTCGTCTGCGTAAATTTTCCCTCGTTTTTGCAACATTTCTCATTGATGCTCCGCTCCTATGGATCGTAGCGTGTTATATAACCGATAAATGAGCTATCCAACAGTGAAAGGTTTTTTTTAATTTGGACAAGTAGTTCCTGAGATTACCGCTTTCAAAAAAGAAACAAACTCTTCAGCTTTATAATATTAGTATAGATGTATGTATTAACATGGGGACAAGAAATTGCCAACTCTTAAATATAATTGCGCTTTTTAGGGCCACTATTCAGCAAACAATAATATTCTACCTCGAGTTTCCACCATGCTCTTTGGTTTCCACAGTTATGAGTACTTGGTTCAATACTCACTTAACTTCCACGATAATATTACAAAAATATGTAATCAAGTAAGGGTTCGTACTGCGCCAGCCTAAGTTCTTTCACAGTTAATTAACAATGTCTATACTATTTATATAATTCATATGTCCGTTGCAGTCTTGAAACTAACGCATTAATTTCGAAAAAGTTCAAAAGTCGTTTGTGCGATATTTATATAAAAGAATTTATTTATGTAGGTACCCATATTTATACCCCACCTTGTATATTATAGCAATGGTGGAGTATCGTATGTTAGCAGTTCGCCGCAACGTCACCCTCATCTCCTTTTTGTTTAGACTACTACGCGGTTACACACATAATATTAACGTTATTAAAATTATAACATTACATACAATATTGAAAAAATATACTAGGTATGAGAGAGACTGGATCTCACGACACAGGGAATCCTAGTGTGAGATCCAGAGCTTTATTACTATCTATTGTAACTTTCTGAACAATAAATCATTATTATTTTATTTACAATCCAACACTACTCGCACAGATCAACCGAGAGCGTCACCAAAGTTTGCTGCAAGTGCCAACTGCGTACACTAGCACTCCGTTACATCAACGAAATGCTTCGTTTTGACCTAGCAACAGACTTCGTATGCTCTGAACTCAGATTCATAAGCGCGGCCGGGCGTTAGCTCGAAACATTAACCGTAGCAAGCAGCATTACATAGCATATTGTTATTACAGTACTAATGTATTTAAAGGAAATATGTTTAGATTACTAAGTTATCTACTTACATTGGTTATCAATACCTAATTGAAATGTAATACTCTTTTTAAATTTATTGTGCATGTATTTTTATTTATCAGGAATAATATAAGTAATAAATAATAATAATAATAAAGAAAGTTATAAGTAGTAGATGGGTACTTACATAATAGGGTCATCATAGGGCGCAGGGTGCAGACAGAGGGCAGACTTAACTATTTCGGTATAACTTCAATTACGTTTTACGTCACTGTAACACTTGAATAAAACTTATTTACTCTATCTCTATGGATAAAACTATTGCTTTCTACATAATAGACAATTTGCTACTTATTCTACAATGATTCTATGATCAATATTATTTTAAAATCGAACAAATAAAATTCGGTCTTATCTCTCAGCTGTTAAGTTCAGTTTTGTGAGATGCAAATACATAAGACATATTGTGTCCCCAAATGTGTAGAATAGTTGTGACACCGCAGAGCGGCTGCACCCGTCCCGTGAACCGACAGTTTGACGGCGCCCAATATCGCTCGCACTGAGTGCACTCCGTATTAGATGCCAAGCGCATCATTTTGTCACCACTACTAAACTAACAGACTGTTAATTTATACGTGGGTAGTCAGATTAGTTAAAGTTAGTCAGTGCTACTTAGTATTAGAGTGAATAGCGCTTTCATTTGGGATAATTCCTATTGAGGAAGTAAAACTGTAGATAATGACCATGCAATCACTGTGTTATTCGATACAGATTTCGTTAATATAACAGTAGAGCTAATGTTGACAGATTTTCATTTGAAAAATTTTCATGTATACTAAAAAAATGTATAAATAAACTATAATCTTTTATTAATCAAAAATATATACAAAAATAAATGTAAAGCTACAAAGGACATTGTAAAACGCTATACAGGTAATGAACCCTTACAACAACAACCCTATACAGGTTTTATATTGATAAAATGATTGAGACATCAGACTTTTTGATTGTTATCGTCGGGGTAAATAAATGTGAAGTACAAGATAATACGCCTAATAAATATAATTCTATCAATAATATAAACCAGAGTATCCTTCTTGAACCAACAAATCCAATAGAAATATATAATATTATCAATTCATTGAGAAATACTAAAGCGCCAGGGTACGATAATCTTACCACTGATATAATAAAACTAATATCACACATAGCAGCACCCTTAACTTACATTATAAATTTGTCATTAGAACAAGGCTACTTTCCTGAGAATCTAAAATGATCTGTAATTAAACCATTGCATAAAAAAGGATTCACAATAGATAAAAACAACTATCGGCCGGTTGCTTTAACTCCTTAATTTCTAAAGTTTTTGAATAAGTTAAGAACAAGAGAATTATTAATTTCTTTAATAAATATGATATACTAGCTAAACAATAGTTTGAATTTAGGAAAAATAAATCTACTCAACTAGCTACTTTTACATTAATCCAGTTAATGATTAATAATATCTATGAAAATATACCCTCTAGTGTTCTCTTTTTAGATTTAAGCAAAGCTTTTGATTTTGTTAACCGCTTATTCCATAATTCGAAGCTATCATAGTTTGGGGTTATTCTATTTTTTTTTATAGATGGGAAATCAAAAAATAACTTCTCCCGCTGTGGGCATGAGCTTACTGGCTAAATAAAACCCATCTGTGTTCTTTCTTTCGCCCTGGTATTCCGGGAGCACGGTAACTCTTTCGAACGATCCCGCACTCACGGTGGGCGCCGGCCAATGGGGCCCCGTCACTTCCTGACACCTCTTTGAGGCGCGCGTGGAACACTAGCGCGCCGTCGACTCGGGCCTTGTTCTAAGCTGGACGGTGAGCTACCCACTGTTCGTCGTCCGCAGGTCCGCGCCTACTTCGGCCGGATGTCATCCCTTGACACCCGTCGCCCGGGGCGTTGAGCGCGGCGGCCGGGGCATGAGGACCGTCTATCTCTCACGTGTTCCGCCATCTCCTTCTGCAGCATCACCTCCTCGCAGAAGGAGACGACTGTCTCCTATTCCCTCTTGCTTCGCAGCATGGCCCGAATGAGCCCCGGACGCGAGAGGTCGCCGCCACCGATCGCTGCCACGAGGACAAGCCGCTGCTCGGCCCAAGCGGGGCACACCTCCACCGTGTACTCCACTGTGTCCTCCGGCCGGTCACCGCAATGGTAACACCCGGGCGTTTCCTCCCGCCTGATGCGATGCAGATACCTCCCGTTTGGGGTTATTCTACAGAAACCAAACTTGTCTAACTAGTCCGGCCATAAATACTGTTACATAAAAACTTTTCTTTTTTTAACTTTTTAATTACTTTGAATTTGAAACGCGTTTATTATTTTTAAAAGTTCTTTCGATTTCGCGCCATTTCACATATTTTTTCGTGTTCATTATTAAATTACAATATGGATGTGTTAAAGAAAATAGGATTGCGATGATTGCCTTGCACAAAGTGGGTATGGAGCCGTTGGTCATATTCTAGACACTTCAAAAGCTTGGTATCAGTCGTATGTTCGTATATTGTACTATCAACAGATACAACAACACTTCCTCTGTCAACGACCATAAAAGATCAGGGTAGCCGCGTGCTGTTAGAACTACAAAGGCTGTTAATGCTGATAAAGCCAGATTTCGTAGAAATCCCATTAGGAAACAAAAAACCTTATCGCGAGAAATTAAGACCTGAAGCTTGGTGCTTATGGTCGATATACAGGACATGCCCTAAATCAATCTTAATAATTAAAGAGAGTAGATGGATCAAAACGCCTTCTGTCGCGATACGCAGGTGAAGGGCACAAAAATATCCTCTTTACCGATGAAAAAAAAAATCACAATTGAAGAGCACTACAATAAGCAAAATGATAAAGTGGTCGGAAAGGTACAGCGTGGTCATCATCCTGCGTCAGTGATGGTTTGGTGGAGCGTGTCTTATCAATGCGTCACAAAGCTACATTTATGTGAAAAAGGAGTGAAAACTTCAGCCAAAGTGTAGCAAGAGACAGTCTTGCATCGTGTTGTGAAACCACTCAGCAATACACTTTTTTAAAATGTACCGTAGACTTTTCAGCAGGACTCTGCACCTGGTCACAAGGCACAACTACCCAAGCCTAGCTTGAAACCAACGTTCCGGACTTTATAAGAGCTGAAGATTGGCCCAGACCTCAACCCTTTAGACTACAAATTATGATCAGTTTTAGAGGACATAGCTTGCTCTAAACGACACGGCGACATTGAGTCTCTTAAAAAATCTTTGGAGCAAGCCGTAGCGAAATTTCCCATGGAGACATGGAACAAAAACCCATAATTTTAATTCTTACCTGTAAATATGACTACTCTGTGGCGCGGTGGGAGTGTATCCGACTGCTGCGAAAGAGGTCGTGGGTTCGATCCCCACCCAGGATAAAACTTTGTGTGATGAGCACGATGTATGTATGTATTTAGAAATATATAAGTATGTTTATCAGTTTTCTGGTTTCCATAGTAGCGTTGTGTAGTTTTATATATTATAAATTTGGTTCTACTTTGCGGAAATGGTCGCCATCTATGTAACCACCACTTTTTAAGAAAATAAATTGTATTATTATTTATTGCTAGCTGACCCGCGCAACTTCGTATGCTTAAATTTTTCCCATTTATGCAACATTTTTCATTGCTGCTCCGATCGTATTAGTTGTAGCGTGATATAGCCTATAGCCTTCCTCGATAAATGGGCTATTAAACAGTAAAATAATTCGGACCAGTAGTTCCTGAGATTATCGCGTTCAAACAAACAAACATACAAACAAACTCTTCAACTTTTTAATATTATCCATGCTACTGTATACTGTACCTACCTTTATGCTATTTTGATACTTATGTAGGTACAACCGCTTATTAAGAAACGAAGTTTAGAGTCCACATCATGGGTCATTGAAGAACTTCAGAATCACACGAAGTTTCTAGTCCCTTTGGCGTTAATTATTCGATAACTATTCGAAACTATAGTATTCTTCGCCTTATACTAAAGGTATATTTTTGCAGTCGTTTGTGAAAGTGCGAGATTGTTGTCTACGTTGATTAGTTACCATGATCACGTCGTACGCTTGTTATGCGACTGTACAAAACTAAATAAACGAAGACGCGTTAAAAATGTCGATAGAACATAATCGTTTTAAACACTGTTCCGCGAGCGAGCGCCAGCGTCCGAGCGAACTGCAAAGCAATCCATCAGTAGCCCCCGGAGAGTAATTACTCGCTCGGCTAATTGAGAGAGTCTTATCTCGCATCCTGTGTGCGGAACTTTATTAAAAAACTTTGTGTGATATCAATTTAATCTTTCCTTTAAACTTATATATAAAATATAAGTTAAAGTTTTGCCCTTGTGCAAAGCTAGTAAGTTTTACTAGCTTTGCCCAAAGCTTCAAATTGCACTCCTTAATATAATATATACTTTGAAGGTTTGAATGACAGCGAACGTTTTGAATGCTCTGGTGGTGTTGTGAGAGTGCGTACCACTGCTGTGCAAAGCTTGTGGGTTAAACTACAAAACTGGCCTCACTTAGTGTAAACAACAAATTGCTGTCCCGAATCTGGTTGTAATTCGCATGTTTGTAAAGTTCCCCGCAGTACACAGTACAGTAGCAAAGTGCGTTAAAAAATATAAAAAGAAAAGAAGTACCATAATACCTTATCGCGCGACTTATATGTCGCGGATGGCGTCGCTGAGCGGAGTTAGTTGTTGTGAAGGGAGAGGTCGAAAATCCGGTTCCCCGGCGCCCGCGCGTCTTCCTCCGCTGTTCTGTTGACGGTCGGTTTTACGCACTGACACGTAACCTAAATTCACAATACAGAAAGTCCTTTCCACATTATTTATAACGAACTAACGAGTCAAAATACCTAAAGCATTGGTCTATCCCCTCTTCGTATTGTTACATAGCACACGCTGATGAAACTTGTCGAGTACCTACTCAGTGGAGACCAGCTGTTTCCTGGGGCGTGAGGAATAACGATAAATCCATGCGAGGCTGCATCAAGGTTAAGCAAATCAAAGCGTGGACGTTATTTCGGCCGCCAGCCGTGCGTGGCGTACGTGCCGAGCTGAGGGTGGGCGGGAAGTCATTCTGAGAAATGAATTGCTTACCAAAATGTTTTGGTGGTTCCAAATATCTAGCAGTAAATTAATCGTAATAGAATTAAAGTCAAATTCTAACTGAATTTGGTAGGTTTTCAAAATTTGATAAAATATTGAAAAAAAAATGATGTGAAGTAATGATGTTGTACAAATAAACGTAAGCTTCCCTAATTATTATAGTCAGCATCTAAGGACTATACTTACTTAATACAAAACAGTATCTAATTATGACATACTATTTTGAAACTACATACCTAACTTTATGTACGTAACTCTTCCAAGTAATGTCAAAAACCAACGAGTATTTTATATCAGCAAAATTAAATTCGTGTCACATAATTTAAGTTTATGAAGGCACCTCGTAAGCCAATAGCGCTAAGTTACTTTACGAGAGGCTGGAATATATTGGTGTTCGCGAAATATGTTCATCGTAAACATTGTGCTCATACTAACATTATTTATATATTTTATTTTTAAACTTTTTTACGTATAAAAGTTTATGTACTACACCATTTATTTCACGTTGAAGTATAGTTTTGTACGTAAGAAGCATCGACATATTTCTACTATTAGCGTATGAATGAAGGCTTGATGGACGCGAGTTAACATAACTGCTAACCTATAAACCTTAAAAAAATGCTCGCCTATTTGAAAAAAATGCAATTCATAGTTTCACAAAAATCTATTTCCGAGGTCACCTTGGAATTCAGTGGAAGGTCAATATTTTGCATACACAAACATATTAGTGCCCGCCCTATCCATGCATAGCCATGGTGGCGGTGGGCGGACACTTATGAATGGAGCCATTTTATGGTCAGCCAACGTTATCTACTCGCTGATAACTTATTATTATCTTTGTAGGAATCGTTCTAACCAAGAGGGTGTGGTGGGTGGGTGAAGAGCTCTTCAGTTCTTACTTCTTTCTGACAACACAAGGGGCATCACTGCCCCCTTTCCGATCCTGACTAAAAAAAATCAGCTTCAATGTCAATCGCCCACGCCCAGATATTCGGAGTAACAGATAATCATAACAAAAGTGTGACGAATTACTTTATTGAATATACAA
The DNA here is from genome assembly GCA_945859575.2 of Herminia tarsipennalis. Classification (NCBI taxonomy): domain Eukaryota; kingdom Metazoa; phylum Arthropoda; class Insecta; order Lepidoptera; family Erebidae; genus Herminia; species Herminia tarsipennalis. The sequence continues at coordinate 26,915,409 of OX243841.2, read as the reverse complement.
TAAAGCTATGTAGCTGTAATAAGAATAGTGGCGTATTTTTATCAAAACAGAAGTTAAGCGGGCAAATTATGTTTATTCTGAACTAATAAAAATATATAACAAATGTAAAACAAATGGTCGTTTTTAAGACGTATATACCATCAATAAAACTTTCAGTTATAATCAATCCTGACAGAGAGAATTACCGGAAAAAATATCGAAACAAAATGGCGTCCAACTCGTCCGAAACTTTTGTTGGCAACTTGTAACAGGATTACTGAAGATTCGGAGCTGTCACAACTTGGATGCTTGTCCTCTGAATTATTTATTATTATAGAACGGTACAGGTAGGGATCTGAATAAAATAATTCACGTTTTTGATGGCACAAGGTGAAAAACATAGCGGCGTTAACGACTTACTCAACATGTAAACGTATATTTCCAAAGCTTGACAAACTAAATATGACACCAGTCGATGATACTTGTAGTTAGAAAAGTTTAAGTTACCACGCGCTGCTTGCTCGCTTGCTGCGTGTCCGATGCCTTAGCCAATAGGCTACCGCCGCTTTGTTTTCGCAGGTACTTTCTTAAGCAGTGACGCTGTCTTTTGGAGGCCAAATAAATATATTAAAACCATCTAAGTAAGTATATAATATATAATATCTTAAAACTACTCAGACAAGACTATCTGTTCCCAAACAAAAAGCTTGTACTCGTACTATGGAAACCAGACAACTGATAAACATACTTAAAATTTCTATATTATGGATAAATAACTAACATACTGCCTCTGTGGCGCGTTGGGAGTATATCCGACTGCTACGCAAGAGGTCGTGGGTTCGAACCCCACCCAGGATAAAACTTTGTGTGATGAGCACGATGATTTATTCTGTGTCTGGGTGTTATTTATCTATAATATGTATGTATTTAGAAATATATTAGTATGTTTATCAGTGGTCTGGTTTCCATAGTACAAGCTCTGCTTAGTTTGGGATCAGATAGCGTTGTGTGAGTTGTCCCAACATATTATTGTTTATTATTATTATAACATCTAGACACAGAATAAACTATCGTGCTCATTACACAAAATTTTATCCTGGGTGGTGATCGAGCCCCCGACCCGGCTTAGCAGTCAGGGTCACTAATCACTAGACCAACAGACCAGTATATCTAACTAGCCTACGTAACGGGGTTATTGTGTTAGATTCACAATAAATTCTCAGCAACAGTAAATCGCGGCCGCTAACGCTTCTAACACGCGTCTGTCATCCCTTCTATTCAATTTTAATTAATCAAAAGGATCGTTTTCGTAATAAGTGGGGCCTGGTTACTTTCCCTCGGTTTCATTGTAACGCAATTTAGCGACAAATCGGAAAGAAATTAGGCATCTTTGATTAATATTGTTCCTTTAGACGTGACTCGAACTATCTCGTGATTATGGGACGTGGGGACGACAGTGACAACCAAATAGATAATTAGTTTGTAAATATACCTAAAATACTCATAGAAACATAAGCTAGTTCTTCCTTAGGTTAGTTAATTATTAGATTTCCAAACGTAATCCTACTTAAGTTATAGGTAAATGTAAAAGTTGGTAAATTTGTTACCTACTTAAATACGAATAAGCCGCTATGAAAGGATTTGGCTGAAACTGGGTATGCCGACCGATTTTAATCATATCTAATACTTTACCACACTACACTACTATTGTGTTGAATAAGTTAAACTAAATAAATGTTTAACTTTTGTAAACAATCTCTACTCAGCTCTCTATACACATTCTAATCTGCGGCGTGTACCGCGCTTCTTATTCAGATTTCCGATGTGAGATGTCACACTTATTGATATTTTGTTTTTTTTTGGTAAGTAGGTACGAGAAATATGCAAAGTTAAGTAAATCGCTATAAATTTAAATGTATGGAGGAAAAAATCGTATTAGGCGGGACTTAAACCCGCGACCTTAAGTGCCTAAGCACCAGTTGATGATACGGTGCCGGAGTTGGTAACGCCAATTCCGGTACCGAGACGCCTCCGCCTATGTCGAATTTAGCCTCCATATAAAACAATTTTACGACCAATTTAAATTGATATGTATAAAACGTTTTAAAATAACAAAAAATAAAGTAACACAATGTCGGTCAATAGATGTATGATCGTTTCCGAAAATTCTTGCTCCGGTCCAGTCGGATTCACATCTGGTCGGACTACTAGTGTGAGGGAACAGGGAGTGTCCTTGTGTCTGCGCACACAATCTATGATAATATCTTCTGCATGATTGGCTAGTCTTTAAGAATGCCATAGTTATTGTCTCCTAATGTGGCGTGACGACAATGTCTACATTGCATCAGGCGACAACGCATAGTTTTGCGACGCTTTACTTCAACCCGTGGTCGGTTCTTACTCTGCATACCTATACCTTTTCCTGGCGTCTCTCAGCGGCCACATAACTTGATTACAGCTAACTCAGTTACGAGGGACGATTGGTAATCAGAAGGCAGCACAACGAGATTATATGCGAGCTAATGTACCAGCGGCATCGGCGTGTTCCAGTGCAATCTGAGTGGACAGAGCTCAGATTGCGTTAGCTTTATTGGTCATTGGAAACTCTCTCTGTAGGTACTGAAAGGACAGGGCCGTGGCAGTTATGTTCATTGTGCCAATACTAAACACATCATTAGTTATATTGAAAGGTAACCTACAGTTTGTGAAATTTCAATCGAATCTCCTAATAGGTATTTAAGAAAATACTAAAATTACCGACGAGCCTTTTGATATAAAATTAATGGAATCCTTCATATCGACTGCCTCTGTGGCGCGGTAAGAGTGTGTCCGACTGCTACGCAAGAGGGTTCGATTCCCACACGGGACACCACTTTGTGTGATCCACAAATTGTTGTTCCGGGTCTGGGTGTAATTTGTGTTCGTGATTTGTATGTTTGTAAAGTCCCCCGCGACACAGGGCTTGTACCCTAATGCGGGAGTCGTCTTTAAAAAAAAATATATAAAAAAGGCTCGTTGATCAGAAAGTTGTAATTAATATGTTTGAATCACGTAGTATTAAACAACCGATAATTTCTACAGCAGTAGAAAGGTATATGGAGACAAGCTGTGCAAATACCTGTAGCCAGGATAGTCTCCATGCAGCGAGGTTTTGAGTTGAGTCGAGTATCTACGCCCTAAAACGGTTCAAAATAAGCGTTTATTATATATTATTATAAACTCACTTAAGGTTAAGTTGAATACTTACATAAAAGTAGATCGCACTAATGATGTAAGAAATTTCATCTGGGAATTTCTTCTAGCTTGTATTATTACAAGGAACTCACAGTGTTGCCAGCCTCTTCATCCCTGTGAAGCTTTCACTCGCCAGCCATGCTTGCGCTTTCCCTTGATGCGGTAGTAAAAGAAATTCCTGACATCTCAAAAACAACTAACAGTCAATAGCCGTAGAGTAGTACCCCTTATAGTACCATAGCATACGGTGATAATTATATCAATCTTTACTAATCCCATAAAAACCTTTTTTACTCTAGGCTTGAAGAATTTCAGACCGTAGTAACTTTTGCAGTAGGTATTCTTTGTTACAGTAGCCTTGTTACAACTTTTATTTATCAAAATATCAAGTGTAAGACATGTCGGAATGTGTATGACTTTATCAGTTTTTATAGTCAAGATATAATTTCGAGACAATGTGTACTATTGTAAGAATAATGAAAGCTGTTAAACCGAGAGAGTGGAGACTGTTGTTTGATGGTCCATCTGGCGCAATGCACCAACATACAATGTCTTGTAGTAAACCACAGACATTTGCATTTCTGTCGCCAAAATGAACTACAAAATGACACGAATAAATATTAAAATGTCTTAGTACTTATCGCATATTTTATAAGTAAATAAAGAGCTAAATCTTGTTCGATATTACACCAAACCAACAGTTTTGACTCAACATTTGGTGAGTTTACCGAAAAGCTTTTATTTAAATGATCTTAGGTTTTTTAAAAAGATTGCAAAAGAAATAAGTATTCCATCGTTTATAGAGTATAGCCCGGTGTCCAATAAACTTTAGATACACCCAGACTAGTAACAACACGTGTGGGAATCCAACCCACGACATTTAACGCAGCAGTTGTACACACTCCCACTGCGCAACAGAGGCAGCCAAGCAGTAGTAAGCTTCTTTTAATTAACTAGCATGAAGTGGCGTGTCACAACTGGCTGACAATCTTACTAAACTAGCATGAATTAGGTCAATTGTAAAAAAATATTTTCAAAACAAGCTTTTGAGTGAAGCTTTGATGTTAAAAAAAGTACTTCTTAAGACGAACCGATCGAGCCCAAACTCGATGGGTTTATCTTGTTTAATTCAGAAGTTCTTATGGTCACCTACCGACTCCTTCACTAAACCCTGAAAGTCATGTGACACCAAAGTACTCACCAAAACAAAACAAATGAACCCAAACTCGATGGGTTTATCTTGTATAATTCAGAAGTTCTTATGGTCACCTACCGACTCCTTCATTAAACCCTGAAAGTCCTGTGACACCAAAGTACTCACCAAAACAAAACAAATGAACCCAAACTCGATGGGTTTATCTTGTTTAATTCAGAAGTTCTTATGGTCACCTACCGACTACTTCATCAGACCCTGAAAGTTCTGATGAGTACTTTGGTGTTACATGATAACATCAAAGTACTCATCAGAAAAAAAAGAAATGAACCCAAACTCGATCTATTTATCTTGTTTATAAAGTTCGTATGACAACAACACCATGGTACTATATGATTATATGTCACCAAAGATATGTACACCAAATTAAATCTCAATCGGACACCGGGAAATGGTCCTAATTTAGCTTCTAAAATTCGTGCCGAACGTACTTACATACAGACGTTGCAAGTCAAATAAAAGCTTAAAAATTGTAATAAAACCAAATTTCTTAAATAATATTTTAATTTGCATATTTCGTGCATATATTTGTATTAATAAACAGCCTGAAAATGTATATATTATAATATTTTAAACATTAAATATATTCCATTTTGTTTCTTTTTTAACTTAGATGAGATGTTAGATTAAAAAACATTCCTTTACAGACATAATAAAAAATATATTCTGCGTTATCGAAAAAGCGCCGACGAGTCCATATAAAAAAGCAACGAAGCAAATCTTTCAACACTCTCTTATTTAAAGAAAACTATTGTAATGTAAAACCGGCCTCATTTTGTAACTGTACAAAGAAAATTCTAAGTATTTCGTGTCGCGTTATTCGCCTGCTCCGTATTTCTTATGTAACGAGAGCCCGAACTCTACGCTTTCATATGAAGGTACAATTTTTCCTTTATGTCTTCTAAATAGCGAATAACATAAATTTTAGTGTCATCGTGAGATATCATACGATTTTGGCTCGTTTATTAAATTGTTCATAAACTTTGAATTTATTATTATCGATTTGGTTGGTTCATTCACAATCTGTTGTTACGATCCTTGTTATTTGGATTTTTTATATTCCTGCTATTACGTGGGGCATACTGAAAGTAGAACTGGCCACTTACAACAAAAGAATGAAAAGCAATTATTAAATTCGAAAAAAAAACTCTTTGGAAACATGTTAATTTTAATTAGTGAGACTTTCATTTGTTTTCTCATCGTGGCGTCCTTTCGAAAATTGTGTGTCGCTTTCAAAAATCAATGACGAGGTAATTAAAAGTCAGCCGGCGACTGCGGTTACAGACTCTAACATTGACACCGTACGACTACTTATTGAAGCTGACATAAAATTACTAGCAAATTCGTGCTTTGTTAGGTTTGGAATGAGCCAAGTGCAAAACATTTTAATATGTGCGTCTGAAGGTTCGGAAGCTTGGCACTTGATAGATTTCGCATCACTAACGGCCGGTCTGAATAATCTACCTATCGATGGATTTAGCTACTAGAGGTAGAATTTTGACATATTTTGTATGGAGCTTATGTCAAATATATACCTCTAGTAGCCTAATCCGTCGATACTTAGAGTATTGAGATCGGCCGTTAGCCGTAAAATGGTAAAAAAGTTTAACGAAGGACAGTCATTGGCTGTCTATAATATCGTGACAGGTGATGAAGCCTGTACAGCTTTGAACCCGAAAGAAATAGCCAGGCGGCAGAGTGGGTCTTTACTTTTAAACATTCACCGACGAAAGTTGAGAAAAGTCAAAGCAGTAAAAAAAATGTTGCTTCAGTATCAGTTGAAGATCAAAGGACAGTGACTGCAGATTGGTACGTCAACACTTGCTTGCCCAGAGTCTTAGAAAAGGAAACAAATTCCTCCTTTACCACGGTAACGCATCCTCACATTCCGCTAAGGTGACAGAAGCCTATTTGAAGGCTTCAAATCTATTTTTGTCTACATCACAAAAGCAACCTCTCCGCATAAAATCTCATATTCTATCTTATCTCTAATATAAGTTTGGGTGAGCGTTGATTACAGAACGAATGAGTCGTGGTTTTCAACTTAATGTAGGTATAATATTATTTACTGATATTCTCAAAGACACAATCTAACACTGGTGATTTCAATTTCACGTTACGGGGTACCTTCACCGTACTTCCTCGTACAATACTAACTCAGTTAAAATTTCATTTGTAGTGTTTGCCCTCCCAGAGCCGGTGATCCATCATAATTACCGTCTGCAGCGATCAGTTGATCAGCACTGGACTAGCGCGATTTATTGAGCGATCGATCACGTGGAATGGCCAGTTCGTGAGTATCTGTTGCGTCTCTCCGCAGGATATTAGTTATTGTCTCTGTCGTGTGTGTTACTAGATACGTGAGCTTTCTGTTAATCGGACATTGTGTGTCACTTACTGATATCACGTTTGATTAATTCTAAGTTGAGCACTATATATGATATATTATATATATTTGATACTGTATTTCTGGCAATTAGTAAATTTAACACAGATTAATGGGTATATTGATGCTATTAAATTCTGGTCAGACAGGTTTGGCTTGACAGTTAATCCGTCTAAGTGCCAGGCAATTGTAATAGGGAGTCAACGCACCTTAAGCCGATTGAACACCAGTCGTTTACAACGGTTCCATTACTTCTTTAAGTTAATCTGTTAGGGATCTCGGCATTTTACTAGACACAAAGCTCAACTGGCAAGCTTAGGGGACCAGTGCAAGTCAGAGGGTTACGAGTACTCTGCGGGCTTTATACCGTCTGAAGAATTTTCTTCCTTTGAAAATTAAAATAATGCTCATCCAGATGTTGATATTTTCCTTGATTGATTATAGTGATGTATGCTGTTTTGATCTGAATGCAAAGCTGTATGCTATTAGGATCAGCATGCAAAGCTGTATGCTATTTGGATCAGAATGCAGAGCTGTATGCTATTTTGATCAGAATGGAGAGCTGTATGCTATTTTGATCAGAATGGAGAGCTGTATGCTATTTTGATCAGAATGCAGAGCTGTATGCTATTTTGATCAGAATGCAGAGCTGTATGCTATTTGGATCAGAATGCAGAGCTGTATGCTATTTTGATCAGAATGTAGAGCTGTATGCTATTTTGATCAGAATGGAGAGCTATATGCTATTTTGATCAGAATGCAGAGCTGTATGCTATTTTGATCAGAATGCAGAGCTGTATGCTATTTGGATCAGAATGCAGAGCTGTATGCTATTTTGATCAGAATGTAGAGCTGTATGCTATTTTGATCAGAATGGAGAGCTGTATGCTATTTTGATCAGAATGCAGAGCTGTATGCTATTTTGATCAGAATGCAGAGCTGTATGATATTTGGATGAGAATGCAGAGCTGTATGCTATTTTGATCAGAATGTAGAGCTGTATGCTAGTTTGAACAGAATGCAGAGCTGTATTCTATTTTGGTGGTGTCACGTAACCTTTACGGTTACGTGAAAAACAGTTTTAGGAAAAAAACAGTTTTTCATCTTCTAACATTGGTTTACTGATTGTTTAACGGTCGATTTTGGCAGTTTATAATTTTATAACAGCTAGTTATTCTAAGAACTAAAGTAAGCTGTCAAAAGCGTTATTGAAACGCTCTTTGCTATTTTTCTATGAAGATTCTTACCCGAGTTAGCTGAGAGTCCTCCCAACGATAGTTTAAATTCGAAGGCAAGATTTTCTACCCGTCGACGGCTATTGAGACGCACAAATGTCAGTTTCGCTACCTAAGTTAGCTATTTTTACAGACAGTTATTGGTAGTTACGTTATTGAGACCGGCCGTTAATAATATAAAAAAACCTAGCAATCATAGTAGCGCTATGTTTGTAACCAATATTGCGATCATAATAACCAGGTCAATTGTCATTATTCACGCGCCTTTGAGTCTATTTTTGCGAACTAAATTACAGAGTATTTTTACTTACTATGAATAAATAAATCTGTGCATTACTTACAGTGATTTTCTCTTCCATTCCATCTATGTTTGAGGTCAAAACATTCCAATAAGAAACCGCCATTACTGGTAACGTCTGCTTAACGCCTATTATAATACGGGGCACGGCAGCGTGACTTATGGCGGCAATCCCGACCGCCATCGCTCCTCCACTTTAATTAAAGACGATTGTCTACGCAATCAATAACATACCGAGATTTAACAACATTCAGAATGAGGACACTGATGGAGGAAAATCACGGAATTGTTTTATCGAACTTAGACGGACTTCCTCCATCCCTGATATGGTATGTGTTTTAACCGAATTCAGGAAAAGAGGTCCATGATTCCACTATATTTGGTTGTGGTTTTTTATAATTCTAAGTTGTCAGTTGTTCAACAATTTTTTAATTGACCTTATGTTATTTTGTATATCTTAGATAATTCTCGTACTAGGGAGCTATCCCATGTGTCGCTGGTGATTTTCCAAACATATTATACTATCACGGACACAAAGACTTGACAAACCATTTTGTTGATCACACAAAGTAGTGTTCTATGTGGGAATCAAACCCGAACTCTTGCTCACCAGTCGCATGCACGCCCATTACAACTTTGATATTTTCATTTCCGGTGTATTGTATTGATAAAAAGGTCGAGAAGAATGGTCAATTTAAATTAATTTCCCAAATGGTTTTGATACACCTGTCGCAGAACATTTTAATTTTTTACCTATGACGTAGCATTATCATAGCGTCTGTCCTAACTGTTAGCTACGGGTGTGCTACGTCATAGGCTACGACAAGCTACGAGTTTCTCGTCAGCTATGCTTACACGCATTATGAATTACCTTGCTAAACTCAATTATTACACGGCTCAGATGAATTTGTATAACCGTTACCAGAAGTAATAGTTATATGTAGAAACTCATTTGAGCCTTCTAAGTTTTTAATAGGAGAAATTCAATTTACAAATCAATATTCCAATTTAAATAAAGTTTAAATTGCCTAACCTAACCGTGCAGTTGTCTCCCTCCCTTCAGTGTCTAGTACATAATATGTGTGCTCCACGAACATGGGTCGAAGTGACCCGAGGCTTTATTGCCAAACTTTCGACTCGTAACACCCCATCCGCCTATTTGTTATATTATGTATGACTTGATTCCCTATAAAAAGTTTGACTTAGGTCTACCCTGCCCTTGTGTCCCTCGGTCAACCGGGTACCGTTGTATGATATGAGGGAATTCATAATCTGGTTACTGAAGGTCAGTTTGGAAAGAACGCGATGGAGGCAAAACGGTGCAATTGTTTAGTTTTTGTTTATGCGATTTGTCGCGTGGAAATTTACAAAATATATACAACGGACATTTATTAATTTCACAAAGGTTTTTTCCAGTTTAACTTTATTTTAAAAAAGGAAATTAGCAATTTGGGTCTTACATTACTACCAATTGACTGCGTTGGTGGCGTGGTGGGAGTGAGTCCGACTGCTACCTTAGAGGTCATGGGTTCGATTCCCACACAGGACACCACTTTGTGTGATCCATAAATTGTTGTTGCGGGTCTGGGTGTACTTTGTGTCCGTGACTTGTATGTTTGTAAAGTCCCCCGTGATACAGGGATTGTACCATACTGCGGGAGTCGTCTTTAAAAAAAAAATTGTTAAACGCTCCAGCTCAGCTTAATTGCTTGTGTTAGGAGTGGATTAACGTGGGGCGAATGATGGCACCCCCGGCGCCACCAACCCAAACGGGAGGACGCGCCGGGTCTTTTGCAGCAGTGGTTGCCTCAGGGCCAGTCGGCCGAAGTGCGCGGAGTGGAAATTCTTATCCCCCGCAGCGTGTGCCAAGATCTGCACCCCATGTTGCCGTAGTGGGCGCCTCAGCGGCCCAAGTCTGCCCCCCTGCGCCAGCGTCTGCTCCCGCCTCCGCCGCCTCTGGTGAGGAATGGCGAACGGCTGAGAGTAAAAAAACGCGGCGCCAGAATAAGAAGAAGGCCACTTCCGCCGCTCCCGTGCAGGAGGCTGCCCCGGTAAGGAAGAATGTTAGGCGAAAGCCGAAATTATCTCCGCCGAAAACGGCCGCCGTCCTCGTGACGGTGTCGCCGGAGGCGGAGAGTCGGGGTGTAACGTACGCCAGCCTCTTCAGCGGGGCGAGGGCGGCTCTTTTAGCTGCTGGGGGTGTAGAGGTGAGGTGCCGCCGCTCACAAACTGTAGCCCGGCTTCTGGAAGTTCCAGGGATGGAGGGCGCAAAAATGGCCGACCTGGTGGCGGAAACGCTCAGGCGTCTTGCGGGGGGCGAAGAGGGCATAAGGGTCGCCAGGCCGATGAAGTGCGTGGAGTTGCGCGTCTCCGGCCTGGACGACTCCGTGACGTCTGAGGAGGTCCAGGAGGCAATAGAGCAGATTGCTCAGTGCTCTCCCGGAACCGTGAAGGTCGGCGCGATCCGCCCCGGCCCCGGCGGAGTTGGTGCGGCGTGGGCGCGTTGCCCCGTCGCTGCGGCCATAGTTTTGGCAGAGGTGGGCCGGCTCCTCGTGGGTGTCTCTGCCGCAAGGATCACCATCCTTGAGGCGAGGCCCGCGAGGTGCTACAGGTGCATGGGCGCAGGGCACCTGCGCCCTAAATGCACCAGCAGCCTAGACTGCAGCGGACTCTGTTTCCGCTGCGGTCAACCGGGGCATACGGCAGCGGCGTGTACTGCCACTCCCCACTGCCCCGTGTGCGCGGCGGGCAACCAGCCCGCCGACCACATGATGGGAAGGGCGGGCTGCCCAGCCGCCCGCGGGGACGAGCCGATCTGCGGCCGACCCCAGCACCCAGACTCCGGTGCGGATGGAGGAGGGTGAGGACGAGGTGCCCTCTCAAGCCTCCCCACCCTCCACCTAAAGGACTCTCTTAGCCGTGCTCGCTCCTCGCCCCTGTCGTCAGTGATAGGGGTACCGGATGCGTTGCGCGGTAGGGGGTCCAGGACGCGGTCGCAACCTTCTGCGGGAAATTCAGCCCGTGGGAGGAGGCGGCGGGGATAGTCTGCCCCGTCGCCGGCGAACCGGGCGACGTCGAGGCGCAGCTGCGCGTGACGTCGCTTAGTGGGGCTGTGGGCGTGATGGACGGGGAAGTTTCCCACGCTCGCGGCCTTTCGCGATGGCGGCGTTCTGTGTGTACCCAGGACGCCGCAGGAGCAGGAATGCCCGATGGGGCTATGCCGCTGGGTAGGTCCGCCGAAGAAATAGTCAATTCCGGCGGCCTATCCGTGTGAAGGCGGCGAGTTGGTACACGGCCAATTTTTTAGTGGGGGCAGGTCCCACACTACCTCCAGCGTCTGCGCCGGGTGCTGGAGGTGTGCGTTAGGCATTTTTTACGGCCATAAAAAAAAAAAGAGTGGATTCACGTCAGTAGTATAATGGGTAGGATTCGAACGTACGACCTCACGATTGCGAATCTGATGCCTTAGAATCTAAGGCTTTGATATTAGGCTACCGCCGTTTCGACGATGATTAAATTACTGTAACATTATTTTTTTGTGCTGCAATCATTATTCGTATTAATTTCTTTCAAGAGTTATTAATGTACAGTTTTATGCTAATTACTGTTGCGGCACTACGTTTTTTAGTTATTTGGAAAATATTTCACTAAAATGCTAAATAATTTCTTCAAATAGCTTTAAATAATCCCAAGAGCTCGATTCATTCGCTTAGAAACGATAAAGATAGAACTTCAAGACTTTGATACTCTCTCTAACTGTGGTTTAATATTAATTCCGTATATATAAAGTTTGTAGACTTCATGTCCACGAAATGAATGTTATACTATTTATCTAAAACATAATAAAAGTATTATTTTGTTGTATAATGATACTTTACTGATGTAATTTATACCTCTCCCGGGATTAGAACTTGTGAATATTCAAAAGAGCAGTAGGTAGAATCCGCAGACCCTGAATAAACAGATGAGTATAAAAATAATCCATCGGATTACTCCCACTTTAGAAGGTTTGTAAGTGATTACAGGTGCTTTATTTTGTTCAGTCAGCTTTCAGGAAGGTAGTTCTGGTAATTTACGTGATCCCGAAATGGCAGGGTTTGAACGTACATGCGCGATTGAGAATTGCCGTGTTTATCTATTCATGTTATTTGAATGGAATAAGTCGAGGGAGTGCGTAACACTGCCGGCGTTGTCGGTTCGATTCCCACATGGAACAAAATTTTATGAAATCTATAACTTGTTGATTCGTGCCTCAGTGTACTTTGTGTCCGTTGATTGTATGTTTGTTAAGTCCACTGCGACACAGGGCTTATACCACAGTGCAGGAATTGTCTTTAAAAAATATATATTATGGCCGTGTGGTACCGGCTTAAGAATAATACCACCCCATCACTTCCCGTGGGTGTCGTCAAGGCGACTAAGGGATTTACCACCGGAGGGCGGGCAGCAGCGTCCTCTGTGTATTTTAAATCCTTACTGCGATCGCCAACCCGCTCGCCAAGTGTGGCGATTATGGCAATTACCCCCAGGGTATTGGGGAGACCCGTGCCCAGCAGTGGGACATCATATGGGTTGATATGTAACTTAGTTACTTAAAATGGCAACCTATTCATGAATGTGGCCGCGACAAGAGTACTTGAAGTCGTCCGTTACTCACCACTATATACATTTCTGGTAAAACAATGACACGAACGCAATAAGTGTTCTCCCGTGACTAGTCAATTAACGTAATGGCGTCGCTTCCGGTCAATAATGGCTGCGGCCCATCTACTTCCGGTAAACAAGCCACTAAATATCTCCGTCACGACAGGCGGCTCCGGGAGAAATAATGCATGTGGTTTAACGAACCGTAGGACATGTTTGTTTACAATTCTTTAGCTTACATTTTGAAAATTGAATCCTTCTGTAGTGTACTCGTGTTTATCGTAAAAACGAATCACATCTAAACTTGAACTGTATAAGAGTACATATTGTAGAACTTTATAAACGATTGAATGGCTTGTTGGTCTAGCGGTTAGTGACCGTGACTGCTAAGCCGGAGGTTGTGGGTTCGATCCCCACCCAAGATAAAACTTTGTGTGATAAGCACGATGGTTTATTCTGTGTCTAGGTGTTATTTATTAACAATATGTATGTATTTAGAAATATTTAAGTATGTTTATCCGTTGTCTGGTTTTCATAGTACAAGCTTTGCATAGTTTGGGATCAGACGGCGTTGTGTGAGTTGTCCCAAAATATTAAAATTGTAATACAAAATAAAACTGCATAAAGCAATTCCTCTACAAATATAGTATTCGGCTCTCGGTTACGGCGACCAATCTCATTATAGACTAGCCAACTATGTAGGAGATATTATAGTGCCCGAGACACAAGTGCACTCTCATAGCCCGATGGGATGGAATCCGACACGATCGGAGAAAGATACCCAATCTTTCTCCGATCGTGTCGGAGCAGGACCGAAGGCTTAACGTACTCTCCGAGGCACAGAGGAGTTTGACAAATTTCGAAAACGGTCACCCATCTATGGACCGGCAGTGATAAGTTGCTTAACCTCACATATATCTCGATCTGCTCGGTCGCCACTGAGTCAGGTACCTCTCAAATGACAATTACACTAGCACGGAACATCAGTAACGTATGCGCAACAAAAATATTCTGTTCCCCAATTATTTGTCCCCGAAAGACTCAATCGTTGTTGAATAAACGCAGAATTAATAATAATTTATCCTGAAACGAAAGCATTTAAAGAGCGTTCCGCCTCCATTATTATACTGGCATTTGGCGTAATTTATGCGGTAATAAAAATTTTAATGCACGCGTCGCGCCGCGTCCGCCGGCACTGAGAGGCCTCCGCACACACACAGTTACCCCGAGTCCCTCACTGTGATGGACAGATTCGCTTCTATTTGCACATTATTATAATTATGCCTAAACAGGTCTCATCAATGTGTGTAGATCATTAGCATACCTACTCGATAGATGTACTAGTAATGTACTAGTAGCTTCTTAGGCTTTCATTATCAAATCCAATTATAGCCGAAGTTAGTAATTATATAGGTAACACTAGCTGACCCGCGCAACTTCATCTGCGTTAATTTTCCCCATTTTTGCAACATTTCTTATTGCTGCTCCGCTCCTTAGGTATTTCTCCACTATTTAATGGATAACCTTCCTCATCAATATATATTAAAAAAAAGCGCATCGAAATGCGTTGCGTAGTTTTAAAGATTTAAGCATACATATGGATATAGGGACAGAGAAAGCGACTTTGTTTTATACTATGTAGTGATAATATAAACGTCACTTGAGTTTCCCCGTTACCAGAATAGAGTATAATACGTTTTATCATACTGTAATACCTAGATGTATCTACTTAGAAACTACTTAGTAGCTTCATAATGGCTTTGAATATCACAGTCAATGATAGGATATGTTATGAACTATACAACTTAATGTGATTAATGTGGACTCGACACTTGTCACTTTTCGTGTTACCATATTATATTACTGCTAATATTATGTTATGTGTTTCGCTACGATCTTCTATTACATGAAGGTCGAACGCTAAATTTGAGCGGAGATATTAGTTGTGACCTACTTCTCAATATTGAATGAAAAATATAGCTCTGCGGTTGAGAAAGGTATTGCATTAAGGGTTATATATTTTTATGTGCGATTTACGTCGCTGTGAGTTGTGCGTCTAGCCAGGACGCGCAGTTAGGCTAAGTATTGGTATTCAATTACACTCGCTAGATTTAGCGAACGATTTACCAAAATCTGGGTTCTAGCAGTTTGTTCAGGGCTATCAATAACATTACAGAACACGTTATGTTCCACGACTTATTAAACTTTTATGACGTCATTATTCGTCCTCTTAGAGGTTTTATTCCCAGTCGCATTGGTTACCTTTTAGTTTTATTACATCCGATAGAATTAGTTTTTAGACGAAGCGAGTGTTTGTAAACTTTGTAACCCGAATGTTTGATGGGATGTTCCCGGAGTCCCGCCTCCCTGGAGGGCTGAGAGAGGGTTCAAGTGGAATGAAGAATGTTTGAGGGACTCTCAAATGTCATATGTTTAGATAGATTTGTTGTTGCAACTAGCCTTGATCGTCCAAAGCTTTTTGTCCATCTTTACACAGTATAAAATAAAATCGCTTCCCGCCGTCAGTCCCTTTGTAATTGAAGTCACCTACTACGCAATGGTTTTTGATGCGATTTCACTATCATTCTAATAATTTCTTCCGGGTGGTTTATACGTTTCATATATTATACTCGTATACGATATATTAGGAAGCTAAATCAATAGTTATGATCATTCTCAGAACAATTTATGGTTCTTTTAGTACCAATTTCTGTAGCATTCCATCATTAAATATATCGTTTCATGAATAGGTGAAAAAATGGTGCCAACATACAATTTATTGCCAAGCCAGCAAGTTTGAAGTGTTGTTTTTATTAAACAAACTGTTCTCGAACTAATAAATGTACTTTTTGTGCGACAGAACGGTTCATACCTTGCATAGCGAGTGTTGGTTGCGAACTTTGAATTACATTTATGTTATAAACTTGTTGTTTGTATCACAAACATTCAAACACGACTCCAGAATGTGTCACTTCATATAGTAAGCACTTGTTTACTCGAGCGACTAATTGTAATTAGATATTAATTTTATACAAGAAGCTAGCAAATGTATTTCGTAATTATATAAACATTGTAAGCACATTTGATACGCGGCTTATGGACACCTTCGAGGATGTATAAGAACTACTTATTAACACCCGAATCGACACAATAAGAAGTCCTTAATATGTTTAAAGTACTTGTAATTCTGTGAGTCCATTCTTCAGCGCTCAGCCAGGCGAGAATCTCTCATGAATATAAAATATACTTAAATTATTTGTTTAACTAAACAATAAGCAAGTTGAAATAACTAATCCTATATTTCCTTTTTAGCTTATTCAAAAGCATTTGTGGTGAATAAGTATCTCTCTTATATTTTGAAAGCGTGTACTTAGTTCTCAGATAACGTTCAACTGAAGGGAAGTAGCAATCTTCTAAACCACTCCACAACTACTCAACTGCACATACAAATCACTGGCTGCGTATAAAGTTGTTCCTTCGTCTTTTCTTTATTCTATTTTAGATTCTTGAACGTCGCCTATTAATTGACCTATTCTTAATATAATAACGCTTACTAGTTTGTTTATTTGAACATCATTTTAGTTTTTGGTTCGATCAAAAATATCTGTCCCATTTTCCAATTTAAATTACTTAGTTATTTAAGATGTTAAATATCAGGAACATTCATATTAATTTAAATTCCAAAATAATACAATCGTCTAGGAAATGTATGTTTGCGTGTGAAGTATGCTTAAAAAAGTCACTGACCTGTTAGTTATTTGTAAAGCATTGTAGTAACTTATAGAGCAACAATGTGAACTTTATGTGAAAACTTATAAGTATATACAACCTCGTGGTTTCGAAGATGCTTCTTTGAAGCCACTCCTTTTGAGCTTTGCCTATCAGTT
This sequence comes from Herminia tarsipennalis, assembly GCA_945859575.2. Lineage (NCBI taxonomy): Eukaryota > Metazoa > Arthropoda > Insecta > Lepidoptera > Erebidae > Herminia > Herminia tarsipennalis. The sequence continues at coordinate 26,898,533 of OX243841.2, read as the reverse complement.
AAATAAGTACTGTAATAGATAACTTATTTTTAAATTTAGTAAGGATTTATGCTGAGTTCATTTTTTATGTTTCTGTGGTTTTCTCGTGATTATAGTAGAATTAGAATGTTACAATATGAACATCATTTGACGTTGAATTACTTATTTTTGTAAAGTTCTATTACACAGTTTTTGCCCATGAGTCGGTTGGTTGGTTTGACTCTGTTTACACCCTTAGAACTTGAGTTTTCTGAAAAACCTTTCCTGTTTCCCTTATTTTACATCACAAAATAAAATACTCTGCAAATTTTCAGGTTTCAAAGTCTAAGGATTTGGGCTGGGTGTTGAAGAGTGAAATAGTTTTTTTTATATACTCGTATAGATTCCCACGTTTTTCCTCATACCCTTACTTCCTCTTAGAATGTACACCCCGCTCATACGTCTTTCATTTAGTTTGGCTTGTTGGTCTAGTGGTTAGTAACCCTAACTGCTAAGCCGGAAGTCGTGGTTTCGATCCCCACCCAGAATAAAACTTTGTGTGATGAGCACGGTGGTTTATTCTGTGTCTGGGTGTTATTTATCTATAATATAAATGTATTTAGAAATATTTAAGTATGTTTATCAGTTGTGTGGTTTCCATATTACAAGCTCAGCTCAGTTTAGGATCAGATCTTGGGACCACTGACACAAAGCTATCTGATCCCTAAAAATAATATTAAATCAATAACTTACTAATAAATATCAAAGCTAGCTATAACAAAATTGCGACACCTGGCTACCTCATGTTTAATCACGCATCACATTCTCGTCGCTAATCACGTGACAATGACGTGATTGCCGCGACTAATGCGCGCAATCCGTCCAGTAGGTATGTGCGATGTGTGCTCGCTGATGCGTGCGCTGATCGTGTTAATGCTATGTTTGAGCTCACAGCTGAAACGGCCTGCCTCGGTAATTAGCTGATTATCCAACGATTACAATTACTTGCATACATACACAGACAAAACTTACATTTATACAACCAAAATAGTGATATTCACTCTGTGAATACAATAAATAAGCGCAAATTAGTAGGTCAATATTATAGGCTTCATAAAACTCATAACTCATTCATGGACTAGGTGTTAGATATCTCAATAAAATTCCAGTCAGCATTTCGAGTCCACCAATAAATAAATTTAAAAATGTAGTCAAGAAACATCTTATACAAAGAGCTTACTACTCAATCGAGGATTATTTAACTGATTAAGTAAAAAAAAGTTTGCAAACAGGCATTATTACATGTACATGTAGAATCGAATTTTCTCAAATGTAGTATTTTACTTTCTAAGTGTATAAAGAATTTAATTATTATTACCTTACAAACATGCGGGACCATGCGTTAGTATCATGGTATTCAAAACGTTTCATTTTGAATTAATTGCGTACCAAAATCGTATAACAGCTATTAAAATAGCGTTTGAATATTCTAAATACAAGAGTTTATAAGCGTTTAATCTATTTTAACTTTAAATTACGCATTTGTTATAATAAATCCCTCGCAGAACCATAATCCGAAATAATAATCCGTCCATAGACCACAAAAACTATTTGTGGTAAATGCTTCAGCGTTAAGCCGGCGATATTAACTTAATAGTTAGACATTTCGCTTTCCATTTACTTCTAAGCTCTGTATCTCAAGCTGTAGGCCATGACCCCCGCATCGAGACCAACCTGATAAAATTAAGAATAACCTGATAAAATTCGAAAGTAAACTCAATGACGAATCTATACTTCTATACTTGTACACTTTATCTATAGTTCTATACTAATATTATAAAGAGGTAAAGTTTGTTAGTTTGTCAGGTTGTAGGGGGTAATCTCTGGATCTACTGAACCGATTTTAAAAATTATATTACTAATAAAAAGCCTCGTTATTTGTGAGTGTCATAAGCCCAACAAAATGGGCACGGGCCGGCTAGTTTGAAATAAAGTTCAATGAGTTGAAATGTGTTATGTTACACTAAAATTCGGATCGTTACTAAAAGTTGGTGGGATATCTAATAAATTACTAATAATTACTTTCGCGATTTGTACACACTAAAGAATTAAATGATAATAAAAAGATGTTAAAACTTAAAATGTCACTTTACTGTACAATAGTCTCGAATTGTCAGTATACTCACACCCACCATAATTATAGCAGCAGGGTCTTACAACACGAAAAGTTTAAGAATCATGTTCTAGAACATTACAAGATAAAATAAAATCAGATGAATCTTCTTGTACCTACGCCTTGAAAGTAAAAACGTGTTTTTCGTACAAAGATATAAAAAATATATACTTCAGTAAAATCACAATGGCCTAGACAAAGTAACGATACTCACTCACGCAGACATTTTTGTTAAAGAGACCGAAACTGAATACTAGGTATTCCTATTTATAACACAAAGGCAGAGATACCTCTAATATTTTTTACATTTATAAACTGTTTGTTAGTTACACTTGAACACATTTTGGGAGCTCAGTCCAATAAGATTTCAATTCTACACAAATCTTTCAATGCCTATAAATTTATAAAAGGAAAATATATGTTATATAAAATAAGTATCCAGATGTTTCTGCGCGTGGTGCGTGGGCGCGATCAAGTAGTTCGATTGATCGAACGATAAAGATTACAAAATCCATCTGATAGAGTTTTTTGATTGTCGTTTGTATTGTCGAAACACTAGGACAAATATTTTTACAATAAACATCGAACCGCGATCGATCAAACGACAAGGATTACTCAATAGGGAGCTACTGCTTATATTGTCCCACATGCTCAGTCAAATAAAAAACAATTGAAGCTCAGAGCGAAAATTGAGTCGTTTCTTCAGTCACTCTCTGCCATCCCACACCATAACCTACGGTATCTGTTTATCAAAATAGAGTTACAAGTGCAACACGCTGACGTAGATGTAAACAACTGCTCAACGTGTAAACCCGTAGTAACTACGTGTAGGTAGCGCACAAGTAAGGGCACGCTTTGATTATTGTAGTGTAACTGTTAGCTAACACCGTCAGCAACTACAAAGACATCTTAGAGTGCACTGTGCAGCCTGCCAGACGTTGCCTCGTTCACGACACTGTATTTCTTAGGTAACGAGAACGAGGTGTGCAAATAGAGGTGAACAATTTGTCTAAATGTGCATCTAAGTTAAAAAAAGTACATGGTAGGTACCTGCGATTTTATTCAACTTACTACTTTATTATTCATAATTGTATTAAATTCCAATTCCATTAGTAATAAATTCAATAGTTATCTTTTCATCTATAACTGTGAACTGAACATTATAAACATAGAGAAAGAAATAATCATTATCAGGCTATTTAAATTTTTACTACCAGTGTTGATTTAGACCGCTAGACTGCCTCTGTGGCGCGGTGGGAGTGTATTCGACTGCTACGCAAGAGGTCGTGGGTTCGATCCCCACCCTGGATAAAACTTTGTGTGATGAGCACAATGGTTTTTTCTGTGTCTGGGTGTTATTTTATCTATAATATGTATGTATTTACAAATATTTAAGTATGTTTATCAGTTGGCTGGTTTCCATAGTACAAGCTCTGCTTAGTTTGAGATCAAATAGCGTTGTGTGAGTAGTCCCAAGATATTATTATTATTTACGTGTGCATTTTGTTAAGAACAGGTCACTTTACGGTCTATGCGTAAAACCGAATTTCACCAGAGTCACTTAAATGGTTTAATTAATATAAGGCATATAAACTCCTAAAACCGTTAACCCACGCTGCAGTGCTAGATCAATTTATCGCCCCCGAAACCCCCTGCATACTAAATTCCATGAAAATCGTTGGAGCAGTTGCCGAGATTCTGATTATATATATACGAGTACATACATATAGACAAGAATTGCTCGTTTATAGGTATTAGATTAGATGAGGAAACTGTGAGGATATCAACACTCAGCTCACACTCCTGAATGGATTGGGTTGAAATTTGGAACACAGATAGTTATTATTATGTAGGCATCTGCTACAAAGCCTAATGCGAATCGTTATAGGGATGAAATGGCAGTTCAAAATTAACGCGGGCGAAGCCGCGGTCAGAAGCTAGTAACTGTATAAAAGTATAAGATACCCCTTAATGCAGAGCCCGTCTCAAAATCAATGGCTTAGTTTATTTTTAAACTATTCCAAAGTACTAAAGTTATGTCATTAATTGGTGCATCTACTGCCAAAGGCGCGTCGATCCTAATCTTGGTCTAAATAAAAGTACTAAAAGTAACAAAACTAACTATTTATTTTTTTACCCTTAGTCTGTGTTACATTAAATGCTTTTAAATTAGTCGTAAAGAGAAAAATCTTCATAGCATCAGCAATCGAGCAATCGAGCATGATGACCTGGAGCACACCAATGAATTTTCGTAGATCATTTGCTCGCAAACTTGTTTTTCTTTAGCCAAAGCGGTCGAACGTTTCTCTAGAATGTTTCTAGCAAACTATTTCATGAGCGCATTAAGGTAAAGATAAAGCATATTTGAATCTCTTTAACAATGGGTTTCAGGATAGCTCGGTGGTTCAAAGAGTTATGATAAAATCATTTTATTATGCGTTTTAGGTAACGAAGTAAAACTTATGCCAAAAACTAAGGAATTTGGTTAAGCTTTACCAATGGTTCAAGATTTAGATTCAAATTAAAAAACGCCTTTTTTACAAAAAATATTACCGACTTCTAATACAAGGCAACTAAGAAGCAAAAAATAATATCTACCTAGAATAACAAAAACAAATTAGCATTTTGAAGTTGGTGCCATGAAATAGTTGTTTTTGTTTAATTCGTCATCCTCCTTTTTGAAGTCGGTTGAAAATAATGTACTTTTTTCGAACAATTGGTTATTGGCAATTGGCACCTGATTTAACATATACAAATTTACTTGTAACCGAAAATGAAAACAAGCATTTTTCAAAATAATAAAAATCGTAAAACAACACTCGATTGAGCACCCTCTTGTACTTAAGCTGAAATAATGCAACGTTGTTCCTATGCTTACATGTAACAAATTTATGGGGTGGCTAAAACGGTTAGAAAAAAATTATTATGGACCTCCCTAACTTACACTCTCAACACTGAGTCGATGCAGACGGTGATCCACAAAAACGTTGACCCGTGTAAAGCTTCGCGTCGACCGCAAACTTCTCAAAACTACTTAAGAACTCCATCGAATTTCAAGTCCCTACACAAAAACAGTGCACTCTACATTTTGTAGAGCACTCGCAGCGTTCATTTATAGTGGGAAATGTAGAGCGCGTTCCAGCCATAAGTATTCCGTTTTCTCATATCCTAGAGTTGAAGTAGAACTGCCTGAAAAATAAGGAACACTCGTTTTTGAACGGAGACTTGTGGCTTAGTGAAAGCTGTAGAGATGCCTTGCTGAACTAATTTTGATAGGTTTAATTGAATGAAGGAACTGTTCGCACTGAAGTGTGATATTGTCACGAAACCGTAGGCATACCGTTATCATTGCTTTTATCAGCTAAAGCATTCCTTGCTTCTCGAAGTTTTCCTCCCTTAATTTTACGATTGAAAACTATTTAACTTAATAGGCCGCGCAAGTTTTGTGAATGCCAATGTTTCTCCTTTAGATGGATGAACTTGTCTAGTGAGACTTTACGAACGCTCAGATACACATGTTACACTCCTACCTACGTACCATACGTTTCCTTTTAGAAGTAAAATGTGTTGAGTGTCCTCAAAATTGTATACACGTGTCCCATTAAAACACGTATTTTCCCTTTTTGAATGACTTTTGGTACATTGAGTTGTCTTACAATGTTCGCTTGGTGTAGGTAGTGAAAACACGGCTTTAAGTTAAAGCATTTTAAATACTTTTACTTAAAGTATCTAAATAAATAGGTGCACATCGCGCTTCACTGTTCGCCAGTTGAAGCTGCGATGTCATTATACAGGTCGCTTTAGAGCTGGTAACAAATGAACTCCAGTCAGTGCATCCTCCGCACACGAAGATGACGTCACGTAGCCTTTAGGTAATAGACGCAGGGTTTGTTTTCAAAATGCTGGTTCACATCCGCCATCGCCGTGTCCGGTACTTTGTGTGTCTAAATGTAAGGAACAAACTGACTCAGTTCTTATGTTGTTAGATAAGTCTCATTGTCGTTAACGTTAACACATAATAAAAACTAAGTATAAAATATTTAGTATATTGATAACTATTTATTATAAAAATACTTTTACTATTTAAATACTACCTTATAAAACAATTAACTTCCGTATTAGGACAAAAGACAGTCAAGTTTGGTTAAAAATTTAACTTTTTTCATTTTTAGAGTTCCGTAGCCAATGGCATAACGGAACCCTTATAGTTTTGCCATGTCCGTCCATCCGTGCGTTAATGCGTACGTCCGAAACTTAGCTCAGGGACTGTTAGTGCTAGAAGGCTGTAATTTTGCATGGATACACTTATTACTTACGCCAACAAAGTGAAAGAATAAAATCATGTAATCATTTTTTTTTAATTTATATTTACTATGTGTAAAATGGGGCTGTGATTTTTTTACCAATCCTATCATGTGGGTGTCATTAGATAGATCTTTTAAAAAAGGGGTTGTGAAGACCATTTTTAGATTTAGGGATCCGTTGATGAAATATTAAGCTTTAAATTTTAATTTTTTGTTACAGTCAAGTGTCCAACCCACTGCCAGCTAAATGGTTGATGTTGGGTTTGTAAAAAAATTCACGGTAGTAGTATATATAGTGAAATTAAAAGGAAAACTATCACAGCTATGTAGGCTTTACAAGTTTACGAGTAACAGCTGATCAAATGAGAAGTAACAAAATTTTCGTACAAATTCTATTGAAATTTATTATTATAGGTATAATGTTGTAAGTATAAAACAACAGAAAAGCCACTTCTTAAGCTGCATTACTGGGATGGGTGGGACGTAAAGGGCAGGTTAAATTAAACGTCAACATTGTTATAATACCCACTCATTATGAACTTACTTAGAAACAATAATTGGTGTCTCTTACCCGTAACATAATAACTGTAATATCCAGTAATTGAGGCGCCGAACACGACTCTAATTACCATAATCACATTTTAATTAATTAATTGCCCCAACAGTCTACTCGTTCAATTAAAAACGTTACGATCAATTTCTAATAAAAATAGGATAGACCAAATGTGGTTTTAATTATTATGTTATATTGGAACGATCAGTAACAGAATTACCTAATTTATCTTTTTATTTATGTAAAATGACATATAAACCTGATAGCTTTACTAACTGTTATCTATTATGAACTCAAGCAACATCTGAAATATCAAATTGTGAAATAAAAGTGTAAATTGGAAACATATGTAATGTAATTTTATACGTTATTTTAAATTATCTTCTTTTTCCTAATTTTTATACCCATAATGACCCCATCTGGAGAAAAAATAATACTAGTACTATATAATATTACTTTTAAAAAATATAACCTAGTCTATGTTACCATGAAAATTTTACAAATCTAACAATACCTCTTAGCCATTTCAATCAGTACATGCGATAAGAAGTTATAGTAGGAGTAGAACGTATAAAACCTGACACTCGGGGCAGTGCAGCAGTGGTCCAAAAAGAACTACATGAAATAAAATGAACCACTAAACCAAAAACTACATTTAAAGTACTAGGTCCCATTTGGCTAAAATATTACACAAATACATTAGTCATACAGTTTTTATCTAGTCACCAAAATGTGTTATATCACATAAACAAGATGGCGGCTGTTTACAACAGACAATATAATCTCAAGTTCCAACACGAACTGGCTCGCAGTGGCTTTTTAACCAGGATTAAGTTCCAAGCACAGCTGGGACAAACAGACAAACAAGCCGCCATGTTTGTTTTGTATTTCCGAAGTGCCGTTAGCATCGCGACGCGACGCTATTTGGTGGAAACGTTGGGTTACACCTCGTAATTGTATTTGTATGTATCTACCGTCGTTTGTGGCTGGTGGAACTAAGTATACGTTGTACAGACAGCTACATAAGTCGCTTAACAAAACTAATAATTCAAATCACCAAAGCACCTAAGTAAATAAGACCAGCCATGGTGTTCAAACTTTTTTAACCCGACTGCTGCAGAAATTAAATGAAATTTGGAGCTTATGTATGGGCACGCTCTACGGCCTAAGCTCGGTGAATTTCAACATGTGAGGACGTTGGATGTCTCTCAATAGTAGGTGTGACAATAGACTTACTATTTGTCAGTTAATTAATGTTGTTAATTAATTAGGGTTTTTTGTTTTAATGTTGATTATGTGGTGACTATGTTATTCTAATTTGAATTTTGTGTGTCTTTGCTGTAATATATTTGCGCTGCATTGTTTGGAATATTTGCAAATGTTGAGCGACTTATGTCGCTGACTGTACATTACACCTATCTATGTGAGTTATCACAGTGGCTTTGTATGTATCGGTGAGTGTGATTAATTGGGAATTATTAGTAACTTTCGATCATGATTAATAATTACCCTAATTCGAGGTAAAAGTAATAAATTACTCACTTTTACCAATGATTATTAATAATTTAACCTTATGAATGTGATAAATTAGTTAGATAAAATGTTTTTTATATTTTATTGTCTTTCTGTTGCAAATTATTAATGATGATTGATTGTTGATGATTAGGTATTGACAGTGATGATGATTGATGATTTTGTTTGATGTCGATCATAGTTGATTTTGAAAATACAATCATTTATTTATTTATTTATTTAAAACTTTATGCACAAAGTTGTACAAAGGTGGACTTAATGCTAAAAGCATTCTCTGCCAGTCTACCTTAGGGTGGTGTAGAAATGGAATGTGTGAAAGGTGCAGTAACCTAATTGTAAGAACTTCCTTATTATTCTTACATAATACACAAATAAAACAATATAACTATACAATACTATACATACTTACAAAAATACATATATACATATATACCTACATACATAACTATACAATAGTATACATACTTACAGCAATACATACATACATAAATAAATACATACATACAGACTAATATTTATGTTACTAATGTTGTGATGATTCAGCTGATCCATCAAGGAATAAAGTGCGTACCTTCCATTTAAAATTAAGGCGATTGGGTGCCATCCTAATTTCGGGGGGCAGGGCATTCCAGAGAGAAACAGATTGAACTATAAAAGAGCATCCGACGAATCCAGAAGAATGAGCAGGGCATAAAAGAAGTAGATTGTCGGAAGATCGAAGATCTCTACTGTGATTTGAGTGCAGGTACTGAAAGTAGGAAGTCAAGTAAGAAGGGGCAGTAGGAGAATTAAGAATAGAATAGAGTGTAGTGAGAGCGCGTAAACTATGTCGCTGGCGAATAGGGAGCCATTTAAGTTCGGAACGGTAGGAAGAAACATGGTCAAACTTACGAAGATTGAAAATGAATCGAATGCAGTTATTTAGAAGTCGGTCAAGTTTATTAAGGAGCTCTGCATTCAGGTCAAGATAGCATACATCACCATAATCAATCAGGGGGAATATTAGCGTTTGGACGAGCATTAGGTACTTTAGTTTTATAAGGAAGAAAGTTCTTGAGACGATATAACGCCCGCAAAGTACCCGTAACCTTTTGACTTACATTTGTTATTTGAGTATGCCAGTTGAGGGTGGTATCAAGGAAAATCCCGAGATTCTTAACCGAAGAATGTAACGCGATAATGAAGCCGTTAAATATGACAGGTGGTAATGTGTCGGTGTTCAATCGAGTTAAAAGGCGTTGACTCCCTATCACAATGGCCTGACACTTAGACGGATTTATAGTGAAACCAAACTTGTCTGACCAGGTCTTGACAGCGTTAAGGTCCCCATTAAGCTTAGTGATGGCCTCGGATATGTTATTCACATTGGCCTGGGCATATAACTGCAAGTCATCTGCGTAAAGATGGAACGCACACTGAAGGACATTAGTAATGAGATCGATAAAAACAACAACAACAGCAACATGAAGATGTAATGATGATGATGATTACGATACAATCCGGATAGGTGCTCCACTTTTTAAAATAAGCTCTACAGGTAAAAAATATGCACACACTAAGACTATATGTATATCATTTTTTTTTTTCATCGAATATAACATCATTCACAGTATTTTTTTTTCAAAAAGAAACAAATGCTTATAAAAATTTTAATCAACTTTCTAAAATATTATAACGTTTTAAGTATTTAAACAATAAAAACAAAACTTTAAGTTAGAGTTAAGATGACTTACTATAGCTTGACCACAACCGCTGTGCCGCTCCTTAGGTATGCGCGGGGAGGCGGGGTGCGGGCAGGAAAGATCACGGACACACAAGAGTCTGTCGTCGTGTCGGATAGATCTGAAGATACCGAAGTACAATATTTTTGGCTCTGTATAGGTACATACTTATTATTTATACGCCGCTCGCATACCTAAGGAGCGGCACAGCGGTTGTGGTCAAGCTATAACATAAACTTTTACATAAAAACAAAATACATTAACGATCCTACTTAGTCAGTCGGGTAGCAAGTTATAGTCACAGTAGGTTGAAAAATACCTAAAGAATAATTTTATTCTGTCTTGTTGTTTTGTTGCCTCTAGAGCAAAGAGCATAAAACCTGATGGCGACTATCCTTTTTGTTACGGATACTTGCCTTTTTGATTCGCGAAATAAATATAAACTTTATAACAATAATGTAATAAACGGTGTAACATGACGAAGAGTGACACTTTTTCGTGAGTGCACCCGGTCATCGATTTATAAGACGTTATCACGTCAAAAATTTATGTTTATTATTGCTATGTCATATAAACATGATCCCACAAAAACCAATCCTTTTTCTATGAAAATAATCCAACAACAGATAAGAATCGTTTAAACCATTTCCTTCGGCACATTTCGTTAAACCTCAAACATTCAAACCTTTAAGAAATCCTTCCATTTATTGGCGCGATGAAAAAACAATAAAAATATTTACGTCCCGTGTGTGAGGTCGTGACTCGTGAGGAGTAAATATCTGAGGAACAAAAGAGGACAAATGTATCGGGAGATAGTGAGACAATGCCGTGCCCTGTTTACACTGTGTTACTCGCTTATACTGGTTACTGGCTCGTGTAACTTGGCAGTACAGGATACAAAATATAAGTCACTATCTGTATTCTCTGTTTTGTTGCCAAGGATAAGCTTGCGCTAGTAACATGGGTATTGTTAGTCGAGCGTGCCAAACCTGTAGAAAATAAGTTAGTACATAGATACTATTCTCCGACGGTGAGTACGGTTGCATGATAAGCTGTAACGATCCTACTCTCTATCTCTCCTTACTTGATCTTTTTGCTAGTTTTTTACTAGTCATGAATCAATTTCGGTTTCCGTGCTTATTTGTTAATCGAACTAGCAATCCGTTTAACTGTTCAGGATTGACACCAAATGTAAGCTTGTAATCCCTTTTTTCGTCTCTTTTAGTTTTTCCTCTTTCTTTATTTTATGCACATACCTACTGGAAAAAATCTTGTAAACTATAGTGAATACTGTATCAAAATCCATTGTGTTTAATTTAGGCAAAACAATTCCAAAAACTGACAGAGGTCGAAAGCCTCTTACCTTACCATAATAACGTACTTATAGTATTATTTTTGACAGCCTCACAGCACATAACTCTCTCGCTTGAAGGGGTCACCGTCTCATTTTGTATTATCAGCTGTTTGTAAGGAGAGGGGAGGGAGAGGTTCTATATTTAGTTTTATTGTTTGTGAGATAACTGCTTGTTTTGTTTTTGATCATTGGGTGTTGATTTGAACGGGAAAATATTGGAGGAAACTTTGTTGGATGATATTATGTATGGAGTGACAATGAGACAATTAGTTCACAATTTAGTCGTTTGGGTTTACTACTGCTTATAAATCAAAACGTTTATAATGACGTAATCATATTTTATTTGAAACTATTAGACAGTAAACAAACTATATTATTATAGTATCACATATTTAGTAACGCAAAGGGCCCTTTCTCGCTCTAGCTCTCTTTTGGGATAAAACCTTTTGTGCTAATAGAGCGACCTATTGGATACAAAGTAGCTACGAGTGCACTGCACTTCGTCGTAAGTGCAGGAAGTAGTAATAAGTGTCAGTAGAACCGGCGCCTGCGGTGAATTAACGTGATCTACTGCATCGGTAATGCTCGTCCTCTATACAGTTCCTACTTAAAGAGAGCTAAGTCTTACGTGACTTGACGTAACATTCAACGGTTAGTGGTGGCTGCCTCCCTTCTACATAAATGTAGGCCAATGTGTTAAATGTTTGATGAATATGACGCAGTTGCAGTAAAAGCGATTGTGAATTGCGTAACCTGTCGTATATATTGCATTTCAGTTACTTTGGATTTACTTGGAATCGTGACGAACGCACCAGCTTTACACGTGCAGGACATTCAAAACTTAAGCTGTCGCGGTCATTACAATTCCGAGAAATCGCTATAACCTATTAAAGCCGTGAGGTTGAGCAACATTTGATTGTGTTGTTATTCGTTATACTAGATGTTGTAGGTAGTACCGGGAGCATTAATTCTGTAGAAAAAATTGCCAGTGTTATGTGTTGGCCGATTACATAAAGTGAACCATCCCTTTTCACTGCAAGATGTTTGTAAACTGACTAAACTGACTTAGCTGTGAGAGCTAGTATGTATCTCAATGACATAGTACCTGTCAGTTTGAGGCACCTGTCCGAACCAACAGCCAGAAAAAGAGCAGCGACTAGCGATGAAATCGCTCAAAACACGTTTATACTTATGTAGATCCCGTGTAAACAAAAGAGATACAGATATTAATAGTTGATCGCTGAGTGTCCACACTGCCCGCGAGTACTGCGTCTCTTTTGTTTCCACGGACGGGATCTACAAAATACATCTGTTGTACGTTTCTTGAGCGATAAATCGCTACTCGCTTCTCGCTCATCGTCGTTGGTAGAACAGGTGCCTTGCCTTCAAGGTAAGATTCCCTGTTAAACTAACACGTCGTGGTAAGTGTCTAGTATCACGTCCAACCTAGGCGATACAACACAAAAATGATTGCGATGCCATCACATGCGGTGCGACGCGAATCGATCGAATCTATCTTAATGTCCGCACTACACATTTGGTATCTATCAAAACGACGACATCGGCGAAAATATCAAGCCAACTGATAGGACGACCAGGAGGCCAATTCACGTATTTAAAGCAGTACAGTTGCAGTGCAGTTGCAGTTAAGTTTCGATTAAAACGGCCATTTTCGTATTCTTGTAACTTTGGGATCGATATTAAAAACGCTTGCGCTTCGTACTAGAATGTCGTTATTGCGCTCTCAAGACGCATACTTGACACAAGCGTATTTGATCCCCTGAAGACGCCGCGTGAGCGATAATACTTCATATTCTTTCTACGTCTTGTCTTAAAACCCACACACAATTATAAACATTAGTTCCCTATGTAAATAACTACAGAGATGTACATGCTCACAGTCGTTTTTGTAAATAAACCACAACAGAATGCTACAACATGTAAACGCTAAATCAGCTCAGCGGGCGCCATTACCGGGTGCCGTTAATCTTGACTGAATGTATGCCTTCATTCTCCTCGTATTTTACCCTTAATATGCCTCCCTGAGATGAAAGCCTTTACCTAAAGGCCTGCACGGATTACGGTACTAGATATTTACTGGAATGATTAACAAATGAAAATGCTTCGAGACTAATTCGGCAGCGCTACTTTTAGTTTGAAATATGACTTGTACCTATCTACTTATATAAGAAGCGTACGTCTACAGATTTAACGCCAAAACATGATTTTAACTATGATGTAGGCACATAAAAATCAATAATTGTCTGTATGTCCTCTATGCGTTCCGAAATCATTGATCAGATTGTGATAAAACTTTAGCAGGATGTTCTGGGAAGGCCGGCAGGTGTTCCTGGCTTTAAAAGCCACAGCGTGGCCGAGTTCAGCTAATATTTAATAAATGTATGCATCCTACGTCTTAATCCAGACACGGTATAAGACGCGACTATCCGTGGACTCTTTGATTAATATAAAACTAATTCCACTTGTAACTCCTAAAACCAGGATCAACAACTATGACTTGACAGAACAGTGAGCAAGGCATCAGTTCAAAACTGGTGTTTCCCATATAATAATATAGAGACTGAAATTAAGGTGTCTTGAGTTATGATTTTGATTAAAATATTGTGGAGTAACTTATGGCCCGTTGTACCCATGAGGGCCCATGAGTTACCACCGTGTAAAGGGCCGCAGCGCCGAACATAAATTTCTGGAGAATATGTCTTATGTAACCGCAGGTTCTTGATGAGACCCTTCGTCACCATAAAGCTTCGCTGTTTTAGCTTCTATGGAGTGGAATACCGTTCCCTTACTATACTTCTTAATTCAAACGTGAATACTTAATAGACAAAAAAGAGATTTAGTTTTAACTTATTTAAAAGGTAATATGAAAGAAGAAAGAACGACAAAAAATTTTAAATAAATTTCTTTATCATTTAGAGATTTCCTGGAGGTTTCCATAAGCTTAGTTACTAATAAAAGATGTGAAAACCATATCTTGTTATACTATAGCTTTTATCCCAGCTCGTGAGCTAACTATCGACGACAAAGTTAAACAAACGAGATTGCGCTAGTTATAAATTTCATAGCAAAACTTATTAAAGTTAGCTCTTAATGTATTCACCAACATTTTGAATAAGCTCCCGTAAATATGATACAGGGCTGTGTGAAAACAGAATCATTTTCTAAAAAAACAATATTTAATCTACTGAGGTGACAAACCAAAAGTACTTGCGATATTATGGTAAAGTTGCCATAACTATGTAGTGTACGTCAGAGCAACAATCAGGGTTAGAAATACAATAGTACCTGTTAATTATTGTTTTTAAACTTACGTGATTTTTATACATATTAGATATATTTCTGAACTTAATCGCGTTAATTATTGAAAGGTATGAACCTTTTATTTACCCGACGTTTCGATCGAATTGCACCCATCGTTGTCACGGGTCGGTCGGTGCCCTTTACCTTTAAATAATTCACGCGATTTAATTCCGAAATATGTCTAATAAGTACCTGTTGATTGCCTAATTGAAAGAATAAATTATTGTGTGAACGCGATTATGTGAGCTTGACATTTGCCGGTGTGTGTCCTCAGTGGGTACAGTTTTGCAGTAGAGACATCTCTGTTTAGATCTTGTGACAGAAACTCTCTGGTAGCAATTAGTAGTACTCTAGCCGAAACTAGGAACTAGGAACCCCGTTTTACTCTTTTAGGGAGGAATTTTCAATAATCCTCTTTGATTGCCCTGTTTGAAGTTAATTCGTTCAGTGGTTTGAGCTGTACGTTGAAAGATCCTTCAGTGATGGTTTTTTTTTTCAATATATCCCCCCAGAACAAATCTATCACAGCATACGAGTATGCTGTTCGTGTCACCGACAGGATTTAATGTCGTGCAATAATATCATCAACTATCATCCTTTTCTCAGAAACAATTGTACTCAAAAACATAGAATATTAACATTAGATATAACGATGCATTACGGACCCCTCCTTAGCAAAATGACGTCATTTATCCCGAGCAAATTGCTGTATAGCACCATTAAAGTAATGGCAGATAATTTTTATATACCTACGTACACGTATTTTACAGTCATAACGCCATTTCTCCGCGGTGATTTGGAAGTCGAGGAAATGGTGAATGACTCTGTCGTTCAGTACATAGCTTGCTCTAGAGACATCATTAGCGCTCCCTTAGTCAAAGTAAACAACTAACAGAGATAGAGGTAACTGTAGTTTATAAAATTGTTATAGAAGATTATAAAAGTAGCGGCAAACTGAGCTCTTTTTATTTTCTTCTGTGTAAAACGTGTGTAATATCTACCCGTTTAAAGTTTTCCCTTGAGGAAAAGAATGTTTGTGCAGTTAAAGTATATGTAGGCCACTACACAAGACTTGCACAACTTTGAAAATAAAGATCGGATAGCTTGGTAGACCATATCAGCTATGAAAGCCCTTTTGGTCCGATTCCTTTTATCTATTAAAAACTATATACACGACTAAACAGAAACGATGAAAAAAAGAAGGATCTATCAAACGATGGATGAAACGCTATATCTGTTCAAAACTAATGTAAGACGAAAGTGTAGTGCATAACTACGATTAAGAAGAGACCTTCTTAATCGTAGTTATGCACTACAATATCACGTTGATGTTTACTCTGTTGAGCGCTGTAACAAAGCTCGCTTCCGCCTTGGCTTGCTGGTCACCTTCGACGACCAGCCCAGGCCGCTACGGCTCGCATGGTACCAGCGCTGAACATATATTTCTCTAGAATATGTCTTATGTAACCGCCGGTTCTTAATGAGACCCTTCGTCACCATAAAGCTTCGCTGTTTTAGCTTCTATAGAGTGGAATACCATTTCCTTACTATACTTATTTATAATTCAAACGTGAAAACTTAATAGGCAACAAAGAAATGTAGCTTTAACTTATTTAATAAGTAATATGATTTAATTCTAATGTCCAGAGTATACCAAAGTATAATACGAGTACAAAGTGTACATCACCTACTTGAGATTTATAGAGCAGCTCTGAGGCTAAAGTAAGTCGTACAAGAGCCGTTATCCACATACTTCCAACAAAGCCATTAGCCGAACTGCTGAAAGACACTGCCTCAACAGCCTCCTGTGAGCTCGAACAACGAAAACTTTACACACAACATGTGCCAGACAGAACTTGTGCTGCCACTGTACCTCTACGTACCTACATTTGTATGTTGTCACGAAACAAGGTAAGGTGCCAGTACGTAAAACAGCGACTATGTATAATGAGTATCAAAAACTTTTGGTATTCTTTTACGACCTGTTACAACCAAGTTACAGTAACCATCTCAAGAAGGGTTGGCGTGAGGTACGCAGCCGATCATAAAAAGCACTTGCTTTGCAAAAGAAACGTATTTGATACATAGTCAAAGCAGTACCCACTTCCTGCGACAAGGTCATGGATTGTCGCTACTCCATAGACAAGTGCAGCTCAAAAAGCGAGCGGGATTATGTCTGACAGGAAAGTGCAGAAGGATAAAATACATAGCGGTGACCCCAAATAAGGGATCAATGAAATAAGTTGGGATAAGGGTAGGAGGATGATAATATTCTAAACACACACACGAGATGCAGGGGGTTTCCGGGCAGCTTGTGTTCGTTGAACTATAGGTATTGTAGTTAATACGTTGTAAAGTTTTCCGTGATATAGCGGTTATTACCCCACTGAGAGAGGTTTCTTTTTAAAATTTATAACCATAGAGTAGGTATTATGTTGTAACTAAAGTTAGTGTAGAAAAATAATCACTATTATTAAGTTTTTTCCCTGAGTTATCTAAATGGTGGCAAACTGAACCATCACAATTTTCATAGTTCTGCATTTACAAAATTCTGTAGGACCGAGGCTTTGTGCAGTTAAAGTGCACAATAAATACTTGACTCTGTGTGAAACTGGCTGGAAAATCGGCGAGATTGCCATCTATTCAATAATAAGAATTATTTACTCTCTTTATGAAAATATATATATTACGGGTTTTAATCGCGTGAATAATTTGTACAAATCGCGAAAGTTTATCAACATTTATTTACTCTCTTGTGCGAATTGGTACCTACTTATTTATCCCGATTATAAATCACTAAATTTTCACGATCACTATTTTTTTTTAAAATTACTACGACAGTAACGCGACGAAAACAACTTAAAATAATAGCAATTAAACAGTTTTAGAACAGTATAAATTAATGTAGGCATTCAACGTTGCTTGTCGGCCGTAAATCTTACTTTCATCAAGTAGGTACACGACAGTAGAAGTATGTTGAAAGCACTATTTCTATATCAATCAACAAAAACAGCTCAACAATCTCCAATTACATATTCACGACACACCGAGTCACATTAAACAATGCCAAATTTAATTAATCAAGCAGGGCGTTAGGACTTATCACATGTTACGGTTTCAATCCGGTCTGGCGAAGTGTATGAAGATGTACGGTAGCATTCACACGTTCTGGCGTCCGTCCGTTCCGGCCGCAAGTACCTGGCGCCGGACCGGATTGAAACCGGAACGTGTGAAAAAGACCTTAGGGTCAAGGCACACCAAACATGTACATACTTATAGTTTGTATATGTTGGCGAGGTGTGGCTCTAACCGCTGCCATCGTTGAAACATTATTTACAATCTCACAAATTTTCAGTCCGCTACGTCCTTCGTAGCATGACATGAACAGATGTTACACATTGATTCAATACTCATCACCATTGGCTTTTACGAGTACCATCTTGATCAGAGGATTAAAATAGCGTAACACTTATACCTCCTCCTGTTACACGTAAGACAATTAATAAATAAAATGCAAGGGGCGTAAAGCTAAGAAAAGCTTCTTAAGCTGAAGCCTTTACTTAACAATTCAACAATGTTTGTGAATTAAATCTTTTTATGTTAAAATACAAATACCGGGCAAGTGCATGTCGGGCCGTCATCCGTGGGTTTTCTGTTGTTTTTGTTTCATACTTACAACGATATACCTAATTACTCGTAGTAATAATTTTCAATGGAATTTGTACGATAGTGATTTTTTCACATACTCGACTTCAACCACTTAGCTGGCAGGCCCCCTCCTCCCCCCTGGCAGCTAAATGGTTGACACTTGACTCTAAAAAAAATTAGCACTTTAAATCTTAATATAGTTTTAAAAGACCTATCCAACGATACGTCCACACGATGGGGTAGGTTAAGAAAAAATCACATCCCCACTTTACATATAGGGGAGGTACCCTAAAAAAATGTTTTTCAAAATTTTATTACTTCACTTTGTCGGGGCAAGTAGGTAATATGTGTATCTATGCAAAATTACAGCCTTCTAGAATAGTCTCTGAGCAAAGCTGCGGATGAACGAACGGACGGCGAAACGATAAGGGTTCTGTTATTTTTTTATTTTTGTTTTTTTCCAAAAGTTGCACAAACCGACTCAAAAAGGCACTTTACTTGCTTGTGTGCTCCCGCTCTAAGTGGATATATATATATATATATTGTTTATCTTTATTGAAATAATAACTTCTACAAGAAATTACCTAAGTTATTTACTGGTAGACAATCAGCTTTAAGTAGAGATGTAGGTTTAAATCAAGGCCTTTACAAAGATATTTTTAGACATCGCGATAATATATAGGTACTATAGTATCTCAATGTTTTAGACATTCTAAAGTAAATTCTGTTTGGCGTCGTGCTCATCCCGTTTTTAGCAGTAACAGTAACTATTAGGAATATTGTTATTGCACATCCGTAAATACGTCCGGATGCGGCCCGCTCAGATAATGCGATATCCGGATCATACGGGCAAAGTTTGACACTTCCAGCCGGCTGTTCGCGGGAATGTGGCCGTATACTGTTTTTATGGACGATTCGACAAAGTACGTGCGCGGAAACAAAATGGAGAATGTTCCAAATCTGGGCTGCTGTTGGCGACGATCTATGTGTTTATGTTCACAGGATTGGACGCCCTGTGAACAGGGTCAGCGGTAGGTTCATAATTTGGTTATTATTTAATGCTAAAATATTGATGTGTTTGTCTGTGCTGTTGTATCAGTTATTTAAGCATGATAATATTTTCTTTCTATGTTGTATCATATTATGAGTATGGATACATTTCAGATTCCTATTATTCGATGACACTATGAAATCTCCTACGTTGTTAGCTAGTTTCGTTATAAGTATTAAAATCTAGCAACATTCTATATTTTTTTAAGAAAAGTAATCTATATGTAAATGAGATACACAATGTATTACATAAATCTATTTCACGTGTCGCCGGGCGCAGGCGACAGACGGCTAGATCTCAGGCCCGATGCTCCACTTGCTCGAGGCGCGCTAAATGCTCTAAAGCCCAGATAAGGCTTGAGCAGCTGCCAATAGATAAATGGTTTATTAGTCTTATGTTTATTTTATCGCTCATGATTGAAAATACATTTGATAATTAAAACTCTGTTTAAAAAGACCTTCGATAATATTAATCTTCGAGCCAGCTTCTTCTGAGGATGTTTTTATAGATTTTATCATAAAAATTAAAATTACAATTAGGTACAATTTCGTTACATGCCGAACTATTTTACCATCAAACGAGTTAGCAAGAACTACTAAATCTTACCTCTATGATGCTCTTCGTAGTTATTTAGAACTAAACTATTACGTATCAATTATAATTATTTAGGCAGACATTGTACAAAACAGAATAATGTTCTAAAGTATCATGCTCCTCCAAACAGTAATATTTGGGCTTCCTTTTACTCCCTGTTCGCTCTGATCAATATGATGTTGGATGATAAAAAAGGTAATTCAATAGGTATAATAAAAAAAACTGTAGGTTGGCTGGCATTATATAATTATCGATATTAATTGAAACCGTCAGTTACGTAAAAACTTACTAATCCTTTATCAAGATCACTTATGAATCAATTGTAATCAGAACAGAACTTTATCATTAGCTAATATCTATCACTTACCTACATTTTCAAGTAACAATATTTGATCGCTAACAATGTGGATCGCCGAGGAGCAATCACAGTAAGTAACATAAAACCAATTACAGAGTTGACCAATTGTTGTCTCATTCAATTCAGTTTATGCTACATAGCAAACGGTAGCTGAGACAGGGTTGAAACCGCAGCCTCTCTATTGTGTCTCTATTGTTACTATGTTACTGCTGTTTCTATGTAACATGCATTTACTACCTACATACATGATGAGTTTCGTAAACCTTGCAGAAGTAATTGGTTGCCTTGTTGGTCTAATATTCATTGAGCGAGTGAACACTGCATCGTACACGTCCCTTTAGGCTTTAGCCTGTCCTCTTTATAAGTTTCTTAAATAAGTGTAAAGTTGCCAAGTCAGGGTGCGCATCAATCACAGCGCTATATTAAAGGTGAGGTGGGCGAACATGACGCCAACAGAGTGTGAACCAGCACTCATCATCGTCTGCTCATAAATCTGAGGTGCCACTTTGTTTGGACGACTGATTTACAGCCATTACTTTCTTTTTTTTAATGGGGTTGTATTTGGATTAATGAGGAGATTCAAAATGCATAGAATCTGTTTTGTGGGAATCAGCCGTACGTAAGTAAAACTTCCATCTATTATGATAACTAGTACAGTTTAATAATAACATTACGTGCAATGTTGTTGTTGTTAAATCCTCCGGCTAAAGTAATTGTTAGTGTTAGGATTACATTTACTTTGGTAGTGTGGTGAGATTTAAAGCTCTTGATTGTAAATCAATGCTTTATCTGCATGCGCACTACCGCTTTGATGCATTTAAATCGCTTAAAATGTCTTATGTCTAAATATTTTTTATCGGGTATATATATATATCGCTCATCTATCGACAATAACGTTTTATGTTCCATAACTGCATGCTGTAAACAAAATTTACGACGAGACATGAAGGAAGTATCTTCTAGAATTACTTTTATTGTTAAAGGATTGATGTCACGAACACCAACATTTTAAAGGTAGGTATCAATTTTTGTCTCGGATAAAGTGTAGGGTGACCAGGTAGTACTAAGTTAGAGCGGCGGGACTACCGGCTCCGCGTGCTCACCGCATTGCTGTGACCTAATTTACAAATTATTAATTAAACCTTTCCATTTGTACCGAATAATTAAATCCAGCGGCATAACTGCTTACTATCGGGAGAGTTGTACTTTTTGTTTACTAACCGTTATTCGCCAAAAACACATCTACATAGCTGTTACTTTTTAACTTGGAAATTTCAAAAGTAGCCAATGTCTTATTTTAGACTATAATTTATATCTGTGCCAAATTTTGTTAAGATCCGTTTAGCCGTTCAGGCATGATTGATTAACATGTGTATCTCTATCCAAACTTTGAAGTTATAGTAGTAATCACTATCCTGAAAATTATTCAGCAAATTATTAAATTTGACTATTCTTCTGTTCATTTAAAACTTTTAAAACTGTTCCTAAATTGCGTCGATAGTGATCAAAATAAAGCAAGTATCAGCCCCAATAAAATGATGCAAAGTCACTCTAAAAACAACCAAATTATCCCGTGTATGTATCGTGAGATGGCTCCAGTAGCGCGTCACACACGACACCTCGACACTGCGACACCGTGCATGATATATCGCGACACCGACACCGATCTCGCGACATTACCTCCAGACATTACCCGCTGTCGTTCCATCAGCGTGATAAACATACACACCGACGTATTTGTCTTATATTACGTTGTCTCATGTAAACATTTTGTTTCGTAATAAAAATAGATTTTGTTCGGGACTTCGTTTGCCAGACATTTTTTTTCAGATCATTCGTGTACTAGTACTCATTGACTAACCAACGTCGTGTCCTAATGGCTAGTCAAGAAGCCGTCCTTCCCGCGAGTACCTAACCGTTGTGATGCGGTCGAAACGTCGCGGAGTAATCCTACGTTCGGATGACGAGCGCTTAGTGTGCGCTAACTCAATTTTATCTTTATATATACGCGATTAAGACTCGTATCAAGTCTGTAAAATTTTAAAATGTAGAGGTATTAGTAGTGAACGTTTTTGAGAACATAAGAAATATCTCTATTAAATTTAAAGAAAAATAAATGCCGTCACGACAAGGCTACGAGGCGCGACGGCGCACGCGCGCCTGCACTCAATTAACGCAACAAAAGCTGAAGGTTTCTTTGAGCAAAGCCTTATGTGGCGTCGTAATTAATTCCTTTATAACTACTGATGCTGTCAATCTCTACTAAGCTGTTAATGACAACCACACACGCAACGATCGTTAACATACTTATCTTGACATAATTATTTGTTGTTTATTATATACCTGTAGTCCTGTACCTACATACTCCTTAGATTTGAAAATAAACTATTGAACTATTAATACATTTTGATTGAATACAAATTCAATAGAAAATTAAACATAATGTTTTTTTCCGATATTTTACAAATTTTATCAACGTCTCTATCGAATCGCACCGATCGGGGTCAGCCCTAGTTCTCATGAATGGGTCACCAAAGACAAAGACAATTAAGAATAAATAAACTACTATTTCCCCTTGAACCATAAATCGTCGAAAATCGTTAGGAGGGGTCATTTCAATTCAGTTGACATTTGCCAACCCACATCTC
Organism: Herminia tarsipennalis; assembly: GCA_945859575.2. Taxonomy (NCBI): domain Eukaryota; kingdom Metazoa; phylum Arthropoda; class Insecta; order Lepidoptera; family Erebidae; genus Herminia; species Herminia tarsipennalis. The sequence goes on along the minus strand of OX243841.2, from coordinate 26,875,317 downwards.
CATCAACCAAACAATCCACAGAAGTGCCCAAAGAGAATATAAAACTTCGTAATAGAAGTGCCTTTGGCGACGAAAGCGGCGTGGTTGCTTTATTTGTATTATTTGACATTTAGCTACCTACAAAAAAATGAACAAACGGTTTTCATTCTAAATGTTTCTTATTGGCCATTTACTCTTGTAAAGTACTTAGGTACTAAAATAAATTATAAAAATAAAAACCCGCTTGCACAAAAAAAATGGAAATAAGATCCCCTACATAATTATATAATTTCATGCAGTCGGAGGCACTTCACTAAGTTCATCAAGATTCATTAATGCCTCCATACATACATACATACAAGATACGCGCTAAAAACATAACCCTTCCTGACTACACAATTGTAACAAGGTACAATGCGCTGTACGTCAGTGGTGACCGATCGCAATGTTCTGTTTAGTCAGTTTGATTTCGACACTGTCCATGTACCTCCCTTGTTGTGCACTCGATAGTAGGTAGAGTGGGATTTGTGGGGATTTATAACGCCCGAGAGAAGCTGCTGGCTTTTAGACGCTTTGTGTCTTTGAAAAAATATCGAGTGTTTAAGCCTGTATAGGTACTTGCGGCGTAAAAAGGTTATTATTAAATACTATTATGCACACAAAAATATACTTCGTCAACAAAAATCCTATTTGTAAAAATATAGTTTTTGTGTGAGCACTCACAAAACATTTTGTATTTGCTCATACTCATAAGTACAAAGCGTTTTTATCGAGCTCTATACAATTGGGAGAGCTAACATTTTACGTCGATTACTTGTTTCGTGTATTGTGTTACTACTACAGAAATATTTTAATAAATTACGGACTGAAATATTACAAAACTAGATAGGTATTTACGTTCAGTCTAGTAGAGATATTGTTTAAATGTGTAGAGCTAGATAAAACCTTTTTGATAAATATTTTGGGAAATTGTTTAGAAAAGTTTTGACAATATCCCACCTTTTATGACATACCTATTTCGACTCTCTAAACCTACTCATTATTTATATTTAAATTTCAATAAAAACACGTTTCTAAACAATTCGCATTAAGATCAATTTACGCTACGATACACAAAGAAACACTACGCGTCAAATTTATAACACGCCTGTTTTTCGTCGGTTGTTAATAACAATAAGAACAAAGAGATAGGCCAATCTATAACCGAAACAATACCATTACGGCACTACATCGGCACATTCAGAGTTGACATAAAAGTGCGCCAGTTTTACACCAGATTTACGAGCCCATAAACTAGCGCCATGTGGGACGCCCATAGACGCCAAACATCCATATACGCACCATACTTACGTATGGGATGGGGCAGGTGTGACACGACAGTAAAAAGTTGATGTTAAATCTATCTATCTATACCTATACATATACCAGCTATTACCCGCGGCTACCCAGATTCCCGTGAAATCGTAAAACCCTTACTATTTTATTATTCCTTTCACTAGTTTTCAAAAAATTCAGACCATCTTGTAGATATAGAGATATAGTTCTTTGGTTGCTTACTAAAGTTATGTCAAATCATCCATAACTAACCCTATTTTAATAACCACGCGTCAGCCTTATCTTAATATCTTACATCACTGAATCACTTGATTAAATGTGGCGACACAGAAAAATAATTAGTGAATCACGATTAGATTTAGAACCATCTACCTACTGAGCTATAACAGTATCAGTGTCAGCTAAATCTTTGTTTGGCAAAGATCTGAATATAATATATAATATGTTGGAACAACTCACACAACGCTATCTGATCCCAAACTAAGCAGAACTTGTACTATGGAAACCAGACAACTGATAAACATACTTATATATTTCTAAATACATACATATTCAAGATAAATAACACCCAGACACAGAATAAACCATCGTGCTCGTCACACAAAGTTTTATCCTGGGTGGGGATCCCACGTGAACCCACGACCTCTTGCGTAGCAGTCACTCACTCAGACACACTCCCACCGCGCCACCGAGGTCAAAGTAGTAGTTAGTAGTAGTCAAAGAATATTACTGCACCGCGCTCCCCATTAGAGACATCAGTTTATAAGTCTCATTTACTCAGTAATTACAAAATGTTAATTTCCTCATTTTCCAGCAGTTCATTTTATTTATTAGGTATAGACAACTCCCCCCGCAGTGAGGTAAATGATTCACAAACATCCGACTGCTACGCAAGAGGTCGTTTCCCACATTCCCACACGGGACACCACTTTATATGATCTACAAACTGTTATTCCGAGTCTGGGTGTACTTTGTGTCCGTGACTTATATGTTTGTAAGGTCCCCCGCGATACAGAGCTTGTCTTTAAAAAAAAAATAACGGTCACAAAGAATATATAGAGTCGGAACAATAGTTTGTGCATCTCACAAAGAATTTGTATTTGTATTTGGTGTCCTGTCGAATCGAACCCCACACCAGTTGCTGTCGTACGCACTCCCACTGCCACAGTGAAGCAGTTATTTTACGATAGAACATTGACGGGATATAAACTACAAAAAAATTGAGTTAAATTATGTTAAAAATGGTGCATGGTAATGTATGGTTGTAGAATTACAATACACGACACGTGTTTAGTTGGAAGATATGTAATAGTTAGTGAGCGCGCAGGTGTCGCCATCTGCCGGCACCTGGGAACACGTTCGGTACACTGTCGCTGCGATCTGAGCACAAATATCTACGGAACATTCCACAACCATTCGGAATGGCGCTCGCGTACTTTAGTCGTTTGCCTGAACGTGTCATGTCGTATAAAGTGGAATTGATAATTTAGAAAACGATTCTCATTCCGATTTCACTTGTAGCCCATGTAGGTATTTTATGTTACACGCTTGGAAACTATGTACCACCTACCAATGTAATCGCGTGTATTCAACATGTACCTATAATTGTCTACGCCGTCATAAGCCTCAAGCGGAACTTTAGACTATTTTTATATGTACGTGACAACATTCTAGAATTATTGGTTAAATGCAAGGAATATTAAACAAGTAGGTAACCTAAATATCTATGTAAAAAAAACAAGTTGATGAAAAATACTTCTTCAATCGAAAATAGACGAACTCGTAATATGCAGAAATCGAAGTTAAACGCGGTTAACCGCTGCGCTAATGTTAAAATCGATACACAAATATCGAAACAAACAAAACATATGAGCATCAAAAGATCTGATGCAGATACCAACCCACCAAACACAATACTCACAAAATCCTTCTACCACTTCCAAACACGTACCAATTGGAAACGAAAAATCCAAATGAAGTTGCACAGTCTATCAGACGGAGGTCTGCTCTCATATCGAAGTATGAAAAATAAAGGGTTCCGCATACGGTGCGCTCACGGTCGAAGGCTCCTTTCAATTTTCCAATTTAAAGAGGCGTAAAGCGCAGCCGGCGCTTGTAGAGGGCCTCGCCGTTATTGCCAGCACACTATTATGACTAGATATTGGTGCTAGGTTTAGCCGTCGGACGCTGCGCATAGAAAGATGGAAAATATGTGTTAATTTGCGCCGAGGCTGATATTGCATCTAGCTAACGATAGTTAGGTATCTAGGTCTTCTACGTAAAGGTAGAAGATAGTAGGTGCTTGTTAAGAAGAAGATAGTAAACAAGCTTAAGATTGTTACGCGATCGTTTGCTTATTTATTTATCTGGGGAGTTAGGCAAGGTACATTCGTTACGTTGCGAATTTGACAACGCCGTACTAATCATTGCAAAAAAAAATTTAAAATGTCTATGGTCTCCACCGCAAACGTCAAATTCTATAGTATAATATTCTTTTCCATTATCGACTTCGCTTTTCGAATGTGACTTTGTCTAGACCCCCTGTATAGAAAAAGAAAAGAAATTCTTGTAAGAAACAGAATTACACACAAACACAATTTTATATTAAAGGTGTTTTATAGGGGCAGCAGTGATTGCCTCTGTGGCACTGTGGTGGGAGTGTATCCGACTGCTACGCAAGAGGTCGTGGGTTCGATCCCCACCCAGGATAAAACTTTTTGTGATGAGTACGATGGTTTATTCTGTGTCCCAGACAGGTGTTATTTATCTATAATATGTATGTATTTAGAAATATATAGGTATGTTTATCAGTTGTCTGGTTTCCATAATACAAGCTCTGCTTAGCTTGGGATCAGATAGCGTTGTGCGAGTTATCCCAAGATATTATTATTATTATCTCAGGAAGTCAGGATTCTTCGCAGTTCAAATACTGCATATTCCGTTAAAATATCTACAGTTTGTAATTATTTAAGTATATCATGTAGTGAATTCACAGTGTTCGGGAAAACTGACTTAGACTCAACCTTGTATATACATATATTAACTACATTAATGGAAATTGTAACATTTTACCTCCAGCGTAAATAGAACAATAACAAGAATTGAGTAAACATACTTCGTTATTCAAAACCAACTAACGATAAATATGTATTTACAAGATAACACGAATAGACAGTCGTGTTTCACATAGACTTGTGGTTGAAAACCAAGGAAAATGGCGGAATCTTGTACATGTAGGTAAGTGATCCATCTGATGTAGGGTTCACAGGACCGGGAGACCTCACAAAATACCAAGAATAGAGAAGGTAACCTTCATACATCGCTCGAGCAACGCACACATAGACATCATTTACGGACAAAGAGTTACAGACCGCTTCAGACCACTTTGTTCAAAAGACTAGATTCCGTATTCGAGTGATGTCTACCTATATACGTACGTGTGACGAGTGCGCGTTGTTCGAAGGTTACCTACTGTACCTACCATCGGTATTTTGTAGTGTTGGCAACATTCCCGCACACAATGACTCCGCATACCCACTGAGACTCCCACACACACTGGTAACACACATATAGCTTCAACAACACGGGGTTCAAATGTAATGACCTAAATTAATTTAATTATCGATGCCCGCTGTGTCCGAATAGGAAATTAATTGTACTGGAAAATAGCTTCGATTTTAACGAGCAACAGTTGTCGGTGTATTGCCTTTGTAGCTCCAGGGATTAGTGGGGCCGGCTCTGTGTATGATTCTTGCTAGCCAAAAGCAATTTGCATGGCTAACTGAATCGATACTAAGTAATAAATAACCTAATTGTCACTTCATACGTACATGCTGTTAATTACAAACTGCATTAATTAATTGAAACTATTCGGGTGCCTAAAAGTGAAATCTCAGCCATTTTGCTGTTTGTAGTAATTTACATTGTTTAGTTTCCATATTGATTAATGTTGAATCACTGTCAGTATATTCCTTTATATGTATTTTTCATAAATTGCTCCATGCGAGGGTCGAACCTGCTATTCATACGGTAGGTAAATAACATTCTTGCGTAAATGTAGAACCAAAAAATTGGAGTTGTAAGTTGAATCAACCGAGTGTTCTCAATGATTGAATGACTGTATGTTTTCCTTCAGACACCAAATCACCGTGAGATAAAACCTCAACTTGAAAGAGCTCACTGCAAATCTCTACAAAAGCACACACATCGGAAAACGTTTATTCTTCTAGAACGTTCTAGAGGAAAATAACTCAAGTCTAAGGAGGCATGTCGATAAGATTCGAGTTGGTGCTGTCATTTAGCGGTAGGTTGCACCGAAACTTAAACGCGGGTTTTAAACTATTGTTCTACTTTTCAGTAAATACAGTTTCGTTAAAAAATGGGCTATGTTTTTTATCGTAATTACCCAGGTGTCAGGATGCTTACCCCTTGTTAGATATTAGACTATTTTAACCAAAAGGTAATTATAATAAAAAGAAGTATCAATAATTTGCATAAGAACTTTATAAAGTTCATTGTAAATTAGGTAAAGAAAGTTTATATTAAAAAAAAGTTAATTTAGGCAACGTTTACCAGAAATGCTAACTTGTTACTTAAGAAAGTAACCGTTCACAACATTAGTGTTGACCTTTCAGCAGTTCACGGTGTTAATCTACTCAAGAGTTTTTATAACAAAAATTCAATCTGAAAACTTTAGTTAAGTATTCGTAGTATTTTTACAGAGTTTTGCTAAAAGCTTAAGCTTTAAATTGTTACAACATTATGTAACTTTAGCGTCTAATTTTAAACGCCAGAAAAGAATGTTGAACCCTAGTTACAATATTGTGCAATGCACCGATGTCTTAAGTTTTTGTCAACTCGTTGATCGCAGCTCATCGCGCGCTTGGCGCTCTCGCTGCGATGTGAACGTCATTTGTATCAGCAAGTGGCAATATTACAGGTGGGGGAGACAAATCTAATAGGTACTATATTTATAGGTAGGTACCCTATTTTAGTAAACTATTTCTATGATCCAAGTGGATCATTAATATTGTGAAAGCCTTTTTGCCCATTGCTGTTTGTTTGTTTATTATTAAGATTTAATATCACGTATTTTGCCCGTTGGCGGTTGGAATAGTCAACACATCTTACGGCCGATCGACTTTGCTACTAGATATATTTAACTTAAGCTCTATACACAATATGTAAAAATTCTATGTCTAGTTGGCTTTGTTGAAGCGGCGGTAGCCTAATGGCTAAGGCATCGGACTCGCAATCGTGAGGCCGGGGTTTCAATCCTACTCATTATACTATCGACGTGAACCCACTCCTAACACAAGCCATTGAGCTTAGCTGAAGGGGATAACAGGATTGCTAGTAATGTGGGACCTAAAATCCGACATTGCTAGTTATCTTTTATTATATGAAAAAAGATGTACGGCCAATATTAAACAAAAAGAAACAATAAAAAAGCGACTCAAGTATGATTTTTGTTAAAAAAATTCTATACCTGCGTATAGAAATATTTTATGAAATTTAAAAAGCTCTTCCTTGCTTGAGCCAAAGGCAATCCTTCATGTTTTCCAAGAAACAAATACATCGCCTAATTCTATTCTATGAATAAACTAGACTAGTATATTTAAACACAGTAGATATTACACGTAAAATCAGTGCATTATTATTTACCTGTAAATGGTTAGAAAGATATGATTGTTACAAGTGCAGTTATCCTGTGTCGCTCGGCGCTGCGCGCTGCACGCTGCACGTCGCGACGTGGTGGTGTGGACACTTTGTTGTTATCACAGCGCCGCCGTCTTCTCATCGCTACTAACTGCGTTAAGGCTCAGACAAAAGAGAACCGATATATCTCAAAAAATGAATAATACGGAATTATAATATATAACACTACACGCGGCAACGTCGCCAGCCTTCTGGGAACTTGACCGGTTCACATTATTGGAGAAGAATTCTTGATGCGTAAACTGGTACCTATTTACTTGTAACTTACTTAAATCGTGTTTTAATAGTTAGGATTAAGAAAATGAATTTGCATAATGTTTTGTAAATAACTGTAAAGGGTTACCAAAAAAAGCGTATGTAAAACAAAACAAAAGCGTTATAACACTGACGATTTGATCTAATGCGACTGAGTCCATCGAACAGGGGCGTGTGTGTTCTTAACGTCAAATCACAAACATTATCTTTAATCACACAAAGACAAGTCTTATGTTAATAATATTACGTGTAGTTCATTTCATATCGTGTATGCTCATAATTGTATCATCTGAAAATGTAATAATTATAAACCCTTCGCTCCCCAATTCGACTGAAGACGTGATTAATAATACTTACATAGAAATCTAATTAATAAGTTTATAAGTCCTTTGCAATAGTTCCAAGTTCCATTACTTTCAAAACTTGTTCATCCGTTCCCTCCTCCTTGAACAGCATCGCTCGCGCCCGTGCAAGTTCAAATTCCTCATTACCAAGTATTCCCGCTAACGCACAACGGCACAACTACCAAAGCCCACACAAGCTTTAAGAGGCAGAAAGCAAAAAACTCACACAAGTAGGCGGCCGCTCAAACTTGGAGACTTCGCCTTAAGTCCTGGAGCTCTTCTGATACACCCACAGCCCCCTACACTTCCCACTTAGGTCAGGTTTGCAGTGGGCATACAGTGGCTCGCCGACTGACTGATGGTAAATTGGTCACATTTACCTCGATTTGACATTACTTTTTAAATCAATTAATTCACTGTTTTGGCTCTTATCTTGCCCGAAACAAGGGTGGTTATTATATATTTGCTCGTTTTTTTGTAGATATATTTAGCCATTAAAATAATAGTTTCGTTAATTTATAATTTTAATTCAGAATTATTAATTCGATTACAGCCAAATAAAAATAGTAATGTCTTCCATAAACCGCTTAAAAGTATTTATAAATATTCGATATATTTCGGGACTTAATAGCGTGAATTAGTTAAAGGTACGAACCTTTTATTTACCCGACGTTTCGATTGAATTGCACCGATCGTGGTCACGGGTTAATAATAAATACAAAACGTATCAATAAACATTGAGCCACAATCGCATAGCCTTATACATCGTAGTCCTTAGGTTCCTACAAGACGTTCAAGAACATTGTGCTCGATACAACGACGAGAGGCGGTCACAATGCGCCCCAACATAATAACTACGCGATAAAAATAAATCTATTATGTTACAATGTAGCTAGGTACTGCTATTCATATAAACATTGTTATATAATGTCTTGATATAATCGGATACTTGAATGGTTCTTTAAGACGTCTCAGAGGAAAGCGATCTTAGCGAACATATTAGAAACGTACTATGCCCGCAACTTCATCCGCGTGTAGTTGCAGTGCTGCTCACTCCCTATAGACGTTAACGTGGTGATAAAAGTAGTACGTTACTCCTTACTTTATCTACTGTCTGAAAGAGAAAGTCCTGCCAATATTCGTCCAGTCGTTACGGAAAAGGTTTTTGTTATAAGTACCGTGTATACTTTCATATGCATTTAGTAAAAACTGTTATTTTGACATTACAAACAGGCACTTACATTTTTTCTTAAAAAGATAATTTCACGTGCCTTTTTTTATCTGCGCGAAGTCCCCACGGAACCCACCTTGTCGATGGCACGACAAAGGTTGGGTATGTCTGACCTGAATCAAATAAAAATCACAATAATATGTGTTGTCATATTGGTCCACGACCAAAAGTCTGAATACCCTTGGGGTATAGTTTCCTGAATCTTCTGTGGCCACTGTAAGTGTTTTGAGCTTAATCAAGTCATGGACACTAAGTAGGTACACCTACTTGACATGCAACGTTTTTTTTATGAATTGCACAAAGCGGTCTCCAGTGTGGCAATTTAAAGTGCAACTCTTTGGTTCACATTTGTAGGTTAGAGTGCTGCACCGTTTGTGCACTTTATCGTAGCGTAGCACGGTATTTGGCTGTTTATTGCCATTTTAATATTTTCATGTATATGTAATTGGCAAGCATAAAGCCAACGTTTTGAAATCACCCTAGCAGGCGAAATGCCTACTTTTCAGCCGAATACGACGAATCCAAAAAAGAATGGTCATGTTATATCCAATCTATGTCTGTATATAAGTACCTACACTTGTATTTACAAACGTAGATATGGTGCTTATGTCCGTGTAATATAGTATTGTTAGTTTAAATCATTGTAATTTAAGCTCTTATTGTTTCTCAGTCTAGCGTATGAAAGGAAACAATTACACTTATACATCCTGTGGTACCTAATTCATTTTTTATTAATTAACAATAATAATAAATTTGAGTATATTTTGTTGTAATTCGTGCATTTACTCTCAAAAAGCACCATTTAGAGAAGTGAAAGTGATGATGAAGGCCATAGATTCAGCTGAACTACTCAATAATAATTATTTCGAGTAAGACCCTGTTCAGGTGAAGCGAAATCATACGCGCGTATAAGTACGCTCGTAGGCGAGGTGTATGCCCTGTTCAGATGAGGCGAATTACGCGCGAAAGCATACGCGCATATGCGAGGTACACGACATACAATCATTGCGTTCACATGATACGCGCAAGAGAATTTAACTTGCGCGTAATCGCATGTCATTCGAATCTCGACTCGCCCGCTATTCGCGAGTAGTACACGCGAATCAAGATACTCAGAGCTCTTTGTTTCGTTCAGTATACGCGCGAAGCTAAGCGCGAGTGGACGGACTCAATAATTATATTTATATTTTATTTCTTCGTGTTTCATTTTATTAATTAAAAACTTAAGCACAGTTTAATATGTCTATATTAACTAAGGTTTTTTTTCTACTTTTGTATCAAAACCCACATCCACTTTTCGACAACGATTTCAAAAGCAATCCGTTAAAATATATTGGTTTAATTTCTACTTTACTAAAAACAGTAGGTACATTAATCTGTATTCGTAACAGTTTTCCCACATAAACGGGAGAAAAAATGGTACTCGGCAATACTAATAGTCTTTAAAAAAAACCGCACGTCAAAGACCTTAGCTTTTACCATTTTTTTATAGGCTTATTGAGGGAATGCTCCATCTTGACATTATTAAATACAGTAATCCGGCCCAAACCCAAAAACAAATTTGTTTTGCGCGTATCACTGGCGCCTTGAACAATTCGCCTCATGTAAACAGGCTCTTGCGATTCGATTACTATAATATGGTATGCACCTGATACTTCGCCTTTGTCAAGTATCAGGTAAACTCATAAAAATTAACGGCGGATATTTTTCTGAACTTTTCCCAAAATCAATCTGCATTGGCAAAAATTAGTAAGTAAATACCCCGTATAATTGCATTGCAATCTGCAATGCAATAATACGGCGTATTATATTATTATTTGAATTATATTATGTATAATATATGATGACCGACAAAAAGTTAATAAGTGTTACCAAGAACAATAATTACACACCACTCACATTGTAGACAGTTTAAATTAAACTATGACACTGTATTTCGTATTTTATTTGCTTATTACTACTAAATAAAAACAAAATGTATTTAATACTACGTAGTAATAGTAGGAGTACATGAGCGAGTGGCGCATCAAATGCATGGCAGTCAATGAACCGCGCGTCATTATCTCAGTGAAACCGCACAATTAGGCCCTGCGTACCTACACCGATCAGTTGTGGTCAATCTCACTCATACACACACAGTGCAGTTGAAGCAAGAGACTGAAAAGTGCTGCTTACCTAATATGATTAAGCGGACGTTGGGGAGATAAAATGGGTAAAACAAAATGAGGGTGTAGATATCAATTTGATAGAATGTTTCTTTGGAAGATTTACCGCTCTTACAAGCGAATGGCTGCTTTGACAAATGCATCTTTATTCGTAGGTAGCTTAAGTAATATACTCATCCAGAGTCTACACTATAATCACTAGTCTCCCTCGTCTAGACGGATGTTCAGACTTGCTAGAAATAGATACGCTAGAAATGAATAAAATATCTCCAAAGGTCTAGAAGTTTAGTGACCCTGACTGCTAAGTCTGAGTCACTAAGCATAGAGGTAGTGGGATCGATTCCCGTCCAGAATACATTTAAGTGTGCTAAGCACGATTGCTTATTCTGTATCCGGGTGTAATATATCTGTAACTAGTTTTCGCCCGCGGCTCCACCCGCGTGGGTATCGGTTATCGCGATAAAAACTATCCTATGTCCTTCCCCTGGACTCAAACTATCTCCATACCAAATTTCATTTTAAATTGGTTTAGCTGTTTGAGTGTGAAAGCGTAACAGACAGACAGACAGACAAAGTTACTTTCACATTTATAATATTAGTATATGGATTGTGTAGTTGCCATACTTAGATGTTTCGCACCAAGTCCCAAGACGTTTACTTATTTATCTATTATTTATATCTATTTATAATAGCGTCTCCATTTAGATACGAACTATCTTCGTGATAGGTACCTAATACCTACAACAGAATTGTCGTTGTCAAGGACTTGTCACTGGGAGGGTCAGTATTCTCTCTAAACAGCACATGGCTTAAAAAACATAATTACTAACACAGCCAACACCTCACGCAGGGGCTAATCGGCCGCAGGCTCTCAATCAAAGTCCCAATGTATGGTTAATGGACGCACTAATTGTTCCGCGCAGTATTTTAGTGTTCGTGTTCCATAAACACTTCGACGCTAATTTTAAACCACACACACTGTAGGGTTGAACCGTTTAAATGTTCATGAATACAATAAAACACATATGTCGGATCGCTAGGGTGGCCTTGTGGGCTATGAGCGGCTAAATATTCATATTAACATTGTGGTAATCGATCATATGAACGCGAATACCTCGAGCAAGGTAAAGTCCGCCAACTGTTCTGCTTTTTCAAATGCCACGGCGTCACTGTTTTAATAATTCTCGGATATAAAATAATGATATGATATGAGAGATTCGTTGAAGGTCCACTCTGGCATTTTAAATATTATCATACTTTTTTAGGAGAAGTCTAGATTTTCGAGTGTCAAGTCAAAAGTGTAAAGAGAGTAGACCGGAGTCGATAATTTTTGAAACAAAATAAAATCATTGTAGGATGAAACCTATTGGAAAAGGAAGAGAATAAAACAAAAACGAAAGGAAAAATAATTTACGGTTGATCTGAGGTCGGAAAGTGGAAGCGGGTGGGTATTTAAGGGTAAAAAACGGTTTATCTCGATTTCCAGCAAAACTACAAGTCCTATGAAAAATGGCAAAGTTGTAGGTATTAAAAAAAATGAAATAGACCATGAAATAATAGTCTTTATGTTTTGTTCGGCCCCAACTTCAAAATGTTTAATTTGTTTTTGTTATTCTAGGTATATTGGTTTTTGCTTTTTAGTTGCCTTGTATTTGTTTTTGAAGTGGGTAATATTTTTTTGTAAAAAAGTTTTTTACTTCTCACTTTTTAATGGTTTGGTTTGTAATTCACTTAAGTTACAATAGGTTTATGTCAACTACATACATATCAACCCATATGATGGCCCACTGCTGGGCACGGGTCTCCCCAGTAGAACCTACTAGTATGTAGATCCTGGGGGTAATTGCCATAATCGCCACGCTTGGCGAGCGGGTTGGCGATCGCAGTAAGGCTTTAAATACGCAGAGGACGCTGCTGCCCGTCCTCCGGGGTGAAATCCCTTAGTCGCCTTGACGACACCCACGGGTAGAGATGGGGTGGTACTATTCTTAAGCCGGCACCACACGGCACAGCCGGCACCACACGGCACGGCATCAACTGCTCAAATCCTTTTACAAAATATTGCTTGCCCCGATGCAGGGCCGTTAATTGTTGAAGAGTTCACTATCAGCTCTATTACATGGTGTAATAGTAGTATAACGAGAATAAAGTGCAACTCAATACCATTTTAAAGTAACAGAATTGCAAACTGTGAAATATTGAATAGGTCTGCTCGTCATTTGTGGTCTTCATCACCAGTTCCACTTCACCAAATGGTGTTTTTTAAGAGTAAATACACGAATCACTGTGAAATATACCTAAATCACTGTAGGCCTTTGATATTTTAAGAGTTCCCTCGATTTCTCCAGGACCCCATCATCAGTTCGTGATCTGATGGCAATGGGACCAACTTGGAAGCATATCAAACACCAAAAGAATTTTTCAAATAGGTCCAGCCAATGAAAAAATTCCCACAAAAAAAAATACATACAGTCGAATTGAGAACCTCCTCCTTTTTGAAGTCGGTTGAAAAGAGATTTTTTTTTTTTATTTTTTTTATTAATAATAATAATTTATTTTTATTTTATTTTCTCTCACAGTGTCTTTATGATAAAATTATACAGTATCAACAATAATAAAATGCTATATGAGGGTCTCTGTTCAGTACATGGCAATTTTTTAAGTAGGTAAACCGCCCTAACAAAGTTCTCAACCTCATAAATAATTTTAAAAAAAGTTTTTGTACATGCATCAAAATTTAAGAGTGTCTGTAACGAGTACATGCTAAAGATTTTTCTTCCTCTTTTTTAAACATACGCCACCGCGAACAAAATATATATATTTGTATACAAACGATGTCGTTATAACATCACGGATGGTGAATATAGTATAATGAGCACGAAATACAACCGCTGCTTCTTTGCAAGCAATTAAAAGTTTTATTACACCAGGAGAAATGTGTTCTTAGAAATAATATAATAATAATATATATTTTTATAATATATCTCGGGACAACTCTAACTCAAATTAAGCAGAGCTTGTACTATACATACTTATATATTTCTAAATACATACCTACATATTAAATATAAATAACATCCAGGCACAGAATTAACCATCGTGCTCATCACACAAAGTTTTATCCTGGGTGAGGATCGAACCCACGACCTCCGGCTTAGCAGTCAGGGTCACTAGACCAACAGACCAATCAAATATCAATAGATAATCTTTATCTTTATATCACTTTCTACTACTTTAAATACGCAATTTAGGATCATGTTGAATGATCTGAGACTCAGTGGTGATTAGGTAGATCGAAAGATCAACGAGATTAAGCAATGCTACCACTGTCAAATACATAGGCGGATTAGCGTTTTAAAAAAAAATGCAACGTTCTTGTGCGCCTCAGACAGCATGACAAATCATTGCCGTCTCTTTTGCTATGGTGTATTTGTTTTCTATAGGATAACAAGAGTGAGGGAATAGAAAAGATAGTGAACTTAAGAGTTGTGAAATTCCATTCCCATTTAAAAAAAAATGGATACATGAAATAAAAAAAAACGTCAGAGAGAGAACAATTTTGGCTTATATCCAATATAATGTAATATAGGTATTTCATCCTTGTTCAAATCACAATCGTTTATTTTAATGAATTATTGTTTGAACATTAAATGAATGTGGGTTAGGTAATAAATACGTGCAATTTTACGACAGTTGGGTTTGGAAACTGTAAAAAGCACATTATTCGTTGTTCGTGTTATTTTTGCGCCGTGAATTGTATTTACATTATAATTCTTACATGTTTTAATGCTGTTATTATATTGGTTTAAAAGTGAAGTTTTAAATTCGTGGTAAATAGCCAATACCTTAGTTGCCTGTTACCTAAACATATTATATACCTAATTATTCATAGAAACACACCATCTAGTTATGGGGAAAGAAGAGCTATCCCAATCGCATATGTTATCTTTATTTCTTCACATATGTTAACTTAGCTGTGATAGTTTTCCTTTTAATTTCATTATATATACTTACTACTATCGTGATTTTTTTTCATACACCCAACATCAACCATTTAGCTGACAGGGGGGGGACACTCTACTAGAAATTTTCACTTTAAAGCTTAATATTTTACAAACGAATCCCTAAAAGTAGTATTGTATACGTTTGTAAAGACTTTCACTCTTTCTTTCACTTTGTCGGCGTAAGTAATATGTGTATCACATTGCAGCCTTACTCGGACGGACGGACATGGCGAAACTATAAGGATTGCGTTTTGCCATTTTGGCTACGGAACCCTAAAAACATAGGCATGATGTGTTAACTCACTCAAACAATGCGTTCACCTACCAGGAACTTATGACTGTACATAATAAGTATAAAGGACGCACTTGTATTCAACCTTCAAATATCTACGCAATTAAGAACCCTATAAATTATATAAAATATACAAAACACGGATGTATAACAATTGTTCTCTACCTGACAACCCTACTGGTCAGTGCTGTGCCATTCGAATTTCGCATATCGATTATGCATTCGATTCCCGCCCGCGGTCAAACCATTTATTTACGGTGCGCCACGGCGACAGCTCGCCATTGTTCAACCTGTCCTCATTTCTGCACAACCCCTACACGTGCACCATACATTTTATGGAAATATTTCATATTAAGTAATCGATTGTGGGCAATTTGCTATTTTATGTATCTTTGAAGAAAACGTGTGACGTTTTAAATTTACCTATAACTTTTATGTTAATATTTACATGACGGAGAATTATTGGCTCGCTGATTGATTTCTGTTGGCCTAGCATCTGTTTTCACTTGAGGGTGGGTGCCGCAGGACGACGTGCCTTTTTTATCTATGTTTTGAAGTGGCTTTGTCAGATTTAACTATGTCGCACCGATGACGTAGCTTTCGTTTGACGTTTGCATTTGGGGTGCCGGTAATGGGGCGGTGGTGGTCTTACTCAGGAGTCTTAAACGAGCGGTCGAAGCGACAACTTCTTCCAATCGACATGTCGCTATTTTATAGTTGTGTGTGCAAAGTATTACTGTGGTTGTAGTGTCAGGATAATGACGGACTTTACCTCGCTTGAGATACAACGTTAAGCCGCGAAAATTGAGCCACTAATAGGTCATATGATCACTCTGCCGCTATGACATACAAATAAAGGAAAGCACACACACACACACACTCACACACACACACACACACACACACACACACACACACACCTCTAACATAGCTCCACAATAAAAACCACTGACGTTTATAATTGTTACAATTCTCCGTTTTTGTATCGGAGATCATAATTGTACCTCTTTATAAAGCCACACCCACATGGTACGCTACGTAAATGGGATACCTTGTACAAGTAAAATTGGAAACCCCCCTAATTTAATAATATTAGTTACAGGCAACCCTAGTATAGTATCTAAGGACAATCTTTTAAGTTCATCAGTAGAATGCCAACAAGGTGATCCTCTTGGGCCACTAAATTCTAAATTTAACATTTGGTACCTGGATGACGGGACTCTCGAGGCGACGTTGAGAAGTACAAGGACTTGGTTTTTCTAAAATTAAAGAAAGGTTCTAAAATTTTAGTAAATGTGAAATATTCACAAATGATAAAATAGATAAAGATGGTTATTTCTAAATTTGATTAAATGGCTCCAAATCTGAAAATAATAGATAATCAATCTCTTCAACTTCTAGGGGCTCCAATTTTTGAGAACAAAATACAACATTTTTGTGCAGTCTCGGAGTAACTACTTCAAATTAATATGCATTCGGCTTTCGCAATCGTCGATATTGTCTTTTTGTTCCTAAATCCATATAAAATTGAGTAGATCTGAGTAGATCTACTCTATTTTGGAAACATCCTGAGCTTTTGGATAAACTAGAAAAAATTTAGAACCTATACTGATTAGTTCTGAAGTTCGGTGCAAGTCTGAGGCCCTGAACGCTTGGAAAATGGCTTGTCCAAACGTTGATTTACCCACCAACACCTTCGCTCAGGGACAGTGGGATGGCCCGCTCTGCAGTTCGGTGAGAGAATACCATTTAAATATTACTTCAAATCTTTCGGAGCGAGCTCGCCTGCTGGCTGTGGGTGAGTGGTAAACAAGCGTTTGGCTTCAGGCTCTTCCGTCGTCCAAGATAGGCTCTATGTTAGATGACACCACGTTCCGCATCGCTGCTTGCTTGCGGTTCGATGCCACTGTGGAGATGTCGTAGGTAGCCTTGGGCATCATGGCCTATCATGCAGCAGGAGCGCAGACCGCATTGACACGCTAGTCTTAATGACATCATCCGTCGAGCTCTTGTCAGCACTGGTGTACCAGCTGTTGCTGAACCTAATGGTTTGTCGCGCAGCAATGGCGAGAGAAAGAATTCAAAGATGTTTCCCAGCATATAATCAAAACTGTTTGTAACTCCTTTTTTAGGTAATGCTTTTTTGTAGTTTACTAGTAAACTACAAAAAAAGGATTAAATAAAAAGGGGAGTAAAACTTACCTAGGTAAGAGGGAAATAATGTTAATAGTTTACATATAGTTAGGTCTTAATGTATATAATAACATTGTAATTTTTTATTTTAATAAACTAAAACAATATATAAACAATATATAATAAAACTTCGGATGCTTTGTGAATCTAATATGAAGGATATTTAAGTGCCTGTGTGACTTCAAACTTGTGCAGCTGAGCACTCTAATCCACAAAAGCAATTATTATTCACGTTTTTTTATTGAATCGTAGAACAGGCCATGTTCGGCGATGCGAGAGGATGCAGCGGAATGTTTCAGTATTGCTCTTTATTTGTGACTCAACTTTTGTAGCGCAGATATTTTTGTGTCGTGCGGCTAGTGGCGGGTGACAACTGTGCCACTTCCCTGTGGCAACCTTGTTGAAACTCCACAAGTTTGTTCTTTAAAACATTCTTGGCAAACGTTACCGCCTGTTATCTAGTGAGAAGTTACCAAAGAGCTTGAATGTTGTGGCCAGACAGACAGATTCATTTAACAACTTATAACATTCCATTTTATGACAAGTTTCAAATGTCGTTACTCCTGATAGAACTAAAATAGTTGTCTAAATATTGACTAAAAAAAAATGATATGACACCTACCTAGTATTTGCAGTATCGCCCCGTTTTACCAAGTCATATTGCACTAAAGCCTAACTGTTTGTAGTGCATGCAGCGCATCGTGTCCTGGTCTACAATAAAAATAAAAACAAAAATGCCATAGAAACAAAAATCCAACGCGCACTACTGTTAGCCGCTCACAAATTGTTGCCTAACAATTTTAGGGCAACTCAAACACCATCCAAAATTTTGCACCAGGTTTTTGCATGCGCTACACTCTGACTGCGAATGCGTACAGAGCTTTTACGACCTTAAAAAGAAAACAAATATGTTGAACAACCTGTTATTGTCCTCAATTTAAAATAAAATACATGTAATTAAACGATTTAGTAATTAATAACTTCTCAAGTTACATTTTATAATACGTATTTAAATTGCTCCTCTGCATCATAAGAGCGGGGTCCAGATTGCTCCAAATTTCTCTAAGAGTGCTGCATCCGTCAAAGTATCACTCGACCCAATATTTCTACAATATTCTGCAACAAATGTTATAAAGTCTCGAAAATCGAAATCAAATTCTTTCATTCAACGCGCGAACACAATAAACTTTGAATAGCAGAATGCTCATCTTTGAACTGAGAGCTAGATATGAAGACAGCATATTTTCTAAGAATTTGGAATTCAGTATCAGTGAGCAGAATGCATCGTTTTATATCAAATAAACTCGGAATTGCATCGAGACATATATTTTTGAGGCTTCTTTTTGTCAAACAAGTCATGAAAGGGTTTATCTCATTTTGTTTGTTTCTATTTTAACGGCGATCCGTATCTGTTGAATTATTCTCCTACCTAATACTTTAATAACAATTTCATGTTTTATTTTTATTTTCCATTGAATCTTCAAAATATAGAAGAAGGTAAAATGTTCGCTAGTTAGACACTATAGAAGTATTACGTATAAGTGGGTTAGTCTATATTGACAGTCAACAATTTTAGAATAAATAATGATATCTATGTAAACAGAGTTCCGTCCATCTAAAATAGGTAGTGTCATTTCTACAAAAATATATATTGCTATTTGGAGAGACAGTCGTAGGACTGGTTATGGACTAAATACATAAAGCTCTACTTAGTTCAGTTATATTTTGGCGAAATGTGCTTTGAATTCCATTTTTTAACCGTCGACTATAGTCTGACTCAGCTCATAATGCTTGTAGGAACAACATGTTCCAAAATAAATCATAGTGGTTCGCTCTGTGAATCTGAATGTAAACGTAATGTATCGCGCTCAGTGAGCAGGCAGCAGGCAGCAGGCTCACTGGACTAAATTTATGTGACCGAAGCCAAAGGGCGACGTACGTGCTGTTTACTCAATTTTACTACCATTCACAAAGAGAATTTTTCATTTTGAAAGTAAAATATCGCTACATTTTGGTAGTTTGTACAGGTTATCAGTGACGTGTCGGATACAGTTTCAATTAGAGGCGAAATTGCTTTCAAAATGTTTGGCACTGATGTCGCAGATAAAATGATAATGAAGTTGCGCCGCGTGTATCAAAATTTTACTTGTTTGCCTTTATTGTACTTTAATGGTTTTATCACGACGTTCAAAATAGATTATAAGCTCTCCAACTTTGCATTAATTGACAAGATTATCATAATTATCAATTCAAATAAAAGTGAAGGGAAACTTTGTAACGAATTCTACATTTCTAATCGGTTTCAATAAAGTTATTGAAAGGTATCGGCTCAAATCACATCCCTTGGGACTTCGGAGAACTTTAGCCATTGATCTGTCTTGAACAAGTATGACAGTCAACAAGTATGAGAAATTAGTTGTGTCGTCGAATAGACTAGGCAGATCTAACTAACATACACATTCAAAATAAATTGCGCTGAAAAATTCTATCCCGATTTAGACTCAATTATGTTATATGCAATTGGAGAGGCCTATGTCCAGCAGTGGACTGCGATAGGCTGATGATGATAATGTTATATGTGGGACACTCAGAAAGTTTTGAGCAACTAAACTAACTTCCATGTATAAAATATTTTAATTAAATCTTTTCAATAAAACTTTCAGTCGTCCTCTATACAAAGTTTCATGCGTGTGAACCAATTTTCGAAATATTTTTTCCAGTCCGCCGCAGACACCTCTTCCACGGCCTTCTCGAACGCTGCTAGCCTGTTTTCCGGCGATGAAAACTGTATTTCTTTCAGCTGTTTTTTTTTATTTTAGGGAATAAGTCACACACGACAAGACTCAGACCGGTGTGGTGTCCAGAAAGTCCCTCGTTTTGAGCGCTGAGTGCGGGCGCTTTTTCATGGCGAAGCAGTACCCCGCCGAGCCCGGTGTTTGGACGCTTGTTGCCCATTACAGACAAAACTTCTGGCAGGCATTTTGTGGTATACCATTTGGCGTTGATGCTGCTTTGGTTTCGTAATAAAAACGCGCCGAGACGAGTCTGCTTCATATTTTTTAACCATATCACGGCACCACTCCACACGGGCCTGCTTCTGAGCTTCAGTGAGGTTGTGTTTGTGTGTCATTGCGAAACTATCCTTCTCACGCGAAGTTTCCGAATCAATCTGCAGTGTATGCTGAATCTCTTCGTATGTAATTCGCCCGCTTTCTTGAATTATCTAATATATAAAATTCTCGTGTCACAGTTTTCGTTGCCATACTCCTTCGAAACGGCTTGACCGATTTTGATGAAATTTTTTGTGCTTATCCGGTATCTATGAGAATCGGCCAACATCTATTTTGCATACCCCTAAGAGTTTGTTTGTTTGTTTGAATGCGATAATCTCAGGAACTACTGGGCTGCACTGAAAAATTTATTTTATTGTTGGATAGCCCATTTATCGAGGAAGGCTATAGGTTATAACATCACGCTACGACCAATAGGAGCGGAGCAGCAATGAAAAATGTTATAAAAAAAAGGAAGAAAAAAGGGAAAATTACACTCTATTCATGCCCCTAAGTGATAAGGGTTATCCACCCCTAACATTTATAACTATACTATAATATTAGAAGAGAGAGAAGAGTTTGTTTGTTTGTTTGAACGCGATAATCTCAGAAACTACGGGTCCAAATTGAAAAAAATATTTTACTTTTAGATAGCCCATTTATCGAGGAATGCTATAGGCTATAAAACATCGCGGTACAACTAATGGGAGCGGAGCAGCAAGTAAAAATGTTTGCAAAAATGGGGAAAATTTACGCAGACGAAGTTGCGCGGGTCAGCTAGTATTATATATTATTTACTGCCAGCACACTTTCTTCCATGAAAGCTTTCGTAGGACGACCTCTCCTTTGTTCATCACCCAAAGTAAGGCGAACGCATTTGAACTCGCTATGCCAAATGTTCTCGATACAGATTCTTTTTTAAAATTAGACACGATAATTTAATTTGGCTTTGATATAATGTGGAGAGAAATTCAAACAATGGTATTTTTACTTTCAAATAACCAAATTTTCAAAAGTGGCCAGTGCCTTATACATAAAAACTTTTTTCGCAAAACTTTCTGAATGGCCTGGTATAGACATTCCATTTGAACTTTTTACTCTGATATTATACAAGGGTGAGTGCTCAATGCGTTTGATATCAAAGCTAACAGTTGGAGTGCACGCGGCCGCTTAATCCCGACTAAACGCATAGCAAACATGGCCGACAAACACACAAACAGTCAGCGCAAATATTGGCTATATGTTACATTTTGAAGCCATTCTACTAATTAGTTTCTACCTTGTTATTAATTCAAATGTTTACGTTACTTTATTTGTTAGTAGAAAAGTAGATAAATATAATTGCAGCATTCTGTGGATATGGAATAGCTATGTGGTGAGATTTTTAGTTGATCGTTAAAAAAATGAGCGGTGCGCTTGCCACGGACACGGAATAAAGATCGTGAATAAGGACCCAGGACAAGATAAATAAATGCTTGTAAAAAGCAGCAGTAGCATTTTTAAATACAAAAAATAAAAATAAAAAAAAATCCCGCCTGCGCAAAAAAATGCAAACAAGATCTCCTACATACCTATGTAATATCATGAAGTACAGTTGAAGGCATTAATGAATCTCGATGAAATTAGTATTGTGTCTCCGACTGCACGATCGATCATATTTTTAAAGGAGATCTTGTTTGCATCTTTTTTACGCAGGCGGGATTATTGAATACTTTTTAGTGTTTGTAGGATGCAACCGACGTAATGTAACTAACTTTTATCTCAGCTATTGCCAAATATTGAAAATTTAAAACAGAATGGTTCCTTATTGACTTTTTTAGTATTACAGTCATAATCATGTTATACCTTTTTGAAATGCGTATAATGAGCCGTTTAATTTGATACTCATATTGCGGTATTAAAAAAAAACCTATTTTTGTTTTTTAAATCTCACAGCCACCATGTTTGTTTTTTTCAAACGTCACTTATATACATATCCAACGACGTCTTTGTTGTTCAAATCCGTCTTGTGGTTTGAAAGATATGAAGTAATAAAAAATATTTCTTAAAAATACATAATTGCATTGGTTTCGTAACTTAGTCCAGATAGGTGGTTCGATTCTGGCCCCGGTTTGGCATACGGAAGTCTCGGGTTCGACTCCTGGGTCTGGACTTAAAATTTTTCTATCTTTCAAAAATGCAATTATTGTTTTTATAAAGTAACTGGCAAAAATGCCTATAAAAATACTAGAATATTACATACATACAAGATACGCCCGAAAAACATAACCCTTCCTTGCAGTCGGGTAAAAACAACAACAAATGGCATACTTCTCTCAGATTTACCTTTGAACGACTTGCAAATTGTTCTATCCAGCGAAACATTCGACTTAATAAAAGCATTAACTCTTTATTTTTTCTTTTCTTTTATCAAGACAACTCGCGCACAAGGGAGTAATCCCTGTGAACATAGGTACAGTCAGCTACAAAAGTCTCTGCAAATAATCAAACCAACTCAGCATTAAAATCTCCAATAGTCACTCTAAAATTTATAAAAGTTGAAACCTAATGATTTGTTTCATTCATTTTAAGGTTTTAATAGTTTGATATGATGCTTCTGTCAAGCTAATCTAATCTATCTAATCTTCCGCTCGCGGCTTCGCCCGCGTCAAGTTTGGACTGCCATTTCACCCCTTTAAAGATTTACTTTAGGCTTGGTAGTGGATGCCTACATCATAACAACTATCTGTGTACCAAATTTCAACACAATCCATTCAGAAGTGTGAGCTGTGTGTTGATACATCAGTCAAACACAGTTGCCCCTTATGCCTCTTAAATACAGATAGCTGATCGTCGCAACATCGTCCGCGTCATATGAGGGAGCTAGAGAGAGTGGGCTGTTGGTCAGCTTCAATACAGTCCTAAAGGAGCTGAAACTTCCTTTGTTTTATCCACGAACCACTTGAGAACAATTAAATAAAATTTAGTACCTACAATGCTTATTTAAAATCACGCGGAAGAAACCAGGGGTTTGTATCTTTGTCATGGGTAATATTTTGTTTATTATTAACTTTAAAAGTATAGCTTATGCTATTGAGGAGTACACCACGCTATAATCAGTAAGAGTGAAACATGAATAATAGAGAAACGCTGGGTGCCTACGATTCGATATTGTGGCCTTTTAAAAATAAAATGTAGACATAAAATGATATTTAGGTATTTGCGTGGCGTACTTTGTATTTCAAAGTAACATATAAATACATATATATTTTTAATTAAATAAAAACAAACTTATTTATTTAAAAAGTATTATTATATACTAAATTGCAAAAAACATTAAAAAACCGAACACAACCGTTTACTGAACACAACCGTTCCATAGGGAGCATGCGGCGCGGCTTGCCTCGCAGAGCTACCGGCCGGACTTGGTACGGTGCCCGCTTAACCGCTCACCTCGCACATCGTTCCGTAAAGGCTTATGGTACTTGACTCGCCCCCTAGATTCGATTGATGAAAATTGGACTGTGGTTTGACAGGCATATTCCCCGCCCTCCCCTCGGAGGTGGTGGTTGATGTACCGGTGATGAATCTAATGCCCTCCTTCAGTCATGTGAACAACTCACACTTGGCCAGTTGAGCTAATAGTTTTACCCCCTGAACATCTCTCTGAATCCGTGCCTGATTTTGTTGCGTAATATTTTAAAACTATGATGTCTCCTAAGATATTCATTGAAATCAAATTAAGTAAGAGCAGTTTTATTCAAAATTAAATATTTGTGATGAATAACGTATTTATCTATGTTTATTAAAACAAAAATAATAAATGCATTATTTCAGAACAAATTTGATTACCATAAATAAAGTAATAGTGGGTCAACCTTAAAAGATAGCCATTTGCTGTCGCAGACTTTTTTTAGAATTTTTAAGAGGAACAAATCCGTTATACATTATTGTTGTGTCACTTTAACCGATTGCGCAGCGCACGCCATTACGTGCGCTGCCTCTCAAAAGAAATATTTTTTCCCCGTTTTTGCAACATTTTTCATTGCTGCTCTGCTCCTATTGACCATAGCGTGACGTTATATATTTGGCTTATAGTCTTCTTCGATAAATGGGCTATCCAACACAAAAATATTTTTTCAATTGGAACTAGTAGTTTCTGAAATCATCGCGCTCAAACAAACAAACTTTTCAGCTTATAAGTATAGATACACATTCGAAACAACAATTTGTTGATCACACAACGCCTTGCGGGAATCGATCTCGGAACCTCTGCGCACAGCAGTCGTACGCATTCCGACTGCGTCATCAAGGCACTGAGGTTTAGAGTGATTATGTTATACTTACCTGCAATTGTCTCGACATTTTACTAAAAAATACTAATAAAATATTGGGGTCATATTACAGTGTTGCCATGGCTACGCCGTGCCTACCTGTTATCGCAACCAGACGACCAAATCGATCGGGAGCAACTGAAATAAAATTGCAAACTACAGATGCTGTATACTTTACTCATTCGCCATCAATCTTAAAAATAACAAAAATCCTCTTTACTTTGGCAGTCTTCCAGCTAAAAGAAAATACGTTCGGCAAAAAACATTCCAAAAGAGAATCCCTGAAAATCTTAAAACTGAAAGAATATTCCCCGAGGTAACTTTAATTCAAAAATATTTCTGCACTCTTTGCACAAGAGAAATCTTGGATAAAATTGTAGAAATAGTACCGCGTAGTGGAATGTTCCTTTACAACATTTTTGTGACGACATCATCATATTAAACGTATTAAGTGATGTATCTCGCAAAAAGGTATATCTTAATAAAGTATCTGTATTAAATCAAACAAACATATAATTATCCTGTAGAGCCCATCGGCTCTCCAGTTAGTTTTCTTTAAAGTGGTTCCGAGGACTCGTTGAGCATGATTAGAGCACAACAGTACAATATAATTAGCGAGACATCGTCTAGACAATGACGGGCGCGCCGCCGACGGGCGGGACAATTACTTGTCGATAGGAAACAGCCAATTAAACTGTTCTCTGGAAGTCTTGAACGAACTCTTCAACCGAGAAATAGTTGCGGACACTGAAGGTATTTGTCCTTTATATCATCGATAACTAACGCCCCGTTTTCTTAAGGTTCGTCGAAGCAAAAACAACAGCCGCTAAATATATTTTACAAATTCAATTAATTTGATTTTTGCTTAAAACTACTAAGACAGTTGTTACTGTGATAACCTTTTCAGAAACCGGGCGAATAAACTGAAGTTAAATAAACTACAACAATATTAATTATAATACAAAGAAGATAGGTACCTATGTTTTTGCTTGGTATCAGATACTTTATCTGATACCAAGTAATAAAACAACAATTGAAAGCGTTCATTAAGTTACACTTTCAAAAGTCAAAGTCTTATTAGTCTACTTTATTCATTTAGGTTACAAAATACTCTTATTTATGAACGTCTGACAAAATTTGGATTAGTATATTAAGAGTCTACATTTAATGCCAGAAAGAGACTTGGATATAACAATATTTGACCACTTTTAAAATTTACAATATTCCTTTGTACCTATATAGTTATTGAGCAAGTGGGGTGCTGCAACCATAACCTACTCTATAAAATGAACTCAAGCAATAATGCACACACAATATGTACCATTTAAATATGATAAGCCTCCTATGGTGTGAATGGGAGCATCAATCTACGAAAAAAAAAGTAAAGACAACATGCGATCATATTCTGACAATAAAACTAAACTACCTAACCTAATCGAAAAACATTTGAATCGTTATTAAAAAAACCATAAGCTATCAATGACAAGGCTGAAGTCACCTTAGGTAGCACTAGTTCACGAGTATGACACATGGCTCAGCCATCATCCCCTATGTCATATTACACTATTTCACCTAGTTTCATTTAACGACTTATTTCATTCATGCAAACAAAGTATTTGTCGAGATTACAAAGTAAACAACATGAATGATAAACAACCAAAAAGTGCAATATCTGCAAAAGTGCCAGTTCGAAGGCAATAAGACGTCAAGACAACTCCGAGTAAATCATTTTTATGTATTTCTCCGGCACGGCTCACCGAGAACATTTTCTCGCAAGTAGGCTTAGCCTACAGACTCACAATATGAACGCAGCCGAGTTTCCGCTTACTTACCTACAGCTTAGTTCACAGCTGGAACTAAAAAGCATAGTGGCAAAACGGAGAATAAGGTTATGAATTGGAAAATGCTCATCTTAAGAGTCGAAACTCAATACTACTTCTGGGTGCTCTTCTTTGAATTGAATGACTAATTGGCATTCTAATACCGCGTTTGATGTTTCGTATTGAACACGTTCAATCTAAATAGCAACGATTAAGTCAATACGCAAATAATTAGACAGCTACATATTATTATAATTACAATACCTCAAGGTGTACAAAGATTACATTAACATGTTGGGGAGGTGCTGTATTCCTAACTACCTAGCTAAGAATACAGCATTTCGTAGACGTTGTGTATCGTGTTGTATTCCTAGCTAGGTAGCTAGGAATACAGCATCTAAATAACCTTATTTAGGTAACCTATATTAAATATTACAGAGTACAGTGACGAATTCCATTAGAAGCTAATTTTATGGCAAAAATATACAGAATGAAATTATGTAATATATGCTCCAGAAATGATTTCATTGCTTTATTATACTATCTACCATAATGTCAAATGACCATGTATATATAACCACTGTGTTGACCTCTACGTATTATGACTACTACAAAAATAACCTTTGCCTAATATGGACTTTATAGAAATGATTTCTACATAATATGATCACTACAAGAGAGACCACTACAGAAATGACATCTACCTACCTAATATGATTGTTACAGAAATGACCTTTACGTAAAATGACCGCTACAGAAAAGACGACTACGTAATGTGACCAGTACAGAAATTAACCTCTCGTAATATGACTGATACTAATATGACCTTTACGTAAAGCAACCACTACTGTTAATATTATTGCAAAGATATATAACCGCTCGAGATTTGTAGAAATATTATTTAAATGGCTAAAACTGAAAACAATAACAACGGAAACGGAATACCCTTATAGAATATTTTCGAATATGAGAATTCCATTACTTTTTACCCGACTGCGCAAGAAGGAGGGTTATGTTTTTTGAGTGTATTTATGTATATTTCTTTGTCACGCTCCAGAGCCTAAATGGCTTGATGGATTTAAGCTTGAGAGGTATTGTTAGATTTCTCTCAGTTGTGAGAGTGACACTGAGTAGGGACATTCAAATTGGAAAAAAAGTAAAACGGCATGGTAAAAAAATATTTTACTTACCTATTAACTTTAAGCAGTCAGATTTTTGTTTTGAAATAATTCGCTCATTTAGGCAATAATTGGTAAAAAATTAAATTTTACTGGTTATCCTTGTTGTAACAATATTATGATTAGAAATACAACTATAATACGAAGTATTTTGATACGTTCTTTAACAAAATAGTAAGTATAACGAAAACTATCTGAGTGGGAGCATAGGAACTCTTTTCTATAAACGCATAAAAATAACAACAACGACAAAGTAACAATAATTTTATGAAAAACACAGCATCCTATATAATGCGGATGTTCCGCCTCAACCCTTGTAATAATATCATTTCCACTAATTATCTACCAATTACCGTAATGAAGGTAGACCGAGTTGACCGTCAAGTGCCTTCACTGGGTATCTTTATTTATTATCACTTTATAGAGAAAAGAAGAGAGTTTGTAAATGGTATACTTGTAAAGTACGCAGTCTATGAAATATATACATTATTGGTGTAATATAATAATATCTCAAAAAAATAATAATAATAGCCAAAATATCAGAAATATTAAGTAGTAATTTACTTATTGGACTAACTTTGTGATCTAAGAGAAATATACAGGGTGAGCAAACCAATCCCCTGTAGGGAAAGTATTCTAAAATTTGAGTTTACAAATTTTACTCAAAGGAATCATTCTTTTATTTTTAGAAATAAAAAGAACTGCATTTAAACATTATCTAAAAGTCGATTGCCAGAGCTGGGAATCGATCCTGCCATATGTAGTAAATAAACATCCTAGGTTTTTATAATCCCGATTGAAAAGGTCAATCATAAGTAACAAATCTCTCTAATAAATGTTGCATCGAAAATTTAAAGGACGCCATGAAATATAACAATAAAGTTTATAAATGTAAGTACTTAGGCAAGAACACGACGAAACAGAAGACTACCTATTGGAAATAATCAAATAGATCAAAATGTGCTTTTGAATATTAATTGTCATACATGACTACAGCGAAGTAATAAACGATTGATTTATTCAACAACCTTTGTATTGCGGCGAATAATTCGCATTTGAGGTGATGATTTTATATTAATTAAAAATCTACACTAACTTGCCTTTATTTTGACTACTACGGTTATCTTTTTTAGATTTTTCACGCGTCAATTTTCGCCGTATATATATTGGTATATACATAACGACATGTTATGACCAATAGAAGTGGAGCATCAATTAAAAATGCCTTCATTAAAAACCTTCCTCGATAAATCCTCGGCTATCCAACACTTAAAGATTTTTAGGGCTCCGTACCTAAAAAGGAAAAATGAAACCCTTATAGGATCACTCGTGTTTCTATCCGCCCGTCTGTAACCGCCAATTTGCTCCGAATCTGCTAGACTGATTGAGTTCAAATTTGGTACACATATATTTTTGTGCTCCAACACGAATGCATAACGTAAATAAAAAATAAAATTAACCTCAGAACCATTTTTGTTGCAAGGATGTGAAATATATATATTTTATAGTTGTTCTTAAATTATTTTTTACAAAACCATGAAAATACCCCCCCCCCGTCCCCCTTATCTCCGAAGCTACTGAGTCTAATATTGTAAAAATACCAAACTATAAGATAGAGAGAGAGAAAAATAGAGGACTTATTGTAAGGATTAATTTTAAAGTAATTGGTTTAAAAGTTATTCAGGAAAAATCTTGAAAACAGATCATCCCCCCCCCCATTATATCCAAAGTTGCCTTATAATTTGAAAAAAAATACAAAAGATAGCTCATAAGTTATACATTACATGATCGAACTATTTACATACCTGTAATGTCCTTGTCGTTTGTACGAAACCATCAGTGCGCGAGTCCCACTCGCACTTGGCTTGGCTGGTTTTTTTTTCAATTCGAACCAGTAGTTCCTGAGATTATTACGTCCAACTTCAGCTTTATAATATTAAATATATATTAATTATTTCTGTTGAACTTAACATCGTGCCTTCGACTGTATGGTATTAAATATAGAGGATATCCTGTTTCTCTATCTACGCGGGCAGGTTTTATTAGTTCTTAAATTTATTTTTTTATTTAGTACTTTTTAGCCGTTGTAAGGTGATTAAATAAGACCTATTTGTTTTTTTTAAATAATTATTATTAACGTTGTCTTTTCTACGATTTGCCACTTCAAATATTTTAAAAACATATATAATAAATATATTTTCGTACTCTAAAAATTTTTTCACACCACTTCATACTCGCGTCATCAAGATGAATGACGTATCATTTATTCAAATCGGTTGTGGCCCAGAGGAATTATGAGCGGACATAGGAACATTAGAAAAAATTATATATATTGCGGCTCTTAGTAGCGTGGTATATCCGTAACTATGGCCGTTGCAATATGGTTAAAACGCCGGAGAATAAGAAAAAACTATTCACGCGAATAAGTCTCGTATTTTTAATATAATTCTACTAGAATTTAAAAATCATTTATTTCACATAGAACTAATCACGAAAGTTTATCAACATTGTATACAATACCTACTTTGTGTGATTTTAACTGTGGCAACTTTTCTGTAACTAAACGAAATATAAATGTCTGTCATAATCAAGTAAAACTATTTTGTAAGGAAATATGAAACATAAATGCACTAAATCCTTCCAAATGTCTACAAATTGCCATAAACTTTTCATTGTAAAATTCTTGGCAAATGGAATGTTATATTTCATATGAGATAGTTATTTTATTTCAAAAACATTGTTAACTTATTCTGAGTTTTATTTACGTAACAATTATAACTATTCGTCTTATGAAAGTTCTGTTGCATTCGTGACAGTATCAAGAGCTGTCTCAACAACATCTTGTATTACCAAACTTTATACTTCAGACAAAGGTCTATTTTCAAAAGCCCTTTTCCTATTGTTGATAATAACAGAATTTTATATTATGCAAATAATATGTAACAGTCATTGCTTACCATCAGACGACCTACCCGACATATTGGGTGTTTAAAAATAATAAAAAATAAAAATCTCATTTCTTTTTAATGGACACTAACTCTACACGACACTACAACTAAGCGAACGTTAGAATATAGGTACAGAAGTTTGTTAAAACGGTACCTAAGCTATTAAGGCTTAAGCGCTCAGTATAAAGATCCTCTTTAAATAAACCTACGTAATAATTTAAGTAAATGAAAAACGCCAGGAAGCGCGTGGAGGCGAGATGTAATTCCAGAAAGTAAATAAAAGAGATTGTGTTAAAATGGCGGAGTTTCCGGCCACAATAACGCTTATTTCATACATCTGACGGAAACTCTGGAAAAATCTCTTCAAAGTGGAGAATTAATTAATTATTCGTTTGTTGTCGGGGTGTCCCGTCTAGTTATTGTTGGGTAACAGATTACACTCATATTTCTTTGTAGTTTTACGGGTACCTACCTCAGACTTGTATTTTATATGCCACGAGACTAGAACCGTTACTTTGCAAACACCTATCAAATCAGTTTTGGGACCTTATAACTATGTAGTTGAGCGAATGGGGGAGTCATTCGGAACAAAACTATGCACTTTTATTTTGTGTCCTTTATTACTAACTAAATACTATTGCATACGAATTTACGTTTTATGTGAAGTACAGATAATAGGGTTTTGAAATAATAAATTGTGGTAACCACAACAAATTTTTTGTTTATTCAGCATAATTAAAATATTGTCGGAGTACGTACCATTAACCTCACATATGGGTAAATGTACGCAACCCTTTGGGTAAAAGTTCATGCAAAGGGTAAATAGACGCACATGATATAAGTTACGAGATATAAACAAAATAAAATAGGAACGTAAAAGTTACTATAATAAATTCATACTACTTATGAATATAACATAGTAACTTAAACGTTGTCGGGTGATTAAATAAGTTAAACGTACAATATTCAAACATTGAAAATAAAACAATATTAGGAACTTAGAAATCATAAAAACCTAAGCATTTGCATTTAACACGACGTGAATTATAAAATTAATACTACTAGAACTAAGACTACAATCATAAAATTGTTCAAATAATCGAAGAAATAATAATATAACGACATAAATTAAAACCTTTAAAATCATTAATCGTAAACAATAAACTACCAAATTAAAAAAAGCATCAAATATGACTAGCAAGTGAAACAGGTAGTCACCACTTAGTCATAATTGATACTATCCAGCAATCATGCATACTCTAAAATTAAGCATATTGGGAGTGATATACCTATACCTATGTTGTCCAATTGTGATTAGTAGTTTAGAAATTATGCGGGAACAGATGAACGAACATACATATATATGGGCTAAAATCATAACCATTTTTGACTTCGCCGTAGTCTTTTAAATACCATAACGAGTTAAACGTTTGTAGATGAGGTAAAAGTACGCATGCTTCTTATTACCCCTTTTGATCGGAAAACAAAACAATCCACGCCAGTTCGGATAAAAATAATGTTACGTTAAAATGTTTGTATGTAATAAATCATTAAATAATCGTATTTAATCAAACGTATCTTGAAAACAACACGTATCAGACAACCAAAATCTTTTCTATATTGCAAAAAATACACAAATTTCACCACGGTTTTGAATTTTTGATTTCTCAAATGACGTGACGCATACCGCTCTATAACCGTTGACCCAAATTAGCGGTCAAAACGCCAGCACTCCTGTGGGCAGAGCTGCCCGCGCACCTCTGCTTTAAGAAAACAACACTGCGAACTTTTACCTACAAATATACTAAATCTTACATTTTTAACAACATATCTTAAAACGTACTAAACGCTATACATGTATAACTTAACTGTCATAAGCTTAAATTTGATCTTGCCAAAGACGCGAATGTAAATAAAGCCCCAAAACCTGTTCTACTTCTAAAGGTCGCTTTATATAAAAGTGATTATAATAATAGTATTCGTTTGTTACAGGTAGGTTTTTTTTACTTGGGGCCCGTACTTAAAATTGTATACGTCTAATTGTACCTGGGCTAAATTGCTACTACGTCAAAATCAACAGGGGTAAAATGTACATATATCAATAATTGTTCCAAAGAACAAACGGCTAATCATCAACAGGACAAGAAATTCTAAAGTGAAAATGTATCAATGACAAAATGTACAATTGATGCTTTTGTCAAAGTAGTTGTTATAAAACAATAACAAATGACAATAAGACTGGAGCCTACACTAGGATTATCCTGTGTTACAGATGTTTAGGTCTCCCATCAGACAGGTAAAAAAATAGATAGTTTGTATTTTATTGTAAAGTAAATACGAGGTGTGTAAATACGTCAATTCACAAGTCAATTTAATTGCACATTGCATTTAATCTTTCAGTCGTATGATCGTTTAATCGAGGAAGAAGCATTTTGGCATTGAAGTATTCTGTCCTAAGGTCATTAAAGCCGTGATCCTACTTTGCCAAAGCATGTTGTACATTTTGACGTAGTAGCAACTTATACAAACAAACAAAAAATAAAGAAAATTTTAATATGTATTTTGCCACCACCTACGATAACATTACTATTCCACCTAAACACACAGTTTAAGGTTATGGAAACAAAAGTAAACCTACGACCTATTCATTTAAAGTAAAACAGTTCTTAATCTCCCACTTATTATTTATACTCTGTTTCTAAATGTTAGACACTGTTTACGTAACGAAGCGAAACACCTGGTATTTCTCAAGTTGAAACAATTATAATTAAATAACGTTCTCATTAAAAACTTAATCATATCACAGATAATATAATACTATACTAGTATATTATTCATATATAGCATCATGACTATATTTTCTCAGAGAGATACAGACTATATGAATCCCCGCCTAATCTTGTGATATTATGTTTGGTATGTGCAGCGACACTTACAGTCAAAAACAACATAACAAAGTCACAATGTTCCACCTGCACATTACTTCTGTTCTGTATAACAAAGTGCGGGATCGAGCAGCATAAACCTAACACAAAAACTTCGCAAGTGAAATAAACAGGATTGAGCACAAATTACAATTAGTACCGAAACGCAGGGAGCGGGCCAAACGCCATATGAAGCGATCTAACCGCGACCTAATAATAAGCAAAGGAAGGTTTATTTTGTAAAATAAAATAAACTTAAAATTTATTTTAAACCCGTCCCGGTTTTGCATACCCGTTGTTGACTTTCGATTTTTCTGGATTCTTTTTTTAAAAAGCTTTCGTAGATACCTAATCCTGACAAGTACCAATATGGTGGGTAGTGCATCTTTAGAAAATATAAATATTTGCAGTCTTCTTCTATGACTTCATTAGGTTTAAAAGTTTAGAAACAATGACAAGCCTTAAAATATTATTGTCTTAAATTTTGATATTTGCTAAAATATACAGGATTCTTTACCCTTACATCGGTGGTGTGACATTGAGTCAGGTGTCAAAGTTCAAGGTCACATGTCCGCAGCCGCTCTTATCTGCGACAGATTAATTATTTTAGGTCAGGATTAAAGATTGGGAAGTAATCCCTCCCCGTGCGCCCCCTCCGATACGTGTTCACATGAACGTTGTGCGGATTTAACGATAAAGATAGCACCGGAGAAACTGTTTGGGGAAAATGGAAAAAAAATAGTCCGTGGGCTTTTACAAAAGTAAAAGCAGAGGATAATGAAAACCGGCCAAGTGATAGATATCAATATACACTTTGACAAAAATCTCTGTAACATTGAAGCATGCCAGTACCTACTCAACAATAGGAAATATATGTGATACAAAATGATTTTATTGATAAAACAAAGCGATAAACACATTTACATATATTAAACAACTAACTCAGGAGCCTCCCAGTATACACACGACACATAAAAATCAATCAAGCAGTTTTTCCTCAACCGTCCAACCAAAGATACCAAAAGGTTTCCAATCTTAGAGCTGTGTAAATCCGGATTTTCTTTCAATAGTCGGACACCTAATCGGACGGGCGGTGTGCCGTCCGGTCCGGCCCGGGCTTACGGACCTGGCTTTTGTTAACTTCTCTACTTAATTGTACTGTCGAACTCCACCAAGCTTATTTAATTTTCTCCCGCCCATATAGCATGGTTAACAATGTTTCCACGTAAAAAATGGCGGCGAAAAATTGAATTTTAATTTAATAAAACATTTCTGTAAGTAATTAAATAAATGTTGGAGTTTAGGAACGAATAAATAAAATATTGGCTGAATTTTTGTGTGGATTCCAGCGTTAATAAAAAATATGATTGGAAAAGCACTGAGCCGTGTATCATTAATTTAAAACAGTCTGATGATTCTTTACATGACCAAATTTTAGTAGAACTATAGCGGAATGGGAAATTGACAATATTAAAGCAAAGAGTAATTATTTGTTAAGTAGCTATAGTTATATCCTGGATTTTTTTAATCTTGCTGAAGTATACATGCCACTACAGTAATATAATATGCTCCTCATTGTGCGTCATTTGTTCGTAAGTCTCATTTGCCCCATAATTACATTTGCTAATGCTAAATGCTAATACCAGTGAGTATAAAGGACGACTGCTATCTCTTTCATACGAAAATACTTAATACCCATGTAAAAATATTGATATAAAAAGAACAAATCACTTACCATTCTGTAGTTATAATTACAGCAAGTAATAATTCAATAGTCAATCAACCGACCAAACTATGCTACTGTGGCTAATATACGAGTAGTTAAGGGCCGAATGATTTTGGATGTGTTTGATCACTGGTATGTTTCGCTACACCGCGCGGCGTGTCGCGTGGGTGTCGCGCGCCCGCGCGTCCAATTACTGTTGTCAGACAATCAGCTCGGACGCGCTGCACGACGCGTGTCTTGAGGATCCAATCAGCCCCACTATACGATATCGATTGTCAATCTACGAACTAGTGGATACGACATATTGTTTTGTACTGTCGTAGAAAACTTTTAAAACATATTGTGCTTGGGACTTTTTTGGTATCTTTAGTGGCTACTAATATTTACGTACGAGTACGTAGATTTCAATTAGGTAGATGTTCCTTCTAAGGAGAAGATTTGATCATTATCCCAATATAAACTCATATTTGGCTAGAGTTTTCATTTATACAATTTTTTGTGTACATATTAGGTTTTATATATCAATAAGCACGTTCTGTTACAAACTTTGCTTTACATAAAATTACTTCAGCAAAAAAAAACATCTCAAAGTTTTTACTCGTTCTGTAATGTGTTTGTTATTCTGCTATCAAGTAAACCATGTGTAATTACCGAACGTATGAAATTTTAGCATCAATCACGTGCCAACTCCATTGGGTTTCTTACATGAGTCTTTGGTAGGTTTTCTTATTTCCCAGAGCGAGCTGTTGTTATGATTCCCATTCGGTCATTACGTCGACGATGTGCCATTTCCGCAGGCTCTCTGTCGACGACGGCCGGACGATGACCGGACGACAGCCGGACGACTGCCGGACAACGCTGGGACGGACTAATCTGACAGAATGTGCGCTCTGGAAGTGATGCAGTTATATTTGATGTGTGCTCCAGATTGTGAATTATGTTTCCATTACCGTTTTAGTAACCGATCTTTTATAGTTTTCGGTTATAATATTTAGGTTATTGTACTTTTCTGGTGCTATCATTAGGATGAACAGACCGATGGCAATTGTACATTAGGATGAACAGACCGATGGCAATTGTATTGTTTCTCTGGTAACTGAACTGGTGATTTGGGGATTTAATTTTTCATAAGAGGAATGCGCGCTTGACTCTGTTCATACAGAAATTTATAAAAAAACACTATTCTACTTATGTAGAAGAAATGCAACCATTTTGACAAACCATAAGTCTCTGAGATAGATTCAACGAAATCTGTCCTGGTTTAAAAACTTTTAAACTATCAAATAGAGATACAAAATAGTAACAAGATGCTACTTCGTCTCGCTTGTAACTAATCGCATACTAAGTTACACAGAGTCGGGTTCGTCTATAAAAGAGCGCTATTTTTACCAAATTCCATTACACTTTGTAGGCACTTGTATGGTCGAGAGAGACGCCGGATGACAATAATTCGCGAACTCGGCTTTACGAGCCGGCTTTATGCCCGTGACAGCCAGTATTTTTAACGGTCCAACTTTTATGCGTTTTATTTAAATTTTTGTTATTTTTTCATTACAGTTTAGACGGTAGTAATGCTGTGATATGCTGTTACAACGAGATTGGAGACTCTAATACTGGCTTTATGTGCTGCATCACAACTTTGATGGAACGCTAAATGGTTACTGTTTGGTTTGCGTCTCATTTGTTGAAAATTGGTCGTTAGGAGTCATCTACAGAGGTTCAATTTTAAAAAACGAGTGTCTAAAATGTTCAACTTTTATTTACTTAGCATCTTATATTCATTTCTTTACCAGTCTTTTTTTGTAATAATCGAAATGCTAAACAAGGATTATGAGGATTATGGATTATATATATTTTGTTTGTATAGGTTGGTGTCAAATCTTCTCATGTCTATTTAAAAAGAGGTTTCATTGAAGTAATTAAATTGAAGTATTATAGTATTCAATGAATGCCGTACTGTAGTTTGACTGTGGTCTAATGTAGCAATAAGGAAAGAAGCAACTACAGTTTACATTGTATTTAAGTTGTTTATTCAGGTCTGTGTACCTATACTTTGTTTCCTTGTATGTCCTCAACTCAGAACATGTGAAAATAGTAATCAATGGTCTGTGGTTCTCACCGTTTAGGTTTATTTTTTGAATGAAGGACAATATTACCATATTACTCGTAATTAGAAGTAGGTAGATATATATTTTTTTAAAGAAAGCTAATGGAATAAAATGACCCCTTATTTCAGCATAATAATGTTTATAAACACTATGATACAATTAATGTCTTAATCAGTAGAACACTTACGATCAGAACTTAGTACAAACATTCCTCGATACGGTCCAACTGATATCGTAACGAATGGGGCGACCGGGCCAAACGGGAAACATGCCGAAACATGATCAATGCCGATCAAATACAGGGTTAATTGAATGAAAACAAATTAATGCCCACCCTCCCCTTAGAGGGTTTGATTAATACGTGTTATGAATTATTAATTAAAAATGAACTCTTTGTTTTAGTTAGGGACAGTTGGGGACAAAAGGTGCGCTTTCATCTTTTGTTCTCGTATAATTAATATTGTATATTATGGTAATAAGGGATTCAAGTCACGCGTTACAGTAATTTAAGCGTTTGGTAATCTTTTCTGGCATTATATAGTTACATTTATTCTATACTAGCCATTTCCCCAGGTTCTGCTTGCGTTCCACCTGTACCGAATTTGATCTCCTTTTTGATCCACTTAGAAATGTAATTTGGAAAAATGCAGAGGCAGGAAGTTTGATATCAATCAAAAATTTTTTGTGTTAATTACTAGTTTTCCACGTAGATGTCGATTACAGTAGAAAACCCTATTTTATGTCCTTTCCCGAAACTTAAACCATCTCCGTACCAAATTTAGTCTACATCGGTTCAGCGATTTAAGCGTGAAAACGTTACAGACAGAAAGACAGAGTTACTTTCATATTTGAACGGTGTAGTCATATTATTTTTATTTAATTTTTTATTATTTATTTACATATTTAGGGACTTGTAATCGAATACGATTGTGGTTATATTTAAGAGTTGTTATGTGCCCATGATACTGGTGTTTTTCTTGACCTGGCGAAAGCATTTGATACTGTTTCAATTCCGATCCAGCTTAGAAAGCTTGAACTTGTTGGGATCAGGGGTATTTCTCTGAATTGGTTTCGTAGTTATCTCACTGGCAGGACTCAGCGCACTAGGATAGAGTCTAACTTAAGCAATGAGCATGAAGTGAATTATGGTGTACCACAAGGAAGTATTCTGGGTCCAACGTTGTTTCTGATATACTCGTATATAAACGAGTTGTCCTCAACCAGTACACAAACTGCAGAAATAATCAACTATGCAGACGACACTGTTATCTTATTTTACGATAAAACGTGGACAGGTTTAATGAAAAAGGCAACAGAAGAACTAAGTGAAATATGGCATTGGCTTGAGAATAACCTTTTGACTCTGAATGCTTCCAAAACCATTTACATTTGTTTTCACAAAACCATTGCATCAGCGCCTCCATCTGATCTGAAACTCACTGTACATTTATGCTCCAAGACAAATCTGTGTGATAGTTGTAACTGTAGTCCTATTAAGCGCGTA
The DNA here is from genome assembly GCA_945859575.2 of Herminia tarsipennalis. Taxonomy (NCBI): domain Eukaryota; kingdom Metazoa; phylum Arthropoda; class Insecta; order Lepidoptera; family Erebidae; genus Herminia; species Herminia tarsipennalis. The sequence continues at coordinate 26,836,230 of OX243841.2, read as the reverse complement.
CCTAGCACGAAATATTTAGGAATTATACTGGACGAGAAACTTACCTTCAGGGAGCATGTTGCGGCCACGTCTGCAAGAGTCAGAAAACTTATCTACACAATGAAACAACTTCGCGACGTGGCTGCGACAGACTTGCTGAGGATGGTTTACACAACGCTTTGTCAATCTATTCTGGAATACTGCATCCTTGCCTGGGGCGGTACTGCCTGTTCTCACCTTCTCATGTTAGAGCGAGGTCAACGAGCAGTGTTAAAGACGATGCTGAGGAAACCTCTGGTTGGTCTCTCCACAGTTGGATAACGCAACTGTGGAACTCTTCCGCATCTCCCAGGTTCTCAGTATCAGGAGATTGTATTTTAGGAAAATCACGCTCTTATGCCACAAAGAGGTGCTTGCTGCTGGCGACTACGAGAACATGATCGGGAAACGCGTCTTTAATGTTCCACACCCTCCGGTCAAAACCGTTTTCGCGAAAAGATTCAGCTCCTACCTAGTCTTATGTTTACAACAAAATAAATAAAACTTTGAAACTGTATCTTCTAACTTTCCGTGATGCTAAAGCTAAGCTAAATAGGGAACTACTAAACTGGACTTATGACGAGACCGAAAACCTATTAAAGAGAATGATATAGCGCTCTAAAATAGAAATTCTATCACTAGTTTAAATAAATCTTATTGAAATTTGTTAATTTTCTGATATATTGTTGTTATTTTGTTATTATATAATTAAATCATTGTAAACCCTAATAACTCTTGTTAATAGTACACAGTATGTTCTGTTTATTACCGCAATGTACAATATAATAGATTAATACTGGTCATCTAAGCTCCCTACAGGACAGACTTAGCCTAGTGTGGGGAGTTCCGATATTTATTCTAATGCTCAAAGAATTTTGTTACAATATTTTTTTGTACTCATAAGTGTTATATTCTATGGTAAATAAAATTTTATTTATTTAAAATAAAAAAAACCTACCTCATTTTATCAAAATCGGAGTACTACTAGTAATTTTATTAATTTGTTTATTTAAGATTAAAAAAGTATGACTTAAAAAGTTCTATGCCTTATAATTACAATCGAATTTTGCACCAGGGGAGGTAGTATACACATGCCATACGCCGTTACTAACTTAAATTTGTCAAATAGCTATCTATTAATAATGCAACCAGCATATATGGTAGGTGCAATAATGACAACATACACTATCCGCTGCTGCAAATCTGACCACACCTTTCTGTGACACGTTGTAAAAGCTATGCATGTGTGACCTTAATCGAAAACTGACCACGCTCATATTATTTAAGTATTGGTACAATTGGATTGAAAAGTCAAACAATCTATATACCTGATTTTAAAGGGCTATTAAATGCTCACAAAATAATACTCATAGTATGTCATAATTACTATATATGTTCGTGAACTTTCACAATTTGTACACATTATAGAATTTTATAATAAGTGGCCGTGCGGCCGTGGTCACATTTAGGGCAATAAACAAAGGTATTTAGCATTAACATAAAATATTTACGCGATCTATGACTCGGTAATTCGGTTTCAGAGCAAGACTGTCTACAGAAACTGCTATACTTGCGCTTTAGCAAACTGTCAGGTATTACACCGACAGAAATACGCCTATTTTTGCTGCCTTCCTGGACCTCTCCAAAGCATTTGACCTGGTTGGTTATGGTATATTATGGACAAAAATGCGTAAACAGGGTCTACCTGATGAGCTAGTACGGCTTTTCGAATACTGGTACGATCACCAGATAAACCAGGTCAGATGGGGGGGGGGCTGTTTCTGAAGGCTACGGGTTGGAGTGTGGGGTGAGACAGGGTGGCCTGACCTCTCCATCACTCTTTAACTTATACATCAATCGGTTGATCGAAGAGCTCAGTAGTACTGGAATCGTATGCTCTACCTATATAGACTACAAATGTATAAACAGTATAAGTTATGCGGACGACATGGTGCTGCTGACCCCCTCGATTAATGCTCTCCGTCAACTTTTAGGCATATGCGAGAACTATGCGAAGACACATAGTCTTCAAATCAATCAAAATAAAAGTGTTATTATGGTGTTTAGGGTAGGGTCTAAAATGCCCGAGATTGTTCCGCCCGTTTACATTAATGGCATTACATTAAATAAAGTGTCAAAATTTGAATATCTAGGCCATATTGTAAGGGAAGACCAGAAGGATGACGAGGACATCGAGAGAGAGCGGAGAGCGTTGGCAGTTCGATATAATATGCTGGCTCGCAGATTTGCACGATGTTCACAAGAAGTGAAAATCACACTGTTTTCAGCGTATTGTCAGACACTTTGCACTTGCAGCCTGTGGGTCAGTTATACGCAGAGGGCTTACAGCGTTCTTCGCATTCAATATAACAATGCTTTCAGGTTGCTGATGGGGCTTCCATGTTTCCATAGCGCGTCAGGGATGTTTGCAGAGGCGCGAGTTGACAGTTTTCATACAATCCTACGTAAGAGAACTGCATCCCTGATGCGCCGGTTAAGTGGAAGCACCAACAGTATCCTGAGAACAATTGCGGATAGACCTGACTGCCCGTTCATGTGGCATTGGACCTGTGCACATGTTGGCAGGTATATGGATTAAAATTTAATTAAAAAAAAAATACATTTATATATTAAAATTGATGAATTAAAATAATTAATAAATATAATGGAAATGATATGAATTGAAATAGTTGAATAAATATAAATTAAACTTATAAAAATAAAATAATGTTACTAACAAAATTTGTAAGTCCTATATAATACTAACCAATATGGATACGAAAATCTGAAATAAATGCTATTATTATTATATTATATTATACATTTTATTTGGATAAAAATAAAAAAAATATTTAATTAAAACAGCACAAAGCTTGTTTAGAACTTGTATACAAAAAAATCTAAATTGTAATTAGGTAAACAGTTTCTCAGTGCACAATTTAATTAGTTTATAATGTATTACAAGACTCACCTGATCGCTAAGTTAATACAATAACAGAAATAAATGAGTTACTAGCAAACAGAGCACTGTTATTGCAATGCAGCAGCAATTGAATTAAAGTGGACCATTTTAATTTCGTAGCCGTTGCCTCTACGCCGCTCCTCTGCTACGGTGCTACGGTACTTGCTACGATGCGCACTAATGGCTCGTATTCAAGTAGAAACTTGAGTTGCACAATACTTCTTATATTATTTTTAGAACGTAGTTCTTTATCGCACGATATCAATTGTTTGCGAGCTGAGAGGCTAGACGAAAAAAAGCGTAACATTTTGACATTAATCAAAAATCTATTAAATTTATGATTATGTGAAGTTAGAATGAGGAGGTTGTGTTATATAGGTTGTTTATATTAAAGTTTTTTAAGTTTATTTTAGCGAGGTTAAACTAGCTGTGTGTAGTATATGTGTGGAAAACCTTCAATTTAAACAGAACCATTTTTTAAATATTATGTTCTTTCAGTTTTTTTTTTAAATATTAGTTAATACAAACACAAAATAAATATAACAAAAGGAACTACGTTCCAACCGGGTGTCAAAAGGTGTTAAATATAAAGTACTTAAGATTATGACACATATTTAAGAAAGTGTTCCTTGTTCAGGAAGAAGTTTCTGGTAAAATTAACTTCATTATTGTATTTCTATCTACAAGAACGTGTCTTCACCGGAGCTCGTCCGAGATACGCTACGCCATAGCATTCGTAGCAGCTACGGGTTAACATCATTGTGCTACGTAACATCCATACTAATTTATTATAAAGCTGAAGAGTTTGTTTGTTAGTTTGAATCTCGGTAATCTCAGAAACTACTGATCCGAATGAAAAAATAATTTACTGTTGGACAGGTAATTTATCGAATAAGGCTATAGACTATATAAAATCACTCTACGACTAATAGGAGCGGAGCAGCAATGACAAATGTTACAAAAAAGGGTAAAATTTACGCAGACTCAATGGCGTCCATCTACTCGGACGTCTGCGAGAGACCAGTAAGGTTAACCAATGTTACAACTCTCAAATAAAAAGATGGCTTACTGTTTAGTAAAAACGTCACATTTCTCCATACCTTAAATAGAGAAGCGCAGGACCGATGACGTAATGTGTGCTGCGTGAGGGAATAGAGTGCATCTCAGTCTGTGCACACCCTTGTGCAATGTTACATATGCTGCGTAGTTATTTCATCTCCGACGTGATTGACATCATTAAGAGAATTTCGGTTTAATAGAAAGTTACGTGCCGTAATAAAATGTTTCTACGTCTGTAGGTTGTGTAATTGTGTGGTCCAAATTGTAGTTTGTTTGTTTTAGCGGAGTTTATTTTTTTATTCTGATTTATTTGAAAGCAGCGAGCAGAGAATTGGCTTATTAAACTATTACGTGTGAAGCTGATGTTGAGTTCCGGTGAGGTCATTTGTTTGGAAGTTTAATTACCTACACGTTAATGTGTGCAAATGTATAAACTTAATTAAAATGGTAATTATTATTAAAACGGGTTTTTATGAAATAAAGTTAAGATTCATCCTTTATTTTAGAAAGATAACTCCTGTGCTATTAAAGTTTGATTTGTTTTGTCATGCTCATGTATGTGTTTGTTTGTGAGGGATTGACACAAAGCAAAACATTCAGCTGTAATTTAAATACTATATAGGAAGACTAGCTGTCCCGCGCAACTTCGTATGCGTCAATTTTCCCCGTTTTTGCAATATTTTTTTTTGCTGCTCCACTCCTATTGGTCGTAGCGAGATGTTAGCCTTCCTCGATAAATGGGCTATCCAACAAAAAAATATTTTTTCAATTCGGACTATTAGTTCTTAAGATTACCGCGTTCAAACAAACAACCAAACTCTTCAGCCTTATAATATTAGTATAGATAGGTACAGCTTGACTTCGGTTTTATGAAGCGCGCTAATTATTACAGATATTAAATAGAAAGGTTGCAATACCCGGCTTCAACGCTGGTAGAGTAAGCATAAACAACTATAATCTACCTATTTACATAAAACCTTCGCACGCGGCTCCGCCCGCTTGTATGTCGGTTATCGCGATAAAACTTATGCGCTGTTCTTCCCCTAAACTCAAACTATTTCCCTACCAAATTTCTTCTAAATCGGTTCAGTGGTTTAAGCGTGAACAGGTAACAGACAGAGTTACTTTCACATTTATAATTTTGGTATGGATACAAAACAAAAATATGTAAACACGTTTCAAAAAAGCAACAATGACAACTCAATATCTTGGAACGCCTCCAGCTTTACATTGTTACTTAACGATTTTATTTGTGATTCTTCAAATTAAAAACCGCCTCGTGAGTCTCGACACCGGCCGGATTACTGGTAATCCGTGGAACACTCCCCCCTTCCCACCCCAGGGGACGGAGGGGGGAGGGACGCCTCACTCAATAACTTTCCCTTTATTTAAAATGACGCTGAGGCTTCGTACATTATAATTGAGTTAGAATAAGACGTTCTATATTTACAAGTTGCTCTTTTCTTTTAAAGAGCTTTTATTTACATGTGTTGCACTTAAACGTGCCAGTTTATGTAACACTTACTTACTTTAACTCTAAGAACCCCGTAACTCAGTGGTGACGGAAATAATAATATTATTAGATATATTTCGGGACTTAATAGCGTGAATTATTTAAAGGTACGAACCTTTTATTTACCCGACGTTTCGATCGAATTTCACCTATCGATTGAGTCGATTCACGCGATTAAGTCCCGAAATATATCTAATATCTATAAAAATCGCGAAAGTTTAAAAACTATAAAAATAATATTATCTTGGAACAACTCACACAACGTTATTTGATTCAAAACTAAATTAAGCTAAATTAACTAGCAGAATGTGTACTATGATCACCCGACAACTAATCAATATACTTATACATTTCAAAATACATACATATTATAGATAATATTAAAATTACACCCAGACACAGAATAAACCATCGTGCTCATCACACAAAGTTTTATCCTGGGTGAGGATCGAACCCATGGCTTAGCAGTCAGGGTCACTAACCACTAAACCAACAGGCTAGTCTATAAAATAAAAATATCAATGAGTTTAAACAATTTGACCACTTTCTGGTTCATAACAAGGTGAAGTTATTTGATTTTATTTAATTGGCATAGATTAACCAAAATATGCTTTGGTGATCACGTTGAGCTGTGATGGTGTGTCAACTTTCTCTCCAGTCGTATTTGATTTATGTCAAAGAATAGAAAGAACTTAGAAGAGAATGTAATAGTAGAAAATGCAAGTGCAAAGATACGTCCTTATCTTTCGCCTTGTTGGCTAAATTCAGGTAGGGAGGTTCCTATGCAGTGTTATCTTATCTCGAATACGTGTCCGCTAAACGGCTACTACAGCAATACATCAACAATAAACACTGTCAATGTTTACACAACCATTATTCTTTACGTACTCGAAGTTAAACAGTTTGTCAGAACACGCGACACTCAATTTTTCATAAACTCGACGCCTCCGTCGTTGGCAGAATGAGGCCGGCGTCAATAGAGCGCGTCATCTGCATTTTTAACGAGCTATTGTTTTGCGGTAAGTACGCACGGCGCGAAACGTCAACCGGTTTTAGCTTTAATCAAGGCGATATGTAGATCTTTAGTAATACACCTGCCCGTAGCCGTGTCGCAAGTTCAATCACCGAACGGATTAAACAATGGACCAAATGTCTTCGCATCCTTAATGTGAATGCGTGTTGGCTCATTTATTACCAACGTAAGTCTGCATTACAAGCTTAGAATTAAACTTTGTTCTCGTATTTTGATTAGGTATATAAATTAATTATTAAAAATAAAAAGTTAACTTAAAAGCTAATACATAGCAATGATGGCGCTTGGTAGAGGTAGGATAGAATTTGTCAATTCTAACTTATAATTACTATCCCCTAACCGTGTCGTAATGAAAAAAGTTCGCATTATACTCGTTATCATCAATAATAAATCTTATTGCCTAATATCATATTAAACCTTACATCAAACTGTAGTGTCATTCGTCTATCCGTCGGCTCAGTTTGGCGACTGCACCCAAAACAAAAACATGTACATCACAAACGATAATATTTAAAAAATAAATCAGAATCGTTTCAACTGAGTTAATAAATAATTCGTATTTGAATATTAAATAAACCTTTCCATACCAATAAACTTGTTCGACGTACGAGTAAATCAATTATTTTGTATTTTATTTTATCATGTTTGTTGAAAACGCGCTATTTTACGACGTAGATTTAATTTCGAGCGGTTTAATTGAAACAAACGGTTCCAAGAATGTCCGTTTGTGTTTCGCTATAAAGTAATAAAACAATTATTTCGTGTTTGCGTTGAAAATACACCTTTTGCAGTATGAAATATCATAATGTGTGCAGAGGGCATTCATACGATCATATTAAACTGCGTCAGAGAACATACTACCTAGTATTTAAATCTTTAAAATTCGACCAATTGTAGATTAAGACTTGCGCATAGAGCGCACGTTCTCTTAACGTGAATTCGACTGTCACTTTTCCGTTTTTAGGATTCCGTAGCAAAAATCACAAAAACAGAGTCCTTAAATTTTCTAGTCTGTCTGTCTGTTTGCCTGTCCGTCAACACACACAGTGAATATTGATTTAATTTGGTAAAAAGGTGTCTTGTAGCAGCCGCTACTTAGTTTGAAAGCTGAATATGAATATAAACATTTTTAGGGGGGGGGGGGGGGGGCACTGTATCAAAAATTGTTTTTTTTTTCTTCCAGTAAACATTAACGTGTGGTACATCATTCGACGGGTATTTTAAAACATTTAAAGGTTTCTAACAAACTTTGTTGATTAAGTGAATATTTTTGAAAATAATCACTTCAAAAGTTGCGTAAATTGTGTGAAAAAATAGGATAAAAATAAAAAACGTAGGGCTTAACAAATTAAACTTTTAACTACAATTATTTCGAACATGATCGGATATACTACTACTACTTCTCAACAAAAAAGCGTAAGTCCCATGAACATACACTCTTCAGCTGTTGCAATTATTGAAATCGGATTTTTTTTTATATATCAACGGCTCCCGAACCCTACACTGAGCATGGTCGGTTTTAATGTATATTTATTTTTGACATATAAACATATATAGTACCTACCACAGGATCAACAACAGACGAACATGAGCTCCGTCACACAATAAACATTATCATTAAAAAGTAATGTTTTAGTTTCCTTTCATTGCAAGGCGTACAAATATCTTGTTCTAACAATATAACTGACTACTGCTACTAACTACATTCGCTAAAAACATCATTTTAGTATTTTTTTAGAATTATTCACTTTGAGGAGTGTGCCCCAAACTATAACGACACACATAGACAACACAAAAATTAAATCGCAAAGGTAGTCACAGTCGGTATTTCAATTAAAGTCGTCACACAATCAGACTTCAATTTAAGTTGGCTCGCACTAAGCAGCGACCGCCGCCGCCGACGCCTTCTCGTTCTAAATTATAAAGGTGTACCTGTACACGACACGTAATTGAATGCGTCGTATTTTAGAATTATTCCCATTACGACAGTCATTTTTCTCTCTCATGAGTCCTTCGGAACGCATTAGAGGGCCCCAATAAAGTGTCTCGGAGGAGCGCGCGCATAAAGAAAGCAATGACGTAACAGGCAAATCGCTTTCACAAACTTCTACCCTGAAACGTTCGAGCGACAATGAGTCTTATTGCTTTAGGTGTTAGAGTGTTCTTGGTAGAAAGTTGCGGGTTTAGGTAGAGTGTGACATTTGGCAAGGGAATTGTAGGAAGTACTTCGCAAGCGGCATCCGTCGGATGTGTTAACGGCAGACGAATGTCGGGCCCAGCTTCGTGGCGCCCAACTTTGGGAACGTTGAAATCTTGGGATTGTTTGATTTTAGGCAAAGATTCGAGATCGAAAGAAAATATACAAAGGTAGGCTTAAATTGAATTTTTTGTCGGGAACGTTCAGCGAGGTACAACAGACGGAGTGTTCCAATCTGCTTTTCAATATTGCCTTAGATGATGTCGCGCAGCTCATTTGCTAAAATTTGAATTTCTGTTATTCGTCGTCGCAAGTTTCTTAACTTCTTTTGAATAGACTGTACGTTTTCTCTTTTTGGCCTCCTATTTAGCTTTATTATTTATTGTTTGTATTTAGTCATCAGTCGTAGTCGGCTTTAACATAACATTAGTGTTTTAATGGAGCTACTAACAAGCTGCACAACCCATAAGATATTAATATACAGGTGTTAATTTGATGAGCTATCAGATACTGATAGCTAATCTAATCAACATCAGTATTATGAAAAATATTCTTTTTTTATTTATACTTTATGTTGTAACACAACTCACAGTCTACGTGACACGCTTTATATCGCGGCAGACTTTGCAAACGTTAAATATAAATATTACCTACACTTAGAATCCGGTCTCATGTGGGACTTAGTGAGTCCCGTGTGGGAGTCGAACCAACCACCCCTTACATAGCACACGCACTCTCGCTGCGTGCAAAGTCGTGTGTCTTTGCAATATACACTGTAAAAGACATACCTAGCATGATCGTATTTATTTCCATCTCAATAATAGTTTAATGCTAATGTCTACAAGTTAAATCAACGAAGAGCACGTTAGCGATTTTCAAACACGTAAGTATTTAAACTAAGTACTCGTATGAGTCGATAGCTCAGAGCTGTAGGTCCTTTGTTCTAAGGTGCATCGTGCACCCGGCGAGGCGGAACACCCGTTTATCGGAAACCGTGGAGCTGCTGCTAGCACCCTTAGAACTGGTCGATTAACCTTAAGGAGACGGCCAGGAAATGTAACGGCTCACACTCATTCACTCTAAGTGGACGGAAAATTGGTGCTTCATTTGAGTGAAGTGTCTTTGAACTTGCGGCAACGAGGTAGTAGAGCTTGATGATGCCAGGTTAAGTGATGTGTTTGTAAGTGCTCGTGAATAGGTTCGGCTTCTTTAACTTTCGATACTTACCACAAATAAACAATGTTCGACAACATTGATTTACAACACTTTTAATAAAGTAGGTCTCAAATTCAAGTCAATTATGTCTTAAACTATGAACTCACTGTCATCTTTATACTATGTTACTTTCAAGGTAAATCCTATCGACCAAAAATTGCAAGTAAAACACCGGGCAAGTGCATGTCAGGCCATGCAAAATGTAGGGTTCCGTAGCTGCCTAGCACAATAATGCGGTATAAGAAGTCGGTTTTCTATTGTTTTTGTTTCATACTACAAACTAACCAGGCTACTCAGAAAGTTTTTATGTTTAAGGCACTGACCACTGGCCACAGTTTGAAAAAAATGGTTATTTAAACGTAAAAATACCAATTAAATGATCATGTCTCATTTAAAAATGGATCTGCATCGAGAACATTTTCGTGTGATGATTTTCTACGATTTCCTGATGAGCATAGCCAATTCAAGGGCGATCGTTTTGCTTTGGGGGACGAACAAAGGAGTGGTGTTACGACCTACTACGGCTGTCACGAAAGAAAGTGTGCTGGCAATAAAAAAATAATTCAAGAAAACAGAGATTCAGCATGCACTGCAGATTGGTCCGGGAAGCGTTCACAAGATTCTACATGAGCACGTGTGCGTGAGGAGGATAGTTTAACGCCTTTACGAAGTTTAGAAGCGGGCCCGTGTGGAGTGGTGCCATGATAAGATTCAAAAAAATTAAGCAGGCTCGTTCCGTCGCGTTTACGCTATTATGACAGGTCCAATCACCAACCAATTGTTCCAACCAATCCTGGATTTATCAATACGATCCAGAAACAAAGCGTCAGTCGACAGTTTGGCTATTTCAAAACGAACCTACGAAAGTGAAGGGATCGAGAAGCGCAAGGAAAATTTTGATCGCTAGTTTCTTTACTTTGACGGGGTATCTAGTTTCAATTCCATCATGCCGAATGGCAAACCACAAAATGCCTGCTAGAAGTTTTGTCTGCAATGGGCAACAAGCAACCGAACACCCTGCGGGGTACTGCTTCACCATGACAATGCACCCGCGCACTCAGCGCTCAAAACGAGAGAACTTCCTGGACATCACACCAGTCAGAGCCTTATATCACACCCTTACTTTACGTGTAGGGGAAGTGTAACGAAATAAAATATTTTTCAAGATTTTATGCTAACTTTGTCAGCGTAACTAATATGTATATCCGTGCAAAATTATAGCTTTCTAGTAGTAAGGGTCTCTGAACTAAAGCGGGGATAGACAGTCAGACAGACAAACGTAGGTACTAATAGAATGAAACTATATAAGGCTTCTGAAATATATTATGGGTTATGAAATATAAGGGTTCCATAATGCCATTTTGGCTACGGAACCCTAAAAAGGTCAAAGTAAGAAAGCAGAAAAGAAGTGAATCTCAGTAGGTAATACTTAGAGGACAACCTTGTTCTTATTGAGGTCATTGATGTAGTTTCATTGAAGTATAGGTACCTCAAACTGCGTTCCCCTCCGACCTACCTCAGACCAAGCAAGCTAGTTCGGGCGGCATTTTAATGCGCAAACTATCTCTGTACAATCACACCTTTTTGTTACATACATACTTATATTATAAATGCGAAAGTTTGGATGTATGAATAGATGTGTTTCGTTTGTTAGCGTCATCAAAAATCTGTGCTTAAATGGTTTCTGCAAAAAAAATTCACAGAGCTCTGAGGCAAACTCCTCGGGAATGCGGTGGATGACATCATGATTGCCATAAAATTGTTTTAAATAGAAGCAAAATTCGTCTTTGGCGCCCATGTCAAGTTCCGCCTGAGTTCTCTCCTTTATACATTAAAAATGAGTAAACGGATATGAACGAAATTTGGCACAAAGGTAGATTATGGTCTGGAACAGCACATAGGCAAAATTTTAATCCGGAAAATTGTTCCTATAGGATACATTTGTTTTTCAACATTTTTACGCGAACGAAGGCGCGGGCCACAGCTGGTAGGTAAATAACTATATTTTAAAATGTACCGTCTCTTAACAAAGTTGAGGTGATAGGTACTTGTCTTCACAACTCGACCGAATATTCACCAGACTCGGTAACAAAGGCGGATTGTTTCCTGTCGCAACAACAAACTGACGTAATAAACATTTCGCGTATTATGTTGTACCCACTGTGTACAACTTTAGTATAAAATTAAATGGACGCCTGAAATATGTTCCTGAAGAAAGCCAACGAACGTTGCCAACGTTTTGAAAATATTTTGCGCTGAAAATGTTGGAAGACTCGCGTCCGTGGTAGCCGAGCGGTAAATCAGTTTCGATGTCCTTACGAAGACTCGCCAACAGAATTTTAATGTTGCAGTACTTAATCATTTTAAGTATTGTTTGAACGAAACCTAGTAAAATATCGTAGTATAGTTCAAATTTCTACTGATGCTATTACGATATGAGTACCTATAGAACTATAGAGTAAGAAATCTTAATATAACCTAATCTATAATGATATTTTAGAGATGAATAAATAGTTTGTTTGTTTATTTGAACGCGATAATCTCAGGAACGACCGGTTCGAATTAAAAAAATCTTTTTGTTTTGGATAATTAATTTATCGAGGAAGGCATTTTATTTATATTTTTTATATTACATTACGCTATGATCAACAGGGAACAGCAAAAACAAATGTTGCGAGAGCTTCCGTTGCGCGCGCTGCATAAACGATTAAAGTTACATAATAACAATAGGGTATGACGGATTTGTTCCTCTTGAAAAGTTCTAAAAAAAATTCTGCGATAGGACATACCAATTTTAAACATATAAATTTAAATGTATGGAAGAAATATTAGTCTCAGGCGGGACTTGAACTCGCGACCTTAGGGGTCGTATCATGTGGAGGCTACATTCAACTTTGGCGGACATGTTGGGGGGCATTAGATTCAACACCGGTATATCAACCACCACCGCTGAGGGGAAGAGGAAATATGCATGTCAAAACATATCAGTCTAGTGTCAACATTTTCAACAAAAGAATCTGCTGGGAGGCGAGACAAGTACCGCGCGCGTATTTAAAAGTCCTATTCAAACCTGCGCAATAGTTAGTAGGTTAGAAGTATTATCGCGTACATATCCAATCGGTTTTCTCTACCGCAGGCTTAAGTTTGAGTAGGCCTTTACGGAATAATGTGTTAGGTGGGCGGTTATCTAGGCACGACACCAAGTCCGGCCGGTAGCTCTCCCATGCTCCCTATTTAATGGTTATGTTCAGCAAACTGTTTTGCGATATAGAATAATAATACTTTTTAAATAAATAAGTTATTTTTATATTTATCTAAATAAAATGTCTTACTACATAACTTTAAAATACAAAGTACGCCACACAAATACCTACATAAAATTAGTATATGCCTACATATTATTTTTAAAAGGCCACAGTATCGTATTGTAACCACCCATCATGGTGGTGGTGGTAGTGGTGTACCCTAAAATAGCCTATGTTATACTTTTACATTAATAATAACAAAAAAACGGGCCAGTGCATATCCAGCCACGCACAATGTAGGGTTAGTAGTAACCCCCCCCCCCTCTCCATCCGAATAATGTGACTTAAGAAGAGAGTTTTCTGTTGTTGTTTTTTTCATACTTACAACGTTATACCAACTTAGTAATAATTTTAATGGAAGTTGTACGAAAATGTTGTTACTTCTCATTTGATCAGCTGTTACTAATAAACTTTTAAAGCCTACTTAACTGTGATAGTTTTCCTCTTAATTTCTATATATACTACTACCGTGAAAGTTTACACATACCCAACAACAACCTGGCAGGGGGGGCACACTTGAATCTAACAAAAATTTGCACCTTAAAACTTAATATTTCACAACTCTAAATATCCCGGTCAAATGCGAGTGGGACTCGCACACTGAGGGTTCCGTACAAACTTATAGGCGCGTAAATAGTTCGATAACCGCACTGTGCCAACCAGTTTGCACAATTACCAGGACCCAAAGCATTTCAGGCCACGATGATGTACAAATCGTTAATAAAATTTAAATACGTTATTGTATGATAAAAGCTGTGTATTTATGGAACTTAGAAAAAAAAACAGTTAAATCTAACTTTTATTATTAGGGCAACCTTTGACCGACATATTTTCACATTTTTGTTTTTAACGGGATCTCTGTAACGACAATTTATTTAATATCAGGCAACTCACACGAGACCTATTAAACCCAATTTGGAGACAGCCTCTACTATAGCAACCAGGCAAACAGCACAACATACTTATATAATTCTAAATAAATAACAAAATATAAAAAAGTCGCTATAGTTACACCATTTATAAATAAAAAAACAACGGGTAGACCGATTTCCAAGATCTTTGATTACCCGTACACAAAACAGAATGAGAATCGAACGGATGACGTCTATTTAGCAGTCAGGTCCCCCCTTATTCATAATAAACAAACAAATTAGCAGATGTTTTAAGAGCACTTAAACTATTGAGCTCCTATTCTATTTTGAAAATGGAATTAAATAAAATACTCTTAAAACATCTGCTAATTTATGTATTTACTATGAAGAAGGGGGTTAAACTGTAATTATGATTGTAATCAAATTGTACTACACTGTTATTATGATAAATAAATAATAAGTATAAATAATAAGTGTTATTATTTATTATGAATAACACACTAACCTTCTGTGTATTTAAATCTTAAATATATAAAGGGCATAAAAGGAAACTTTTATTGACTGTTATATCAACACATAGCTCACACTTCTGAATAGATTGGGTTGAAATTGGTACACAGATAGTTGTTATGACGTAGGCATCCCCTACAAAGCCTAAAGCAAATCTGTAAAGGAGGGAAATGACAGTTCAAACTTAACGAGGGCGAACCCGCGGACGGAAGCTAGTTTGTAAACATTGGTGACATGAATTCCTAAATGTATAATTAAATTTTACAATTTAGCTGATTCATTTTAATAACATCGTGTAAGGCAAACACGTACAAAAACCTCTTATGTATCTTTCAGTCCTTTCCTGACCTCTCGTCTATCTGTCACGCGGACACCTCTGGGACCATCCCAAAATAACGTACCTACAATATCGTCTCACAATTCATAAAATTGCTACGAAACTAAGCATGAAAAACCATTGAATTTCACAACGCTCCCTAAAGGCGCTCTCAATTATATTTCTACGAGAAAGTATGAGTCAATTTTAAAAATATATATACAAAAAGTGATGTAACTTTGTCCGTTCTGAAACTTGTTGTAGCAATTTAAGTCAGTTTTAGTATGTGCTCGTATCATAAGCTAAGTTTTAAAACTTGGTGCACGCGAGCAAGTCGTGTCGATACGCGAGCCACGAGCTCGCCTGACGAGGGAACGAGCGTGTCGAGCGTGCACCAACTCACGAGTATGAGGATAAATTGGCCCAAGGAATTTAATTAACACGTTGAGCAAATTTATAGGAGAGCTTTTTGTGAAGGGGTATGAAGAAACTTTGTCTTATTGGATAATTGAAACCCTTATGTCTTGTTACAAATACTTATAATTACACGTCCCTACGGTAAGGACAGATCAATTATACACCGGAGTATGACTGGATGAAGCAACGCTAAGGAATATTCGATTACTCCTAATTTTTGCCTCTTAAGATATTGAACTCATCCCACCTACATAGAAGACTTAGGAATTGGGATCATAAATTCCATAATCTACAAGAGAATCGTGCAAACTGTGCAAGTACCTTTACGTAACCTAATACACAATGAAGCCAATTCCAATCGTGTTATCGATAACAGTAACCTCTAGAGTACAAATTGTCTATTCCTGAGAAATATCCAGTTTGACCACAATACTGCATCTACATATTGTGTCCTAGCCACAAACGGTAGCGCTGGGCGAGCTCTGCGCAATGCTAATCGATAAGACACATCGGTCTGTATATTAAGACGTCTGTGCATCCCCGAGGGAAATCTCGAGATATGTCCGTCTGTCACAATGTTCACTGGTCACGTACTAGTAAACAGATATGCACTACCTACAATGAAAATAAGTAAGTAGCTAGTAGTAGTGCATATCTGTTACAAATACAATGATGTCTATTAGTTTTCTTAAACTTTAATAGAACTTTGAACTTGATTATATTATTTAGTTGTTATAGTTTGGATAGTGTCGTGTAATCGTGAATAATATTAACGATTTATAACTTGTTTATTATAAGTCGTTTTGGTGGCTAAAATGAAAATAAAATTCAATTCAATTCATTTATTTTTGCATAACATGGGTACATTACAAGGTGTTATTAATTACAATATTGAGCATTCCAAGTTTTACCAAGTTAATGTGCAAATATTACTGAGACAACAAATATTACTGACTAACAATTTTTATTGTATTAAGTGATTATTTATTTATTTATTCAAGCATATGATTAAGTACACATATATCATAAAAGTATATTAGGTAGATAAAATTCATAACCATCAAATTATGTCAATATTATCATCAAAATATTTTTTCAACGTGTAGCAGCACTTTTGTAAGAGTACATTAATGAGCTCGTTTTTAAATTTTACCTTATTGTCTATGTCTTTGATGTATGTCGGTAGTTTGTTATAAATCAGCGGTGCTCTACAAAATATGCTACTATGCATCATCGCGGTTTTGCTTGGTACCACACATGGTTTGCCTAGGTGTCGTTGACGTTCTTTCTTATAAAATAATATTCTGCTTTACAAATATTGCGCTTTCATATATATATATGCAAGGTAACGTTAGTATAGAATACTGAATATAATAAGGCCTGCATGATTCTCTTGACTTCAAACCGAACATTGTTCTTATGAAGCGTTTCTGCGCTTTAAACACCAGAAACCAATCAGTGGAGTTCCCTCAAAAAATAATGCCATAACGAAGAATCGAAGAGATATATCCAAGGTAGGCAGTCATAAGCGAGTCTCTACTAGTAATAAATTTCAGTCTGTACAATCCATACGCAAACTGGCTGATCTTTATGCAAACATGCTCAATATGTAATTTCTAGTTCATTTTTTGGTTCAAATGTAGCCCTAGAAATTTAGTATATAAACATTCTTCGATTCTTACCCCCTGATAATTAATATTAAATGCTATAAAATTGTCATTATTTACGTGTCTTTGTTTGAAATTAATTTGGGAGTAAAAGGTATGCCTACTCTTTCGGAACTATCACCCCGACAATATATTCCGTTCTTATGGTTTCGTGATCTAACACCTGTTTAGTTTGGTACGAGTAAGTCTATTTATTCTTCATGCTGACAACACGTAAACGTTACTTCTCTACTCGGCCACTCTCCAACAACAAACAAACGCATCCGAGCGATCTACTCGGCCTGCGCGTCTAAGTGAGTGAGATTAAAATGCCTATGCATACTATTCCTTGTCAGCCAGCAACGAGGTTGCAATTGCGCGGGGGTGGGGTGTAGTCATACTGTGCGTTAGTACTTATTATTATACTGCGATTATACACAACAACAGGCAAGTTTCAAACTAGTCCAAACACTAACTCTTTAGGAAATATCAAAACGTAGATTTAATATGTTATAGGACTTACTTTTAAGAATATTTTGTAAAATAATGTTACCTTATACTGTACTAAATCGCTGTTGGTTTTCAAAATAAATTGAAATATATATAGAGATCGCTATGACATCATCTTATGATACGATTAATGATAATAAATTGTGTTCAACAAAAAAATAATCGATGGCAGTTTAAATGTTGTGTTAGTTTTATTTGCTAACTAGCGGTCCCCACGAACTTCGTACCGGATCGTAATTTAAAAAATATACGTTATAACCTATTCTTTATATCTACCAAACATACAAACAAAATTTCATAAAAATCTATAAAGCCGTTTCGGCAGAGTTCAACCCTTATATTTTCATCATGTCCGTCTTTCTGCATCATCGCAGGCATTTTACTCAAACACTAGTCAATGAATATTGATAAAATTTGGTAAAAGGTGTCTTGTAGTAGCCGCTACTTAGTTTGATAGCTAAATAATAATAATAAATATATTTAGGGGCATACATGTAACAGAAGTAGATTAGAGTAGATTTTTTTAGCAATAATCAACGTGTGGCACATCATTCGACAGGTCTTTCAAAATCATTTTAAGATTTGTAATAAAGTTTTTTAATTGAGTTTAGGAAATAATCGCTCCGATAGTTGCATAAATCGTGTGTGTGTGTCCCCCCCCCCCTAACTTTTGAACCATGTGACCAAAAAATATAGAAAAAATCACAAAGATAGCGCTTAATAAATACTTTAAAATTTAAATATTTTTACAAAAAAATATTACCGACTTCTAAAATCTCTAAAAAAGTTTTTTATTTCTCACTTTTTAGTGGGATGGTTTGTAATTCACTTAAGTTACAATAGGCTTATGTCAACTGCTCAAGTCCTTTTACAAAATATTGCTTACCCCGATGCAGGGCTGTGAATTGTTGAGGAGTTCACTATCAGCTTTATTACATTGTGTAACAGTAGTATAACGAGAATAAAATGTTACTCAATACCATATTAAAGTAACTGAATCGCAAACTGTGAAATATTGAATAGGTCTGCTCGTCATTTGTGGTCTTCATCATCAGTTCCACTTCACCAATTGGTGTTTTTTAAGAGTAAATGCACGAATCACTATGAAATATACCTAAATTACTGTAGGTGTGCCTTTAATATTTTAAGAGTTCCCTCGATTTCTCCAGGATCCCATCATCAGATCGTGATCTGATGACAATGGGACCAACTTGGAAGTATACCTTTTCAAACACAAAAATATTTTTTCAAATCGGGCAGCAGTCTTTGCGTAATCGGTAAACAAACATACTAAAAAAAAAACAGACGAATTGAGAACCTCCTCCTTTTTGAAGTCGGTTAAAAATTATTTCAAATAAGATCGGATATACCGTCATTGAGTTATTGCCCAAAAACTGCGTTACTCAAAAAAAATGTGTTAGTCCCATGATCATACGCTTTTCTGCTGATGCAATTGTTCAAGGCTGCGGAACCCTACACTGAGCATGGTCCGACATGCTCTTGCCCTGTTTTCATTATATTTAAGAAAGTTAGTTTTTTTAAATTTTTGTTTACTTAGGAGATCAACCGATTCTCTAAACAAACATTTTAAACTCAAATTAAGCAATTCGGGACTGTGGCTATTTCTACCTTTCTTCATATAATTTAGTGTAGTGTTTCTGTTAGTAAACAAATTCAGTAGAATCCATCCGCGAATCTCTGTGTAGACAGAGTGGACCGGGCGGGGAATATTTCTCAAATTGCTCCGTCCGCACAACTCTTTTGCCTAAAAAAGATTTGGCATCGCGCCAGTCACACCAATAATGGTGCATCCATAGACTGCAATAACGGCTTACTAATAACGGAGTATGTGCTTGTAGTAGTTTAATAATAATATTCTCCGGTGTGATAATGCACCACTGTGGGCTTAACAGAAATGCACTGCCTATACAACGTGTAACAAAAAGGTTTGGTCAAATTTCAGCAGCGAACAGAAGAAGTACTTTACCTATCATGTTGCCATAATAATAATAATAATAAAACCCCTCGGGGCTAGTCGTTGTCTCCCTATATGAGATTAACGCAATACTCTGAGGACATAGTAGCAGCTCTTGAAATCCTTATGACACCAATAAAAAATGTCTCATGAGGGTGAAATAAGAGTACACAAACCGCAGGGCAGCTTTGTGGCGAGCTGAATATGCGTGGCGACACTGCGGTCCCGATGCCTCAGAGGTCAGGGCCTCGTCTCCCGCTTGCCTTCACTGGCCAGCGGGAGTGGAATACCAAGAGCGCCCGCAGGACTCTCAACTCTGTCTTGTCTTAATCGGCCGGCCAGAGGGAGGTCGCCAGAGCTTGTATGCTCGGGGGTGGAAGTGTCATTTTCAAGGGCATAACTACGGGGAAACCCGCTCACGGGCCTTCTTCGTGATGGTGAAACCGGCGCCGCACCGCTCGACACCTCAAGCTGCTCACACCCATGTTGCTCCCTGTCGCCTGTTTGGCTGTATGCCTGTGGCGGCCAGAAGGGGGCCCATCTAGTGAGTGGCGAGTCTCCTCCTGCCCATTTGTCCGTCTGTTTTTACCATGTGTTTGCAGGGCAGGTGCCATAGCCCTTCAATAGCAGTCCAGCTAACCATTCAACTAACACATCACCTCCATAATCCACTTTCTTAGCTACCACTTTTTGACAATAGTTTTTACACTCACCGGGGAATGTCGTTGGGTACATTTATATAGTGTATACAACGATATTCGCCGGTTTGTGTCACATAGCCTTTAGATTAAAGTGTCTAACGGGCCTCTACGTGTTGGCTTCGGCCCCACGCACGCCTCCCAAATGACCGGGACTTCATAGTCCCGTGATATGGAAACGACATACATAATAATAATAATAAAAATGATTTATTCACTTAGGAAGCAAAATACTACACTTGTGAAAAGTCGATTCTACGTTTATTTGTAATGCCTGTTCGCAAACAATAGGTAAAGCCCGAGAAAAGAACAGGCAATAAAAACTCGTGGCCACTCTTTTCAAATTGCCAATGTTTACAATGTTTCTCTGTTTATAAACTGTATATGCAGGCAAGGTGCTGCCACCATTATATTATACACCATATTAGAGGACTGATGCAAAAAAAGAGGTCAATAATGTTAGAAGAGTACACGAGATCGGATACATCAGCCTCAATAGGCACAACATAGTAGGAGCATCCACTTACGATGTAAAAACTTTATGTGCTTAAATATCAGATTATATTATTATAACACAGTTTCGGCGTTTTCTTTTTATCAAATTTTTGTAGCGTACGGCGAATGGCATAAGTATTATATTATACCTCCCTTGGTGCTAAATTCAATTGGAATACTACGACATAGAACTTTTTAAGTCATATTTTTTAATTGATAAATAAATTTTAAGGTGCCCTACCTTAATTTTCATAAAATGAAGTATGTGCTTGTACCTCAGTATCATTGAATATAACAACGCTGACCTTGACCTTTCTTTACACGTTGAAATTTACAATTATATCGAATTTCCGGTAAATCTCTTATATAAATATATACCGGCAATCCGCTAAGTACGACCGGAGAGATATTAACTGAGGGCTGAACACGCTCACTAAGGCAAGGAGAGGTGTGATGTCTTAGAAGCCGAACACCCGTCGTTAATCTTAGGTAACTTCACCAATTTCTTAATCTGCTCACGAAATTGACAAGTGACTCACGAAATCCTCATTCTAATTATCATATGTGATTAAAAAAAAACAGTTTTATACACACACTCCCATACACATTCCCTCAGAATTCTTTTTGCTGCTCTAAGATTTAACAATTCCATCTACCTGCCAAAAAATCTGTATTCAAATAGGCAATATTTTTACACAGTAGGCAAGTGAACCTTCCGTACGCCGAAGCAAGGAGCCATTTCGGATGATAGCTGAAGATGCCGCCTCGGGGGAAATCACTCGGACTTCCTAGTAAGCAGTAACCCGTGAATAAATTACCAGTCGCACTTAACTGTTGCACCTTCGATCATAAACTTGAATGGAGTTTAACGCCTCTGTCTGGAGTATGACTTGCCTTAATAACGTGCGTACCTCGGCGCTCTAGCAATTTGCTTACGAGCTCTCAACTTTGCTTAGTCGAGGACGTATAATACATAATGTTATAGCTTTAGGGGAATAGCGAAATCGGTTACTCAATAGCGACCGAGCAGATCGCGATATGAGCAATGATACCACAATCAGTCAATAGATGTTGGACGTGTTTGTCTTCATTTTATTAATTAATATAACAATTGCAGTCAAAACTCGAAATTGGACCAGTGTATCCTAGCGTCTATAAACGGGTAGGTAACTATATATTCGTCACATTAATTTGTTAAAAGGCACTTTTATAAACTCAAGAAAAAATGCTAGAAGTTTTATTTCAAAAATACGGACCCAATTTATTTAAAATTTTGTATGGGGCTATCCGATCCACGGTCAAAGGCTTGGGTTACGATAAAAATGAAATTCCAGTCAACAGTTGAACCAGCAGTCTTTACGGTACAAATTTTTATTCAGTGTTCGTTCTGAGCTGTACAGTGTGTACAGTGTAGAGCAAACATCTCGATATCTCCAGTTGATTAGATTTCATATCGCGAATGCACCGTGTTTGTGCAGAAGGAGGGCGCCGACACGCTCGCCGCCGCGCACCGCAGGGAATACTTGAAATTAGCAATCCACTGAGATTTCACTTACATGACTATAAATTACATTCAGATGCTATCCGTTTAAGATTTTTCAAGGTTGCTCATGTTTTTATCTCCGGTGTAAAGAAAATG
The DNA here is from genome assembly GCA_945859575.2 of Herminia tarsipennalis. Lineage (NCBI taxonomy): Eukaryota > Metazoa > Arthropoda > Insecta > Lepidoptera > Erebidae > Herminia > Herminia tarsipennalis. Next base: position 26,813,850 of record OX243841.2, on the reverse strand, counting down.
CATATAAAGAGGATTGTGTCATATGTCTGACGTCTGTCTAATTTTAGGTTACATCATTTAATCATATCTCGCAAACGGATATATTTTATTATTTTAGGGAATGTATGCTGACGTGCTAGGTCTACTTATCTGCATCGTAACTTACAAACGGATAGACGGATGAGGCATCCACAGGAATGTTTGGCACCAACTGAGCTCGTGAGTCGGTGCCAAACTGTCCTAAGGATGCATCGGGTAGAGGCGAAACACGTGTCGAAGTTTCACTACATGTGTTACAGTACAATATCTTTGTGCTGTATCTACAATCTACATCACAATCTTATGTTCCTTATCGCACGTTCAGTATCTATTAAATGTTTCTACTATCTGTTATCAACACGAAGTCGTTAGTATATAAGATGCACCTATAAATAATTATAACCAGACTATACTACATCTTTTGTCTCATTTATACCTAATCATATACTGCCAAGAAGTTTGGCAAATTGGTGACCCCGACGAACGAATACGCAGCAAGAAACATGGCACAATCACCGTGCAAGGCGAACATAAATCAGCAAGGAACACTTGAAGTAGCTGCTGGCACCTCGGTTTTATCCCGCATTCCGGAATTTTGGAAAGACCAACCAAGATTATGGTTCACGCAACTAGAAGCCATATTAGCACCACAGAAGCAAGGAGACGAATACAAATACTGTACAGTAATAGCAAAGTTATCCAAGGAAGAAATACTACAAGTTAGTGACCTAATCACTTCACCACAGACTACAGATAAATACAAAAACATCAAGGAACGTTTAATTGATTGTTACGAAGAAACAGAACAGCGACAGTTTCAAAAATTAATATCAGAGACAGAACTCGGTGATCAAAAACCTTCGCAGTTATTACGTCAAATGCGAGTCCTCGGGAGAGGAAAAATCAGTGACGAAACAATTAAACTACTATGGTTCAGGCTTTTACCAACATCAGTTACTACGGTTCTAGCAGTTACGGAAGACATGGAAATTGACAAACTGAGCCAAATTGCAGACAAAATAATAATGAATTCAAAAATAACCGAAATATCAGCTGTTAGCAACGACACTTCAAACGACAACAATACAGCATGCATTATAGCCCAGCTAGCAAAATTACAGATAGATATTGACGCAATTCAGCAAGGTCAATATGGCTATCGACCCAACACGCACAATCATTTCAAGAAACGTCAACAATTCCCGATTATGAGGCCGAGATCAAAATATAGAGGAGCAAATCGATTTTGTTACTACCACGAAAGATTCGGAAAATATGCAAAGAACTGCATTAAACCATGCGGTTGGAAACCAATGACTTACGTACGGAACCAGGGAAACGAATAAGAGCACAGACAACGGCGAAACTCTGTGCAATCCACCCATCCAATCGCCTCACCATTACCGACCGAAAAAGTGGTATGAAGTTTTTGATTGACACGGGCGCAAATATTTCAGTCATTAGCAAGCAACAGAGACATTCAATTTTACAAAATGAACAATACACACTATACGCTGCAAATGGGACTAAAATTAGGACTTACGGCGAGAAGACGCTTACCTTGAATTTAGGACTACAACGATGTTATAAATGGAATTTTGTAATCGCCGATGTTACACAACCAATAATTGGAGCAGATTTTCTAGAGCACTATAAACTATTAGTCGACATAGCAGGTCGCAAACTTATCGACAAAGTTACAGAGCTGACAACGCATGTAACTTCGGAAAAAGCGACACAACAAACAATTCGTACTATCGCAGTGGGAACGAATCCACGTATTACGCAACTTTTAAACAAATACGAAGACATCACGAAAGGGTCCTCTCTCCGCAATGCGCCCAAACATAAGATTGAACATCACATTATCACTACAGGACCACCCGTCGCAGCTCGGGCAAGACCATTACCTCCAGAAAAATACGACATAGCCAAAAAGGAATTTCAAAATATGATAGAACTCGGAATTTGCCGACCGTCAGATAGCCCATGGGCAAGCCCATTACATATGGTAAAAAAGAAAAATGGCGAATGGAGACCGTGCGGAGACTATCGAATGCTCAATAGCACGACAGTACCGGACAAATACCCACTACCAAGATTAACTGACTTTACATACATATTAGAAAATAAGAAGATACTAAGCAAGATAGATATACGTAAAGCATACCATTGTATTCCTGTTAAAGATATAGAAAAAACAGCCATCATCACACCTTTTGGACTTTTTGAGTACTTAAGAATGCCTTTCGGATTACGCAATGCGGCACAAACATTTCAACGATTCATGGATTCCTTATTTAGAGATTTAAACTTCGTATTTATATTTGTAGACGACTGTCTCATCGCATCGGATAACGAAGATTTGCATTATCAGCATTTAGAAACGGTTTTCAAACGTTTACACGAGAATGGAATAACCATTAATCTCGAAAAATGCGAATTTCTCAGAAGGGAAATAGATTTCTTAGGTTATCATATAACGAGCCAAGGAATACACCCTACCGAAGAAAATTACAAAGCAATCATGGAATTTCCCAAACCGAAAACAATTCAAGAATTAAGAAGATTTTTGGGCATGGTCAATTTCTACAGAAGTAATATTCCACGCGCAGCGGAAAATCAAAGAATTTTAAACGAATATCTACATGGTTCAAAAAAGAACGATAATTCACCTGTTCCTTGGACAACGGAAGCAGACAAAGCTTACGAAAAATGCAAGGAAAGCATGAAAAACGCAGTGTTAACAGCGCATCCTTCCCGCAACGCATCACTAGCGCTCATGACCGACGCTAGTGCTACTTGCGTTGGTGGAGTTTTACAACAAAAATCCGGACGCAATTGGGAACCATTAGGATTTTTTTCACAAAAATTGAGCGAAACTCAACAAAAATATTCTACGTTTGACAGAGAGCTGTTAGGAATATACATGGCCGTCAAACATTTTCACAGATTAATCGAGGGAAGAGAATTTACAATATTTACGGATCACCGACCTTTAACATACGCATTCTCCCAAAAACCATCATCAAACGATACACCGCGACGGGTCCGGCAGTTAGATTTCATTTCACAATACAGTACCAACATTCAACACATAAGCGGACGTGACAATATTACCGCCGATGCCTTATCTCGAATAGAGGAAATATACGTGCCATCACCTATCGATTACGCTGAATTGGAAAAATGTCAATCAACAGATAATGAACTAAGTAAATTACACAACAATAAAAGATTAAAATTCAAAAACATTACGCTTCCGGGTTCCACAATAAACATCACCTGCGACACATCTACTGGAAAAAGCCGCCCCTACTTACCAAAGCATTTTCGCAAACAAATTTTCGATACCATTCATGGTATGAGCCATCCAGGAAAAAGAACTACGAGAAAAATGATAACCCAAAGGTATTTATGGCCGTATATGAACAAAGATATCAATAATTGGTGTAGATCATGTATAGCCTGCCAAAAATCAAAAATACAACGACATACGATATCACCTCCTGGTACATTTATGACAGCGCAACGTTTTGAACATTTACATATTGACATCGTCGGACCACTTCCGATTTCACAAGGGAAGAGATATTTAATCACAATCATAGATCGTTGTACGTCATGGCCCGAAATATTTCCGGTAGAAGATATAACTGCAGAAACAGTAGCCAAGACACTTTTCGAAGGATGGATTACTCGTTTTGGATGTCCATTGCGCATTACTACGGATCAAGGCCGACAGTTTGAATCAAGAATATTTGAGTCACTCTCACAATTTTTGGGAATACATAAAATTAGGACAACACCTTATCATCCACAATCCAATGGAATGATAGAGAGATTTCATAGAACTTTAAAGGCGGCGTTAATGACAAGAGAATCCAACGAAAATTGGTTAAAAGAAATTCCAACAGTTTTACTCGGGTTGCGGAGTAGCTTGCGAGAAGACACAGGTTATAGTTCAGCAGAGATGACATATGGAACGCCAATACGACTCCCTGGAGGATTTTTTGAGTCATCAGCAGCACAGTTATCAACGTACGAAGAGTTTGTAAAACAAATTCAAAAGGACATCACACAAATGACATCAATTCCGAAAAGAAAAAAACACAATCAAGCTATATTTGTGCATCCCGAACTCAAAGAATGCTCACACGTATTTGTTCGGTGTGATAGAATTAAGAAAGCCCTGACACCGCCGTATGAAGGACCCTACCCAGTAATTAGTAAAACAGACAAAACATTTTGCATTAGAATTAGGGATAAAGAGACAGTGATATCAATTGATAGATTGAAACCAGCTTTCATGATCAATGACGAATCAAACTACGTGCCAGATTCAAAGGATTGCGACAGGCATTCACACACGTACACTACACGATCGGGACGTAAAGTAAAGCCAGTAGTACGTCTATAAAAAATCGCTGATATAAGCAAGCTATTCGTATATATATTAACATAGATCTTAACATATACCATTAATTCACAACTACTCGTAACAACAAGACATCTAAAATGGGAAATCAAAGTTCTAAGGACCAGATAACATACAATACGGACAATTGCCTCAATCAAAACGAAGCGGACCAACTCCGTAACCTGATCCAGGAGGACTTACGGTGGACAAGAAATGTTGCAATGGGACAGATTATTTTAACAATCGGCGTGATCCTAATTTACGGCATAATGAAAACACTGGACAGAAGAATGAAGAGTTTAACGAAAAAAAAATAATAAACACTCGTGCAACAGCTAAGTCAAAATTACAGACATCAGCAAATCACACCACAACAGGCGTCATCAAATTCCACCGCGTACAATAGCATTATTATTTATATACATCAGCAAATAACTAGTAAGGTCTAGGTCAAATTTATATTGTAAACACTATTACCATAAATTTTTTTTAAAGGGGGGTGTACTGTTACAGTACAATATCTTTGTGCTGTATCTACAATCTACATCACAATCTTATGTTCCTTATCGCACGTTCAGTATCTATTAAATGTTTCTACTATCTGTTATCAACACGAAGTCGTTAGTATATAAGATGCACCTATAAATAATTATAACCAGACTATACTACATCTTTTGTCTCATTTATACCTAATCATATACTGCCAAGAAGTTTGGCAAACATGGAAGCGGAATATTTCGAGTCAATGGTCCGGAGGTGTCTACTACTCGACTTGGTGAGAGTGCCTGTCGCTAATTTTCTTTGTTACAGAACATTCTAGCATCCTTCGGGATCTATTTCGATTGTATTTTATTATTTATTGATTCACAGATAGAGTGTGGGTGGCGGAATCCCTCCTTAATAATCTACTTAATTTCCGCCATATGACGTCTGATTTATTCAGTTAACGAATAGATTGACTTCTTTTTTTTTTTTAAAGAAAGCTGATTTATTTAGAATTCAACTAACAATTTAGTTATTTTTAATTTAAAAATCATAATTTATTCTAACGTTTTGAAGACAATCAGAGCTCTGTGTGCATTAATATTGTTAAAGTTTATTGAGATATGTAGCTTATGTTAACCCTATTATCTAATATGTTTAAAAACGGACGGGACGTGGTTTAGGTAGGTATACCTATATTAGGCTGAGGATCACTTCGAACCACTTTGTTCCGAAGTGGGATTCTGTCCGAAAGTGCTAGTGTCCCACAGTGTGCTGTCTATGTGTGCATAGATAGAGCGGTCGCTGTTTGAAGCGAAGAACGCTTGCTGCTTGTCTTTTGTAGGAACTGTCTTCTACCCACCGAGCGTATAAGTACAGACATGTATGCTTTTACCTAAGCAACCATATTTAGCCCCAGAATGTATATGTGTCAGTATGTGTAGATACTAACTTATAGATTTGGACAACTGCAAAGATCGAATTATTGCCAGCAGGTTAATGTATGACCGCCACACACAAGAGCTTAACACACAAATCACGAACTTGCACTCCCGTCTTACAACTCTCATGCTTGAACACCGAACAGAAACTCAAGTTTACATTAACAAGTATGAGGAGGTAGCCAAAGTAGCTAGAGATAATACAGAACAACTAACCTCTCTGATTAAAAACAACCTATGCTACAATTGCTCACTACCACCGTCTGTCGGTCAACACAACACTAACACCAATACACGGAAGTTGCAGAGCAGTAAATACAGTAAGTCTGACTTTGACTGCGGATTATTATCTGACCAGCAAGCTCCAGATAAAATATTTATCCATACTAATATCCCTACTAATATTATAAATGTAAAAGTAACTCTGTTACGCTTTCACGCTCAAACAGCTAAACCGATTCGGTATGAAGATAGTTTGAGTCCCGGGGAAGGACATAGGATAGTTTTTATCGCGACAACCGACATCCACGCGGGTGGAGCCGCGGGCGAAAGCTAGTAATATTATAAATTCTGTCTGTTTGTCTGTCTGTCTGTTACGCTTTCAGGCTCAAATAGCCAAACCGATTTAGATGCAATTTGGTATTGAGATAGTTTGAAAGAAGGACATAGGATAGTTTTTACCGCGATAACCGACATCCACACGGGCGTAGCCGCGGGCGAAAGCTAGTAGAAAATAAAGTTATAATTTTTTTTGTCACCAACTAGATATAGATTTTAGTAGGTTTGTTGTATCCATAATTATAATTATAAACAAATATTTGTACACCTGTTGTGGTAAAATAGGGCTAGCACTTTATGTAACAACAACATTGTACACCCTTATTTGAACAAATAAATGATTCTTATTCTTAATCTTATAGGTAACATACAATGTCATAAATGATTGTTCACCGGGGTCCAAGTTTTGTAATTTAATTAGTAAATTATTTAATACGTCAACAGTTATATGGTGACAGCTTCTCAGTCACCAAGAGAGACATAATTCAATTAACAGAACTTATAATATATACATTAATGAAAAAGTAGGTTGTAAGTTTATTTCATGTAGTCGCAGTCAGTATGTGATTTACAAAACAGGCAGATAAGAACTTGAATCTTTTGTTACATAACACTACGTACTTACATATTTCGACCGCATATGTGTAAGTTGCTGGTTTTAATACCATTAAATGTTAACATTCTGAAGATGCAATAAAAAAACTAGTTCCCGCTATTTTTCAATTGTTTTTCAAGTAAGCAAAATGAACGTATGTGACAAAGAAATTCGGTACATTTTAAAGTTTATTTACAAAGTAGTACGGGTTCCCTAGAACAAATTTTAAAATGATACATATCAAGCTGGAATTGCTATGGTAGCTTCATTTTGAAGAGACGCCCAATTTTATGTATACGGCAACTTTATATAGTGGTACGTTAGTGAAACAAAACAGGTGTTAAATATTACAAACTTAACTTTGCCGTTGGAAAACTGTTATACCCATATGTCAATATAGGCCGCAATGAATTTAACAACCGCAAATAATTTTGTAATAAAAAAATATTTTTTATGATGCAACCATTATGGCCTTTACTACAAGCTTTTACTTAGCACAAGTAAAGAAGGTAAAAATCCGCGAATAAAATTTGTGCACTTTACGGACCTAATGCGGTATCAATACGAGTAGCACAAATGTGGTTCAAGCGTTTCAAGTCTGGAAGTTTTAGTGTGAAGGATGAGGCTCGCTCTGGATGCCCTGTCCCGGTCTGGAAATCAGTGCCATTTTTGAAAAAGTGGCAATATGGGAAAATAGAATGTGGCAAGATACATTCTGTCTTTCGTTAAAATAAAATTACAAAAAAATTGGAGCAAGATCGACATATTAGTAGTTATCGTAACTACTAATATGTCGATCTTGCTCCACTTTTTGCAGAACTGGCTGTTGAACAGTTTACATCATTTACAAAAGTCAGGGTACAAGAAAATACTTGTTATTTGGGTACCAAATGATCTCACTGAGAGAAACTTAATGCAACGTGTTTCTATTTGTGATTCTTTGTTGAAATGTAACAATTCCGACCAATTTCTTAAACAGTTGATTCCGGTGATGAAGAATGGGACACTTACGATAAGAATGTCCGAAAAAGATCCTGGTCGAAACATGAACAAGCCCCACAGATCGTGACAAAGCCTGGCCTGACTCGAAACAAAGTGATGCTGTGTGTATAATAATAATATCTAATAATATCTTGGTACAACTCACACAACGTCATCCGATCCCAAACTAAGCAGAGCTTGTACTATGGAAATCAGACAACTGATAAACGTACTTAAATATTTCTAAATACACACATAATAAAGATAAATAACACCCAGACACAGAATAAACCATCGTGCTCATCACACAAAGTTTTATCCTGGGTGGGGATCGAACCCCTGCCGCTATCTACAGCTTCCACTAGGATCGTGTACACTCATCAAATGGTTTTCAAGCAAGCAAAATGAATGTATGGTGGGATTGGAAAGTAATCGTCCACTATGAGCTATTGCCGCCCAATAAAACTATCGATTCTGACCTCTACTGTCAGCAGCTGATGAGGTTAAAATAAGCCATTGAGAAAAACTGGCCGGAGCTGGTGAACAGAAAGGGCGTGGTGTTCCATCATGACAACGTCAGACCGCACTCATCTATAGCCACTCAGCAAAAAATGAGAGCATAGCTGGGATGTGTTGATGCATCCTCCGTATAGTCCTGATCTTGTTTCATCAGATTTCCACCTGTTTCGGTCACTTCAGAACTATTTAGGGCTTCCTAAAGTTAACCTCAAAAGAACACTGTGAAACTACCTGTCAGATTTTTTTGATCAAAACTCTCAAAATTCACTTGGCACTACCTACAAGATGACAAGTCATCGATCAAAATGGCACATACTTATTATAATTATTTTTACTTTTTTTTTCTTTGTATGAGAATACTTTTGTCCTGGCCTTATATATTGTTTTATGACACGAACAAGTTTATTCGTAATTTTATTTTAACGAAAGATAAAATGTACCTATCTGCCCACATTTTACAAAAGACAACTTGCTAAGTTATTAGCATTTAATTTACACCCCGACTTAGGTACAGACAATCCTGCAGGCCTCTTTTAGTATTAACTGTTTTGAACATGCAAAGCGAGGACTTTTTCCTTTTAACGCAATCGATATCTGATCTAAAAGGGTTGCAAGTAAATAAGGGATGTGTTGGCAACTCGCCAGTCAACTGTTGTGCAGCGTTCGCTAATTTTAACTCTACTATATTATGCCAAAAGGCAATATGATATCCTCCTAGATAGTCGATACTAGCATTCCACATATCGTTACTTTCAGGGTTCCGTATCATCACCATATTCATCAGTTTGCTGTTACGAAAATTGCTTCTTGTCTGTGTGTGCATTCACGGCTAAATCACTGAGCCGACTTTGATGCAATTTGTTGAGGATGTATCTCAAAACTGAAGCGGAAGGACATATCAACAAGCTCATTATTCGTAGCTTTTCGAAATTCCACATGTATCTTCTACCTATCTACGTATGATATCAAAGGGTATCAGAATTAATATAAAATACTTATTTATTAAATACGTACTTCCCAGTCCTACGTACGTATCCCGCTTTGGTTCACCTGTCGTGTAAACAACGCACGAACTCAAAGGCGCTCAATCTGAATCTTTGCCGAGTTCAAATAAATTTCCGCATACATAACAGACCATAAATAAATAAGTAAATCGTAAAACCATCAAGCAACATCTCAATACTGTTCACAAACGAAACAAGATTTCCCGCTTAATGAAAACCACAGTCGTCTTCATTGCGCGCGCAAACAGCGTTCGAGAGCTGCCGTCCCGCGCGCACCCCAGGGAAATCAGCCGTCGCGGCCGCGCGCCGCGGCCCGGCAGCCGTCCGAGCGCCGAGCGCCGAGCGCCGAGCTCTCCGAAACCTTTATACCGCGCTGTAATTACACTGACCGACGACGCTCTATGCCGTTTTTCTTGTGCGTGCGTACTTTTTAATTAGCGTTCAAAAGAATACTCCACATAAACGTTTGGTTTCATCTCTTAGAAGGTTAATCTTTCTAGCTGTATGTTCAGCAGAGAATGTTTTTGTACAAAGAATCATTACTTTTATACAGAGGTATTAAATGTATAAAAGAAGAATAGGTATCAGTCGTATGCATATGTTACGATTATAAAGCAATCGTCGCGCTATCTACCGCTTCTACTAGGATCATGTACACAATGTCTACTGTATCAATTCAGACATCACAGATATTCCATATTTTGTTGATTATAAAAAAAACTATAAGTATTTTGTTAAGAAAACTAGGTACGGTAAAAGTCAAACATAAAAACTAGTTATAGATTATAACTAGTTTTATAATATTAATAAATTTGCTAAATTCTGAAAAAGACGTTGTGTAATTGTGTGATATTTTCAGGATTTATAATCCTGAAAATTTCATTGAATTTACTTACCTATATAAGATACAGCAAAAAATATATATAAATCAGTAATCAGTAAATGAGGTCCGTTCGCGCTCCCATACGAGTACCCACACCATGATGGTGCCGCCTAAGTACGAATGGGTTTCTCTGCCTGGAAGTCTCGAAACACGTGTTCTTCTCGAATCCGGGTGGAATCCAAAGCGACATTCGTCAGTGAATAGCACCATCGACCATTGTTCGTTGATCCATAATAAATGTTGGCGAGCCCAAACAAGCCTCCTTCCGCGATTGCCACACCGTAGAGCTGGAACTAAAAGCGGTCTGCGCGCATGAAAACTGACTTCATGCAACCTTCTCCTTATATTATTAAAATATATATATTACGGGTCTTAATCGCGTGAATAATTTAAGGTAAAATACCTTGTTTATTGCCCGACGTTTCGACCGTATTGCAACGGCCGTGGTCACGGGCAGACTAGTTGAGCTCAGCGTCGCCTCCGTGAAGCGCGGGTTTCGGAAACTACCCTCGCTTGATTTTTATCACTCACTATTACGGAACTGTCGGTACTTCGACACACAACACTAAGGACATCTGCACACTGGCGTGTAATGTTTGTTCGGCGGTGTATACACTTGCCGATCACGGGATTCCACGATGTTGACAAACGGTATCCGTCTTCTCGGTTGAAATTGACATGTTTTTTTATTTCAACCGCTTCCCTCGCCATCCTGGAGTAATAGTGACGGTCAGTGGAGAGGACCTGTGGTTTGTGTAGTTCAATCCAGTGATTGGTTCCCGCATCCAGATAGTGTTCCGCTATTGCTGACTTGTTTGTCTGTCGGTTTTTCACAGCCGCGATATGTTCCTTAACCCTTTCCGCTATTGTTCGCTTGGTTTGTCCGATGTAGGAACTGCCACAGCTGCAATCCACTTTGTAGACGCCAGGTGTCTGTAGAAGAATTACATCCTTAGGAGTACGTAGGTGCTTAGCTACCTTGGAGTGCGGACTATATACAGTCTTAATGGAGTATTTCTGCAGTACTGTTCCAACTTTGTCCGTCACTCCTTTCACATACGGTAGAAAAGCTGGAGCCCTGTCAACCCCAGGTCGGGAGTCTCTCCTCTTCGTACGTCGTGTGCTTCCTCTGTATCCGTTTCGCTTTAGTACCTCCTGAACATGTGTGAGCTCACTTTCTAAATGTTCAGGGTCACAAATTTCGATCGGTGTGACAGCGTAACGAACGCAAGAGCGTACAGCCGCCCAAGTTATATGGGTTGCCAAAGGTTCATAAAGGTAACGTCCCACTACGCCCGATCGTAAGCCAAATTAACTCGCCTACTTACGATTTAGCGAAATACCTTTCTTCAATACTGCAACCTTTAGTGGGTAAAACGACATCGTTCGTAAAGGATTCTCGCCATTTCGTGGACATCATCAAGAGCATGAAAGTGGAACCAGACGAGATGATGGTGAGTTTTGATGTGGAGTCACCATTCACCAACGTTCCCATTCAGGACTGCCTTGAGGTCATCGAGAGAAAGCTGAGAGCAAACGATCTGTCCAATGAGTACATTGTTTTACTTAAAAACTGTCTGGAAGGCAACTTCTTCATCTACCAGGGACAACACTACCTCCAGATCGACGGAGTGGCCATGGGCAGCCCAGTGGCGCCGGTGATGGCCAACATCTGGATGGAACATTTTGAGGAAACAATTGAGCTACAATTGTCCCAGGTCAAACTGTGGAAGAGGTACGTCGATGACGTGTTCTGCATTATGAAGGGCGGTAGGCAGGAAGTAGAACAATTTGCTAAAGACTTGAACGCCATACACCCTAAGATCAGGTTCACTTTTGAAATGGAGATAAACAGATCGCTAGCTTTTCTCGATGTTAAAATAATGGTTAGAGACAATGGTACCCTAGCACACACTGTGTACAGAAAACCGACCCACACAGACAGATACTTACATGCTGACTCGCATCACCTTCCAAGACATCTGCAATCCTATATCATCGCTGACAAATAGAGCATATGACATTTGTGACCCTGAACATTTAGAAAGTGAGCTCACACATGTTCAGGAGGTACTAAAGCGAAACGGATACAGAGGAAGCACACAATGTACGAAGAGGAGAGACTCCCGACCGGGGGTTGACAGGGCTCCAGCTTTTCTACCGTATGTGAAAGGAGTGACGGACAAAATTGAAACAGTACTGCAGAAATACTCCATTAAGACTGTATATAGTCCGCACTCCAAGGTAGCTAAGCACCTACGTACTCCTAAGGATGTAATTCCTCTACAGACACCTGGCGTCTACAAAGTGGATTGCAGCTGTGGCAGTTCCTACATCGGACAAACCAAGCGAACAATAGCGGAAAGGGTTAAGGAACATATCGCGGCTGTGAAAAACCGACAGACAAACAAGTCAGCAATAGCGGAACACTATCTGGATGCGGGAACCAATCACTGGATTGAACTACACAAACCACAGGTCCTCTCCACTGACCGTCACTATTACTCCAGGATGGCGAGGGAAGCGGTTGAAATCAAAAAACATGTCAATTTCAACCGAGAAGACGGATACCGTTTGTCAACATCGTGGAATCCCGTGATCGGCAAGTGTATACACCGCCGAACAAACATTACACGCCAGTGTGCAGATGTCCTTAGTGTTGTGTGTCGAAGTACCGACAGTTCCGTAATAGTGAGTGATAAAAATCAAGCGAGGGTAGTTTCCGAAACCCGCGCTTCACGGAGGCGACGCTGAGCTCAACTAGTCTTCCCGTGACCACGGCCGTTGCAATACGGTCGAAACGTCGGGCAATAAACAAGGTATTTTACCTTAAATTATTCACGCGATTAAGACCCGTAATATATATATTTTAATAATGTGTACAAATCGCGAAAGTTTATCAACTTCTCCTTATAGTTTGGTCACTTACTAACACCTGGTGGTCTGACTCTGCACTAGTTGCATCGCCGTAATGTTGGGTTGCCTCCTGGCGGTGTTTTGTAGATATCGGCCTTGCCGAGAGGTGGTAACACGACTCCTCCCATTATGCCGCTCTGCTACACTCCCAGTTACACGATAACGTGACCACAATCTGGAAATCACGTTTTGGCTGGTGCTGGTGCTGTTGCAGGTATGTGTGTGTGTGTGTGTGTTATTACCGTTCGGGGGGCAAATTTAAAAATTTAGCAAATTTATTTATTTGCGGACTTAATACATTGTATTTTTGTAAAAGGCTGTATAGTCCTCATGATCTAAGGGTATGTTCCGATATGCACTGAACACTACAAGGTGTGACGTCAATTTAGTATGCCTACAGCGAAGTCGTTCCTTTATAGTTAGCTATACTGGTTTAAAACGGAAAATAATGGAATTCAAGGTAAATATCAATTGCATAATGTCTGAATCTAAATGAATTAAATTAAATTTTTGGTCGCTGTTGATCACATCCTATGAGTACTGAAAGCACTTTACCTAGAAACCACCAGTGCTCACAATACAAAAATGGCGACGATTTATGACGTCACATATTTCCCAAGGATACTGCGGAAGTATATATAGTCAGTCATAAGTCATAACGGAACAAATTCCTCCCCAGCAAAAGCACAGAACAGTGCTCACAGTATATATCGGAACATACCCTACTACAATTGTCAACTTCACGTTGACAATGTATAAACAAGCCATCGGAAATCCGAGTATTTTTTAATGAATTAGTATGAAATAACTTCCAATCCGGACCAATTAATGTAGTTCGACTAATACTTAAAATTAATAATGAAAAACCATCCAAAACAGCGTTACTATAAGTTTGCATAAGTTCGAGAATCACTATGATAACCAGAAATAGTGACGACGCGTTTTGAAAACGTTCGAATATTAAACCAAAGACACTGATTAAGACTAAGTAATCGAAAATAAAATCAATTTAAAAAGTAAAGATAAACGTCTTAAAGAATAATGACATGTACATAAGTAGGTAATTACAGCACATGGCGTGTTTTATATTTTTGATATTTTGTAATGAAAAATGAAAATTATTTGAGAAAATTAGTATTTAATTCATTTTTTCTATACAACGTTTACAATTATTGTTTTTAAATTGTCGCGATTTTTATACATATTAGACATATTTCGGGTAAATATATCTAATCGGTTCGTACCTCTAAATAATTCACGCGATTAAGTCCCGAAATATATCTAAAATAAAACGGTTACATATTGTGCTCGTAAACATTTTCGTCTTTGTATAAATCAAAAATAAAATATTTTAAACTTCTTCTTTGCCTGGCCCTTTCCCATTTTATTTGGGGTCGGCCCTCCGTGTCATGCGTCTCCAGGCATCTCGGTCCTGAGTCGTCTCTTTGAGGTGAAACTAAAAATTTGAAACAATAAAAACTATTACGAATTTACATAATTCTGCATATTTTTTAGGAAAATTCGGTTATTTTGGTTATTGAATTTCACATTCTTAGCAATATTGTTATTGGTCTTCTTTTTCTAAATGTAAACTTTCAGTGGCGCATCCAGGATTTTATTCATTTCAAATTTTATTACACGATAGGCGGGGGAATGCATTTTGTTTCACCTGACACCGGCCAAGGTGAGAGTCGCACGCAAGCGGGGGGAGGAGGTGCCCCAAAAACATTCGTTCTGGGCGCGGGGGGGGGGTGCATCAACTATCTAAGGAGGCATGTGCCCCCGTGCCCCTCCCCTGGGTCCGCCTATGTTCAGCGGGACTACTATAATGATTATTTAACTTCAGTTTTTAAAAATGTTATGTTCTTTAAGATTTTTTTTTTATCTACTATACTATAATATTATAACATTGAAGAGTTTGTTTGTTTGAACGCGATGACCTCAGGAACGAATTGAAAAATTATTTTAGTGTTGGATAGCACATTTATCGAGAAAGGCTATATAACATCACGCAATGACCATTAGTAGCGGAGTATCGGTGAAAAATGTTGCAAAAACCGGGAAATTTGACGCAAACGAAGATGTGCGGGTAGTTACTTATTACAAACACAAATAAGATTCAGCAAAAGGAACTACGTTCTAACCGAGTCTCCATAACGCGCTTCTTTTTTAATGTACCTATGTAGGAAAAAATCGTCTCAGACAGGATTCGAATCCGTGATGATATAGATCATCCTTACGCCCCGTGCCGTCAACCTAGTCCAAAAAAAATGCACTGTTCCCATAAGCAATCCATTTAAGCGTAGTCGCAGGCTAAACCTAGCAAAATATAAAGTCAACAAAACTTAAAGAGCAATCGGCAATTCAGGAGTTTGTTTTTTAGGGAACCTACACACTGTTCCCTGCAGTATGCACCTTCCTACCTACCGTCTGAAGAAGGCTCATGCATTATGTTTAAATCTTTTTAGCAGTTAACCATAAAAGCAAACAGACAATGAAGACGTGAAACGTAATTGTTTTTGCTTTGGAAAAAAGCAAGATAAATAAAAATAATACAAATTTGCGCAAAGGGAAATGCAATTCCAACATCCAATCAACGAAAATAATGTAAATGGAGTCTCGCTAATTGCTTTATTTGCGGTTTAATTTACCCGTAAAAAAGACATAGAACGAAATGAAAAGAGTAGATTGTAAAAATTGTACATTCACAAATATAGGTAAGATTCGTTAGCAGTGATTGCGCGGCGCACGGCCCATCCCACTAATGGAATTAATAATTTGCCAGATCATATATGCAAAAATGTACGCGTTCGAGCGAAGTGTGGAGCCCCTCTAATCTGGATTAAGTCGGGATTGTACGTGCTCCATGCACTTTAAAAGTGTAGATTACCACTGCAATTCATGTTGCTGCTACTTGTTACAAAATGGAAGATTCTTTATTTAATTAAATGTTATTGGTAAATCGATATAAGCAGGTATTCTAAACGTACGATTACATACTCGTTTATTAGATAGGTACAATTTGAGCATAATTCGATTATCAGTCAAAATTTCGGTTGAACTTAGGTTCATTGTCTGTCCGTATGTTATTTATTTATAGTGTATACGTAGGTAGGTGTACCTATACATTAAGTACTTGAGTATACCTGAGGCTTAAAAAGCATTTTTCTTCAAAACGGTTTATTTTTAATTTCACAGCAGTAACCTCTAAAATATCTGTGAACATCAAAATATTTACCCGCCAAAATAAAAACAAGATGGCAGCTCGTTACCCTGACACACGGTAATCCAATCTACTTGATTCACATTGACCCTTTCGCAGCGCCAAGACTGCTCAATCCGACGTATTTATTTTTGTATTTATTTTTCAGTTGATATGTTTACATAGATTTCATGCTATGTTGAATATTGCAGACGGCTAGCTCGATATTTTCTGTTTACCGAATAAATAAAACGCAAATTGAAGCAGCAGGAACGGTGGAGATTATTCAACCGTATTGTGCATGAAGCCAGCCCGTTGCATTTCTATTGAGGTCATTTCAATGCCGCGCTACTATTTTTAGGGTTCCACTTTCAATGAATGCTAATGGCACATATTATCTGTATTTGCAGCTAAGAGAGCGCATTAAGTCGTCGAACCCACGGCTAATTACTTTTAGGGCGTTGTGAGTTTAACAGTGTCATCGTTGCTTGCTACTAATTAGGGTAATAGTATAATCAAAATTATATGTGTTGGTTCCCAAAAATGACAAATTGAAATGAGTTATTTTTCAAAATAAGTTGGTACATACTTACGAAAATATATAAGTAGGTAGGTAAGTAAGTCCTACATAAAGATACTGCACGCACATTCGATAGGTAGTTTTAAATTTAGGCAAAAATTAACTATTTTTCATATAAAATGGTCGATTAAATACAAAAGTTTGTATATAAAATGGTTTCTGTATAAAATATAATTCTGTTTCTATTATCAAACCGTAAAATTACAGAATCATCAAAGTTCCTTGTGGACAGGTCGCTGGGATGAATTTGATGCAGAAGGCGGATTACCGGGTGTTGTGGCGGTAGGTTCAGTAGGTTTGTATCGTAAAACAATGATTATTATAACTTACAACATTAAAGCACTGCGAATGGATCACGAACTTGATGATAGAGTGGCTAATGCAATAGAAACGGAATACCAGATCATAGATCCCAGTCCCGCTTGAGTAGTATAATACCTAATTGTTGCAGTAGGTATCAGTTTTGCTTCACGCATTTAAATATTTTACCTTTATTTTGTCTTTCACATATTCTGTACGTATCGGGAATTTCTAAAAGAGGCGGGGGAGGGGCACTAAATTCTAACAAAAACAAAACGGGGCGTTTAACAGTTTCGGGGTACTCTTCTACATTACGTATATTTCTTCAGTCTCTTAGTCTAACTAACGAACACTTTCTCTAATGTGACTAATTACTTTAGAAAACGGTCACCTATTTTAGTATGGACATTGGATGGAAATCTCGAACTAGTGGGATACCATTGATCCGGATTACCTTATAAACGTACCAACCTACCTAAGTAGGTAAGAAGAAATAGAAAGAATGTACATTATTAATTAACACTTACGCCGACAAAGTGGTAAAATAAAATCTTGAAAAAATATAGGTACTTTTAAAGACGTCCCCTAAATGTAAAGTGGGGATGTGATTATTTTCTCTCCTACGTCATCTATCGTTAAATAGGTCATTTAAAAATATTTAGTCATTGTCAATATCATTTTTCGATGTAAGAATACAATAGGTATTCTAGTATAAAACATAAACAACTGTAACAGTTGTTTTACTATTTGTTAAGTAAATATTCGATGTTATAAGTATTGAAGTAGGTAACTTCTTATTTATTCGAGGCATCATATATATACTGATATTAATTAAGTGTGTTTTATTAGACAGAAGTTTATTTTGAAATGATGTCTTCGACTACCAAATTTCTCAAAAAAGTTAATATTTTTCCTAACAAAAAGTACAACTTCCAGTAACATTTCCTAGGTCAAATCACACACTATCATCTAAAAAAAAACAGTAGTTTTAACATAGAACTATGTAATAAAACAAGTGAGAAGGAAGGCCCAAACTAGACAGAACCTGTTCAATGGCAACCAGACAAGTGATAAACATTCTTAGCTATATATTTAAAATAAATATATTCAATGGGAATCAAAAATGTGTTACTCCGCAGTCCCGCAAATCCCGCGCTCGAAATCCCCCAATAGCGAGATTGCAAAAACAGCGTTGGATCCTGCAATACTGAATCCCGTAATATCGGGATTGGAACTACCAAATATCGTGGCCGTCGCGGGTATTAAATAAAATATAAATTGCGAGCCGAGTGTAGAATGGAACGTTATGTAATATAGTCTGTGCAATTTTGCGGCTGACATTGACAGACAAAGACAAACCAAATGACAAGTTTATGTGTTTGAAATCAATCACAATAAAAATACGTAAAAAGTGTTGTGTTCGCAATGGCGTTGAGTTATTTCAATGAAAGTGAGGCTCCTCGAGATTTCAGAGTATCGTCCACGGAAAGTGATGGCCATTACAAGAAATGCCTGCTGTGTTACACGGTCAAGAGGAACTTTTATTGTCCCGATTGCATCAGGGCGGGCAATTTGCTACACTCCTCAATGCCTTATGCAGATAGGTGCGTAAGTTAAATTGTAATTACACAATAATTTAACTGTAATCTTATACCTGAAGCACTTAGAATAATATCTCGTGAATTGACTGTTTTTTTTACGCCCGCCAAAGTTTAAGTTTATGTCGCAATTATTTATGTTAAAGTAAACATATGCGTCGTAGTATTTAGTAAACAATGTGGAAATTCTGTTCGAGGTGAAAGGATAACAAGAGACGAACACAAAAGCGATCATCCCTGGATGATGACAAGCTGACAAGTCACTGAACTATGACATTACTAAATAAAATGAAATTAATTAATGTTTACAAACTTACATAACCTTGACAAGTGAAATGTGGGTGCTTGATGTTGTATTTACTCACTTGAATGACTCAGCCTTTTCTGTTATAACAATTTATATTTAGGCATAGACCTTTATTTATTTTTTACATATTATTCAATATTAATACACTTGTATGTCTAAAGTTATATATCTAAAACTCAATTTTTTGTATTTCCTTGTCTTACATTTCATGTTGAGTTAGACATTAAACATGGTACAGTCAACGGTAATAGTACATAATCAAAAACTGAAAGTCAAAATTATTGAATTATATTTGTGGCAAATCTAGCTAATGCTACAATGTCCCTAAAGTAAGTGATGGAATAAGTTACCGAAAATTATTGAATTATATTTGTGGCAAGTCTAGCTAATGCTACAATGTCCCTAAAGTAAGTGATGGAATAAGTTACCGAAAATTATTGAATTATATTTGTGGCAAATCTAGCTAATGCTACAATGTCCCTAAAGTAAGTGATGGAATAAGTTACTGAAAATTATTGAATTATATTTGTGGCAAATCTAGCTAATACTACAATGTCCCTAAAGTAAGTGATGGAATAAGTTACCGAAAATTATTGAATTATATTTGTGGCAAATCTAGCTAATGCTACAATGTCCCTAAAGTAAGTGATGGAATAAGTTACCGAAAATTATTGAATTATATTTGTGGCAAATCTAGCTAATGCTACAATGTCCCTAAAGTAAGTGATGGAATAAATTACCGATAAATTATATGATTGTACTGTCGCCAGAACTGGACTATCAAAAAGTTCAGAACCAACTGATATAATTGAAAATCATAAGTTAATGAAATCATGCTATTTGCATTCTTCTTTTGATTAAATCTTTGGTTTTTTATTCTTTGGCAAATTGCAACTAACAATTATAAGTAAGTGATAGTCTTATAAATCATAACTTAATGGAAAACCTGTATTTTTGCATTATTTAGCGAGTTGCAATTGCCATTCAAAAGTAAATGACTTTCTTGTAAATCATAACTTAATGAATATTGTGTTTTTAATATTCTCGGTTAAATGACAGTTGTCTTTAAAAAGTATATAATAGTTTTAAAAATCACAAATGAAATCCAGTATTTTTAGCATTCTTTGGCGAATTGCAACTGCCATTCAAAATCAAATGATAGTCTTGAAAGTCATAACTTTATGCAAACCTGTATTTCCACATTTTGTGGCGAATCATAACTACACTACAGGATTTCACAAAGTTATGATTTTCAAGACTGTCATTTACTTTTGAATGTTAGTTACGATCGGCCAAAGAATGTCGAAATATAGGTTTTCATAAAGTTATGATTTTCAAGACTGTCATTTACTTTTGTATGTTAGTTACGATTTGCCAAAGAATGTTGTAAAAGGTTTTCATAAAGTTATGATTTTCAAGATTATCATTTACTTTTGAATGTCAATTGCAACTCGCCAAAGAATGCAAAAATACAGGTTTTCATAAAGTTATGATTTTCAAGACTGTCATTTACTTTTGAATGTTAGTTACGATTCGCCAAAGAATGTCGTAAAACAGGTTTTCATAAAGTTATGATTTTCAAGATTATCATTTACTTTTAAATGTTAGTTACGATCCACCAAAGAATGTCGAAATATAGGTTTTCATAAAGTTATGACTTTCAAGACTGTCATCTAGTTTTGAATGTTAATTACGATTCGCCAAAGAATGTCGTAAAACAGGTTTTCATTATGATTTTCAAGATTATCATTTACTTTAGAATGTTAGTTACGATTCGCCAAAGAATGTCGAAATACAGGTTTTCATAAAGTTATGATTTTCAAGATTATCATTTACTTTTGAATGTTAGTTACGATCCGTCAAAGAATGTCGAAATATAGGTTTTCATAAAGTTATGATTTTCAAGACTGTCATTTACTTTTGAATGTTAGTTACGATTCGCCAAAGAATGTCGTAAAACAGGTTTTCATAAAGTTATGATTTTCAAGATTATCATTTACTTTTGAATGTTAGTTACGATTCGCCAAAGAATGTCGTAAAACAGGTTTTCATAAAGTTATGATTTTCAAGATTATCATTTACTTTTGAATGTTAGTTACAATTCGCCAAAGAATGTCGAAATACAGGTTTTCATAAAGTTATGATTTTCAAGATTATCATTTACTTTTGAATGTTAGTTACGATTCGCCAAAGAATGTCGAAATACAAGTTTTCATAAAGTTATGATTTTCAAAATTATCATTTACTTTTGAATGTCAATTGCAACTCACCAAAGAAAGCAAAAATACGGGTTTTCATTAAGTAATGATTTATAAGACTATCACTTACTTATGAATGTTAGTTGCAATTTGCCAAAGAATAAAAATACCAAAACCATGAATGCAAATGCCAGGATTTCATTAACTTATGATTTTTAATTCTATCACTTAGTTTTGAACTTTTTTGATCATTCAGTTCTGGCGACAGGACAATTAGATAATTTATCGGTAACTTATTCCATCACTTACTTTAGGGACATTGTAGCATTAGCTAGATTTGCCACAAATATCATTCAATAATTTTGACATTCCGTTTTTGATCATGTACTTTTGCTGTTGACTGACGCTGACTGTACACTGACCATTTATTTATAGATGAAGTAGTAGCTTACCCCTACTCTAGTGTATAAACTACATTATTGTAAAATTTCATCAAAATCCATTTAATAGTTTCTCCATTAAAGATCAGCAAACATCTATCCATCCATCCTCACAAACTTTCAGACTTATAATAATTAGTTTTATTAAGTATACTAAATTTCTACTACCTACTATATCATACCATCTACACATACTTATATCTCTGGCCAACAAATTTTGCAGATACTCAGAAAAACAAGCAAAATTATTGAGACTAAAAGCAAACAGGAAACATGTACTAGACAGATGTGAAAAACTATTATCAACAAAACTGAAACGGGACACATTATTAACAGAAGCAAAACAATCCAGAGACCGATTAGATCTTTTAAGATTAGCCATAGAACAGAGAAGGAGCTATATAGAAGAGAAACGGAAAGAGTTATTAGAACTAAGGAATCATAACAACGAATTGAGTTTAAAATTACCAAAATACCAGAAAAGAGTATTGAGTGTGGGGAAACTGACTCAGGGGCAACGCATGGAGCTTGAGAACAAAGTGAGCGCATACAATGAACAGGCTGAGTCTTTAGCAGCATTACGCAGATCACGCATACGGCAACTTACTAAATATATATTTCCTGTTTATATGACGTATGATACAAGGTAAGTGAATGTTTTTCCTATCAATTATAATACCATAATTGTTGACTTGAACTTTTTTACTAGTAAATTAGTTTGAAAATTAAGTATTTATAGCCAACTGTTAAGGCGAGTGCAAATTTCCATCCATTATACTACCCATGTGAACCCCGTCTAAACAGAAGCAATTTAGCTTAGTTGGAGGGGTAACAAGATTGCTTACTATCTAATTTAATAAAAGAGCAACCATTTACTGCAATTGTATCTATAACTAATCCAAAATTAGTGTCAAAAGACTTCATATTCTGGCCAACAGAAGTGGGCTTGAATTATATTACTCTTTCGCAACACAGATCATATCCTATTTCAGGAATTACCTTTCTTAAAAACTATTTAAAAAAAGTATGTCAAGACATACAAGGTGTATGAAATGTGTGTCATTAGGCATATTTTGTTTATAATAATTAAGATTATCTTATCATTACAGATTAGATAGTTCATGTTTATGATTAATGTCTTGTTAAATGTAGAAAGTGCAAACAACAATCCATCTTTATCAAATTTTGTCTTATCTCTTTGAAACTATAATTGTAAAATATTTTTTTATATCCACAAAGTATTCTTAACTTGTTAAATTTAAGTTGAATGAAATTTACTGAGTTATATTATCCATAGGAGAATACTTCACATGCCTTTAACTTTATAAGCAAAATTTTTTTGCAATATTGAAATATATACATAATCGGAATAGCGTTTTCTTCTTTGTTGATTGAGTTAGCTCTGAACAGCACATTAAAAGATTAAAAGGATGCAGTGGCATATTTAGTTGTCAGCTGACATAGTATATTATTTTCAGCTATTATATTTACCACATGTAGTTTGTACCATCATGTTTTTCTCTAAAAGTAACTAAATTTGATGCATTTTGGTTCAAGTGACATAAATTTTCTAATATACTTTTATTTACAAAATAAAATCAGATACTTTCTTCATTACTTATGAATACATGGTCAAAAATTAATCAACAGTTATTGAGTAGTTTTTTGTTTTTTTTTATTTAGAACAATAAATTTTAAATGACCCTGCAACTTTTACAAAAGGTCGATGTTAATGATTAACAATGGATGTTACTGCACCTAAATTATACTAAAACTTGATTGGCTTGCATGAATTATTTTTTTAAAGCTGCTCCAAGCTCTAATGCAGCTTAAAGAAGGAAAACATACTAAAATAAAACAAAAAATACTATGTTGACATATAAAGTTACTTTAAGTTTTTACATTTTTTGCTTAAACATAGTACAACTGGCATGAAGTTACAGTAGAGGTACAAATGCTATACAAGAAGTTGCGAGTTCAATTCCAACAGCAAGATCAACTAGATAGAATCACATCGTCAATTATGTGTTTGTAAAGTCACCTAGTCTTTAATATATATATTTATAAATTATAAGTTCGCCTTAGTCTAATCAGCATAAAACATTTTCAGTGATAGTATAGAGGACATGGAGTTCATTGGTGAGGACACAGAGGAGGAGCCTCCCAGAAGACCACAGCTTCACATAGTGGCTCCCTGGATCAATACTGATGGCGACTACTCACAAATACAGGCATGGCGTAAGTATCCGGAGTGGGGCAGCCACGATTGTAAAATACTGACCTAGAATTCAAAGTGGGAGAGTTAACCGTGCAAGTTTTTTTTCAAGGTTAACTCTAAAACGTTCACGTACATTCATGAGCGGGCAAATGGTCATAAATTGTCAAAAATATTGGCATAAATTGTCATTATAGATTTACAGAAAAGAGACAAGTATCGACCGCAAAATCGCGTCTGTCTCCTTCTAGTGATTGATAAGTTCTGTAATATTTTGGGGCAGTCCAGTCGTGCCTTTTTTTTTATAAAATACAACTCAGGCAGTAGGGTATATGTCCTGTGTCGCGGACGACTTTTAAACATTCAAATCCAGTGCACCCAGACACGAAATAGCAATACGTTTTTAACTAGTAGTCGTGTGTCAGTCCGACAGAACAAGGAGGCGAGCGCTCCGTGCGGCGCGCCGGGCGCGGGCACGCGCGTGTCGGCCGCGCTGGCGCTGTGCGCGCAGCTGCTGGCGCTGCTGGCGTGGGCGCTCGACGCGCGCCTGCCGCACACCATCTCGCTCAAGTTAGTGCTCAGTACCTGCCACGGTCCATCGCGACTGTCCCGGAGATGGACGCGAACTGATCTCATTTAACTCATGTTAGGGCCAACTTTAACTGCACAAAATCTGTCTCACGGATTTTTACACGGTCTCCTACCATAATTTCTAAATGCATACATATTATAGACAATTAACACACAAACACAGAAAAAAATATCGTGCTCATCACACGAAGTTTTAGGTGGGAATCGAACCCGCGACCTCCGGCTTAGCAGTCAAGGTCACTAACCACTAGGCCAACAGTACGGCATGTTGTTTTAGCATGCACGTTTTAAGTACCTGCAAATACCTACCTACCTACTATACTACCTACCTACTATACTACCTACTTATATGTATATATACTACCTATATAGTTCAATAATTAAATTCTTTAATCAATATCACAATCAATATAAATCAAACAAAAAAACTATATAGTATATGTAATACTTCAAAATAACTTAAAAATGACAAAGCCTTATTGATTTAAAAACTCATGCTTACACTTATGTTTTTTTTTTATATTTCCTGTCTTATAAAACGTAGATCTAAATTGTAAGTTAATTTCCCTATCTTTACAGTTCACCTAAATGTATAACATAAATAGGTATAGCGTAATTAACTAAATGCCTCACAGGTTACACGTGTTATTGATAACATCTGAACAAATAAAACGCTGATAAACATTGTTTCTTTAAAACCGTTTCCATGTTGTTTTGTTATTAGAAATCAACGATTACATTTAAAACGGCAATTTCAGCTGTTGGACTCATCGCCTCCATAGCTCAGGGGTTAGAGCACTGGTCTTGTAAACCAGGGGTCGAGAGTTCAAAGCTCTCTGGGGGCATCGCTTGCCATTATTTTTTAATGAATTTGGATTTTGTTTTAAATATATTTTTGCAAAATTTTGAAAATTTACTTACCTATTTTAGAATTAAGACAATTTTTTTTGTACAATTGTTTAAAAACTAATTGGTTTAGTATGTTAAGGTCAGCGACCTGTATGTGGTGATAAGTTTGTCATAATAATTTAATTGAACATTAATTAGAATTCTACTATTTAGATAGGAATTTTGTGGTAATAAAATAGGGGTCGTCCATAAATCACGTGATGTTTAAACCAATTTTTTTATCCCCCTTCCTACCTCCTGTTGATACTTAGTGAGGTTTCAGACTATAATGCCATGATGTCCCACGTCCCTACCCTACGCAAGGTTATAGAAGTTTTTAGTTTAGTTTTTGGTAGAAAAAAATTACAACAATTTTCAAACAAGTATAAAGCAATTTGTCCAACACTAAGCACGTATGAGTCGTTAGCACAACGAGGGGGCATGAAATTGATTCAACGCCAGTCAAGTCTGAGGAATCATGTCCTGAAAAAATGCATCTGATTTCTGTCTATCTATACTCCTACCCCGGTGATCTTTTGTGACTTTCTCCCTCGAACCTCACGTGATTAATGGACGACCCCATAGCAACTTCGATCGAATCGATTCGAACTTTCAGGTGTGAAATATTCGATTAATTTTTAGTATAGTGTTGTCATAGTGGTAGACAGGTACTTATGTAGTAGTGTTGTGTCGTCGTCGTGTTGTAGCGAGTACTGCAACTGGCGCGTGTCGGAAGGCGGCGTGACGTGGCGCGCGCGGCGCCTGAGCGCGTGCAGCGCGGCGCTGTGCGCGCGCGCCGCGCTGCCGCCCGCGCCCCCCCACCCGCCGCACGCGCTCGCCGCGCTGCACACGCTCGTGCTCGCCGCCAGCACGGACGACCCCATGCTGGGCAGGTCAGTGCGACCACTTACTGCGCTCTTACGTTACCTCTATTTCAGCTTCACGTCAGATGAGTAGGTAATGATGGGTAATGCTCTCGCTAATTTGAATTTGAACTACGAAATTCACGTTGCTGACTTATAATCAATTTTATATAAAAACATGACCCTTCCTTGCAGTCGAGTAAAAAGAGATATTATCACCCCACAAATTTTACTTCATTGCAATAGGAAACAGTTGTTGATATTTTTGTGACGCCCGGGCATTTCGTGTTCACATGAAAATCGCTCATGTAGGACGCTGTGTTAGAGAGGGAGAGTCTGAAATGTGTCTTCCACTAACGTATCTTTTACACACTTAGTAGAGACAGTTTGTGATCTTCTTAACGTTGCGACAGAAAACATTGAAAGGTAATTTAAATTACATATATTATATTAATGTGGCTCAGAACGCGGCCACTTCGACTTCATTATCCGAGGCAGCCATCAAATCCTCCTGTGCAGGTGGTCGGGCACACAGGATACGACAGGCCATTGTTTGCACCGCACAAGCTACTCAGGCAATCGAACATGGCATCTTCGCTTCGGCCGACCTGATTCGGTCAATTCAGAGTTTGTGATAATACGTAGCCCGGATATTTTTTCAAGAGGAATTTTCACAATTTCGGAAGGAGTTTTAGGTGGTACAATTGATTAAACACCGGCCAAATGTCCTTTTTGCAATTTGGTTGGAAGTGTTCAACCCTCAAATACCCCCTGAGTACACGCCGCTGGGTATGTCCTAATATAATAGTGTGTGTTCCAGAGTGGAGTCGTGGATGAGCTCGTGCTCGTCGGCGGCGCGCAACGCGTGGGCGGACGCCATCTTGGCGCTCGGCGACCTCGACACGGACGACAACGAGCCGCCCGAGCATCTGCACTGGCCCGAGACTATGGAGGTGAGCACGGCCTCCTTACTGATGACTTACCATAAGTAAACAAGACATCAATTCAGTGAAGATAAAAAAATACTATAGAATTTCAGTATAAACCTAAAATAAAAACCCATTTGATTCCAAAACTCGATCACTTTTATAAACTTTGTAAAGCGTTCGTTTAACGTGTAAACATGTATGTTACTCGTTCATATAATATTGCGCTCGGTCAATATGATAAATTCTAATTATACATATAATGCCCTGATTATACAACACCATCGATACGATATTTGATAGACCACAATAATATTGAAAGTGCAACCATCCCTTATCGGTCGTTTTCAATAATCTATCTCTATCGGAGGATCTGGCTACTAGAGATAGAATATACCTATATCTCTAGTAATCAAATCGATCAATAGTTAAAATATTGAAGTGGTGGGTAAGTCAGCTAACGCGTGCCCTGTCCCGCAGATGGAGGAGCTGTCGTGCACGCCGCCGGCCGCGCCCGCGCCCTCGCTCGTGACGTCGGCGGCCGCGTCGCTCGCCTCCATGTGGCGCGTGTTCACCAAGTGACCGGCGCGCGCCGACTGGCTCTCTAACAGACGGTACGATCTACCGTACCGCTGTGCCACTTACCGCCTAGAGTCGCTTCAATTTTATTTTTTATTATAGTATACGTTTCAAGCGAAGCACGAAAAACGTGCGAGCTATTCTCACCCGCGAGTGGAATACCGTCAATATTGTACATTATGCGACACAATTTTACATGTGTATCAAATTTCTGAAATGAAAGGGAAATCGTGAGCATATTATTTTCCTGTTCTGTTCTATTTTAGTATTGTGTGTCACAAATACGATAACTACTAAATGTCTAGTACAATTTATATAGACATTTTTATTTCACAACAGCCTGTCAAATTTCGCCCCAAACTTAACGGAGTGAGGGCTGCCCCAAGCTTATTCAAAACAGTGTTATTGAAGAGTTTTATTGTTGACATAATTGATGTGTCCGAAAATTATTTAGATTTTAAATATTAGATACTGCTAGAGTTTTAGATAAGCCCTCTGATTTTAGTTCAACACAAATAGCCAATTCAATGCTAAATTTATTTGTAATTAAAATAATATTTTTTTACTTTATTAATAATTTAATACATGTATAAACTTTAATTACATCTAGGTATGTGATCGATATTGTGAGAGATTGTATGTGAAATAAACTTAATCGAAATCGCAAATAGTCACATTATGCTTCAAATTTTTGAATGTAGAGATTTCGTCAAAACAATAGTCACAAACACCGAGAGTACAAAAATGAACCTTCATACAACGCGCGCCGACGCACGCACACAAGCACATCAATGGTCTGTAATACCGTGTCTATGAATAAGCGAGCGAGGTACTTACGAAGCTTACCTTCTGTACACTCGGTATTTTGTCTAAGTATTAATTTCGTACATCAAAGAAACGATTATATTACAGCTTAGAAGACGCCGATTATTATTGTTTTGTTCAAGTACAAGGTGGGACTGTAAGGGTAACATATAGGGACTTAGCAAATCTGACCAGGCAGTGAAGACCGAGAACATAACAATTAAACTAAACTCTAATATTTAGGGCATAAGGTCGAAAGCTTGACGAAATTTGGTATTTGCTCAGCAACGTATGGTTTAACTTTGACAAACCATTTTCAACTGTACGTCATTAAAATAAAACTTTTATTAAATCTGATCTGTTCTCAATTCTTTCAAAGCACCTCCGTCACATTTGCGTTGGCCAACAACCAATGACGTTCGCCCATCGCTTATGTCGTTATAGTTAGGTGAAAAATGCGCGGACGCTATTGGTCAATAAAATTGAGAACCCAACCAATCAGATGAACACGAAGCGGGTTGTGTAGCTAATAATATGATTGTGTCGTCTAATTATAGACAAATTGCTTTAAGTTTTTATTTTATATTTGTGCAGCAATGACATGAACAAATATAGTTTTGTATTAATGATTGTGTTTCATTTGGCTAAAGTCGCCTCGCCTTACAAAGGCTCGTAGACCGTCGCTTATCTTAGTAGCACCGCTCCGGCGCAGCACATCATATGCGAAGTATTATAGTTACAAAGTGGTAAGAATACATCGGCGAGACTAGACGGTTGGTGACATTGCTCTGCAGGAGTGGAGCTGTTATAATGAACGATTATACTGTATTTATGCCTCTGTGGCGCGGTGGGAGTGTATCAGACTGCTACGCAAGAGGTCGTGGGTCTGTGTACACAGAATAAACCATCGCGCTCATCACACAAAGTTTTATCCTGGGTGGGGATCGAACCCACAGTTTACTTGAGAAGCGACTGTACACTCATGCCATTAAGTAACGCGACAAATTTGGGCATTCAATGGCAGACTGTTGACTCTTACACTCTGAAGGGTTTGGACAATATACCTTATCGACCAGTAGGCTTAGGTCATATGACGCTAAACGTACATGGTGTCGTAGAACATAATGATCTGTCTGGTTTCCATAATACTAGCTCTGCTTAGTTTGGGATCAGATAGCGTTGTGTGAATTGTCCCAAGATATTATTATTATTATAGGTCCTCCGTAGTTGCGTAAGTATTGCAAAGTATGAGTAAGGATACAGGTAAAGTAATAACATTCAATACGATAACAAAACAAAATTGTTATTAATAAATATGTTACAAAGTGACTATACACAAGACTAGCAAATAATACTGTTATTACTAAAATTAAATAAATGCACTAAAATGTCTTTATTGTACCATCTTCACATCTTTCATTGTAAGTACCTACAAGTATAGTGTCGATTCTCTTTCTAGTAGGTATAGGCGTGTAGATCATTATTTTTCGGAGGATCACTACAGGAGTAATAGCAGAGCCATCGGGTGTAATAAAATCTACCCCCACTCCCCACTCCGTCGTAAGCATGTTCTTCGAAGGTGAAAGGGCGCCATCATCACGTTTCGAAGTAATCGTAAATCCGGCACCGCCCAGAGTCACCTACACCATTAGCTACGTAGTGCCGTGTAGTAGTGTAGCGCGTGTCACCGCTCGGCCCTGCTCCAGCGCCGGTAGCCGTCCGCCAGGCTGTCCGACAGCTGCTCCACGCGTCTGAACAACTCCTCGGTGGGGGACAGTGTTCTCTGTAATGTACACCAATCATTTGAGATGCAGGTAAAGACACACTTTAGTAAAACGTTTAAGAATACAAGGGTCACCAACCCCTTTCCTACAGTGGTTGTTGTAAGAGGCGACAAAGGGAAAAATTCAAGCAGATTCAACCAATGCCTAGAGATGGAAAATCTATGCAAAACCAACCCGTTCTAGCCAGTGTGGTTTAGTAGGCTAAAACCTCTTAACGGAGCCACACCATAAAAGACGGCCCCCAGTTCCCAGAAGTCTCGCTATTCCCAGCCAATGTAGCGATCGCGGTGACGGTGGTGCAAAGAATCTGCGAGCTACGGCATGCTACAATAAAAACTTGACCCTCGCGAGGTAAAACGGACGTAGTAGTCTACGACTAGATCTGTAGGCCTACTCTTTTTCTTTAAAACGAATTTCAAGAATTTTCGTTTGATTAAATTTCTTGAATTTACGGGGATTATTTCAATAATTTTTTGGATAAACACAAGAAGCTCGAACCCACAGACGATTTTTAGACACGAGTCGATTGAATTATTGTTTCCGGCATTTTTGATCGAAACTTCGTGTTCATTGAATTAGAGTAGGCCTCCAGCACCTCACCGAACTCGAGGTAGAACTAGATCGCATAAACTGGCATTTACTGGGACTATCAGAGGTCCGCAGACAGGGAGTAGACACATTAACCTTTGAGTAAAGTGACCTATTCTACTTTCGAGAAGGTGATCGGTCTTCCCAAAGTTGTGTCGGTTTCTAGGTCAATATAAATCTCACTAGCAGCTTTGTGCAAATCGGTAGTGTAGATTACAGAGATACTCTCTGAAAGTAGTTGCGCAACGGGCTACGGAGCGAACTATGATTAGGTTATTTTAAGGATAAAATTCGTAATGAGGTAAAAATCCGACAAAGAACTAATGTTACCGATAATACTCGCAGGTTAATAACGCCGAAGTTGCAATGGGCTGGCCAGAATCGATGGCCGTTGGAGCAAACGAGTCCTAGAGTGGAGATCGTGACTCGGTAAACGTAAGGACAGCCCTCAGTGAGATGGATCGACGACCTGGAGTAGGTCGCTGGGATGGATTGGAAAGGCGGTGGACCGGATGTTGTGGCGTAAATTAGGAGAGACCTAGGACGATGATCTTTTATTTCTATAAATAAATATGCATCAAAGATGCCATGAACGCATTGACTTATCAGCGTTTTGTTAATTCATACGACTACTTCTGCCAAACCTTTGAAACTTAATATCGAGAGATTTACTTGATGCTTTGACCTTACAAAGCATCAATGTAACATGAAATTATTAAAAAATCCGACTGCTTAAAACAATTATCTAAAATATTTCCGCCATTTTATTTTTTCTGATTTTGTTGTACCTACCCAGTGTCACTCTCACAACTGAGGCGAATCTAACCTAACCTCTTAATCTCAAATACATCAAACCATTTAGGCTCTAGAGCGCCAAAGCCAAAGAAATACTTATACCTATCTCCCTACATATACACTCGAAAAACATAACTCTCCTTGCGCTGTCGGGTAAAAAGTAGTTGGCGTCGTTACATAAGTAAAAATTGAGGACAAAATATCGTTTCACCCCTGGTCCCACAACAACTCACAGTAGGAGTGTCCCGCGTGGCGGGCGCGCAGCACGCGTCGCGCCGCACCGGCTGCTGCTGCGCCGCGTCGCACACCCAGCCCTGCGACACGCACTGCTGCGAGCATCATACGTAATTACGTTACAGTACATCACTTCTGTGCTCCGAAATATCAATTAATAAATATACTTAATTAAATTTGCATTAGGGTGTACGCAGGGGGGATGGGGGGGGGATCTAAATGTAACAACTACATATGTACCTACATTCTTGGGAATAAATTATTTCTGAAAAAAATACTAAAACTAGATGCTTTGACGGCTCTTTTACAACTCCCACAGCGGTGGACTTTACAAACATACAAGTCACGGACATAAAGTACACCCAAATTTGTTAATCACACAAAGTGGTCCCGTGTGGGAATCGTACACACTCCCACCGTGCCACCGTTGTAGATACTGAATGTATCGTTTTGACGTTTCTTATAAAGACACTGATTTGACTTGACAATCTTCTAGCCTATTGCTAATGTCAAATTAAAACAACCCTTCCTCCCCCTTCAAAGGATTCCGTGTACACGCATGGTGTAACAACTCCTTACCCCATCTCTGCACGACGTCTTTTTCTTATAAAGTCGTCTAGGCGGTGTCGGAGCAGAGGAACAGCTAGGTATCTCGTTCTCACTCGCGACGGAGCACTGCGACCGTCTCTCCTCCACCTGGCAGCAGCTGGCCTGCCTGCTGGGCGTGGAGCACTTGCAATAAGGAAGGTCACTCGTATTTGAGGCGGCGCATTGCACGCAGCTGCTCGACCGAACCGGCACGTGATGCTGTAATGTTAATATCTGATCTTCCTTCTCTTTGATTATGTTTTCTAGCTCCCTGAAAGAAGAAATAATAAAAACTTCTCATTACTACAAACGATTTTTCTCATGTGTTTTTTTTTTTCAATGTGGAAACCAGCCTACATTCAGTCTCTCATAAACTTTTTTATCTTTCATTTATATTTATTACTACTACTAATCTTCTATCTTCTACTAATCTTTCATTTATATTTATTAGAATTTTGTTATTCAAAAAGCTCAATGAGCTATTAAGAGATAAAAGAAAATTGTTACGTTCATCCCTGGTCTCCCCTACCTATTGTTATATGTTTTAATACCCCCCCCCCCCTACCTGCGCGTGTCCCGCATGCGGCGCGCCCAGAGGCGCACGTCGCGCAGCGCGCGCCGCGCGTCGGCGCACAGCGCGGCGCCGCGCGCGTGCGCCTGCTGCAGCTCGCGCTGCAACTCCTCCTTCTCGCTGGGAACATACGAGATACTAAGGCGCCTGTCCCACCGACAACGATGAGCGAGAAGCGGGTAGCGATTTATCGCTCAAGAATCGTACATTATATGTATTTTGTAGATCCCTTACGTGTAAACCAAAGATATGCTGTATAGAACGAGTACTCGCCGGCAGTAGGAACGATCAGCGATCAACTATTAATTTTATTAACTTTTGTTTACACGGGATCTACATAAATATGTGCGTTTATTGAGCGATAAAATCGTTACTCGCTTTCTCGCCGTTGGTGGGACAGGTGCCTATGTAATACAACTGAAGTAGTGCTCCTCCGGACCATCAAACAAACAAGTTCACGTCACACTAATTTAACATAGTTTGCGCAACAAGGCTTAAATACCAAAGTAATTAAAGCTCAGCAATGAAGAGTAGAGTACCTACTTCTCTTTCCCCCTCTCTGTAATTATACCTTCTCTCTCTCTCTCTATGTACTTTCGCTTTTGTTTTATTCCTAATCTTCTCTCTCTTTCTCTCTAATTATAGAATATATTTTATATAGAGGAAGAAAGAGTTTTTACAGGTTGAACATAAAACGACGAACTACAAAGTTACCTGTAGCAAGCCTGCACCTGTAGCCGCAACTTGTCGTATAACTTCTGCACGCGGCGCTCGCTGTCCGCCGCGTGCGTCGATATGTACGACACCTCGCTGCGTAACTTGCAGTTCTAAACACAATAGCGATACAAAGTTATATTATATTACAGCCATGGGTGCATCCAGGCAAACCTTCTAAATCGTAAAAAGTTACAAAACCTCGAAACAACGAACAACGCCCACCCACCCACTCATTTCAAAGTGTTACAACATTGTAATACTTAAAATAAAATAGTTGCGAAAGTAATGGCGAACCGGGCTATCATCATTTTATAAATCGACATTTGACGTGTGACAACACATTGATAAAACAGTTTTATATAGTTAAGGTGTACCTACCTACAACAAATACAGGATACTGGCCGAAATCAGTTGAATTTTTTTACAGATGGCCATCAACTCAAAAAGAAGAAAATCTCTAGCAATAAGAAGGCAGTTCACCTCAGCACACATAGTGTCCAGAGTCTTGCACTTGTCCGCGAGCTCGCCGACAGTACTCCGCAGCTGCTCGCACTCGCGCTGCGCCCGCTGCAGCTCCGAGCTCTCATCTCCCAACAACACTGCAACACAACCCCAAGCTTATTCTCCCAAACACATCAAATCACAATACATTTTTAACGCGACTACCCCAAAATAGGATTGTCACGTATTTTTTTCTTTTGATCTAATTACGAGCCATGCCTGCACTCTCAACTAGCAACGACCTACATACGACGGAGCTGCAGACTCGGCGCCTCGTGTCGTCCCCGATCACGCCACGCCGAGATGACATAGATTCTAGATCTTACATACCACGGAGTTGCTGACTCGGCGCCTCGTGTCGTTGCCGAACACACCACGCCGAGATGACATAGATTCTAGATCTTTTAGCATAGGGCACTTCGGTACCACCATCGTCCGAGTCTAGACATACCTTTTAAATAATTGTAATTTCTAATATCGAAATTAATTAAATCTAGTATTACTTATACTCTGGTTTCTTTTATCTCCCGGCTGGCGTACTTACCCATAATTGGCGCAGTCGGTACTTCTTCGGGACAAATTCGCGGCGCGTATATTCCTAGAAATCGGATTTGGCTTGACTTCGCATAGTCGCCACCCGCGTTCGCTCCGAAGACAAGAATCTATCAACCTACGAATCTACACCGGCCGAGGGCGTATTCGAAAATCAATACGAGAACCAGACATGCAGATTTTTTATATGTAAGTACTTTGAAAGTTTTTCTTAGTGTTGCTTCCTTGTCCCTCCTTCAAAATTTTCCACCTACGGAAAACCGGAGAGACACCTGTCTCGAACCGGCAGGAACTTAGAAATAGGGATTTAGACAAACATAGACACTTAGATTTTAGTGATTTAGAGTTAGACGTATTCTTCAGTGAACAAAAAATGTCATTCACCGTAGATGAAATTTATAAGGCTGTTAGAGCGGTGCCAGAATTTGACGGCAACCCTAACGTCTTAACTAGATTTATTGCAATATGTGAGACCTTGATAGAGGCTTACATAAAAGATGACCCAAATTTTAGGTTAACTAATATTTGCTTAATTAATAGTATTTTAAATAAAATTACTGGCCCAGCCGCCGCGACGATAAACTCGAACGGCATTCCTAGTAGTTGGGCAGAGATACGTAAATTACTCGTAAATAATTTTGCCGATCAGAGGGATGAAACTGCCCTCTATAACGATATTGCTATGTCATTCCAAGGTAACAGCACACCGCAGGAATTTTACGACAGATGCCAGAACCTTTTTAGCATGGTAATGACGTATGTTACGTTACACGATAACGTGGCTACCACCGTACAAGCTAAACGCGAGTTGTATAAAAAATTAACATTAAAATCTTATATAAGAGGTCTAAGAGAACCTTTGGGCTCTCGTATTAGATGTATGAGACCCGATTCAATAGAAAAGGCTCTGGAATTTGTCAACGACGAACAAAATGTAATTTACCTACAGCGAAGAGGTGACCCAGTAAACGATAGGCACACCGCATACAGCGCGAATTACACGCCGCAATTAAATGGTGCAAAGTTTGCAGGTGAGGTTGCATCTATTTCACTTAGAGGTAATTTACCATATTTAGGTTCAAACGGGCATACGCCCACGCATATACATATCCCCCCGCAAACCTCGCGGTGGAAACCCGCGTTCAGGTTTGACCAGAAACAAGCTCACCAGCAGGGGCACTCGCAACCGCAGCTTGCCCCAGTTTCTGGGCCTAGCCGTACCCAACAGATGTTTCGCGCACCGCCACCGAACTATAACCCGCGTAGTAAGGTATTTAAGATACCACCTAGGAATGATCAACCATTCTCCTCAGGGCATAAGCCAATGAGCGGTGTCAGTCACTTTGTACCCAAATCCCTTCCACCGACAATGACAGGACATGATTGGCAAAGATCAGGGAACCCGCCATCTAACAATTATTTTAAATCGCGACAGGTAAACTTCAACGTGACAGCTGACCCTAATGACTCATATTACTATTGTGACTACGATAACGAGCACGGGGCCGAATGCACTGCGTATGACGTTAACTATACCGACCATTATAATGACTATAATTGCAATGAAGGCCAGCAGGAGTTTACTTATGAGACCGAAAACGATGACTCAAATTTTCGCGAGGCTATCCCGAATACCGAACCAAAATAGAATTAAATTTACAATCAAAAAGGGAACTTCGTTATGTACAGATAGCTAACCCTCCATTAAAATTACTTGTCGATACTGGGGCAAATCAATCCTTTATAAGCCCCGAAGCCGTCGAGAATTATTTTTCACATATACCTTTGAACTTTGACCCCTTCGAAGTAACTAATTCTCGTATGAGTAGTATACATAATTATTCTATTACGTTACAGAACTTTCCAGAGTTTTACAAAAGCAAATTAATTAAACTATTCATCTATAGATTCCATAATGATTTCGATGGGCTATTAGGGTTGGATATCTTGAATAATTGTCAAATAGATCTTAAGCATAACCTTTTAATTACGGAAAATGCTAGTATACCCATGCTACCTTACACTTGTAGAAACTTAAACTCTCAAGAAACAATACCCGCGCGCTCTAGTAAACTAGTAAAAATACAGATGTATAACTATGACGGCGACGTATACGTAACCGAACAGATCTTGTGCAATTGCATCGTGCACGAATGTATTACAAACGTTAGCGACGAAATAGCCATATTAGAGTTAGAGAACCCAACCGACACCGATATAATTATCCCGAACGAACGCTTAAACCATCCTTTCGAAGCGTATGCATTCAATACCGAGTGCAATAGCACTGAACAAGATCCTCAACGCGTAAGCCGAGTGTTGTCGCGCTTACGTACCGGTCATTTAAACGCCGAAGAAAAAACTAATTTAGAAACTTTATGCAGTCGTTATGCAGACATATTTTATTTAGATGACGAACCTCTTAGTTTTACTAATAAAATAAAACACCGCATTAGAACTATAGACGAAATACCGATTTATACCAAAAGTTATCGTTACCCCTTTGTGCACCGGAAAGAAGTTAAGGAACAAATCGCTAAAATGCTACGTCAAGGCATCATAAGACCCTCAGACTCCGCATGGAGCTCCCCTATATGGGTAGTGCCGAAGAAAATCGACGCGACTGGGGAACAAAAATGGAGACTCGTTGTGGACTACCGAAAATTAAATGACAAGACTATTAATGACAAATATCCTATCCCTAACATTACTGACGTCCTTGACAAGCTAGGAAGGTGTCAATACTTCACGACCTTCGACCTATTTTCGGGCTTCTACCAAATACAGACACATCCAGACGATATTTCTAAAACAGCGTTCTCTGTAGAGCACGGGCACTACGAATTCTTGCGTATGCCGATGGGACTCAAAAATTCCCCATCAACGTTTCAAAGGGTGATGGACGAGGTACTCCGCGGACTCCAAAACGAGATCTGCCTGGTATATCTCGACGATATTGTCGTATTCGGGACCAGTCTTCAAGAAATGATGGTAAATCTAGAGAAAGTATTTAATAGATTGCGTGACTCCAACTTTAAAATACAGTTGGACAAGTCTGAATTTTTGAGGTTGGAAACACCATATTTAGGTCATATCATTAGTGGGGAAGGTATAAAACCTAACCCCGATAAAGTTTTAGCTATTCAAAAATATCCACTTCCAAAGACCCCCAAAGAAATTAAACAATTTCTAGGACTCATGGGATATTATCGTAAATTCATACCCGACTTTGCTCGTATTACAAAACCTATGACGAAATGCTTAAAAAAATCAAAGAAAATAGTTTTAGATTCCGACTACATCGAATGTTTTGAAAAATGTAAATCCCTACTGACTAACGACCCCATACTACAATACCCTGACTTCTCAAAAGACTTTATACTGACGACGGATGCATCAAACGTCGCAATTGGTGCAGTCCTATCTCAAGGGACTGTAGGAGCGGACAAACCTATCTGCTACGCATCTAGGACTCTAAATGATAGTGAAGTTAATTACAGTACTATAGAGAAGGAGCTTTTGGCTATAGTATGGGCAACTCAATACTTCAGGCCCTATCTTTTCGGTCGTAAGTTCAAAATAATTACCGATCATCAACCACTTCAGTGGATAATGAACGTCAAGGAACCTAATTCAAGACTGACTAGGTGGCGCCTTAAACTTAGTGAATACGACTATACAATAGTATATAAAAAAGGCAAATCTAATACCAACGCAGACGCTCTATCACGAATTCAAATTAATAATCAGGAAACAGAGTCCTTGATAGTTCATCACACTGAAAAACCTTCATCTATATCGGACTCTACTACAGCTACCGCCCACACAAGTAATGAAAACCCCATCCTTGAGGTTCCCATAACCGAAGAACCCTTGAATAAATTTCACAAACAGATAAGTTTTACTATAGTAGGCGATATTAAAAGACGTCCAATCACTACAAGACCTTTTGACACGCATACGCACACCTCTATACAAGTGTCCGAATCGAACCTCGAGCAGGATGTAGTCAATGCAATTAAAGAACATGTCAATCCAAAAATTAGAACCGGCCTTAAAATTACACCACCACTAGGAATGTACTCTATAGTCCCTATTATACAGAATAATTTTAAAAATTCAAGCATGAACCTATCCCTTACTAAACACGAATTAGAGAATGTAAAAGAGTATTTAAGGCAGCAAGGAATTATTAGAAATTATCACGAGGGTAAAACTAATCATCGCGGCATAACCGAATGTTACCTAGCACTATCTCGCGTTTATTTTTGGCCTAAAATGAAAGAAGAGATAACTAAATATATTAATGCTTGCGCTATATGCGGACAATCGAAGTATGACCGTAACCCGATTAGGCCCCAATTGAATATCGTCCCGCCAGCAACTAAACCCTTAGAAAGAGTACACCTAGATATTTTTACGGTACAGAATGAAAAATATTTAACATTCATGGACGTTTTTTCCAAGTACGGGCAAGCTTACCACTTGAGAGATGGAACAGCCCTAAGTGTTTTACAAGCTGTAATAACTTATTGTACCCACCACGGATTGCCTCTAACTATTGTCACAGATAACGGGACAGAGTTTACGAACCAACTCTTTGCTGAGTTCGTAAGACTTCACGGAATAATACACCATAAAACGTTAGCACACTCACCAAATGATAATGGAATAATTGAAAGATATCATTCAACATTGTTAGAGCATTTGCGCATACTACAATTACAACACAAAACTGAAACTATCGCTAATCTAATTCCCTATGCGTTATTAGCATATAACAGCTCAATACATAGCTTTACAAAATGTAGGCCCCATGATATAATTCGAGGTCATTTTGACCCACGCGATCCCCTAAATATAAACGTATCAGAGCACTTCATGCAACAATATATATTAAATCACCGGGAGCGAATGAAAATAGCATATAATCTAATTAATGAATCGTCGTTAGAAAATCGTACCAGCCTAATAGAAAATTGTAATAAGTCTCGTGAACCGGAAGTAAACTATGAACTAAATCAACAAGTTTTTGTTACTAACCCCCAAGCGAGTCGGCAAAAGACCGCAGCTCGTTATACGGAGGATATCGTACTAGCCAACCTACCAATACACATCTATACATCAAAAAAGAAAGGTCCCATTGCCAAAAATCGTCTGAAGCGTGTTCCTAAATCATCAAAATTGTTACAGATTACTGCTAACAACGACCGCCCACCTGACAATGACGCTCGAGATAAGACTTGATTACTTGGGTGACGGCCCCGGGTTGCTTCCCTTTGACCTTGGTCCAACTAAATTTATAACCCATTACCATCCATTTTTACATTACCTAAACCTGACTGACATCGAAAGTAGACTTAGTGCAGTAGAATCGCAACTAAACTTATTTGAGGCTAAACTGGATAGCGAAAAATTCCCATTGTATGAAGCTCAAATTAATTATATTTCTAATAAATTGGTAAAGATTCACGAGCAGATAGACAGTCTGGAATCACATCGCACCAAAAGAAGTCTCTTCGATGGCTTGGGTACAGTAATAAAAGAAATCACTGGAAATTTGGACTACAAAGACGCTCAAAAATATAATTCCGCCATTAAAATATTAGAAAATAATGAAAATACACTTTCTTCCGAACTAAAACAACATATAAGTCTCAATAAGGAATGGATGACACAAAACGATGTACTACTGTCGCAAATAACCGATAACCAACAAAAAATCAATAGTACTTTGGAGTCTGTCATCCACAGTAAAACTTATGACCAAAACTTATTAAAGTTTGTTAGGTTTAATCAACTTTTAACTATAATAAGCGAAAATGTGCAAGATTTAACGTCAGCATTAGTTAGAATAGAGGATAGTTTAGCTTTTATCCGTGCTTCCAGCACA
Organism: Herminia tarsipennalis; assembly: GCA_945859575.2. Classification (NCBI taxonomy): domain Eukaryota; kingdom Metazoa; phylum Arthropoda; class Insecta; order Lepidoptera; family Erebidae; genus Herminia; species Herminia tarsipennalis. The sequence continues at coordinate 26,772,818 of OX243841.2, read as the reverse complement.
CATCATAGTATGATTAAATATGATATTTTAAAAGGTATGGTCAACCAATTAAAATCTTTATATAATGAAGAGCAGGTACTAAATATAGATTTAAGGGAATACTATAGAATTATAAAGCCAAGTTACTTCTACGCAGATAACAGAATAGTTTTTGTCTTTAAAGTCCCGGTCATTTCTCCTGGCACATCCAAATTGTATAAATTAGCAATCGTCCCTAATAAGTATTCCCAAAGTCCTATTCCACCATATCCTTATATAGCAACCGATGGGAAAGCATTCATGTACATAGAGGCTGAATGCCCGAAGTTCAATGAATTTCACATCTGTGAGGAAACTATCAACAATCGACCGAGAGAACAACGAGACTGCATGCAGAGCCTGATTGTGGACCAAGTCATCGACAAGACCTGTTCACCAACTAGGATAACCCTGAGCAAACAAGCCCTAGAACAACTGGACGACCAACATTATACTGTAGTGTTCCCGAAACCGGCAAAAGTAGAGCTACAATGTGACCGGCACGAGTATGTAATTCTCAATGGAAGCTATTTGGCAACTATACCAAAAACATGTCACCTTAGAACGGAGGAACTTACAATCGTCAACACGAATGACGTAGTAAAAGGACAGCCGCTCAAGATAACTGAAATACCCTACGCAACCTACGGCGACAACCAGTCTATAGCAATCCCGCACTTCAAGTTGAACACCATCAATCTGAAAAATCTGCACAGTATCGAGGATAAGATACTACTCCAGCATCCAATAGAGTTGCAACCTGTCGAGCAAACAGAAACATTGTACCATACGACCATACCTTTCTATGGAATATTAGTCGGTGCAGTCATACTCGTAACCGTCGTCGCAATCCGTCGCCATGTACTACGCACTAAGGTAGTAACAGTGCAATCACCACCCGAGGAGGTACTACGCACTAACGTAGTAACAGTGCAACCATCACCTGAAGATGCCAGATACTCTACACCAACGGCACTCAAACCAGAGAAGGATCCGGCAGCAACATTCTCGCTCAAAGTTCTCAAATAGTTGCTGTTCTAAGAGGGGAGGAATTACGAGCCATGCCTGCACTCTCAACTAGCAACGACCTACATACGACGGAGCTGCAGACTCGGCGCCTCGTGTCGTCCCCGATCACGCCACGCCGAGATGACATAGATTCTAGATCTTACATACCACGGAGTTGCTGACTCGGCGCCTCGTGTCGTTGCCGAACACACCACGCCGAGATGACATAGATTCTAGATCTTTTAGCATAGGGCACTTCGGTACCACCATCGTCCGAGTCTAGACATACCTTTTAAATAATTGTAATTTCTAATATCGAAATTAATTAAATCTAGTATTACTTATACTCTGGTTTCTTTTATCTCCCGGCTGGCGTACTTACCCATAATTATCTTATTAATTCTTCTGTTGATTATGACAATTCAGAATATTTATGTTATTTAACGCGTTTGTGTTAGTTACAAAAACGGTGAGGTGCGTTTAAATTATTTTTTTTATGTATGTTTTTGTTATGAGAACAAAAATGACGGAGAGTAAGTACAATTCTATCATCTATTTACCTTGCGTCTGTTGCAGCTGCGTTGTCAACTGGTCGCACTTGGCAGCTTGATCCCTTGACTTTTCCATCAGCGCTGCTATTTGTTTCTTCATACCACCGAGCTGAAACAAATATTAAAATAAGACCCATATATATTATGTTATCAACTATTTATATACCTATAGGTACCTATTATCAAATAAATTTCGAAGTTTAAGAACTGACCTGTTTATCTTTTTTTTCAATTTCATCGCAATATTTCTTTATCAGGTTGTCTTTAACTTCCATCGTTTCTTCTAGTTCACACTTCCTCCCACAGAACTCTGTGATTTGTTTCTGCAACCAAATCAAAATTAAATTTTGGGAGATAAGGGACTCACGGCAACGCTGCAGGAGACAGAAAACTATGCTTTGAAAGTGCTAAGAATAAAAATATGCTAAGAAATGTGCCGGTATTAATACAACCGAATACAATCCTGAATCGAACTAGTAAAGTTATAACAGCCGGCAACCGCAGCCGCAATAAAAGTTTGCAAAGGTAACTGTTAGGCCGCGGCCCGCCAGACATGACCAACTCAACTTAGAGGATCCTCCCTCGGGGTTGGAGTGATGTAACACTTCGTCCTCCACACATATTTCTCGAAAGATTGAAGAATAAAATATTTATCACATCTTGATTCTCTTTTTAGGGTTACGTAGCCAAAATGGCCCTTCTAGTTTTTTGGGTATATTTTTTTCCATTGGTTTCCACAGCTGCTCTACAAACCTTAACCTAATTACTTATATACCGCTAAGCCTAAATGTTTGAGTATTATAGAATTAGATAAGTTTTTCAGACTGACCAGAAATTGTTCATTTTCAAATTGTAGCCTCTTTACTTGCTCCTCCAGACCACACTCACATGAGCTTGGACCCTGGAGACAAACACAAAGTTCATATAGCTGCCGAAGGGAAAATTGACAAGTACCTAAATCAGTTCAATTTGAAAAACGTGTACCTAACAGAAAGATGTGGTCATATGCAAGTATCGTCGAATACACACGATAGTTCAGTGTCTCTATCTAACATAATACCTATACAGACAGTTAGCACTTAGGTACCTACCAATACCGTTTAACTAAAAATAATATAATGATCTGCCGTAATCACGCTTTTTTATTTTGCACTCAATTTGGTATAGCAAATATTATGCTTCCATTATATGGCGTTATTAAAACATTGAGTCGATTGTACCCTTCCTTCGAGGTGGTACCCAATATACGTACAGTAAGTATGTCCCGCAGCGCGAGCAGCAGCTCGGTGATGTCGCGCAGCTCGTCGTGTGCGCCCGCGCCCGCGCCCGCGCCCTGCGGTGACGTCACACACTCCTCCCACATACCCTGCCCTCGCAATCAAACATACCAACGTACTGTGCGACCTTTTATTGTTGTTACAAATGATAATAATCTATCACAAAATATAAAAATATAAATATGATAAATTGTTAAAAGTTTTGTAAAAATTACAAAATTTTGTTACATATTTGCTTTCTTAAAAAAAAAATGGCATATTAAAGTTTTTAGTACATATTAGGGTTAAGGCAGCGGTTAGTTTGTTATCAAAATGTTGAGAATACCGAATCATTATTCGTAGGAGTGCTGCTCAGAAAGTTTGTTATTTCCATCTTCAGATTGTCAACTTCTAATGCAATGTCCTGCAAGGAAACAAATGACTCTATAACTACAAGATAATATTATATGCATATACCTACTTTATTGGACATTTTAAAAGAGGTCATGCGATTTTCTTATTTTCCACTAGTTCCTCTAGTTAAGCTAAAAGGCTTGTGATAACCTCTCTGTGGAGTGGCTTCACGTCGGTAGTATAACAAGTAGGATTCGAACCCGCGATCTCACGATTCCGAGACCATTGACTTAGTCAATAGACTACCGCCGCTTAAAACGGACCTTCATTAAAAGCCTTAGTACCTACTCTTTTCTAAAAAGCCGGCATCGTATCTGCTATACGTTGCCGGCTACTCTGGTGGATCAAATGAACATGACCAGGTGAGCCGCTTGTTCGTTTGCCTCCCATTATAATAAATATCTAGGGACAACTCACACAACGTCATCTGATCCCAAACTAAGCAGAGCTTGTATTATAATAATAATATCTTGGAACAACTCACACAACGCCATCTCATCCCAAACTAAGCAGAGCTAGTACCTACTATGGAAACCAGACAACTATAGTTCGTAAAATATAGCTTGATACCTGTGACGTTTGTCAGAATGACATGTAATAGGTATGGGACGTCTTTCGTATTTTATCGATATTTATATGGAATGAGTTTATTAAAAAAAATACATTTTAACGATATTGAAAGAAAGAAAAAAGGAAATGAAAGATGAATTTGAAGGTATTTAAAAGTTTAATTGTCAAATGGTGTACAGCCGAGATCAACTTCCAAGTCGAATTCTGATTCATCACTGGAGCAGTCCTGTAGATTAATAATTAATTCTTGATCGCATATGTTGTCAAATTGAATATCGCGCTCCCAATCTTTTTGAATCACATTTTTTGTCTTCTCAACTACCTTTTTCCAATCATCAGCATTTACATGTACACAAGCTTCATGTAGTAATGTCAACATTTTGTTCGCTGTGAAAGGCGGTGCTACATTATGTCTGGCAGCGTAACCTAGAAAAAAAAGGTATTCGATCAAACAAAAAACCTACTACATTCTTTGTAAGCTTTTTATATATGTTTTTTTAGATTATACGAACCTTTGACTTGAGCCCAGATTAGTTCTATTGCATTGTAATGGCAATGATATGGTGGTAAACGGATGACGGTGTGGCCCATTTCCTTTGCAATTTCGTCTATAATATATCTTGGAGTAGGGCTTATAAATGCTTACTAATCTTAGCAATTCTTTCTTGAGCATGCTGTTGTCGGCTTTTACTCCTTTGTTTTGCAGCCAAGTAATAATTTCAATTTTACGATTGCTTGTCGTAGGCGCCTTATCTTTTTGTACTGAATGATACGGAGCGTTGTCCATCAGAATAAAATGTGGTTCACTCAAATTATTTAGAAGAGTTAGAAACCACTCCTTAAATTTTGTAAAATCCATTTCTTCATGGTACTCTGTTGTTTTTACTGATTTAAACGCCAGTAAACAATTGGGCACAAAACCAGACGATGTCCCCGCATGAGTAATTATTAATCTTTGTCCTTTGCCTTCGGGCACCTTGGTGGTAGACTCCGCTTTATCGTCTGTCCACGATCTTGAAACAGTGTGGTTTGCGTTGAGCCATGTTTCATCAAGAAAAACCACTTTATTCCAATCTGTTATATTTTTGACTTTGCGCAAAAAGTCAATTCGGGTCAAAGCAATGTCTGTTCGCTCCATTAAAATTTTTCTTTTATCGCTTTTCTTATAAGCAAAGCCGATTTTTTTCAATATTTTGGACAACGATGGTGGACTTCCTTTAAATAAATCCGCGTCTTTAAGCGAAACGGATACTTTTTTTAACGTGGGAAATTCACCACGTGCGTAATACGCATATATATGATTTCGTATTGCGGCAGCATCAAAGTCGTCAATTTCGGTGACTGGCGAAACTCTCTTCCTTTTTTTATTAGGAGTCGATAATATTTTACCTCCCTCATCTTCGGCCACCATCTCCTTTGACGATTCTCCATACTTTTCTTTGCTAATTCGAGACACTGTAGCTCGTCCGATACCAAGAGCGTCAGCAACTCTATTGCACACTTGCTCCAACGGTAGTAGCGGTCCGCCATTTTGATTCTCGCGCTCAAAATACTCACGCAAACGAATCACAAACTCGCGACTTTCGCTATTCAAAACAGTTTTTTTTGTTCTTTTCGGCATTGTGGTGCAAAAAAAAACAAATAACTAGAAATAACAACAAAACTTAACAAAGCAACAGTAATAACGACAAAACAATATTAATCACGTAGCGGTAGCGTATACAAGGCGTGGGCACTCGTACTGACTCAAAAAAGATGGCGCCCGCTTGATCGCTGCATGCGAAAGCAGTAGGTATTGCAAGACTAAAAAAATACGAATTCGTTGTGAAAAAACGATTAGATATAATCATTTATACAATTTATATTAATGAAATTGTCATACATTTATTTTATCGATATTCGCTGGCCAGTCGATTACACATCCCTACCAGGCTGCGAAAAGAGTTTACGAAGTAAGCTAACAAAAAAATATAAATAATAAAATATAATAAATATTTTAAATTACCTTTGTTTATACTAGTATCTCCTTGATAACAAGTTCTATTTGAAAAAAGTGTTCTAGATTTCTATACAAATGTCTTATTAATATTTAAAAAATTAAAACTTTTCCAACAACAAATTTATTGTAGCAGTCTTTTAAACGTAGTCTCTAAAGTCACAGGTATCAAGCTATATTTTACGAACTATAATAAACATACTTCAATATTTCTAAATACATATATATTATAGATAAATAACACCCAACGTTTTATCATGGGTGGGGATCAAACCCACGACCCCCGGCTTAGCAGTCAGACATTAACCACTAGATTATCTGCCCAGTCAATCCTATCTCATAATTATAAAATAGGGTTGCCGCGTTCACAACCTGTTTTGGTGGGCTAAATCCGCGTTTTTATGTATGTGTTTTTATTGTATTTCAACTTTCGCTATTTTTATACATATTAGATATAAAAAAATATCTAGTGCCTTTATATAATTTACGCGATTAAGATTAAGAAAAAAAGTTTGTGTGTGTGTTACTTACCTGACACCTATCTAGCTCACACTTCTGCGAGTCAATGATGGTCTGCAGTCTGCCGATGTGCGCCGTAACATGTCTATTAGATCCTCTTGTTTATTGTGTGTGTATGTGTTACCTACCTGACACCTATCTAGCTCACACTTCTGCGAGTCAATGACGGTCTGCAGTCTGCCGATGTGCGCCGTAACATGTCTATTAGATTCTCTTGTTTATTGTGTGTGTATGTGTTACCTACCTGACACCTATCTAGCTCACACTTCTGCGAGTCAATGACGGTCTGCAGTCTGCCGATGTGCGCCGTAACATGTCTATTAGATCCTCTTATTTATTGTGTGTGTATGTGTTACCTACCTGACACCTATCTAGCTCACACTTCTGCGAGTCAATGACGGTTTGCAGTCTGCCGATGTGCGCCGTAACATGTCTATTAGATCCTCTTGTTTATTGTGTGTGTATGTGTTACCTACCTGACACCTATCTAGCTCACACTTCTGCGAGTCAATGACGGTCTGCAGTCTGCCGATGTGCGCCGTAACATGTCTATTAGATCCTCTTGTTTATTGTGTGTGTATGTGTTACCTACCTGACACCTATCTAGCTCACACTTCTGCGAGTCAATGACGGTCTGCAGTCTGCCGATGTGCGCCGTAACATGTCTATTAGATCCTCTTGTTTATTGTGTGTGTATGTGTTACCTACCTGACACCTATCTAGCTCACACTTTTGCGAGTCAATGACGGTCTGCAGTCTGCCGATGTGCGCCGTAACATGTCTATTAGATCCTCTTGTTTATTGTGTGTGTATGTGTTATCTACCTGACACCTATCTAGCTCACACTTCTGCGAGTCAATGACGGTCTGCAGTCTGCCGATGTGCGCCGTAACATGTCTATTAGATCCTCTTGTTTATTGTGTGTGTATGTGTTACCTACCTGACACCTATCTAGCTCACATTTCTGCGAGTCAATGACGGTCTGCAGTCTGCCGATGTGCGCCGTAACATGTCTATTAGATCCTCTTGTTTATTGTGTGTGTATGTGTTACCTACCTGACACCTATCTAGCTCACACTTCTGCGAGTCAATGACGGTCTGCAGTCTGCCGATGTGCGCCGTAACATGTCTATTAGATCCTCTTGTTTATTGTGTGTGTATGTGTTACCTACCTGACACCTATCTAGCTCACACTTCTGCGAGTCAATGACGGTCTGCAGTCTGCCGATGTGCGCCGTAACATGTCTATTAGATCCTCTTGTTTATTGTGTGTGTATGTGTTACCTACCTGACACCTATCTAGCTCACATTTCTGCGAGTCAATGACGGTCTGCAGTCTGCCGATGTGCGCCGTAACATGTCTATTAGATCCTCTTGTTTATTGTGTGTGTATGTGTTACCTACCTGACACCTATCTAGCTCACACTTCTGCGAGTCAATGACGGTCTGCAGTCTGCCGATGTGCGCCGTAACATGTCTATTAGATCCTCTTGTTTATTGTGTGTGTATGTGTTACCTACCTGACACCTATCTAGCTCACACTTCTGCGAGTCAATGACGGTCTGCAGTCTGCCGATGTGCGCCGTAACATGTCTATTAGATCCTCTTGTTTATTGTGTGTGTATGTGTTACCTACCTGACACCTATCTAGCTCACACTTCTGCGAGTCAATGACGGTCTGCAGTCTGCCGATGTGCGCCGTAACATGTCTATTAGATCCTCTTGTTTATTGTGTGTGTATGTGTTACCTACCTGACACCTATCTAGCTCACACTTCTGCGAGTCAATGACGATCTGCAGTCTGCCGATGTGCGCCGTAACATGTCTATTAGATCTTCTTGTTTATTGTGTGTGTATGTGTTACCTACCTGACACCTATCTAGCTCACACTTCTGCGAGTCAATGACGGTCTGCAGTCTGCCGATGTGCGCCGTAACATGTCTATTAGATCCTCTTGTTTATTGTGTGTGTATGTGTTACCTACCTGACACCTATCTAGCTCACACTTCTGCGAGTCAATGACGGTCTGCAGTCTGCCGATGTGCGCCGTAACATGTCTATTAGATCCTCTTGTTTATTGTGTGTGTATGTGTTACCTACCTGACACCTATCTAGCTCACACTTCTGCGAGTCAATGACGGTCTGCAGTCTGCCGATGTGCGCCGTAACATGTCTATTAGATCCTCTTGTTTATTGTGTGTGTATGTGTTACCTACCTGACACCTATCTAGCTCACACTTCTGCGAGTCAGTGACGGTCTGCAGTCTGCCGATGTGCGCCGTAACATGTCTATTAGATCCTCTTGTTTATTGTGTGTGTATGTGTTACCTACCTGACACCTATCTAGCTCACACTTCTGCGAGTCAATGACGGTCTGCAGTCTGCCGATGTGCGCCGTAACATGTCTATTAGATCCTCTTGTTTATTGTGTGTGTATGTGTTACCTACCTGACACCTATCTAGCTCACACTTCTGCGAGTCAATGACGGTCTGCAGTCTGCCGATGTGCGCCGTAACATGTCTATTAGATCCTCTTGTTTATTGTGTGTGTATGTGTTACCTACCTGACACCTATCTAGCTCACACTTCTGCGAGTCAATGACGGTCTGCAGTCTGCCGATGTGCGCCGTAACATGTCTATTAGATCCTCTTGTTTATTGTGTGTGTATGTGTTACCTACCTGACACCTATCTAGCTCACATTTCTGCGAGTCAATGACGGTCTGCAGTCTGCCGATGTGCGCCGCCTTCTGCCGCTCCATCACTCGCACATCCAGGTACGAGCTACGTAACATGTCTATTAGATCCTCTTGTTTATTGTGTGTGTATGTGTTACCTACCTGACACCTATCTAGCTCACATTTCTGCGAGTCAATGACGGTCTGCAGTCTGCCGATGTGCGCCGCCTTCTGCCGCTCCATCACTCGCACATCCAGGTACGAGCTACGTAACATGTCTATTAGATCCTCTTGTTTATTGTGTGTGTATGTGTTACCTACCTGACACCTATCTAGCTCACATTTCTGCGAGTCAATGACGGTCTGCAGTCTGCCGATGTGCGCCGCCTTCTGCCGCTCCATCACTCGCACATCCAGGTACGAGCTACGTAACATGTCTATTAGATCCTCTTGTTTGGCTGTCTGCAAGTATTATAAAAATGTTCTATCGCTCTATGGGTAAACATTACAAGTCGAGTATGCTTGTGTGATTTGGGATCCAATTTACTCTAAGTACGTCGATGCAATTGAGAAGGTTCAGCGAAAGTTCCTTAAAATGCTCCAATTTAGGTGTCAAATGCAACGCAGATCGTACACTGAAGCTCTTAGACACCTAAATTTAATTACTTTGAAGTCTAGACGTATGTTGCTCCAAATCATGATGTTGTATGGATTGGTTCATAGCAATTTTGACTGCCCTGAACTAATAAATAATATTTGCTACATAGTGCCCAGAACTGTTATGAGAAGAGGGGCGCGCGATTATCCGCTCTTTGCTACAACTTCTAGTCGTACAAACGCGGGTGAACGGGCGCCTCTCCAACGTTTAGTGAAAATCTATAACAATAATTTTATTAAATTAGATATTTTTTTTACAAGCCGCCACTCATTTAAAAGCGCTGCTCTTCATAGTCTAAGAATACCATAAGACTTTAATATTATAACATTACTTATATTGTTATTAATTAAATCTAGTATAAGTATTACTTAACCAACTTAGCTTCACCTTAATTACTTGCCTTACTTAACTGTACCCTTTAACTAACATAGTAATAAGTGGAAACGTAGTGGATTGTACTTTTATCTAAGTTTTAGTGTAACATCTAAATTCTGTAATTTATTATTGTACAATTGTTTGTTTTCCAATAAAGTAAAAATAAAAATAAAAATTAACAACGTACCTATGGGAGTGTTTTTAGTAAAATATGGGGATATTTCTCGTATTAATTTATTTTATAAAGTTATTAGTTCTGTTAAATTTACGGAATAATCGCCTGTAAACACGTACTACGTAGGTAGGAGTGTATGAGCAATAGTCCTATGCAAGATGACTTCAAACACGTCGACAGGTCAAAAGTAACAGGCATATCAAAAATTGTAGAAAGATTTAAATAAGTATCATTGTGTGCACAATTAATTAAAAGAGTGACAGACATACCTACTGTTTCAAATTAGTATTTTTATGTACTTTTCATGGGACCTATTTATTATAAGTGTAGACTTGCCGTACGGGAATAGAGTTTTAACTGTCGCATTTGATGATTTAAGAAATTATCCGGGGCGTAGCTACCGCCTTATCAGCCATATCAATTATACGAGACACCCTCCCCGCCCCCCAGGCGACAAGCATAGTAGTAGATATATTGTATTAGGCCTGAGGCCACATTAGTTCTTTGACCGATTGGGCATTTTTGCCAACAAAATTTGAAACATAGCCCGTCTAAGGCAAGCTGCAAATTATATAAAAGCTGCGTGTAACAGCTATTTCGTATCAAAGTTAACCTAACTTTAGTAAATTATAAAAGGAATTAGAACAAGCAAGATATGTAAACTACTTAAACATCGCGGCATCGTTACGAATCAACAAATTACCAAATGCTCACTCACCTCGTAGAAGCACTCTCGGTACAGTTCCTCTATGACGCTTAAATTGCTCTGTAGTGTTCCCATTATATCACTTTGTTTTTGCATCTCCTAACAAACGATCAAACAGTTAACAGCATTTTCATTATTTTGTATATTTATTTACTGATTCATTTAAATATTGAAAAAAATGAGGTCTACTTAGATACTTAATTATTTTAAAAAGAGTTAGTAAAGGCAGGTAATTACTTACATACGCAACTTAAATTCATTAATTATAACAAAATTAAACCGCATAATCATTAAAATCACTATTATTTATAGAGAACCACAATTTGAATAGGCTTTTATTTTATTTCACTAATGCAAGCATGCAGTTGGCTAATTAAAATTATTTTAAATATTGTTAGCTCATCTCCATCGTCACTGATAGTCCAAAAACAATTAGTATTAAATAGATTAAAATGATAATTAAGATGAAAAAATCCAACATGATCACTGACCTGTTCAGCTTTAGCGGAGACGCAGGCGCCCACCTTCTCAACTCTGTAGCATTTTAGTGTCTGGTGGACCGCGTGTAACTACAAACACAAATTGTATCTACACTTAGGCATATAAAACAACTCTGTCTGCATTTATGTTACACTAGCTGTCCCGCGCAACTTCGTATGCGTTTAAATTTTATTTTAAATTTTCCCCGTTTTTGCAACATTTCTCGTCGCTGCTCCGCTCCTATTAGTCGTAGCACGATGTTATATAGCCTATAGCCTTCCCCGATAAATGGGCTATCCAACAAAAAAATATTTTTTTAAATCGGACCAGTAGTTTATGAGATTAGCGGGTTTAAACAAACAAACAAACTCTTCCGCTTTATAATATTAGTATAGGTTTCATACCGAAATCACTGAACCAATTTTTATGAATTTTGTTGGAGTAGTATATACAACCGTGGAATAGGACATACGCTTCTAAATATCTCCGGAAAAATAGAACAAGGTATGGCGAAAAGTCGAGGTGAAAGTTTTCTATGGAGGACCTATTCTAGCGAGAACTGGCATGAACCAGGCGGGTAGAGCCCATGATAAAATCTAGTAAAATACAGGATCACAGCATACATACCAAATGATGCTTTCAGGTTTAGACTGAGTTAACTAATCTACCTAATTTAACAAATGTCTCTTACAAAAAAAATACCGCTTTTTGCTAGGAACCATACTTTCTAAATTTAGCTACAAATCTTAACATTTGGCCAACATCTGTTTACTCCGAAGTCGCAAAAAATCTGTGCGAGTTAACAAAAAATCCTTCCCCAAATTCATAACACCAACCAACCCTATAAGAAGTTAAAATTAGTTTTTTTTTTTGTTTTAGACCAAGTTGTTATGTGGATAAAATGATATCCTTGATAACTACTTTTCTAGTTTGGTTAACAAGGGCTTTTTTGCTTAACTTTTGCTGTCTCCGAATACTATGAACAAGGTGTCATTCGATTTGGAATAGAATGAAGATGACAAAAACGCTGAATCACGTGTTTATTTATCTTAAATGAAAAAAAAAACAAATGCGAAATTTTATAGATCTAACCTATATACTGACAAAGTTTCACACAAACTTGCAACCTCTATTTTACCCCCATAGAGATTGATTTTCCGAAAACGTTGCACCACGTGTTTCTGAATCTAAAATGAAAAAAACCAAATACGAAATTTCATAGATCTAACTTCAATACTGATGAGTTTCAAACAAACTTGCAACCCCTATTTTACTCCCCTAGGGTTTGGTTTTGCCAAAAACTCTGAACACGTATTTCTTTATTTTAAATTTTTAAACCAAAAATCCAAGTGCGAAATTCCACAGGCTGAACTTTAACCCTGATGGAGTTTCATACTATTTTACGACGGAGTTTCACACAAACTTGCAGCCCCTAGCTTAACAACCTTAGGGGTTGTAATTTCCAAAAAAACGCTTAAACACATATTTCTTCATTTGGTTTCACACAAACTCGCAACCCCTAGTTTACTCCCTTAGGGGTTGATTTTCCAAAAACGTTGAAGCACTTGTTTTTTATTTTAAACGAAAACCTTTTTCGTTTAAAATAAAAAAACAAGTATATAAACAAAATTTCACCGAGCTTACTGCAAAACTGACGGAGTTTCATACAAACTTGCAAACCCTATTTTACCCCTTTAGGAGACGAATTTCTAAAAAACTTTTCTTACTGGATGCCTACAACATAAAAGGCATCAACTGTCAAAATTTGTAACCGACCAATCTAGCTGTTTAGAGTCTGCGTTGATGATGAATCAGTCAGTCAGGACAAGAGATTATATATGTATAGATAATTATTATCCGGGACTTTAAGCATTTTTCGTTACTTTTCTTGCATACCTTGGTTCATACTCTCACCTCTTTAGTCTTAGCCTCAAGTTCCCGCCGCAAGTCAGCGCCACGTTCAGTGAGCGCTAATATCCTCTGCTCGGCGACGGCCAGGCTCTCTGCCTGCACTCGGATCGTCTCTTCTTTGTTTTGTAACTGGACACAAACACAATCATTTTTTACTAATTCTTAGCCTGCGCAAGACTTTACAACCTGACAAAGTAGACGCTGACCGTTAACTTAGTTTACTTATGCTAAGGTCAGCCAGCAGGGTTTCAACGGTCAGCATATTCCTTGTCAAGATTTTTTAGCACGTTTTACGTATATGACGCTCTATTGATATCCGTCTGAAAAGCCTTGTATCTGGAGCACTTTCACGCAACTCCACCAAATAGCCTTTTACAAAATATTGCTTTTCCCGATGCAGGGCCGTTAATTGTTGAGGACTTTACATGATACTTCACCATCAGCTCTATTACATAGGGTAGTATTTGAAGTCAGTTGAAAATTAACTGATACGGGAAAGACGGTTTTCATGCTACTAATTCTTTGTAATCACACTAATATTATAAAAGCGAAAGTTTGTGAGTGTGTGAGTGTGTATGTTTGTTACTTCTTCTCGTCTAAACGGCTAGAGCGATTTTAATCAAATGTGGTATGGAGTTAGCTGACACTCTGGATTAACACATAGGCTAATAAACCGCGGGTAACACCGCGGGGCATAGCTAGTTACTTATAAAGCTGACAGCGAAGTCATTATAATCCAATGAAGGTATTCACTAGTAGTTAAGTTGTAGACGTTCCAGTGCCGGTACGCGTACGCGACCGTTACAGAATCAATATCGTTTGTCATCAGTTCGCTACGGTCGTGGCAGGATCATGAACACTTTGATTTTTTAACAGTACGGCTCCTATTACTGCTCACTATAATAGGTATAGTAAGCAGTAATTGCAGCTATTTTTTTACACGTAGGTAGACACTACTTATTTATTTACTTTAAGCATAGGTTACAGACTAATAACAAACTATGCTACTGTGTAGGTAATGAAAATGTTGCTGATAACAAGCTTCCACATTTACAAACTAGCTACTAGTATCTAGTAGTTCAGTTACACTAACAAGTCGCTAATATGTACCGTAACATTTCGGTGTTAGACGTTGCTGATGACTAACTCTAACACCGAAATGCTACGGTTAATATGTACCGTAGCATTTCGGTGTTAGACGTTGGTCGTCAGCGTCCCTATTATAGTACTGCACAGATACTCACAATTTGTTGCGTGGAGATCAGTTTGTTGTGGTAGTTGAGGGCGCGCGTGTCGGCCTCGCACGATCCAGACGCACTGTCCATGCTGGAGGCGCCGCCGCTGTCCTGACAGGAGGAACAAACAACAACATCATTATTAATACATACTTCAGTATATATTTGAATATACCTGATATTAATATTTTCTTCTACTATTGGTACCTACGCAAGAAACTGCAAAAGTTGCAGTGAAAAAAAAAGTACGAAGATGGGAGAAGAGTCACAGTGGGCTTAACTGCAGAAGAATGGGTCGAGATAGTACCCAGTGGAAACAGCAGAATAAGGTCTTTGCCAAAAGGTATATATCCAATGTAACCTACCCATAAAACCACCAACAAGTAAATTGTAATAAAATATGCAGAAAGCGTGTGAATGGATGTTACCAACTGTGGCAGTGGTCCTAAAAGTTAAACTACCGACTAAATCTTAGTCTCATACAACAAAAAAACACAAACACAATAAATGCATTTTTGAAAGATAGAAAAATTTGAAATCCAGACTCAGGAATCGAACCCGAGACTTCCGTAGCCAAACCGGGGCCAGAAGCGAACTACCTATCTGGAGTATGTTACTAGATCTCAAATTTGTCTATCTCTTCATGCTCGCGAAATTGGGCCTTCGCAGCTTACGGAAGTTTCGGGTTCGATTCCTGAGTCAGGATTTCAAATTTTTCTATCTTTCAAAAATGCATTTATTGTATTTGTAAAGTAATTGGCAAGAAATGCCTATAAAAATTACTTCAAGAAAACACAAGTTACTCTATATTGCACGTAAACTAATAGTGAATGGGTAATAATCATCAACAGGTTATAAACAAAAATAACAGTGGACAGACTCGTTAGGCACACAAACTCGCATAGAAATCAACGTCGCGTCGCCGCGCCGGCGCGGGCGCCGCCTTTGCTATACCTAACATAAAATAAAATAACCAAATGAACCAAAAGCCAAAACTATTACCTAACCAGAACCTACCTACATAAAAACACTATATGTCAAAGCGAACCTCTTAAGGAGTCGTTTATCTTACTGTTGACACAAAACTGTCTATATCGTATCAACAAGTATGTTCATCAGAACACTTTACGCGGTTTATACAACCGTCCGGAGTTCTTTTAAACGAGGTACTTTACGTTCATTTATTTATATTTCAGCAGTCGAGTGAGTAAAGCTGGGCGGTGTGAGGCGAAGCGTTGCTACGTGATACTAACAGGGTACAATACTTCGCTAATCACCCAAATAATCCACATATTTTCACGTCTTTAAGTAGATAATATAAAGTACCTAGGTGTTCGGGGCCAATGTATTGTTACATATGACGTTGAAAAACCATGGTTCAGGTCACTTACGTGGCTTATACCTACTGAAGTGGTTCTGCCTAGGGAATGGAAGTCAAACCATTTCAGTAAAGCCACGTAAGTGATAGGAAGGGAATAGCAGTCAAAATAATTATCTTTAGACTTTTTATCTGTCTATGTTTATATGCGCTTCATGAAAATTCTACTGCACCAAAGGAAGAAGTAAGGGACTTGGAAGCAGTCTTTAAAGAGGTATTGTTGTAGGTCTAGCTTAATTCACACAACATGTTACTGGGTAACAGGAAAAAATAAAAAAATTGCTTCCGATTATTCAAAAGTCACGCGTTTCAGAGATGCATGCGGACAAAGTTCCGTCTACAGCACGAAGCTAGTTTTAATTTAAACTACCTACATTCAATAAAAACCCTATCAGACATCAAGACAGCACTCAACTAGTTTGATCTTAGAACAATATTTACGTTGTGGAACATAAAGTGCACCGGCTGTTAAAAGCCAAAATATCTTAATTGAGATTGCGATAAAAATGATCAAAGGTTTGTTGGAGCACTCAGCGGTTAATCAAAGAGCTCTATAAAAACTAACGTCAATTAATTGATTAAAGTCTTATATGGTGTCGTAGATCTTCTCAAAATTGTACAAAATATCTTTTGTAAGACAGTCTTTTTGCGCGGAGCGTATGCTTAAGGATTGAAGATCCTATCCCGTCAATCCAAAAATGGTTGTAAAAAAATTGTAGAACAGATTTAAAAATTTGTAAAATAATGGTTTTAAAATATATAGCAATTTCAATAAGGTCTCTCGTAAAAGTTTTGAATGTTCGTTAATCTTGATGAACATTTTAGAAAGAGTTTATCTGTATTTTTACAAAAATATGAGTATTAGATTTAGCTTTTACTTGCGATCGCTTTTTCTTAACGATTCACCAAGAACGCTTGAGTAAAGATTGAGAGACCTTATTTAAATTGCTATATTTTCTAAATTATTATTATACAATTTTTTAATCGGGTCTAAAATTTTTTGACAACTTCTACTAAATCCAGATAACATTCGACTTTTGGATTCAGGACCCTCAATCCATACTCACACGTCTTTTGCCAGTGTGATTCATTGTCACCTTGAGAATTTAGTCTGAACTCAGATCCGATCTTCAAACCGCGTTGTGACTACCGAGTGGATCTTCCCTGAGATCGTATCATACTCATAAAGATATCATATCATAATCTGGAGTCCCTAGAGACAAGTGATAGCAGAATATGAAATTAGGAAAAAAAATATTTCGTATTTAATTAGACAAGGTTAGAAAGACATGTTGTGAAAAATACAACCGCGAAGGCGACTGGCGTTTACGCGATTAATCTAAACTACGCAATGGGTTTTTCTTTTGGTTTTAACATCATTTATTTGAAAAGCATAGGTTTCACCCGCTTGCGTGGTAAGCAGTACCTACTCGGCCACCAATTATATCTAGGTAGTTAATGATATCTACTTACCTTACCTATTCGCGCGTGGCATTCTAAAAATATTCAGGGCCATTTATCATCGTCCCACATTTTCAGCAACCGCCAATATTAGTTAAGGTAACTAATATTAGTCTAAACGTAAATTTAGTAACGTTAACTTTAAAATTTAAAATATTTAGTTCTAAATGTTAACGATCCCAAATGTATTTCGTCGTTAACACCACCGACGAACTTCTAACGACACAAGATCGATGAGAGACTACAGACACTGTTGTTTTTTTGTTTTATTTCCTGTCTGTATCACATATAGGTTTATTTTTTAGAGACCAACATAGATTAAGAAGACTTCCTTTTAAAATATTGTAGGTAAGAATCAAATGAATTACAGATGCAAACAATAAGTAATAGTACCTAAACAATATCTGTAACACGTTTATTATATGTTCCCTCCCTTGGAAGTGGAAATATGTTACAAGGTTTTATTTAACTTGCCCTGTGTGTTAGTTTGTGTGGGTCAAATCTTGGAAGCTATTAGTACCACGTCCTGACGTTCGGTTGTGCTCAAATTTGGTACTCTAGTGCATCTATAATGAACATACAATATTATGGTACCATAAGACCTGATCTGATGATGGAGTCCAAAGGCGACCATAGGAATTCTTAAACTAAGAAAGAAACCTAGCAAGGCTCATTTGATTCGTCTTGATAAGTACAACGATCCTAGATGATTTCCGGGGTCTGATGATGGAGCCGGAAAGTGGAACGGTGGTACTCCCTCGTGTTTAAGCTCGTTAGATTAATCTTCACAAAGTACATTTTTATATACAGGAATTGGTCTTGACAAGTACTCTTACACTTGTACAGTGTTCAGGGTCTGATGATTGTTGTGGTCATTGGTACTCAGCAGTCAGTCAGATTCAATGTGATTGAATAAAATATTTAACAAAAATGAAAATAAAAAAAGCATAAAAAAACATTTAAAAAAAACCGGGCAAATGCATGTCGGGCCACGCACAATATAGGGTTCCGTTGCTACCCAGCTCAATAATGCGGTATAAGAAGTGAGTTTTCTGTTGAATTTGTTTCATACTTCTAACAATATTATACATATAAGTTACTAGCTGTCGCCCGCGGCTTCGCCCGCGTAGATGATTTTAACCCACTAAAGGGTTGATTTTCACTTTCGATCAAAACACTGAAAGACGTGTTTCTTTATTTTAAAGTAAAAAGCCATATACGAAATTTCATAGAACTAATTCAATACTGACAGAGTTTCATACTAACTTGCAACCTCTATTTTACTCTCTAGGGGTTGATTTTCAAAAAGCGCTGACATAGGATTTTTTTTTGACCATAAGTAGAGTCAAATCGCTAGAAGGTCTTGGTATCAGGCACAGACTCAAGGCCCCAAGTTGCCCCAAGACTCAAGGGGGGTGTCTTGGGGCAACAGGTGTAATTGTAAACCCCCCAGACTCATAAATTTTCAAGTGTTCGCCGTACGTTGACAGGTAATCCCCAGAACATGATCCTGGACCCGCGCCTTCTTGGTATCAAGCTCGCAATAAGCTATAATGTGACAAAGTGATGGGTTTGTTTTCATTGTAAAATTATTTTATTCCTTTTAGAGCATTTAAATAGAAGGTTGTTTTAAAAATGTTTTTAGTTTAATTTTCCACTATTTATTTATTTTCTTAGTAGGTACGAGTAGATAGTTTCTTTTAGTTGTTTGATCAGTGAAAATGTTAATCAGTTATATTAGATGTAGGAAGGTTTTAATCATCAAACAAAATTTTCGCAGGAAAACATAAAATGACTTCCTCTAGCTTATAAAAGTTAAATTGAAACGCACAATTAAGAAAGTACCTGCATAGTTCATAACAAATGATCACAAAATGCAACAACTACCTATTTAAGGTAGACGTAAAGGTATAAATACAAAATTATACCTGTACATAAGGTAGAGATAGTTACTTTAATCTGGACGTTTTCGACATCAAACAGGACTGTCCAAACAACTTACTTTGGTAACATCACTATTATCTGAATCCCCGCACATGAGCAGTCCGTTGAACATCATCACAGAATCACAGCACAACACTTGCTACACGACACGCGCATTTGTTTGTAAACGAAACAACGAGCCTTGCGCGTGAGTCGCCCGCGCGCGAGTGGTGCGCGCGCGTCGAACACACCGCGTATATTTAGATCAACGTAAATAACGTTTTTAAAGGAAGCGCCGGTGGCCCACTTGTATTCTTTATTCTTATGGGTTATGGCTTCGTCAATTAAACAGTGTGTTGCATTTTAGTGCATCGTGTAGAGGGGGGCACAATACACCTCTGAAAAGTTGTCTAGCTAATATTCAAAAACATCACTGAAAGATTTAACTTTCTTTTAACATTTAGCTTATTTACTACCAACAAAAGCTCGGATTGACTCTAGCAACAACTTGAGCTGGTGGGCCTTAGGCAAAACATGTCAATGGAAGGGCATTTTGAACAATAAGTACTTTGCAGGTAACTTTAGTGTCATCAACATAATATAGCTACTCAAAGTTATATTAAATTCCTAGGTAGGTATTTGAATTCTAAAACTGGCTGGGTGCTCTGTTCAGCTGGTGATTAATAAAATTCTGTCCTCGAAAGAGTATTGCACTCATAACGCCTTGGTCAGTCCGTACAGGACTATCCCTACTAACACTGCTGACAGAAAAATCATTCCACTGAGAGAAGATTGATTGGATTCAAATCGATATGAAGAAATACTTCTAGGTATGTCGGGCACTTGCATAAATAAATATATTTACAAATAAGATACTATAATATTTAGTAAAAAGAACTGGCATATAGTTAATAGACTAATTTCCGTCACACCCTGTACCACCAGGTAGTTCATTAGTAAAAAGCTCGCGGTGCGGTTTCCGACGGCCACGTCCGCCCATTTCGTCATCAGCAGTTAAACATAGATTGTGTCTCAAACTGCACTACTCTGGATCATTATAGCACCGTCATTATGATCAAACTACGTGACAACACTCATACGAAATGTCGTATTTACTGGTTCTGGTTACAATGTAACTGGCTTTTGCTAGATTTCGACTATTGAACTTTAAAATGATGACAAACTTTGTAAAGACAGGTGTTTTATGACATTAGTTAAAAGCTAGGTACCTACCTAGGTTTAAATACATCGATCTGTTTAATAGTTAGGTATTATTTCTAGAATTCAGTCAAGACTAAATTTACTTTTTTTATTGTCCACTCTGAATTAAAAGAGTTAATTCACTTACCTTAGTAATCGCGGAGCTGGCAAACTCCATAACTTTCTTGATTGTTCTACAACAAAAAATATTGCAATAGTATTTACATGTTCATATTATTTAAAGTAATGCTTTACTTTTATTACTTGAAATAAAATTCCCACCAAGTTCCTAAACGGTGCATCGCGCCGCCCTGGGTCGCGGGCGTGGCGGGATATTGACGCGAATAAGTAGCAATCCACGTAGATTGCCGGTAGATATGTATCAGGTATGTTACGGAGCTTGGACTCCGACTCCGAAGGGTCGGAACTTTTACACGGAGATTTTACACCTCCGACTCCGATTTCGGCTCCGATACCTACTTTTAAATCGGAGGTACCTAGCATGCGCCGGCCGCTCTTTTATGCTAATTTATATACCTATAATAAAAGTATGAAGGCAAAACTGTCACGGATTCTTTATGATCGCGGGTTCGAGTCTCACCCAAGCGATTTTTTCATTTACACATTTAATATGAATAACTGAATAATGTTTCTTTTTTTATCCTATTATCTTAAGACTTATCTCAACATACTTGTCTTCGCCCCCCCCCCCTCCGGCTCCGATTCCGACTCCAACTAACCATATTAAAAAAATTGGCTCCGACTTCAGTTCCGATAAAACCACCTCCGAACCATCCCTAATATTACTACTGTGACCGCTCTTGTGTAAGCGCCGCGCGCATGCCGACTGTCCAAACAAGAGTCACGTTTTGAGAAGCTATGCTCAGAAATTTTGCTCTTAGTTTCTAATCATTTGGAGTTATTTTTTGGTAACTTGTCACTAGGCTAGAATTACCCACTGGTAAGTACTTTTTGACTAGAGAGCGGGAGGGAGGGGCGTCGCAAAAAAATAAACTCCCAAGGGCGTCACAAAAATAAGTTTGGGAAAACCTGTTCTAAACTAAGAATCCTTTCACTTCATTGTCTAGTGACACTATATTTAATAATTAGCAACACTGTATTTAGATACAGCTTCACAACTATGTACATAAAGCTGTATTTTTCCTATTACTAATTTCTACTTTTAGTAATTACATATAGAAATAAGAAACATTGTCTAAAGGATCCCTCAATAACAACAAACTATTGGTATACGCTACCGTTTTTACTTTAAAAAACTGACTCTAGTATATAACTTTGTCGAAACTTCAAACTGAAAGTGATGAATTTATAACAAATTACACTTACTGGCATAAAGAGGCGCCAGGCGACGTCTTCTGAAAAACATAAGACGATTATCTATGTGGAAGAAAAAACTTTCAGAACTTTCCAAAAAATTGGTCGACTCTACGGACACCAGTAGAGTCACTGGTGTCCGTAGAGCTGGCAGCTTCCTCGCACAACGCATCAGCATTGTTATACAGCAGGGAAATGCTGCAAGTATCTGTGAAACCATGCCCAGAGGACCCAATAATCACACTAATATTTTAAAGGTGAAAGTTTGTGAGTATGTGAGTGTGTATGTTCGTTACTTCTTCACGTCTAAACGGCTGG
The DNA here is from genome assembly GCA_945859575.2 of Herminia tarsipennalis. Taxonomy (NCBI): domain Eukaryota; kingdom Metazoa; phylum Arthropoda; class Insecta; order Lepidoptera; family Erebidae; genus Herminia; species Herminia tarsipennalis. The sequence goes on along the minus strand of OX243841.2, from coordinate 26,750,654 downwards.
AGCGATTTTAATAAAATTTGGTATGGAGTCAGCTGACACCCTGGATTAGCACATAGGCTAATAAACCGCGGGTAATACCGCGGAGCACAGCTAGTTTGGATACATTTCAGTTTTATTAAGTCTTAGTTTTAATTGAATATGAAGAGAAAAAGTTATATCTAAACCTACTTTGGGCAAAGTCCAAGTGTTATTTAACTTATGTAAAAGCTAATAAATAAGCTTTGTGAGGCTAAATGAAGCCAATTTTTAAAGTTTAAAAGAGTTTCTGAACAAAAAAGTTGACGACTTGCATGCTTTACTGTAGCAAAACATGTTTGTACCTATTTTATTTGTAACACCACCATAAACCATGTTTTATGCAAATAAAAAAATATTATTATTATTTTTAAAGTACCTAGTTAAGTACTTAGATGTTTTTCTTTGTAGGAAATCTGTCTGTGGCAATCATACCAAATACCTACGTCTAACCCACTAAGCGTATTTAGCAGTTTAACCATGAAAATATAAACATTACTTTTTGTAATTTCTAAAGCATTTTTATGTATATTTAATAACTAAGTATGTACAAAAATGTTACTAAATATTACAAAAAGTAATGTTCAGGGTCAACGCCATCAAAAATATGTGTTTAAATTCCGTAAGATCAATTCTTCTTTTTTAAAACAGTAAAATCTGTAATAGAATAATTGCATTTTTGAAAGATATTTTTTTTTTAAGATTAAGTCCAGACCCAGGAATCGATCCCGAGACTTCCGTATGCCAAACCGGGGCCGGAATCGAACCACCTATCTGGACTATGTTACTAGACTTCAAATTTTTATATCTTTCAAAAATGCAAATGTATAATAATTACTCAGTGACAGTTCCGATACAATATCTACAAATAATTAAAAGTATAGTAATATTATGCTCGTCATGAAAATATAATCCCTTGCGATTCCTTCCCCACTCTAAACAAAAAAGGTAATTATATCTAAAGTGGACACTTTACTAACTATTAAATGCCGTCTATCTACTTGAGAGTATGTAACCAATGAAAAACTACAACATTCGATCTAACTTGGTACTACCTTACTGATAGAATCAGCTAATATGGTTTGTGTATTGAACATTCAACTGACGATACGGGATCATGGTCAATTTATTTTTAGGCTACTAACTCATCCACTTTATGAGTAAGTCGGTAACTATCTTTCAGCTTTAATCAGCTCTACAACGTTTCCACTCCAAGGACTCATGTTTCCTCTCTGAGAGATGATTTGATGATTATTCCAACCACACGACTCGACCACGACACATATTTTTGTTTTTTTTTTTTATAATAACTCTTGGCTTCGATCATACCTAATGGAAAGCATTGATGAGGCCTACAATGGAACGAGCGCACTTAGAAAATGCCTATGCACTCTAGTCTTAAAAGTATCCGGG